>OU015527.1:45406435-46645185 GCA_907165065.1 Caprimulgus europaeus
TCTGGAGGACAAAGTGATCCAGTGTCCTGTCTCCATCTAGTGGGAAGTGCTGTTTCTCGAGGAAGAAGAATCCAAGCATATATATGTATTAAAAATATATATATATCAAAATGAAACAGCAAATAAACACAATAGAAAGCTTCTATGAGAACAACCCATGCATTTGTAAATTTCCTCTCCCTCGATTTTAAAAGAGAGAAAGAAAGAAAAGGGTACCCAGGGTGGATCTCCGAGCTGAAGAATGACTACTGCATGACAGTGCAGTCACACATGAGGCACTGAGTCCAGCCGTGTTACAGTTCTCTTTGTCTGGTGCAGAACTTCCTCATCACTCATTACTGGAGATGCTGCGCACGCATGGAAGTGGTGACAGCTACTGCTTCTCCTACGCCTACGGTACATATCCACAGACTTCTCATTCTCTGTAGTAGGACATGCAGATACACAGTGTCTTCAGTTCTTAAAGCTCTCGTCTTCTAAGGGGAATGCTAATACTAACTTCGTATAGGCACCACGCCCCACATGCCCTGGTATGGGACTTTTCTGATAATCTGCTGAAACTCCTGAGTGGAAAGCATATACCAAGCACATGAGTCAGGAGACAGGGAAGACCTTGCACATCTTTTCATATAAATAGATTTATATGATGTGATTTCAGCAAAGCTGGGGAGTTCATCAGTGTTTTGATTCTCTGCATCCCAGGTCTGTAAAGTCAATCAGAATGACGTTAATGGTGGTTTATTACATCTTGCAAAACTCTTTCGATTCCAAAACTCTGGCTCTGGCACTGGAGGGGCCATGCTGCCTGGCCATTTTGTAGCTGGTGCAGATTTTCATTGCATTCACATGCAAAGACCAGAATGGGGATACTCTTTGTTATCAAATAGCAACACAGCATGCAGAGAGATCATACAACTACTATGTGAATACACCATTTTTTCTAATGCAGCAATATCAACAGTAGCAATGGCTTTCAGATGCTGTTATCATTATGGGTTTGCCTTTTCATGCCTGAAGAAAAAGGCTAATTTGCTTATGCATGGTATTTCATACAGAAAATAGAAGTGATTGTAAAGTGCAAGCCTAATTGCTAAAGTGGATGTATATTTTACAGGCTATCTTTCACCATTACTTGGTGTGTAAGGACCTTCACAGCTACATATAGCCATTGCTGGAAGAAATATCCAGGTGATGTATAAAGCTGGGGAGGTTCATATTTGCTTTTATAAATCTTGAAACTAGGTAGGAAAAACTAACAATTTAAATAGAGTGGAGCTGCAGGAAACCTGCATGATAATTTTTCAGTATTGCTGGAAGTGTGAATGTCTAAAAAAGCCCAAGAAGAAGTGAAAATGCAGTATTTTTTAACTGAAATCCTGAAAGAAGGAGAAGGTCTGAACCTAGAACAAAAAAAATGAGGAGATAGAAAGCAACAAAGTATTCATCTTTCCTGTATTTTGGATGATTCTAAAAAAAAAAAAAAAAAAAAAGAGGACTGGAATGAGCGTTAAGAAATTATTTCAGATAATTGTTGTTTGTTCAAGTCTTATGCAGTTAGAGTTCATGAAACTTCAGTGCATTTCTGTAACCTGTTCCAGCATTGTTTTGTATTCGTATTACACTCACAATGGCAATGCTTTGCTCGCAGCTGTGTAACAGAAGGCTCAGCACATTTTGTCTTGTCTGTTTTTCTGTGTTCCATGCTATTTGTTTCTCACTCATTCCCTTTGTCCTTTACTGGTTTCCTATTATGTGTGTTTGTATATAACAGTACCTGGTTAGAGAGTAAGGACTTGGCAGAAAACAATGGTAGAGAAAACAGTAGAAAATACATATTAAAAATTATTAAAATATTAATATTGTGTGAGATCAATAATAAAAAAGTGAGATACTAATGAACAAAAGCAAGAAAACTAGGAATTGCAGTGTCTGCTACTCTTGTCCTAAAGTCCTAGCTATATTCAGAATCAGTATTTGATCTTTACTGTATATTTGCAACATCTTGCTTAGTGCTTTTTTGTGTGAGCTTCTCATTGTGAGCACGAATGTGTCTGTCTATTTAAGATCCTTAATTGCTGCAGAATCCCTTCCTGTCTTAACGATAATGTTGCTCACTTCTTAACATTTGTTTCTACAGGTATAGGTATATACAAACCCGGTGTACACAACGGAAAGATAGGCATATACATACCTACAGTGCCCTCTCCTGACAAGAACAGCAATCTTGCAAAAGCAAATCTCTAACCCAGATTCTAAACTCACACGAAACAGGTGTTCCAAAGTACAAAGCTGACTCCACAGTATAATCTGTCTCAGAGGAGTCACCAAATGCATTTTATTTCTGATGACAGCGCTAAAAACAGGCTTTCAGTATGACCCAAGAGATCCTTTCCCAAGTGAGCAGAATGAGACAGAGTGATCTAAAAAAGCATGTGCAGGATCATGATAGGTCTGTGTATATGGGCACTTACAGTACACAAAGATGCCTAGTTGCGCTGGTCTGACATTTCAAATCAAGAAAATAAGGAAGGGCAAGCATCTGATCTCTGTTCAGTACATTACTCCTTTTTTTTTTCTTTTAATTTTCTTTTTTTTTTTTAATGACTTCATGGCCAGCATGATGTACATCCCACCCTGGAAAGGAAAAAGACCTGCCTTGAGAGCTGTAAGAACACTCTGGTGTGCTCTCCAAAGTGCAGGCAGCAGCAACAGAGACTACTGCCCCACTGAGGGCAGGTGAGGAGAAAAGAGAGACCAGCTGAAAGCCCCACACACTGGGAATACTTCAGTCCAAAGCTGGCATCAGCAGCTTGAAGGAAGAATTCTGTGTAGGGCTAAGGACTGGTGTCCTATAATGGCATTTGTATACTGTCCTAAAACTATCTAACTCATTGCTTTCCTGTGTCTGCTTGCCCCTATCAACAAATTTATCTCAAAAGGCATTAAAGGTAAATTTTTCCCTCTGAGGGATGAGACACCTGATGGCTCCCACTGCCTTGCATCTGCTGGGCAGACCGTGATTCAAATGTCTGTATAGCTGTGCAATTGCTGGCAGCTCAGTTGTGTGGTGCTTCCTGTGGAGGCTGGCTGTGAATGCTGGTTGTACTTTCCAAGGCAGCTTTCTGTGTAACTGCTAGGGTAAACCGTTGCAGGACACTTGCACACTGGTGTGCTCTCTGATTATAAGGCAACAGCTGTGCTGGTAAGAGAAAAGAGAGGATGGAGGAAGAAGCATGGCCACATATCCCATGTGGAAGGAGTTTGAAAATCTTAAACTGGAGTGCTGAGAGAACAGCCAAAAGCTGCTGCAGTCCAGTCACTGGACATCCATAAGCTGTCTGAGCTCGACACCACCAAAAAAGCACACTGCTTGTTAGGACACTCCTATTTTACAATGACAGCAAATTTCCCAGCAAAAAGTGTCCCTCATTGTTTGTAACTGTTTCAGTATGGGATCCGTGAACATTTCTCAACACTGTACACTTAGAACTTAAAATTAAATTTCTGTTTTCTTCAGTGAAAGTTTTGAATTATTTCACTAGGGATCTGGTCCTGCAAACTGCCTGAATTCTAAAGTGAGTTCATCAGCATTGCAGCCTCTTCTACCTGCCTGTATGCCTGTGCTTATTTAGTCAATTGATGCTGCTGTCTAGATAATCCTTGTGAAGCATAAATGAATAATTAATACAGAAATTGGTGATACAATCAAGACCCTGTTCTAGCTCAGTGTTTTCAGGACAACACCAGGTTGGCAACACAGTAAGTAAGGTCAGAATGCAACTTCAGATTAAACAGCTAACTCTGTGGCTGCTCACACCTGAGCAGAACTAACATTGGACATGATTTTTGGAAGGGATCTCCAGTAGCATTTGAATAGGATTGTGGGTCAAACTGTACCCTGTTTTAAAGATTTTCTGCACTGATTTCTTTGGAATTAAAGCAGAAAATGGGCTCCATCAGTACAAAATAACACCGAAGTCCTGCAAGTATTTGCTTTTCCACTAAAAAAAAAAAGGGAAAAAAACCCCCAACCTTCCTTCTGCAGAAGCCACCATGGTCAAATCTGTAGGGTATATGTTATTGAAGTGTGATAAAAAGTATGATATGAGGATGATTGCCTCAAGAACTATATATAGACATGGAAAAATCTTTCAGCAAAGCTCTGTGTATTTTAAATTAACTATTTTAACTGAAAGCTAGTGCTTTCCTCTAGTGCAGACAGGCTCTCTGTGTCTATATGCCTGTTCTTATTTATTCAATTTATGTGGCTGTATGCATAATCTTCATGAAACATGAAGCACAGTGGGTGACAAAGAAGCTTATCTAGATGTCATTTGATGTTTGTAATGGCAATGAACCTACCATGTAATTTCCACATACGCTACTCTGAAGTAGTATATGGCGCCTGTCACTCATGGTACTGTTGTGTGTGGATATGAAGGTCCACAAAGTGGTAGGTTAAACATGTGGTTGATCCAAGTACTGTAAAAAATAGATGCTTAGAAATATTCTTAATGTTTGAGTGTTTTTTAAGGGATTATTTCTCTGATTGTCTTTTACTTTATTGCATATTTTGCGAAAAAGGGGATATACAATATTTTTTAGTTATTCTTCTTTCAGCAGTAATTCCTTAAAATACCATCTTGTGGTCCATATAACTTATTTTCTGAATCAAAAATAAGTCTGTATCAGATGTAATTATTTAATTTATAACAAAGAAATAATCCCTTCTCCAACAACTGCCCCGTTGAAATCCAGAAGATTTCTGCTATTAACTTGGGCAAGATACCCATTTTTATCTTAGGATCCTGCACTTGCATAACAAGCATAATTGTCCTGGGAGCTATATTCAAAGAGAAAAATTGCATTCACTTGCATTCTTGGAAACCATTTTACCTCTTGTAAATAACAACAACACAACTAACTGAGAAAGAGGAATGATTAGTTCCTTTGAGCAGGTGATTCTTCTTTTCCTGCTGTTCCTGGAAAGTCTGATGAAAGAACTTGCAGCTGGAAACATATCTGCAGAAAGTGATTTTGAGATTAGTAGCTGGGGTAGTTTGTACTTAACAATGTGGGGAAGAGTCCTGCTCCAGCCCTTCCAATACGTGTGGGTTTCACTCCTGGTTGATGTTAAAATGATCCTTCTTGGATCTGTTGCCATCATTTGCAGGAATGTCAGTATTGAGATATCCACCATTTCCATTGGGACTGGGGAGAATAACTTCCAGATTGAAGTTATGCAATGCAGTGCACCCATCTAATACAGAAGTCATATATGGATCACAGCCCTATAGTCCAGACAAGTCATTCTGTAGACCTGCTGTGTGTTCCTAGTTGTCAGTATCCAGGGCTTGTCTGCCTGGATGGGTGCAGCTAGTTTGCACATTCCCCTGCCCGTGCTCCTGCCTGGCTAGACATAAGCCATGTCTTCTCCAGAAGCCATGTAATCTCTTTAGTGTTGCGCTGAGCCCATGCTCCCAGCCAGCCAGCTGCAGGTCAGCCCCAGCCTAGAAGCCATGTATTCCCTTGGAGCATGGGTAGACCAGGCACACAACTGGCCACATTGTTCCAGCATGAGCCATAAGTGGCCTAGAACAAAATTGAGTAACAAATAATGTAATTTGAGGTTGGTAAAGGAACTGTACATTCATGTAGATTTACTGTAAATTCACCCCTCATCAAACACAAAACAAATCCAAACAATGAAATTTGTATATGTTTTTAAAGATCTTGCACTTTACTATTTTTTTTACTTTTATTTTATGTCACATAGTTGTCTTAATGCAAAAAGAAGCCATAAACAACCCAGAAGACTAGTATGGGGTTTCTAAATAAGGGGATCATGAATTTTAAGGTAAAGAATCCATTTCATGTCTCTGTTTAAGGTATAATACAAAATACTGACAAATAAATGTACAGTAAAGCAGGATCTGGTTTTGCCTTAGTGAAGCTGTAAGTCAGGGGGAATTTGAGCTTCCCTGTGGGACTGTACAAAATGCTGCACACAGCCTTTGCAGCAGGGGCTCAATCCTGCCATCTTTGTTTACCCCAGAAGAAGGAATACAATGCTTGCAGAGTCAGGCCCAATGAAGCAATTAAATCATCCAGTCACTCTAATGCTTTCTCCCACTGACATTACAGTGGGGAAGGAAGCTCCTCATACTTCAGTAAGTTTATGAGATGAGTTACTTCTGTCACATCTGTTCTACAAAAGAGTTAAAGTTTTAAGGGTCAGGCTATCCAATAGAAATTAACCATTTATTTTAATCCCCCATCAAAATTAAGTAATCCCAAAGGGATTTCACTTGGTTTTGTGTCCATTTCCATTAACAAGATCTCTGTTACACAGTTGGAATTTTGCAATCCTGACTCTGGGAAGTTGACACACATGAGTAGAAATTATTTCTGTCACTTAAGATGGCAAGATCAGGCCACTGTATTGTCATGTGAAAATAATAGTAGCGTGTTATAACTGACAATCAGATGCTATTTTTGTAAGAAAGCTTTTTTAGCTTGTTTGTTTCACTTTGTAGTTTTCATACTCTTTCACCTCTTATTTTCAATTTACTGTAAGAAGAATCTGGAGAAGTCCCCCATCTTACTCATTTCAAACTTAAAAAAAAATATATTGCCATGGAAGCCAGTCCAGGCAACCCCCTGAAAATTCCAGTTTTTCTCATGTGTTTATGTGTATGGATCATTGTTCACCAGACAAAACTCTTGTATCTCTGAATCAGTATATTCTCTGTGAATGTAAGTTTGTATATAGTATGAAAGTTACCTTTATTTGTACATAGGCTCTTGGAAATAATCCCTTCTATCAAAGGTCCTACTTCACTGTATTTACAAAATGTTTCACTGTAGCATGTACACTTTCTCACCTTATGATATCAATACAGAGCTCCTCATATAAATCACTTCATGTAATTGAGTTGTCTAAGTGTGAATAACAACAACAAAGATACATACTAATAAAAAGACTTAACAGTGTGTCATTTTGCTCAGTATCTTCTGTCTTAATTGTCTTGGACTTGCTATGGCTCTGAAAATAGTATTTTAACTACCTGCTCAGGGTTGAATGATGATCTGCAATGCTACTCTTCATCATAAGTGTTCAAGCAGCACAGACTGCCTCTTGCCATGTCACTATGCTCCCTGCTGTGCATACACAGAGTAAGAAAAACATCCATGTTCCGGTGAGCTTAAAATTTAGTTAAAACAAGGATTTTTATTTATTTATTTATTTGTTGTCTACAGCCCAATATGAAACCACCAGACAACAATTTCCTGGAGCTGTGTATGTCTGGAGCCCTGTGGTCCCATTTGGGCCAAGTTCCTCTACATTTCTTTATTGACATGTTTGCTCACAGGTTGTTTTGAATGTGATTCTTCAGTTTGACACCTTCTCATTTAATCTTCAGGCCACACAGTCTGTCATCCTTGCCAGCTAGGATGTTAGGCTTTTTTTTAGTCTGTCATTGGGTGAGTGATACTTTTAAACAAAAGAATTATCTTTAATAACAGCAAAAGAAAATCAGTAATGTTAACTATTTCCTATAACCAACAAAACTTTCCATCTTCACAGGTTATGAAAGGTTGCAATAGACATTATTATTTAGTATTTCCCCCCCAGAAGCCCCAGGAAGTCATCCTCCACAGTGAATCAAGACATTTTTTATGAGGCATTGTGCTAACCCTAAAGGTATGAGCTCAGGACAGAGATTCTTCATTTGTCTTTAGCCATATTACAGCTTTAAAATTTTAAATTGGAAACAAAGATATAAATTTGCAAATAGACCAAGAGTTAAGAATGGTGATTGTCCCAAGACATTCATGCTTGCCAAATGGAAAAAACAACAAGGTCAAGCACATCCTGCAAAAAGCAGATTTGGTGTATGCTGCAAGTCACAGACGCACATGTGGGATGCTTTGAAATTTAGGTTGGAGATAGAGAGTTTGAAAGAAAGACTGTGTTAGGCTTTATCTGAGAATTGTATACGTATATACACACACAAAGAGATGTTCACAGCGTATATACCCCACTGTTTGTTAACATTTGATCTCTGCCTCAACTTCAGCCACTTCTGAGAGGAAGTAGGGGTTTTAAATCCTTGATTACCACAGCAGGGCTTGATGATACATGACTGATGTGAGCAATGGGAGGAGAAAAATGTATTATTATCCTCCTCAATCCTGCCTGGGGGAATGATGACAAGTTTCTTTGCCACATGTTTCCCCTTCCAAGAGTAAGTACTTCACTGGCTTGTCTAACATGCTTGAAAAAACAAACCTCTCTTCATTCACTATTACTTTTTCATTTACAAGTAGTTATAGTTGGGGTGTTTATTGACAAGAAGAAAAGCAATATGTGTGTTGTTAGAACTGAGTATTTGATTTGTTCCCTGGAAAGACTTCAGAACTTCCCTTTAAAACAGGGAGTTCCCTTCCTGTCAACACATCTCTCAGAGAAAGGAGTATTTGTGCCAGATACTTGCAAAGAATACAGAGAGATAAACTACAGATTATAGCCCTAAAGAGGTATTTTAATCATCCCTTCATCTCCTAATTATGCAAATTTCATCACCACAGTTTGGGTAACACATTTGTTGTGTGCAAGGGCAGCGTGATGAGGTACCAGTGATGAATCTGTAAATCTACAGTACTGCCTCTGGGGCTTCACACCCAAACTGAGCCATTTCTTGCATGCTAAACATGGGGGTCATAGGCAGAGAAGCTACCAACAAACATCCCCTAAATTAAGGAGCACCCAACTAGATGCTTAAGCAACAGATTGACAAGGATCTTTGAATAAACAAGAGGTGTTCCACAAAGCTTTTGGTTACCTGCAACCACTTTTCATCTGTCCACCTGCAATGACAAGTAAATACTAGCCCTCCACTACAACTTTCCCCTAACTGCTACCATCTATGTGTGAAACTGCACATGCTGGTTCCTCCGTAATGGAGGATTGCCAGCAGTGGGACTGGATCAGAGCTGAAGAGGAGGTCTGGTCTGCCATCTGAAGCAGAGGAGGAGGTTGTGGTGAGGATGTTTGTGTGCACTGGCTTGCTAGGGAAAATACGCCACTTCACTCGACCTAGAGTTTGATGCTGTATTGCAGAGAGCAGGGCAGGAGGGGAAGACCGTGAGGAAAACTGATAAGAAAATTATCAGTTACAATTCATGTCTGAAAGGACACTTAATAGACTGCTTTCCTTCCTGTCTCTCTGCAGCCCAGCTTAATTGTATTGTAAAATGAAGGAATGGTTTTGTGCACTGTTTCAATTTGGTCACAGTTTAAAAAACACAGCTTCCCCCCACTGGCCCTGCTTATTTCCTATTATTATTTGCTAACTAGAATGAAGGAAAAGGAAAATTACTCTCAGAATTTTCTAAGCCCCTGTGAAGATCTAGACTTACTCTTGACATCATGTACTGCCTGCCTGCCTTGATACCATGCCATATTGCTGGGCAGAATTTGCACCCCATAGGAATGATCAACTTTTGCATTTTCTTTACTAAGCAGTTGTAGCCAGATCTTTTGTAGCTATGATATATTGCTAGCTAAAACTTGCTTTAAAGAGCTTGACTTATGTATCTCACAAAATGCAAGACTATTCAAGAAAAATTAGTTTGGGTATTGGAAACATTAGCTCCTTCCAAGCTAATGTGCTGTATCAGTCAGCATTTGTGGCTCTGTTAAAAGTGTCAGTAAACCCATTTTCTGTTGTATTTTGTAGCCTATTTAAAAAAAAAAAAGTACCTAAAATCCAGTTTACTTCCCACTCAGAACAATGATTTCCAGCAAAGCTCTTACAGAAACTGACTGAAAAGTAGAAATACCTTAAGGTTCATTTTTGTTAGTAAACAATTTTTCCCCAAAAAAAGAAGTTTCCTGGACAACCCCTCCCCACCACCACCATATGTCCTTCTAAAAACCTGTTTAAAACCTGCCAGGGTGTTGTCCTGAGAAGGGCAGGTGTAGGCATGGTGGAGCGGAACCTGCCCTGCCTCAGCCCGTTTTGATGCTCTGGGCCCTTCCACATTTCTGTCCTCTCTGCTCCCAGTGCTGCCCAGCATCCAAAATAAACGCTGTCACAAGGGGTGCCCCAGCAAGTGCAAGTGGGCGATAGGCAGAGCATGAAGGGCTCAGGTCTTTTTTACCCCTCATAAGGCTTGGGCAGTGGGAAGGACCCCCACAGCCCTGGCTGAATGGACTTGAAACAGCCTTGGCATAACTCAGATTCTATGCTTGAAGTTTTGTTTTATTTATACCTGGGATTTTCATGCTTTTTCATCTTAATTAGTACCTCAGCAGGCCACCAGTGTTCTTGTAATTTATCACACCCTTGAGAGAAGTGTGGGCTTTGCTCACAGAAAAGAGCAGTGTAAGGGACTGATGCCAATGCAATGCTCGTTCAGGTTCCCTGCAGGCACTGCCATCCTCCAGGCCAGGCCAGTTTGCCCTAGATGGCAGAATAACTGTATGGTGGGTTAACCCTGACCAGAGGCCGGATGCCCACCAAAGCCCTCTCTATCACTCCCCCTCCTCAAATGGGCAGGGGGAGAAAATTATAACGAAAAGCTCGTGGGTGGAGATAAGGACAGAGGGAGATCACTCACCAATTACTGGCACGGGCAAAACAGACGCGACTTGGGGGAAAAAACAAATTTACTTTATTACCAATCAAAATTAGAGGAGAATGAGAAGTAAAACCAAATCTTAAAACACCTCCCCCATCCCTCCTTTCTTCCCAGGCTTAACTTCTCTCCCAATTTCCACCTCCTCCCCCCAGCGGCACAGGGGGACAGGGAATGGCGGTTGAGGTCAGTCCATCACATGTTGTTTCTGCCGCTCCTTCCTCCTCAGGGGGAGGACTCCTTCCCCAGCACCAGCGTGGGGTCCCTCTCACGGGAGACAGTCCTCCAACAGCTTCTCCAACGTGAGTCCTTCCCATGACTGACAGTTCTTCATGAACTGCTCCAGTCTGGGTCCATTCCATGGGGTGCAGCCTTTCAGGAAGGGACTGCTCCAGTGCAGGTCCCCCACGGGGTCACAAGTCCTGCCAGCAAACCTGCTCCAGCCTGGGCTCCTCTCTCCACAGGCCACAGGTTCTGACAGGAACCTGCTCCAGCGCGGGCTTCCTGAGGGGTCACAGCCTCCTTCAGGCATCCACCTGCTCCGGCATGGGGTCCTTCACAGGCTACAGGTGGTCATCTGCTCCACCATGAAACTCCATGGAGTGCAGGGGGACAGCCTGCCTCACCATGGTCTGCACCACAGGCTGCGGGGAATCTCTGCTCCGGCACCTGGAGCACCTCCTCCCCCTCCTTCTTCCCTGACCTTGGTGTCTGTGGAATTGTTTCTCTCACATCTTCTCACTCCTCTCCCCAGCTGCAAAGTGTGCAGCTTTTTTTTCTTCCCTCTCTTCCTTTTTTCTTTCTTAATTATGTTATCACAGAGGTGTTACTGATGGGCTCGGCCTTGGCCAGCGGCGGGTCCGTTCTTGTAGCTGGCTGGCATTGGCTGTGTCGGGTCGGACATGGGGGAAGCTTCTGGCAGCTTCTCTCACAGAAGCCACCCCATGTCCCCCCCGGCCACTGCTACTAAAACCTTGCCACACAAACCCAATACAAACTGACACTACTTTTAGCTGTCTTTGGTGTCACTTGGCAGCTGAAAGTACAGCGGGATCATAGAATCATAGAATGGTTCGGGTTGGAAGGGACCTTAAAGACCATTTAGTTCCCACTCTGCTGCCATGGGCAGGGACACCTTCCACTAGAACAGGTTGCTCAAAGCCTCATCCAACCTGGCCTTGAACACTTCCAGGGAGGGGGCATCCACAGCTTCCCTGGGCAACCTGTTCCAGTGTCTGACCACCCTCACAGTGAAGAATTTCTTCCTAATATCTAAACCTACCCTTTCAGCTTAAAGCCATTTCCCCTTGTTCTGTCACTACCTGCCCTTGTAAAAAGTCCCTCCCCAGCTTTCCTGTAGACCCCTTTAGGTACTGGAAGGCCGCTACCAGATCTCCCCGGAGCCTTCTCTTCTCCAGGCTGAACAGCCCCAACTCTCTCAGCCTGTCCTCACAGGAGAGGTGCTCCAGCCCTTGGATCATCCTCGTGGCCTCCTCTGGACTCGTTCTAACAGGTCCATGTCCTTCAGAACTGGATGCAGTACTCCAGGTGGGGTCAAGGCACCACCAGGCATCATGGAAGGAACAGAGAGAAACTGGCATAAGCATGGCCTCCTCAGTCATTTTACAGCACGTTTGTGCCAAAGTCTGGATACCAATAGAAAGGTGGCACTGTGTGCGTGCACCCACCCACTGCTTCACATGCCCTGGTGAGCTCTACCACTGCTCGCTTACAATTTATTGGCATAATGATGCTTTGGCATCTGCTTTAACTTTTCTACAGCAGCTAGTCACAGACCCAAATATTATGAGCAGACTCTTCTGGGAAGGTGCAAAAAATTTAAAATCTGCCAGCCACCAGCTCTGCCACAAACTGCATCAGGAAAAGATGGGCACAGTGACCTTCCAGAGAGGCACTACTCTTGGGAGGTGCCAAGGGAGGTAGGTGGACTGGAACACAAACAGGTCATGTCCTCAGTGCACAGAAGGTACCTTATCTGGATTAATAACTGGTGCCAGCATGGTTGCTGGAGCTCTCATTTTCTTGGAATTACATCAATACCAAAGTGCCCGGCAGCAGGTGTGTTTGCAGACATCTGCAGGCAATCACGGCTGCTGACAGCAAGGAGATAATAATAAAACCCCTAACGCAGGAGACATCAATGTGCAGCCAAGCACAGGAAGCGTGATGGTACACTTCCTCGTGTCCTTGTTCCAAATATATACCTCTCTCAAGGTTACAGAGGCTGTTCCGTTCCCCAGTCAATATCCCTGCTGGTCTTCCTTGTGACGAAAGCATCATCCTCTGGGCTGATTTCAGTTCTGAATGTTGCAGAATAAGGGCAATGACAGAGATAACAGAGTGCAGTAAGTACTGACTACATCTGCCAATATGGGAAAGCTCTAGATATCTCTAGGCTCCCGCACCAGCCCCAGGTCAGTCAGACAGCAGCTGAGCTTATGTATATTGTTGCCTTTACTCATCAGTCACATACGGAGTGGCTTCTCACTTAGACTCACACAGCTTGAATTTCCTATGCCCCACCACACAACTGTGAAGAGCTGTGCTTGGTGTTTTCCTTTCACACTGAAAATTCAATTTCTTCTCCTGTTGTTGCATGAGAAGTGTTGGTAAAGCAATTTAGCAGGAAATAAACCCCCTTGCGTTCCAACTCACCCTCAGATAACTGGAGGAGCCGGAGGTGGCTGGGCTTAAATCCCGAGTGATGCCCAGTTGAGCACTATGGGTCTGACAACTGTGGATGCACCGAATAGTGCACTGCACTCCTGTGCCCACGATCTATGGACCTACACGGCTAAACCTGCAGAATTTAGCAGCGTCCCGCTGAGCACGGGTCAGCTGGGGTGGCTGGTGACAGACAGACACAGTTGAGTGAGACACCACAAGTCCGGGCACGTCAGTGCCGGATCCACTCAAGAGTGTCCCGCACCCGTCGGCCAGTCACAGTCCCTGGACTCTCACGGCCTTATCAGGCAGCAGCCCAGCAAGAAATTGTGCAGCAAGTCTGTAAGCAAACGAAAGCACTTTAACAGAGCAGCAGGATTAGTACAGATTCGTATGGATTGCTGGTGATAAACCACTGTCTGCAGAAGTATGTACAAGCATTAAGGTTACAAGTTATAAAAAGTGTTATTAATTGCTAAAAGGTGACACGTTACTACAAAATGCTAAGTTGGTAAAATAATTCTCTAGAGATTTTCTAAGTTTCTGAGGAAGATCCTGGGAAACATCTAAGTCTTAGTCTTACCCAAAGGTGTCCCATTGCGGGGAAAGAGAGGCTCAGCCTGTTAGCTGGTCTGCAATGGAGTCGTCCCTGACTGGTCCACGATGATGGCATCTTCCCTGACTGTGATGGTGTCTTCCCTAATTCCCCCCTTTCTCTGAGCTTTTTTTATACTATATTTTTTACCCACAAGGTGGAGGTTGAGTGACTCTAGTCATACCTTACAGTGATTGGCAAAAAGTTCCCCTTTTTAGGTAGAAGTTATCAAAACTTAGAGCATACGGCCCATGAGGGCGGAAGGGGGAGGGGTCAGTGTGCTGGAGTTATGGTTTTGTCAAGGTCCACAAGGGGAGGTAGTTGTCAAAAGAGGCACCAGCTGTCGATCCAGAATCACAGATAGACCATACATCAAAGCCTTGTGGAGTCAAGGCAGTGTCTGGCACAGGGAGTTGGAGGAGCCACCACTCTTTCCCATCTCCTGTACAGTAAACACCCAGAACCAAGGAAGTGTTATTAATGCCTGGCATACCAGCTGTGCTTTTCCCCTGGGATCACCCTCAACATTGTACCTTCCATTAGTGTTTGGACACAGCAATGGCTCCACAGCTGTTCACTATATGTCCCAACTGCATGCCATGGAACAGAGCATATCCCATCATTTCCTGAGGAGGGGATGATGAAGGTTTCCATGCACCTGCAGGAGGGCTCTGGGTGAAAGCACACATCTGTCCAGCAGCCAGAGATACAAAAACTCACCATGCAGCCCACAACCTGGCAACAGGCTGCAGGGAGTGATTGTCCAGACTGGTTGCATCTGAAGGCATAGACCATGATGATTTTTCTCTGTGAACCACCAATGACCAGGCAGCAAAGTGAAAAAGGTTTTGATGTCTTTGAGAAACTGGGGAGGGGATTATGCCAGCCCACACAGAGTGAGAAACAGCAAAGGGAGTAGGCTCAATTAACCTTTTTCCCTTAGATTGGAGTATTGTTTTAATTGCAGTTTATATGCAGCTAATTTGAATGAACTAGCAACCAGGACAATCAAATTCATATAGGACAGGTCATTTTTCTAGCCAAAATGTCACTTCTTCCTGGAATTCTCAGTTATTGTGGGCAGAATTAGACTGAGAAGATACTTTTATTTGGCACCAGTAAAGGCTGTCTAACCAGAACTGGGAGAAATCAAGTGAGTGTATTTGAACTGGAATTTCTGTGGGATTGTGAGACACCATCTGGGCATGTGAGGTTGTTGCTAGGAAGGTACACCTTGCATGCTAATGTGGAGGTATTTGCTGTGGGATAAAGCAAATGCAATCCACCTCATGATACCAAAATTGCAAACAAAACCAGTGCAAGGATCTTAGTTATTTGGAATATTTAAAATAGTGAAAATGTATGTTTGTTTCCACCAGAAATGCAAAATAGATATTAAAAATATTTCTGCACTTTGTATTGTGTCCTTTATTTGGAGTAAGCCTTGCCCTCATGTAACAGTGTTCCTTTAATTTATCCTCTCCCCTACCCCTGTCTCCCATGATATAAATGAAATGGAACATGCTGTAGTCACAGGATGTCTGATAACTTTTTTCACTTACACTGCTGGAATATAACTAATGCTGCAGTTTTCTTAATGAAACAAAGGGCTGGGAAGACACTACACTGAGTTCAAATTCCTTATATTGTAGGAAAAAAAACCCAAAACAATGCATCCTGTGGAATGGTAATTGCTGATTTTAGACTAGTACCTCAGTTTTGCAAGGTATAATGAAGAAGTTTTCTGAAAGTATGAAGTCTACTGCAGTCAAAATAATACGAGTATCAATAGCCAACACGTTACCCAAATATCTCAGTTGTTTCTGTTTCCTTTAAAAATCTGGTATGATTTCCTTACAAAGCATGGCAGGATGCCTGCCTCTATGCCTCTCCCAGTCAGAACTTTTTCTTGCATTTATTTTACTCATTGACTAATTTCACACAGATTTGACAGAAAGGCAGAGATCTCAAAGGCAATTGAGTTCCCACTAACTTCATGGAAGCAGCCACCTTAGCGTGGAGGAAATAGTTGCTATCAGGTGCTTCTGCTTAGAAAGAGGTGAATGACCTTCTGCACTATTAGAGAAGTCATGGAAGGGAGAGACAGAGACCTTATAAATACCTGAACAAAACGAAGTCTCTCAATTTGTGTGCAAGGCAGAGAACTGTAGCAAGTCCAACTTTATCAGTTTGTAGAGCTCTACACAACCTTTGCTTTCCTTGACTAGCTGGCTTGCTTTTATAGTGACTAGAGCCACTTCTGCAGCAGCAGTCCTGCAAAGTAGTGTGTAGGGTTAGGAAAACTGTGCAGCATTGGAAGGTATGGGTCTGAAGACACAGGAGACCTGCTGCAAGCTCCTGCCCAGAGTCTCCCAGCTGGGGCTGAGGCAGGTGCCACCCTGGTGGCAGTGCCAGCTGTGGGCAGGCAGAGTGGCGGGGAAGACTGCTAGCTATCCCAGGTGGTCATTCCCCAGCAGGGCTAACAGTTTGGCAGTGCTAAGTATAAAATCAGTCTCCTGAGATGAAGAAATGTAAGAGCTTCTGAATAACAAGAAAAACCCAACATGCATATCATAACTCCATTGCAATGTGGTAACATTTGGGCCATTTCTGCTGCTCCGTCCTCCTCAGGGGGAGAACCCCTCATACTCTTCTCCCACTCCAGCATGAAATTCTTCCCATGGGAGACAGTTCTCCACAAACTTCTTCAATGTGAGTCCTTCCCACAGGCTGCAGTTCTCCATGAACTGCTTTAGCATGGGTCCCTTCCATGGGGTGCAGTCCTTCAGGAAGGGACTGCTCCAGTGCAGGTCCCCGACGGGGTCACAAGTCCTGCCAGCAAACCTGCTCCAGCCTGGGCTCCTCTCTCCAAGGGACCACAGGTTCTGACAGGAACCTGCTCCTGCGCAGGCTTCTCACGGGGTCACAGCCTCCTTCAGGCATCCACTTGCTCCGGTGTGGGGTCCTCCACGGGCTACAGGTGGTCATGTGCTCCACCATGGACCTCCATGGGCTGAAGCAGGACAGCCTGCCTCACCATGGTCTGCACCACAGGCTGCAGGGGAATCTCTGCTCCGGTGCCTGGAGCACCTCCTCCCCCTCCTTCTTCACTGACCTTAGTGTCACATATTCTCACTCCTCTCTCTGGCTGCAAAAATGCACAGATTTTTTTGTTGTTGTTTTCCTTTTTAAACAGAGGTGCTTCCACTCTTGCCAATTGGCTTTGCCTTGGCCAGCAGTAGCTCCATGTTGCAGCCGGCTAGCACTGGCTCTGTCGGACATGGGGAAAGCTTCTGGCAGTTTCTCATCAAGAAGCCACTCCTATGCCCCCCAGTACCAAAACCTTGCCACACAAAACCAACATAGATACATTCTGTAGGAACTGACATCACGCTGCAGTTCAGAGACCAGCAGATCCAAGACAGACAAGACCTCATTTTCCTAAATGGATGAAGGACAGGTCACTCAAACTTCTTGATGATCTCCCTTATACACAATCCTGTGTATGGATTGTGATATCTGGTTCGATAGAAACAACGTGGACTGTTAACTTCTGGCTCAAAGGCACAGCTCTTATTTCAAAGCAAGGAATGGAGACATTGCATGTAGTGTGTGAGCTAACACCAGAACGTAGTCTCACTTTTGTACAGCAGTGTTTTGATGCAGTAGCATTTTGACACAAAATTTTTCACAATCCTGCAGAAAGACTCACAGTGACATATTTGAAGCCTGCCTGCCTTGCTTTCATACCTGGTCCTCAGATTTCTAACACACAGGAGAGTACCACTGAATTTGATGGGGATTGCCCTAACCACCTATGAGCAGTGAGCCAGTGCCTTATTCAAGGGGAGCATATCAGTAAGACCCTGCAGGTATGGGAGATGGTTTCAGGGGATTCACACAAACACATACATGAACATGCCAGAGCAGTGCCATTGGTGGTATGCTTTTAAAGGTACTGGATCCCTCTGTCTGGTTGCATAATGTGTGAGCCAACACAGGCAGGAGGCAGGAACAACCACAAAAACCATGGATAAAATGCAAAAAGCAAAATTATTCTCATTACCTTGTGAACCGGGGATCTCTGCAGCAGCCCCTAGGGCAGAGGCACGTAAGCGGGAACGCAGGCACCGCGGAGCTCGGTCCTTGCTAGAGCGAGAGCGAGAGATTCCGAACCTGCTGCTTTCGCTTGTATGTATCAGGGATGTTTAGCAGGCAGTTTTCCACTGTGCTTTGATCTTTCTCACAGCAGGGCAGGAATCCCAGGCATGTTCAGTGTGCCCCTGAGTCTATCCCAGGCCTGTTATCTAAAGGCAGATGTTCTACTTGTCAAGCACATAAGACTAAACAGTGATTAGTAGTGTGATGTGTGTGTTTTTTGACACCCCAGCTGCAAGTTGCTTGAGTGTATTTACAGTCCTCCTTGCCAATCTTGTTGCATTCCCACACACGTCACCAGAGGAGTTACATTGACTTTCAAAGAGGGGACTGTAACACAGCCACAAAAATCAATTCATCAGCTCTTCATAAGACTGCACCTTCATGAATACCAGGAAAACAACAAGTTAGGGCATTTGGAGGTAGGGAACTTGGGACACAGTATACTAGCATCACAAGCTACAATGCTAAAGATTTCTGGAAAAAAATCAGACATATTAAACCAGAGCAAAGCTCTGAGGGCCAAAGAATAGGTCAGGGCAGGTTATGATCCTGCTCATGGGTTTAACATTTCGTTCTTCCAGTGGCCCTAGTAACTGCCAAGAGTTTACAGAAACCAAGATAAACCATATAATTTTATAAAACTGTCAAAGGCAGGTTCTGGAAACAGATTGCTTCAGTCTAAGTTTTGAATTCATATACTCTTTACATCACTATTTCTTGGTTTATTCGAAAAACCATAATGGGACTTCCAAGATAGCTGCAATTATGTCCTCCCTTTTTCTGGATCAGCAATTATTCATATTACAAAAGTGGATTAGTAAAATTCATGTTGTCACTGCACCTATCTGCCTTTAGAGAAAGACGTAATAGGCATCACTAATTTAGTGAGTCCTTTCTGCTATGTTTTTTGTTTTGGTTTGGTTTAGTTTGGGGGTTTTTTGATGGCTTAATTCAGAAGGTATGGCTAAGTTAGAATCTTCCCACCCTTTGCCTGACCCATCCCTCTGACTGCAGTTTGCAGAGGTGGCAAATGAGCTGGCACATTCCTGAGGGTGCTTCTGCACTGCTAGAGCTCTGGCCTAGCCAGGCACGTGAGCACAGGACCAGCAGAGAGGCCTTCCTCTACTGCACCTTCCTTCCTCATACTGTACAAGTGTGCCAATAGTAAATGGCTTGCAAACTGTTTGTCCACCAGTCCAAATTGCTCGTGTGACTGGAACCAAGGGAAAACATGGGTATTGGAGCACTCGAAGCTTTGAAGAACAGGCTAGATAAATATCTTCCTGGGATATTCTGAAGGGCTGAGGCTGCCTTTGAGATGCTGACAATTTAAATGACTTCCTGAGAATCTTTCTAGCCTTATTTTGTGATGACTTCTTAAAAGTGGACTTCATATATTGCTTTTGCTGTCCTAATCAACTTCTTTCCTTTCAGTAAAGGAGATCTGCAATTAACAAAGGTAGTCCAGGCACTGTGGTCAGCAAGATAGACCACATCACACCTCTGTGGAGACACTGTGTGCTGCTGTGATGGTACAATATTGAAACACAGAGTTATCTGTTTGCCTAGGACACTGCGACCAGCTGTGAAGCTGAGAAGCAGGCCACATCCCTGTAGACAGAAGTACAAGGAGTGCATCACCCCAAAATGTTCACGTGGAATTACATTATAGTGCTGGATGGGTTTCTTTAACAAAGAGGGTATCTCCCCTTCTCTGCTGTCCTCTTAAAATTCCCACTTTTCCTTTGAGGTTTTTCCCCTGCGGTCTTTCCCTAAGCAGCTGTTTGCTTATGACTTTTTCCCTCTTACCTACCAGTAAGGCTATCACTCAGTTTCCTTCCCACTTCTCTCATGGGCAACTCAGCAGTTTGTCCGTGGAACATTTTCCCTGAATGGACAGTAACCTCCTCCATGGTCCCTTTTTCCCCACTGATGTCTAGCAAGGCACTTGTTTTGCATCTCAGCTTTTAAGGTATTTCTGCAAGTAGTCATTAATATCAATAATAGGTATCACTGCTGAGCAAACACAATAACTAGCCTTGCATAGATTTTGCCCTCTTGTTCATAGTTTAAGTATGCACCGTTTTTCTTTTTTTTTGCAGAAAACCCTTTCTTCCAGGCCATGTCACTCACTTGTCACGGTAAACTAGCACCTGCAAGGCCTTGTAGCTTCCTATTTGTGGACAAAGAGTACCTGATGCAATCTGGATACAGATGATACATGTCAAACATAGTGAGGTCCTACAGCTGACAACGTAAATATTGAGTGTATCTAATGCTTCAGAATAACTTTTATCTTTTTACATTAAATGTCTACTTTTTATCTATTTTTTTCATTTTGTACTTACATACTCACTGTTTATGCATCTTTTTTAACATTTGAATTTTCCATGCCTTTACTGTATTGCACTGTTCTTTCTTGACCAAAAACATGTTTTACATTTTATCCAGTCCCATTAAAGTAATTAAAAAACAACATCCAGACTCTTTAGATTCACACTTTGATCTCCCAGACATACTCAATCCAATTTTCTGGATTTGTGGAAATGCAGGCCATGTATTTTTATCCATTTCTTGCTACTTGTCCCTGTTGATTCACAGGCTTGCAGTCTTCCAAGTATTTGCTCTACTTGCAAAAAATCAGTTTGCTATCTCATTAATTAATGGTCTTCTATCTACTGCAGTCTCCCTCCTCTAAAAGTCAGAACTGCTGCTACCTGTGTGAGGGAGAAGTTACCCTTACTACAGGCTGTCCTGCTTCAAGGCATTATACTGGCAGTTGCATTCTTCTCCACAAACACAATGTATGAAAAGGCAAACAATATTTATTCCAAATGCATTTAATCTTGCAAAGTATTAAATGCTTTCCACAAACATTCAGTGTACAGACTTCAACATTAAAGGAAAAAAAAAACCCCAACACCACACTTTACATACTATTTATTGAGTTTTTACTGTCTGTGAACTGGGCAAGTGTTTGCCATCACTGAGAGCTTATTCGTAAATAATCTGAAGTTAACATTCAAGGAATGATGGATATCACATGCCAATATACAGAATCTACCTTATGTCCAACACACTATTGCACCGTACTAATTGAACCTAAGGACTAAGAACCCACTCACTTCCTGCTGGCAAGGGAAGAAAGCATTCTGTGTCTTTAAAACCTGAGGGTGCACATACATCACCTTAATACACATAATACAGTTATTTGTGCACATGTCTATTCATCTAGGGCAATGCACAAACCCCTCTGTATGACAATCACGTACTTCTTTGGGTACTAATGTTATTGTGAACTGGAGACTTAGTCCAAAGTGCAATCTGTAAATCTATGAATCTGGTGAAAACTGCATGTTTTTTCTTCTTGTGCAGTAGCTACATCTAAATGTGGTAGGCTGCTGTTACAGTGGAATACTCCCAACTAGTTCTACAGTGGACCGTTGCACATCATAGTGATCTTCATTCACAGAAACTCCTACAAAATTAGAGAAGTTAAGAAATCCTAGATGTTAGTTAATAAAAATGGAGGAGATTAATCTTGGCCTGTATCTGCACTCATTTCCCTCTGTAACAGCTGAATGTGCTACTGCCCTTTTTGAAATTATAAAATTACTTCTTTAAGAACAGTCAGACTCTGCACAGCAGAAAACAGCAGTTCACAACAGGTTGAATTAGA
This sequence comes from Caprimulgus europaeus, assembly GCA_907165065.1. The sequence continues at coordinate 45,428,200 of OU015527.1, forward strand.
GCCCTTTGAGTCAGAGAGGTTGCCTTCAAACAAAACACTATGTAGGAAGGCTCCAGTCATTTTGAATAGTACATTATGTGTGCAGTTACTAGTTTCACGAGCAATACTGAATATAACTTATTTACCATAACATAATAATTTAGCAAACAATATTGAAAAATCTTAATTTACGTAGGGCCACGTCAGGCATCAGCAGCCTTAGCTGGGTTCCAGCCAGCAAGCCTATCTGTATAAGGATCTAATCATATGACTAATACCTGAGAAGTGTTTGAAACTGAGCACTTTATAATTAGGGAGAGAGGAAGGAAAAGAAAAAAGCAGCTGTGTTTCAAAGAGTAACAAACATTACTGTATGAATTTTTACAAACAAGTTTCATACACAAACTATATGACTGTGTCCAAAAACCACATTTCTCTCAGACAAGTCTACTAGCAAGTGGTATAAATCTTCACTGTTCCACTGGGCAGACTTTGCTGCTTTTATAATCTGTCAGTCAGTCTGACAGTAGGCTACTTACCCATTCTGAAGTTCTCAAGAAGACAGTCATTCCCGCACTAACAACTTCGCTCTAAATGTAACAGTATACACCTTAGCTCTTCTTTTCTAAGCATAAATTTGAATACAAAAGTTATTTGAAAGGTTTTACAATACTTGAAAGTTAATTCACCCCAAAGTCCTTGTTAAAAGCCATTTTCCTAACGAATACACTACACAGAGCACATTTTTACACTGATAAAAACCAAGTACAACATGAGACTTCTTAGCAAAGCAGAGGCAATTGTATTCCCCGGTCTAATATTCAAAAAGGAAGTAACAGTAATAAAGGTGTACATCCTTAGCCCACTTACAGTTCTGATATCAGGTGGAATGTAAGCAGACCCCATTTGCTCCGAGATTGTAGTTATTAGCAGCTACAATTGCAAATATCTGAAAAACATGTCTGCACTTTGCATCATTTTTTAAACACACCTAGCATAAATCGCTTGCAGGAATCACAGCCATTCCTGAACCTCAACCCCAAGGTACAACCTTGAAGCTAACTGGATCTAGACATCGCTTATCTTTACAAAACAGGCTGAAAACAAAGAAAAAATATGAACCATTCTTTTGTAAGAATGCAAAACTCAATGTCACATTTCCTTACTTGCTGAAATCTAAGTTTTCAGCTTGGTTTTTAAGTGCTTATCTACTTTTTCCCTAACTGTAACTAGCAGAGCACAGGACCATTGTTCAGGTCACTTTGCAATGCATTGGTTAGAAGTTAGCTCTCAAACCAGATGTACAGCTAGGCACCTATGAGTTTTTATAGTTTAATCACACTGTCAATCCATGCTGACCTGAGCTCTTATCGAAGTTAATGTTCACACTTCTGTGTGAGCTTCAAGGCCAAATTTAAGACCAAATATGTCTGCAGAGATAGAGAGGGATTTCTGTAACACTTCTGTAAAACTGAAATATGTAGCATACAAATCTCTACAGGTCAGTGGAAACAGAAAAATTCAAACCCCTTGAACTCCTATTTAGTTTTAGGGACTGAATCTTCTGTCAGCTATTCCCACATTTACACTGCTTAACCACACTGATCCAGTTGAAAACACTTTGCACTGGTCTCCTGTTGTACTTGGAGAAGCGATCACATACTCCACGACCCAGCGTGATGCACTGGCCACCCGGTGCCACACGCTGGGCTGGGAGGAGCGTGGGCTTTGAGCACACTCTTGTGGTCATGTGCACCCACACCAAAATCAGAGCTGAGAAGGATACAGGATGGCAAGTAGGCATCTCGGACTGGCTTCTTTCCCAAAGGCGGCCTTAAGCTAGACGTTACAAAAGTGAATCAAGCACTAGAGATGACCTAAAGCAGAAGCATCATTCGTTGACCCTGGTATTTGGAAAGAGTTTTCATCAAGAGAAATGCTACATTGAAAACACAGTGCAAAACAGAGTCAACCAGAGAAGTTAGTGGTTACTTTAGTGTTCAAGAGCCTCCACCTTCCTGCTTCCTCTCTCTTCTCCAGAGAGAGGGAAGAACACACTTGTCTCCTCTTTCTATGACACTTGAAGTGCTGTTAGGAAGAAGATAAAGTACAGCTCTACTCATTTATCATTATTTAAATACTGTCTGTGGAATGTAAGTTGAAACTCCATCCCTATTCCATGTCCAAGTTCATGTGATCTTTACAGGTGACTTCTTCTGTGCACAGAGGAGGGTGACGTAAGGAACCCCAATGAATGCCCACCTTTCGCTAGGCCAGAACTTTATGACAGGGCCCTGCTCAGGGATCTCAGAGGCAGCATCGAAGTAAGCAAAGCAGACACAGCCCAGGTAAGCCGCCAGGCAAATCAAAATGTGCCTGAGAATAAATACCCCCCACCCCCCCCCAAAAAGAAACAAATCAGTAACATGACTTCAGTAAAGCAATCAAATATGACACTGTGCTTTAAAATCAGCCTGCCCTTCACCTTCTTCCCCCGAGTCCTCCATAGGGTTGCTGTCTGCCATTTACATACAGGCAAAGAATACACAGAATAAGGAAAACTACAAAGCCATAGCTTATCCTTGGTCTAAACTGGCTGCAGCTTTTTCATCTCTCTGCACCTGACAGATTGTGTAGAAATGCTGAGATATGGCACCTTGAATAAGAGAGCACAATTTGCTGGGTGGTGAAAGAGAAAAGGCATCAGAGCCCTTCACTGGTCCCCCACTTCGTCCTCAGTTGTTAACAAAGTTTAAGTTTTCACAGTCACTGCTTCAGTTGAGCTGTACTATGGGATTTTTAGTAACCAGTAGGACAAGGAATTCCATTGCAGTTAATCAACTTAGTGCCTGAAGAATCTGACCATGCCAAAGAGCCTCCTAAATCTGCCACCTTGGACAGCATGAGACTTGCTCTGAGCTTATAATCTTACCACTAATTCTATCTAGCACTAACTAGAAATAGCCACCAGGCAGCTCAGAAGGGTAATATGACAAGGACATACCACATTTGAATCAAACTGCGGAGTTTATATGCAACACTCACCATACACAGTGCAAATAAGGGAAATTAAATGAGGACCAGATCTCACAAAACGCTTTGTCACTGATCCAGCAGAAAAGTGCTAGCATCCACCAAAGACCTGAAAAGAGACCCAGTTTGTACACACGCAGGTTTTCACACCTGAGGAGAAAAAGACAAAGAAGTTTAAAATAAAACTAAACTTGCTTTATAATGGCAGCTTGATGCTTTTTGGCTGTATGTATTTTAGGGAAGGATTCATAGTGCTAGGCACACACCTTTAAAATGGTTCAACCACAAACATCCTTAACAGAGGAACTTTACTTACACTGAATATGGCTCTGATGCAAGGCAGTGGTGAGGTGACAAAACAAATCTTTTTATCAGTAGGTGTTTTTTGGGTATTGTCTCAAACACCACTGTGCAAATTGTGGGGAAACATCAAAGCATTCCTGTACCTGGGAAGAGGTATCTAGGACAACTAGAGATTAGTTACACATGCTGTTGGGTAACAGCCAGCCACACAGCAAGTCATCAGATTTGTTCATATTTGTCACTATATAAAATTTGTAAAAAAAGGAACTGGATGAGGGTTTTTTTTAATTGGTTAGTTGATTTGTTCCCCCTCACAAGTTAGTATTGTACAATGTAACAGTTCCAGAGAACTTCTAAGGTAGGAGCTTCTTGCAGAGGGACCAAAGAACCATGCTTTAGTAGACAGCACAGGAATTCACATCTCTGACAGAATTCCTCATGTTGATTCTCCCTCCACAAGAAACATGACTTTTTCATATAAAGGTACACCACAGAGAAAGACAGCACAAAACATTTGCTGTTGTCACATGCAGTGGGGTCTGCAGGGTTCCATCAATGAATACAACAGCAGATGCTAGGATACTTGCATAGTATTATCTGTGTTGCAGGTCTACTTAAAAGCTCGCAATTTTATTTTCCTGTATGATGTTTTGTTCTTTTCCACATCTTGGAACCATTCCAAGAACTATGCGGTTTTGCTCAAAAAAAGTAAAATCAGGGAAAAGGAGGGAACAATATAACCTTCAGGCCCCAAAATGCTACTAAAGTAAATAATTTGCTGTCTACCCACACTTGCTATTTTGCAGTTAGGCCTCTTGGTGCCAGTAGATGCAGCTCTGCTGTTACTCATATCTCTGAAGTAAAGATAGACTGGGATGTGACCAGCTCTCTGTGGCCATGGAAAGACATGGCTCAGCTCCCCTGCCTCCTGGAGGAATAAAGGATTTGGGATTTCTCCCCCTGCCTTTTTTTTGTTTTTCTTCTTATTAAACTCCTAGTGAACTTCCCAGGGATCTGAGAACCATTCAGTGCTTTTGGATATTCTTGCTTCAAGGAACTGCTCTTCTCAGGTCACTGATAGGACCTCCCAAGGCACCACTAAACCTACTAATCAGATGACAGAACAATTTGTTTAAAGTGACTTGTTCGAGCTACATCTCAAGACTAAATCAAGAAGCCAAATCTCTAGTCAGTATAAGTAGGAATACTCGACCTTTATCAGAGTTACATCCTAGAAGGAGAACAAGTCAGTGCCAAGTGCCCCACAATCCCTTCCTCTGTCTCCAGGTCTTCAAGAGGGGCTCCTGTAATCCACACTCATCTTCTACACCTTACATGTCTATCAAAAAGTTACTGGAAATGTCTTCATGCCTCTTCACCTCCAGGAGATCACCAGCCAACCTTTCCCTCTGCTCCAATCCAGTCACCCCAGTATATCTGACAATGAATCACCAGTCTTCCACACAATTCTTGGGCTCATTCACTGCATCTGCAAGGTGAGCAATGCCTGGCAAAAAGGGCTGTTAAAAGGGACACTTCATCTTGTAACACTTAGAAGCAATTAAAATGTGTAACCCTAGAGGAAGGAGCTAGAATAGATAAGCACCTCTTTACTGTGTGCACTGCGGTAGTATTTTATGGTCCCTGATCTTCCTTATACACGACTGTCCTTGACAACTGACTAGCACAGTGCAGCGGTAAGCAAAAAGCTCTCCAGTTGTTCTTTCTTACACACAAAACACTTGTCAGCCTGAAACCTGTTGTTGTCATTTGATACATTTACAGAGTTCTAATTTTTCCAGCATTTACCATTCATAATCCCCATGGCTGCACACAGCCTACAAGCCACAGGCTGCCCTGCATTCACTGTTAGGGAACTAGTAATGCCAGATCTGTCCCCAAACTAAAATTTGTCACCGCACCCTTCCACATGTGTGAGATGACGTCCAACTACTCAGCTGGAGGAGGACAGGCGCACAGAATGAATCCTGCCTCTCTGTGGTGGAAAAGCAGAACTGCCACTGGTACTGCAGCTTTGTTAAGGGCACCTAGCTAAGCATTCAGAAAAATTAACATACAGACAGTGCTCTGTTCAAGAACACTTTTCTGAATGTATTGCAGGAGCAGACGTATAGCTCACTCTGGTGTATTGCAAGCTAAAAAACTATCACAGTGATCTCTTTTTTTTCCACTCCTGAAATACCATTTCACTTGACATTTTAACAGGCATTTGGGATTACGAAAGTCCTAAAGCTGAGCAGAAGATACCTCAATACCTACTGGATTAATGACAGAAAAGCTACCAACTGCCTAATCTTGTTGATAGAGGATTTTCTCTAGTGTCCTTTGCGTAAGTTGGTTTTAGAATCTGGCATTTCTTTTTTAAGTAATCTATAAACAATGTCACATTCAAAATCATCACACCTATCTTTATTATTCAAAAATGTGCTTCAACTACTGGCTAAACTGTAATCTCCACAAGAAAGATATCACAAGTTGTTTTCATAACAAAAACACCTATATAACTGCCACAAAAATTAATACTCCGCATAGCTTATAAACCAAAATGGCTCTTTTCTGAGGCCTGAATACTCCAGTCCATTTGGCATGTCACCAAGACACAGTCAGAAGGAAAGAGGACTTGCCCGAGATGGCTTCAAGATTGTCTGTGCTGTAGACAGTAAAAAAGGCTTGTTTCTCTGAAATAGCATCTTTACTTTTAAAAAGGCTACAAGGGGCATGAAGAAAAGAAATCATAAGGAGATTTTTGAGTTTCCTACCAAGTTCCAGAGCACAGCTACAAGAATTCTTCTTTACACTCTCTTATGAGACACCTCAGGAAGAAATTAGTCCAAGATTAGGCACTGTTTTATCAGTAAAACTATACTAGTAAATTCTCCTCATTTTAGAAGATTCATACTTCTACCAAACAGCTAGACAGCACAGACCACTTCATAAAAGAAGAGAGAAAATTGTTATTGGTCAAAAAACACTGCGTATTAAGCATACTGGACTTAATTCTCTCCCACTAATGCTAAGGCAGATTTACAGTTTTCAGTGAGACACACAACTCTTTATAAGAGCAAGATGCTAAACCATGTTCATAAGCAGATACATGCATGGATCAATTTCACACATTTCACAGGTAAAACTAGACTGCTGTGATAGATAGTTGTGCATTCTGACAGAGCAAAGGGTATGTGTATTGAGAACACAAAGACTTTCCTGGACCGATCTGAAGAACATAAACACGTGCAACTGCATCCCTTTTAAGGTAAGAGGCTTGGCCTCAAACATACAGCTCCTTTAGTCAGTGACCATACCTGTCAATATCTGACTAGTGTGAACACCAAAAGGAGAGGACAATTAATCTGCGTGGTTCAAAGAGTTCAAGGCTGCAAAGGAAAATTGAAAGCTTACTTGAATAAACTTTCCTAATGGAAGATTAGACATAGAAACGGTACAAATTGTAACGACAGATTTGCTCAGTACCACCATCAGGTACCACAATTTATTTTTATAGACTTAAGACTTGGTGCTGCAGGGTGTACTGCAAAAGACTATGGCAGAAGGAGTCAAGCATAACGAGGAGAGCACAGCCTGCTGATATGTGCAATACTCATGGGTTTCCTGTGACCACCTATCATAGAGACTTCAGCTCCTGTGGCAACTGTGCTTCAAATGGGCTGAGGACACACTTACTGAGGAGACAGGGGACTGCAAATCTTCCTACCTGCCACTGTTTTTACCACAATGAAGAGATGTAATGGATGCTGGCAAGAGACACTAGCTTATCCTTTTACTCAAGGGAATAAGGGAACTGTGAGTAACCTGCAACAATGAAGCAGGACTCCCCCACAGCCAAACTTCTAGTAAAAGAATCAAATATGAACAGACAGACCTGAAGCTAGGGTAAACTTTCATTGCTCAAGGCTCAGATGTCAGCTGAACAACAACATTCTAGCACCTATCTGCCTGTGGAGATAGTTACGCACCTGATGATGAATCACTAAATCATACTCATTTGATGATGTTATAATCTCAATGGTTATTTGACTTGGACCAGTAAACCAAAGGATCCACATCTACTTTCTCCCTGATACCATCCCCTAGGAGAGCTTTTTTTTTAAAAAAAAAAAACAAACAAAAAAACAAAAAACAACAAACCACACACACACCAAAAAAAACCAACCCAAAACCAAAACAAACAAACAAACCCCCAAATACATGAAGAGATTTGTTTGGACAGAAATGAAAATAGTTGTACAATTTCTTTGTGTTCCAAGGACAAGTATGCACTTAACAACCTTTCGCTCTTCTGGTCATCTCCCATCCACAGTACTTCTAGCATACACTCTATCCTGCCACTCTGCATTTAAGAACATAATGATCTTCTGTGACAATGCTACCTCCTCATCATGGACAAACAAGAGGAAGAACATACTTATTTGAAAACACAATGGTTCTGATTGACCAGAATTCTGCACAAGACTGACACCAGTCTAGAACTGGGATAACAAGAGTGAATTTTGGTCTAACACATCACAAACTTCAGCACAAACCAGAAGAAACTACTCTGGAGGCTCTTCTCCTTCCTTCCTCAAATACCTGTTTCACAGATAAATTTCCTCTGTAGACTGCCAGGACTCACAATGTGTAGTCCCCTACTGACTGTGGCAGTAAAGAATGGGAGAATCACAGACATTTTAAAGTTTAGTTTACTTTTCTCTCCTGTAAAAAGTGATGAGATGACTCCTCTACTCTGAGTTTACAAGAATACCTCTCATTTAAACCTCCTAGGGATTAGCATAGCTTAAATAAAATCTTTTTTTTTTTGCCTTTTACACATAGGAATTATAAAAAAAAAAGGTATTACACTATCCCCACGCACAATTAAGAGGGTCATATGTCACTTTAGGTCCCTTTTTAATCAACAATTTAAAAATTTATCCGTGTCCTTAATTCTCTCTCAAAAAATAGACAGGGAAGCTCCACACATTTTAGTCAGATATAACTTTTCAGGAGTTTTAAAAAGCAAGTATCTGTAGGCATACCAGTTCTTAGGTTTGATGCAACAGTATTCAAACTTACGAGACATGAACTATTCATCCTTTTAAGTTTCTCAAGAGCTCATGCCAGGAAAACTGGTATGTAGAGAGTTCACATAAATTATTCAGTGCCAGAATCAGATTGCCCTGTCCGTAGTTCCTTGGTGCTTTCATCAAAATACAACATCTCCACCAATACTCTTTGACTACCGACCTTCTTGTCCACAACCATCTTGTGCCCTGTTTCCAAAGTTTCTCTGAACATAGAAATAAATCCTGCTGAGCAGGATGTCTAATGAGAAAAGGCTCACAAACACTTTTACTAAATGTTGTTAGCAGAGGCTTCCACTGTATGGAAAAGCAGTGGCAGAATAGGGTAAGGTAGCAAACAGGAGAATCTCTCTGTTCTCACTGGACCAGTCAGAACACAGACATTTGGTCCTAATCTTGTTCTTTTTGATAGACATTTACATATGCAATATGTAAGAGCCAACATAAGTTGTAAAATCTTTCTAAGACACTGGAGAAAAGGACAAGTTTGTATGCTGGTAATCGTCTGGTCCTTTTTGCAGTGAGTTAAAAGATGCAAAAAAAAAAAGTCTCTGGACAGCTGCTGGTACCACTATCATGGCAGGACTCTTTAAAACATTAAGATCAGTCTCAGGTTCTTCTTTATTTGCATTCTGGTTTTACAGTTTCTAAGGCCCTGACTAATAGCTATCCTCTGCAATCCAGTGATCAACCTTTTTAGTCTCACTCCCATCATATAATTCATGTCAGAAGACAGTGGTGTCAGACTCACTGTAAAACTTCGAGAGCTTGAAGACCTTCCATGAGTGCTTGGGCCTTGCTCTACACTCCCTCCAGTACCCAGTCTGTGATCACGCTATCACCTCACCCTTATGCAGACTATGCTGCAGAAACATCGTCAAGTAGAGTGAAACTCTTGCCCTGATTCCACAATAAACAAACAAATTTGAGTCAGATCAGGTTGCAGCAAGAGAAATGGCCTAGGAAAAAAAAAAATCCTTGATAAAAAAGCCTGAACTAGTAGAGCAAGTTTATACCAGATCTGTGCTTGTTTGCAAATGAAGCATTTCTGATCTGCTACCACGAGCACTGAAGCCAGATACAGTGTATGTATCATCAGTGGCCTATGAATCTCAGAAGGCAATCCCACATTCAGGAGAAATGTACTCACCTCTTCAGCTCAGCAATGAGCAAAGCCGTGCAGGGAACACCCAGAGTCATTAGTGAGATGTTGTTGATGGCAGGCTTAATGAACGCGAGGCAGGTAGTAACTCCAGACAGGACAGCCACGGCAGCTTTAAACCTGCTCCTGAATATAGGGGAAGAAAAACTGCATTTAATTCAAAAGTTGCAATTACAAAATCCAGACATTTTAAAATTATTTTAACAATGTAACAAAATCTAGATTTCTTTAAGTGCGTTCAGGAGGTGCAATGACAACCTGCATAAAATGCACATGGACCTTGCACAGATTTGCACATGCACACAGAATTAATTATATAAACAAATCTTTGCTGGACTGTGGCCTTCCAAAGCAGCCACGTGTATGTGCACATACACAAAAACTGCTGGTTTCAAAATCCAAAGGCCACACTCCAATCTTCCTCCTCTCACAGTAAGTCAAGAATAAGTCCATCTCTGCACACAACACTGTACCTCCTCAAAGCAGTGTTGTGTTGTTGTTCTTCATGCTTTTAACATGGATTTTTAGGATTTTTTTTATCATTAATGCCTCAACTCGTAGACCCATATTCCAGTCTGCTTTATTTTCCTTTATCTCTTTTAAGCCTTTAAGATACTGAAAACTACAAGGTAAGTAAGAACATTTATTTTAACAAAATTTAGCAGTAGGTGAGGGATTCCCCTCACTTTTTAAAGATTACAGTTTGGTATATTCTCAGCATAAATTAAATCACAACTGGGCCTTATATAGAGAGCCTGAGAACTTTTAAACTCAATACATGTTAAATGTTGTTTAAACTTCAAGTTTGGACTTGAAACAACGCATTTTGAGTCTGTAGCAGGACTAGGGCAGACAGAGGACCATCACGCTGCCCTTCAACTGCTGGCCCATAGCTATATAGCTGCTGTCCAAGGGTGGCTTTTCTGTCCTTTATTCTACGGCTAAAGTCAGGTCTAAGTGTACTTGTGCAGCACCATTCTCTGCCACTAGAGTCACCACCTTCACCCAGCTCATTCCATGTCTTTTGCTTTAAAGGTTTTCTTTCTGCTGGAAGGCAACAAGTTACTTAAACAGGAAGTTCTGATTTGACAAAAATGTCTTAACGACTAAAGACACCACAACTTGGTCATGATATATAATAGAATCATTGAATGGTTAGGGTTGGAAGGGACCTTAAAGACCATCTAGTTCCCACCCTCCTGACACCAGCAGGGACACCTTCCACTAGATCAGGTTGCTCAAAGCCTCATCCAGCCTGCCCTTGAACACTTCCAGGGAGGGGGCAGCCACAACTTCTTTAGGCAACCTGTTCCAGTGTCTGACCACTCTCATAGCGAAGCACTTCTTCCCAGTATCTCATCTAAACCTCCCCTCTCTCAGCTTAAAGCCATTTCCTCTTGTTCTGTCATTAACTGCCCTTATGAAAAGTCCCTCCTCAGCTTTCTTGTAGCCCCTTCAGGTACTGGAAGGCTGCTATCAGATCTCCCCGGAGCGTTCTCTTCTCCAGGCTGAACAGCCTCAACTTTCTCACCCTGTCCCCATAGCAGGGGTGCTCCAGCCCTCGGATCATCCTCGTGGCCTCCTCTGGACTCGTTCTAACTGGTCGATGTCTCTCTTGTGTTGGGGGCTCCAGAACTGGACACAGTACCCCAGGTGGGGTCTCACAACAGCAGAGTAGAGGGAGAAAATCACCTCCCTCGACCTGCTGGACACGCTTCTCTCATGCAGCCCAGGATATGGTTTGCCTTCTGGGCTGTGAGCACACATTGCCGGCTCATGTTGAGCATCTTGTCCACCACCACTCCCAAGTCCTTCTCTTTGGAGCTGGCCTCAAGCCACTCATTGCCCAGCCTGTATTTGTGCTTGGAGTTGCCCCGACCCAGATGCAGGACCTTGCATTTGGCCTTGTTGAACTTCATGAGTTCAGCACAGCCCCACCTCTCAAGCCTGTCAAGGTCCCTTTGGATGGTATCCCATCCTTCCAGTGTGCCAACCACACCACACAGCTTGGTATCGTTGGCAAGCTTGCTTAGGGTGCACTCAATCCCCCTGTCCATGTCTCCGATAAAGATGTTGAAGAGCACCGGACCCAATACTGACCCTTGAGGGACACCACTCGTCACTGGTTTCCACTCAGACATTTTGCTGTTGACCACTCTTTGAGTGTGACCATCCAGCCAGTTCCTCATCCATCAAGTGGTCCATCCATCAAACCCATGTGTCTCCAACTTAGTCGTGTGAGACGGTGTCAAACTCCTTGCACAAGTCCAGGGAGATGACATCAGTTGCTTTAGCCTTATCCACCAATGGTGTAACCCCGTCTCAAAAGGCCACCAGATTGGTCAGGCATGATTTGCCCTTGGTGAAGCCATGCTGGTTGTCAGCATTCACCTTCTCATTCTCCATGTGCCTTAGCATAGTTTCTAGGAGTATCTGCTCCATGATCTTGCCTGGCACTGAGGTGAGACTGACCGGCCTGTAGTTCCCCGGGTCTCCCTTGTTACCCTTTTTAAAAGTGGGGGTGCTGTTCCCCTTTTTCCAGTCTGCAGGAACTTCACCAGACTGCCAGGACTTCTCAAATGTGATGGATAGTGGCTTTGCAACTTCATTCGCCAGTTCCCTCAGGACCTGCAGATGCATCTCATCAGGTCCTATGAACTTGTGCACCTTCAGGTTCCTTAGGTGGTCCCAAACCTGATCTTCTCCTACAGTGAGCAGTTCTTTGCTCTCTCAGACCTGTCCTTTGCTTTCTATGACCTGGGCAGCATGTTGTGAGCCCTTGCTGGTGAAGACTGAGGCAAGAAAGTCACTGAGCACCTCAGCCTTCCCAATGTCCTGGGTGAGCAGATCTCCTGTAGCCTTCCGGAGAGGGACCACATTTTTCTAGTTTTCCTTTTCTTCCCAACATACCCATAGAAGCTTTTTTTTGTTGCCCTTGACATCTCTGACCAGATTTAATTCTATCAGAGCTTTAGCTTTCCTAATAATATTAAAGGATTAGCTAGGCAAAGCAAAAAAACCCAAAAATATAAACCAAATCTATTCTGAGTTAAGGTTTGTTGCCCAGTATGTCTTTCTTCTGTACACTTCAGAAAGGAATCAAGAGCTTAACATGTAACAGATTCTCAGGAAAAAGTGTCTGAGAAATTACATCCTTTACCTCATCTCAGTATTTTTATGAATCAGTTATAACATGGCTGATCATTATTTATAGTTTTAATGCTAAATTCAATAGAAACAGGATTTCACCCCAAAATTGTAACTATTCCTTTTAAAAAGGATACAGTTCAAACTTTTGTCCCATACTATGAACCTACCCAGCGCACTATCAGATGACAGTGATACAATTGTTAAAGAATACTAGTAGTTTAGCTTAAATAAGGACATTTTAAATAGAATTATTGCTCTGTGAAATTTAATATACTGTGTGTTTAGCATAACTTCACAAGAGTAGCTAGATTTACTGAAGCCTTAGGCCACAAGCTGCGTACTTTCACCAAGAAAAGTTGAACTTCTCTTGAACTGTTGCTTAGTTACATGAAACAAGGCCCTAAAAGGAGTGCAAATTGGGAGATAAGGAGGCTATCACTGTCAGCAGTGTTGCTATTTGTCCAGAACAGCCAGGACAGCCCAATTGGAGACAGAGAAGGAAACCAGTAAGGAACAAGAAGACCCAGACCAGAAATTACTATTGGACAAAGAGGCACATGCAAGGCTTGTGAACAGCACGTGAAGAACAGGTGCATAGACTAAAGGTATAAATGCCCATGGATTTCTCTGTTTTGGGTCCCTCTACGGAGGCACCCAGCTCAAGCTGCTCCTATTGCTGTACCACTCACTTAAATTATTCATTTTCCTGAATGTGGTGTTTGAGACTTTGCAGCAGGAAACCAAGGGCAAAGAAATTTCTTTAACTATAATTATCCCCTTAGGCTTTTGAGAAATAATTTACATGGAGTCATTCTTGTAAGAATGTAAATTCTTCCAAGACTCTGAACTCTTCTTCTCTTAAGCTAATGTCTAAAAGTCATGTCATTGGCCAAAACACCCCAGTAAAACCTCTTTGCTTGTTAAGTTGATGGTGTCCTGTAATCACACTGTGTTGCAGTATGCATAAATACTAAATTCACACCAACACGACAAGGCATTAGACTGCATGCACATAGTAATTCAAGATACAGTTTTCTCAGTGCAAGCTATTTTGAGGAATGGTCAATCCAGGCACCAACCTTCTCTCCCCTCCCCCATTAGCAACTTCCAATCAGGCATATGTCAAGGAAAAACAAAAAAACACGAGACCCCCAGATAGAACAGTATAAGAAGGCAAGATGCAGCAGCCTTAGCAATTTTCAGAGAGGAGAACATTGGTGCTGTAGTTCAAACCTCTTCATTACCCCAACTTCTTTACTGTGTAAAAGAGCAATAAGTACAAAGTTTATAGCACATTTTTTTAGGGGTGGACAAACCACAACAAGATTCTTTAAACTGTCTGAAACGCGCTTTTTTAAAATCCTGCAAGAAAAAGAAAAAAATCCTTTTAAAACAATAGGCTTCTAAACAAACACTTAGCCTTTGAATGCTTAAACACCACCCTTAACCACTGGCTTAAATATTCAGACAAAAAGACACTTGACTTTCACAGGTCCACTTGTATGTACACTTTAGGATACACAAAGAAGAGAGAAGGAGGGTTTTTCTTATTTTACTTTACCCACATCTTATGTAAACTACTCATGTAAAGGTCTCCCTAGAATCTACAAGAACAGGCACTTCCAGAGGCAAGTCACCTCATCCCAACATCTGAAGTTACAGGGCACAAACACCACTGTGAGCAACTGCAGGCTCAGGAATTCAGAACAGAATGGGCTGAGATACAAGCAACAGGAAGAGAATGGAGTGAGAAAAGACAGCAGAGACAGTGGTAAGGTTGGACGATCACTCAGTGACATAATGTGCAGGCTCAGGTGTTCGCATAACACATTTCAAGGAACACGAAAGTGTACGTGTACGACCGAATTACCTGTCATTCCGAAAAACTCTGGGCAGGTATCTCCTAGGGAACCACATGGCAAGAGCACACATAAGGACCCAGAGAATAGCCAGCTCATCCAGCATCTGGCCCAGGAAACTGAGGGTGGCGTGAAAGTAAACAGATCCAATCCCTGGAAGAATCAATCAAAAGGCAGTATGAATAGTTGCAGTACTGTATAGACCGAAATACACTGCTCATGTTCAGAACCTAGTAGCCAAACGGTGGATACCATTTGGTCTAGGAAAGGCTAAAAAAAAAAGGAAAATTGGCAAACAAACACCAGCTTCTCTAAGAAGGCAATCCAAATCATCAGCACCTCATTAATTATGAAGCAAACATTCTACAAAAGCCGCAGCTAAAGATGCCAGCTTCTACTAGAAAAGTAGATGTATGTGAAAAAACATCAGGTGGTACAGCAAAACACAAAACCAATTAAGAAATAAAAGCCAAAAGCTGCTTCTGAATTTTCTCAATAGCACAAGAATGGCTAAGACAAAGATAAAAAGCAGCACCTGATGACTACTCCATGATACAGGTTTCTAGGCAGAAAGTGTCACACTGCCCTGCAAGGTTCTGATTACGTCTTTAAAAGTTCCCAGTGCCTCCAGGAATGAAAAACCTTAGGAATCTCACATCTACAAAGGCTCAGTGAAGGTCTTCTAGCTACAATGCAAAACCTATTATCCTCTTCAGCTGTGCTAGGCACTTTCAGCTCTCATTTAAGCAACAACAACAGAAGAAGGAGGGGCAGCACTGCTGTAGAGTAAGCCCAGGCATAAAAAAAAGTTATGCAAAGGAAGGATAAAAAGGGAACGTAACTAAGGCCAAAGTTCCCACCAAGCTCAAATTGCAAAATGCATTTTCCTTTCAGAAACTATGTCTGCTTCAGTTCCAAACAAGTGGAAGCAAACCCCTCCATAGACAGCACGATTGCTTTGTTTTGCAAAACTATTAATCAAGTGCAAGTAGGAAAAAACTGATTTCCTCTCTCAGTTCATACATGAGCAGGCAAATAGAGACAAACCAACTTACCAACCACAACTAATAGAGTCCATATTAAATATATTCCACTGTTGAAGCAGGTTGCATATTGTCGGAACAAGCACATACATATGGGTGGTAAAACAAAAAACAAGACGTTGCTTATCTAGGGGGAAAAAAAAACCAGTATCACAAAGACAGAAAATAAACAAATCTTAAACATTCATAGTCTGCCTAAGACATCTATAAAAATACTGTGTCATCGAGTGACAAAGCTCTACAAGTTATGGCTTTCAGTTTCTGCCAAAGCTGAGCTGTTTTTGCAAAGCATCAACTTGTTTTGTTTAACAGCATAAAACTTCAAAGAACATAAAATGTGGCTAGTCACATCTTTAAATTACCTCTCCCTACAAATACTCAAGACTACTGCGGTTCAGGAAACCTACAAGAGTAAGCAGGTGAGGAACAGGATGTCCTGCCAAGTGAGCTGTCCTCTCAATGGCTGTCAAGCCTTGTATGGGAAAAGCGCTGTAAGTACCAGTAGTAGACAGGGCCAGTCAAGCTTTGTGGTAGTCAAGTCAGTGAGCAATAGCTACTGTCTGGAAGGTTTGAAATACAAAGCTAAGCTAAAAGAGTTAGAACTCTTTTTGTGCAGAGTAAAGAGAGCCTGAAGTTGTAAATCCTTTTACACTTCACTTTTTCTCTTGGTTCTCCATTACAGAAACTACTGAATATGATAGAAATCTAGTTACAGAAAGGTGAAAAGGCTGATAATTGATATCACTGATAGCCTTTTTTAATTTAATATGTAAGACTGGAACAAAGACATTATCTTGCTTACCAATAATGTAAAGCATGATTCTCTAGTTAAAGGCTGGAAACACTTTACTGGCAATAAGCAGGAGCTGTCAGTGTGGTGATTGCTCCTCCCAAAAGGAGCTGCCAGTGCTGAGGGCCAGCTGTGGCACTATAACTGAGCAGTTACGGAAAGACTCTACTGCTGCTTCACAATGGGACGGGGGACAGGATGTGTTCCCCAGTCTCAGCTTCCTCATGTTTCCCTGCCTAGCCCAAGCACAAGGGAAATTATCCCCAGCAACATTCCTCTGAAGCAGACACAGAAGACAATTCTGGGTCAAAAGCACTCGTCGGGAACAGATCTCTTTGCAGACTTACAAACTTCTACTGATATTAATGAAAATCTAGTGGAGAAAGGATTCAAGAATGACATACGAAGAAGGCATTTCATTTAGCTACTGTTGTCCGCCACTCAACACAGTCTGAGAATAAAACTAACGAAGAATAAAAAGGACACATCTCATTTAACATTTGCAAGGCTCATCAAAACATACTCGTAGGCTGGCATTCACAATGACAACAATCACTGAAGCCGTTTCTCAGCACCATCTTTTTCATGCGTTATACATTCGCTGATGCTAAAGGTACATTCTCATAGACAAGCTGTGTTTCCTTACAAAGTTTTGGCTTTTAGATTTCATTAAAATACTTAAAAGTCATCATCCACGTAGTTCAGAGCTGCAAATACTCTGCAAATCTCTGCCAACAGCACACAGCCCAAACAAAAACATGCTAATGCAGAGGGCTCCTTGCAGTTTACAACACTGACCCGTCATGCAAGTGAAGGTGCCAGAGAGCCACCTCCCACTGGATTGCTCTTTCTGAACTGAGGGCTAAAGGCTTGAATCTTTTTGACAAATACCAGCTCCTACAGTGTCTTTTGCCACATAAGAAGCCAACCTCATAAACCAGATGTGGAAAACATGTGGGGGCACCAACCGATAAGCAATGCCATCAACCAACCACCTCTTCAGCAGGATAAAAGGACTCTTCTCACAGGAATCTTTCACACCACCAAAGTGGCAAATTTTGCCTTTGTCATTCACAAATTGAGATGGCAGGAGGTTGACAACAGAGGCACTTGGCAGCATCAGAGTACAGGATACTGCACAACCCTGGAGAGGTAAGGTAAAGACTAAATAGTTACATATAAAGTAATATCCTGTTTTAGCAGATTTTAAGAGGTAGATCAATTTGCTTAAACCATGTAAAACAACCTACACATTCAACCAAACAGACTCACCCAAGCCTCCTTCATTCATAAAAAACCCACTAGCTCTGTGCAGACTGTCAGCAACACTGGGAATACAGCCCTAGGCCAGGGTCCCAGCGCGTAACGCACCGATACAAACACAGAGCAGGAGGGCTTCCCTCACTCCAAAACAGGTAGGGAGCAAACGCAGTGACTGGTAGTAGAGATGAAGGAATATGAACAGGTCCTTTGGGGACCTGGGAGTGCTCTACAGATTTTTCAGGCTTTTAGCCACAGTTAGGCCAAAGAGAGGTGTCAAGGAGAAAAAAAGTAGGTGGCTATAAACAAAGTGGTGTGGAAGAAAATATGTCAATCTCTACAGCTAGAACCGACCAATGAAGGAAATCAGACCAGGCAATCACAATCCATGGAAGTCTTTATTCTGCCTAGGAACTAGATGACAAAGAAAATACACCTACTTACCATACCTGTAGCAACACAGGTTTACACTAGTGATTAGACAACAAAGGAGTGGTTCTGCCCTAAAGCAGTGCTCTCCTGTTCATGCTAAGGTCCTGTCTGCAAATGCAAGAAAACCCTTGCAACCTGGAGCTTGGCCATGACTTGTACTCTTTGCAATGGCCACC
Source organism: Caprimulgus europaeus (assembly GCA_907165065.1). Next base: position 45,446,486 of record OU015527.1, read on the forward strand.
AGAAGGGTTTCCTAACATCATAAAAGTTGAAATAATTTTAGTACTGAAAGAAATTCCTTTCTACTAAGTTTACAAGAAATGTGATAATCATGCATCTCTTCCATGCAATAGCTTAGTTCTGTTTCTTATACTCCACAAATAATATTTTTCACAAGTTACATTCAAATCAGGACTCTGGAATATTTTCTGAAACACGTTGCTCAAGTTCTCTTAGTTTCAAGTTCAGTGTCAACCAGATCAACGCTAGAACTGACCTCCTGGTTTTCACTGCCTGTTATCAGCCTGGCTCCCTACAAGGAACACACTCCTAGATACACTGCAACTATTAACATCATCCTTTCCAAGCAAGCGAGGCATCCATCCATTTGGCTCTGGTTTCCGAAACTATGCTGCATGTGCAATTTTTTATATAATACACAATTGGCCTGCATGGTTTGATAATGTACAATTAAAATGCTGATACAGTTAAGATTAGTACAAAAAATTAATAACAGGAGTATAAAGAGTTTCCTTTGGGATTGTGAAAGGTAACAATTAAAAGTTACAGTTCTGGAAAACAATTCTAGACCTTTTGTTTTAATTTTCAGCTACTTAATTGTGTGAAAGGAATATAGGACACAGACCACAGAGGGAATGCCAGAGGCTTGCTCAGATCACGACCACATAACTCCACTCACATCTGGCCACAGTACCAACAAAGGATGTTTTCTACAGTCCTACCAAAGTTCAAGTATTTTTTAGTATCTGGTAAACCTGCCAGACAGCAGCTGTAGTATTCAATCACAACGGCAACACTTACTGAGTTAGTTCCTTGAGAGGAGAGACCAAAAATGGACTAAGTAGCTCTCCATGAGTTCAGAGGGTTTGTATCTCTTATATGCTGATACACAAGATTGCCTCTCACATACACAAGACTTTTGTAGTAAAAAAGATGATAAAGAGACAGTACAAGCATTCTCTAACACTCTTAAGACTATTTGAAAGCTTTTTAAAACTTTTCTCTTCATGCTACTAGGGAACAAAAGAAGAGGAATAAAAACATTGGCAATTCCCTCTTTAAATGGAAATTCGGCAAGTTTTGGCAAATTGGCAAAGCAAACAACAGCTTTTTTTTTAAATACCTCTGCAATGTAAATTCTCTTGATCATATGGAGGCATCTGTTTACATTCTAGGGCAGGGTTACACTGCACCAGGACACCTTACTCTATTCATTTCAGAAAAACAAAACCAAAACAAAAACCAAAAGACGAAAAAGCTAGTTTTCCTAGAACTGTTCTTCCAATTTGAGTTACAATGTGCTTCATGGCCTCTTTACTGAAACAGTGTAAGACCTGAACACAAAATCATATCAGTCTAGCTCATGTATGTTTTAAAAAATTAGTCTGATTAATTTGTACAAAACCTCTGAACAGATATTCTCCTGCTGATTTAATCCTGTGGAGTACTTTCATTTGCTTTTCAACTAAATCAAGTTAAATTTATGCATAACAGATGAGATTGAGTCCCATCAGAAAAAAAAAAATATATATTTTTAAATACATTTCAGATAAGCTGTTCCAGTTTTGTGCTTATACGAATAAGCTTGAGACCTCTACAACTCTGACCTCAACCATGACAGTTTAAAATGCGGATTAGCAAGGTTTAATCTACATCTTAAAGACCCAAATGCCAGATTGAGGTCTGCTGAAGAGTCCTTCCTGAAACTTCAAGCGGGTTTGAGTCAGAGTCAGAAATGTATCATTTTGGAAGGAACAAAATTTAGACTACACTTAAGGTGCCTGTTAAAATAGGACCAAAATTTTCCAACCATCCTCTGAGCATCTGGCTTTTTTGGGGCACAGTCACACAACTCCATCAATGCACCGTGAGTCACTGTCTTAATTTTCTGAAGTTGCTAACACAGAAGTTAAACCCTTACAAACTTGTTACTACTGGAGAGAGGCTAAACGTGACTACCCTCACAGTGGCCTCTTTTTCCCTCCCCTTTCAGGGTACAGCTGATTTTTACACAGCTGCTGCAATACAACTGGCTTTGGGTGAAACTGTTATGTTTCTCTGTTAAACTGTCTGAAACCTCAGATTATTCATCTGGACATCATATTCATCTGCAGCTCCTAGCATTTTGCAAGCTTCTACACCACTGCTAATGAGCTCAGTACAGGCAGAAGAATACCCATCCCCCTGTATAGCTGGCTTCAATGCACACTTGCTGTCTTCACGAAACTTGTTTGTCCTGATGTTTTCCTCCCTTTGTTTTTGGTTCTTGCACAGTAACATCAGACACAAAGTGAGCAGTTTCCCCCACACACCCTCAAAGCTATCCAATGGCACAGACGAGCCACCACCCAGATGACACTGGCAGTAAACTACGAGAAAAAACAACAGGTTAGCAATGTACATCGTGCGCCCATGAATTACTTGCTCTATATGTGCAGCAACCCCCCATGATATCTGCTCCCATGAGTGCCGCCAGACACCTACTTCTTTCTTCCACTGGATGCTACCAGCCAAAGAAACACAGCTTGAAAGGGAAGGACAGCTCAGAGAAGGATGGAATTTGGGAGAAAAAAAAATAGACAATTTTAAAGTACAAAAGAGGCAAAGCAGAAGTCCCAGCTCCTCATTCGTGCACACAGCACCCACTATAGAAGAGAAAACAAACAGAGCATTTGCAGGGTTTGCTCCTGGACACGTGTTTTTCATGGAGAGGCAAACTACCAGAAAGCCCAATGCATTATCTCACTCTAGCTGTTCTATTTGTCACTGCAATTCTTTACATAAACAGGATGTAAGGAGCTCTGCTCCCCTTCCAAGATGCATAGTGCAGGGCAGTCTGGCTCTGTTGCCGGTGCTATGTTGTCCTAAGTTCTCTCCAGCAGCTGAGAGGTATTTGGATGGTGTAAGAGGACTCTGGAGTGAACTATGGCTTTTTGGAAGGTTGTAATAATTACATTAGTCCTCTCCCCCTCCTTGTTTTCTTCAGCTAATTTCTTAAACAAACATCTCTTCTACCAAAAGTACATTGCCGACTTCATCCTCAGGTCAAATTGCTGTTGAAAGCTTTGCCTACTTGGAGCCAAACCTACCTGGATGAAACCTAGTTTTGTCTCCAAACACGAGGATTTTATTTATTATTTTTTCCCCTTGATCTATCACTGCCTTGTACGCCGTTAAGTGTCTGACACCCGTGAAAAGGGGTAGGGGACACAGGCAATCCAGCACGGGAGTCCTGCACCCGGCCGCCGCAAGGCTCGACGCGGGGGAGAGGGTCTGCTGCACTGCTGGCCGAACAGCTTGCCATGAGCCCTCTCTAAACCTGCCGATTGTACCCCCAAAACACCATACCGCTCCCTTTTCTTTAATTTCATGCGTACCGGGGACTGGAGAAGGAAGAAGTCGGCAGTCACAGATGGAGCGCTACAGTCCCTTACAAGACTGACCTGTCAGGCAGCAGCAGCGCTCCGGGCTCAGGCGGGACCACCCACCCGCCGCTCCCCAGTCGGCGCAGCCGCCGGGCACGGCCGGTGCCGGTGCCCCCGCAGCGGGAGGGCCCTGACGGGCCGGGCTGCCCCGCCCAGCCGCCGAGACCCCGCCGAGCTCGCGCCCCTTCCTCGGCCCCCACCACCACCCACCGTGTTGTAGAACTCGGCGATGGCGGGCACGATGGTGTAGTTGTCCTCGCACCAGTCCACCTCCGAGCTGCCGGCCCGCAGCGGGTCCCACCACAGCAGCGCACCCATGCCGCCCGGCCGCCGCTCCGGCCCGGCCGCCCGCCTCCCGCCGCGCTTCGGGCCTGCGTGAGGGGCGGGGCGGCCACCGCGCTCCCGCTGCGCGGCCGGGACAGCCCCTCGCTGAGCAGGGCTCCGGGGGGTGGGGGCGGCAGATGCCAGCTGCCGGCCGTCCAGCGGGTCTGGGCTGCCTGCCCGGAGCGGCCCCTGCGAGCTCAGCGCGCTGAAGCGCTTCTTCCCTCTTCCCCCGGCGGCCTGGAGGCGCCAGCTTCCCCGCAACGGGAGCCCCGCCCGTCCGCGTACGCTTTAAACACGCTTGTTCGGACACTGATAGCAACAAGCGCCGGCGGCCCGCGTTCTCCCGCGGGGCAGGCGGCGCGGGTGCAGGGGTAGCGCCGGCACCGTGCCCGCGGGCCGGGGCCGCTTCAGCGCGTGCTGCTGTGAACGGGGCAGCCGGCGAAGGCGGCTCGCGCTCCGCCACACGCCAGCGCTGAACGCAGACCGCACCGGACCTCTGCCAAGTACCGGGGGCTCTCCGGTGACCCGTGCTCCGCACCGGCCGGTCCAGCGCCTGACACGGGCAGCCGGCGGTGGCGAGGACTGTACGTCCCGTCCTCGTCCCGCCCGCCGTCCCGGGCTGCAACCGCGGCGGGCGCCGCCTGGGCTGCACAGACAACGGGGCTTGCCCCGGCAACCAGTGCCGGGGCCGCACATCGCGATGGCGCTTCCTGTTCCAACGGCGGACGCATCCCGTGCCGGGAGGGACGATCGACCCGGTCACTCTCCGAAACTCGACACTCCCCCCGTGACCCAGAGATCTCACTTTCCCCTGCGGGCGGCACCGGAAGGGGCGGTTTTCCTGCCCGACACCGCCCCTCGGGCCGCTCCTCAGTACCGGCGCCAGCGGCGACACCCGGCCGGAGCCTCCCGCGGGAACACGGAAGCCGCCCGCGGCTCCTTTCCTGGGGCGGGGCGGACCTCGCCTCCTGCTCGCCTCCTCCGTCCCGGCCACGCCCCTCGGCTGGCGGAGCCTCGCTCGCCATTGGGCAGCCTCGGTCACGCGGGGCATGGGCCTAGCCGTTCTCGCGAGAGTTGTCGGGTGTATGTGCGGGCTGCGGGCGGAAGTGCGGCCTTTTCTTGCGGCGGCGCAACTCGGCGAGGATGAAGGTGGGGTCGCGCGGGGGACCGGGGCCGCCCCCGGGAGCGTTCGGCTTCCCCCGCCACAAATGGCTCCGGCGCTGCGTGCGGGGCCGCTGGTGGGGCGCGATGGTCCCTGGTGGGCGGGTTGGAGCCCCACTGTGGGGCGGATGGGAGCGGATTGCTGGCGCGGTGACACGGCGGTCGCGCACGCCTCGTTCCCTCAGTGAGCCCTCTCCAGTCACCGGGCCGTGCAGCTCCGGGTTCCAGTAGCGGTCGTTCTTCCGCTTAGAAGACCTTTTGCGAGTGCCAGGCCTGCGCTGCCGCTAGCGGGGCCTAGCAGGGACGTGCCGTGTGCGCTGGCGCTGGGCCTGTGCTGATACTGGGCCGTGATCGGGGGGATGGTGCCGGGAGGCATCTCCGAGGCTCTGGGCTTTGCATAGGCCCCTACGATGCACAAGTAATCACTGGCGGCACGACTTCGTGTGGCTAAGGATAGTAAGCAGTCGTGTGAGCAGGTAGGGAATTTCAGTTTTGAAATGCGAAGATGAAATCGGCAAATAAATACTAATTTTCCGTGTAAATGTCTCATGAAACGTTTCAACTAAAGCTGAATTTATTTTTTTTCCTGTTAGCTGAACATCTCTTTCCCAGCCACTGGCTGCCAGAAACTCATTGAAGTGGATGATGAGCGCAAGCTGAGAACGTTCTATGAGAAACGTATGGCCACGGAGGTTGCGGCTGACTCTCTTGGTGAGGAGTGGAAGGTAAGAAGTGTAGAAGGATGTGTCACAGCTGTATCGAAGGAGCTTATATTATGAAATTTCTCTAGTATGCAGTTGTTACACTAGAGTGCTTGCATGGTATACATTTGGCAGGCATGTTGAAAGTTTCTCGTGCTATATATACTGGATTTGGTGATTAGGCTGGAATGTTTGGCTACTTTGTCCAAGTGCTTCTTTTTTAAAGCTTTGTGTGTATAGAGTTTCTTGCTGCTTTTTGCAGTAGTTTTTTGTTCTTTATTTGAGACTGAAATTGCTGATCTCTACTGAACCAAGTTCAGAATTGCCTTAATGTGTTTAAACTGGTACTAGAACATGGGAAAAAGCATTGTTGGGCTTGGAATAGTTAAGTGTTAATATGGAGAGTCCAGCTGAATTTGGGTAAGTTGATCTTTTCTGCTGCCTCTACCACAAGGAAGGCAATAAAAGCTTTACTTTTCCTTTTACCCATGTATCCCTACTTCTGATACTCTTGTGTTGCATACAGTTTTCCAGTTTGTGGTCATCATGGGCTTTGGTTGGGTTCAGGATTAAAGAAAAGCTAGACACTAATGGACAAAATTCAGTCTGGTGTAGTTTAAACAAAACTTTGAATGGATAGGAATTTAATTTTTGACTATATATTTGAAGATAAGTAGAGTAAATGCAGCTTCAGGTACACAGAGGTATTTTTCACATTTGTCCAGTAGAATTCCTGAACTGTTGGGAGTGGTCATGGTGAAATGAGTTGTTTGCATCAGCAGTAACAGTGACTTTTCCTGAATCGCAGGCACAGTGCCTCTCTGTGTTAAACAGTGCATTCCGATGCCTACCATTTCTCCTTGGAGGAATAGAGACGTGAGCAACTAAGTGTAGTTCTGTCTTTTCACAGGGCTATGTTGTTCGGATCAGTGGTGGCAATGACAAACAAGGCTTCCCCATGAAGCAAGGTGTCTTGACTCCTGGACGTGTCCGCCTTCTGCTCAGCAAGGGCCACTCCTGCTACCGCCCCAGAAGAACTGGAGAGAGAAAACGCAAATCTGTTCGTGGCTGTATCGTTGATGCCAACTTGAGTGTTCTGAACTTGGTGATAGTGAAAAAGGGTGAGAGTCTGGATGAAGCAGTTAATAGGTAGAAGTAGGCACTCAGAAGGAGCCTGCTTTCTAGTGGCTGAGAGGTTCTGTAGACTGCAAATGCAGCCCGAACTTTAGAGTGTGAATGTGTCTGGAAATTCCCTCTGAGCATTACATTCTTGTAATTTTAAAACTGGTCACTGAAACACTTTTATTGCTGACAGCAATCTGATACTTTCAGTCAGCAAAGTGTAGCTGGGATGGTGCTATTGGCAGGTGAACCCCAGGGGTTATCTAGTATTGCATTGAATTATTATGCATTTTAAACTTACACTTGAAATTCCCTAATGAAGCAGGCATTCAGAAGATGCAGGATTAATTGGTATGTTTTAAACTTACGTTCTCAAAGGTGAAAAGGATATTCCAGGACTGACAGACACAACTGTGCCCCGTCGTCTCGGTCCCAAGAGGGCTAGCAGGATCCGCAAGCTGTTCAACCTGTCCAAGGAGGATGATGTTCGCCAGTATGTTGTGAGGAAGCCTCTGAACAAAGAGGGTAAATACTCATATTTTACAGCTCTTTGGTTTGATGTAATTATGAGCAAAGAGGTGTCTAGCTTACTGTAGTGAATGAAGCACACTATAGTAGTAGATCCAGGAGTTCACTATCATGAGCTGACAAGCTTTGTCAGCTGTAACTTACGGACAAGGGGGGGTTTTTTTGTTGCCCCATTTCTTTTACCTCTGTATTCCCTTTCCATCTACTTTGGCACAGTTTGCTTTTAAATGTTTGATGGAATCTGGAAGAATAATTGTTTGTTGTTCTAAGAATGATCCAAAAATAATTGCTAATAAAAGAAGGTTAAATATGAGGTGGAATGTTTTTGAAACATTTTAATGAGATGGAGGGGGAGGGGAAAACAGTATATAGGGAAGATACTAAGATTTTTCTCTATTGCTTATGGCAGTCTCTGAGCTTTTCTTGGGATGACACTCTTGCTTACCAGCTGTCTCTTGCAGTGTATAAGACTTTGATTTTGGATTCTTTTGCATTTTATCAGGGAACAGAAGGGGTGAGAATTTTAACATAAAGGATATTGTAAAGCTTGGGCACTGTGAAATTTTGTTGGGTAAAAGACAGCTATTTTCTGCATTATAGGAACTATTCTGTCCAGTAAAGACTGTGATCCTAGTGGACATAAGATGTTCCTTGTGACAACTGAAGTTGGGCAGGATTGAATAGTGAAATTGAACTCGTGGACTTGAGTTTTAGTTGCTCGCTATGGGCTATGTAGATTTATTTTTTGGAGATAGACGTGTCAAACCTATGCAGAATTGTAGAGAGCTCTTTACCACTGAGAACATAATGGCTTGTTCTGAAAGCTAGATGGTGAGTTTCCATATTTAAACTTTTAAGTCTAGGGTGAATTACTTCAGGCAAACCTCCTGAGAAGCTAGGAATTTGCACAAAGATGCAGGGAGTTGGAGATGCATTACTTAGATGTCTCATTGTTGATAACAAATCATGATCATTAAGACTGTATTGTGTTAATGTTACATCTGACGGTAATCGATCATTTTTTCTGCAAACTGTCAAGAGGATGAACTCAGTATTTAAGCTGTAATATGTAGTACACTAAAAAAATCTTACCATAGCAATAAATGAAACTTTAAGTTTGGTCTCTTCAGAAGATAATATGCTGATTCATAATGCTTTTTCTAGGCAAGAAGCCCAGAACCAAGGCTCCCAAGATCCAGCGACTAGTGACTCCTCGAGTTCTGCAGCATAAGCGCAGACGTATTGCTCTGAAGAAGCAGCGCACTCAGAAGAATAAGGAGGAAGCAGCAGAATATGCAAAGCTCTTGGCCAAGAGAATGAAGGTTCGTTTGTCCTTACAGCTCAGCTATGTGGAATATCTCATACCCCAGAATCAAGGGATTTGATGAACCTGACTGTACACTTAGAGCTTCTTTGTACCTGGCTCATTTTGAATAGGAATGCCTGAATATAAACATTGCTGGTCAGATGTTTTTGTGAGCATTTCTATCCATTTTTGCCAGTCCTAGAATAGTAGAAAATTAGTACACCGATTAATTAACTGAGAGCTGATTTTTAAGGAAATTATGACAGCTACGGCCTGTGAGGATAAGTTTTGCAGTAGCAGTTTTAGTTCAGGTGAATTCTAGTTTAATTTGGGTGCTCAAGCATTTGAGTGATTGCATGGAGAAACAGGATCCAGCAGCGGTTGTCCTGGATAGAAGATAACTTGGTAAGAAGCTGTTTATTTGAATGAGTTTGCTCTTGCACCTAAACCGGCAATGACTGCTGAAGGAATAATGCTGGAATATTTGGCACAGTACTTGAGTCTTTTGTGACTTCCAGAGTGAAGCTGAGAGTAGGTAGACTTTCTAGTATGTCATGACCTTGGCATTAGTATTTTTACTGTAACGTTGGGCACTAGTCCATATTGTGTAAAGACATTGGTCTATTCAGGTTTGGATATTGGTAGAATTTCTTGTGATCTGTGAAGAAGGGAAACTGTGTTACGCTTTATTGACATCAGGAATGCTTGCTTTCTGGTAGCTTCCTTCAAGTTGCATTTTACCTAGTTTGTTCCTTTGTAGATGTTTTGAAGTGTTTGGTTATGTGTAACATCTCAGTACTTACTTCATGCTGCTTTGCTTTTCAGGAAGCTAAGGAGAAACGCCAGGAACAGATTGCGAAGAGACGCCGGCTTTCTTCATTGAGAGCTTCTACATCTAAGTCTGAATCAAGTCAGAAGTAAAGATGTACATGATACGAAAAATAAACCCTTTTTGTGGTTAACTTTCAGTATGAGACTTCCCAGTGCATATTGTTACTGGCCATCTCTTAAAATAAAATAGTAGTCTAGACTAACTGCATCCTGCAGACCAAACTGGAACCACAACCCTTCGTCTTGATTCAGTTATCTGTTGAGAACTTGTAATATATATTCAGGTCTTTAGTGAGAAGTTCCAGTTTATAATACGTTTGCATGTGTGGTGGTTTCACCCTGTTGTCTTGCAGCCAAACACATCCTGCTCTCTCACTCTTCCCTCCCAACCCCTAGGGAGTGAGGGACAGAGTTTGAAAGAAAAGGGTTGAGATAAAAATTAACTCTATCCTAGCAAAGCCAGGACAAGATGCATGTTGATTTTTCTACAAGCAGGATTTACCTGTAACAGCAAAATCCTGTGTGAAGTTTCAGCAGTGTCTACAGGAACAAAGCTTAAGCTAATCTCAGGAGCTGTGGGTAGAACTCGCTTGGTACTGTTCAGTAGGTCGTTTGGGTTTTTTTTAATTGTGGTACAGGATAACATTTCCAGATGGAGGAATCCCAACGCTAGATTTTGATACGGAGTTTAAGATTGGTGAAACATAAACCCTTCAGCTGATTCTTGGCAGAATTAAGTGCAATTAAGTCAGTCACTGGAATGTGCTCCCCAGGGAAGCAGTCACAGCACCAAACCTGTCAGCGTTCAAGGAGTGTCTGGATGATGCTTTTCGTCATATAGTTTAGTTTTGGGTAGTCCTGTGAGGAGCAGGGAGTTGGACTTGATCATTACGGGTCCCTTCCAACTCAAGACATTGTGTGATTCACAGAATTCAAGTATTTCATCATTCTGCTCTTGAAATCGGTACTGAATACTGAGCACGAGTATGCCAGCCATTAGAAGTTTGACTTGGAAATTTCACTTCACAGTAGCCTTTATGTATTCAGACTGTACTTCGTGCAAATCTAGTACTAGTTAAGGCTGATGGGAATTCTGGTCTGAATTAAGAATACATGGTTTGATGTGAGCGTGATCTGTGGCCAAATAGATTTAGTTTTTCTTAAAATAGCAGCCAGAATCATCTTTGGTTTAAGATAGGTGCTTTTATTTTCAATGTAAATATTCAGTACATTAAGCTTTGCCACAGCTTTACAAGATAAGAAACTTTTTTTCCTCTTGTGTGCATGGCAAGGCTTTTGAAGTCAGGGCCCCACCTGACTGTCTGGAAGCAATTTTTAAATACACAGAATGTGGAATCGAGTCCAGAAAATCAGAGTTGCAGAACACATGACTTGCTGGCAATAGATGATGGGCGCAGAAAAATGAAATTGCCATCCTTGAACTTGTTTGTATTGCAGTACAGGGATACTGGGTAGACTTTGCCATGAAGCACGTGCAGTAGAACCCTCAGGCCAAGGAAACTGGCCAAAGCAGTTACTCTGAACCTCCATTTCAGCTGTCTTTTCACAGCATAACTTCATGTGAAAGACTTAAGACCACTTTTGAATGACAAATCAGCTACATATTCAGAAAAGGCAAAGAGGGTTAGCAGTAGTAGTTAAGCATGGGTGAAATAATGCTGGCTAGTTTCATAAAATTTTAAGAGGGTACCATTTTATATAGGATGAACTAGATACATTGCTTTATTTGAGCTGGCAATGTGTGCTCACAGCCCAGAAGGCAAACTATATCCTGGGCTGCATGAGAGAAGCGTGGCCAGCAGGTCGAGGGAGGGGATTTTCTCCCTCTGCTCTGCTCTCATAAGGCCCCACTTGGAGTACTGCGTCCAGTTCTGGAGCCCCCAACACAAGGACATGGACCCACGAGGATTATCCGAGGGCTGGAGCACCTCTCCTGTGAGGACAGGCTGAGAGAGTTGGGGCTGTTCAGCCTGGAGAAGAGAAGGCTCCAGGGAGATCTTACAGCGGCCTCCCAGTACCTGAAGGGGCTACAGGGAAGCTGGGGAGGGACTTTTTACAAGGGCAGTTAATGACAGGACAAGGGGAAATGGCTTTAAGCTGAAAGAGGAGAGGTTTAGATTAGATATTGGGAAGAAATTCTTCACTGTGAGGGTGGTCAGACACTGGAACAGGTTGTCCAGAGAAGCTGTGGATGCCTCCTCCCTGGAAGTGTTCAAGGCCAGGCTGGATGAGGCTTTGAGCAACCTGGTCTAGTGGAAGGTGTCCCTGCTGATGGCAGGGGGGTTGGAACGAGATGATCTTGAAGGTCCCTTCCAGCCCAAACCATTCAATGATTCTGTAATTCTATTATTTTTATGGAGGCCATGTTTAAGACCTTGAGTTTCACTTTAAACATGTTTTCTTTTTCTATCAATATGAGATGTATGGATCCTCTTACAGCCATACAGGCCCTGTTTAACCTAAGCTTCACTAAAATAAAAAGTGAAGCTTTCACAAATCCACTTATAATTTAATGTTAGTCCCTCAGCTGCAAAGACTGATACGGAGACATCATGGATAAATTAGCTTCATTTGACACCTGTAACCTGCTTTCTAGAAAGCAACTTGCACACGTTACAGGTCTTTACTGTAAACAAGTCATATCAACAGGCACTGTTGAGCAAAGGGAGTCTCGAAGTATGAGCTTAGCACTCACTAAATTCACAGTGCTGAGGATTTTACAGTAATCTGCAGAAAAGAAATACCAATTTCTTAACACTGTCTAACCTTTGGATCTCAGCAACAGGTATTTGCATGTGATTAAGAGGTACTTGCTCTAGTCAAGGTCACCAAGAACTGAGATACACGTGTCCTGGAAGGGACCAGTGTTCTTACGAGGAGGTCCTACTGTACAGGCTGCTAATAAGTCCTTCTCCAAAGCAGTGCAACTAATACTGGGTTCTATTAATGGGTGAAAAAAGTGGGTGGGGTGGCAGTTATTCTTGGCAAGCTGTCAGTGAGAATGCATAGCCTTGTCGGAGCAGGAGATCCATAGCCTACCTAAGCCCCAATAACAAAAACTCCTTCCTGCACTGTTTTCCTTGATCTTTCTTTGTGGTTCCTTCTCCAGTCATGTGTTTGTAAGTACAAATCAGGCATACCGTGACTTCGAATCAGAACAGCCCAGGTTGGAAGGACCTCAAAAGCTCATCTGGTCCAACTGAGACAGTTTCCTGTCCATCTCACAGACCACCCATCCAGTCTGCATCTTGACAGCTTGTCCAGGAGGTGGCTGTGGGACTTAGTGTTGAATGCTTCACTGAAGTGCAGCTAAACAATAGTTGCTGCTTACCCTGTTGACAGATGTTTTATTGTAGCAGGTGATCAAGTTAGTCTGGCACGATTTGCCTTTGGTAAATCTGTACTGGATTTTCCAGTCAGCTGCCTTCACCACGGCTTTAGGTCATGGATCAATCAAATCTCCAGCTCAGAAGAGGTTAATAATGTAGTGCTCTCTCTCTGCCCCTGTACACTTCCCAACTTTACTACAGTAGGATCTGCACTAAAACTTAGCAAGGCCAGCAGCTGCAGAACTCTAACACCTTAACCCACAGTTCAAAACCTGTGATACAAAATGTAATGACAAACAAGAAGTGCTATCTGGGAGTAGCAGCTTTTCCTTGAATTTAACATCAGTTTCAGCAGGATTCCTGCCCTTCAAGGGCAAAGAACTTCAGCAAGCCTGAAGCTCTGCTGCAGACTCAAGGACGCCTGAAGCTTCAGGGCAACTAACAGGGACTCTGGTCACTATCTGATAGGTTGTTTTCATCTCTCCACAATCCAAGGAAAAAGGACACACAAAACATCAAGTTTTAACTGGCAAGGTCTGAATTTAGACATTGTGATACTACAGGAAAAAATGGGGAAAGAATGCTAAAAGAAAACAGAAACAAAAATGGTGGAACATCCCTCTAAACTACTCTGGTAACCAGGCAAAGCCAGCCTCTGCTCCTCCCAGCACTTTACGGCTGCCACCCATCCCCACAGGGCCACTGAGACTGGCAGGCACGTCTGGAAGTCCATAGCGCAAACCCCTGCTGAGGCAGGGCGGTGTCCAGTCAGAACTGAGTATTTCTTTAAGGATGGAGATTACACAACCTTCCAGGCAACCTGTTCCAGTGTTTTACTGCCCTCACTGTTACATGTTAGTGGCTTTTCCTGTAGTTCAATTTTGTGCCCATTGCCTGTTCTGGCACAGGGCACACTGTGAAAAGTCTGGCTGTGTCTTCTCCACTCCCTGACCCCACCAGGTGAGATTCTCTATCCCTGCTGCCCCCAAGGTTTTTCCAGGATGAACAGTGCCAGCTCTGTCAGCCTCCCCTGGTGTGACAGATGCTCCAAGCCCTTCATCACCTTTGTGGCCCTTCACTGGAGTCAACCCAGGCCATCAAAGTCTCTTATACTGGTCAGCCCGGACTTCAACATAGGACCCAGACATGTCTCACCAGCACAGAGCAAGCAGAGGGGAAATACCACTTCCCACCACCTACTAGCAATGCTCTGCCTGGTCCACCCAGGACACTGCTGGCTTGCTTTGCTGTGCGGGCACCCTGCTGGCTCATGGGCAGGTTGATGTCTGCCAGGACACTGGTGCATGAGGTTATTCCTACCCAGAGAGAGGACATTTGTGTTTCCTTTTGGACCCCATCAGATTATTTCCAGTTTGGCAAGTTAGTGACTCTTCCTTTACTCTTTTTTGTAGACAATAGAAGTTTGTCTCTACCCAGCTGGGGAGAACTACCACTAATGAGTATTGTGATGGTAGTCCCGAACTTGTGAAGGATCACCGCTTCCTTAAGCCAGCTTCTTCTGCTGTCATCTTCTGCCATCACATTCCCTCAAGTTTCCCACCTGATTTTGGCAAAGACAGCAGTTCCCTCCTCCCTACAGCTTCAAACCCAAATCTTGTGCTCATGCTTCTTTGCGGATTCCTCAAATGCAAGCTTTTGTTCCTGTCTGTTACAATCTCCCTCCTCCAGTCTCCCCTCTCAATAGGCCACATTATTAGGAAGGCAGTGTAATATGTTTAGCAGGCAGCAGTGACAACAGCAGTCAGAGCCAAACAGTCATTGTGATGCTGACAAGATTATAAAGTCCAAAAGACTAACTGTTCCTGAGCTCCCTACCTAAAAACAGGCCTCAAAAGATGAGTTTATTATGAATCATCTCCACAAGCTCCTAGTTTGTGCTATGCTTATCAGTTTCTTCAGAGAGAAAGGTCTTTAGGGTCCGATATACTTATTTTTACTAACAGATGAAGGCCTGAAGCACTTGGCAATAACTGTCAGTGTCTACTGCTCGAATTTAATTCAAGTCTCATTCCTCTCCCTGCCCCACTAAAAAAAAAAACCAACAAACTAGAAATTGCACGTAAACCTGAAAAGTATGTTATAAGGCAGGAGGTGCACCAGTGTCTCTGTCATCCAGCTAGGATGCATCACAGAAAGCGTCACTCTGTGCCCCTATTGCAAAGCAACTGAGAAACAGGAATTCCTAGGAAGCGTTCTGCCAAGAACAGCCACCAACCTGTCCCCACCCGATGATTAATAATGCTTTTCCTGGTCAGCAGAGAGCGTGAGGAAGCCAGGGTCCATGACTTCCCTGCAAAGAAGATCTTAACAGATTCTGCCTCCCTCAGCCTGTTTTTCAGTTCTTTCTACCTCTGCTAGTCCCCATGGCTTGCTTAAGGTGCCACAGAACCATCCTCTCTTGTGAAACAAATCTCCACAAATTAATCCCATCTTTTCTCTTCCTCTCCCCTTGCCCCAACTGCTCCTAGTCTTTCCTACCATTCAGAAGCCACTGAGGTACTATGAAACAATTCCCAAAAAAGGCAGTCAAAAGTCTCTGCTTTTCCCCAACTAGAGGCTGAATTTGCATTTAAGATTAAATTCTGTCAAGCAGGTAAGTTTCAATGGCAAAAAAGCAGAACTATTTTATTTTATTTTATTTTTTTTACACAGGATGCATACATTTATTTTGGGAAATACATGAAAAATTGTTTCTTAGTCTAGGATATCTACACAGAATTCAGAATATGAAGAGTGACCTTTTAAACTCAAGAAACATTTGTCAAATGTACAAAAACATTACAGAGAAACACTTGTTAATCAAAGCACAGTAAACAGATGCCATTTTTCAACAGTTCAAAACAGTCTCTAAACCAGTGCAAATTTTATTGCATTAAAGAAAACTTCCCAGCTCACTTAATAAATTCATAATTTACTCACACTATATCCTTTCATCCTCATTACAATACAGTTTAGTTTAAGCTCCTAAAAGGAGTTTAATGTGCTTCTAAAAACAGCGAACAATCCCTTTTATGTGCACCATTGATTGATGCAGACTGAAAGAACAAATAAAAACCCCATCTGTTTCTCTCCTCGTATGCATCACAGTATACAGCACAGTAGAATATAGAACTGGAGTTCAATTCAACCATTCAGTTTGAAGACTTAAAAGTTACAAGGGTGTTTGTTTCATGTTTTGTTTTTGTTTTTTTATAGAAAGGTCCATAATGAAAAGCTGATATACAGAAGGCACCTTAAGGTTTTTATTAGTTAAAAGAAAACAATCTGTTGAAAATGTACAGTTATGTCAATAAGACTACCTGCTTACCATTTAATGAAATAAACTTATCTGCATTGAAATAATTGTTGAATCAAGAGTTTTAAAAAGAGAAAACTACTGAGTGGATTCTTCAGTTACTTACATTTTAACAATTTATTTTAAAAATATAATTTCTATGATCTAATTTAATATACATTTTGAAAATATCCCCTATGTTGCAGTTATTCAAGGAAAGCAGTAAACTCAATGAAAGGTATATTCTTCTAGCTGCAGCAATATAAAAAGCCATTAATTCACAGTTAAAATGGAATAAAATTACTCATTCACAAGTGCAATGTAGCTTGAGCTTAACCAATGTGAAATTCCACTAGGAACAAGACTAAGTTACTTGCAAAACAAATGAATTTAGTTTGAAACATATATGCTGAATAAAATATTTTCCATTAAAAATGTATTGTCTAAACTTGAGTTATATAAAATGTGAAGACAGGATATAACTATAAGCAACATACAGATGCTTCTAGTAACATGTAAAAGCTGGTACCTATTACAGTGCCAATGCCGCAGCCACATCAGTCTCCTGTACCTACAGGGTTTTGAAAGTTATGTCTTGGTAATGTGCCAGAATATATTTATAATAGATAAAAGAAAAAAAATTCATTTAAGAAGCCTGATTTTAAACCTTCAACACCCCATTTGTTGTTTTAATTCTAAAAAAAATTAGCTATTTTGATACGAGCACACAAGCTATATAACTGTTTCATAGCTGGGTGAAAGGTGCAAGGTAGTATCTTCTCAGCATAACTGACTGCAGTTCAACATCCTTAGGGCAACAATTCAAGGAAGCTTCTCTGTGATAATTGTTATTCCAACACAAACTTTCTAAGTTCTTAGGCTTACCTGAAATTCATTAACAGTGTGCATTCATATACCTAATCAGTTTGGTTTACATCCTTGCTTTGTGCACACATTGCAGGTTTTGAAATTCATACTTATTTGCAACCATTTTCTTCACATTTATATGTGGTAATTCCAAAGTACACACAGAACAGCCATCTCTTCCTGAACACTGGCTGTTCAGCTACTAGAAAAAGCATTTGGAGGCAAGAGTTTTGCAAGTGAGCAAAATGCTACTTTTTCTGCTTACACTGAGAGGAAAACAGAACCAAGATCAAGCTTAACCACACCTCTCATTCACAACACTTTGTTCAGCTCATTCGTGCATTATGGATTCAGATAAATTTGCGTTGCTAGGTGTAGGGTGTCAAACAAATCAGAGGCACTTGCAGGTAACCAACTCATTCCTATGTAGCCCAGGAAGTTCATGCTGTTACTAACTTGCAGAGAACTTACTATGCCTTTAGTGCCCAGTTTGCAGAAAGAGAAAAGTGTTTGCAATGCACTCACAAAAAACTTTTGAAGAGTTTTCCCTGTTTATTTTTGGCCATATTTTCAGCCATACGAGTACTGAGCCATGCTAAGCTATTTTATGCTATGCCCTCTTCTTATGCATTCACAGTTCTTTCAGCATTCAAATTAGAGAAGCTTACATCTCAGAAAGTTTGTGTGAGGAAAACCTGCAGTCTCTACCTGTTTGTAGGAGGAGACCTAAGAGTCAAAGGAAGAACAGGAAGGTCCATCATGCATTTGAAAGGAGAGAAAACTATTAGGAAAAAACCCACTCATTTCTTAATTCCTTTCAGATTTCTGTTAACTTTTTTTCCCCAAAAAAAATAAGATGAAAACCTAACGAACACTTCCTTAGATGAAAACCTAACAAACAAATTGCTTTCAGAGATCTCCCTTTTCACTTGAACTATGGATTTCATTCAAGAACCAGCTGATTAGTTAGTTACTAGAAATGAGGCATTAAAAAAATTCAAATTACAAAGAGTAAGCAGAATTATTTTTGTCGTTCTGTATTAAAGAATTAATTTCAATAGGCAGGTTCAAGATTTCAAGCAATTACATGCCGGACTTCTACCACTCTGAAATCCAAGTACATACAACAGGAATACAAGTCAATTTGTAGTGTACAGAAACACCAATATGCAGGAATAAATCACAGCAAGTTCAGTCCTGAAGCTGTCCTTTTCCCCTCAGGCTTCAGGTTTTTTACTGTTTAGTGTATATACCAAGGGAAAGTCTAACATTTAGCATTAGATGCTGTGACACAATCTGCTTTGCTGTTTCCACAACACTACTGCCTGATTAATTTATATTTTCAACAACAGATGGAAAGGGTTTTTTTTAAATGAACGTGATCTGTTTCCAGAATTTATTTTATAATAATAGTATTTCCAATAGTTTAAAAGAACTTGGTTGCACCCACTGGACAGACTTTCCTTGCAGTTTCATGAGCTGGGAGAATTTAAGGATAACTAAAACTTGATTCCTTGCAAGTTGCATCACATAATCATATGGTTTGTCCATTTAACACTCAAAAATTGTCATTGTACAGCTGTATGTTTAAGACCAGTACAGAACAAACAATAGCAAAATGTGCCATTATGATTTGTAGAAGTATTAAGTTTTTTGGATGAATGCTTTAGAGAGATATTTTACTTTAAAAGGATGGAACTGCGCATGTCAATTATTTAACAGGAGAAGAGAGGAAAGAAGAATCAAGCTCTACTTTTCCATTGTGATGTAGGTCAGAGATCTGCAAGCACCCACGCATAAACCCAAAGAATAAAGAATGAAAAAAAAGTGAGCATGTGCTTTCTTGCTTTTAATTATTAAGAAAGCACAATATTTTCATCAGGAGAGAATCTGTCCAGGCAATATCCCCATATTAACTTAGGATCAACACTTTTAGACAAAATACAATAAATCAGTGTACGATGCAAATGTATTTTGTCACAAATAGTGCAAATCCTTTGTTTTAGCCCTGTGAAAAAACAAAAGTTGGTTTTGTTGTTTCACGTAGAAGCTGTTCCAGACAGATCTTCAACCCTCATCATTTTCAAGAGTTAATTATTTTAAGAGAGTAGTATGAAGTAAATACATTCATACTCAGATGTGATTATAGTTTTAGCTATGCTTCTTTAACATGCTACAAATTTTTTTTCCTCCAGGAATAATTCCATCAGAAAAGCCACATCATTGAATTTCAGCAAAAACCCTGGAATAAATCTTATCATATTCCCCAAGTAACAGAAACATTTCAACTGTTGACCAGTATACAAGCTCTTCTTGCCAAGACTATCACTAATTGACGGTAGTCAATTAGATATGAGGTGAGAAAGTGTTTTATGTACTAGAAGCAATCCAAAAGATGGATCCATCTTTTCAGATCACACACTCAAGCACTTCATTTGTGCTAATATACACCTTGAAGACCACATTTATAAATATCTTTTCATTGAAATTTAAATTTGGACTATCAGTGCAAAATAATTAACCCACAGGCTAGCATGAAACCATGGGAGAGGGTGATAAAGAGTTCAGGGAAAAGACACTTTTTAAGCATACATACATACAGTATAAAGCATATTTTTCAGACAGTATCTGTTTGACAAACCATGCATATATCCTAATGCCTTTTAAGCTTCCTATCTAATTTTTAGGAAGTCACCTATTTCTGAGCTGCTAAGTGTAGAAGCCTATCATTCTTTTGGAGAAAGTGGCAGTGTGTTCATAGGATCTTTAATTGGTCAGATAGAGAATACAGGAAAATTGAGTCTAAGTTTCTGTTTTTTACAGTTGCAAACATACATTATGAAAAGGTCAGCCAAAGATAATTTAGAATACTAACTGGGACAAGGGTCAGAAGATGGGTAGCAATTTTAGGTACTGTGATCTGAGAAAAGCAATTGCATTGCAACTTCCAGTCCAAGGACTCAAATATTTACATTCATACATACATACTGCACACCAATAAAAATACCCCTCTTTACCTAAAGGTAATTTTAAACAAGTAGGGAAGAATTGAAGTATTCTGTGACAGGAAAGGCATTTCATTAAAATACACAGGTGTTCCTTAAGAAATTCACCATGTACAGGCTGCTGTTTAATCATCACCTTTTTGAAGATTTGAGGAAGGAAAAGGAGAAGTAGATACAGGAAAAAAAGCAGATCAATCACTAAAACCAACTCACCCTATTAACATAGTTTTAAAACATTTTAACTTACTTTACACTGTGTCTCATGAGATGAAAGACAGGAATACATGTTGTAGCTCAATGAAATTGCTTTGACAAATTGCCCAATTACCACCTTTTGGAATTCAAAGTGTATATATCACCATGCTCCTGGTTTATTCTCCTCTACAGTTGTTTCACTGAAGTTTAGCGTGTCTTCCTCACTTTTATATTAAAGGTGCTCCAAAGCACTTCCTACAACACTCAACTCTGCTGCTTGGTGGAGCATCTATTTTCTCCATCTTTTCAAGAACATCCTTCGGTAGATTTTTATGTGCAAGTCTGTATTCACTATCAAAGACCTCTGAAATAGAAAAAGCATAGCTGAAGTTATTTAAGAAGCCCTGTACAGTGCACATTACTGTTCCTATAATATACTTTTGGTGATTTTTATACAATTAAAAAAATATTATTTTAACTTAACTAGCTGCTGGTTTGTTTGTTTGTTGTTTTTTTCCCAAAACACAGCCTCTCAAAGAATCAGAAAAGCATCTTCATGCTGGAGCATCACAATGCACCACAGTGGATGCACATTACTCCCATCACAGTTCAGTTTGCCTGTTCTTAGGGTACCTTCCCTGCCACATCCCATAAGGGAGTCCCTTTGCTTGAGTAGTACCAAATAGAAGTCAGGGTAGAGGAGAACAAGAAGGGGTGGGCAATCAGGTGGGTAGATAACATAGGTCTAATATGCCGGTCAGAGAAAGATCGATAAGACTGGGAACAAGACTTTTCAGACATGAGGAATTAAAGCTTCAAGCTAATAAACTTTGTTTAAAATAACTGTTTTCAAAGTCAAAATTAATGTCTTCATCTGAATCACATTTTCATAAAAGCAACCTACTTGAAGAGTACAAAGCACTTTTCACTAAAACACAGCACTTGAAAAGCTACTTTGAAACTCGTAGATGAAAAGTCGATTTTATACACTAGTTTTCATATAAAGTCTTAATATATTTCATACACAGGCACCATTCATTTCACAGTATTTTTTACTTACCAATGTCAATGTTCTCTCTTCCAAGAGACACCAGAGACAGAAAAAGAATCTCCCTGTAAAAACTCCTAGGAAATATTTTTAAGGTCATGTCAATGAAAGCACCAACTATCCCAAGTTTAGAAAGTCAATGTTGAAGACTTTAATCTTCCATTATGTAGTTTCTGCAACTGTTAATCTTGCTTGTAAAGAAAGTGACCAATCTACATTATTATTAGCTTAACATTTCCTAATGGCTGAATATTTTCCTCAATGCATAAAGTTACACTATTACCAAATCCTAGCAGTTAACATTTTCTATGAAAAATCCCTCTGCCAAACATGCCATAAAAACTCCAGATAAACAAGAAATCCAAAATTAAGCACCAGTTCTTTATTAACTCATTCCTGTCTGAGAATGAAGTACACGAAGTAGGCTTATTTCAGATCACCTACACTTTGGTTTTTTTTTCAGAATGTCATGATCTATCTCAGAACTGGCTATCACTAAACATTTTTTTTCTTCCCTTGTGGAATTAATAAGGATTCTTCTCTAGGGAGATTAGTTCTTGTTTCTTTTTAGTAACTGCAAACCACACAAGTAAAGATGACGTAGCATGACAGATTTCAAACACACCTTGTATCTGCACTAATTTACTTCAGAGGCTGTGCTTTTTTACAAAGCCCTCTGAGTTGTAGTGCAGAAGGCAAAATGTACCATACAAGTGTCATTTACATGTCTCCCTTTGTTTGTGGATCATGCTGCATACACTTTTCTTAGCCAGTACTCCAGGTTGGTAGAATTGCAATAGGTATAACTGGGTCGCTTGGAGAATATTCCAAGTGCAGCAACAGGATGCTGCACACTTGTATTTATCAATTTGCCAGATCTGCAGCAACAGCTGCATAGTCAATATCTGGTTTTTTATTTAGTCATTTGTAAAATATTCATTTTGATTGAAGAATTACATTTATCCATTTGATTTCGATGAATTATGCATCTGGCTACAGAATGCATCTGCTTGTAAACACGGGCATAAACAAATACACACAGTGCTTGGTGGACAAAAATGTAACTGGGTATTACCAAGAGGTCCTATGGAATTATCATTATGAAGTGTATATAGTCTGATCTTGCTTAACTTTGAGTGGGAAGAAAGTAAGAAGAGATTATCCCTTTACCTCTGTCGTTTCACATCTGGCTTAACTTTCTGTAGAAGGAGGTGGATTGGTTTAACAACGTTATTGTGTTGAATACTTAATTTGATGTTCTCCAACAAAGCATTTGTTGCCTGCTGATCTGCTGTCACTGTGGAGGGTCTCTTTTCAGAAGAATCTGTGAAATGCAGCAGTATGAATTATTAAAACAGTAAAGATTTTTTTTATGTTAATAAACAAAGTGTTTCAGAAAGTGACATATATATACAGAACCTCTACTCAATCTACAGACATTTATTACAATGGAAAGGCTTTGTCCGCTTATAGTCTTTACTCCACAGAAAGAGTGACAGGATGCATCAAATATCCATGTGCAAAAGCTCCCACAGGACAGAGAAATACAAGAGACTGAAAAGTATCCAGTATCAGATGTTGCCTGTGGTGGTTTTTTAGCTCAGATTTCTTGCTGTACTTAAGTTTCAACAACTAAGTTCGCTCCAATAAGGTTATTTTTACACAAAGGAAAAGAAATAAAACAAAAAAAACCACCATCACATTTCTTATAAAAGAAACTTTTCTTATCAAAGCCCTTCTTAAAATACACCTAAAATTCATTAATAACTTTGGGCTACATATTGAAATATATAATGCACAGTTGCATCAAACAGGAAAGAAAATTATTGAGACATTTACCATTATGATTTGTTGCTTACGTTGCCACTTCCAGAATAATACTGAACTACTATTCTTTGGAAAACAGTGACTTGTGAGGGAATAGTAAATCCACTTACTGGCAAAAAAATAAGGCTACAGATTAAGAGTAAGTACATGGCGTGTAAATGAAATGTAGACCAAGGCTAGTAATCATAATTACACCAACCAATGGTTTTCACAAAATTGACATATATGATGGTTTATAAATGTAGTTTTCCTGTTTTCCAAATATGGACACTGCTGTAGAGTGTATCTATAATACTACTGTTTTTCTTCCACATTTAAAACAGGCCTTCTGCTCCTTTATTTATAGAAATACATGCATTTATTAATCTTCATTCATGTCTGAATGCTTTGGGGATGCTTTTCATGTACTATGCTCAGATCAATATACTTTTGTAGAAGCTGAGGGAAACACTGTTTATTTCTAGGACACTTTTCAAAAAAACCTTTTTTCTTCCTTAGAACCAGAATTGGCATGCTCCATAGTTTTTAGCATATTTTTTAAAAGTTAAAACACAGACTGAGAAGTTTACGCCAACAAAGGTTTTTTTGCTGATCAGAAGTAATGAAATACCAAAGTTCTCATAACCAACCTGCCTGTTTTTTTTTCTTCCGAATCAAGTCACTTTGCCTACAAAGACTTTCTTGGATCTTATTTTTTGACAGTCAAGTAGGCTGCCAAATGTACATACTAATGGGACTTGTGACCTTTTATTCATGTATAGAAACACAAGATAAGTTTTTGTAATACAGTTGTCTTTTTCATGCCTGCATAGACATACCCAGATAATGCAGTGAAACAGTCAAATCAAATGAAGCTTATTTATAGCACCACACCTAGAGCAAATCCTCCCATCCTGTTTATAAGGGTATGTCACATAAAGAACAGATAACATACCTTTTCACACAGATCAGAGTAAGATATTTTCACAAATAATTAAACATCAAGACCATGTTAAGTACCTAAGGGATTGCAGATGCTTCACACACTAAAAAAACCTTTCCAACTTGATGGGCTGTGTACAAAACAACTTTTTCTTTACGTAGCCTCTGCTTTCTGCAACATTGGTTTTACTTACTGAGATTTCTCCAAGATATATATAGGGGCTCCCCTGGCTCTTGGTGGAGGTTGATATTGTCCCAGAGAAGATGGATGTATACTAGCTTGCTATCTTGAGCAAGAGATGTCAAAGGAAGCTATAAAACATGATGAAAAGGAAAAAGTTTTTAAAAGATCAGTAGAGTTATTATTTTTAAAACTGCTATTTTACTCATTTTGCAAACAATAAAATGTTTATTTATCTTGAGTCCAACAAACAAAAGCAGTTGATGTCTTCTACAGGAAACTGCACTCAACCAGAGCAAAGTCACAAGTACTGCAACATTTAATTGCCTTTTCTAGTTTAGCCTAATGTATGAAGATCATTCAGTTTTCTACAGATATATGAAGAAAATATTTATGAGTATGTATCTGAAAATATTTTTTGTGACCGAACACATTACTTAATTTGTACTACTTAACATGCCATGCCTTAGTATTTTCTGACTTAAGATTTGATATGCATGTCTATGCGTTGGTCTCCCCAAAAAGCAGAAAAAAAATCTGTATTTGCATATAAAAACAAAACATTTATTTCCATTAAAAAGATATGGCATTCAAAACAAGAGTGCCATAATTATTTTATAAAATTAAGTGCCTCTGAAATCTCTAATACCATAAGAGTTAGTGGGCAAAAATAATTTACCACTAGGGTGTCAATTTAAAGTAGTAATTACAAGATATTATGTCCCATCTTGAGGTGTTCCTTGCTAATGCATTGAAATTTTTTAGTTTACTTTAGATTACATTAGTATTGTCTTCAACTCCATTTCTTGGAAAATTGTTTTTGCTTCTAGGTGGGTTTTTTTTTTTTAAATTAAGCGAAAGAATTTTAAAATGCATACACGTAGATAGGAAAATACTACTTTTTCGTACGCATCACATACAAATACCTATTGAATTTGGTACTTACATACACAAATCATACAGATTTCAGAAAAACATCTGCAGCTTAAAATGGGAAAAGTTAAATACTCAAAAGAGCATCCATTCTATGTTCTTTTGTTCTGTTCATATAGTAATGAAACTCAGTGGGGTTTGAATAGCAAAAACTATTAGTGGAAAAGAACAAAAATATTGACCAATAACTTAAATGTAAGTTACATACTTAATGAAGTATGTAACCCTCACTATGTGGATTACAACGTATTGCAATTTAAAAGTACTCCACAGACATATCTTGTTTCCTTCCATATATATGAGCCTTCTTTTTAATGAATCTTACTCTCTGGCTTTTTAAAAGAGAACAACTTGACTAGAATTTGAATGCTGTTTTCACTCATCTTCGTTCAAGATTCTTTGCAGAAAACAAACCTATCTACTTGTATTGTAAAAAACAGGAACCGAGATACAAGCTGCTCAGAAATTACTTACCCACTTCTTTTGAACCAAACTCTCAAATATAGCTT
Source organism: Caprimulgus europaeus (assembly GCA_907165065.1). The sequence continues at coordinate 45,472,013 of OU015527.1, forward strand.
ACTCCAACATCTGCAGTTCTAATATAAGGGAACCACTGACCTGCACTCCATCATTACAGTGTTCAGATGTTAGAATGAGTCCAGGTAAGTTGCTAGGTAGATCCAACCGTCGGAAATACCAAACTAGGTTCCAGAAAATTATGGGGTGTTGATTGATGAATTTGGATGTATGAATTACTTGCTCTCCCTCATTTTCCAACAGTGATTCAAGCTCCTTACGCAATACCAAAGGGCTCAAGTAGGGTACAGATACAGGGAGAGGGTTAGATCTTTTTATTAAAGGATCCTAAAAACAAAAAAACACACACAAAAGAAAAATTGAGGGCTTTTTTACAAAATCAAAAAGATTTTTCTTCCAGAAAGACTCTTCAGGATTACTTGCTGTCCTGGTTTTGCTAAGATAGAGTTAATTTTCTTTTTAGTATTTTAGTTAGTGTTTCAGTTCAGACTTATTGTGAGAAGAACGTGGATAACAGTGCTGGTGTTGTGGGTTGCTGCTGGAGCTCAAGGCCACCGTGTTTGGCTGCTTCACATCTGCATTAGGACTGGGAGGGAGAAGCGCAGTGAACAGCAAAGCCCAGAACTGGCATTTGGATGTGCCAGTGAAATATTCCATATCATATCCCGTCATGCCAGTATATTAACCAGGGCTGACCGGAAGACAGGGCACTTCTCTTCCGGGGGTACCTCTCTGGGGGAGCGCTCGGGCTCACTGCCCCGGGGTTTCGGTTTTGGGACTGTCTGGGCTCCGGGATCGCTGGCTGGCACAGGCCGGGCATCAGTCAGCGGGCGGTGAGCACTGTGTATCACTCATTTGTATAATTCTGTTATCACTGTTGTTATCATTATCACTTCATTTTAATTAGTAAATAGTTTTTATCTCAACCCGTGAGTCTCCTTGCCCTTCTTTCCAATTCTCTCCCCTACTCCCTGGGCGAGGCAGGGGGAGGGTGACAGAGCAGGCTGTGTTTGGCTGCAAGATGCAAGCAAAAAGGGTGAATCCACCCAAACCACCACACTTGCCCTGAAAATCCCCCATTGCACCGTTTCTTGATACTTGGAAAAAGCCTCTAGAAGTACTGAACACACAATAACTTTAATAACATCAGCAGTTTTGACTGTTGATGTGATGTGTTTCTTAACTTTAAAGAAGTTCTCTCTATTATGTGAAAAAGAGAAAATGATAACTCGTTAAAACTTGTTCCCGATTGTGCGGTTTTAAGCTATCTAAGCCAGTACTAAGCTAGAGAGATTGCAGAAAAATGAGAGTAATTACATAAGGTGTGGAACTGAATCATGAGTTCACTTAAGACAGCTTCTTGCCAATAAAAACCAGCAGAAGAGAGGAGAAAAATAATTTAATAGTCTCAGTACTGCTTATTACCTTCTCCCATACACTCAACGGGTAAGCCTAACAGAATATAAAGGAGCAGCATAAGTAAAAGCATGGAAAAGGAATAATTTTTGCTCTTGCAACAGTGTGTTGTTTGCACTATTGTGTTTAGTCTGCTGTAGAAGTTGGGTTCTTTTTAAACAAACTTCCAGTTTTAGAAAGACAAAGACTAGCTTAATTCTGCTAGAGAGAACATTTCAAATCAAGCAGCACTGTTTGTACAATATACTGAAAAAGCAATTTTAGATTAACTGAACCAAAATTTTTTTTGTCATAAGAACATGAAAAGATGCTTGGCCATTTCCATTCCTCAAAGGGATAAGGATATTAGTAGTAGAACATTATTCATTCTATGTTCATTGCATTCAGTATTTGGCTGTAACTGAATGTGCAGCTTCTAGACTTACCACAACTTCTTGCAAACTATTTGGCAGACTAACTGTTGAAATGCCATGAGACGGTCTCTGGGACAGATCAATGTTTTGCAGTGGCCCTCCAACACTGTGGCTTCGAGTCAAGGACACTCCCCTTTTTGGTGGATTATTGGCAGATGTCTTCATGGTTCTGGGATCTTTACTCTGTTCTTCTGTCACATCACTGTTTGGGTTTTAGAAGAGAATATGCTTATATGAAACTATTCAGCATTCCTATAGTAACAGGAAGGAAGCAGAGAAAGGCTGCCAAGTATCCCAAACCAAGTTTCTCTGTTAATAAGGAATCATATTCACCCAGGTAGCTCCACAGTTTAGGGAAAACAAAACAAAATGCCTCACAGAACAGTTTAACCATCCCCCCAGAAGAGCAGCTCCGTATAACGTAAGACATGAATCTCAAAGTATTACAGTTCTGTATAGGTACCATCGCTCTGGTAGAGCTCTGGTACAGCTTGCTTAGAAAAACAGCAATGTACTGTTTTGCCAACACGCAAAGATTACCTTGTTCTGACTATACTAATTGTTACTTCCTCTTCCCTTTATGTTTACTTTCTCTAAATGTCATAAGTAGAGCAAAAATATTTATAAGTTGTATGCCAAAATAACCAAAAAATTAAATTTTCAGGTGTCAAACTCATCTACCAAGATAACTTAAGCAAACTCCTATTACAGGCTTATCAAATTTAACCCATACAGTCAAGCCACTTGCTGATCTGGCAATATTCATTTTGTGCCCCTTATAACTCAAACAATGAATTTAAAAATTTCAAATACAATACAAAAGAAAAAATATCAAGTGAAACAAAGTGTCTGCTTCCAAATAATCTGCAAAGAAAGGGAAGAGATTAATTTAGAGGTGATCCTCATTCCTAAATTTGACTTTAGTTAAAAATATATTGCATCAAAGTTAAGAGATTAACATAAGCAATACTCTAAAAATGAAACGTGGTATTAAGACTAACTACTATCAGATTGATTTATGTTTTAATAGTCTAACTGTTTTAATTCCAAACTGAATAATGATTTTAAAAAAAACCTATTACAACAAAATGTCAACAAATCCCAGCAAAAAGGTCACAATTCATGGCAGCACTATTTCAGTTCTTCCCTATACCAACATGACACCTTCTCCTTAATGCTCCTTTCCCGAAACGGTTTCAAAAGTGGTACTGTATTTCTGAGTTCCAGTTTTACATCAGAATTATTTGCCATAGAATGCATGCTCAATACAAGTGTTGAGTACTCCGAGAGGTTTCTCTCAAAAATGTTCCAGAAAATGGACTTAATTTTCCCCATAATGCAGTTTTTCTTGTTAAATTCTAAACACAAGAAGTAATGCTTAAATTTCTGTGTGTCTTTAAAAGGTGTGTTCTAACAATATGGACAATAACAATAGTTTTACCTATTACTATATATAGTAACATATATAATATATTATTAACAATACAATAGTTTTACCTATTACTTAATAGTGGATGGACCTGAAGATTTATTTCTATAGTTGTATCTCTAAAACACATTCATTAAGTGAAACCAGCTTACTTCAAATTGATAAAAGCACACTTAAAATATGTAAAAAAGAATGAGAGGAAACAGACAATTGTCGTTACAATTGTACTTCTCTACTGTATTTGGAACATAAACCAACCGGCACTTTAAAAGCAGAGAAGAAATACTGGAAGTGTTGACAGATTTCTGATGGAATTAACCCTATTTTACCTACCTCTGCTCAGCTGCAGAGCTACTTTCTTCAGCTATGGTATGGCTGGACTGTGGGTGATCTGAAAAACTGATCAAGTCAGCGACAGCTGGACTGGACCACAGTTTCTTCTCCAGGGGATCCGTGGTTAAAGGAAGGGTACCACTCTGCAAACTATCTCCTGAGGTACTTTGCTTCAGGAAAAAGCTAAGTTACAACATGAATGGGAGAGAGAGAAATACAAACGCTAAGATGTAAGCATAGAGTCATTTAAAAGTTATTATTTTCAACATTTACTTTCAAAACGTAGCAAAAATAAGGAAACACAATATTAAAAAGCTTGACAACAGGACACACACTTCATTCTGCTCTCTCCATTGTAACTTATATAGGCAGAGGTAATGAACACATACAGAGATCTGATCTGCAAAATGAGAAATCCTATGCTGAACGTAAATCATTGCAAGTGACCTTAGTTTGTCATGGTTTCCAACCAGCCACAATATATCAATAGCTGACTTATCACTGAAAATGGTTGTCATTGTAATGTGACATTACAGACTAGAAGACCGTACACCATTATAAGCACAAGATAACAGGAACAAGTCTTGCTTTGCTAAGGTTTTTTAAGTACACATTGTACAGATGTTACACTTCACCATCAGAGAACACTAATGGAAGCTTTGTTTCACAGCAATAATGACTACAGTGAGAATCCATTTTAAATTCCCTTAAAATAAGTTCCAGCATTCACAAGTGCAATTAAAAGAGGTACAAATAGTAAGCAGAGAAGCTTAAACTAGAGAACTAACAGAGAAACAATAAGCTGGAATGTCTGTAACTAAAAGCTATTAGTAAATTTAATTTAGGAGAAATTCTTTGCTGACAGATTTTATATCTGTTTCATAGTTTAAAACTGTTTCAAAAGGTTCATGATCCATTAGCTTTGTTTTAAAAGCTAAACAAAATGAAAACAGACTTATACCTTCTCGACAATTATGCTTACAAAGAAAACATGAAAAGAAAAAATAGTAAAAAGGCAACCAACTCTTTGCTTTTTGTCTGTTTTACAATGAAACTCAATGGTTTACATGACTTGTAATTTCCTTCAGTGCAATCAGAACTGTCAGACAGTGACATTCTTGCAAACATCTAGACAAAAATACAGGGAGATATAACCAAGATCCTTTTGTGAAAAAATATAACCATGTACAAGTGCAAAGGCAGAAAGAGAGCAACTATAAAACCCCCTAACCTTGCAGAGCCACGTAGGTCTTTAAATTCAACATTAAGTAAAGGTAGGAAGGTACTTTTACAGAAAGGACAGGTAGTGTTCAAGTTTGAATCATCTGCTGTCCAACCAGCCATAATCTCCTCATCATAAACCAATGCACCACAAGCTCTACACTGAGAGCAGCTTGACATCAGTACCTAGAACAGTAAAGAATAAATATTATCAGTCTTGTTTCAGAGTTATTTTATAATTGGCTTTATAGGCTTAGTATCCACACGAATGTAACAGTTGGGAGGCATGAGTTTATCACTACTTACCATACTCAGAGTTATCTTGTCCACATAACTTTTACCTATGAAATGCAAATACTAATAATTTATTTTTGTTAGGTATTTTGAGACCTGGAAGAAGCATTACCCTGAAATGCTATTAAGTAAGCATTTGCAATTGCTCACTCCTATGAAGCCTCCGGATATACAAATTGTTTTGAATTGTGTAAGTAAATGCATGTCTACTTTTCAAAAAACAAAAAAACCACAGCAAACAAAACTAAACAACCAAACACAAAAGAAACTTTTATGGTAAAGTTGTGGGTTGACCTTAACCAGATGCCCACGAAGCCGCTCTATCACTCCTCCTTCTCAACTGGACTGGAGGAGAAAAATATGACCAAAGTCTCATGGGTCAAGATAAAGACAGAGAGATCAGTTACCATCATGGGCAGAAAAGCCTCAATTAGGGGAAATTAATTTAATTTACTGTCAATCAAAAGTCAGAATAGGGTAATGAGAAATAAAAATAAAATCTTAAAACATCTTCTCCCATTCCTCCCTTCTTTCTGGACTTAGCTTCACTCCTGATTTTTCTACCTCAGCACCCCAAGTGGCACAGAGGGACGGGGTGGTTGTGGACAGTTCACCACATGTTGTCTCTGCCGTTCCTTCCTCCTTGTGATAGTTTCATTTATAGACTAACATGAAGTCCCCTGGTGAAAAGGGGGAGGAAGAGCAACCCAGCTCTGTTCCAGCTTAAAAATCATGACACTTCTCACTCTCCTCCCCTGCTTCACTGTGGTGTCCAACCCACGGGCAGTTTTTCCAAGCTACTTGTTTCTTGGGGTATCATGGTGCTGACTGATTGCCTTTGCATCACTTTTTTTTTTTGTCGTCCCCATTCCTGTTTGTTTGTTTTAAATTTCCCAATTCACTTATTAAACTGTCTTTATCTTGACCTTCAAGCTTTGTTTCTTGCTTCTGGCCTTCTGATTCTCTCCCTTACCATGATGAGGAGGCAGTAATCAAGTGCCTGGGTGAGGACTTAACTGCTGGCTGTCGTCAAACCACCACAATTATTTTGTAACAACACATAATTTTCATAAAGGGGAGAAAAAAAAATTCTTGTTCCTTCTCTAATTTCTGTCTCACTTCAAGTTTTGACCCTTCTCTCAATTGTCTCTTCTCTCTACATATGAGAGACACATAAAAGCATTTAAGACTCTTTTCTTTTTAAAGCTACTGTCACACCCTGGGCTAAAAGTATGAAGCATCTTTCCAGTAGAAACATGGAAAAAAATGGTTTTGAAAAACCCAACCACAATCCAAATAAACAGGTAATTAATGCATACAGTAATATTGAATAATTATATCTTTTATCTATGAGTTTATTAATCTTACCTCCATTGCATAGTTCTGGAAAATGCTGGATAAACTAGTGTTATGTGAAGAGCTGTGCTCTGACTTCTCAGAATCTAGAACTTTCATACTTCTTGGAAATGAAACTTCACCTGTACAAAAAGAGTTACTTTTCTGTAGTAATATTTCAAGAACTTTCAGGGTATTTTGACTTTACATGAATGAGCAGTTGTTCCTGGCAATAACTAGTTCAGAATCTTCCTATCACATACACAGAGGAAGTATTTTTACAGTTAAATCCCCGTATTTTTTTATCAAGTTTTTATACATTCAAAAAAGAAGCATTAGCTATTTGCTACAGCAAGAGAGGAATACAGAATGGAAGTACAAATTTGCTTATACTTATCTTAAGGGCTTGAAATAATTTCAGATTACCATAGCTTCCACTATTATGAATTATTTCACACACAATAGTTTTCCCCACTTTTAATATTATAAGTAAGTTATGAGGGAGAAACAACAATAAAAAAATGGCACCTGCACCATAATGGTGTCTTCCTGCATCTCCACTGCTACTGCTACTGCCAAGACTAGTAGTGCTTTGTGCAAGCTCATTTGTAATTAGCCCTGGGACTTCAGTTCTTGATGAGAGATTATCTCCTAAAATATTATCTTCAAAACCAACAGGGAAGTTAAAGTCTGGTCGATTGTTTTCTTCCTTTAACACAAGAAGAAAATGAGCATTTTTTAGTATTTCTGGATCCATTACTTGACTTCTATCTTTTTCCTAATAAATAAACAAAGTAGCCGATTAAGATGAAATCCTGATGTAAAAAATTTAATAGCTGTAAGATAAATCTATGCAACTCCAAAAAGAGCAGATACTGGACAAACCAGAAGGATATTGGAAAAGTGATAGGCTTTAGCAGTGAAAATACTGAGCTGAAGATCAAACTGAGTAACAAAGTGACAGGGTTATAACATTCTTTATTACAGCAGAAAGAGGAAAAATGATGCAGAAATTGTGATTTGGCAGATATTACACAAAATGAAAGAATTATCAGAAAAAGTGCCTGAGTTAAAGTCATATTTTCATAATTGAAGACAGGAATGAAACATACCAACTGAAATGATGCAACAGTAACACAGTCACTAAGAAACAGGATGTGACAAGGTATAATAATTAGGATATTAAAAAAGGGAAGTTGCCGAAATAAAGGAGGAGAAAATGAAAAGATCCCTGAAGAAAATGAAAATAAATCACGTTAAAGGGATTATAATGTGCCATTAAAAAAAATTCTACAGAATAGGTCAGTATGATAGAAAGGCACACAGGAAAACCTAGGTCACAGAAAAAAAAAACCTCAGGAAAGAAAGCAAAGCAGTGCGTTTACACTGTCACAGGAAAAATATTATTTAAAATAAAATAAGATTTTTTTTTAAGTTTAATAGAAAGGACCTTATTAGTAACATCTGTTACATTTGTTTCACATAGAAATAATGCCAGACAGCTATCTTACACTTACCTACCTTTTATGGAGGTTGAGGAAAGGAGGGAGAATTTGAAAAATGAAACAAGAAGCTCTCTTAACAGAAGAGGGGAGACAAAAGACCTTAAAGCCAAACACCACATTGAGGGCTTAAATGGATCAAGCAGAGGCCTTTCCAACAGAGAAAACTATGTTTCAAGATACAATAACAAGATGCATATGGAAAGAAGGAAGTTAACATATTTATCCCTCCCTCTCCTCTTCATTTGTGTCATTATATTCTGAAATGTTTTACCTTGAAAAAGACTCTGCTGGTCAAGTGTGCTCACACAAGAACTAGAACATTTAGTTTCCAAATTAATGACAAGTGAATTTACTAGATCCCAGGCTGTCCTTTACTGCTTTCAACTTTAATCCTCACCAACCTGACTTCTCAGGTTTGTGATTTGTTTTCACAACCTTTTCTTAATTTTTTAAAGTAAGACAGGCAGTATGATATCATTTAGGATGACATAATTTTGTTCTTACTAGGGCTTCTTGGTGCAGTTTCTTTAAAAATAAATAAAAAGATAAATTGATAAATAAATAAATGTAGGGGGGAACACTGTGAACAAAAAGTCAAAGTTTAAGTTTACTGCAGCAAGATTATTTAGTTTGCCTTTGTCTGAAAAGTTTATTTTTTAATGACAGAGGAAAACTCCATCATATATAAAATATATTTTTTAATAGCTAGTAAAAGTCAATACTTAATAAAATCTCATGAAGCAATCTTCTGGACATGGAAGTTATCCCTCTAACTTCGTCTCCCCAAATTTTTCATATTGCAAAACACTTGCCTCATCATCTGAGTAACTATATGCTGAAGTGACAACTCCCCACATCTTACTGGCCACATTGGCAGCCTGCTTCATGCCTGATTTCAGAACATCCATTTTTGGTCCAGACAGTATATTGTCTAACTTTAGATTGGATAAAGTTGTTACGACAGATCCTAATGAGCCATGTGGTGAAGAACGACCCAGTCCTGTCAAAGAAGAAGACCGCTCCTTCTGAACTCGTGGTTGGGTTTGTTGCTTAGGTCGTCCAGTGAATGTTTTAGATCTGGAGACTGAAGGACTTCTCCGATTTTCATAAGACTTGGGGGATGGCAGGATGGGATCCAAAGGGAGGCTTGACCTCCTTTCTTGGGAGTGACCAAGTATACCAGACCCTTCTGCTTCCCTGTCCGACTTGTGCAGTTCCATGCTGGGAAACTTACTACCTAATGGGTTCTTTAGATTCATATAGCTCTCTATTTCATCTGCCAAATTACGTGCTGCAACTGGTGACACCAACTTTTCCTCAGGTTCTGGATGCCTTGGTTGCATGCTGTCAGTAGCCAGCAAAGATAAAGGGTCCAAGCCTACTTCAACATCTTCCCTTTCAATAGGCTTAAGCACTCCATAAAAGCTATTCCTTTTAGTAGCTGCATCTTTGGGTTCTGGTTTCTGGTTTGTAGACTCAGCTGACTGTTCAAGGTTCACGTCTTCCACTGTGGTCATGCTTTCATCTCTTCCATTCTCAAGAGGCTCCTGTCCTTCCCCAGGTTCTTCCAGCACTGGTGAAGACCTATGCTCCAATTCCCAGTCACTCTCAGTCACACAACTCCAAGTGCCACTTATGCCAGAAACCTGCTGATCAACTATACTTTCAAAGCTGTGGGATTTATTCATATGACAGGGTGAAGTTTTGGCCCCAGACAAGGCTGCTGTTAGGATCTTGGCATCTGCTCCCATCATGATTGCTATTTCTTTAGAATGCAAGTCCAAGCTGCCTTTTTTCAGCAGCATTCCTGCTCTGCTTTCACTGCTGAAGCTGCAGCTTCTCTCTGAAAATAGTTTCTGCCTCTTCTGTCCTTTTTCACTTGTCTTCTTAGGAGAAACATCACCAAAGACTACATCTTCAACTGAATCCTGAGTTATGAACAGTGGGCCAGAAACAGTTTCTAAAAGAGAAAAGGCATTAATATGGTATCCATAGCCATCACAAATGTTTATTTCCCGAAATAATGTGAAATCTCTTTATCTCCTTACTGGTGTGAAGATTGGGAGCACCACAATCTCAAGTTACCCATTAAGAAGTTACACTAGTATTAGCAAGTTATTACACTGGCAGCAAAGGCATCCCACAGATCAAAAGTCACCTGTTCTTTGACTCCTTGAAGTCAAAACCTTTTATGGCTTCTACCTCCTTTTCCTGTGCCAACACTCAGCACACAGTGGGTACTACATCCATGAACTAAAAGAACGTACAATTGTAAGTAAAGATTGCTTTGGGGTTTTTTTTTTCCAGAGTTATATTCACAGATCTATACAGCAAACTCCACAGTTCACTCTGGTTCTGAAAAAAAACTATCATGTGTGTCTGGACAACACAGAAGCACTACTTCGTTTATGCCACAGTCACATTTAGAAAAAGTTAATTACATTTAGCATGTGGAAGATATGAACTAATCTTATAAATATTCTCATTTCTTTGGGGGAACTTGGAACATTTACTGCCTACAAAGCTGTGTTAGCTAGACAAAATCCTCCATAAGTATGAGAATTCTACTATATTAGGATCCCAAAAGAGGACTTATTATACCTCATCCACTGCAGGAAGATGTTCGAGTCTCAAATGTATGCTGCTTCTTAACTAGTTATCAGCTCTCATAATTGCCAGAAAGGTTCTGGGCAACTTTTTGCCCGAGACTCAATTCTTTGCTATCAAGCTACACTGAAGCTGGACTGCACTGCCTTAGTCAAGGACATGCACAAAGGCAGGAAAAAAAGGAAGTGCAAGGTTTGGCGTTTATATATCCATAAGTCTTCCTCATCATAAAGCTCCAAATATATAAATAAATTTTGTATAGCACAAAGACAAAATGCATTGTTCCCAGGTTATACACTGGCAATATAAGCCACAGGAATAAAGAGACTTTTTTCCAAGGTCTGAGAGGTGTAGGTGACAAAATCAAGAGTAGAGACCCTAATTCGCTTGGTTTTCTAGTGCACTACCGAAATGCTCCCACTGCAGGATAGGGAAAATCTTGATTTCAATCTAATCAACAGTGATTTTCAATCTTAGAATCCACAGGTTTCTTCTAAGTCACCTGCAAAGGACAACGGCAGTTGTACAAGATATCTGCACCTCAAATAGAAGTTTTGCTTCTTCTCATAACATGAAAAAGATTGCAAAACACTGTAGCACAGCAGGAGCATGACTTTAGCAAGCTCGTTTCACCCAGTGACTTACCACCACTGCTTTTCCTTCCACTGCTATCAAAAATGCCAGATGGAACTTTCACAATACTGTTACCCCAAGCAGGTGGGTCTGTTGGACTATAAGTTTCTATGTTCAGCTGTTGCTTCTCATCAGATTTCTCAGTACAAACCTCTACAAGAACGAAAATGTGAACTTTAATTAATTGAACTAAATAATTTCATTTGCACTGTTATGGAAAATACAAACTCAAACACTGTTCTCTTGTGTAATTACAACCTAAATGATCAGTCCTCCTAAGTTCCAAGCATTTCTTGGAAATAATACCCAGAGAGATGACAGTAGACAGTATTATGCAGACAGTGCTTAGCTGTTCACAAGGGTAGAGCATATATGCCAATTTCTTCCCTTAGTATTTTTTAAACTAACCAAACTAGAGCAGGAACAGCAGTTCTCAGATTTTCCTGTAGGGCTACTTGTCTAATGAAAGCTTTAGAAGCCCTAACTCACATTAAGGATCCAGTAACACAGATATGAAACAGATTCAGTAATGAGAAAGACAAAATACAGAAAAACTAAGGCCAAAATCTGGATAGAAGACAAGACATTACCATATTTTCTACAGCTGGGAAGGGTTTGTAGGAAGAAGTAGTGCCTTTTATTAGGTCAACTGGTACAGCTGAAAAAATGGTCAAGTTTTCAAATATGCAAATGAAAGGAATAGCATACAAAATACTGTATGCCCCAGCAATTGTCCAATTTTCCATCTATATTAAATTAGTTAAATAAAAGACTATTTCTACCTGTAAGTATTCCACTGCTATTATCTAGGGCACAGAAGCAGTCCACCAGATTTCATACAGTCATATTTTGACCTTGGTAACATTATGAATTCAATGCATTAAGTATTTGTGGTAGTCTAATGCATGAAGCAGATTTCTTACAAAAAACCTTCACCAATGTAAATATGCATACTTAACCTCCTATTAGGTCTTCAGCTTTAGAAGAAATATCTTTCTCTACTTGTGTTTCAGTTGCATGAAGAGGATCCCCATCATCTCTTAAAAGTTCATCCTTGGATCCATAGCCCTGGTCTGACTGACCACCTGTTTGAAGGAATACAAACACATGCCTCAGATTTGTTCTTTCCTAAATTTGATTTTCAATAAGAAAATAAAAGAACTGAGATTAATTTGTTTCTCATTTTGTTTCACCAGAAAACTTCATAGTAATATCACTGAAATGCCTAATCTGTGCACAGATCTACTTGGTGATGATGACAGCAGAGATAATTTGGCTATACAATCCAAATTTATTTTTCTCATTTTTATATTAAATACAAGTTATTCCCCTAGGAACACTATAGTGACTAACTACTTTTAACACACTGTATCTTCTTTCATTTCTTTCCCTTCTCACTAGCATGAAATATTTCATTGCTGAACAAGTTAAATTCTCAGATGCATCTACAAAAGAAATTTAGACAAGGGAATACATGCCTGAAAAGAACTGTACCTTGAACTGTGCTACATCTTTGTGCTACAGTGCAAAGTATAAAATGTAATAGAAAAAATGAAAAGTCTAAACATTTTTTAAAAAGTATTTTCCTTCATGATACCAGCTAAACTTGGAAGCTGTAACACATTCTTAAAAAAAAAAATAAAATAAAATAAAAAATGTTCACAGTAGTCCAAAAAATTTGCCATAGGAAGCAATCCAGAAAGACACTCTGTTATTTTTACCAGAAGCACGGCGGCAAATGCAAAAATACTATATGGGACATATCCCACAGCAATATGTTAAACAGGATTATTTATACACCTTAGAGTATCTATTAGAATACATGACAGTATTTAAAAAGACCAAAGTGTAAGTTACTGAGTGTGAAAGGTATTGGGAAGCTCCATAAAACTTGAGTGACAGACATAATTTATCTACAGTGCATATTATTGCTGTTTATTTTACCAAAAAAGAGCAAATATGTTAAAAAATTATTAAATTTAAAAGTTTGAGCAGCCATTAATTACTACATTTGATTACTATACTAAAAACCTTTTATACAGAAAAGTAAGTTCCAACATTCTTCGGTCCTTATTTTCCTCTCTATCATAATTTCAGTAACGTTAGTATCCCTGCTTTGCACAGAAGTGAAAACACCCTATCAATAAATGGGTGAATTACCTGCAGAAGTAACATTCAAGGGTAGAAATAATGCACACGTGCATCTAAGGCTTCACACCATATAAGTCTGCACCCCACATCGTGATAGCCAAGGACAAATGCGGCACCCAAGAGACAGCAAAGAGCAAAAAGCAGAGCAACAAAGAGCAGAGAGAAGGGAAGTTCAGTAATGTAGGCAGGCATATCAGATGAAGCAGAGGAATCAGACTCAAAGTTTTCTTTACAAAAGGGCTCAAGATATTAAAAACATGAAGAGTGTGTAAGAACCATTTGTACATTAAGTTTTGAAGTACACATAGAAAGGAAGTTTAGTTGAGACTGCGCACAGGTAGGATGTAATCAGTACTAAAGCAGATATGAAGAACTATGAATTCTGTCTTGCCATCTCAAGTGATTAACTTCCTGCGCACTCTTTTTACTCCAGTTTGTCTGGAAGAGTGCACACCACATGTAAGGCAGAATTTTTCTCCAGCTTATTACCCATCTTTCCATTCCCATTCTTTCTCATAAAGACTGTATGACTAGGTTCTGGTAATTTCTGTATTTACTTACAAGTTTAGCAAGTAGTATTAAGAACCTTGATATGGCCTTTAAAATTATAGTTTACTTTAACCAAACATAACATACGAATTCCAGGAATGCTAATTAGGCCTTTCTGGATTATCATCAAAGAGCAACATTTTCAAGTGTTAGCTTCTAATGACCTCAGCAACTTTTACTCCTTTCCTTTAATGCAGCTAAAGGTATCTTTTCTATGAATAAATGACAATATGCAAAAGGCTTCATACCTTTTCTGAAGATTAGCACAAAGAGGAAGTCTGTGAGACCACAGCAAGACATTTATTTTAACAGAACAGTACTTCTGCTACAGTTCACCCTAAACTAAAGAAGAAGCATGATCTGCAGTAAAGGAATAATATTCAACAGCGTATTTCTTTTTCTTTACATAGTTTAACTCCACGCTTCACTCTCTACAGCCTCAAGAGGGGAAGGTGGTAGTTGTGGAGGGGAAATCAACAGAAGACTAGAAAATTTAGCTTTTTAGGGGACTGTTAGTAGTGAAACCCAGCAGAATCTAGTACCTGTGCTAGAGTGATTATCAATGGAATCAAGCCTGACTAAGTCACTGACGAAGAGAGTGTGCTCCCCACTGTTAGCATCATTAGAACTATCCACGCTACCATGGCTCACCATGTCCCCATCACTTCCACCCGTGGTACTCCGCAGAGCTAAAGACATGAACAAGAGCTGGTTAGTAAGAGGGGATTTAACTTTTCAGGTTTTTAAACAAACGCAACCTCTTCAGAAAATAGTCAATATTTTTCCTTGCACATACAAAATAAGAATATGACATTCTAGCAACAGAATTCAGATAATTAATTCTTCAATGTGCAAAAGACTGTTTCAAGCCCAATTGTCAATTTTTATACAGTTAAGGAAAGATTTTCCACTCATAAAAGCCGCAATGTTAGCTGCAATCCCCCAGAAAGCATGTCATGCTCTTATTCAGCAGAAATAAATCCAATTCAACTAACTTATTACCTGATATCACAGGTACTCGTGGGCTCTGCGTTGATTTCTTTAAGCACTGCCTAAATTGTGCTGTGCCACGAACTACATTTCGTACCTTTGTCCACAGGAATATGCCACTGCGGTTACTGCTAGGCCAAGGAGACTCTAAAACTGCCTACAGAAAGAGACATTGCAATAACAAAAGCAGTAAGAAAGTTACACTAAGAAACACAGTACAATGAGAAGCTTTTCTTTCCATACTCAAAAAAGGCATTTCCTGTCAACCATATGAAGAAGGACAATTCTTTTAGTTTTTATGGTCTATTGCCTTTTATCCCACAGCTCTGGATACAATATCTGAGTAACAACAAACAATGGATCAAGATTTCTTAAAGTAAACAAGGTGGGGTTTGTTCTTATTTTATATACTTTGCAAACAACAAAAAGCCATAGTAGCACCTCTTTTCCTATCACTTTACATAGTTTAATGTACTAAGAAGTTTCATCAGCATATTACAGGAACTTGGAAGCAAGGAAAGACAGGGAAGGTACTTCAAAAAGCCTAATTCCAGCCTTCAGCCACCTTGGATCCTGCTACATTAAAGGAAACACCTCAGAACAGATGGTTTTGATATGGAAGCACCAGACAGTTTCCAAAACTTGCAAATGGAAACACTGTAAATGTCTATTTCAACAGAGTTTTTGCTTAGCCGAACAGCACAGGAATGTAAACAATGTAAAACCACACAGTGTAGATTCTGTGAACTGTATGCATGTGCAAAATGATTGCTTGCCCAACAGAATCAGCAAGTCCAAGTGAAGAGCTGTAAGAAATAATCTTCAAAACATGCTACAGGACAAGGGGAGTGGCAACAGTAAGAAAGACATTGGTCCAGTATCCCTCATCAAAACTTCTCTTACCTTATTGTAATAACCATAGGTGATGGCATTTGGCTGTATTCCGGCATTTTTCATTTCAAAGAGCACTCTCACGGCCTGCACAGGCTGACCCCACAGTCCACAGAGCTGCATTACAACCCTGTAGCAGACCTGACAAGATACAGAAATGCATAAATGGACTGATGACAAGGATTTTGAAACAGCTTAAGATCTCCCTTGATTTCCAACTTTTATACATGTAAAAGGGAAAGCCATGTCACAGCAGCTACTCAGTACATAGCACTCAACAATGAGAAGAGGGAATAAATATTAAACAGGAAATCACATGAGCTGAAATAAGATCAGCAGCCACATTGTTGAGAATGCATATTTTTTTTTTCTACTCGGCTCTTCTGTTTGCAACAAAAAGGAGGGAAGGAAATAACTATGCAAAAAGGAGGATAGCTTGCTGCTGTGTGCCTGTGGATAATACTGAAAGAACTATATGCTGCACACAAACCCATTATCCCTTCAGTTCAGTAAGGCTGCAAAGCATTAATTCAAAGTGCGTTTTAAAAACAGGGATATTCAAAAGAACTTCCTTCTTGAAGAAGTCTGGGAGAAGACTAGCAACATTAAGCTGGAGTTCTTGACCCAGCTGACACTGGGGATGTAAAAGGAAATTAATTTCCAGTTGCCCTAGTTAAGCAGACTTCTTTGAGATCATTTCAAGGTGGTTTTAAAACAGGTCAAATTGCAAGTATGCTTAACCTAGTGGTGGTGGTGAAACACTGTACTTGCACCTTGTCTTCTATTCCATGTTTATGGTAACGTTTTTTTATTCTCACTTGCCTCATCTAGTGGTTCCACTTCAGTTTTCCTCATTTTTATTAGAACATCGTATGCCTGTTGCAGTGCTTTGACCTTGGGATGTGCAACTCTGATGTAGGCTGGCAGACAAATAAACCATAGGCTGTAACTATGACTGAAGAGACACTTAGCCCATTGTGGGGGGCTTACGTAATACTTCTTTGCTAATTTATGGGCTGTTTTTATCTCCTGTAAGGGTGAAACAAAATGAAAAAGCAGACAAAAGATGTAACATCCTAAATCTAGAAGCTATTAGTAATTCAGATACTGGCTTCTTAAAAGTAAGCATCTAATAATAATGGAGGACAAACATTCAATTGAAACTCCCTTCTTACCACTCTTTTATTAAGGCCCTCTGCAAGCAAAAACTACCATCATAATTAATCCTCTTTTTTTTTTTTTTTTTTCAATTCCCCCTTCAAGCACTAATTTTAATTTTCTTTTGTTTTACATTACACTGGAAAGCTTAAAAATGGGTTTGACAATAAAATATAATCTCAGATGCTGATTTGTTTATTTGTTGCCTTCTGTTTCTTTTGCAAGTGTTAATTCTCAAAGACATTAACTTTAACAACATTAACTTATAGTATAAATAGGTAGTGGCAATTTTACCCCAAAACTTCCTATCTTTCAGTGTTCACACAGTGATCACAGTAAAACTCATCTGACCTGTTTTGTCCTCTTTGCCATGAGTGCTGGACTATTTGAAATGCTGCTTCCAGCTGGGTGTCTGCTGAAGGAGAGCTTGATCTCCTGTGGCCTGTCAAAGAGCTTGAAATCTAGTCGTGGGAAGTTTTTATAGCTATATAGTTGATTAAAAACAAACAAACAAAAAACAAAACAGAAAAGAAAAGCTTTTCACATACCTGGTGATAACAGGAAAGCCATACAAAGATAACTTATGTGCAAAGAACTGACAAGCAGGATAATAAAGAACAAGGTTGGACAAAAAAGGAAAAAGAAAAGTAAAGAAGATAGCAAGATCCTTTTATTCTTATTCACAAAGATACCACAAGAAGATGCCTTGCACACCAAATCTCCATAGACAATGGAAACAAGAATCAGATTGCCATCCATATCACGAAGGTCAGGAAAGTGCAGATGATGATTAACAAGTATAACAGTTGGAAATAGAACCTTCATGACTTCCAAGAGAGACAGGAAGAAAAAAGCCATACCCGGAGTGTCTGAAGCAGGGCTGAAAAACACTGAATGAAAGAAGTCTGAAAAGCGGAGTGGGCATTTTGTTCTTTTGGCTCATCAGCTGCAGGTCAATAGTACCAGGTAGATCCATTACCCACCCCCTGTCATTCCCACTGTGAAACAAAGTGCACTGCGGTTGCTACAAAATACACTTAAATGGCTCAAACAGGAAGAAACACACTGAATACATGTAGAAAAGTATTACTATAAAGTTGGGAAGAAATTACTGAAAAATTAAAACCAAAATCCACATGCTCTCAAACACACATACACACACAAAATATTGACTTCTACAGCTTCAGAGACTTACCAGAATCTGGGCAGTTTGTATTTTTTTAAATATTCTTCTGAACGTTATAGTAAGGCAAGTCTTGCACCAAGACAGAACATCTGCCCTACCTAACATCGTAAGCATTCTACTTTCACTACATGTGGGTGTTGAAGTTGTACCTGTATTTTGGCACTCGATCCTGTCCATCATCAGCAGGAGGTTCTGGTGGCATTATGAACACTGTGTGTTCACTTTTTTGTGACTCATCAAGCTCAATTAACCGTGTATCTTCGACAGATTCTACATCAACCTGAAAACAGAGTTTGTACTCTAAGTACACAGTTTGGCTTTGGGATAAAATGTCCTTTTTAACATTATGCTAGCATATGTAAAAATATATTTAATATATACTGTATTTGATGTTATATATATATATATAAAACTTATAAAGCAAATTTTATTCGTTCTAATCACTCAAATATCAAGTCTACAGCCTTGTCTTTCCATTTTTATTTCACAATCAGACATCCCTAAACATTTTGAAGGACAAAGTACCTTCTCTCCTTTTTCTGTTCCTTTATCCGGAAAGAGCTGGGAAAAGAAAAAAAAAACCTAGAGTTTCTTCTCAACTCAAAAAAATATCCTAAATAATTCCTTCAAATCTGTGCCATTTACTGAAACACTAAATAAGAAACAATAAATTTTCATATTACTGTAGAAGCAATTAATATCTTTTTCAAATACTTCCTTTGCTGAAAATAAGAAAATGCAGTAATTGGCATCCTTTCAATCTGCTGACATTACCTACTAAATACAAAATCCTAAATCTGTTTAAGTGCTTTTTTTTTTTTAGTTTAACTGAAAGAAATACCTGTTTTGCACATACTTTCAATACAACTTAACTATACAACCTATTAACAATGTGCAATATCAAATTATTAACAGTATTAAAGTATACACTAGATGTATACCTCATACTCAGTAGAAAGAAAAATAAAGGCAAGGAAAGTTTTAAACAGCTATTTTGTGGTCTCTTTACAAGTGTTAATTTGATTAGAGTCAATACTGAATCAAAGACTCGTTCTATAAGAACTCTGTATGAAAATGAAGGTTCTGTCCAGAAAGAATCATGTATGTACACCTTAAAAATATATATAATTCTCTAGCTCCTGATTTTTATATTGTGAACCTGGCATTTTACAGATGAAGTTATAAACTAAATAACCTATCTAGACCAGAACCATGCTGAAGAGACTTTTTTTCAAAAAAACAAAAGTAGGTTACAGTAATTTTTCTCATATAAAATACAGACAACAAAAGGAGATCTTATCTACATATATCAGGTCTGACCACAAGTGGAACACTTGGCATGTTTTAAGTTTAAATTGTGTGAAAAAGAACAACAATGCAGATGACCACTGGTAGATAATTCCACATTAGAGGAGGGTGATTAACTTTTGAAAGGAAGACACAGATAACATTGTGCAGAAGTATCAGCTACCAGTATTTCTCACATTATCTCCAAGTCTGACATCCTACTGGGCTTCAGTGAAAGTTTCCTGCATCAACACAGAAAATCAAGAGCATGCAAGAAGATGAAGGAAGAAAATTACTCAGCAATAACCACCAAGAACTCCAATCCCTCAAAACACTTATTGAAGAGGGTATCTACCTTTACAACTGAAAATCAGGACAGCAACACAAAATTATCAGAAGCATATAATTTAATAGTATTGCTACATATTCTTCACCTTTTCTATGCAGTCATCAAAAAATGCCAAGCCAGTATCCTTGTCACTCACAAAACTGCACTCTTCAATAAAGCGGCTGAATATCTGCGTTTTGGTGAGATGGGTGTAGAACTTTGTATAGGCACGGTCTCTGCTTTTTAAAAATCCTGGTTATAAAAAGGAACACACAACTAAATACCAGTTATGAGTTCCATAAGAAATTAACATATAAAGTGTCAACATAAAATATTTAAAGTGCTAATACATTAAGTACTGGCTTTATCAATAAAAACAACTACTTATCACTACTTGCATTCGGAAGATCAAGATAATAGCTCTTTTTTTAATAATTATTTTTCATCATAGTTAAAAATACTTTGCAAGCAATGACCCCCATATAATCTGCTCAGTGCGTTTGTTGACTTTTTGCACAAGAAAAAGGAGATTATAACATCATACTAAAGCAGAAGCACTTAATAACTAGAACAATACTAAAATAAAAATTACATTATCCTAAGAGGTGATGGGCATCAAAATATTTGAGAGACTTTCCAAACCTTTGAGTAAAATCTCTTCTCAAATCTCTCTTCCAGTAATTAAAAAAAACCCCCAACAAACAATCCCAAACATAAAAACCAACCCCAAAACACCACCACCACACACAACCCAAAACATCTGTAACATTTTATTTAGCACTCAACTCATTCACAGATCTGAAAAGTTAAGATGAGGAAAATAAAATGACCTTTGTTGAATATTGTTTTGTTATCTTTCCGATCTCTACCCCCTTCTCTATTATCTTCCCATTTATATCAAGAACATTACTTTCTCTGTCACTACTGGGCTTCGGGCAATTTTGCTCTGTACAAATTGAGAAATACTCTTTCATTCCCAAGAGCTGTCCTTATGGAATATGCCATGCAGAGAGGGCATCATGCTGCTGAAAAACAGCTTTACTAATAACAGACCTATTGCAAAACTGCAGTTCTATGTGCATATATCCATGTGCTAATCAGCTTTGCATAATTTAAATTTATACAACTGGAATTTTAAATGTTGCCAAGAATTGTACCATTAAAGAGAACTTTGACCTCTTAAAGTTAAGCAGCTCCTAAGCTCTAAAGTTGTAACACTGCCAATGCTATCAGCAGCTGGTTAGCCTCACCCTCACCTTGATGATCAAACAAGGAATCAGCAGCAGTTGCTTTATTTGAAGGCGCCTGTGTGATTGGCTTGAGGAATGTTCTGTAACCCTTTAAAATAGATGCCATGAAACGGAGAAAAGCCTCCTGGATCTCCATCTCAAGTTCTATCATTTTCTTCTGCCAGGAGAAATCTGCCTCAATAGGAGTCATCTCCACTGCAGAGCCTTCTTGAGTTTTCCTGTGAACTAGCAACAAGCAACACACAGAATCCTATATTAAAATTCAGTGCATTCAAATGGGTAACTTTTGAAAGATGCTGAAGATGGATTTGTCTTTTTCCTACTTGCCCATATTCAGAAGTGACAAACACTAGAAATCCTTGGTTTATTTTCCAGCTGATGTGGCCCATATAAAAGGCAGGCTACCTCAAGAACTCCATGGAACTTACATGTACACCATGTTTGTGTCTAAGTCAATGCACACAATATCCTGTGGTGGATCGTACAGATCAAAGTATCATGAATCAACTCCAACAATAAATGGAAGAGGTGCACTGAGTACGGTGGCCAGAGACAAAGGACAAAGGGGGATATACGGACATTGCCACTGAAATGGAAATATCATCTGAGGGAAAAATTAAATGAAATCAACACATTAAAACAAGACAACAGATACTATACAATAAAACCCAAGAAGTTACATGCAGCAAGTTCAAACGAAATTGCTAAAAGCCTTATAACGTTGTCAGAAAAGAGTCTTCAAGTTTGACCACTTACTTATAGTACATCTCTTAGTATTTATGCAAAAATGTTGATCATTCTATGAGTTATAATAAGAAGACATGCTAGGGCACTTTAACTAAATGCTATTGCTGGGAAAAATGGTAATTTAGTGCCAAATAATTTTAACTTAAAAAAGCATTCTAGCAACTGTGGAGTTTGAACCGTCTTCTCTCAGTGCTGCAAAGAACACTTTGTACTTACAGCTACTACTGCTTCAGCAAGAGTTGACTATGTGTTTTTCTAACTGATCCAGCCTTCTGGGACAAGAAACAACGAGGAGGATCTCAGCTGAGTTAATGTTACTGTATGCCAAACTGAACCTGCATTCCTTACTTTCAGTAATATATAAGTAAAAGCATAAATACCATGTTTTCTCTGTTCTGAAGATTGCACATCTAGAAAGAAAGGGCCTAAAACTTTTTTCCAATCGAAGTTCTAACATTTTAGTGCATCAAAGGGTAGAAACAAGCAGATGAAAGAGTTTACACTTGCATTCTTAAAAAAACAGTAGCAGGTACTGCTTAAAATCATAGTTCCACACTTCTTATTTTAACAAATATCTGCACAATAGCTGAGGCATTCAATCTTATTTTACTCATATCCCCATTTTATCTATTATTTTAGATCAGAACCATGAATATTGTTTTAGGTCAAGATCTAAACATGTTTTAGCTGAATCTGTGAATACAATTTTATCATGAGTAAAGGCTAACTTTTAAGAAGTCACAGCAAGGAAAATAAGTCTAAAAAAATAACCCACACTACATATGATAAAAGGAAGTCCTTACATTCATATACTAATTATAGTTTAAGACTTTTAGGTGTATCAGAAAACTGAGTAGTTTTCTTTGAGTATTTACTTTCCCTGCTTTAGGCAGTTTCTGTTCTTACCCCTTCCCATTTTACTTTATATATTTCACCTGCTGCTAGTTGTGGGTGCAGTTTCTTTAAGGTGCTGAGCAAACTTTTACATGGCTTCTTAGGAAACTGCTTCCAGTTGATGCTCTTCTTATCATCTGATCTAAAACACAGGGGAGGGGAGAAAAAGTTATATAAAATACAGATCTTATGAAAAAGAATAGCTACCATAGCCCTAAGCTGCTTCATTTTCAGAACATAATAACCAAAAAAGAAAAAAAGTATTTTGAAAAGAAATACTGTCACTGTCCCTATTGGTCAAAAAAATAAAATGGGAGTGACATAACTCAGAATTTCATTTCCTCATATAGAGAACGGTATAAATTGAGTTATGAGTAGAGCTTTCTCCAGTCTGTAAGAAAGATCTGCATTGAAATTTGATTTACACTCAGATTCAGTTGAAGCTTCACTTAGCTAATTTCCCTTTCAGAATTTTTATCAGTCTTACTAATATAATTTAAGCCCACTATCTGTATGTGGTTACTATGAAAATTGTCTGTACTACCATACACCTGCCATACTGCTACTGATACAAATAAGAGCAGTTTGGAATACAACATGAACTTGTTACTACAAAATGCTAGTAGCTTTATGGTCATATGGTACACTGTAACATGTCTAAGGCAACTCCATTCCAGCTGCAACTACAGGCTAGTGGGGACTAGGAAGATTGGGAACTCAGTTCATAGTTTGAAAAGTAAGCGGTTGACTAAGCAATGGAGAAAATTGGCCAAAAGAGATGTTAATTTCTATTAGAAGGAGACTGGGTACAATGCCAGATCTTGTTTAAGCAGTTGGATATAAAAACGGTGAGAGTAAGGAGTAAATCCTGAGAACTCCTAATGCTCTCTGGAAGGCAGAAGGTGGGGGAGAACTGCTCTAACATGGAGTACAGGAAACTTGTGGCCACAAGACCTAATCAGTTATTACTATCCAAGCTGATGGTGTCACTGCTTGTTTTACACTTTGCATTAATGAAATGTTTGTTCAATTATTATTTCTTCAACTGGTATCAACAAAGAACTATCCTAGGAAGGAAGCCAAAATTTCAGGAGTTAAAGGAAAAAATGCAGGCTTATGGCTGCATTTGCCCATTTTTTCCCCACCATAATGGCATGCCTATAAACAATATTTGTGGTACTGTTCCAAAAATGCAAGGAAAAAAAATCCTGCTATAAAAATAAACCAAACTCTCAGATCTTTGCCCTTAAAAGGCTACTTTCCTTAACCAGCTTTCAATGTTACTTTCACAGAGACAGTTGAAAACATCCAAAAAAAGGCATTAAGGAAGATGCTGAATGAATAAAGGCCTTCAGTATTTTTTGGCAGTAAGTAAATATTCAGTGTATTTTAAGGAAGATAGCAGTAAACTTGCACTAAAAAGACACAAGACAGACAGACTGATGTACCAGAAAATATTGAATTTTTCATATATTATTCTTCTATATGTAGTCTTTCAAAGTTAGCAATAGTACTGTTAAATGCTCTTACACCTGAAAAAAAGCAGCATTGCCACAGAAATAGAGGCAGAAACAGCCATCGATAAAATAAAGGGGAACATTAATATTTACTCACTAGTAGTATTTTAGAATTCTGTATGATCTTCAACACAAACTGCTTTACAGAGATTTGGTTTCACCTACACATGTCCAAAATTGAAAAATACCCTCATTTCCGGGTTAAAAGAGTTTTATAATGCAGGTACCAACATCTCAGATTTACCTAAATCAAATGCTACAGATGTCAGATTCCTCTGAAAGTCAAATAAGTGGTACAGATGAGATATACACAAAATGGGCAGCAAAAAAGAAAAAGACCAATTGACTATTGAAAAAGAAATGGACTTTTAAGACAGTAAAAGAAAAGGTGCAAAAATCTTTCCAGTTGAGCGCCTCATAAGGGGTCTGTCACTGGTAGATTTTTAGATTAGTAACCAATCCAAGTAAGATTGGTACTTGGTCTTTCTAGCAGTCACCCCAACAGAATCTTGGCATGCTCATATCCCTGCTAGATCCCCTGTTTCTATCTCCTTCATTTTTCTGCAACTTAGTCTTCAGCTTACATTCCACTTACGAACAAAAACATTCAGGTATTTTTCAGTGCAAATATCTTCATATAGACAAGTTACCTTCCTTGAGTTTCTTCAACACTTTCTTCTTGCACAACACCTATTATAATTATTCTTTTGGTGGCATAATACTTAGATATACAGTGATGAAAAGGCTTTTTGCAGTGTTTTTAACGGGGACTTATGGGAAGGAGAAAAAAGCAAATAAAAAAATAAACAAAAACTGTTCCATTGTTTACTATTTCCTTTGATGCTACCAATAAAACAAAGCATTTCAGTAATGCAAAGGAAACATTTGCTTCAGAAGAGAAAGGCTCCTTTTGACACAGTGAAAAACAAGAAAGCATTCAACTGACTCATAGATCAAATGATTAATTCTAACTCAAGCTAGTAAAAACAAAAGTCAAGAGAAAATGTGACATGAGATGAAGTAAAACTGTATTTTCACAGACAAAAGATAGGCAGTTTATTTAGTAATGTTCACCCTCATCTTGAACTTGCCTCTTTCTATTTATGATCCAATTAACTTAAAATGGAAAGGTAATTCATACAGTTACTAATTACATACTTTATGAATTTTCAATTCAGTTATTTATACTCTCATTTAGATATATTACAGGAAAACAGAATTTACTCTGAAATAGCCTCTCCTCAAGAAGATGAAAATAAATAGTTCAAGCAACACCTTCAATTTAAGAAAAGTACTAAAAACATAATAATTAAGTGAAGATATTTTAGATTTAATGTAATCAAAACACCAACTTTTGTTTCACTGATCTCACCAAAAGTTTGGCACTTGTAACTTGAGGAAGATTTCTTTATTAACACTAACATAAAGCACCCTGCATGCAAGACTCAAAAGCTGTCATTAAGAGTCCTGAGATGCTCATGGTCATATCAATAGTCACTGACCACAGGCAAATCACATTCAGAAGTGGTAGGTCAGGGTAAAAATGTAAGAAATGGTGGAGCAGAAAAAAACCCCAAACAAAACAACTCTTCCTCTATTCTAGCTTTTGTTCCATTTCACTAATAAGCACTGCTAGTAAGTACTAAGCAGAAAAACAAACCAGCACACTTTACCATTTTTACTAAATTTATACCAACATCTGTATCACATTTTTGTAAGCAGCACCAAGTACTGACCCTTGAGTTAGTAAGTTTTAACTTGCTATGAAGTATTGCAAATGAGAAAAAGAACAGAGGATAGTAAGAAACAAACCATACTGGATAAATGAGCATTTAATATCTTTATCTCCTGAGCATTTCAACAACCTCTTCATCTACAGTTAAATACAAGAACTCCATGGAACTTACATGTACACCATGTTTGTGTCTAAGTCAATGCACACAATATCCTGTGGTGGATCGTACAGATCAAAGTATCGTGAATCAACTCCAACAATAAATGGAAGAGGTGCACTGAGTACGGTGGCCAGAGACAAAGGACAAAGGGGGATATATGGACATTGCCACTGAAATGGAAATATCATCTGAGGGAAAAATTAAATGAAATCAACACATTAAAACAAGACAACAGATACTATACAATAAAACCCAAGAAGTTACATGCAGCAAGTTCAAATGAAATTGCTAAAAGCCCTATAATGTTGTCAGAAAAGAGTCTTCAAGTTTGACCACTTATTTATAGTACATCTCTTAGTATTTATGCAAAAATGTTGATCATTCTATGAGTTATAATAAGAAGACATGCTAGGGCACTTTAACTAAATGCTATTGCTGGGAAAAATGGTAATTTAGTGCCAAATAATTTTAACTTAAAAAAGCATTCTAGCAACTGTGGAGTTTGAACTGTCTTCTCTCAGTGCTGCAAAGAACACTTTGTACTTACAGCTACTACAGCTTCAGCAACTCCTGTCAACACAGCTGGTCTAAGAGAATGGAGGAGGATCTTTCCTTCCAGTAATACAAAGAGTAACAGAGTGGCACAGTTTTCCGGTCCAAGATTCATGAGCAGTGTGCTAAAGTTTGCTCCACTAAGGGATGGGTGGGAAGGGATAAAAGAATAAGAATGTCACAAGATTTTTTTTTTTTTAAAAAGTCACTACTATCAAACTTCTGACAACAATTTGAGACAAACTAGTTCAATGGTGCTAACATTACCACACATCAAATATCTTCCTATCTATTTAATAGCTATCACCTCAATATGAGACTTGTACTGCTACAAATAAATCAAAATTCAAATTCTACTGCTAAAGAAACATATGCTATACCATGCTACTGCTGAATTTGTGTTGTTTAGGGCACTTGCTCTCATATATGCACAGGCATCTTGACTTCATAACAGTAAGACATATGCTTAACAACTCATATAAGCACAAATAACTCCAGTAGTTTCATATCATGGGTCACCTCAGTCAAAAAAAATAAACTAGAGTATCCATTTAATCTTAGAATCACAGTATCAAATTCTAATACTAGTCAAGTAAAATCAATCCACCATGCCGACAGCAACATGCCTTTAGTTTCTACAGTTTGTACTCCATTTCATTTGTTTGGACTGTATACATTTTTTTTAGGAATTGTAATGACATCCATAAGAGCACAGAGGTGTAAAATCCATCCTTAGAAAAGTGCTTACACTTTCCTTTGCATTTTGGTGGCTGGTTGCAATTTTTCACTTATAAGGCTGAGTAACAAATGTGATTATTCTGCATACAGAATATTAATGTTTAAGGGGGAGGGAGTATATTTTGGTCTTTAACTTTAAAAACAAATCAGAAATCAACAAAACCATCCAAACAAAACCCCATGTCACAATCATAGGGAGCTCCAGCCCAAAAGACACAGGCAGTATCCACAGAGACTGCATCAACCTTCAAGCACAAATACCAATTTATAGGTATAATTTTGAATTTCTGAAATTCTTGCACACTTATACATTGACTGATTTAATATATGTGCTTGACAGAAATGTCTCTCTTGGATCCAAAAAGGTAAGAAACTAAGATCACAAGCAGTCTACCTATGCTATTAAAAAAAAAAAAAAAAAAGAAAAAATCCTTACTACACAGGTTCTGAAAATACAAGATATTTAAATACATATTTTTTTCCCCTCACAGCCTGCTTCTTCTTTCTTCAAAATTCTTACAATAATCGGACAATTCATCTTTATTTCAGGATAACTAGTGATACTATTCCTCCAGAAGGGACAGGTCTGCATCAAAAAGACAACGCTGTGTAATATTATAAATGTGTATTGAGCTTTCTGTTTATAAGATCTAATAATATTGCAGTGATGTTTGGCTTCCTTCTATGACTCATTCCTATTTGCCTCTGGATTTTCAAGTAGCATACATTTAAAGCATTAATAATGATACCTTAATGGCAATGGTGTAGAAACAGGCTGAGACAATATTAATGCATCATGGGCAGAAAGCTGAAATACAAAGTAGCATGTGATTGATACGGAGAACTTCAAAGTTAATACAGCATAATATTCCAACATAAATGTATTTCCATAGTCTCATAAACTGTCTGGCAGACAACATCACAATGTCATCCAAGAGATGCAAATCAGAGACAATTTTGGGGACTCGTGTTCACTGGGTCAACAGAGCTTGTATTAGTCACTGAAACATTCTCAGAAGTTATGGGAAACTGTCTGTGACCCAGTGTTGAACATGTAACTGCTGCTAGGTGATTAAACAGAAGCCCATGAGACAGTGCCCTGTGGCACTAACCTTTGACCCACAGCAGCGGATGAACAAGTGAGAGCGAGACAGAAAACAAACAATGCCTCCCAGTAAGGTAATGCAAATAAAATGCAAGAGTAATATACAGCAGAAATTTCAAAAGTACAAGTAGGACACTGATGCCACCCACAACACTTGAAGTCTGAAATAGTTTCCTTTGCTAAGCTACCCCAGGTAAATGAAAGAGAAGGCCAACCCATCCATCTCCTCCCCTCTCCCTTCCAGCAGATGGGTATTCAAAGCTAAGTAAAAAGCCTAAAGGAAGAAAGTAGGCTTTCAAAAGAAAGAAAGAGAGATTGCCATTATTGTAACTAAAAGTGGAAGCAAATGTTTTGTTTACCTGCACAAGAATCCTTGGCCTTTGTGGTGAAGGGAAAGGTATATTGTGCATAAAATGTGATATGTGCCTGAAAAGACAACAAGATGTTAGAAAATCAGCACCAGGGCCTAATCAGGGACTGAAAACAATGTTAATCACATTTTGGAATTACTATGGTACCAAGTCTTAGAAAGGCTGTTAAGATTTATTTACTGTTTTGATAAGTTTAAGAGCCTATTGATGCAAACTGAAACAAAGAAGCTCCATTCACTCATATTTAATGTGTGAAAATTAATACTGGAAGCTTCAGATAGTGTCCTGATTTTTAGCTGAAACAGAGCTGGGTTTCTTTTTCAGTACTTAGAATAGTGCTGCATTTTGCTTTTCAGCCTGGGACTTGTTATGAGAGAAACACTGGGAACATACCAGTGTTTGCATTTTTGTTGCTCTAAGTGAAGGACTTTGTGGTCTGTTAGTCTATGAGTGCAAGATCTAAGGGGGTGAGGAATATTTAAATTAGTGAGCTAAACTGGCAATTGGATATGCCAATGGGATGTTCCATATCATATCACGTCATGCCCAGTCTATCAGTGAGGGGCTCTGCCTCTCTTAGGTCTCTGACTTTGGCTCGTGCTCTCGCTCTTCTGGGATTGCGGTTTCGGTTCGGGATTGTCGCTCCTCTGGGATCATTATCTGGGAACGGGCCGGGCTTGGTCAGCAGGTGGTGAGCAGCTGCACTGGGTGTCACTCATTTGTATATATTGTTACTGTTATCATTATCACTACTATTTTAATATTAGTATTATTTTCAGTTTTCTTTTATTCTATTATTAAACTGGTCTTATCTCAACCTACAAGTCTCCTTATCCTTGCCCACCAGTTCTCTCCCCTATCCCCTGGGGGTGGGGGGAAGTGGGTGAACAGCTGTGTTGGCTGCTAGCCAAGGGCTAGCCCAGTGAAACTATCACAGATAGGTATACAAAAGATAAGAATACACTGGCATTTAGGTAAGACATTTAAAATTCCTCTGCCAGACATGTTACCACACACGCGCACACAAAATCTGTATTAGTTTCAGTGCTTGGAAACAGACACAGACATTAATTGCTAATGCACGGAGTCTCTAAGCTGATATTTATTAACCTAAAATGCAGGACTACAAACGATAGCACATATCAGATAGCTCAGCCATTTTCTATGCTTGATGTAGTTAAGAGAAAGAAAAGCAACAGCAAAATCATGTTCACATTCCTGGCACTGGAAGAGCCACTACTATTAAACAGAAGCAGTAATAATTTTTATCAGTACAACATAAGCTACACAGCATATGCAAGAGGATAGAGCAAATATACCAGCTAAGTAAGTGTGACGTATAAATCACATGACTTCTTGAGCTGATACAACTACCTTCCCCCATTAACTTGAAAAATGTTTTACGTACTTCTCAATGGGAAGAGGATGAGGCCCAGATACAGAGAGTTTGTAGATGAACATAAGAAATTTTCGAAATGCTTCAAAGAAAGGCCAGTGTGAGAGAAGGCAGATGCATTTGTTGGAATTGATAGACTTGGAAGTGACTACTTTCCTCTCTACAGCTGTTAGGAGACCCAGCTGCAATTGTTGTTTTTCTGTTAGCAGCTCCCGGGGATAAGGCTCATAAAACTGAATAGCAGCACCATAAACCTAAAACATGAAAAAAAATATCTGAGCAGATCCAGTATTTAACAGGAGACTGGGTTACAACTTTCGAAGCATCCTTAAGCTTGGTGTTTGCACACACATTATAGCACTATTGTTGGTAGCTCGTGAAATGATTTTTCATTTATGTAACATATAAAAAGTATCCTTATACACCAAATGCTTTGGATCCTTGTGTCTCTCTTCCTCTTTTTCTTTGCACTTACTTCAGCAAAGTATTCATACTCAGTAAGTTGAAAAGGAAGGAACCAAACGGCATGCTGTGACAAAACCTTACCCATTAACCATTATGGTAAAAAAAAAAAGTCCCTCATGAAATGCTTGTGTTCAGTAAATTCCCCTATCATTACCACACTAAACAATAAAATTATTTTCACTTTGACTTCACTCATTTTATCAAGCTAAACAGCTACTGATCTTTTCTAATGTTCCTTCCCTATTTGTCAGAGTTTCATAATTAAGTGAATTATTTTGGCAAGCTTAGCAAAAGGAAATATGAGATACCATAGTATCTCATTAGTATCACATTCTCCCTGAGAAAAATACTGCCAGCTACTGCATTTCTCCTTGCAAACAAAGTATTAATATATTGGAGAAAGACTTTTTTTGCCCTTTGGAAATAAAGGAGTATATAAATTTCCCTGATAGGGGTTTGAGGCCAAACTGATCAGACAGCTAATCACAAATTACAATCACTTACTACCTCATGCAGTTCACACACGTGCACAGACACAGTTGGCAAGCTGAAGCAACAACTGTGAGACCAACCCCAAAAAAGGGCTCCCTTACTTTATCAGATGTACCTACAACCCTGGAGTCTTTGTCTGTGTATAGCAGACACTGCCTTCTCACATGTGGGCTGAGTCTTGAAACACATTTTTGGTGCCCAGGTGTGCTCATGGCCTTATACAGATTTGGCAGACACCTGGTGTTCTGAATCTATCACTTCATGTGAATTCAACAGGATCACTGGCCTCGGGAGCTCAGTAGCTCTTCAGAGCCTTTCACATGCTATCTCTTAGCACATACTTTTCCTCTCCTCGCCCTGCTGCTTTCTGGTAACTGTTTTCCTATTCATAAACATAGATACTACAGAGCCAAATTACACAAATTCACACAGAAGTGGCTTTTAAGGTAACCACAGGAAAACTATTAAGAACTTAAGCATTGCTAACACATATGGTCAGTGAACATCTCTTTAACGTGTAAGCTACATTTCCATTCCCAGAAACTTCCTACTTGAAAGAACAGGGAAATCCATGAGCTGTGAATTTAGGCTTTGTTAAGTGTATGGAAGTAAAAAGCACATCTCTTCCAGCTATTTCCTGTTTTGGTTTACATCCATCTTATATGAAGGTTTAAGAAATACAATTTCACAAGGGAAGTATTTAACAATTCACTTTGCAGTATTTCTCAAAGACAGAAGAAACAATACCTATTTATCTCCATAGCAGCCATTTAAACAAAAAGCAAAAACTAGCAACAGTGTGGAGTCATACCTTTTCTGCAGAAGAGCATGTTAGTACAAAAGTTGAGAACACTGGTAGTGGATATTTGGTTTGAGGGTCCCAGCACTCAATAGTAGCTCCCATAGGAAGGCAGAAGAGAGGTACAGATTCTGACAGTGGGAATGACTCATAGTTCTCTTGAGGATATCTGAAAATTAAGCCTTCAGAATGGGAGAAGGAAAAGTAAGCACATGTGCTCTGCAAGCCCTGAATAATGTAAGTAATATATTTTCTGCAATATACAGCAAAGTCTGTTGGTTATCTGGACTTTATAACTGAAGATTACATCTGCAGAACAAGAAAGTCTCTCATTTTACATCCAAGTAAAAAATATTTTAAAATTGTATACGAATACTGAAACACTCCCTTTCAGTAATTGCTCAAAAAGCAGTACATAGTAAAAACTAATTACTGAAGATTTTTACTTTAAACCAGTTGGGATTTACCTGTACTATTTAAATGTGCCACTGGAATGGATTTTATTACAAAGAAATTCCTACAAATAAAGTAATAACTTATCTACTGTAAAAACAGCAGCAACACCTCCATTGACAATAGGATGAACTAGCTGACTGTCCACATTTTCTGCTTATGAGTCAATATGTTCAATTGAAACAAATTGTTTATTCAGTTTTCAGAAACGTATCTAACTCCTGCTGGTAGAAAACAGGCACACAAGAATTGGTTTACTGTTCATCTAGCTTATTTTAAGGTACACTGACTTCACTACTTGTGCTTTCCACTTCTACTTGGTAGTTTATTACTTTCAAAGGTATTTGGTGTACTTAGTGCTCAATAGCAACTCTTTTGAAAGCTTTTCGGTACTTCTTCAGAAAAAAAAATAATAATCTGTAGCAATGCATTAAAAAAACTTATAAAGCCAGACTTAAAAGACTTTTTGTCATTTATTGTTCAGATTATTTTTTCACTCTCCTCAAATAAAAAACAAGTGAATAGTTGTGGAACTGAAGGAAAGAAAAACATTTAACTTTCAAAGTAAACAAAAGATGTTGCATTAGCTGCGAGACATAAAAAGAAATATGAATAAGGTGGAATGGAATTTTTAATTACTTGTATTGGTCTGGCTGGGATGGAGTTAATTTTCCCCATAACAGCCCTCAGAGTGCTGTGTTTTGTACTGGTAGCGAGAAAGGTGTGGGGACCACACCACTGTTTTGGTTACTGCTGAGCAGTGCTCCCACAGCATCAAGGCTGTCTCTCCAATATTCGCCCCTGCAGTAGGCTGGGGTGGGGAAGGTTTTGGGAGGGGACACAGCCAGGACAGCTGACCCAAACTGACCAAAGGGATATTCCATACTGTATGACATCTGCTCAGAAATAAAAGCAAGGGGAACGGAACGGGAAAGGGGGGCACTGATTACTGCCGTCTGTCCTCTGGGAACCGCACCGCGTATGAAGCTCTGCTTCCTGGGGGTGGCCAAACATTGCCTGCTGATGGGAAGTATTAAACTGCCTTTGTCTCGACCCATGAGTTTGGGGTTGTTTTTTTTTTTTCTCCATCTTATTTTCTCTCCTCCCCATCCTGCTGAGGAGGCGGGTGATAGAGTGGGCTTTGGTGGGCATCTGGCATCCAGCCAGGGTCAACCCTGCACATTAGTCCTTCTCCATCATCACCAACACAAGAAACATGAAGTATTTTGTTATATCTGAAATGTTGGCTAAGCTTTCTGCTCAAGTTTCTAAGCTACTAAACTTGTCATGATAAAAACTAAATTATTACAAAACAATGTTAATCCTATTATGACATTTTATTTTCTTTTCTGTTTTGTTTTGGTTTTTTTTCCTGTGAAAAAGTGAGAGAGTAAAGAAGTCATTATAGGAGCTGATTTCAACTGACATGCTATAAGAACAGAATTCTGACTGTCAGTACTTTAGATTTTAAACTTATTATTATTATTATCTGATTTCAACAAGGCATTAAAATCCTTTTGTTGGCAAGTTTAGACAGTCTGCTTCTAAAATTACTTACCAGCTTTATATGCTAAAGAGTTAGAAGCTGGCACAGACTTCTTGTAACAAAGGTATACACTGGAACCCCACTGGAAGACACAAGTTTCATCTTAGAACCAGCAAAGATGACAAAAGGGAGCAGAGAAATCAAGTATAAGCATTTGAATACACTCCCACTTACAAAGAAAGCAGAACTTAAATAAAAAGCATTAGAGAATAAAATGACTGCTTGGCTGCTGAGTGCACGTAAATCATGGAATGGAAAGTTCACTCTTCTCACATTTTTAGAGATTCACAGCACCACACTTTGATTTATTCCAACAGAACAACAAGGAAAAGTGAAGCAGATCGCTTGCAGCTTCACATTTTCTTGGTTATTTAAAGGGAGATTCTTATGGGAAACTCATCAGTGGAAGTGAAATTCTAAACATCATCACTTGAAGCTTTAATCATACTTTTAGAAACTGGTTATTTCATAGAACAGTTTGGGTTGGAAGGGACCTTAAAGATCATCCAGTTCCAACCCCCCTGCCATGAGCAGGCACAACCCCCACTAGACCAGGTTGCTCAAAGCCTCATCCAGCCTGGCCTTGAACACTTCCAGGGAGGGGGCATCCACAGCTTCTCTGGGCAACCTGTTCCAGTGTCTCACCACCCTCACAGTAAAGAACAGTGTTATACTCTATCATTTGAAAAAAAACCAACTTATTTCAGCCTGAGTAAACTAAATGTAAAACAGATTAAACAAAAGCAATCTGATTGAAAAAAACACGTGAATAAACTCTAAGCATTAATTATCATTCTTACATGTCTTAGTAACATAGGCATTTGTGATTCATCCCAAGTGTCAGCATCACCACAGGGGAAGCACTGTTTATTTATTTAAAAAAAAAATAAAAAAAAATCCATCACACTACTCCTAAATAGCACCTAGACATGAATATGTAAACTGAAGTAGTGAGTAATTAGTATGAAGAAGTAATAGGAAAACAGAGTAAAAAAAACCCCACAAAACTGAAGTCTCACCCATGGTATATAATATGAAAAATTATAATGTAGTGATAGAACACAATTATAAAAATGCTAAGAAGAGTTCAAAAAGCTACTCCTTTGGAATTTTGGGGTTTAAAAGAGGGGGAGAGGAGAAAGAGGGAAGGGGGAGAGGGGGAGACTCAAGCTTTTAAATACTCTTTAAATACTCACCATACCACAATTTAAATTCTTATCAACTTTGCAGAATGTATGAGGAGGGGTTTCTCCTTTGCTGGTAACAATAACACAGATATCTGTCACCGCCAAGGAATTCTGAGGTCGTATTGGAGGAGCCCTTCGATATGTGATAAAGATCCGCTGAGAAGAAGCCGAACTGTTGTTAACATTAGCGCAACGCCCATAAGGAGTAGCTTGAATCACCTCGCAGCCTGAAATAATGCGTTCCTTCCCTTCATATAGAACTCTGCAGACAGGATAGAAACAACATATTATGTGCATTCAAATACATATTAAGTCACTTGGACAAATTCACAGAAATTGTCCAACCGATGGCACCCTGTATCATCATTGCAATGTTCTAATGTGCATTTTATATATTGTCTTCTGTCATGCACGATTTGAGGCAAATAAACTGTTCAGAAATATTTAACTATTATAAGAAACCTCTCTGGGAACACATCATAGGTATAGAAAAATAAAATTAAGACACACTGAAAAGGATTTAGTTATAGAATTAGTAGAAATGCTGCACTATCAATAAAAATTAAATACAAAGGAACCTTTAAATTGCTTGTACATATGGTAACTGATAATTTCTAAGAAATTATTTCTACCACCAAGATATCTGGAAAGTCATTCCAAGTCTTTCCAAGCTTGGTGTTTGTTTTTTTGGTTTTGTTTTTGATTTTTTTAAGGAATTCTGCTGGAAAAGAAAAATAGATGACAGAAGTCTGCTTCCTAAATGAAATTTTATGGAAAAAACCCTAAACCTGGTTATGATTTACATTCATAATATCATTCCTTAGGGAAGGGTGGGGGGGCAAAATGGGGGGTGGAGATACAAAATTACTTCATTTCACAGAAAAGGAAGCAATAATAACCACAGCTGACTTTACTCTTAGAAAGCAGAATACAACTTACATGGTCAAACAGCAACATTTCCATGGTACCTGGATTTTTCAGCCAGCTCACTAATTTAAACAACCATATTCTTAGTAAAAAAGAAAGATCCTTCACAGCTTCACAGCAATTAAATAAGCTAAAACTTTACACTCCAATCTTTCCCAAACATAAAGCTATTAGGAAGTGACCATGAGAAGAAATGTGGAAATCAAAGCACATGTATGTGTATTTGTAATGCACAGATGCTATGATCCAGCAAGCTTTATCTCCCATTTCATGCCCAAATAAGCAGTGGTTCCATTTGCTTGATTCTCTGCAGTATGTACAGAGTACTTGCCATCTTGAAATTAGTTTTCATCTTTATCCTACATCTTGCTGTATCTTGCCATAACAGACTAGAACTTTGTATTTTGAGACCTGCAGCTTCCCACACATAGTCCATCACAACTTTAAAATAAAAAATAACCAGGCAACATAACTTGTACCGTCCCAAAATACCTTTGGTTAAATGTTTGACAGACTATTAGTATTTATTTGAAAACATCAAAAAGTCATAGGTATAAGCTAAAAAAACCAAAACAGAAGTCTTTTTCCAGATACAACAACTCTCAGAACTTTCAAAAAGAGTTTCCTTAAACTTCACAAATTACTTAAATACTGCTGTCCACCTTTAAACTGAAATATGCAAATATTACTGTTTATTCTGATTCCACAGAACAAATGTGTATCTTGTCTTACTATTGAGGATATATGTGAACTACAGTCCTAGAATACTTTAAAAAAGCAAACAAATCACATGAGTTGGGAGTATATTGATGTAACCACCAGGCTGCCATATGCATTTATTCAGGTAGTTCATGGAGGACAATATTCTTGCCTTCAATAATGGTTTCAGTTCTAAAGAGTTTGATCATCACTTTTTTGCTACATTTAAAACAATGTGCAATCTCAAGTTCAAAACCAGCCTAATATCAGTATTTCCAAGTTGCAACATTAGTTTTAATATACTACCTACTCGTTTGAGATATGTATGAAGTACACGCTGTTCAAATTACTTCTAAACCAAATAATATTCTGGAAGAACATCTATTTTGCTCTTTTTATTGGGTTACCTACTTCATAAAGTTAGAAAAACAAAAACAAAAAAACCCCCCACAAAATTAACAACTACAATGGCATCAGCTTTCAGGCTACCTTCATTGTGCATAAAGAGTTTACATGAACTCTTCACTGCCTTACATTAATCAGAAGAGAATATTAACAGAGCAGTCTTCAATGCAAGTTTCAGTTCAGTTTTATTTCCATTTCACGTATTTTAAATAAATCCAAGAGTTATTCCAGAAACTTTCATCAGCTGTCAGCTTTTGAGAAGGAAAACCATATTAATCAGGCAATTCCAGCAGTTCAACTTAATAGGTTTACCAGTATTCTCAGAAAGATACTTAAAGACTGCAGAATTTATCAGTTGTGCAAACACTTTGAAGAGGTAAGGGGCTGACCAGTGCTGAAGACTGTTAACAGTGGGGTCACCTCCCATCAAAAGCAAAAAGAAAATGAAAGCAACTCTCACCCCTACATATATACTAGAAGTATTATTAAAACCACTCAAATTTACTGAATTTAAGAAAACAGGCAAACAAAAGAAAACCACCACCCATGGATCACTCACATTAAATAATGATTTTAATGATTCAGACAAACACATTCAGAAGTGATGCATGAAATATATAACATGATACCCTGTATACACAAAATCCTCCCTGAGAGAGTAACTTTACTCATACTTGTTTCAACTTCATGGTGTCTGCAATTAATTAGTACAGATCAAGATTAGACTTGTTTCCTGCTTCTATGAGCTTATACTTTGGCCTTGATCCCAAGAAAACTCTGCTTCTGGAAAACCATTTCAAAATAGGTAGACTGTTGCAAATTGCATTGTGTGGGGCTGCTTTACAGTTTAACTTTTCCTCTAGGTCCAGCCACTTTCTGACTGTCATAGTCCTTATGCAAAATAACTCTTTATAACTACTCTTCCCATCTCATTTAAGAGAAGACAGTATGCAAGTACTGAATAACAAGGGAACTAAATAAATATAATAGGCAGCAGGAGGGTCAGAGGAGAAGCACTGGATCAAGCAGAGGTAAAAGACTGACTTACATTGTATTTCTACTGCCACCACTATTATTATTTGTCTAAACATACAAGTTATTATTTTCATCTTTATTATCCTAAGCTGTTCTGAACACCCAACTGCAGTTGTCGCATTGGTGAGATTTAAGGAAAATGGAAGATGCTGGTTGTTAAGAACATCTTCTAGTTTCTATTATGCTTCTTGAAATTTGAGTTCACTTTCATTTTTGAAATACATCTCTAGTAACAAAAAAATTTGTTCAATTGATACTCCTGCAAATATTTTCAGAAACCAGGCACGCAGAATGAGATGGATCCTTGGCACAGAATCACTAACCAAACTAAACCTTCCCATACTAGTTAAAAAGAACCCAACAAACAAACAAACCAGTATTTCTTTACTTACACAATGCAAGTTACCTAACTTTTGCTTACTCAGTAATACAAAAACCTCTGCTTCAGACAGTCCGATATTCCTTCCTTGTCCTTTCTACAGTAAGTGTTACAAACTGCAAAACCATTTACACTTAAAAGCATTTTTCTGTCAGGTTTTCTTCCATTTAAGAAACAATTGCTGTAGCTCTCCCATATTCCTAATGCAAGTGGCAAAACAAAGAGAGGTGAGATCTTGCTTCAATGTCTCACTGCACCTAAACAATAAATGAATCTCAAATCTCAATTCCTGTCTATTTCTGGAACATCAGCAAAAACAATGGTTAGGAAAGCAACAGAGTGACTAATAGCTTAATTATTTACAGACTTATAAGCTTAAGATACTAAATTTTACAGCTGTATGTAGGAAAAGGACCTTAAAGATGTTTTGTCCAAGGATCAGACCTTTATTCTTTCAACTAAAAACAGCCACAGCAAATGCAACATCCAGAGGCATGGCACTTGGCCTAAATAAATGCAAGTGAGCACCTGCAGCAGGAAGTCACTCTCGCACCTTACAGAGACTTCAACTTTAGAACCAGTGGAAGAACAGGAAGGAGGAGCACGTTGAAATATAGAACCCAAGAGCATTAGCAGAGAATCAGCAGAGCATACCTAAATCTCTTTCCTCCAAACACTGTTTGCTTAATTAGTTTCCCTAAAGACATACACACGTACATTTATCAAGAATCATCTGAATGCTCAGACTACAGGATAAGTCAACTTTACATATGCGTTAGCAACCCTGACGCGAGACTACAGATTTGATCCTTTCAAGGGACATACTCTTCCTATACCTACCAAGTCCACTCAGCATGTCAGCTGACTTAATGGATATTTAAGGCTCAAAGAGAAAATATTCTTTCACGCTTGGTTCTTTAATTAAGAGAGTAGAGAACAGTATAAATTAGCCTTCAGACTGTACATACATCTCTCACCCAAACTTCACTTTCATTTGAATACACTGAAATTCACCAAAAAAAAAAAAAAAGGTTTTCTCTAACCATCTCTTGCACATAGTTACAAAACAGCAGGAACAGCAGCAGGGAAGAAACATTCATATGCATCATTGCTCTGAGAGAAAAGCCTGCCGTGATTTGTTAGGTGTGACACCCTAACCAGATCTGTGTAAAACAAAATAAAGAATAAATACTACTTGCCAAATACCACAGTTTTCCACCAACAGTTTTAAAAAGCATGTCTGTTAGGGAAGCCCTTAGTCAGCCAATTATTTGCCTGTTTTGCCTATTGGTTATTCCCTATAAAATCTACCCAAACATTCAAATTCCGAAAGTTGTAGGAGACATGAAAATAAACATGTGCTATCAAAGTCACATCCATAAAGGCACATGCTGAAGACTGATGGTTTAGGAATCCTTCTGAGGAATCACTCCCCCTAGAAATTCTTCCTTCTGCTAAAACTTACCAAAGTTTGACATAACATTCAAAGAATAACTTCATACTGCAATTCTACACAAATCCCACTATAACAGTTATTTCATTCGGCAGTATCAGTCACACACATGGGAAAAGACTAGTCTAAAAAACACAGTTTCACTGAAGATTATTAGAACATAGATGACTGAGATGAACTGAAATTAGAATGTATCAGGTTAATTATACAACTTGAACTATGATCCTTAGAGCAGAGATCTTGTCATGTAACTGATTTCATTACTAAGATTTCACTATCAGTTTCTTCCTGACTGCACTCTACTTGTTTGCTGGTGCTAAAATTGTAGGTCAAAAGTGGGGTATGTAGGCAGCATGTCTGATGTATTTAAACTTATAAATTAACTAAACTTATTATAGCTTTCATATAGATACATGGGTTTTTTACTTTACTATTTATGTAATAACTAAATAAGGAAAAACACACACATTCCTTATTTTGCAATCATTG
This sequence comes from Caprimulgus europaeus, assembly GCA_907165065.1. The sequence continues at coordinate 45,512,492 of OU015527.1, forward strand.
TAACAGTTACCTCATTCAATACACCTCAAGTCATTCTACAACGTCCTTGTGCAAACCAGGTAAGTACAAGTGCTATATAAAGCAATTTAGACAATACTGTAGTGCTGCATGAGTTATTACAGATTGAGCATTACCTTAATATGCTAGTAGCACAGACTAATATTCACCACCTCAAGATCTTGGGAGTTTTTGTGATCCTGGGCCTGAATACTTACATTAAACTCAGTATCCTAGAAGTAACAAAATTAGTTCAGAGGTTTCCCTGCCAGGCTGCCCCCTGCATTCACTAAGCATTGAACTTAAAGCACTGACTATATCTAAGGTTTTCAAACACAGTACTAGTAACTCTTTAGGAACTTACACCTCAGACATGAAAAAACACAGCTTTTGAAATACAAGGATGATTAGAGTTACCAAGAGACTACATTATCCAGTGTTTGCTGCTAGTCATGCCAGAACTTGTAAGCAGCCTCACAAATACTCTGATCTGACAGTAAGGCAGGCTACAAGAGTTTAGGTAGGTGGATAATTTTGAGATCTTTGTTTCTGTCTCCTACCATTTTTAAGTGACATCCCTTACCTAAACTGAATTTCACAAATTGATAATTGATATTGTCTGAAGTAATAATTTTCAGATTAAGCACATTATATATTTGTATTAGCACTATAACATTTCTATAAATTAATTTTACTATTATCTCTCTCACCTTTCATAAAACTGCAGCAGAGAACTTCATTTCTCATATTTGTTTTGCTTCATCTCTCTATAGGTCATATCAAGTTAAAACATTATCATTCATTTTAAAAGGACAAGTTCACTAGAAGATGTATTTTAAAAAGACAAGCTCACTAGACGATGGACACTTTTTTCAACTTATTTCAGAAAGAAAATACTACACAGATACACACAATAACCAATACAGATTCAAAAGTATGTTTTTAGAAGTTTTATCACATCTGCTTTCATGATCATCTATGAAGAATAAGATTTGATCATTACTGAAGGAGGAACAGAATTGTTACAGAAACCTCACCCGATGTCAGTAAGAGGTGGTTTGTCCCGGCCTCTCTTGTAGCAAAGAAAAAGTTCAGGACTCTTTAGACTCCCATAGTTTAAGTTGGCTTGAAGGGCTGTAGGGGTGGCTTCAACACAGGTGTATCCCTCTGGGACAGTTTCACCAGCTGATTTAATTATCACAGCAATGTCAGTAATTGGAGCTTTTGGACTAGTTGACTTTGTTTCATGTCGGCTTATTTCTTGGTCCAGGAGCGTTGCAGTATCTGTATCAGTGAGCCCTGCCACTACAAAATAATCAGCCACTCGTGGACCTTTGTCTTCTATCATGGTTATATCAGTCGTTCCTGGGGAAAATATAGAGAGAGAAATCAAACGCTCTGCTTTCAAGCTACAAAAGTTGCTTCCCTCAACAAGTATGATTTAAAACCTTTAAAGAAATTTTTTGCAAATAAAAAAAATTCCTATATAGGGATTTCATGAAAATTTAAGAGAAACCCCAAAACAAACTTAGATTTCTGCTGCTCAAAAGATAGTATTGTCAGCAACTGGATTTCAGTTCTAGCACCATAACAGCCATATTTTTAGCACAGGGAAGGTTAAGTGAGATAAAAACCTCAAAGCTCCTAACACAGCAGTTACACAGAAAATGGATTAGCATTTTCTATTAGACCATTCAAGCTCTTCGCAGGCTATAAATTAATGCAGGTACCCCTAACTAAAAGCATCTATATTTTTCTGCCATTGCTTAGCGAGTAATTTGACTACAGAATTGTGCGGCTCTTTTTTTTTTTTTGTGAGAGAACAATTCCAAGTGTAGCCTCACTAGTTTGTCTTTGCACATTTCGTCCATTTTGTTTCACAATCTAGTGCAGTCTTGAGACATTCAGCTGGCAACTGTAACATCTGGAAATCATTTACAAAAAATCACACATCCAAACCCACATTTCATCAGCTGATCAGGCAGTACATGTCGCTGCTCAGCTGCACATTCCAGATCTGGAAAGAGTTGTTCTCCCAATACCAGTGACCTTCACTAAGCATATGATTTTAGAGCGGTGAAATGCAAGTTTCTATTAAGAGCAAAAGCAGCTGAAAGACTATACTCCAGCATCACGGGTACAACTTCAAGTACCTGATCTCATGAAATACCTGTATTTTAAAAGTTCAGAGAGAAATATTTAAACAGTAGTGGCCAAGCAATAAACCTGAATACTATTATACCCCTTCAAGGAGCTACAGACCACTTTTTTTTTAGATCCCCATGTTTTCATCACCATATTTCTGGGGATCCCATCTACAAAGCTAATGAATAATGGAAGTCTGGTTCCCACCTTTGAAAAAAAGACTGCCACAGCTGCCAAGGTCCCACCTACCAAGGAGTGGCGGTCCAAATAAGTAGTGCATCAAAACTGAGAAGTTTCTTGTACTTAGAATGTCCTAATCTGATTACTGCAGAAACAATGTCTCTGCTAACAGAAAAGTGGTTTGGCAGACACAGTATAATCCTCTTCCCTGCAACCTGGTTTCTCCTCCTGTTCTTATCCTGCTCTTTCTTACTGAAATCATTCTGAAAAGGTATTTTCCATTTTCACACCTTTACAAGACTTCTAAAACTTGTTATCAAAAGTGTTCAGAGTACTCAACTGAGGGAAAAATCAGTTATTCATCCTGCACGCTTACTGAGAAATCTTAGTACAAGATTTTACAACTTAGGCACCAAGCACTATACTGCAAAGTATTGTGGGATTAGATGAAAGTAAGGAGGGGAAGGGAAATAACTCCATGCAAATTTGTAATACCTCTATACTCCTACTAACTCACTTTTTAATTTTCTAACACTGAAATGATAACTTATCAAATCCTTTCAAACTTGAAAGAAGAGTACATACACCCTTTAAATACTCTTCTCTTCTGCACTATTTTTCCACAATACTTTTCACAACATCACGTCAGTGTTCTCTTAACACTTTGGCTAACAGCTTTTGTAGGGCAATCTATAAAGAGAGATCCTAAGAAGAGAGACAAAAGCATTTGACTCCCCTGAAAAGAGGAAAGACATGGGAAAACTACATACATGATGGAGTTTTCAGGCCTAAAATATACAGATGCCACATCAACAGAACAATAAAAGGTTTATTCAATTTGTTAGGTGTCCAGTGCTTAGGTTTCCTGAAGCACAAGAAAATGACTCTGAAGCTGTATCTACTTGTGAAGCTTCTGAATCAGTTTTAATTACAGGACTTGCAGCAGTTTACCCTTTTTACTGCCATAAACAAAATGAAATTAGTGATAAAGCCCATTAAAGGTAGGCAAGTTAGCACAAAATGCAGGAGTAATGGCTTCAAATTAATCTCATATAAACTGGTGCTTCTGTTAATTAAAAGGCCCTTCTTCATACTGCCACTGCTCACTCCCACCTTCACTTTTGTCCAGAACTACAGCCTGTGCAACCAAGTAATGACCTGGCAAAAAGGAACTACTCTGGCTGAACACTAACCTGGCAGAGACCGTTCACTGTTCAACCACAGCAGCTCTTCAACGATTCACCGTGTCAGCACTAAAGCAGCAGCAGTATGCCCCTTTCAGCAGCAGCAGCAGCACTGACTTGCACTGGATTAATCATGAAACTATGAAGTCTAAGATGTTTCAGTTTGCCTCTTAGATGCTTGGACTTGTTCACAGAAATTATAAAAATAAGTAAAGAAATAACCCAAGAACTCTCAGCTTCCCTTAAAAGAAAGTAAAGTCTTGAGCCAGCATATCTTGTAATCTGGAAAGTACTGTTAGCACTTGATATATGTAAAAACAAATTACTAGAACAAGCTGCTAAAAATAGCAGAATAGTTGGCATTATATAAAATTTTAAAAAAACCAACCCAGACCTTTTTTAAATGATCCAGCCTTTTATTATCTGCTACATGTTCACACAGTTCAATACCATATTGTCTCAATAAAACATTAAAATCATCACCCACATTTACTTTTAGCACACAGAGCAGGAAATAAAACAGTAACAATAACAGCGTACAACGTCAAAAATCTCACAACAGTTTGTATTCTTAATCACAGCTGTAGTTCTTGGAATTGCACTGATGTTATCCTCGACTGTTTTTTAAAGTGAAAATTCAGCTGTCCTGGCTAAACAGAGGGAGAAAAATTTAAAAGGACCTGAAAAATTAAATACTAATATTTGGAAGGTTAGAACGCAAATGAAGATAATCCATTCCCAAATTCTTACTGGAGCGGTGGGGGGGTGTGTGTAAAGAAAACTGTAGCAATTGGTTGCTAAGGAGCATACATTTATATCCATGATTTAATATTTTGCTGTTAGCCATGGCTATGTTTTACTTCACAGAAACTTTGTGTAATATGTGTCAGGCAAAAGTCAGAGTCACCAGACAATTCAGCTGAGAAACTTGGCACACAAGCCTCATATGTCAGCACAACATTTAGTGAGTTTTTCTAAATGTTCCGAGTCTCTCAAAACAGTTCCCTTCCTTCTCCTTAAGGATATGAGAAGTAAGGTTTCAAGTAAGCACTTCAACTCAGCTCAAGGATTTATTCTCCAATTTCAAAAAGATTTAAAGCAATAGAATCCCTCAAAAGAGACCTTAAAGAAATAGCTCTTAATTAGCCAAGTTTATCCCCTTTAATGCGATAGCTTTATAAATATAAATACACACTAAACTATAAATTACCAGATAGCCACCAAAACAAATAGAAACAGCAGAATTCAGTTAGCCCAAGGATACTTTGTCTTCTGAACTGCAGGAAAAAAATAAACGTATGATTTGTGGGGGAACAAGATCAATCCACTACCATTTTCCTTTTTTTTTATGATACCTCACACAAGAGTAAGCATGCACACTGCTCCTCTTATTAAACAAGGGAACATTCTTCTAAGAGACCTATCATAAGTTTTATCACGGCAACTTTCCCCAACATAATTTCAAGAGATACTGTCCTCTGTCAGTTTTCTATGAGTAGGTTTCTGAACATCACAATAGGAAAATGCAACATTTAGAAAAAACGAAATTTTTACTGTAACACTCCATCCCCTTGCAGGACAAAATTCAAATACAAAAATTCTAAAAATAAAAACTATTACCTTGGTGTTGGATGATGAAAATGCAGGATACACTGAAAAAAAAAACCAACTCCAAAACAACATAAAAGATATATTTTTTTAAAGTCTACAAAGATACTTCAGTTTCAGTCAAATAAGCTGGAAACAAAAATTGAGACTTCTCTTTTAAAAACGAGTGATATTGTTTGAGGAATTACAAACCTCCAAGTCCATATAGATCCATAAGGGCACTGGAGAAATTATTTAAGAGAAGTTAGTTTCCATTTCAGTCATAGGCTACTGTGGTGGTAGCAGCCAAATACAGCCACTCTCTCACACTACCCCCACACAGGGAAGAGGGGAGAGAATTGGAAGGATAAGGAGATTCGTATGTTGAGATAAGAACAATTTAATAATTCTTCCATAATGTTCTATCAAAAATATAGCAACTCAACTATTAGCTTCATATAGGCCATAGCCCTCTCTTAAGAAGAGATTTCATAGTGAATTTGGCTTGGGGAAGAGATTTCCATTCTAAAGATCAATTTCATGAATTCTGAACAATTATGAAAAAATATTACACTATTAGAAATCGCTTCAGTTTATTTACTGCTGTCTAAAACATCAGTTAGACTTTTCTTGCAACTTCCTCTATTTACAATTAGCTGAATCACAACAGAGATGTTCTTGCAAAGATATAAAAATTTGTGAGCAAGTTAAAAGCAGTCACAATGATGTAGAGATAACAATGTAAGTATTGTATTTGTATTTTATTTCATAGCCATGGTGCTTCTATTACATAGTTACAAGCTTTTCAATTCTAAAATGGAAAGTTCTCAGTCATTTACAGAGATTGCCACACCTGAAGACTCCTATTCTTTAGATATAAACCAAGTTTTATTCTCCATTACCTACAAAACAAAGAAAAAGGAGACTTCTCTAACATTCATTTACATAAGTCTGCTTCAGCTACCTGTCACACTCGGAGTAATATCAAATATTTATCTTAACATTGTTAGATCCACAACTGTTTCCCCCAAGCAACTCCATTAAATGTATTAATGATTTAATTTGCCTTACCACTGCACCAGCTATTTGCAGTCAAGTAACATTTCCTCAGAATTCTCCATGTTAGTACAGTGAGTGGTACTTCATTTGTCAAATGCGGAATTACAGAAAAGTATTTGTCTGCACACCTAAAGTAGAAGATATAGATGCAGTGGAAAGGAATACCAGCAAAAACCTTAATATCCTAGAAATTTTCATTTATTTTCTAATACTATTAAATGTTAGAAAGTTGCTATGAAAAAACATGCATGACATGCAATATTTTTTATCTTTTTAGAAAGAGAGTACAATTTCAGCCTTCCATTTCAGTGTTTTATTTGAAGGCAGTATTCATTCAAAGAAAAATCTGTTCTGAAAATAGTATCCGAGATGCAAGATCCCTTAGCCTTGTCAAATATTTAGGCCACCTTAATTTTTCAAAACAGCTCTTGGAAATGACACTAGGAGGGTGATGTGAAAGGCAGTATGTATAGTCTTAAAAATTTTCAAGTATTTCAGAAAGCATTTTAAGCATACTTTGGACATCAGCATAACTAGTATGCCAAATAATGTTGTGCAGAGCAGATACAGCACCAACTCAGAAACCATAAGCAACACAGTATGGCCTAACACACGACTCCTAACTATAGTCCCCTTTTTGGCCTATCAATAGAACTTCTGCAGCCATCTAATTTTCAGGACAAAACTGCTATAATTACACAACACTGTCCCAATACCATGTGGGCCTACCATGTTGAATCAAAGAAACTTGGGCACTTCTGAACTAACTTCTAATGCACAGTTTAGACTCGCTTAAAAAACAAAACAAAAAACCCCCAAACAACAACCAAAAAAAACCCCCACAAGTAGTGGAGAAAATAAAATATTGTCCTCCACTTTCCAGGAACTTTCATCTTAGTAGAGATAAGAGGTGATTTGCACAGAGAGCTTTTCATTAATTAAAGTCTTCCATTCCTAAAAAGTCATAGTATAACTTATGCTATCTCCCTTTGAACCTGTGATAAAACGATGGAAGTCTAGAGTTCTAAGTAGAGGTCTGTCCTAATCCCAAAAATGTGGTGTGTTGAATTATCCTCTGAAATTAGTCTGGAAAGCCAGCATAAGTCTAGAAACAAATGACAGAAGTAAATAAAATTTTTGGCAAGTAGACTTAAAGAAAGGGAAACATTAGCTTTATAAAACTGCATACAGAAGCAGCCAAGGGAAAGGGTTTGTCACAAACACCAATGTGATAACTTATATACAAATGCCATGCTTACACCTGATACTACTTTGAAGGTATTCTTGGAAACCTGTGTGCACACCCTCACCCCAGATCAGGAATAACCACCCAGAGAGTGGGTTCATAGGTAGTTGTTTTTAAGGCTTATGCACAGGCAAGTCCTTGAGTAATTGCTTGGTCCTTTCAACTTCTGAAAAGAAGTGGCACAAATGCTGGTATCTCAATGCATACAAAACAGAAAATAAATTTAGGTCAAGAGTGTGTGTGGATATCAAAGGCTTTTTCAGTTCACTCCTAACTGCAGTGCTGATCTTAACTCCTCTCAAAAAAAATCAGCATTAAGATCAGGAGGCCATATAGCATAGCTTTACCTGTAAAAATCAAGTTGGTCTTAAAAGCTTCTTATTTCCTCCCAGTACTCTACTACCTGCAAAGAAAACTTACTACATTATATACACAAATGGAATACAAAAAGTTCTTCTCAAGTTTGTTTATGTAGCAAAAGTCTATGAAATAGAGTTGAACTTTGTTTCTAAAAATCTCACTAGTTTCAAAATTCTGCTCTAAGACAAAGAAAAGAAATGGGATCACTAGAAGCCTAACATCTGAGAGATGGCAGTCAGTTTTACAGACAAAACACAATCTTCCTGTAACTGAAGAAACATACATTGCAGTAAGGAGCAGCGAAGTAAATGTATCATCTTATACAATGTTCCCTTGAAAATGCAGATAGCTTTTTAATTATAATTCCTAAGAAAGATTAACTCTTTCTTATAATCAGTGACCTTTTCATTCATTACCCACATGAAGACTCAGAATTTAAATATTCTTGATCCTAAACCACAAACAAAAATAAAACCATAAACAGCTTTTTCAGCCTATTTCCAATATAATCGAAGTCCAGAAATCTATTTAACTGGTGAATTGATGGTCAAAGAACTGAAATTACAAAGGTATTTTTGCAAGTGATTAACAGCTAACACAGGACTGCATTTTATTAAACTCACTTGCATCTTCTTTCAGATCCTGATAGTGCTCAAAAACTACAATGTGTGGAAGCTACAACTTACAAAGTACTTGCTGTGTAGAAGCCTACAGCATGCATACGCAGACAACTAAAGAACTTAGACAAGATGGGATACCTTCCTCACAGCTGAAAACATTTTTGGAACCAGACTGCATAGGAAATACATTTTATAGCAGACTGAAGAATAACTCCAGCACTTCTTGTGCATTGTGGCTGAAGCATCTATTTTGGAAACAGCCTGCACAGTTAAGATTTTTAAGCAACTTAGATCTTAAACACGACGCAGGACTTCTACTTAAGTGCTTGATTTTGCAAGTGAACTATACCTGGCTATTAGCAGTAAAGAAGTTAAAAGAAAAATGTATATGCATTCTGCTCTGAGATTCATTCCTAAAATAAACTAGCCTAAAGATCAGCGAAGACACTGGAGTTGCTAAACTAATTTAGAAGACAAAGATTCTACTGGATGGATACAAGACTGTGTGTCAGGAGGTCATCTGCAACAGCTGGAAAATTTACTGGCTACAATCTGAGTAAGAGAGAAGCATTTTATGATTTTCAATGGTGTTAGGCAAAACTTCACCAACAACACCAGGACTACCACAGGCACCTCACCCCCCAATACAGAACTCGATAAGCTATGTGACCAAGTCTTTATACATGTAACTTCTCTATTATTGCCAGTTAACTAACCAGAAGAGAGCAAATTGTGTTTACCTTTCCGAAAACTCAGAAAGAATCTTTCCTTGCTGTGGTAGAGAAGGGAGAGATCTGATGCTTTATTCACATAGACCACTCTTACCTGGTGCTGAGATTAAATAATGCTATTGGTGAAGGGATGGGAAGAACAATCTGTTTCCCCTCTGTATAAAAGAATCTTAATTGATGCTTGTTAAATATTAATTTTATACCACAGCAACCAGTGCAGAATGAATTTGGAAATGCCCCTGAATCACATTAAGAGCATTTTATAACATGAATACATGTGTTAGTTTAAGTAACTAGCAAGACAGTATACTTCTTGAGATAGAGCAGTATCAGCTATTCATTAAAGCTGAAAATGGAAAGAAATTAAAACAAGATTTGTAAATGCCTTTAAAGACATGCTAGAAGAAGCTAACTCACTGCCATACACAGCAGAGATACAGATAGGTTGCATTAAGCCTTCAGCTTGCCCCACTTCTTTCTGCATACTTTTCAAATACCAGAATCAGAGAATGGTTTGGGTTGGAAGGGACCTTTAAAGATCATGTAGTCCCGCACCCTTGCCACGGGCAGGGACATCTTGCATTAAATCAGGTTGCTCAAAGCCTCATCCAACCTGGCCTTGGACATTTCCAGGGACGGGACATCCACAGATTCTCTGGGCAACCTGTTCCAGTGTCTCACCACTCTCATTGTAATAAATGTCTTCCTTATGCCCAATCAAAACCCTCTAAAGAGGGTACCTCTTTCAGTTTAAAACTGTTGCCTCTTACCCTGTCACTATAGACCTTTGTAAAAAAATTAAAAATAATTAAAAAAAAATCTTTCTGTAGTATTTAGCAACAGTGGTAAAGATAAAGGCATGACAAAGTTGTGTGAACTAACGACACTGATTAAAAAAAGGCAGGTTTTTTGCAGAAACAGGTGATCTTGAATCAAACAATAAAGCTTAGTCACTTAGGACAGGAGAAGGTAGAACCTAAAGACCTGACCTTAGCAAGTTTGACCAGCAGTGAGGATTTGGACACTTAAGAGTTTTGTCTCTAGGAATGTTTATAGAAATGAAATCGAAATACAAACGCTAAAAGACTAAAACTATACTACTGGATATAACGGTTAGTACTATGAACACTATTCTTTAAAACTTCACATTACAGGAAATGCATCAACAATACTGCTTTCTTCAGGTTGTTTGGGGTTCTTTTTTCCAACTGTTTCCTAGTTGTACTCCATAGCAACAGAAAGAATACAGTGAAGGTGGATCTCAATGTTAACTGTATTCAATAAATAATAATTGCTTTTGTTCTAATTGCCTCAATTCCGACTTTGCTTAACTGTATTTCAAGACATGAAAGCTAATAATTGAAGTAACTTTGAAAAGCAACAAGTAATGTAATCATGGCCTATACTTGGCAATCAAAACTTTAGACTGTTATTTTTAAACACAAAACACAGATATGATTCTAGCACACATATATATCCACATAGGGTTACGTGTAAGCAGCACATGCAAAGACAGTCACCAATATTATCATTTAACAACCAGAACATACTGGAGTACACACACAAGGTATTCAGAGAGCTTGCACTCCAGTCGCTTGTCCATTCTAGTGTATCTTCACTATTATCACTCACATCAGTATGCTTGTCCATACCACAGTAACTTTTAAACAAATCCATTTCTACTCAGTTAACTGTGAGACTGGTGCATGTGGGATGGCAGAAATCAGACCTTGTGTATGCATCATAGACGATCTGAAATTACTACAGAATGGAACATTATAAACTAGACTATTCAACAATGTTAAGAAAGTTCAGGTAAACCAAGGAGGTTATCAGCCACTTAAGACGTCACTTGCAATCTGTAGGGAAATTACATGGATGCGTATATACGAGTGCTATGAAGCACATTTTACTATACACACTAAAACAGAAGAAAAGGTAAAGCAACATTACTTCAAGCATACCATTAGCACCAAACAGGATAAAAAGAGAACAAAAAAGTAGTCCACAGATATTAACCACAGACAGTAATTAACAAGAGAAAAAGAATTCCTAGATGTGCATTTGAAGACTTTCTTTTTTGGAATGCATGTCACATTGTTACAAATTATATGAAGTAACAGTTACAGTCACTTGACTAAATCACATGAGTATTAACTAGAGTTGCAAAAATAACTTCAGAGACCTGCAATGCCCACCTTCTACCTGTCTTAACACTGCCAGATGTGGAACAAGAATGGTTAGATGTCACATGTGACTGGGTCTGAACATGTACATATGCAAATAAAGGACCATTCATTTCTAGTAGTTTGCAAGTAAACATTTGACAATGTAATGGTTGTACAATTGAAATAGGTTGTAAGAGGATTATCTTATAGAAGTCTATAGCATTGTAAAAAATAAACTTAGGGACAAGGTGAAGAATAAAAGGCTTGCCATTTACATTTAATGAAGTATTCCTATAGGATGGCTTTTATCAGTTAACTGAATTTCATCCAGAAAGCATGTTGTATCAAGGTCCTACACTGCAAACAACCTAAACTGGCTTTTTATGTCAGATAGCTAACTTGTTGCAAATTTGCACATACTCAAAAGAAAAAGTGTTGACTCTCTACTGGCTGTTTGTGTACCAGACTTGTTTCTGACAGCATCTAAACACAAAAATCAGGCATAAAATGAATGTAATCAGCTTGGTGGGAAATTTTTCTAAGGCCTTCCAAATAGATCAGGGCATTACAGTAGGAAAGGAGAACAAACAACATTATCAAATCACCTCAGGTAAAAAATTCCTATTGAAGCAAAAGCACCAAGCCTAGAAACAAATGAAGAAACAGTTGCCTTTTCTTTTTCCACACCTGTACAAAAAACACTTCCGGGAGCACCAGAGTTCGGCAAACTTGAATGTTTGAGAACAATATCACTTCTGCTTTAAGCTCCTGAAACATCAAACACAGCTCTACAGATAATGCTGAAAACCAAATTGTATTTTATAAATGGATTTAATAAAAAAATCTTAACATCAAATTAGCAGACATACTTAAAACTCAAAGACTGAAGGCTAAAACACCACAGGCAGAAAATGAAAAGATCTTTTTCACACTTTTAACTGTAACTTCAAGAACGGCTAAAGACATCCATAATTTTTTAAAACTTGACTAAGGGAGATATTAGGTATCTCTCTTTGGGGATTTGTTACTGACATTCTCATGAGAGCCACTAACAAATACACCATTCATATAATGGGAAACAGGTGTCTAGTCTTCCAACATAGTTTTCCTTTTCAATTTCAAACCATGGACTTTGAAATGATGCAATAGTGTGCTTCAGATGAAGAAGAGATGGTGAGGAAATGAACTGGCTTTTGCAAATCCAGTATCATAATAAGGGATAACTACATAGCAATAATTCTTTAGCTTTGTAAGGCATTTTCAGTTTGCCATTTAAGCATCAATTCTGTTACTGAGAAGTCTTACAGCTTTTCAGACCTGGTTTAGAAAGAAATTTTGTCAAATCTTCAAGAGAAGATTCGAAATAATTTTGCCCTTAAACAAAATATATTATTGCTCTCCCTTACCCTAAATTTTCTTTGCATTTTCTATATTTTCCTATCCTGTATGCAATTCTTTGGACTGCTGGAGTAAAAATTACCAAAGGAAGGGAGGAAACTAGTCTCAATTTTTCAGCTTTATATTATTAACAACTTAAGATTCTGTCTTAGGAAGCAAAACTGTATTTTTAGTCCGATTTTTTTTCTGATTGCCAGCAAAACCAGTTACCATTGCTACAAAACAGTGGGGCAATGATGTTATGATATAAATGCTTGTATCAAACATAATAAAGCTTTCAGAATCAAAGTCTTGTGATAGCAATTTGAACATCTACTTATGAATTATAGATGACTAACAGTGTCACTAGGTTAATGGACCCTGTGATCCAGGACACCTAGGAGTATGAAAATACCCCTCAAAAAAATCCTAAGTCAAGAAAAAAGGAAAGAAAAAAGAAAATAAAAAATGCAACTCCAGACTATCTCTACCATATTTAGGACTTAAAGTTTTCCTATTGTACAGTAATTTCAAGTTGTCCAATGGTATAAAAATTGGAGCAGTTACAGACATGTGAGGCCAAAAAACAAATTCCAAAGTGACCTACAGAGTCCAGACAAGAAGCAGTTGGAATCAATGAAGGCAAGATTGGTACCAGTAAATTAAGTTATATTGCCAAGGACAGAAAACAGAAATGGAAAAGATGTGAGAAGGGAAGAATGATAATCAGCAAGCAGTCTAGCTACACTCATTAAATAAACCAGTTTCATCTTGTTTCATCAGTGTTACATCCAAACTGCTTTTTCACATAACAGAAGATAGCAACTACTCCAGAGGCTGCAAAGGAAATAGTCTAAGAGAGAAAATTAAATATTAATAATAACAACAACAACAATAGTTCTCAGAGCAAGGGAAGTACTTAATAAAATGCACTTACTGCCCAGTTGCAAGTTTTAAAGGTTAGCTATGCTCAGTATTATGTAATGAGTGAAATATCTGCAGCCTTGGAAACATTCTTTGTTAGAGAACTCTTTCTGTAATTGGAAACTCCATTGGAACAAAGCCAAATATAGTAGCCTGAAACAAAAATAAAACAGTGAAGAAAAAGTCAAGAGACAATAGTCCAGTGGTTAAGTGCCTTCTGGGAGCCCTAACCTCCTGGATTGCTTTTCACAGTTTTTTTGGTGCCCTTTCTTGATTGGAGTGAGGCTGGACTATGTTTCGTTTTGAGAGGTCAAAGGAGAGAAGAAAAGATGTTACGTTTCAAACCCATCTGAGAGGTTACTCAGAGTAAGCTGTAAGAGTTTGAGATACTCTCTTTCTTGTTGCTCTCTCTACTAAGCATTGCGATAGTTAAGCATTAGCATTGAAATTACTTTGCCAGCATCTCCAGGGACAGAGATTTGCCAGATCACAGAATCATGCTTTGATTTCATTTTTGTTAGCTGCCTGCAATACAGTCAGCTATATGCAGCTTGAAATTGTTTCCTAAAGGCTCCACAGATCCAGAGTGGAAAATCCATCCACTAGTTTTGAGGAACATGATTTTCCTCATTTTAATCTTTTTGGGAAAAAAAACAACACTGCAGGAAGATGTTGGTTCTCTCTGTACACCTCTCCATTGACAACTGTATCACATCAAGCACGGGCTGCTTCTGCAACACTTTCAGAGCCTCACAGCCTATCCCCACTCCACTGAACACCTTTCCTGGCTAACAAGAGGATGGATCCCACTTCTGGTTGGCCTATGACACCAGCTTCAAATCACTTGGTTTCATGTCAGCATTTTCTTTCTTTCTCAGCTGCTTTTCAAGCTTGGCAGGAGCTTATTAACACTTCAGAAGCCTGTCTTTTAATCTTCTTGCCAACTCCTCATTAAGAAACTCTCCTTTGCCAAGATGGCTTAAAAAAGTCCAAACCACATGCTTGACAGCATTTAGAATATTCATGCTTTTGGTCTTACACTGCAGCAGCAAGAATCTTACAGCCGTCACTGTCTTTTTGCTCTTTGTGCTGCACCAGACATACCACAACCTTGATCTCCAGCACATTTTTGCAGAGAGGGTTTGCATTAGCACATCTGTAGCAAATGCGGAAAAAGTGTAGTCTAGGCCTCCGAGCAACCCCCCTACATCACTCACTTTGCAGGTCACCTCACAATGAAGTTACTACAAACATAAACCACGCATAAAAAGCGTAGGCAGGAGTATGGTTCCTGAAAACTTATGCCCTCAACTTTCATAAATGTTTCATGTACTGTCAAATGTTTTAGCAAAATTTTCTAAAGACAAGGTCTTTGCTTAGTATTTAAGCCACTCTTCTCATTCCTACATAATGGCCAACAGAGAAATGGATCACAGCAATCTAAGAAAGTGCAGTAACTGTCAGTGATTGCCTCCCACGTCTCTTCTAATTTATTTTAATGAATATTCACAAGAGGACCCTTGCAACCACTCTCCAGTCCAGTCACAACTCTGAATGCCAGAACAAAATGGACCAAAGCCAAAGGATATTAAAGCTATCTTAATATTAAAAGTACAGAAATGGAAAAGCATTCACAAATAAAAGTCATCAAGTGGACTGTGTATCTCTCTATTATGACTACAAGTCTTGCTCTAGAGTAAACATAAAAATATTGCTTCAGTTTATACCGACAAAGTTAACTTTTATCCATAGAGAAGAAAAATCTTGTCATTCTGTGAATAACCTAAATTGTGTTTTCTTGTTTCTTTTCTATTAAAATTTTCAGTCACTTCTGAAACCACTAGAACATCTGATTTTTACACAGAAACTCATCATAAAACCAAGAAATCTTTTCTCCCTCTGAATTCTGCAATAAGTGTAATGAATCCTACATTTCCACCCTGGTTATCAACCCTTGCTTTTTGCTGTGTTCACTTATATTCCTGAATATATATCTTCAGCAGAACCGAGTATCTGAATCCATTAAAACCCATATATCAGTCTTCTGAATGCAAGCCAAATGTAAGATCATTCGAACATTAAAACGATGTTGTGTATTGTATGAACTTCTAAAAAAATAACCATGAAAGATATTAGGAAAGTACTATTTACATAGACAAATGTATCAATAAATATTTTGCTCAAACACTAAAAAAAGCTGTCAAAGCAAACCTGAGATTCTCTGTCATGAAGCCTTCTCACTCCTCAGATGGCAAGTAAACACGAAGTTTGACATTACACATATTTTGATCCTTCTCATGATATCATCATCTAACACTCAAAATATCTATACTGTATTACTCAAGACACTGGTGGAGTTCTCAGACAAAACACAGGAAACTTGATTTTCTGGGATGAACTATACAGATTTTAAACAACAAAAGAACTGCTTAAGTCAGATCATCACTAAGAGCACACCTGCTTAGTTACAATACAAACAAAGAGAAGGAAGGAAAGAAGTTATCTTTTTTAAAAATTTCAGTCAACATTACTAGCAGCTTCCAACCTACTCACCTAAAAATTTGTAGAAATACTCCTTCAGAGAGCCTAAAGCTTACCTGTGGGAGGAGTCTGAAAGCAAATTTTAGCATTAAATCTTGTGCAAAGCAATGCAAAAAGCAATGTTGTCTTACCGTTCTATATTGTTGTGCCCTTCATGTTACTGTTATTACCCTTTATTATTTGCAAAATCCATTTCTATCATAATTTAACACATGTATTTGTCTTCCTATTCAAAATACTCTTCACCCATATTTTTATGTAATTTTTTGGATACATGTTTTAATTGATTTAGTAATACATTAGAAATTAAAAATCTGGTTTCCTAAAGCAGGCTATGACTGCTGTGGATCTAATTCACAATTCTGAGCTTTCCTATTCCCAACTTAACCATCTAGGAATGGATTAACTCAATTTAGTTAGAGGACTGATCTCAGCTTTTTCCAAATTGTTTGGAGATTCAAACAGACATCCTTTCCCAAGATTTTTTCCCACACAACTTACACAACAGCACAGTGCAAAGGCCCAGTTGCTGTGGCACACACAAAACATCTGAGAGCCCTACATTCATTTCTCTGCACAGAGTGGAGTGGAATTCACAGTTTCTTCCCTTTGGGAAAGAAAAAAAAAAAAAAAAAAAAAAAAAGCATATCAGCCCTCACAATCTGCTCCCAAGTATATGGCAGTGGAACATCCTCATTGTTCTCCACCAATATTGCTCCATTGTACACGTTAACATACTACTAGCTCTGGCAAGAGGTACGTGGAAGGACAGTTACATAGTCAGAGGATTTACCTGAGAAGTGGACTACCAGCATTTCAGTCCCTGATGAAAAGAAAAGGTATCACACAGCCCTCCATAGCAGTTTTAATGCTTTACACTCTTTTTTTTTTTTTTTCTCCTTCTTCCTCTGTCATTTTTTAACAGGTCTAGGGTAGCATCAATACTCCATACAGACAAAAAGAGTAGGAATACAAGCACAGTGATATAAGATAGTTTTGTACTTACCAACCTGGACAACTCAAATGCAAAGTATTTCAACTCAGACATAAAACCTAGCAAGCATAACAGTTAGGGATGAGATTTTTAAAAAGGTACAAGAGACAATTAGGCACTTGAGGCTCAAAGCAGTTTCCCTTCTCAGATTTGTGCATCATCTGGCTATTAATATAGGTAGGAAAACAGTTTAAAATTAGAGGAGTGACTTATTAAATAAGACCTTTTTTCCCTAGCAGAATCAGTTAGATCAAAGAGACTAAGGAGAGGTTTTGAGATGAACAGTGCATACACTGTGTATCTGAATCTCACGGAAGAAAAGCTGTAAATGTCTTTGTGCAGCATTTGTTCTGTTTTCTTTAAAATAAACTGAAAAGTCACATTAGTCATTACATTCATAGTAAATGAGTCATCATAACCCAAAGGAACTTAAAGCTTTCACAAGTAATTGTCTTACAAGAAGACGCCTACAAAAAAAGTTCAAAGCAGAAATGCAACAAAGTATATACATCAGAGTTTGAAATGACACTGCCTTTTTAAGAAGCGTGGGTTACATACTGTGCCTTTTTTCAAGGGTAAACTTCTACTTGGCCTACCCAATCCTGAACAACACAATCCTTCTTTTATTATGCATAATGTAGGTTTGGTTTATTCCTAGGAAAAAAGTACCAGCATAGCCAGGAGTGCACAAAAGAATTCTGCTCTTCAGAGATGTACAGGTATTCTGGTATAAGACCCTGTGTAAGTAAGCCGCCATCACCAAAAGCAATTTTTCATTTGCAAAGTGTGTTCTGTTTATGACTTGTGATTCTCTTGTACCAGAACATCTTCAAGTTCACGTACATAGTTTATTAATACTGGAAAATTTTAGTGATATGCTTATACTTTATCCACATAACAAAATATAAGCAGTTCCAAACAGGCAGAGTTACTACTTAAAGCCTAAGGTATAACTAAAAGGAAAAAGAAAAAAGCTAAATAAGGACGCACCCCCAAGATTACGCAAGAATTTAAGGTTGAAATAAATTCAAGTCTTTCACTTATTATTCTAATTACAAGAATTCACTTTGAGTCAAGCAAACATTGTAGAGGAGCCATGGAGGCTTCCTTTTTCTGGTTTCATCACAACTTTGAGAAAACATTAACGTGTTTATGCAGTTAGGAAGTTTCCTGTTCTATGTCTTGCTTATCCTTTAATATTCAGAACTGAAAACAAACCTAGATGTGACCAATAAGAGGCATTTTGCTCCCATTCATTAACAAACCACATCTATACATCATAGTGGTTCATGACTTAGAAAGCTTACAAGAAAATGACTTCTACTCTTCCTCCTCCTGCCAAATCCAAATTTTATGTGTTCATGGGTCCTATTCAGAAAACTAAACTTAACCTGACATGGTTAGCTTTACTAGGTTCCTTCTGCAGGAAGTAGAAGAGGAGCTTCAAATTATAACTGAGGGCACCTAAAGTAGGCTTTCTTTGGGAACTACCTCCTAAAAACTAAGTGGTGGATAACAGGGGAAGGGAGCCGAGAAAGATGGGTCTTCCTAAGCTAAAATTAACTTCTGTCAATATACCTCTTCAGTCACATGTTTGATGGTTTCAGAAGCTTAACAGGTACAAAACACATACATTTACACACATTAAACATTTCTCAGGCTATCTACACCCACAAAAGTACTTCCTCTGACAAACATACAGTTTATTTTTTATGATTTGTTTTAAGGAAACCTGCAAGTGATATTGTCTATGCCTTCAACAAAAAAAAACCCAAAACACAACAACCCCTCAGCATACTTAAGTTCCTGTTACCTTCAAACACAACAGTTTTCTGCCACTTACACTAGATACCCAGCAGTTCATGTTCTCATCACGGTCTTTCATTACTTAAAATGTTACTGGGAGAACTCAAGCATCAAGAAAACAATGAAGGCATAGGTACAAACGACTCCCTAGTCTAGGTTAGCTGCTGCTGTTACTTGAGGATGGCTGGCTGATCAACTGTTGAGAACTTGCCACACTGGTTTTCACATTTTGCAATAGTCCCATACAATGATTAGTGTAACTGACTGAATAACCTGTTCCTGTGACTCAGCAGTTTGCCTTATTTTTCCTTCCTGTAACTTTCTCTTAGACCAAGACAGGTATCCCGTTTCAGGGTTTAATGATACAGCCATAGATGCCTTGATTTCTTGCTTTTCCTGAAACATTAATAAAGTGCTTGAACTTCTTTTTCTTCATACGCTGCTCCTAGGTAGCTGCTCTCTACTTGTGGTTCTCTTACTCCCAACTTCAACTGCACTTTTATCCATCCTTAAAGCCGAAAGATACAGTTTACACATTATATAGACATGGCTGGAGGGGTTTCTTATCTGGGTGAGGGTACAGTTTCCTCCTCAGAGAATAACAAAGAAGGCCTGAGCCATGTTCCGTGACACCAGGAATAGCCTCACTGGGTTGCTCAACTGTGGGGAAAAAAGGAAAAGGAAGGGGGGGGGGAAGGAAAAGGAAAAAGGAAAAAGGAAAAAGGAAAAAGGAAAAAGGAAAAAGGAAAAAGGAAAAAGGAAAAAGGAAAAAGGAAAAAGGAAAAAGGAAAAAGGAAAAAGGAAAAAGGAAAAAGGAAAAAGGGAAAAGGGAAAAGGGAAAAGGGAAAAGGGAAAAGGGAAAAGGAAAAAGGGAAAAGGGAAAAGGGAAAAGGAAAAAGGGAAAAGGGAAAAGGGAAAAAGGGAAAAGGGAAAAGGGAAAAGGGAAAAAGGGAAAAGGAAAAAGGAAAAAGGAAAAAGGAAAAAGGAAAAAGGAAAAGGGAAAAGGGAAAAAGGAAAAAGGAAAAAGGAAAAAGGAAAAAGGAAAAAGGAAAAAGGAAAAAGGAAAAGGAAAAGGAAAAAGGAAAAAGGAAAAAGGAAAAAGGAAAAAGGAAAAAGGAAAAAGGAAAAAGGAAAAAGGAAAAAGGAAAAAGGAAAAAGGAAAAAGGAAAAAGGAAAAGGAAAAAGGAAAAGGAAAAAGGAAAAGGAAAAGGAAAAGGAAAAGGAAAAGGAAAAGGAAAAGGAAAAGGAAAAGGAAAAGGAAAAGGAAAAGGAAAAGGAAAAGGAAAAGGAAAAGGAAAAGGAAAAGGAAAAGGAAAAGGAAAAGGAGGAAGGAAAAGGAAGGGGGGGAAGGAAAAGGAAGGGGGGGGAAGGAAAAGGAAGGGGGGAAGGAAAAGGAAGGGGGGGAAGGAAAAGGAAGGGGGGGAAGCAAAAGGAAGGGGGGGAAGCAAAAGGAAGGGGGGGAAGCAAAAGGAAGGGGGGGAAGCAAAAGGAAGGGGGGGAAGCAAAAGGAAGGGGGGGAAGCAAAAGGAAGGGGGGGAAGCAAAAGGAAGGGGGGGAAGCAAAAGGAAGGGGGGGAAGCAAAAGGAAGGGGGGGAAGGAAAAGGAAGGGGGGGAAGGAAAAGGAAGGGGGGGAAGGAAAAGGAAGGGGGGGAAGGAAAAGGAAAAGGAAAAGGAAGGGGGGGGGAAGGAAAAGGAAAAAGAACGGGCGTAAGGAAAAGGCAAAGGAAAGGGGCGGGAAGGACACGGACGGGGGGAAGGAAAAGGAAGGGGGGGGAAGGAAAAGGAAAAGGAAGGGGGGGAAGGAAAAGGAAGGGGGGGGGAAGGAAAAGGAAAAGGAAAAGGAAAGGGGAGGAAGGAAAAGGAAAAGGAAGGCGGGGCAGGAATAGGAAAAGGAAGGGGGAGGAAGGAAAAGGAAAAGGAAGGGGGGAAGGAAAAGGAAAAGGAAAAGGAAGGGGGGGGAGGGGAAAGGAAGGGGGGGAAGGAAAAGGAAAAGGAAGGGGGGGGAAGGAAAAGGAAAAGGAAGGGGGGGGAAGGAAAAGGAAAAGGAAGGGGGGGAAGGAAAAGGAAAAGGAAGGGGGGAAGGAAAAGGAAAAGGAAAAGGAAGGGGGGGAAGGAAAAGGAAAAGGAAAAGGAAGGGGGGGAAGGAAAAGGAAAAGGAAGGGGGGAAGGAAAAGGAAGGGGGGGAAGGAAAAGGAAGGGGGGGAAGGAGAAGGAAAAGGAAAAGGAAGGGGGGGGAAGTAAAAGGAAAAGGAAGGGGGGGAAGGAAAAGGAAAAGGAAGGGGGGGGAAGGAAAAGGAAAAGGAAGGGGGGGGAAGGAAAAGGAAAAGGAAGGGGGGGGAAGGAAAAGGAAAAGGAAGGGGGGGAAGGAAAAGGAAAAGGAAGGGGGGAAGGAAAAGGAAAAGGAAGGGGGGGAAGGAAAAGGAAAAGGAAAGGGGGGAAGGAAAAGGAAAAGGAAGGGGGGGAAGGAAAAGGAAAAGGAAGGGGGGAAGGAAAAGGAAAAGGAAAAGGATGGGGGGAAGGAAAAGGAAAAGGAAAAGGAAGGGGGGGAAGGAAAAGGAAAAGGAA
Organism: Caprimulgus europaeus; assembly: GCA_907165065.1. The sequence continues at coordinate 45,533,976 of OU015527.1, forward strand.
AAGGAAGGGGGGGAAGGAAAAGGAAAAAGAAAGGGGGGAAAGGAAAAGGAAAAAGAAAGGGGGACAGAAAATAGAGGGGGGGGACAGAAAATAGAGGGGGGGGACAGAAAATAGAGGGGGGGGACAGAAAATAGAGGGGGGGGACAGAAAATAGAGGGGGGGGACAGAAAATAGAGGGGGGGGGACAGAAAATAGAGGGGGGGGGACAGAAAATAGAGGGGGGGGGACAGAAAATAGAGGGGGGGGACAGAAAATAGAGGGGGGGGGACAGAAAATAGAGGGGGGGGGACAGAAAATAGAGGGGGGGGGACAGAAAATAGAGGGGGGGGACAGAAAATAGAGGGGGGGGACAGAAAATAGAGGGGGGGGACAGAAAATAGAGGGGGGGGGACAGAAAATAGAGGGGGGGACAGAAAATAGAGGGGGGGGACAGAAAAAAAGAAAAAACATTTCACTCTCTAGTGAAAAATAAGATTTTGTAGCCACAGAGCTACAATTCGTTCACAATTGGAAAACATTTTCATTTCAAGAGTAAGAAAGCTTCTACTTCTTCAGAAAATTGTAATTGTAAACTCGGCTTCTGCTGCCAGAGCTGAACAACTTAATTTGCAAGTCAATTCCTGATTTACACTATTTTTAACATCTTTTAGACAGAAAAATCCAGGCTCTTGGTTGATGCTTGAAAAGCATCAAGTTTCTTTAGAGATGTTTTTGAGATAAAGGAAAGGAACTGAAGTGTCACAAAATTTGATGATGAAAGCAGAATAAGGCCAAACTGTCTCACTGCATTTATCTAAAACAAAACAAATGGAATGTTTAATGACATGCAAGCCAACCTTTAGGCAAGAAATCATGGATACATTTTTACTGTTCTCTGTAACCACAACCTTGAGTTTGCTGCTCTTCAGAAAAAAAAAGTCAAAACAAAGAGTCACATGCATAAATAGAGAACATCATTATAAGTTTTGCTATTCTGAAAATTGTTTTCAAGTCTCCTGTCCGTCCAACCAAACACTAAACATCAAGACCACATTCATACCCTTGAAAAGCCTGTAAACAGAAACAAAGGACTAGAGTGAGATATTAACCAAGACAAAACTTTCTGCTCTGTTCCAGCTTGGAATGCAGAGCTCAGTGTAACTGTATTCCCGAAACTTTAGAATAAGTAAGTCTGTATGCACACATTTTGTGACAGATGCAGTCACAATAACTGAACATGAAACATTCACACTCCACCAGAACTTATATTGTAGTCCGGAAACAGTCTTGAAGTAATGCACTTCGGTTCTAACAACCATTCGCACAGAGGTCAGAGTTGTGAGCCTTTATCTCCACAAATTTGCAGAAAGAAAGCACTCCCACTATCATCATGTGCATGCAGTATTTCCAACACTACTTTTTTATCCAACAGGAAAGAAGCAGCATCACACTTCTGCACAACCAAGGGCAACAATTTTGACAGGGGGATGATTTTTGTAGCAAGATGGAGCCTCAAAAGTAGATTAAAAAATCCAAAGACTTCAGTTTACAGTGTGAAGCACTATAGGAGGAAAGCAGATGTCATGCTGTGCAGCGCAGCAAACCGATTCTCATTTTACAGATTTGAATAAGCAGTAACAGACAACTATCTGGCAAGTCACATGGGAAGCACTTTAGTAACTACGACTGTGATCTGCATGAACTATTTTAGAGGTCACCTACATCAAGATTTTCAGTATCTTGAATATTATTGAAGAAAGCTGCATGCTGAAGGTCCTTGCCTTGGGATGATGAGCAAGCACCGGGAAAAAAAAAAAAAAAAAGTTCTACCAGACAGATCCACAGTGCAAGCTACCTTTAAACAAACAGATGCCAGAGTTAGAGGTCACAGGTGCTTTTCATGGTTTTTTAAGTCAGAAGGCTAAGTCAGTCAGAAAAGGAGACGCTGACACATTAAATCAGTGAGGAGACCACTAAACATGCTAGTCTTTACGCATACTGCTCTATGCCTATGGCTGCCATTGAAATTTATCTGAAAGCTTGACGCACAAGACGCCCGATCTTAAACAATCAAAAGGCGACCGTACCTTCCTCTTACAGCTTTAGCAACACACCGTTCCTGCCTCGTTCTACCGAGACCTTTTCCTATTCTATTTTTAAGCAAATCCAGACCCGTGCATCAAGGCTAGTACTGGAACTTACTTGTCTTCAAAACATATCGAGGTTGAAATCCAACTTCAGCTCTCCACTGGTCAAAGGCAGACCTAAGATAGAACCACGCTTAAAAAGATACCATTTCAAGCACTATATTTCAACACGTAGCACTGCTATTCCAAATGAGAATTCATATAAGTTGAGTCAGAGGCATGTTATCCATAACACTATTTGGATATCCCAATTTTGCTTGAGTTAGGTGGTTTTCACTTAAAAAAAAAAAAAAAAAAAAGCTGAACAGAAAGAAATCCCACACACAACCTTCAAACAAAAATACAAATACGTAAGACATAGTCCAAAAAGATGTTATTAGGTTCACTCTAGGCTATAGAGAGCCCAACCTTAACCTGAGAAGGAATAGTTAAATGCAACATTACACTTACCCGTAAGTATTTAAGAAAATGCTCATCTTAATTTATAAGATTTTTTTTAAAAAAAAATCCAATTTTTGAGATTTTAGCAGTAATAAGTGTCTATGTGTGCTAGTAACTGTTTTAACATAGGAGTCAGAAGTCATGTAGGCAAGCCAATATTTACATTTCTGGTTTCTACAAAACTCTTCCATTGTACCACTTGAGACAGAATGTATTATTAGCAGTTCATATCCACTGGAACAGTAAAAAGCAGTCTGTCAACCAATTATTAAAAAAAAAAAGTCTTAAAGACTTATAATCCCATTTATAAGAAAAGGATTCTCAAACTCTCTAACCATTTTGTTTTGGTTTTTTTTTTTTTTTTTTAGTCTGGTTAGTAATATAACTTTGGTCATGACTGCTTTTCACAAAAAAATACAAATATGAATCCTTTCATTTTCCAAACAGGTGTAAAGTAATTTGTACTTGTATTTTTTCCCCAAGAACACAGAGAATGTTTCCTGCCTTAACTTCTAACATGTTACCTTAAAACGAGTGATGCAAAAACTTTTACTAACTTTGTGTTTAGTCTACATAAGAAACCAGCCAACAAAAGTAACTAAAAGCAAATCAAGTTCTTTTAATAACTTGTCCATGTACAGGCTCAAATTTAGCTTGGTTAAAAACATCATAACAAGCCAAGAACTACAGAAGTCACCAGAAGCCACACTAACACTGCTTACAGAAAAAAAGAAAGGGGATCAAGCACCCTGTCTGTTTAAGCCCTCATGCAGATCTAAAGGTTAGTCAAAGGCATTAAGTTTGAAATCAGTGAAACAGTTCATGTTTGCAACATGCTTGATCTTAACAGCAAAAGAGAAAATTGCACTAAGAAGATTGGTATAGAACAGGCATTTAATTTAGGTTTAATATGATTTTGTTCAGTTTTTGCATCCTTTCTGAGACTGCAAGCATCAACAGTATGTTAAGATGTGCTTGGACACTTTGGACAATCATGTTTGGCAATAATAGCACAGCTAAATCAGCTCACACTACATTTAAAGCTTTTGACAGCTTTTGTAAATACTTTTTTCCCTGTTTGACATACTAAGGCCCTAGGATATCACCGGATCACGTTGCTACCTAGACCACCTGATCATGCTGCAAAGACATACCACAGATCCCTAGATGACAGTACAGGTTGATTAAAAGTTACGACTCTACCCTTTTTTTTTTTAAAAAAAAAAAAAAAAAAAAAAGAGAGAGAACTGCAGGACTAAACTGTTAATTTTACAACCTCTTACTGATACGATCAGCTTCCAAAACATTAGCACGACTACCAGTAACGGTGCCTTTTATCACTGGGCCGCGGGGCAGGTCGACCCCTGCCATTCACACACCCCTCTCACAGCCACGACACGGCTGCTGGCGATCTCCACGCCGGCGCAGGCCGGAGCAAGCCCTGACAGCCCAGAAGCGCTAACGCTCCACCGCGGGCACAGCGCGCCCAGAGCCCGGGTCCTCGCTGCCGGCCCAGCACTGCCCAGCGGCTCGCCTCGCCGCCCTCCCCGGCACGGGTTAAATCCGCTGACGCCGAGACCCAGGGGAGGAGCCGGAGCTCGGAAAGGGAGAGAAAAATGGAGAAATGAAGGAGGGAGCTGCCCGGGGACTCACCTGCAGCGCCTGCCACCTTCGCCGCCGCCCTCTCCGCCGGCGGCCGCCGCGGCAGGCCCAGCGCGGCCCGCAGCGCCCAGCGCTCCCGGGGAATGGCCGCGGCGGACGCCGGCAGGGAATTTAACAATAATCATGACAATAATCAAAATTTAAAAGCCCAGAAAGCGCCTCCGCCCTCCTGGCCCCGCGCGGTGCGGGGTAAGTGCTGGCCCCAGCGCGGAAGTCCTGCCGGGGCAGGGCAGGGAAGCAAGGAGGAGAAGCAGGAGCCCTTCCCGGGGACCGACTCGGCGCCAGGGGAACACCCCAAGCCCCCCTCCTTCTTCAGCGAGGTGGAAGAGGAGAGAGAAGGGGCCGGGGAAACGGGGGAAGAACAGGGGGCCTCCAGCCGCAGTGCCGGCTTCCTGCCGCGCCCCGGGGACGGGGCAGTGGAAGTCGGACGAGGCGCCAGGTCCAGCGCCCGCTCCCCCGCCTGTCAGCGCCCCCCCCACCCTGCCTGCCTGCCTGCCTGCCTGCCTGCCCGCCCGCCCGCCCGCCTCCTGCGGTCGCTCACCTGCCGCCGGCTCGCCCGCCGACGGGTGCCCCTCGTCTGCCCCAAGGGTCGCGGTGCCCCAGGCTCGGAGCTTCTCCTCGCGCCCGCCGCCTCCTCAGGAGCCGCTGCCGCTCCTGTTTGGGGAGGAAGCGGCCACCATGTTACTTTCTCCCCCGCAAACGCCTACAGGCGGGTCCAGGGCCCGCCCCGAAAGGAGGCGGTGGCGGCGGCCGCCGAGCAGCGCAGCGCCTGGAGTCGCTGCTGCGGCCAGGGGGCGCTGGCGGGAGGCGGCCGCCGGGAGCCGTCGAGCTGCGTTAGGGGGCGCCCCGTCTCCGGCCGCCGCGGCCTGGGCTCCGCGGAGGGTCTGCGTGAGAGAGAAGGACAGGCCAGGGGCGCTCCCCGGGCGGGCAGCGGGGCGAGGGGTGTGGTTCCGCGGGCTGTCGTCGGGGCTGGCGCTGGCCTGTGCCCCGGCCGGGGCTTCTGTGAGGTGTTGGTTTGTACCAGGAAAAAAACAATCAGAAAGGCATTTGTCAGGTGGTTTCAGCCCTCTGCCCGGGCAAAGCTGCTCCTCTGTGGGTGGTTCTCGTTGCTTAGGTAGTGCTTGGCACGTTTTCTGTGAGTTGGGAAGCTACGTCAGTATAGGCAGGTTCTGAGGGGCTTGCCTGGGCCCTGGAGAGGCCCAGAGTGTGTCTCATTGAAGTTGCAAGGGAGCAGTTGTGTCAATTCGATGTCTGTAAGATGTCCCCAAGACGTGGGGCGTGATGGGATTCATCCCAGAGTACTGAAGGAGCTAGCAGATCATAAATAATAGAATTGTTTTGGTTGGAAAAGACCTTTAAGATCATTGAGTCCAACCAAAATGTAACTGGATGTTACAGCATATCCCCTCTCAATCTACCAAAGGTCTTGGGAGTCTGGGGAGGTCCCTGCTGACTGGAAGCTGGCTAGCATTATTCCAAGTTACCAGAAGGGCATGAGGGAAAACCCAGGAACTACAGAACTGTTAGTCTAACCTTAGTCTCTGGAAAAATTATGGAGATGAGCCTACTGGGTGCTACTGAAAGGCATTTCAAGGACAGTGCAATCATCAGGCACAGTCAGCTCAGGTTCACAAAAAGAAAGCCCTAACTAATTTGATAACCTTTAAGAATAAGATCACTAGCCTAGTGCAGAAACAGAAGATGGTGGATGTATTTTTTCTGGATTTTAGTGAGGCTTTTCATACTGCCCCTCACAGCATCCTTCTGGACAAGTAGTCCAACTTTGAGATGAACTGGTTCATGATGTGCTGAGTGAGCTCAAGAGGTTGCAGTGAATGGGGCTACATCTGGATGGTGACTGGTGACCAGCAATGGTCCTTAGGGTTCAATTCTAGGACCAGTTCTGTTCAACATTTTTATTAATGACTTGGATGCAGAAATTGAATACACCATTAAAAAAATTGATTATACCAAACTGGGAGGTGCTGTTGACTCTCCTGAGGGACAAGAGGCCTTGCAGATCTGAATAGACCATAGCATTGGGCACTCATCAATGGCATGATATTTAACAAGTCCAAACGCTACAGTGCTGCCAGGGTGAGCACCATGGGCAAGGATGGTTCATTGTGATGTCCCCAAACAATGGGTTCTGATACTGCCTAGGGATAAGCTGCCACATCTCCAAGCAATGGACTGTGACTTCCCTGAACAATGGATTTTGACTGTGCATCCCTCACTGCTTATATCTGGGTGCTGAGTCATACCCAGCCGGTTCATGCCTGCATTCCAACCAAGTGAGTTTGTGAGGTTTGGAGTGTTGAGCGAGGCTTTTGGTGCCGGTGTTGTGCTTGGGGAGTTGCAGGTCTCAGTGCCCAACCCCAGAGCCATCAAAGGATTTCCCCGGCCCTGCCAGGTTCAGGCAGCTGGCATAACCAGGAGGTGCACTCGCAGCAGCAGAGGTGAGCTGTGCAGGGAGACCTCATGTTGGGGAGCTGGGAGGATTTCCTTCTTGAGGGACCTGGGCATTTCTTCCACCCTTCCCTGGGCCAACCAATGACCATGGGCTCTCTTCCTTTTCTAGCATCAGAGCAGCTGTTGCAGCACCAGTGAGAAGGAGTGGCTCAACATCTTCAGCTCCCCCCAGCCCACCGCAGCATGTGGAGATCATGGCCGTGGAGCTGGACAACTGCTGTCCAATATGTCTGGTCAGCTCGGAGGAGTCCAGATATGTGATGCCATGCCACCACCAATTCTGCTACCCATGCATTTTGCAGTGGGCAAGCCCAAGTACCCCCTCTGCAAGAGGAGTATCCTTTCCGTAGTGCAGTCCATCCAGGCAGACAGATTTTGAGAAGCATGTCATCACACCACTGGCAGTGTCATCAGTCATCAGCTGCCAGTCAGAAGGAACTCCTGGCTGTCCAGCTGCCCACAGCCTCCATCACCCTGCAGCAACACAACCACTGCCTGTGGGGCTGGTGCCCAGGGCTACTCTGGGAAGCCTCCAGCCCAGCACCTGGACATCCCTTTTCTGGGACCACTTAGCTCTCCTCCATCCCCTTCTGACCTGGGTGTGTCATGAGCTGGGACTGATCTTTGGGAACTCGCAGTCATGAGCAGCCATAATGGAGGGGCTTGTCATGTCCCTCCTGGTTCCCTTTGGGCTGGATGAAGATCTACTGGTCCAGCTGCTGGGGGCCTCCCTCAAAAATTTCACAGCGACATTTGTGCACCAGCTCATTGACATTGCCTTCCAACAGTGTAGCGGGGAAGCTCACTGTCTGCTGAGCCTGGAGGACAGCCATGCTACTGGCACGCAGGAGGGCAGCCCTGTGGTGGGGGAGGGCCTGGCCTGGCCTCGCCGCTTCTGTCAGGCCTGAAGGAACCAATGTGGATGACCTCCCCAGCGCCTCAGCTGCTGCCCTTTGTGGAGGTCCTGACATGCCTCCTTCTGCCCCTGTTCCTATGCCTGGGGAGCAAGAAAAGCTCCAGGAGGAGTTTGAGGAGGCCATGATGCATCCATCTGCTTCCAGCCAGGGCAGTGGATGCTCCCCTGGGGAGACACAGCAACCCCTGAAGAGGAGGCCTGGCAGCCCTGACACCTGACACCAGCCAAGAAGAGGCCACCCTGACAGCAACACTAGAAGAACACCCCAGTCACTTCTGAAATCAGTGCTGGGCCAGCAGCTGAGGCATGTGGTAGCCCCCTAAGTCTAATTATTAGGCAGCAAAATTAAAAAAAAAGGCCTGAAAACTGCAGAAAAAGTCTCAGTGTTACTAACAGGTGACATTGCTGTCCCAACTTGTGCTGCTTTCTCCCCCTTTTCATGGTGCTATGCCCACCATTTCCTCTCATTGTAGCAGAGCACCATGGGACTTTCTCCCTCTGGTGTTGCAGAGCCTTGTTACCCTGCTGTGACTATCATGGGGCTGGACCTGTGCTCTCAGAGTGCCTCTCTTTCCCCACAGTGCCCCAGGTCTTGGCCCTCTGCTTTTGCAGGGCCCTTTCCCTTGAGCACGGTGCCATGTCACTTGGCCCTGTACTCTTGCAGGGGCCATTTCACCTGATTAGAATGCCCTGGGACCTGGCCCTTTGGACCTGAAGGGCATCTGTGCTGATCTGAGTGCCATTGAGTCAGGTTATTTGGTCTTGCTGGGCCTTCTTTCCCCCATTCAAGTGCTGTGGGATGCAGGCCAAGAAAGTTGGATGCGCTGCTGCCATCAAGCACAAGCTTTCTTCCCACTTCTGCAGATCCAGCCTTGGCACTGCCGTTTCTTCTCCTGTGCTTGGAAAGGACTCCTCAGTGGCAGATGGACACCGTCAGTTCACCAGCACTGCTCCCCACCACCCTTCCCCATAGCATGCTCTCTGCAGGACTTGCCCCTGCACAGCTCCTCTCTGCTTCCAGTCAACCCCACAGAAAGGGCAGCGCATCTCTGTGCTCCCCAGGGCCCCTCACCCTCCTCTCACATGCTGCTCCATGACCCCTTCTGCAGCCAACCATGCAAGATGAGGGGAGGAACAGAAGGCAGCTGCTGTGTTTGGCACCAAGAGCTGCTGCTGGGCCTCAAAGAAAGACCCAGGTCCCGATGGCATGAGAGGCCAAACCTCAACTCGAGTTGAAACTGGCCAGTGTGTGTCAGACAAGAAGAAAGGATTTTTAAAGTATGTTAATAACAAGAGGAGATCTAAGGAAAACATTGACTTGATAGTTGATGAAGATGTCAGTGTCCTTAATAACATATTTTAACTTTTGATCAGCCCTGGAGTGGTCAGGCAGTCAGACTAGGTGATTGTTGTAGGCCCCGTCCAACTGAAATGCTGTTCTGTTCTGTTCTGTTCTGTTCTGTTCTGTTCTGTTCTATTCTATTCTATTCTATTCTATTCTATTCTATTCTATTCTATTCTATTCTATTCTATTCCATTCTATTCCATTCTATTCCATTCTATTCTATGTTGAATAAAGTATCCCAAAAAGTCACTTAGCACCAGAACTGTCACAAAAAGTGAGATGGCCATCATTTTTGTAGCGGTGAGTCACTATATTGCTCGTGCTATCATTAAATTCCACACATCCAAAAGAAAAAAATGAAGCCAAGACAAGAGAAAGGCAGCTAATTTATGTCTTTCTGTACCTCTCTGGCCCAGAGAGGTTAGCTCTTATCCTTGCACCTAAACGAATAGGGTTTTTTTCTGGAAAATCATGAGTTTCTTAATTCATCATTCCCTTATTATTTTTTGACAGGAGCAGATAATCTGAACATAAATGTATTTTTTGTTCAAAAATAATTATCCATAGCATGCATGTGCCAGGCAGCTTGTGACTGATGCTGAAAACCTTTAATTTAGAAATTTTACATTATAGCAAATCTTTCAGTTTAATTTCCATCTGAGTAGCAAAAATAAACACCAAAAAACCCTGTTCAAGGTAGGTTCAGATAATTTTCAATAATTGTTTTGACTGCATTTGTCACCAGTTGCCAAATCTACAGCTCCAGGAAGGCTTGATCCTTTAGCCTCATTGAAGCAAATAATTTGTTTAATTTGGGTGCTTCTGACATCCACAGGCAAGGATTTATGTAGATTGAGTCCATGATAAATCCTTGGGAATAAATATACCTTCTCTTTACAGATTCCTGACTGAGCATTTGATAATTTATTCATAACTGCTGGAAGATGTCATTCCTTAATCCTGTAGTTGGCTCCACAGCCATATGATTTGTGGACATGGCATCAGAGACCGTTTCATCTTCTATGGCTTTTGGAATTGATATATGGAGTAGGAGTTTTGTCCAGAAAGTGGATAACCAAGATGAACAAAGGAATAGTTGCCTGTTGTCCCAAGGTGTTCTGCTAATCGTGATCTGTTAAAAATTGCTTGAAGTAATGCTGTCACTGTGGTATGTTGAAGATCTTGGTCATTGTTTACTTCTCAGTAGCTGTGTAAGACAGAAAGCTCTGACTCCAAGTGTTTCATCTTATTGTACAGCTGCTTATGATTTCACAATTTATTAACTCAATCTGTACTATAGGAGGTGGAAACTGGAGATTCACAAGCTCTTTCTGGCTTTAATAATTTAATCAGTGGCATAGCCAACAACACCAAGCTGAGTGGTGCGGTGAACACACTGGGATGCCATCCAAAGGGACCTTGGGAGGCTTGAGAGGTGGGCCTGTGCTAACCTCATGAAGTTCAACAAGGCCAAATGCAAGGTCCTGCACATGGGTCGGGGCAACCCTAAGCACAAATATAGGCTGGGCCATGAGTGACTTGAGGCCAGCTCCGAAGAGAAGGACTCGATGGTGGTGGTGGACAAGAAGTTCAACATGAGCCGGCAATGTGCGCTTGCAGCCCAGAAGGCCAATAACCATATCCTGGGCTGCATCAAGAGAAGCGTGGCCAGCAGGTCGAGGGAGGGGATTCTCCCCCTCTACTCCGCTCTCGTAAGGCCCCACCTGGAGTCCTGTGTCCAGTTCTGGAGCCCCCAACACAAGAGAGACATGGACCTGTTAGAACGAGTCCAGAGGAGGCCACAAGGATGACCTGAGGGCTGGAGCACCTCTCCTGTGAGGACAGGCTGAGAGAGTTGGGGCTGTTCAGCCTGGAGAAAAGAAGGATTTGGGGAGATCTTATGGCAGCCTTCCAGTACCTGAAGGGGCTACAGGGAAGCTGGGGAGGGACTTTTTACAAGGGCAGGTAGTGACGGAACAAGGGAAAATGGCTTTAAGCTGAAAGAGGGCAGGTTTAGATCAGCTATTAGGAAGAAATTCTTTACTGTGAGAGTGGTGAGACACTGGAACAGGTTGCCCAGAGAAGCTGTGGATGCCCCTTCCCTGGAAGTGTTCAAGGCCAGGTTGGATGAGGTTTTGAGCAACCTGTTCTAGTGGAAGGTGTCCCTGCTCATGGCAGGGGGGTTGGAGCGAGATGATCTTTAAGGTCCTTTCCAACCCAAACCATTCTATGATTCTATGATTCTATGATAGAGAAACAGGATAAACATACAGTCATTGTCATACATAGCTTCAGCTCGAAACATGTATCTGATTCACTTTAATTAAAAATTTAACTGTAATTGACAACTCTATTCCAGCAAACCTATCTATCTGAAAACCACCATTTTGTCTGCAAGTGTCAGAATTTCAATTCAGTCTTGTAAGTTTTCTCTAGATGTCACTGTGTTACGAGATCAAAACCTAAGTTAGATAGGCTCTTCTTGCTGGCAAGGTCTTCATAGGTACTAGCAGGGGAGCAGAAGGATCACTTCCTTTATACAGATTTCTTTAATGAATTAACATACGTTGTTCAAAATACTGGCCTAAATTCAGGAATAATTTGAAATTATAAAATATAAAACATGGTGGGATTTTTTGAAATATTTATCCTCCTAAGGTTTTCTCTGTTTATTTTTCTGGAAATACTATGTTTGCTTTCCCTTTAAAGGTTCTGGTTACAGTCCCCCTGTGTCCAGCTTAGAAGATAAAGGGTCTTACTACTGTTTCAAAATGCTTATGATTCCCTCAAGTATTATTTTTTATATGAGTCCTCAGCAGCTGAAAAGGAGAGGTTACTTCAGCTAAAAAGGATTGAGCATGGTACCTCTTGGTTTTGGCAACCCGTAAGAAAATGGGTTTTTAAACAAGCACAACATTCTTCCAATGTCTGTTTCTGCTAGGACCCTCTGCTGTCTGGTCTTTGCTGTGAGGTTGTGGTTTGTTTTGGGGATTTTTTTTTTTAGCAGGTTCTTGGGCTTGCTGTTACACAACAGCCACTTCTCTCTGCTCAACTGAATGTTCCATATGCTGCTGCATGTTGAACCTGACTGGTTGTGTGGAAACACACAAATTACAGTCATTTTGTAAGTACACTCATATTTGTGATCTATGTGATTTTTTATCTACCTATAATTGCTGAGATAATTGATACTATCCCAGTAGGAAAATCTCTGAACATAAATTTTGTTTTAAAGTTTGGATCAGTTTATGCTGACTCACTCTGTTCCTTGCTTATCTAACCTGACTTATGACCTGTAGGTACTTACCTAGGTCTTACTGACTGTGTTTAGTAACATAATCTCATTTTTCATTACCTTTCCAAGAAAGCTGATTTCTTGTAACCAGTTCAGTACGATAGACCCTGAAATTCTCACTGTCTTAAGTCTTCACTGTTTATGTCATAGTAGTCGTAATGGATACCTATTTTTGTTCCATTTAGACTTTTGCAATACAACGATGACAGCAAAGTAACTGTGAACTTGATTTGTTTTTTCTTTCACTTGTAATCACATTACATATTGTGTGTAACATCTACATAAAATAACAGTCAAGATAAAGAGAATATAGTGATTCATATTAAACAGAAGATGTTGATAGTCTGGGGCAGAAAATATTGTCAGTCCTTGAGGAATCCTGTGTTACCAAGATGTCTATTAGTATTTTATGCTGAAAAGGGCAAGGTTAGAGAAAACAGACACATAGTTTAGTTTAGAGATGCTATGATTTCAGCTGAATATATTGAAAATATTTAGAGGAGATGTCTTACAAAGAGACTAAAAGATTGTAATTTGCTCAATTTATCAAAAGATCTGGGTTGACTGGCTTAGAATAGTAAGTACCTTCTCAAAGAATAAATAGGACTTTTTAATTTAGAGAAAAACAACAAGAAATAATGACTGGAATATAATACCAGTATAAACTAAGATGTGAAATAAGACATAGTTCCTCACCATGTAATAATAACCAATAGAACCCACTGAAAAATGGTAGATATTTAATTTCTGAACTGCTTTTCTGGGAAGCATTGTTTACTCCTGTGTAGTCTAAAGAAGGCAATATGAGCTAATGACTTTTCTTGGCTTCAACATCTATGATTAACTCCAACATTTAGCTCATTTATTTTTAAAAATTGAGCCTACCCAACTAGCCTTTTATTGGTCCTGTGAGGACTGATTGGATGTGTGTTAACACTGAGCAAAATATGTTTGATATTTTATCTACCCTTAACAGAAAGATAAAAGGTAGATGCAGAAAGCTTTTTCAGTATTAGTAGTCTGTTCCTTGTTAAGTCTCACAGGTACTGTTGGAAATGGGCAAGCTGCCAGGAAACTGAGCAAAACAGAAGAGGAAATGGAGGCGTGTAACTGTAAACATTATCATTATATTGCTGTTTTCATTTAAGAATTAGGTGAAAATTCTTATGCTAGGGAAGTGCAAAATGCTTTTGGACAAGGGAGTGGGGAGGTGGCTTGGGGCTAGAGCTCTTGTGAGGGCCTCTGAGTATGAACCCAGGCATCTGGGAGCTGCATAGCATCGGTTACTCCTCACTGGGAGTTGGGGTTTGTCCCTGAGAGTTGCTCACAGGCCTCTGCTGCTTGACTGTAGCTTTCTCACTGCTTTTCTGTCCTCCGACTCTACCCCTCCTCTAGTTAATTCTTCCCTCTTACCCCTGATTATCTAATCACAGTGAGAGCCACGTGTCCTAAGCCATCCAATTCTGTGAGCATACATATGAGGTGGAAAGTTCCTGTTAAGCAGTTCTCATGCTAGGATCTTTGGCTACATATTAATAAAGATTATAGTGTTTCTGCAGAGACAGATGTCTTAATGCAATCTGAGACCCATTAACTCAGGTTGTGATTCCACAAACACTTAAAGCCAAGGTAGGAGGCCTCCATCACACCCCAGTGCCTAGTTCCTAGTTCTCTTAACTCTTTTATGCTGCCAAGACAGTTCATGTTCTTGTGGAGTGAATAAAGCCAGGCAACTAACATATTTAAAAAAACAAACAACAAAACCCCACAAGTTTAGTTTTCTTGTAGCTTCACAAATGCTTTTGCTAGCAAAAGAAAGGCATCAGCAAGGGCATTCCTTTCCCAAGCTAGCCAGTCAGCAGTGAGAATAATGGATTTTGTTCCCATGTTCCAGAGCATATGTAAATACAGCAAGTGAGTGTGTTTGGGGTTTGTTTTCCTTTCACAGTTCCTTTTTTATTTACTGAGTGCTTTAACAGGGAAAAGGGTGGGAAGTCAGATGTGAGAACAGACTGAGTGCAGAGGCTGATTTGTGCATAGAAATAGAATATTTGATCCTATTGGAAAGTCCTGGAGTACAGAAGTGATTCTCTTTCAGGGCTCCACAGGTAAACAGTTAGCTAGATGAATGCAGCCTAGCTCTTTTATTTTCACAGCTAATGGGGTTTTCATTTGAACACAAAAGACTGCAGCATTCCCAGAGGCCTCTCTGTTCAAGTTTTATGTCTCCTGCTTGAAAAAACTGGGGGGAATGACCTTGTAACATGTTTCTGGCATCAGATGAGTGAGGAATGAGGTAGGATATCTCCCTACCCAAGGTTTATGTCATTGGCTCAGGAGTGACTCAGTCTTTTATCTTTCCGAAGTAAATAAATAGAGTTCTCTGCAGTTTACCATGGGTGGTGGTTTCAGTCATGACCTTAGAAGTTTGTATTCTCTTTGTTCCATGTATTTATCTTTGCTCTTTTCGGAAGAGTAACTGCTCATTGTATTTTTTGCTGAATCTTTGCTACAGCTTTCCAATTCTTTCCCAATTTTATTACATATCATATAGCTAAGAGACAGCCTATGTTTACGATCAAATCAGTGCTATTTGGCAGTGAAATGTGCAGATAAGTTCCAAGTACATGCTGTTCATTTATATTTTTTCAGGAAAAAGCAAAATCTAGCAGGCAAAGCATGTCACAAAGGCACAAGAAATACACACAACCACTGTATTTCTACTTCTTCCCCTGGGCTTTTAAACTAGGTTGTATAAATTCCTTAATCTCTCTACACTAATTATAATATTGTATAAATAATATTTTATGTAACATTGTGAGATACCAGGATAAAAACTCATCAAGAGTGCAAAGAATTGTTAGAATTTTACATTACTATTGACTAACGAGAAAATTTAGGACTCAAATAGAAAAATAATTCTCTGCTAAAACAATGTTTTTAGATTTCATTTAACTGTTATGTGGGTTTATACACAAAACATTGCGAACCCCCGTGAAGACTTTGTTTCAATCTGAGATAATCCAAACACATACAAACAACAGATTTTCCTTGAATTGTCCAAAAGCAAATGTTATTTTAAAAATAAAATGAATACTAGCAAGAATAAAAGTATGGTTTTCACTGGGTGAAATACACTGGTACGAATTAGTTCAGAAATTGTTGCCTGATAAGGTAGTCAGCCTTGCTTACGTGTTGCCCATGCACAACAGGCTTAGAGTAACTAGATTTAACTGAGAGCATGGACTGATGTCACGTACTCTAGGACATCGTGTGGCTATATAGCTTCTAAGGTACTTACTGTGGTACAGTGATATTCATGTGTTCCTTTTAATGTGTGTATGATGAGAGCTCAGTCTCTCTATAATCTAATATTCTTTGGCACTTCCAAAACATGAAAGGTATAAACCATTAATTGTACATTCATTTTTGTAAATTTGAGTATATTTTAAATGATGGAATTATTAATATTTGATAAAGAGCTTTATAGGTCCATAATTGGATACTGTTGTACAGCAGCAGAAGCTGTTCCTTTGGTATTTTATATTACAGGCATATATGGACAGTTTAAACACGTATGGTAATCAATCAGTTTCAGAATAGCTCTGTACTGTAGCTTGAAGTCTAAAGTTACTTATTTGTACACAAAAATATGTACAGTTCCAAAAGAATAAGTTTTCCTATTTGCAAAACTCTAGAAATAGGAAGTTTCTTTATACTGTTAAAAAAGACATGAAGGAGATTTATTGTGATTAGAATCTGGATCACTAAGTATCTTAATGAGAAACTGGTATTGTATATTCCATGCTTTAATGTACTTCCATTATGAGTTTACCGGTTTTCTTTTAAACACCTACAAAATTTTGCAGAACAGCCTATCTTTAAAGTGATGTTAATGACAATGTATTCTAATAAGTAGAGTAGCTATGATTTAGGTACAGCAAGCTTTTTTCTCAATTCTGAACAAACTAAGATTTTTTAAAACATTATTTTCTCTATTTTTCTGGCTTATTAAAAGTATTTGTCCCCGCACATGTTCATCTATTTCTAGGGTTTTCTTGTTCCTCTTGTCTTTCTATTCCTGTTTTTCTCCTCATGGTTGTTCTTGGGTTTTTTCTTTTCTGTTTTTAAATAGAAAGTGCACATAAATTCCCAAGGAAAGAAAGTAGTGGCATTTACTGCTAGAATGAACCTTAAGCTGCAATCCTACTTAACAGAAAAGGGTGTAAAATGCTTTTTGAAGTATCTTATGATATGTTATTAGTTGTTCTTGATATTCTCTTACTAGATAGCAGAGCAAGAGCAATCTTAATTGTGTTACCTATGTTCATCTCCCACCAAATTACTAAGTAGGGAAACATGGAGAGGCTACCTGCATTTGCATACAATCTGGGACAGAATTACCCCTTCCTGGAGCAAATGGCCAAACAAGTCAGATCACACTGCAACTATATTCAGGTCCTTCGTAGAAAATTTGTAAGTAAGCCCAAATCTGACCATTCTCAGTGACTTAGTCCCTAGAGACAGAGGCATATTACAAGATGGAAGCTACTGTAGTAATAAAAGGTTTTCCATACAGATCTACCACTATTGAAAGTATTCCATATATTTTAGTAAAGATACAGTGCATCTAGATTCATATATTATATGCATGAGAACAGCACAAGTTTTTGGAAAATGACAAAAATATTTCAAACCTTCCTTAGTAATTTATGGCACTTTGTGAGAATATATTTTAGCTTACATATTGCCATGTTCACAAGAATATTCAAACTGAATTACTTACTATAAGAATACAGCTTATGCAATCTTAGGTACCTCCCCACTGTTTTTCTCAAGACTTAAACAAAACATGTTTTTCATTACATGCACTGGAATAAATACATAATTCATGCATATCTACTTAAACAAAAAAAATACACAGCATGTCACTGACTTGGCCTCATGATCCAAGCTCATGCATGGTGAAGAAAAAACACCTGCAAGTATGCAGTTAATTAGTACATATAATACATTAGCTATTAATCTTTACCCACTAAGGGTCTTTCATGTTATTTAACATACAAATGCAGTAACAGCATGCCCAGTTCTTTGGAAACTGCCATGCTAAACACTGATAATAGCTCCGAGGATAGCAAATGTCGATTAGCTGTTGATTGTGTGAGGTAAAGTTGCTGGTATGTCTTGGTTATTTTTGCTGTAAGTCCTACTTTTAATGTTATTTTGATATAATATTATCTGTTGCTTTGAGGCACACTATTCAGTTGTGTCTTCAAATACGGATTATACAGCAAACAGAAGGCAGACAGGAAATTTTTTTCCTTTCTGGCCATTAGGTGGAGCTAAAAATCCTGTAAATGGGAAAGTTCATTTCATTTCTTTCCATCAAGTTATCACTGCTTCTATTTGGTTTTGATGTGCTTTCAGTATCCCCGATAGCCTATGGCCTTTTTATACAAACTGCACTCAGGAAACTTCAGACACTGAAATTAGTTTCTGTGTTACCTAAAAAGTGTAAAATGTTTTCAAAACTTCAGCAAAAAAAGGCTTCTCTAATTATGGATGTTGTCAAGCAATATTTTCTACAGAACATGAAATGTGTATCACAGTGTTTTAATACTTTGTGGTAATCCTTAGTGAGTCCTTATGGACATCATGTTTTCTAAAAGCAGTATAACACAGGGGCGGAGAGGATTTAAGCATGCATGTACACTAGTCAAATCCCCCAAATCAGTGTGTCTACCTATATTATTTAAGTTAAATGAATGTTTAAGCACTTTAGTGGATTAGATCTTGTATATTCCTTGTGTGTCTGGATTTCTACACTGAAATATCTGTTGAGATAAACTTGCTTATCACATGGACCTTAATACTTTTTTACCTATGTACCTTTCTGATGTAGATTTTTCAGTTGTGAAAGCAGGCTAAAATTTATGATCTGGGAGGTCTTGACACTTCAAATTAATTTGAATGTGTTGTTCCCTGTTGATGTTGCATTGGTTTTGTGTAGGCAGAGTGTTATTGCACATAGATACAGTTACAATAGGAGGCTGTAATTTGAAATGTGAATGTCCTAGTTTTATTTGTAATTCACAAAATATACAACTGTACTGAAGCAGGAAAGGAAGGGGATGATTTGTGGGGTTTTTGTAGCAAAGAGAAAATATTTCAAATTATAGGTAGTCCTTCCAAAACTCCTTAAATATGTTTGTGGTTATTTTACATAGACAAAGTTTCTATTTTGTTCATATTCCATGGAGATAATTTGAAGAATTCCTGACTGTTCCCTTCCACTGTCCTTCATACAGCAGCTTTTTGTAAAGGTTCTGCTTTTTTTTTTTTTTTTTTTTTTTTTGGTGATGTGTGGAGCATTCATAAGAAGGTATTTAAAATTGTGTATAATTGTCTAAACTTTCTGCTGTGACATATGCTTCTTTCCATCTGAGACATACAAATGTAGAAGCCAGCATTCTTTTAATATGTTTAATTCATCTATTAAAAAAAAAAAATCCTGTAAACTATCAGACATAAAATATTTTCTAATTGGCTAGATGATACTTGCAAGGCAGAAGCAATTTTCCAATGGGTTTTATTGAGAAGAAAACTATACTTCAGGAAAAAACAGTATATCTGTCAAGTAACTCATTATTCTGTGGTATTTGGGGGACAGAAATTGTAAACAATAATTTGCTGTAGTAGTTCCTAGTACTATTTTCACTGAGATTATAATTATCAGCTCCACGGGTTGTCACTGTTTTGGAGTTTGATTCAGAGAATATTTTCTACTGAAGTTAAACCATCCTGGTTAGTTGCCTGAGTCCTTTGAAGGCTCTTACCCTCAAGGAAAGAGTCTCTTCCTGCCCCTTGACCCAGTGAAATCTAGTCTGTTTGATAAGTCAGGAGGAATTTAATGTGGTCTAGGTTTGTATCGCTTGTCCTCTAAGAATGGGCATCACAGTAGCCATGTGACTAGAGTTGGCTATCCTTTAGTATTTTGTAGGTGTAACAAAGATTCTTAGAAAAGAACAAGTAAATAGATATTATGTAGGGAAGGACAGATTTTTTTTAGAATTAGTATGGTTAATTAATCTTACTGCTCACCACACCCATATCAGTATTACTGTAACAGGAATTATTTCCCTTCAACTATTATTTGTGTGCTGAACTGGGCAGCACTTTTGTCACGTTAGTATCATTAGGGGTTTTATATATGTCTTACATCTCACAGTATGCTTACTTCTGAATAGTTTCATTTTGTACCATTGTTTCACTCTTGTGCAGATAGTATTTATGCTGATGTATGTGGAATTGCACAACAGAACTGTTACTTCCATATGAAACTCATCAGACTTGTTACAGTGACAGGTTTTATGTTGTACCTTCTGTAGACTTTAACCAAAAGATAATGTACTAGAATTACTGGTAATGCCAGCTGTGTCACAGCATAACAACAGGACAGATCTAGGAAAGCATTTTCAATAAAAAATTGCCCTAGAATTACACTTAAAGAAAGATAGAAATATATACCTGTTCTTAGAAAAATGTAAAGGATACCACTGCAACCATGTGGAATCTGTATTATTTACTCAGGCTGCAAAGGAATGTCTGCAACAGCATTCTTTCTAGAATTTTGAAGACAAAAGTGACTACTTGATTTTAGGTTGTTTCATTAGTGTTGGGTGACAACCTCCTGAATGTGAGCCAACAGTGTGCTCAGGTGGTCAAGAAGGCAAATAGCATCCTGGCTTGTATCAGAAAGAGTGTGGCCAGCAGGACTACAGAAGTGATCATCCCCCTGTACTTGGCACTGGTGAGGCTGCACCTCAAGTCCTGCGTTCAGTTTTGAGCCCCTTATGACAAGAAAGACATTGAGGTGCTGGAGCACATTCAGAGAAGGGCAGTGGAGCTGGTGAAAAGCTGAGAACACAAGTTTTATATGGAGCGGCTGAGAGAACTGGGATTTTTCAGCCTGGAGAAGAGGAGGCTGAGGGGAGACCTTATTGCTCTCTACAACTACCTGAAAGGAGATTGTAGCAAGGTCAGTGTTGGTCTGTTCTCCCACATAACAAGCGACAGGACAAGAGGAAACAGCCTCAAAGCTGCGCTATTATACATAAATCTCAATAGGCTGGAGAGATGGGCTGATAAGAACCTCATGAAGTTCAACAAAGGGAAGTGCCAAGCTCTGTGCCTGGGAATAACCCTATGCATCATCACATGCTGGAGACTGACCAGCTGAAGAGCAGCTTGTCAGAAAAAGCCCTGGGAGTCTAGGTGGACACCAAGCTGGCCATGATCCAGTAGTGTGCCCATAAAGCAGAGCTAGCCAATGGTGTCAAGGAGTGCACTAGGCAGAGTATTGCCAGCAGGTTGAAGGACATGATCTTCCTCCTCTACTCAGTGCTGGTGCAACATGCCTGGGTTCCATGTGCAAGTCTGGTTTGTACCAGGCTCTCTGGTACAAGAAAGACATGGAAATCCTGGAGCAAGTCCAGTGAAAAGGCAAAAAGATTATTAGTATCTTGGATTATCTGTCATACAAGAGGAGGCTGAGAGAGCTGGGAGTATTCAGCCTTGAGAATAAAGGCTAAATATATTTATAAACACCTGATAAAGGCCATGAGTAGATAATGTGAGACAATAAGCACAATCTGAAATGCAGGAAATTCCACTTAAACATAGTAATTTTTTTTTTTTAATTGTGATGATGGTCAAACACTGGCCCAGGTTGTCCAGAAGAGCTGTGGACCCTTGGAAATATTCAGAAGTTAGTTGGATACAGTCCTTGGCAATCTGTTGTAGCTGATCCTTCTCTGAGCATGGAGTGAGACTAGAGACCTTCCAAGGTGTCTTCCAGCCTCACTGCTTCTGTGATTCCACGAAGTGGAATACATGGTGGATGGAAGTAAGTCATTAAGTACTCACAATACTTAGTATTGTCACAAAAATCATACTGCCCATTATATTTCTTACTGCTGTTTATGTATATGTTGCAGAATAGGCATGACTAGAATGTGCTCTACTCTTTTCAAGTGCAGATAATGTACTGCACAATTTACTAATGTAAGAGGAAAGAGATGAGATATTCACAATAAGTTTTACTTCAGTAATCAACATACAAATATTACAAAGAAGGTTAGGCATATTTTCATTACTTTGTTTTCATTCATTTTTCTCCTCAAAAGACTTATTCTAATTGATATCTGCAGCAAACCTCTTATTACCAACAGTGGGAGGTGCAATGAACTGAAAAAAGTCGTAATTTCTTCTAATTTCCATAGTTGCTGAACAAGAAGAGAAAATATCAGTAAGTCCACATGGTCAAAATATATTCTTTTTAATGTTGTTACAAAATCATGTAGAAGTTGCAAGATGATATTAAAATATCTGGAACCTATCAGAAGATTAGTTTGCTACTATCTGTATCTAAGATATCAGTAAAGAGAAATAGGAAATGGGTTTTCCTAAACAAATAATTGAAATTATTCTTAAAATCATACAGCTGTGCAGAAGTAACTTTTACACAAAAGTTCAAAGAAATAATATCATTAGCACAAGAGCTTGGGAGCACATATGTATGAGCGTATTGTATACCTACCATTCTAAGAAGTAGGTGATATAATCCGAAAATTGATTACCACTCACGATACTTTACCTTTCTTCTTACATAAACATTAGTTTTGTAAAAAAGTTCAAGTTTTTTAATAGTTATTTTATGAATGCTTCATTTCACTGTAGAGCATTAATTGTGGTCTAGCTGTAATACAGTTACAAAAGTTTCCACACTTTACTGATACTGATAAGCAATATGTGGATATGCAAAGGATTTTAGTACCACATGGGTGGAGCTAAAACTTAGATGCTCTTATGAAACAATTAAAATAGATTGCCACACAATAATCCACATCAAAGAGCAAGAAAGGAGATTTTCTCATTTTAAGTTATTTATGTAATTTGATTGAGGCTTTGTGGGAAAAGCTAGGAAGATCGGTGCTAATTTAAGGGTATTGGAAGAAAAATGCTGAAAAGCTGCTAAAGCCATTGTTGTTAAGAAGGAAGAAGATTAGTAGGCTTATGATTTGTATACTTATTCACTGTAACAGTTCATAGGTCACTTCTACTAATTTTTTTATTAAAATATAGGCCGCACTAGACTTTGCCCGGAAGCCAGCAGACTTGGGCAACTTGGGTAAGTTCATAAGGCTTGTCTTTTGAAAGAGGGATGTGAAAGTGAGCATGAAAGTTGTGTCATTCTACAAAAGCAAGTACAAGACTGTGAAGCTGTTTCACTTGGGGGAACCAAGCTTTTTCATCAAAGTATTAAATTATATGTACTTCCATGGTTTAAAATGGTGTCTCATCTTACAAATACCAGCTATTTTACAGCACAATGCTTTATTTTTATGTTTTTATTCAGATCTAGATGGACAATTATCTGCCAATAACCTAAGAAAATACAACCTTTTTCCTCAGAATAACTGTGATAGATGAGTGGCCTCTAAATCCTGAGGGACTCATGCAATACCTTTTGGGATCTCTGCCTGCTCCTTCAGGCATGTTAGACAGATCACTTGGAGTACCATCCAAAGTTGCATGAAGTTAAGAATTTTGCCAAGAACAAGCTTTTATTGTATTTTTTAAGTCTGAGAATTAGGACTGTCAGACATGAAGTGGCTATTTAAGAAAAAATGCTCTTCCACTCCTAATTAGTTACTTATATCCTTTATCAATTATTGTTGCAAAATCACTCTGAGTATAGTTATTACTTAGTGTTATTAGCATAATTTCCAAGAGGATGTTTGGTGATCCAAATAGTGTATACTACATTTTTAGAAGACCCTTGTGGTTTTGGAAAGTTAATATTTTTTCTTCGGAATGACATTTACAGATGTCACTGTTAACAGTTCCAAGATTTGAAAGTTCTTATGAAACAAAAACACAGAGCTGGGGTTTTTTGCTTTTTTTTTTTTTTTTAATTGCATCTGTTCTGAGAAACACTACATGCCTGTAGAAGAAGCCATGATTTTTGTTTTCTGCCAAAATATCAATAATCTTCCAGTTTTAGTAGAAAGAGAGCTTTATAAGTAGGCCCCACTGAAGAGGTTTAGCAAAAAACGAGGTAGTGACATTAATTACTCAGAGGAATAAATTATTGTATTTCTGCTGCCCAACCAGGTCTGCCCTTAATATTTGTGTAAATGTAGTTACTGATCAGAGGGATGATCAATTAAAAAAGGATGAGGAAGCAGATACCCTAATTTGTGAATCTGTTTTCTTTGCTTATTTTGTAAATCAAAGGTGTTGATTTCGAAAGAAAAGACTAGGAAAGTACAAAAAGAAAAAATGATTAACTAGAGGAAAGGTCAAAGATGAAGTATGAAGCAATCTTGGTAAATATATATAGCAGTTTGGCAATGTTGGTCTGACACATTCTACCGTATTACAGAACAGAGGGGAAACAGGGTCAGCTGACTTCACTCAGGAAGCCTGTTGTCTGCTGACTCACTGACTCATTATTACTTCACATCCAGAAAAAGTGGATCCTCAGGAGAAGAGGACTTTAGGATTAGCTGGATAGTTCTGAGGAAAGTAAAGGAAAAAAACTTAGTTTTAAACTCTAAGCACTGGTAAAAAAATGGGTTTTAACTGTACCTAATATGCAATCTCTTTTTTTTAAATGGAAATTTAGCTGAGCAATAAAACCCGATTGTGACAAAAATAAGCAAAAATGGGGAAGCCAGGGCTTTTGTTAGCAGTCAGAAAGCAAGAATAGTGATAATCTTATAAGTAACAGTTAAAGGTAGGTTTCGCCTGCTTAAGATACTAACGGGACATGCCTCCCAGATAGTATTTTGTAGATGGTCAAAAACCAGGTCTTCAGAAAGTAAGCACTCTGAGGTCCTCCCCTCGCTGGGGTAGGAAGGACACAGATATTCAAAAGGATCTGTGTGCACCTGTGGGCTCGGTGCCAGCTGGCTGGGATCTGGGTGAAAAGTCAGTCACAGAGGATTCTGGGTGTTCATTCTTGTGTGATATTTTCAGCAATATAATCAATTAAATAATTGTTACTGAATATCTGCCTTAATTCTTGTCTGAAAGACCAGTCACAACCTTAATGGTATTTATGTACTGTGTTGGCTTTGTGGCGGGGGGGGGGTGGGAAGGGAAAGCTCCTCTGGCTCCAAGTCGTAACCCCCCCCCAGTCCAGGCTGAGCCAATGAGCAATGGAGAACCGCCTCTGCAAATCCATATTTATGAGGGGAAGGGCTGTCTTGAAAAGAAGAAGATGGAGAGAATCTGCAGGAGAGGCCATTGACCTGAACAAAAGACAACCATTGGCCTAAACAAAGACAGAGCTTCATTGCCAGGAGGAGGGAGGGGGAGGGAGAGGACAGAGAACCTCAGACACCCAGTTCAACAGCATGGAGTAGGAGAAGTTAAAGGAGGTCCCCTGCAGCCCAGGGAAGTTAATTGACAGGGCAGATACCCACGTGTAGGCTATGGAGGACTCCATGCTGGAGCAGGAAAGCTGAGCATGAGGGCAAGTGTGAATGAATTGAGACCCTGATTGATACTCAACACCAGAGCTGGGAGTGGGCCCCCAGAGCTGGGGGGTGAGGAGGTGCGCTGAACCAGAACCCATCTGCAGTCCATGGATGTCCCCATGCTGGAGCTGGGAGCTGAGCCCAAAGAGGTCCGTGACTCCATGGGAAGCTTGCTCTGAAACATCTTGTTCCTGGACTTTCATGTCAGGAAGAGCAGCAATGGTGAACTGGCTGCAACCCCCATTCCCTGTCCCCTGTGTTGCTTGAGGGAGAAGGTAGAGAAATTTGGAGTAAAGTGATTTGAGCCCAGGAGAAGGGAGGGGTGGGGGAAGGTGCTGTAAGATGTGGTTGTTTTGTCTCACTGCACTGCTCAGATGATTGGTAAAAAATTAAATTACGTTTTCTTCCCCAAGTTGAGCCTGTTTTGCCCATGACCATAACTGGTGAGTGAGCCATCCCTGTCCTCATCCTAATCTGTGCCCGCTTTGCTGTGATTCCCTTCCCATCTCACCTGGTGAGGGGAGTGAGTGCAGGACCACAGGGTCTACCTGTGGTTAAAACACCACACTTACCAAGCAGCTTAACTGGAATTAATTTCTGAATATATTGGCCTAACTTCTTTAAGGAAAGGAAGAGACATACTCTTTTTAGCTACCATGTGGTAACTTAGAGCATTCCCTTCTGCTTTCTTTTTGTATTATCCTTCTGCTTTCTTTTTGTATCATCCTTCTGCTTTTAAGCTTAAGTATAGAAAAACCTTAAGTATCTGGCAGAAGGAGGAAAGAGCCAAAGAAGGCTGGAATGAGCAAGAAGTTGGTTTGACAGAGCAGGAGAAGAGTTCTCAGGTCTTGAGTTATTTTTTTCTCCTCTCAGCAGCTGTTGGTTACTGGGGCCATGAAATATACTTGCTTTAAGAGCTCTGAGACCACCCCTCCTCTTGGAGTTTTGGCTGTCGGTGCTCAGGGCAAATTTAATGCAGTTGAGGACTGTCCCTGCCCTCTGGTGACCTTGGAAAGATCCCTTCCAGAGACATCACTTCCAAACAGCACTGCAGGAAGCTTCCTGTGGGAACTGACCTAAGGTGCCACTCTTGTGCTTGGATCCCATCTGAGCTGCAGTTGCCACTGCATAGCAGCCCTGCCTATGCCTGGCCATTGGCCCGCTAATCTGGGCCCAGACCCTGGCCCACAGAATGATGTCCCAGCCTTGCTCATCACTGTGGGCCTGCCTGGTGATCACTTGTTACCTTCACAGGGCCTGATCCTAACTGAATTGCTGACTAGCATTTCTGGCTTCACCTTGATCCTGTCTCATCACCTCGAACTTGCCTGATGTTCTGGGCTCTGGGCTGACTCTGGCTGCTGTTTCTGAGGTTGTGGTTTAGTCCCATCAAGCACCTCAGCCCCACACAACCGCTTGCTCACTCCCCTCCAGTGACACGAGGGGGAGAATCAGAAGGATAAAAGTAAGAAAACTCATGGGTTGAGATAAAGACATTTTCAAGCAAAAGCTGCACATGAAAGTAAAGCGAAAATAAGGAATGAATTCATTACTTCCAAAGGGCAGGCAGCCATTTCCAGGAAAGCAGGGCTTTGTCACACAACAGTTACTTGGGAAGAGAAACAGCAACACTGTAAGTTCCCCCTTCCTCCTCCTTCTACCAGCTTTTATTACTGCACATGATGTCATATGGTCTGGGATAATCTGCTGATGAGTTGGGGTCAGCTGTCCCAGCTGTGTCCCCTCACAGCTTCTTGCCCACCATCTTGCTGGTGGGGCAGTGTGAGAAACAGAAAGGACCTTAATGCTGTATAAGCACTGCTGCTCAGGAATAACTAAAACCTTGGTGTGCTATCAATGCTGTTTTGATCAGAAATCCAAGATGTAGCACCGTAGAGCTACTATGAAGAAAATTAACTCTATCCTAGCCAAAGCCAGTACACCTGAACAGGTCCTACTTATCTTGCTCAGAGGCTGTGAGGCAGGCCTGTGGTTGGTAAGCTTTTGGGGTCTCCCTCCGCTCCCGTCTCACCTCCCTGAGGGAGAGGCCAGCCTGTGCTGTATGGTGACAGTTAGCTCAGGCCTTCTTGAGTCCTCAGCCCAGACAGCCAAACCTCTGGGAGGAGGGGTGCACTCACAGTAGTAACATTTACTAAGGGTTAATACCCTTCTGCTGTCTTGCTTTACAGGATAAAGGATTAAACAGAGTCCTTGCTAATTTTGCATATATTAGTCTACATACATGCAAAAATATTTGGCATTTATTTTGGTGTTTGAAACAGTTATGCTACTGAGTACCCTGGGAGAAAACTGCGCCTGTGAGCAGGCCTGAGTCAGAACAATGAACAGTGACTGTCCAGACCAAGGAAATTAAGAGCTTAGAAACCAGAATTAAGTCTGCTTACAGAAAACTGCTTACCAAAGAGATGAACTACACCAGTCTGTAACAGGTACATGACGTATAATGCTTTCCAGGAATATATCTGAAGAAAATCTACAAGCAAAATCACATTGCAGCTTCAGTCAGTATTGATGGACTCTGCAAAAGAGACTGATGGCCTTGAGCCGCTCCATTACGTCTTTCCCTTTTGTGGTCAAGCTGCTCTGCTCCTTATGCGATACATTGTATGACTGGAATATGCAGTTCCAACAAATGAACTTTGTTCTTGTTCTGTACATGTAATTCAAGTTTGTTTTACCTTTGACCTGAAATCTCTTATGAGCACAGTTGCACTGGCTTACTGTAGAGTTTTTCATACGCTCAGCAGCTATTGTTCTTTTGGTTACAGGACATGGCTTTACAAATACAATATCAGGGTATTATGCCAAGCCCTCATTCAAACTGTTTCATATGTTCCTCATATGCAGCTAGGAAAGACTACTTGCATATGAAATTTTGCTTTGGTGAGAATGTAATTATACCAAGTTTTATTCTATGGTGACCTTACTGTATGATTACAGTGTTGTACAGGGGAGGCACAACTTCTTTTCATTTCACCAAGGCTGATGGAATCCTTTACTAACGGTTACCAGAGTTGCAGATCTAGCAGTTGATCTGCTTGTGTGAATTATTCATTCATTAACCCACATGAGGCAATGTGAGATAACACTGTTATTTAAGCTATCTGAAACAGCCAAGTTTATTTTGTTTGATGGATCTGGGTTGGGGAGTGTTATACAATTGCCTCATTTGGCAGATCTGAGAGAGCATTGACATCTGTCATGCCATGGAACAGTAGGTAGCTGGCAAGAGGTTAGGGTAGCAATTTCTTCTCCATTTATTTGTATAATTTTGTCTTTGCATTTAATCAGTTTGCAGGGGCTTCAGAGAAATATGAATTGAGTGGTTTCATTGACTAAAAAGCTTTTCAGCATCTCTCCAGTGAAATTTGTATGGGGTTCAGAATACTGGGTCATAACATCCTGAAGCAAATGTGATTGCTCCTCTCCATAACAAGTGGGGGAATAATATAGTTGACCCATTACTTATGTGTGAACTTGATGCAAGCGAATACATTAAGATGGGTAACTACTGAGCTATCCAAAAAAGCTGTGAAGGTTCATGACTGATGGAATCCTGCCCTGGTGGTACAGACTACTTAGATGATCAAATAATAGTGGAGCATTTGGGAAAGAAGACCGTCTTTAAACCTTTAGAATATGCTTAACAAAATATAGCATAAGAGCTGAACTTTTTCTACTTTCAGAAATTCAACTAAGCTAATGGAGATATTATTTTTCATTCTGTTGTAAGTGCATTTTTTTCTGCTTCTGAGCTCCATTTCAATTGCTGTTACAGGCTTGGACTGTCATGGAGTTATTGATGTTGGTACTCCTATTGCTTTAAATGGAAACAGGAGTTGGCAAGGAACAACCTTCAGTGTCTGTCTGTTTTACTAGCTTTCCTTGAACTTCAGGGGGTAGAACACTGAGAAACATCCTCCCACAGCCTAATGCAAGTTGCTTGTTGTCTGCTTTGAACCTGTCTAAGTGAGGTTAGCTGATCTTGCCAGAAGTAAATTAAGAAACACTCCCAAGAAGTCCTTTGCCAATAAATCTAAGGAAAAAGTAACTTTACACAGCAAAAGGAAGAAAAGCAGCTTGGGAAAATAACCTCTTCCACTTGCAAAGGTGGATATGGAAAAGAAGATGCTGGCTAAAGTCTCTTAGCCTTCTCTTAAAAAAAGAAAAGTATTCTTAAATTAGCCCACTGAATGTACAATAAGTGAAGATACAGGTTTCACACAAGCTAACCACTTAAGAACCAGGCTTCCAACACTCTCCCACTGATATGAAACCTGAAAACACTTTTCCTTCATTAGGATTCATTTTGATTTAGTTTGATGAACAGATGAACAGATTTAGAAAACTTTTCCCCCTCCTGTAGCAAAGACAAAGCTATAAAAGTGCTAGATTAAATACAGATGTCTCTAAACTAATAGGAATTTTTCCACTGATTTCAGTAGGCATTGATTCAACTCCTAAGCACAGAGTTATTCAGATGTTTGCTGTGGGTGAAATAAGGCCTCTTGTGGAATGTTAAGAAACAAAAATGTAAGCTCAGGAATGATCAGTAGGTCAAAAATAAATTTTATGTGCAAAACTCTGTAACTCACCACCCACCAATATAGAAGTCCTTTACAACAGAATCAATATGGTTCTATAGTGCCCGGAATAGCAACATTTTGGAGCATATTCAGATACTGTTAAGTCTGCCTAAAGGCTGTCCATGGATGTCTTTGTACATGGAAGCTTTGTCTGTGATAGAATGACTGTCATCATTCACAAGCATTTTGAAGTACTTAAAAACTGCACAGCACATTATTCAAGCCTGGAGATGAAACAACCACTCCAAAGCAGCTCTTCTGCAATTCTCTAGCCCTTCTCAACCCGAGAAGAGCACAGCAGATGTTTGGATTGTACTCTGTGGGCAAGACTTCAATCAAGAAGAAATTTAGGACTTGGGGATTATTAAATCCTGGATTAAAATATCAAAGTGGATTTTAAAATCATTGCCAAAACAGCTGTTGTTTACTGTCCCTTAACAAACCAGATGAATTTAGAAAAACATTTTTAACAAGTAGATTACAGGAAGTCCAGTATTCCTGTGACAAATATTTCAGGCAGCCCTACGTCTGTACTCCAGCTGCACTGATATATCCCTTGGTAGTCTGTGTGAGCTGTTCTTTATGCAGACCTATTACCCCTACTGCACATAGCCAGGAAATCCCATGGAAGAAAAGGGATTCAACATGGATGAGCCTCACAGTGATTAAACATATCAATTTACAATAAATATGAGTAATTCTTGGATGAATCTTGTTTCTCCAGTCAGGAGAACTCTTTGACATTTTGCCTATGGTTGGTAAGCCTAAGATTCAGCCCTGTTGGCTGTCAGTTGTCCCCTCATTCCTCCTCTTCTTTTGACTCACTCCTGTTCCATCTGAGATGCTATCAAAGACAATAATCTGGTTCCTAAAGTCCTTTATTTTTTTGCTTATTGATGCTCCTGAGCCTCTGTTATGAATCTGTTGGACAGACATATCTATGTAGGACTGTAGATCAAAACTTTTCCAGAGACTGAAGGTCACTGAGTGCATTTCATATTTATTTATTTATTAAAAAGTGAACTCAACATTTTTACTTTACAGTTGGGAAAATAGAAGCACTGAGAGCTAGGACTCAGCTTTGAAGGCATCATGATGCTGAATGTCTGAGTTGGGCATGCCTTTCAGAGACATTGAGTGTCTTGGAACTCCAGCAGGAGCTGAGGAAAGGTTTGCCTTTTGAAAAATCTTGTTAGCTACCTGCCCATATTTTCTAATTTGAAAAATGACAACACTACATTATAAAGCTCAGTAGAATATTAATCTAAAACCAGTTACATTAGCATTATTGGTTTATTAAGTTGGATTTACTGCTGTTCTTGAGCACTGTGGTTGATGGGTTCTGTTTCTGAGTAGGAGAAATGCATTCAAAAGTAAAAAATCTGTTAAACCTCACAGCATCCTGTGGAGCATTTTTAGAGAAGATATGGAGAAACGAGGTTAACTAGTTCCAAATTCTGTAAGTTTTTGTAGGTCAACACAGATGAACTCCAGATCCACAGTCTTATGTTCCAGTCTGACTGGGAGACAAGCATCTGCAGCCTGGAGTCCATGTAACACTGTTAATGGAGTGGGATGCCTAAGCTCTGCCTCTCAATGGAGCTGATGAGTTTGAGAGGAATGACACGCTAGCATAGAGATAAAAACTTTTGGATCACCGGTTTTGCATTTAGTCCATATGAAGTCTAGGGGAGGCCTTCTGCATTACCAGTGGATTTCGAACCTTGATCTGCTGATTCTCACTCCCCTGCACCACTGACTAGAATACATCATTTTGTGTATACGTGGAATACTTCTGGCACCTTATGCCTGCTCCACACAGTACAGTTCAACAGGCTCCTAACAGCCTGTATTAATAGTAGTGTTTGATTTAGGAAGTTGATGAACTCTGTACTACAGTAAAAGATGAATCATTTTAATAGACGTGGCAACCCTGAGTTTAACCAGGGTTTGTTAACATTTCCATGCACTAGTTGCACACCAGTAGCTTGTATTCAAAACCAGTATCTTGTCAAAAGGGCACTGTCCGGTGCTCCTCAGGGACACTAACATGCTTCTAAGGGAAACCCCTTTAGCCTTGTTTAAGAAAGAAGCCATAAAGCTGGGGAGCTTGTGGAAACCTCAGAGTAGTGAGGAAGGACATATATGAAGAATCAAGAGAAAGGCTGCAGTGAAAGTGTGCTTAGGTTCCAAAAGACTGTTTCCCACACTGTCAGGTCTCAGACTTGATTCTGTCTCCAAAGGCTTTTGCTGCAAGATCTTTTGCAGCTAAGTCAGCATAGAACCCCCGAAGTCAGATGCTAAAATGATTTACAGTAGCTGTCTGTCTGGACTTGTTTTCTCTTTATCAAGTAAAAGGAAATGTAACTAAAGAAAGCATGTTTTGTAGTGCATACCTCTTAGATTTCTAATGTAATGTATAAGAATACCCTTCCAGTAAGGAACCTCTTTGACCTTAAGGAAATTCTCAAACCCAGATGAAAAAGGAGTATTTAGTTGCTAAGAAGTAGCTGGTTTCTAAAAGGAAAAAAAAAAAAAAAAAGGAAAAATAAAAAGTTGTTTAGGTGCAGAATTACAGGAGGTATCTTAGCTTTTACAGGAGGTATCATAGCTTTTGTGCTGGGAAAGTCTCATATCAGACCCTATGAGAGAAGGGGGAAAAGCACTGCTCTCAATGGGAATGCTCTGGTAAAGGAGCTACCTTTATCTTTGAGGAAGTGTGGCTGACTGGGTTTCTGTGGCTTGCAAGTGAATGTGACAGGAGTGGCTGAATCCCGTCTATGTCAATATAAAGACAGAGAACCCAAACTTGCTTCATTTTTTGCTTTGGAATCCAGTCAGGATTCAGCATAACAATAATGGGACCTGGATCTGACTATAACAGAAGCTTTGCATCATAACTTAATAAACAGATTGTGCGATGGTGATAAATAAGGAAAATAAAACCAAAAGGATAGCGTTTCCTATACTACATGCAGAGATTGATTTAACTTTTTTAGGATTGCCTGTGAGAAGCTTATTTATGCTATAATCATGTGTGCTGCATGGTACAGATGTATTCTAGAAAGCTAAGTAAATATGCAGCACTCATATAGACTATGCATTTCGTGGTCAAGTTTTTTTTTTTTTTTTTTAAGTGATCTGAAATCTCTGGTAGCCTGTAATAGAAACTCCTAAGGGCAGTAGAGCCGGCTAAATTCCACTTTCCATATCTCTTGTAAATAATAACAGCAACCTCTTTCATTCTTGCATCTTGCCCAACTGTACGTGCATTATATAAATTTGCACCTTGTTAAGCACTGTGATCCTAGAGAATAGTTAGGTACTTGCAGTGCTACTGAACAGCAAAAAAGTTTTATTTTCTTTTAAGAAATAGAGTAGATAATGTAATAAGTAATCTCTGTCACACCTTGTCATGTTGCAAAGGTCAGGAGTTATATCGTAGAATCATAGAATGTTGTGAGTTGGAAGGGACCCACAAGGATCATCGAGTCCAACACTTGCCCCAGAATAGGACAATCCCAAGACTCAGACCATGTGTCGGAGGGCACGTGTTGTCCAAATGCTTCTGGAATATTGTCAGGCTTGGTGCCATGACCACCTCCCTACGGAGCCTGTTCCAGTGCTCCACCACCCTCTGAGTGAAGAACCTTTTCCTCATGTCCAACCTCAACCTCCCCTGGCACATCTTCCTGCCATTTCCCCTGGTCCTGGCATTGATCACCAGACAGAAGAGATCAGCACCTGCCCCTCCTCTTTTCCATGTGAGGAAGTTACAGACAGCGATGAGATCTCCTCTCAGTCTCCTTCAGGCTGAATGAAACAAGTGACTTCAGCCACTCCTCATACGGCTTCCCCTCTAAGCCCTTCACCAATTTTGTGGCCAATTGATTATGATTAATAGTCAGAGGTCTCATGGAAAAACCCAGTAACTCATTGCACACTTATGAAGGGCATCTGAATGTTACTCTGTCTGTCTCAAGTATTATGTTACATTGACAGTCATACTCTTGAAAAAAGGACATATACGCCACTATAAATAACTTGAAATATGAAGGAAAGCATCAGATTTCAAAATGAACTTGTGTAATTGGAGATATTGAAGATATGGTCTAAATAAAAAGATGGGATGAAATTTACTAAAGTAGAATGCAGGATATTGATCTATCTGCACATGCACTGGACAATGAACAATTTATCAGGCAGGTGTTCTTCAGGGGAGACTCTCAGAATGACAACAGATTTCAGCCTAGCTCTATGTGGTCAGCATTGCTCTAATACTAGGACAGAGGCAAATATTAGCAAGATCCTGGTAATATAGATTGACTAGGAGAGTTTCAGTTTGAGCACAGTGCTTCTACTTGAGAAAGGGCTGAGATAATTGATGAGAATGAGTATGATCAGGCTAACCACTATGACCTAGGAAGAAAGGCTAGATGAACTAAGTTCTTAAAGAAGAGAAGAGGAATACTTGGTCTCTATCTTTGTAGAGGTCAGAAGAGCCACCAATGTGCTTGAAATACATTGGGAAAGACTCAGCATAAACATTAGGGAAACCTTATAAATGGTAAGACAAAGAGTGCCTGTGTGTCACGTGAAACTTGCACTGTCAGAGCATCTTAAAAACAGGTTGAACAGATTTCTGTCAGAAATGACAGATACTATTGCTCTTCCTTTCAGACAGGGGATTGAAATAATGATCTATTAATGTGTCTTCTAGTCCTCTCCTTCTAGGATAACTGTCACCCCATTAGGTGATCTGGAGTCATTATTAACATCTGAAAGTGTATAGAGGAAAATATACAAATCTCTGCATACGCAGGACTTCTGAAGGGCACAAATTGCAACTTTATATCAGGGCCATGAGTGTGCTTATTAAGCCTTAATTGCCTTAACTGGCCTGACTGGGGACCATCACCCATGCAGTCCCTGCCCATGGCACAGGAGTTCCATTTAAGCCCAGGCCTGAGCAACCCATCCTGGTCTGAGCTGTGTTAGACATGTATATTTCTGCATTCCTGTCTTCTCTTGCTCCTGAATTGTTTGGATTTCCTGATTTCACCTAGACCCTGATGCATTACTTTGCCTTATCTGATGATTACTAGGCTGTTGATGGGACCTGTTAACATCATCAACCTGAACCTGACCTTGCTTGCGTACTGTGTTCAGACCGACCCTGTGGGACTGTACCCTGTCTCTGAAGGCACTGTCTGTGCTGGTGTCACCCTTGATTCATGGCTTTTTTTTTCTTTAAAGAGCACTCTGAGTCTTTTTGATCCCTCACACTTAGAGCCATTGTCTTCAGAGATATCTTAGTTCTCTGCCAAAGTAATTACTACTAATACCAAAATTAAATTCAATAGACCAACAACCACATTTAATAAGATACTGTTCTGATTTATTAAAATTTGTCAGTGTTGCTTTTAGATAATAGTCTTCACCAACATGAGGGGTTTTGTGCAACTTCTTGAGCGAACATGACAGTTGATAAATATTACTTGTGTTCCACTACTGTACCAGTTTTTTGTCAGACCAGTTGACAAGTAAAGCACTGCACAGAAACAGATTTTTCTTATCTGTCTGTTGTCTGGAATGTACTAATCTTTAAAATGAGAACACATCTCTAGCAGAGAAATTGCCAGTATTAAATTATTCTTCAAACTCTTATCCTTCCCAAACTCACAGATGTCTATTGAAATGGCAGTGCGCTCTTAGATAATAATGTCCACATTAGAACGCCTTGAAAACAACCAATAGAGGGTTTTTTGGTTGTGTTATAAATTCTGACTGAGAAAATCACCTTACATATAGGCAATTATGGTGTTAATGGGCATAGCATACAGAGTAGAACAAAGGCATTTTGGTGAAGTACATATGAGTGAAGGTATTGGAACAGCTTAATAGACTGTTAATGTCATCGTAGCACAATGCATTTAATGTGTTGTACCTAGCATTCCTATGGCATCAATCAAATGCAAATGATAACTATTATTCTATGCAACTTAGTTAATATATCACAATTTTATTTTCTAGGAAGGAGTCTGTGGTGTAGGTCTACTGTTATAAATAAATTAAAAAAAAATCTGGCTAAATTCCCTGAAAATGAAATAGTATGAAACTCACCAGGGTAATACTGAAAGGATTGTCTTCAGAGGACAATTTGACTGCATGATGCTGAGAATTCTCGAATGGCACTGCCATCACTGATGGTAACTACAAGCTGCTACAGCACTGAGGGGTGTTGATAGTACAGTACTGCATTCTCAAAGAGGCATAAGCCATAACTTTATATAAACACAGAGGAACATTTTTGGAATGCAGATTTCTTAAGAAAAGTGCAAAGCAGTCTGAAAACTGACAGCTGGGTTTTTTTCAGTAGCACAGACTTAGCAGTACTAACCTTAATTCCCTTGCTCTATGCCTTCTTCTAAGCACATGTGCACAGTTTCTGTTGCAGCTTTTAGGCAGCTATAAATTATGACTTCAGGTATGCCCTCACAGACACCTCAGTTGGTGGCTTATGGTTACATGTCTCTGTTCTCAGTTGCATTCAATATGATATTGTTATAGTTTAAATCTTTGTAGTTTGCTGTCTTCTATCCTCTAGCAATAATATATCTATTTCTTAGTTCTAGACAGGACTTGAATATTATTGTCCTGTGTTTGTGTTGTAACTACCACAACAAAATCCTTACCCATAACTGCATCTCCTGGATGTTAATGCAATACATTAAACAATTATGGGATCATACTAACATCAATACAAAACCTGCCATATTGTTTAACTGGTGGTACTTAGATAATGGCCACATACCTAGGATATTAGTTTTTCTTTATGCTGGTATGTCATTATGAGGTAATTTGTCTTTTTAAACAGACTGTCTTATTGATAACTTCTGTCATAGCCTCATCTACTGTATCTTACTGTGAAAAGCCTGAAAACTACAGTTATATGTGGGATGATGGGAGATATAACATATATGCCACATGAGACATGAAGGCCTGCTGTGATCTTTCTGAAGGTGCTGCATCTTACCATAGCAACATGTTGCTGCCTAGCTTTCCAAGGACATTTGGCAGGGTTGTAGACAACAGTAGTCAAATGAAAAAGTTTCCTGTACAGTATGTAGATATCTGTAACTGACTCCCTGTCCCTATCAAGCCAGCATGAGTCAATCCCTTTCCCTCTTCTTCTGCCTTAATTGTCACACCTGTTGTGGGAGTGGTTCATACTCACTACATGGGCAATAGTACCCATCTGCCTGTAACTGATAGTCCTTTTGCTTGCTTTTCTTCAAGTGTTCAGAGGAGAACTACCTTTTACCCAATTCCTCCCTTTTGAATCAGATATCAGGTTAACTCAGTTACAGCTAAAGAGGTCAGAAGTAATGATCTTTGTACAGCTAACAAAAGGTAAGACACACTGGAAGATAAATACATTCCAGAGGAAATTGAGCATGTAATACAGAACACCTGCAGATTCTGCTGCTTGGAAACAAAAGGTGGGAGTGCTTTACTTTTGTGCAGAGCAGAATAAGGATGCTATTATTTGTAGAAACAATTAGTGCGAACTCACAAAAGGAGTGCCTCATGAATCTGATAGCCTCTCATGGAAAGAGGAAAACCAAGTGAGTCACAGCAGGGAAACTACTGACGATTAATCAAGACCAGGGGAAAGCTTTTCATAGAGGAAAATGTAAAAGGCTTAACCCCAAAACCAGGGACTAAGGTAGACAGACAGCTTAAGTGGATAAGGAGTTAGTTGCAAGTCCAAAGACAGAATGGTGCAAAGCAGGATTACAAAGCCTAGAAATGGATTATGGTTGTATTGGAAAGAAAGGGGAGAAGTGAGAGAGCTGAGGCAAGATAGCCTTGACAGTTGTTATTTCACAGGTAACATGCTTGTCCAACATAAGCATGTTGATTCCCTGTTTAATAGAATCACTTGCACCTCACATGGTAAGCAACTTTTATAAACATGGAAAAGAAAAACCTGCTTTGAATAATAGAAATCTTTAGGGGCAGTGGAACCATTATATTCAATTGACTTGATTATTTATGTTATGGACCCTGAACCATCTATGATTCACAGCTCTGAACACCTTCCTTTCCTTTGTGTCCCATGGAATGAAAAGGGTAGGCTATACTGTTATTGCCTTCCTCTTTTAGCAATGGCTGGTGTGGCATGCCTTTGTGTTACCTTTTACTACTGTTTTACTTAATGGTGTCCTGCCTTCCTCTTCTTCAGTCCCGACTGTGACCACACCTATCTCTGATTTAAGATATTTGAGGAGTTTGGCCCATCCAAGAGGTTACGCCCTCTCATCCTTCCCCCTGTCTTCTTACCAAGACAAGGGTCTCAGGAGGCAAGTTGCTAGTTTTTCAGAATTTTGGATAAGCCCCTCTGAATTAATCAAATACAGAGTGGGACATAGTTGTGTCCTGACACGTCCAGAGTCTGAATTCTTAGCCTGACAAGGACTGTTGAGGGGTTGATACTACTGCTAACAATTGCATTCTGGCAGAGTGTCCTTGGGCTGCATGAGTCACAAGTATTCCTGTACTACAAAAAATGATGATACAGATTAATAACTAAAATCCATGAAATACTCTAGAATTCCCAGTACAGACACCCCTGACAAAAGGGGTTAATTAATTTTCTGGTTGTCATGAGTGCACTGAATGTTTTACACTTGAGAAACCATATGACTGTGAATGAGAAACAAATGGAGGACCCAGATAACAACAATGTAAGGAAAACAGTGGAGCACCTGTTAATTGTTTGGTATGCATCCTAATAGAGGCATAACAAAGCAGTTCAGAGAAGGGAAAATTCCTGTTTTATTCCACAGTAGTCTTCCATCTGTTCTGCTCTGGAATGAGAAGAGAAGTAATTTCTTTGCAGAAGCAAACTGAACCACCATTCTGGAAAGGTCTTCTTGAAATGGGCTGGAAAAAAAAGATGCCCTCTCCCCTACCCCAGGAACATAGTGTTCTGTGGGAGCAAGAATCTCTCTAGCAGTAAGCAAAGGGCATTTTACAATCGTATAACATGTGAATATAAATAATAAGCAAATAACAAGAATATATGGCTTGTATATTTTGCTACTAAGGCTTTGCAAGAAGTCTTCTCTCTCTTGTAGGTAGATCTCAGACTCTTCTTCATGGTCAGTCCAATGACGAAAGGTGCCTGCTTCCCCTGTCCTGGGCAGAAAATGGCATTTCTTACTGTACTGCTCTGTGTTGATAGAATTTGTTGTCCTGTCACATTGTTGAACAGAAAAAGAGGTCTATTTGTTTTAAGGAGTAGAATTTAAATAAGAATCTGTATTGCCGATTTTTGTTCAGGGAGCAGAAACAGCATAAAGGAGTCTTTGTTCACTGTGGCTTAGAGATAAGGTGGGTTGTTGCCAATTTTAACCATTAAAACAATTAAAAGTTTTCTGGGAAGGAAGTTAAAATTTCCTTTTGAGAAAATATTTGTGCAAAAATGTACATATCTATAGCGTGCCATTACCCTTGAGGTCTGGATCTTTTTTGTCAGGCTGTGCTGACACCTTATCACTACAACAACAAGCTAAACACAACTTTAAGTGTAAATATGCATTTAGGACCTTTGCCCACAAGTATTTTTCCCTGGTAGTTTGAAACCCTGTGCTCTGCACCTCGTGTGCTTGTAGGTTAAAAGCGAAGAGCACCTTGGGAGTTAGGGAAGGTACAGGATACCAACTGCATGTCTAAATCTTCTGAGACAACAAGAGACTCCTCTGCCTTTCCGAGCAGGGCGCTCGCTTTAAGGTGCGGGGAAGTGCGGGGCGGTAGCCTCAGACTCCGCCCACCCTGGTTTCCGTTTGCCCCGTTTCAGCCCCACATGGGACATGTCCTGGTTAACAGGGGCTGGGTGAAGACAGAGGTGACAAATTTAAGACCAACTCAGCCAAATCTCTCGCCTCACTTTTTTCTCCAACTAGACGAGCTGAAAGATGCGGATGAGAGGAGAGCGCAGGCATTTTGTGTGGGCCCCCTCTGCCCAGGGCCAGGCTGCTCGTGGGCCGACTTTCCTGCTCGGAAAGCCCGGATCAAACGCTCCTTCTGGTCCTGGCGTTTGTATTACAGCACGAACTTCCGAAACACCGCTGGAGCCCGCGCTGCCGTTATCGACACCCCTCGCTTCGGACGAAGCGCGGCTCCGCCCGTCACAGCTCAGCCTAGCCCAGCCCAGCCCCGCCGCCACGCGCCTCCCTGGCAGCGGGCGGAGCGCGACGCCAAGCCCAGCCCAGCCCAGCCCCTGGGCCGCCCGCGCCCCGGGGCGGCTCTGACACGCGCTCCTCTCGCGAGAGGACAGCCGGCGGCGGCCGCTCCCCATAAATAGCGGGCGAGGCCCAGCCGCTCCTGTTGGTGGCGGTTCTTCGTCCCCCTTGTGCTCTTCCTCCTCCACTTCCCTCCCCGGGTGAGTACGGCCGCCCGCCGCGCTCTGGCCCAGCTCTCTTCGGTCGCGGGCGGGAGGACTGGGCGCCCGCTCGCCCCGCGGGGCTGACTGCGCAATACAGTGGGGCTGTACAGTGGGGCCTCCCCCGCTGCCTCCGTCATCGCCCCCGCGGTGCTCCCGCCCCGAGTCCCGCTGCAGTTCACTGGGCTGCCTAAGCCACTCCCGGCACCTGAGAGCGCCGAGGCGCTCGTCCGCCCCCGGCGGAGTCGTTGGACGGCCCCATCCCTGGAGAGGGGCCCCGGAAACCCGGGGAGCTTCGGGCCCTGGGCACCGCGCTGAGCCGGGGCGCGCTCCCGGGCTCTTCTGCGCGGCTTCCTGCTCTTTCGCTTTCCATCGCGAGGGCGGAAAGTAGAAATTAAATTAAATTAAGTTTGTGACGGACTGTATTCACTTCCCTGTCCAGGGTCTTCTGCTGTCTCTGAAATACGCTTCTGTGCCGTGGGCTTTGATTCAGGCACCTTGCTCACCTGCTCCACTGAAGTGGGTCTGACTCTTGCCAAAGCTTAAACTAGTCGAGGGATCTCTGAAACTGTGCAGGTTTCTAGCTATCTTCCCTGTCTTTAATTGCAGGGATAACTTTACAGATTAAATCTCCGATTTCAGTGACTAAAATTCAAATCTATGCCGTGTGTGGCTGGATCTTTTGGGAAGCATTACAAATACTGAACAGTCCTTAAAGCAAGGGCCCTTCTTTCTTCAGAGGTCATGTTCCACACTGCTAGCCTCTTCTGTTCTGCAGCATGCTTTGCAGCTCAAAGTGTGCTTTGGTTGTAGTCTAAGGAGTCTGGCTTGTAATGCTGTGTGAGGAACTAAGCATATTTCTGGGGGTATTTCGGTGCTTGATAAATGGAAGGAGAACTTCTTGGTTACTACTGTAACCTTTACCAGGTGTTTGTGTGTTCTTTGTACAGTGGTTAATCTCATTACAGGCATTACCTTATGGCACATGTGTGTTAATATGTGCAAATATGTCTGTGAAATGTTAACATCATGCTTTTGTCCTTGTTCCACATTATGTAATGAGGAAAAGTTTTACTTGACCACAGGCAGAATATTAACATGCTCCTTTTGATATTGTCACATATACAAGAAAGAAAACTGCTGTTGGCTCTGTGACAAAAGTAGCAGAAAGCCTTTAAAACCATGGTCCTTTTGAGAACTGACTGTTAGCTTGCCTTTCTGTTGTCTTCATGTATGCAGGTTCTTCTGGTACTTACATTTCATATTAAATCAATGCAAAAAGTGCTTCTTGCAGATTTTGTTCAGCCTGCATGCATGCTAGGATGACAGTGCACATCTGTACTTTCACTTTGTGGTACTGCAATGGCCCTCTCCTTTTATAAGGTTCTTATGGGGAGAGCTGTTAGTGTTTTCTCCTTGGGAACCCATGTTGGAAAATAACTGAGCAGCACAGGCTTGTTGAATGACTGGTGTCTACAGCCTGTTTCAGTGTGGGATGGATAATAATTCAGTCTAAATTGGCGTAAAGGATTGTTATTTTCTGCAGTGGCAAGTCCTGTACTCTGCATGTTACAGGAATGCTAGCTGGGCGGGGGAGCCCTGTGTGGGCATCAGGCATGGCACTAGAGATAATGAGCTTGAGAACTGAGCTGGGGTTACCACAGTGAGTACTTCACTTCAGTCTTCGATGTGTTTCCAAGATTTGGACAGTAATGATAGCTCAAATGTCAAACTTGATGCCTTCATGCTAACAGAAGATCCAATCCAATTAAATATTTTGATGGTGTATGCTTCATCTGGCTTAGACATCCTAAACTAGAGTTTTAGTGACTTGCTGTCTGGCTTTTCTTTGTCCCCGGTTAGCAGATAAGACCAAGTGTGTGTGTCTGTTCTAGAAAAATAAATTAATCCACCAGTCGGTGGCTCTTTGGTAATTCTGTGCTGAACAGCTGTACCTCAAAGCCTGTCTCTTGCATGTGCCCTACTTGTGCTGCTTAAGCCAAACAAAGTAATTAGGAAACAAAGTTTTGGATTTCTAAATTGTTACAATAAAATCTAATGCCTGTATGCAAGAACATGAACAAGCTAATCCCTTGATCAGTGGAATGGATTACAAAAGGGTTGTTGGCTTGGTGATTAGATGAAGTGGATATGAGGATGCCATAACTCAGATATGCTTCTTTCACAGGCTTTGTAAGATTCAAGACCTGAAAAAATGGCACTGGCAGCAATTGATCCACAGCAGGTACGTGTGAGTTAGCCCCATAATTTTTCCTAATCTGGTTCAGAAAAATAGGAGTCAAGTAACCTCTTTCTCTTTCAAACAGAACATTGTATCGAGGGTTGTCAGCCTTCCCTTGGTGAGCTCCACCTATCACATGGTGTCCACAGCTTACATCACCACAAAGGATAACCATCCTTATCTGAAGTCAGTATGTGAGATAGCAGAGAAAGGAGTGAAAACAATTACTTCAGTAGCCGTGACGAGTGCTATGCCTATCATCCAGAAACTGGAACCACAAAGTAAGGCAAAGATGGATCTGTTGATAACTTTAATTCAACTAATTGCTTTATATATCCAGATGCACATACAGTTTAACACGATCATGCTGGTTTGGAGTGCTCTTTCAAGTGGCTGGACCTGTTGCCTGGCTTGTTGAGTAACTGATTATAGATGAGTATGATTTAACGCACAAAAAACCCCAGCCCACAAAACTCCCACCCCCCCAAAAAAATAGAACCAACGCAGATTCCAGTGCTCGTAATACTAAACCGACTCACTCCTCTTGATACGTGAGATGGTGACAGAGTCTCTTGCTCAACACCTTCCTCACCTTTCACCTGGTTTCAAATGCTACTTTGTACTTTCTCTCAGGGAGAATAGCTTGTGGTTAAATTTGGCAACTGTGTCACAAGGTTGTGGTAACCAGGAGCCTGGTTTCAGGAAGTGGCCAAAGGTCAGGTGCTTCAGCTTGTTGCTTGTAAAGTATCAGGTGGATTTTCTTTGCCTGAAAGTGAGCTTTTTTCTGGGACTATAACCCTGCTTTGTTCTTGGGTTTTGCTGCCTCATCTCACTGAAAAGGGGAGAAAACTAAGAGCATTGTTGCATGAGCTCTGTTTCAACAAGAATTCTCAACTGGAGTTATTTTTACTAAGGAAAATAAAACAAACTGTTGTAATTTCTCTTATAGTTGTAGCTGCCAACAACTATGCATGTATAGGTCTAGACAAAATAGAAGAG
Organism: Caprimulgus europaeus; assembly: GCA_907165065.1. The sequence continues at coordinate 45,577,076 of OU015527.1, forward strand.
AGACTGCCTATACTGAATCAACCCACTGACAAGGTAAGTTCTTTCCATGTACATGTGCTAAGCAAAAGAACTATGTACCCTTCCTCTTTTCTGTTATCACTAAAAATATAAGGAAACATATTTCAATAAGCCATGCCTGAAACATAGCTTAGAGGCAAGGAGGAAGTAAAAGGTGTTTCTGTAGAGTTGTTTGTTGGCTTTGGGAGGCTATTAAGCATTTTTTTTTTAATTTGCCCACCATTTGACACATCTATCTATAGCTCCTGTTCACTGGTGGGCATCTCTTAAAATTTGAGTCCCTGTCTCTTTCCTGTTCAGTGTGAAGCAAATAATGTCTGAATTACATTCACCGAAATGTTTTGAGCTGCATGGCAGTCCTATTTTGCTTCCTTGTGCACATGTTTTCAGAGCAGAATTTCTCCTAGATAACCAATACATGTACAAAGCATTAGCATAAATTTATGTTTATTGGATTATGCATCTCTCATTAGAAAATATTTCTAATGAATCTGCTTGTTTCCTGTGGCAGGTTGTCGCCAATGCCAAGGATGTAGTTGTTGGAGCCAAAGAAGCTGTAACAACTACTGTGACTGGTGCCAAGGAAACTGTTGCTCATACAATCACTGGAGTTGTGGGCAAGACTAAAGAAGCAATGCAAGACAGTGTAGAAATGACCAAGTCAGTTGTCAGTGGCAGCATTAACACTGTCCTTGGAAGTCGTGTGGTGCAAATAGTGAGCAGTGGTGTGGACAGTGCTCTAACTAAATCGGAGACCCTTGTGGACCAGTATCTCCCACTTACAGAAGCAGAACTAGGTAAAATCTACTAAAGGTTTGATTTTGTTGGAAGAGAGAAGCAACCAATCATGTATTTATTACTTACTCATACTGGGGAAGAGGCATGTGCTTCCCAAACTGTCTTTTGCTTTGCTGGTTGTAACAGCATCTTCACAGATGTGAAGAAGCAGAGTGAAAGTAAGGACTTCCATGTGTGGTGGTCTATCAACCTACTCTGGTGCTACAAAACAAGTCCAGTATTCGGCTGTTACTAAGCAACTAAAATTGCCTCAAACCTGTTAACCTGTGGTCAATTTTCTTACTTTCTACATATCTAGAGAAAGAAGCTGCAAAAGTTGAAGGTTTTGAAGTTGGAGTTCAAAAGCCAAGCTACTACATTAGACTAGGATCCCTGTCTTCAAAGTTTCGCACACGTGCCTACCAACAAGCCTTAAACAAAGTTAAAGATGCTAAACAGAAAAGCCAGGAGACAATCTCTCAGCTCCACCACACGGTTAGTCTGGTAAGTTTAAGCTTTCACTTGAGGTATAAAAAGTAAATGTTGTCACAATTTTAGAGTGCAGAGAACAGGCAAAAGTGGCATAGGAAAACTGTAATTGCTCTCAAGACTAAATGCATTTTCTAAACGAAAGCATTTCCTGTTCAGAGCTTTCCACCACCATTCAGGAGAGGTCCTAAATCTGGCTGAGCTGTAAACTAACCAACAATTGCTTGTATTTTTAAGCACTGCAGAAATAGACATGTGTTTAAAATTATATTCCTGTTTAGAGTGCTGAGTTTGACACAGACTTCATTCAGTGAAGCATGTGTCTTGCAATTTAGAAACACTTCAGTCCTTTAAGTCCTTATATCGGATTCTTTATGGGCTTGCTCTTCTTGCTGTGGGTGTCTCTGAGCATTCCTGGGTACTTTAGTAGTCTTATCCTAACAATGTACCTTTATGTTCAGTACTAGCTGTGCATAAAGTCATGGCCTTCTGTACACTTTCAAATCCTTATGTAGGATGCTAGTGAGGGAGGGGAAAATAGTTGAGGCAGAGGAATACACTACGTAACATCTCAAAACTGCTTCCAGTTTTCTCTCCTTTTGAAGAGAAGAAACACACTCTTATATTCCCCTAAGTCTTTTATACTGAACTTTTAAAGCATTTAAAAAGGAGGTTACAAAGCATGTAGGGTAGAGTAGCCCTAATGGAATTGTTTGGACTCTGCTTTACTTCCTTATTTGGCTGTATTTCAGATCGAGTATGCCAGAAAGAACATGAATAGTGCCAATCAGAAACTTCTTGATGCTCAGGAAAAGCTTTATCAATCCTGGGTAGAATGGAAGAAAAATACAGGCCAAAATGATGGAGATGAACCACATAGCGCTGAGGTAAATAGATTTAAATGTAGACGAGAAATAAATGGATTGCATACTGTCAAGGTAATGGCAAACTAACAGTCTCCAAAGTGTGCAACATCTCAGCAACACAGAAACAAATGTGGAATCTGAATGCTGAAGGTCAGGGAAGCTGACTGGTGACTACTGTGAAAAGTAGAGGACACCCAAACTCATAAATGAGCCTACTTCCTGCAAATGCTCTGAGGTTCATTCTTCTTTCAAGAGAATGCTCATCCTGTTCAGCATGTGAACCTGTGTTGGGATATCCATCTCTAGATCAGCTAGGACTCACTTTAATCTGATATCACCAGACCAGAAATAACAATTTCTCAGTGCAGAGCAGTCTTAGGCACAGACTCAGTCCTATATGTAGATTTAAACAGTGGTTCATTGGTTAGAATATACTACTTCTTATCCAGAGTTGAAACAAGAGCTGGCTTATCTGTTGCTGGATAGAAGCTACAAGTGTTTCTGTTCCACAAAGTACTTGAGTGTTGAAGAAATATCAAGTACTTTCAAGCCTCTGACTCTTCAGTCTGTTTTATTATCTGCTATAACTTTATTCTGCTTATATATCCTTTACTCTGCTTCATTATGTATCTTAAGCAACATAAATCTGCTACAGTTGCAAAAAGATACTAATGTGCTGTTATGCTTTTTGTTTCCAGCACATTGAGTCAAGAACTCTAGCTATTGCACGGGGCCTCACTCAGCAGCTTCAGACCACCTGCCTCACACTGGTCTCAAGCCTACAGGGGCTGCCACAGAATGTGCAGGACCAGGTTTACAGTGTTGGGTCAATGGCAGGTGATGTCTACCAGAGCTTTTGGTCAGTATCCTCCTTCCAAGAGTTATCAGACAGCTTTCTTACCACTAGCAAAGGACAGCTGAAGAAAATGAAGGAGTCTCTGGATGATGTGATGGATTATCTTGTTAACAACACACCGCTCAACTGGCTGGTAGGTCCCTTTTACCCACAGCTGCCTGGCATTCAGCATGCTGAGAGCAAAGGTGAAGGGGAGAAAAATTCCAGCCAGAAAGACAAACAGCCTGAACACGCTACTGAATAAACTGCATAGCATGCATGTACTCTGCTGACTGATGAAACAAGTGGCATTAGCAAGTGTAGCTGTCAAAAAAGCCTTGGAAAAAAATCCATAAACATAAGAGTGGGGGAATGATACAGAGAAAGGACATTCACACATGGCCTGTATTGACCTGTGTAGTTAAGCCACTCCAAAAACTCAAGTTGTCTTAAATACCTAAATATTGGCAGCTTACAGTTGTCAAGATGCCTTGTTTGTCTGTCAAGTTAAGAAACCTCACCATGCTTATTAATGGTATTAATACCATTAGTCTAAATGAAACCTACCCTAACTGAAAGCATTTGATTTGTTGCTTAATCTCTACCAGAATTATATAAAAGCCTTACATACTATGAAATGTATTGAAAAGCCCTGCAGTCTAGCTAAGTGCGCTTAAATTCCATGTTTGCTGCAGATTGTACATTTGATTATTATGAATCTGACTGTCTCAGATTCTACTGCTACACAATTCATGACAAAAGTTCTGAGAGTGCTGAATTCCAAAGCTGAAAGTGGGGTTTCTGAATGAGTCAGCTGGAGTTACTTAAATGCTGTGATAGTGCTAACATTAACGATATAAACTTGTATGTACTACACAAAATACTATTGTATAACACAGTAACCTGACCACAGAATCATAGAATATCTCAAATTGGAAGAGACCTCTAAGGATCATCAAGTCTAAATCCCTGCTTCTTGCAGGGCTACCTAAAACTAAACCATACAACTAAGAGTATCATGCAGATGCTCCTTGAACTCTCACAGGCTTGGTGCTGTGATCACTTCCCTGGAGAGCCTGTTCCAGTGACCAAATGGTTAATAATTTTTTTTAATATACAGTACAAAGACAAGATTCATGCTGTTTGTACCCAGGTGCCTGCTGTTATGTGGGTTGTTGGGGGTTTTTTGTAGCCATCTTTTTTGTAACTGATTTTGTATGTTAGTAATAAATGCTTCAGTAGCCAAGTCTGTCTCCATTTCAGTCGTTTTAAAAACAAATGTAACTTGCTGTTCTGTGACTCCTTCAGACTGGGTCCAGCAGAAAGCAAGCTTGAAATGCAGATGAAGTAGATGTGCATTGAAAGTGTGTGTGTGTGTGTATAGATACCTAAGATACTGCTGTAGCATTTCCTTACTCCCTTTGAGTTCCTGTGCTTATTTCCATTCAGTCTTAGCTTTACTGCTGCTTTTTTGGTGCTTGCTGTTGCCTGCCTTTAATGATGACATAAGCTGTGAGCTGATGGATGTTCTAATATTGAGAAGAGAAGGATATGGACAAAAACCCCTCTGTCCTGCCTTTGCAGTAGGTGTTTTGTGTGTGTGAGACTGCTGGCTACCTGCTTTGGCTGCTGGCTCCCTATAAACAGTATATACTTCTCATCTGCAAACACCAGTTTTAACCTGTTTAACTTTACCCTCTTCTAAACTTGAGTGACTAATGTACATTAACACTCAGCTACTTGGGTGGAATTGTTTCTCAATAATTCCTGTGAATCTTATCCCTAAAAGAAAATTACACTCACTTGGTTGGGGCTGTCCAGGTAAGTTGTGTTTATGTTCTTAATGCATGCCCTGTGCAACTTTGAGTTGCAATCATTTAATGTAGCAATATTGGCCACTATTTTCAAAGAGGTCACCAAATAGTGTGAAGCAAAAATGGAGTTCAAAGATAAGCTTGTCACCTAGTGATGTGTTGCTTGGAACAGTGCCTCCACCTGGCACAACGATGTGGGCACTAAAGCAAATTACATGTAGCCTAGACTTCTAATTAAGTGAGCTTGTTTAGCTGTTAAATCAGGGTTGGTCTAGAAGTGTTAGGAAGTCTATGTTTTAAGCTCAATATTAAACAAAATTGTAACAAGAGAGGATTACAGATTCTTTAACTTCCAGCTTTAAATACTTGCTTTTTATAAAGGGGCTATTTAACATGAAACTAACATGAGATGGTGAGATACTCCTTCCCAGCTAGGGCCTGAGTTAAGACTTCTGTAATTCTTTCAGCAAATAATTCTTTTTAAGCATTGAATAAGTTCAGGGAGAGAATACCCTTTTTCATCACAGTTTGTAATAAAATTTTTAGAGTGTGTCCATTGCTCGGGAACAGGATGAGACAGCTGGCAGTTCAAGTAACAATTCCCATTCTTTTATGTTTTTTTAAATCTGAAGGCTCTACGCCTTCATTCTGAGGTGATCAGTCAAATAAGTTGTTCATACTGTTCAGTGTCTTCTGAGAACTGAGAAATAAGCATCTAGTATTAATGCAAGAGCAATACATTCTTCTGTTCTGCCTTAAGTTGCAGTACTCCCTTAGCTGGCTTTCTAGCTTTCCTGAATGTCAGCAAGCAAATGAAATAGAAAGCAAGGAAATATGTTACCTGCCTAAACCTTCAAACCCTCACTGTGCACTGTTGGGTGGCTTCTGTGTAAAAGTTATTTTCACTTCTGACAGCTGACCTACAACTGGTAGACTCAAATGGAGGAATGCCTGGTTAAATGCTTACCCGAATGGTTGGGCTAATAGCCTGTTACAACAAAGTGCTGTACACAGGTTTCTGTGTCATGCTGTTGTGGTGTGTGGTTGTTTCATGAATCCTGCCTCACCCCCAAAGTGTATAAGTTTCTATCCTTTTATTCATCACCTGCAGCCCTCCTTCCCCTAGAATTAGGAACCCTTGTTTGGAGGAAAAGAGGGCTGAGTAACAGCAAATCAGTTCCTGGTTTATTATATTGAACAAATGTAATGTCTCTAGACTGAAATTATTAATACTCTTCTAATAAGGATAGTACTGGATGTTTAAACTGAATTGCAACTGCAGCTTGCATGGGTTATCTTCTTGCTGGTAATCTAGTATAGTATATCCCTAAATTCTATTCTAATTACAAGTTCACAGACAAAACTTGGTCCTTTTCTGTAGCACAGTTAAAGGGACTGACTACTAAAATGCCCGCTGAAGGCAAGAATGGTGTGGGCACCTTCCAAAGCCATCTTTGGGGTTTTTTGGCCACAGTGGATTGAAGCTGAAGTGCATGCTAATAAGTGCTGAAAACTCAAATACAAACAGGAAAACCTCTGCTCTTAAACTTTTCTTGATGTCTTACCTGTTTCACTGTAATTGCATGTATCAGACAGCTCAACTACACTACACGGATGCTTGCTTTTAGTCCAAATATGCTTGAGGATGTAGCTTGGGCTAGAAAGCTGTTAAGTCTCTCTGGAACATTTTAAAAAAGATAAGACTAGATATGTTGAAAATTATAGGAAATAGTTGATCCTATTTTCAGCAAGACAGATAAACTAGATGAAATGGAAGAGTGTCAAAGGCTGCTAGTTACACAAAAAACTGGCATGGTAAAGGTTAGAATGCTAATGATGTAATTATCACTGGTAAGGTTATTTAGGGTTTATTTCAAATTCAGAAAATTATAGTTTCTCTAAGAGATGACTCAAAAATAATTCATGCTAGTTGAAACTTCCCCTCTCCAGGCTCGTTTAGCAGAGAACTATCATTGCTGATAACCTTTGCTACAAAAGTTTTAAGTATAAGCAGTCACAAATAGCTCCATATGGTATAAAAGTTTTACAAATGTATTTATAGCAGGATACACATTGGTCAAATCTAAATTACAAGATTTCTATAAGGACTGGAGTTGCAGGGATATAGCTACTTTACCTCCAACTGAAGAAAGGTGGAAAGCTTTTGAAATCTTTCCCATTCCTTAAGTTTACTTTTTTCTGAACTGCAACTTACAGTGATACTATATAGCTAGTAAAATAGGTGAAAGGCGTTGGAAATAACTGATTAATTATTTATCTTTATTTTAGAAAAACCCACAAAAACTAAACCAACCAAACACCACAAAAAAACCCAAAACAAAACCATCCACTAAAAAACTTATCTAACCACCTGATTAAAAAGAGAGAATGGAACCTAACTTTATTTTTTAAGCATGATCTGATAGTTATTTGCATGATTAGAAAGTCTTGCATGCAACAGCTTGCTGGTTGTATTGTGCACAGTGTTTTGTTAAATGTATTTCTTTTCATATTAAGATGGAAATTTTATTTCTTTTTGATAACACAGATTCTGATGACTAAAAATACATGCTAGTTCTGAACGTGCACAAAATAAGAACTATCTCCCAAATTGCTAGTGGCTCAGATCTGAAAATATATTAAGCAAGAAAAAATGGATTAACTTAAAGTTAAGTTAGTATCAACATTAACATTTGTATATGAAGACAGCAATACACTGAAGTAGGTTTTGCACAATTTAGTGTAAATTATCTAACTGCACCTTATAGAGAAATAGCACTAAGAAGAGTTACATCTGGCCTTATTCTTTATTGCAAGAATTAACTGCTTTGTTTCAGCTTCCTGTCAGCTGTGAAAAGTGGTATGGAAATAAAGGTCCTTTATCTAAACAAGCTCATAACACCAAGGGCTTTGCTTTGTTTTAGTTAGACTGGTGCAGATGCCAGAATATGCTATTCTAATACAATTTAGCATGTTCAAAACAGAGAAAAATACTGACATCAACCCTGGTTTACTCTGACACTGACACACACAGTCCATTTTTAAATTCTTTCATGGCTATGGACATCTTACTAGCACGTTAAAGGAGCCAGCTGCTTATAATCTGTGCCTTAAGGAGATAAAGAAAGCGCAAACTTAAATTTAAGTGATTATCCTGTTGTAAGAACAACATGGATATAAGTAATAAAAATGTCTTAAACCTAGGTTATAATGAAAATTATCACTGGTCAGGCACAGTTACTGAACATGGTCATGTGCCTTGCTCACTGTAAATACAGAATACAACTTGTTTAAACTATCCATTTGAGCACATTTTTAAACAAGTTTGCATATGAACTACTTGTTAAGGTAGCCCCATTTGTACTGCAGTATGAAATACAGGGTCATGTGCTGATAATGGGAAAACTTACTGATTCCTTTAAATGCAGTAATTGGAGTTTTAGTTAAACTGCCATAAGCAGAAAGATGTAAGATAATTCTGGCTGGTAGAAGGATGTGTTTCCCTCATTCCTAGTGCCTTTTGATTTTTTAGGAGACAAAGATTACTGATCTCATTTTGATCACACTTAGGTTCTCAAAGTGGTCTATGCATTTAATTGTGTTCACACTAGCCCCTGATAAGTGACATGCTATTTAAATTCTTCTGAACGAACCCTAGTTTTAGTTAATATTTTAATTAGTAAGTCTCTCATGTCTTGTGGCTACCTGCTCTCTAATGAACTGAGTGATTCATATTCAGTACTTCAGTGCTATCTACAACCTGAGAGCTGAAACAGTAATCCCTTTTTCCTTTGATGTGTACTCTATTCTCACATGTCTTCAGAGCAGGCAAGGCATAGATTGGTGTTGCATACTACCTTTCATAAAAGTAAGTCATAAGCAAGGTGTTTTGCAGTTAGGGAATGAATTTAAACTGCTTTTCCAGTCAGCACTGATCTTAAGTTACACAAATGCCTAGAAGCCTGTTCAAGTTGCAGCTTCTTTGTACATGGAACAGCAAAGTCCTGTCAGCATGCAGCAGTCGCTGTGTGCTGCTACTGTGCCTCGCTCCAAGTATGTCACATCACCAACATTAACCATGAATCAAACTATGGATAGAAGTATTTTAAGTAAGTTGCTTAATTATATCCCAGTTTTCAGAAGTGCCTAAGTAATCTAAGTCCTACTAAGGGGACTTAAGGGTTGGGACTTAAGCTCCTAAGTGTCTTAGCCGACATTTTTAGAAGTAACATCCATGTATCCACTAATGTCTCTGGCAATTCCTGAAACCTGGTGCTGCTTAACAGTATGGAATAGTACACATGTAGTTAAAACAGAGGCCAAAGTGGGATTGCAGTTCCAGATACTTGTTTCCTCAGGAAAGGTTTGATGTGGTAGGCAGGCAGAGCAGTCCAGAGCAATGTGTATCATCAGGGCAGGTTCCTTTGTATAGCCTGTTGTCCCCAAGGAAAGAAGAAAGGCAAAAAGTTTAGAAACTTCCTTTCTTAATTTTCCAGTCACTAGTTTCACTAAATACACTCCACTAAGATCAGCTCTGTTCCATCTCTACTATAAAATCCTGCCTTCTAAGCAACCGATCTACATCTTGCATAGTATTTGGTCTGTCGTAGTGCTGTGTGTTTCATATGTGACTGAGCACATTTCACTCTGTATTCAGTATTTTGGGTCTGATTTCTAGAGATGCTGAGCATTGTTATCTCCTGGCTTCAGTGGGGAATACTGCATAAATTTATTTAGTTTTACTTTTAAATTGATTGAAATTTCATTCCTATGCAGGTTCCAGATTTCACTATTACAGACCTGTCTTCAGAGTCAGACGATATCCCAGACATTTTGGATTTGGATGAAGATGATCAACAAGACTTTTCACGCACAAATGGCCCTTACACTACAGGGCAAAGAGCTGAATAGAGAGAAGCATAAAAATGTCTTTTTGATACAATGTACTTTTGCCATGTTTAACTTACATTTCTCCTTTTAAAGACGAGCCTGCTTAGCTTAGGGATTTTGGGGATTTTTAAAAAAATCACTACTGTTTCACTTAGCTGCATAAAAATTCTGGGTTTTTTTTTCCACCTAAGGAATGCATGCTACATTAACTCATTAGCATGGGTTTCGAGCTTTCATTCTACAAACCAGGTATAGCCTAGCCAGTGTATCCAACTGATGTAAACTTTGTTCATGATTTGTTCTTCTGGTGGCAGCAGCCATGAGAACACTCCAGTGCTTTGCTTGCATAAAGGGCTGCCAACAAAAGGAGTTGATGAGGATTTACCCACAACATTTTCCCTTTCAGTCTACATTAAAAGCACTTCTGCATCTACCTCTTTGCTGCTGGAAGGGGTAAGAGACTTTGTCTCGGAGTAAGTACCTCGGATACCTTTGTACCTTCACAGTTTAGAAGCTTAGAGCTTCCCTTTGGCACGAATGCTTTATGCACAAAAGGACTCCCTTTCTCTCTATATGCCTTGTGTATGCAAAAATTTTGGCCATCCTGATGCTGTCAGCTGTGGGGCCTGAGCCTAGAATAGAATGTTTAAAAAGGTAAGTTTTCCAGGAATAAGGATGACAGTTAAACAATAAAGGGGAAGAGACTGTAAAAAGGAAAATCAGAGGGTGAAGAGATATAAACAGATGTGGGACGAAAGAAAATTGTAAAAAAAACAGAGCTGAAGGCGTGGATACTTCTGGTGAGAGTGATGATTTTTTAATGTCCAAATTAAATCTCAATCCAATATTTGCTAAGGAATGTTGAATCCGCGTTTACTTGCGCACAGTGAGTTCTGCAGGAGTTGGGGTGCATGGGAATTGGACTGGAGGCAGGCTTGTTACAATTCTTTCCGAGGATCAGGCAGAACTCCTCCCGCGGAGCCCTCCTCGATGTCGCCGGGGTGGCTGCAGCCAGCGGGGAGGCGTTGCACGGTGCTGCTCTGGTACCGCCGCGGACACGTTAATGGGCAGTCGGTACCGCCGGGAGGGTGGCACCACTGCTCTCTCCTCGCCTGACACTTGGTTACTGCGACATCTTTCAATTCTGGTCACTGAAATGCCTTGGAATAAAAGTTTGAACCGCACCGCCGGCTGCCGCTGCGAGTTTTACTCGGTTTTCGTGACAAGCGTTGTAATCCGAACACAAAACAATTTAAATGGCGAGTGCCCTCTAGAGGCCGTCTGCTCCAGCCGCGCCCTCTGCGCTCACCGCACGCTGCTCGGGGCCTCCGCGGGCGGGTTTGGAGCGAGGGGCCGGTCCCGCGGCTGCTGCCCGGCCCCTCCGGGGGCCCCTCGGCGGGACAGCAGCGGCGGCTCTGCCCCAGTCGCCGCCACCGCGCGGCCTCCACTAAAGCGGCGCTCGGGACGCGGGCGCGAGGCCTGCCAGTGCCGGATGGCGGCCGGACTACAGCTCCCGGGAGGCAGCGCGCCCGCGCGGCTCCCACCCGCGGCTCCAATCCCCGACCCCGGCCGCGGCCCCCGCCCACCGATCCCCGGCCCCTCCCCCGGCGCCCAGCCTGCCTTGCGCGCTTCCGGCTGTAGTGAGCAGGGGCGAGCTGGAGCTCTCGCGGCGCCAGAGCCTGAGGTGGGCGGGCCTGCCCCGCCCCGCCCCGCCCGTGCGCGGGAGGTTTTGGCGGGCGGGAGAGAAGAGAGCAGAGCGGAGGGTGCGGTGCTGGCCTGGCGGCCGTTGGGCTGCAGAGAGCCTCGCCGCACCTCATCTGGTCTCACCTCACCTCATCTGGTCTCACCTCACCTCTTTTCGTCTCGCCTCGCCCCGCCCGCCCGTCCGTAGGTGCTGTGTGCGCTGCCGGGCGCTATGGACGTCAGGTGGGAGACCGACCACTTGTGGCTGTACCTGCTGGCCCTGGGCTTCGACCCGGAGTCTACCGACAGCGGCTTCGTACCGGGCGCGTAAGTGCGAGGGAGAGTCGGGGAAGGAGGAAGAGGGGGCCGGGGGGGCCCTTTTGCGGCCCTTGCGCCCGAGCGGGGCCCTTGATTCCACCCGGGAGCGCAGGCCTCGGGAGGAGCGGGGAGGCCTCGCCGTGGCCGCTGAGGGGCCTGGTGCCCTTGGCGGTTCCTAAGACAGAGGAAATGGCCGAATTGCTGTAGTGATCTGTGTTTATCTCTGTCTGAAGAAATAAAAGCCAGAAATAGCAATGGCTCTTGCTCTCCGGTTGATGCATCCCGCACCGTCGTGTGAAGAAGTTGAGCGGATCGGCGCCGCACCTTTTGAAGACTGAGAGAAAACGCCCCTACCGAAGTTATCTAAACTCTGTTAAACAGCCTGCAAGATGTATATCTTTTACTCTGCAGAAAATAAGCATTCAGTGTGTAACCTGTAACACTTCAATATAAAGTAGTATTTTGTGATCTTAAGCAGCTAGTAAAAGTTATGTGTTAGTTCGGTATCCTAACTCCTTCTAATGTAGCTGTTTTGTTTGTGTGTTAGGAAGCCGTTTTGTGACCTAAACAGCAACGTGTTTCCTGTCATTGTTCTCTTCTTGTTTGCTAAGCTGGATCAGTCCCGTACAGCAGAAACTTTTGGGTGAGTATTTGTCTTGTGAGGTTACTGCTGTGCACATAATCAAGAATATGGTTTATGCAATTACTGAGAGGTTTCTTGGGGAATGCTGTGGAAAAAGAACAGTCAGAGAACTCGTTTCCTTTCGATCACAACTGTATCAGAAAACTTGCCTTCGTTAAAATTGTTTCTGAAGCATTTGTAACTGGGTGAGTTTGGTAAAAACTTTCATAGCTGCAAAGTAATCTACATTTCCCATTCATTTCCCTGACTAAATAGTGATTAACATTTCACAGTTAGAGATTGCTGCCAGGATTTTCAACATGGCAAGAACCCCTTCTTCCTTAATGTTTTTCCCTTGTGTACCTGAGCTATTTTAACTTACATATTAAAGAAATGGCTGGAGGAAGACCAGTGATATGAAAATTGTCAGTGTTCTGCCCCCTTTTTTTCCTTCTTCACTTCTCCTGAGTTAAAAAAAGCCACAGACAAATCTGTCTCTCGAGTAGTCTGTAATGGACTTATTATGGCAAGAAAACCTTGCCATTTAGCAAACTTTTAGCTGTTCTTATTCTAGGCTATGTCTCCTCATTTTCTGTCTCCAGGAGGCATCACTAAGAAATCTTTGTCTTAGACTTGTTCTTATAATGGTTAATGAGTTAACTGAGTATTTGAACATGTTTTGAAATGGCTTTTTTTTTCCTTTTCCTTTCATTTCCCCCTTCATTTTTAAATGGAAAGAAACTATTCCTTTCCAGTAGCAAACTTCACAGATCCTGAATTTAGGAAGAAGTGCTCCATGTGGCTAAAAGAAATTGCAGTGAGTATTATGAAGAGTGAAAACTAATGCTCTACTGGTTTCTCTGACCTCGCTCTTTTTTTGATAAAATATGTAATGCTTTTAAATAAGGTTGTTTTACCAAAGAATTCAGTTTTAGCTTGTGTATTATTTCACAAGTCTAATTTTTCTTAGACTTGTTTGAGGAATAAAATTGTGGTGTGGTGGAATTTAGATGACAGAGACTTAATTTTGGGGCTTAAAACTGCTGTGACTTCTGAATTAATGTTATTTGATTAAGTGGAATTCTAGATAGTTCCTTCGTTCTGGGTGAGAATAATTTTCTTTAACTTGAGCGGTGTTTGCTTAGGTTGCATTGGAGGGTGTTTATTATTGTATAAGTGGTTTCAGATTCATTAAAAACTTTTTAAATGTTAGTCTTTCCTTATATATGGGGAAAGGCCCTAAAGTTTAAGGCGAGCTGTCTGAAGAAAAGAGACAAGGCAAAATTGATTGCTTGGGGTATCGTTGGTTATTATGCTATTTTCTCATTTGGCGTTTTTTTTAATGATGGTTCTAGAAATCAGGTCTTCATGTATGGGAACACTTTTATTTTTTAGTAATAATGCATAAGGTGAAAGCCAACAGTGCAGTATCTTTAGAGTAAGATAAATGAAGAAAGTACACTGATTAATGAGTTCATTAGAAAATATGAAAGAACACTTGAATGTTTTTTCAAAAGTAGGGATTACCACTTAGGAGTGAGGAGGGCAGAGATTTCTAACCTTTACCCAACACTGATTTCGGTCTTTGTGTTGAAACTGTGATGGCAAATTAGTTTGGCTTTGCATCAGACTTGGTAGCAAGTAGGCTACAACGTTTTGATACGTGGCTAAATAATTTTTAAGCTTTATTTCTTAGGTATTTAAAACAAATTTAACTTTTCTAGAATGAAAAAGAAAGCGATCTTCCACAAATTACACCTTCATCATTTATTTCTCCTGCTGGTCCTAAATTTATTCACCTGCTCTTTCGGTTTGCAAGACTTGTAATGGTTGAGGACATGAAAAAGAAGTCTGTAGGTAAGATATAATGGAACAATAAAAATGCTTAATATGTCATGTTTGACAGTGAATATGTTAAGTCTTTAATACATACCAAGAGCTTTAAGTAGTTATCAGCTGGCTGCTCAGTTAAAAATCTTTCACACGGTTCTGTACACTTGCATAGAGCTACTGCTGCCAGAAAAATTTTGGTTATTTTCCTTTCTATTGCTTTACGTGTCTTGTTCCAAGGTTTGTCTCTGTAATGCTATACACCATTACCCACGCAAGCAATGGTCTATACTATACTATGCTATACTATACTCTTCTCACAACTTGAGGAATTCTGAAGGATCAACACTATCTATACTCGTCATCTTCATTTGTTTTGGTGACCTAAAGAATAGGGAATGGGTGTGAGAGTCACGGAATGAAAGTGTTTACAACAGGAATAATTGGCAAAAGAGACAGTACACTGCATACTGTATTTCAGTCCAGGTAAAATGGGCATCTTGATTTGTGAGTCCATTCAGACTAGGTAGATGAGGATGTTATGTATTTGCTAAAAGTGAATGATGTAATCCAAACATTAACTTTCATTTAGGCACTGATATACCTTTTGCTGAAGCTGTAAAGTTGAGACCTAAGGATATGTACAGCACAAGCGCGAGATCTAGAGTTGCATACAATAAACTTCTGCAGATTCTTCAAAGGGAAGATTCTATTATTCAAGAATATGACAAAAGATCCCAGTAAGTATTGCATTGTGGTGGTTTCACCCACAGGTAAGACCATGCGGTTGTGCACTCCCTTCCACCACTCAGTGAGATGGGAAGGGAATCACAACAAAGTGGACACGTGAACTTCCCGTGGAGTTATGGACCTCCTCGGGTAGAGCTCCTGGCTGCAGTCTGGGGACACCCATGGGCTGCAGATGGGCCTCTTGTCCAGTGCACCTCCTCCCCCCACTCCAGCCCTGGCTCTGGGGGTCCCCCCTTGGCTCCGGCATTGAGCGAGTCTGGGGTCTCAATTCATTCATACTTGCCCTTGAGCTCGGCTTTCTGTTCCAGCGTGGAATCCTCCATGGCCTACATGTGAGTATCTGCTCTGCCGTTGAAATTTTCTGGGCAGCAGGGAACCTCCTTTACTTTCTACTCATTTAGTGTTGAACTGGGTGTGTGAAGTTCTCTGTCCTCCTCCTCCTTCTCCTTCCTCCTGGCAACCGAAGCTCTCTCTTTGTTTAGGCCAATGGTTGCCTTTTGTTCAGGTCAATGGCCTCTCCTGAAGGTTGTCTCCACCTACTTCTTTTGGCTCAGCCTGGGTGGGGCCGATGTGCCTTGGAGCCAGGGGAGCTTCAGGAAGCTTCTCACAGGGTAGCCCCTTCCCCCACACATGCATTTAAAGAAATTGAGTCTTTCATAAAAGCTAACTTTTTTGTTTGTTTTTAGAAGGATTTGAGGAGGCTGCATCTGCTTTACATCATGAGTTCTGTTGAGCTTCTCCCCATTTTTTTCCCCCCTTTACCTCCTTTACTTGACAGTTCTACTGTTTGTAGGGTCTTTTGTGAAGCGTAGCAGTCTAAAGAAATTAGTTCTTCAGTTAGGAGACTATATATTTTGGAAGATTTGATTATTTAGGCGTTAAAAATGATCAGGGAATTCTGTATGTATAGCACTATGATTTCTTAACATTTGGAGTGTAACTGCCTTAGGTTGAAGTGTCTGGTCTTTGCTTAAGCACTGTGAGACACATTTTATTTATGTAATCCTTAATTATTTCAGCAAAATGATACTATTCTTTATTCTTGCCTATGGAAAACATTCTTAGTTTGAGAAACAAGAATAACTGGAACTTTCTGTGCAGGCACAGAGTTATATATCATTGGAAGCTACAGAATTTGTGTGGGATACTTTCCACTGTCATGGACAGTTGCAAGCTGTTCAGTAAAAGGCAGAAAAGGAGGAGGAGTTGCACTGTGGGTAAAAGAGCAGTTTTAGTGCATGTAGCATAGCTCTGTACAAGAGGATTGATCTGTGTCATGCTTTTGGATGAAGATGAGAGGATTTAACATCAAGAAAAAACATTATGGTGGGTGTCTGCTATATACCTCTTCCTCTATACCAAGGAAGGCATATGAAACCTTCTTCAGACGAATCAAATACACCTCAGACTGGAGGATTTCAGCTTACCCTGGTGTTTGCTGGGAAAGCAGTACAGTGATGCATTAGCAATCTGTGAAACTGGAGTGCATTGAGGATAACTTTATAATGCAATCACTGGGTGTACTGAGTAGGAGTGGTGCTCTTTTGAACTCACTGCTTACAACTAAGAGAAACTTTTCTGGAGACCTAACTGCTGGCAGGACTGTTAAGGTCACTGCAGCCAGGACTGTAGAACTTAAAATCCTGAGGAACACTAGGAAGACAAGTGGAAGTCACTGGACTTAAAGAGTGAATTTCTACTTGCCCAGGGAACTGCTAGGAGGTATCCTGTGGAAAGCAGAGGGGCTCAGGAATGCCACGATATTTTCAGAGATCCTTGCTGAAGCTCAACTGTGGCCCATCTGTTAAGGAGGAAAAGAAACAGACAAAACAAGAAACCAACCTGGTTAAAACAGTGAGCTCTAGTGATAGAGCTCAGAAACCAAAGAAGCAGCGTATGGAATATGGAAAGGGAATATGGAAAAGTCTGAAGAAATGAAGACTTTCTCTCGGTCGATGAGATCATTTTGGAAAACTTGACACCCACAAATCCAGGGGCTCCAATGGTTTGCACCCACAAGTGCTGAGACAGCTAGTGGATGTTATTGCAGAGCCACTCTCCATTATCTTTGAAAGATCCTGGAGAACAGGAGAGGTAGCTGAGGACTGGAGGAAAGCTGATGTCGCTCCAGTCTTCAGAAAGAAAAAGAAGGAGGACCTGGGAAGCTACAGGCCAGTCAGCCTCAAGTCCATCCCTGGGAAGGTTGTGAAGCAGCTCATTCTTGATGTCATCTCTAAGCATCTGGAGGAAAACAAGGTTATCAGGAGCAGTCAGCATGGATTCATCAAGGGGAAATCACACTTGACCAATCTGGTAGCCTTCTGAGATGACATAACTGGGTGGGTAGGTGAAGGGGGAGCCATGGATGTTGTCTACCTCAACTTTAGCAAGGCTTTTGACCCTGTCTCCCATAGCATCCTCATAGGTAAGCTTAGGAAGTGTGGGTTAGATGAGTGGGCAGTGAGGTGGATTGAGAACTGGCTGACTGGCAGAGCTCAGAGGGTTGTGTTCAGTGGTGCAGAGACCAGTTGGAAGCCTGTAGCTAATGGTGTTCCCCAGGGGTCAGTACTGGGTCCAGTCTTGTTGAACATACGCATCAGTGACTTGGATGAAGGGACTGTGTACCCTCAGCAAGTTTGCTGATGACACTACACTGGGAGGAATGGCCGATGCACCGGAAGGCTGTGCTGCCATTCAGTGAGGTCTGGACAGGCTGGAGAGCTGAGTGGAGAGGAACCTGATGAAGTTCAGTAAGGGCAAGGGTGGGGTCCTGCACCTGGGGAGGAATAACCACAGGCACCAGTACAGGTTGGGGACTGACCTGCTGGAAAGCAGCCCTGCAGAGAAGGACCTGGGAGTGCTGGTAGACAGCAAGTTAACCATGAGGCAGCAGTGTGCCCTTGTGGCCAAGAAGGCCAGTGGTGTCCTGGGGTGCATGAAGAAGAGTGTGGCCAGCAGGTCGAGGGAGGTGATCCTCCCTTTCTACCCTGCCCTGGTGAGGCCACATCTGGAGTATTGTGTCCAGTTCTGAGCTGTCCAGTTCAAGAAAGACAATAAACCACTGAAGAGAGTCCAGTGGAGGGCTACAAAGAGGACTAGGGGACTGGGGCATCTCTCTTATGAGGAAAGGCTGGGAGAGCTGGGTTTGTTTAGCTTGGAGAAGAGAAGACCGAGAGGGGATCTTATCAATGCTTGTAAATACCTAAAGACTGGGTGTCAAGAGGATAGGGCCAGACTTTTCAGTGGTGCTCAGCAGCAGGACAAGGGTTAATTGGCACAAACACATGAAGTTCCATCTGAAGGTGAGGAAAAAACTAAATTCTTGGCTTGATACTGGGTCTAACACTAGTCCTTGTCTTCATAAGGGATATCGATTACAGGATTCAATGCAAACCCACCAAACTTGCAGATAATGCCAAGCTGTGAGGAAAGGCAGGCATACTGGAATGAAGAGCCGGTACCCAGAAAGACCCTGCTGGGTTTGGAGACTTGCCCAATAAGAATTGCTTGACGTTTGACAAAGATCAGTGTGAAGTCTTGCACCTGGGATGTAATAATCCTCAACAGCAGCACAAGCTTGTGGGTGATTGGCTGGGGAACAGCTCTGCTAAGAATGGGAGATGAGAGTAGTGTTGGGCTCACAATGTGAGCATGAGTCAGCAGTGTGCCATGGTAGCCAAGAAGACCAACAACGTCCTAGACTGTGAAAAGTAGTACATCCAGGAGATCAAGAGATGTATTTCACTCTACCTGGCACTTCTAAGGCCACACATGCAATACTATATTTAATTTTGCTCCCCCTAGTTGAGAAGGGAGATTGAAAGAAAGGAGAGATTCTAGCAGAGGACCACAATGATTAGAAGGTTGGAGAACTTGACACATATGAATAAAAGCTGTATAAATTGGGTTTGTTTAGCCTGAGGAAGACAAAGCTCAGGGGGTTTAATCACAATCTTCCAATATCTGAAAAGTAGTTGTAGAGAAGATGGAGATAATATCTTCACAAGATGGTGACAGGATAGGTGGCAACAGGCCCTGGGGTGCTTAAGGGAAAACTCCAGCTTGATTAAAAAAGAAAAAAAAAAAATCTCACCTGAGAACAATTAAACACTGGAATAGGTTGCCCAGAAAAGTTGTAGAATCTCCCTTGCTGGAAATATTCAAGACTTGGCTTGACAGGACCATGAATAACATAATTGAAGGCTCTGCTTTCCAGAGGTTGAAGTCTCCTAAACTCTTGATTGAAATAGTTCTGTGTCACCCTGCAAGTGTTAGTGCTATTGTCTACCTTGTGAGTGGCACCATTTAAAAACATAGTTCTCTGTAGTTTTTTCATTCTCAACAAGGCATCAGAGCTCTGAAGATCCTTTAGAATTCAGCATGATTCAGGCACCCAGGGTTTCTGAAAATCAAGCCACTGTGTTTGTACGGGCTTAAAAATTTAATAAAAGCACTTTGGCTTTGGCTAAATAACTTTCATGGTCCAGCTGATTGTACTCCAGTATTCTCTTCTCTGTTTTTTTTTCTTAAACTGAGGGATTTGTTTACTGCACAATTGCGGAATATATTTGGAAGTTTATATTAATATAGCACATTTTTAGTAGCTTAATTATTGTTCTTGGATCTAATAAAAGCTGTCCCATTGCAAAAGAATAAGTGACAGCTTAATTGCTTACTTTACAAATATCTTAGTGGCTTTCCTGACTGTTTTTATGCATAAAGTCATGATCTGGAAGTCAGTAATAAGGTAGGGTTTTTTGGGGTTTTTTATGCATCATTCCAAAACCGCTTTAGTATGCGGGTCTAGAAAGAAGGAACATGATTGGTTAGTGATTGTAAGGAATTCTGAGAATAGCAGAGTAGAAACTTGGATTTTTTAAATAATCTGTAGTAATGATTACCTTTTTTCCTAGGCTTTTAATTAATGACATAAAACAGATAAAATCTGAACATGAAGTCCTGCAGGTACAATTTTGCAAGTAAGTGTTTTTCCATGTAAGTAAACTAGCATATACAAAATGAATTTCTTACTCACTTTAATGAAATATGAACTGTAATTTCATTGTAGTCCACTTGAACTTTTGTTTTGCGTGTGCATATAGGATGAAACAAAATGACCAAGACAAAAATGACAAAACTGAGAGAATTCAAAAGGTGAGCATTTTTTTTCTGCTGTGGTGTAGTGTATTTCTTCTTACATTTCTGCAACACTTACTCTCAGATACTGTTATTTCCACTTGTCTACCTGTGATTATGCTAGCCCTTTTATCTGCCTTTATATGGTTCTGACACTGTCATTATAGGTGGCAAACATTTTAACATAGCTTTTTTTGTCCTTCTTGCCTCTTAAGGTCCGCAGCATGTGGGCACTTGTAATAGAAATGCTCACATCTCTGAAAGATGAAAAGGAAGTTGTGGATTCTGTACTTGAAGATTGTGTTGATGAGTGCATTTTAGATGGAACTAATGTTGTTTTCAGTATTCCACAGCTGTTGGCTGACAGAGTTCAACGTGGCATACACCAAGTAAGTAATTTTTGTCCTTCTTGCCAAACTATTTTTTTAGTCCCCAGGAGTGTAATTAGATTCCTTGTAAAAAAAAAAAAAAAAAAAAAAAGTACTTCATAGATGATGATTGCTCAATGATGGAGAAAATACAGCTAATTTGTATGTAAGTTTGTTATGATTATGCTGCTGCTTTGTTTTGGTTATGTTTCAAATTAAGTTTGGTAACTGCATTGGTAAGTCTGCCTTTTAGTACTTGATCTTTTGTTGTTTAGACATTAAAACTAAGTTGACTGGTTTAACTATTGCTTTTAACCAATGTGCTTTTGTTTTCAGTGTAGTTTATGATGCTGTTTAGGCCTCCCACATCTTTTGAGGCAGTGGTTAAACAGGGTACCTAAACAATTAAAGTTTTCTTAGTTCATATTGCTTCATAGGCTGCTTTCAAGCAGCTGATTATAGAAGACAGACATGAAGCTTAAATCTAGAGTGCCTTTTTTAAAAAATGAAATGAGAGCTCTATCAAAATACAAAGTGGGACTGTGTATCCCTGCTCTGACTTTAGAAGATGTAACTGTGCTGTTGGTGCTGTTCACTAATTCTTTTTTTTTTTTTTTCTTGCTTGTTATACTTAAAGATTTGTACAGGAAATATATATGAAGCTGAAAAACTGAATTTCTTAACAGTCATTCAGTTATTAAATGAAGCCCTGAGGACATTGAGAGATGAACGTTGTCAGCCTGAATTCAAACAACAAATTCAGACCGTTGAGAATCAGATTATGTGCTGCAATGAACTACTACAGCGTTTGAATGGAAAGAGGTAATTGGAAATTTTTGCTGGTTCCTTGTTCTTTAGTCTAAGGGTTGCTTCTTCCTGCCATGGAGTCTTCTGAAATATCATAATTTATAGTGAGAATATGTTGGTTCAGTCTTTTTCCTTTGCCTCTGGGAAATTCATATTTGTCTTCATTATCTGTCTGACTTTTAACTGAGATTCTTCTCTAGGTAACTTCAGCTTTTTGCCCTTGCTTCACTAAAATTTTAGGCTTTGTTCCCGGGGACCTTGTTTGCTAGTTGATCTGATCTTTAAGATAAGGAAAAAAAAATCAGTTCTTGGATTTTAAGACTATCTGAAACTGGCTTAGGGAATTTTAAGTGTGTATCTCATTGTATGGATGTATTTTAGTACAGTTCTTTGGATTCTGCTGTAAGAAACATGAAGACTACCTATCAGCTGCTTTTTAGGTTGTGAATTTCAGTTAGTTGTTAGTACATGCACAGGTGCAGGAATAAGTTGATACATATCAAAGGTTTTTTAGGATAAAAGAAACACACAACACTATGTAGAATTGTTATCTCCACCAACAGATGTGTTATGTTAATTTTCCATGCTCATATGTTACAGGCTAAAAACAAGTCAGCAGCATTCTGTGTCAGTGAATGAATCTGTCTCTAGAGCACAGGAAGAGTGGGAAGTGAAGTGGAAAAGCTTTCTTGGCCTGTGTCCTTTTAATTTAATGTTAAATAAGAATCCAGTAAGTTCAATTTATCTGATTCTGGGGAAGAGAAAGGTTGAAGGTGACAGGATGTAAATCTAAAGTGGTGTGTTCTGTTGCAACACTTAAGCTTTTTATGTAGTGTAAGGGAATCAGGTAGCACAATATAGCAGAAAATGCTTTTTAAAGTAGTCTTTCTTAAGGAAGATGCAATTGAGTTAATGACAGCTGGTGTCTTCATTTGAGATGGGGCTTTGAACCATCTTGTCAAGACAGTAGATCGGCATGAGTGAGCTGATTGGTATTGGTGTTGTCCATGTCCCTTCCTCTGTGGAAACTGAGCTTTTTTTATGCTGTTGATCTGAACATCTACTGAGTTCTGTTTTTCCCTTTTAAAGTGATGATCTTGATGAGTGAACAATGATTTCCGTTGTGTCACTCAGTGAATACAGAGCTCTGAGTTTTTACCTTTGCCTAGCTACCCAGCAGAGGAGAAGTTTCATGTTGAGTGTGACAGCTGGTTTGCAGAAAAGCTGTTATTTATAAATAATTGTCTGTTTGCCCAGGGCAGTGATGGAGTCTCCATCCCTGAAGGTATTTAAGAGTCATCTAGACATAGTGCTTAGGGAGTTGAGGACTTGTCAGTGTTGGGTTAATGGTGGGACTTGATGATCTTAAAGGGCTTTTCCAATCTAAGCGATTTGGTGATTCTGTAATTGCTGTTGATACGCAGATTGTTTCAGTCTGATTGTGTAACTTTTTCTTCCTTTTGAAAGGATCTTAATTTGTTAAACGCTTCGCCATCCTATTCTCTTAATCTTACAGAAGATGATGATGATGATGATGATGATGATAATGTCTTTTGTCAACCTGTAGTATCAGTTTCAGGTGGGTGAACAGGAGAATCTTCTTTTCCTTCTCCCCCTCACCTCACCCCCAGCCACAATTGTTAAAAGGTACTTGGAGTCAAGAAGACTTCATGCTTGCATTTACAAATATCTTTGACGGTCTCTGATCTGGTTCTGAATGCCTTCTTGTCCCAATTGCCTTCTATTTATCAAACCTTGTCATATTTCGAAGATTCTCTGAAGCTTTTGATATGGCCAAAAAAATCCAATGCTGGAGCTGTCTGGTGTTTTGTTGTTCTTGCATGGAGGATGTTGAGACAGATTTCCAAATACAGAGTTCTTCCATGGGTTCTAGAGAATGCATTCACCGTAACAGTAAAAGTTAGTTCAGGTTGGAGGAGTCATAAGAGAGAAAGAAGATAGAACTTTCCATTGGCTGGCTGGGAAAGGAAATTGAAGATGTCTTCCCACATAAGCCTCTTTTCCTGGTGCATTCTGAAATACTTATTCCACAGTAACTATGTCATTTGATCAGGACCTTGCTTGATCTCTATGTTGGTTGCTTTCAGTCATTAGGTTAACAGTGCTGATCAGAGCTCACTTTGATCAGGCATATGGATGTTGCACGTGCTCTAATCATCTTATGAGCTTATTGTATTTTACTAGATAGTGCTTGTTGACCAAGTGTTGACTGTCTGTAGTATAGAGTTATAAATTACGGGCTACAAAGCAAGGGTGGAAATGGAGGGGGAAGAGCGCTTGATTCGTATGTAATTTGCAGTCTCTTCTAGGAAAAAAAATGACATAACAAAAGTTTGTTGGAATTTCAAGGTGCAAAGCAATAGGGAGATCATTTTGGTTACAAAGGTGAAAGCAGTGCTCCAACAGTCTGAGGGTCTGTAGGTATAAGGCTAAAAGCTGCAAAGGAAAGGCTACAGAATTGCAAATGGAAAGTTATTTGCCTTAAAAACTTCAAAGATTAAGTACTGTGCAGTAATGCTATGAGCTTCCATATCGTGTGCCTTGCCTTGCTTGGGCTGAGGCAGCATTGTGGACATGCTTATCCCTCTGATCAGAGATATTTATTGAAAAATGCAGGTGAAAATGGTGGGGGAAAAAGTGGGGGGAATTTTACTTTGTGGAATTGATGTGCCACATGATTGATACCTGTGTGGAGAGGAGGCGATAATGATGATGTGTGGCTGGGATTGCAGTTTGGAGGAAAGTGGAATGTATGATATGTGCAGGGCAGCAGATAGAATCGTGCCTCTCACGTCTGTGGCTGCGGGCAGTACCTGAGCAAAAGGATTGATTTAAATGTCCTGCTTATGTATTAATTTATTTTTATTGAGGTGTTAATTAAGTCCATCCTGTGAATAGTCTTCAGAAGTGGTCTGGGTCACTTGTGTCACCTGGCAAGCCTGAGCAAAAAAAATGAAAGCAATAATAAAACTCTTGACTTGCTTTTCTAGATGTTTATGACTCTATTTCTGAAGTACCTTATAAGAAAGATGACGAGGCATTGGACATTATGATGGATACGTCAACACTGGCAACAGGATGGTATGATGTTAATGAGAAATTGATAAAAAAGCAGTGGAAAAAATAGAAATTTACTTGTTGGAGTTGAATATACTGCATGTTTTGATCCTTAGTGGTATACTTCAGTAGCTTGGTCCTTATGTGTCACATCTACGTGGTTTATCAAGATAGTCCTGAAGTAATTCCAACCTTCTGCAGCTGGTGACCAGTTGATTAACTGATTGCTGCTGAATAGGATGTGCAGCAGCCAAGTTGCAAGGTTTTTGTCTTGCTTCTTAACTACGTTCTTTCAAGTTTTAAGAGGTGGGTGGAGGAAAGGGAGGATTCTGTTTCTCGGGCTGCATTGAGATAGGCATATATGTTCCAAATAGCCTGAGAATAAAAGAACAGACATTGACAGGAGCCCTTCTTCTGTGTTTTAAAAAAAAAAGGCAACCCTCTCCCTCCACACAGACAAGTCCCCCCCAACAAACAACTAAAACCGAACCAAACCAAAAAACTCTTGACTCCCTAGCAGAATTACTGTGCTAAACATGAGAAAAACCAAGGCTTTTCTCATAAATCTTCTAACTGTAACTTCTCTTAATACAGTTCCAGCATAGGATAGAACACAAAACAATGGTATTCTAAGAAATTTTGGCCTGTTTATCATTTACTTAGTTCAGGAAGTTTTAATGATCTTTGGAATAACACTGTATTTCACAATATGACTCCTACAGATACCTGAAAGTTACCTACTAGGAGAGAAAGGGAGTTAGCAAAGGAAGGCTGTCCTACACTCAGATGTTAGTAGGTGTAGTTGCATATAAGGCTCAAAGGTTTTTCCAAGTAGTTGACAATTAAAGCTTGGATTTCTCTTGGTGACTTCATAGAGCTTGGATTTTTCTGTGCTTCTGGTTCTAAAGACAGATAACAGCAACTATTAATGTTTCAAACGCGTTCTTCCTAACAAGTGAGGACTGTACCTTATGTTTTACAGAGCTATGCAATTAGCACTATGCTCATCAGAAGTGATAAGACTCAAGTTTTTGGTAGCCAGGTGACTGTTAAATATCAGGAAGTTCATATAGGAACAGACCTGTGGATGCCAGAGGTCATTGAGAGGAAAAATATCTAGGGAAAAGAACATTATCAAGTCTGCAGAAGATTTTCCAGTTATCTTTCTAGAATACCGAAGACTTGTTTACAAAATGTAATATGAAATCCCTTCTTTTTCTGTTTGGTAATTAAGGGGAAAAAAAATCATAATTTATTAATTTTGGGAGGCTGATACACAACTAGGGCTAAATCTGCTCTAATTGTCACATGTTCTCCCTATAATAAAATTGCCTTCTGATGACCGGGACGAATTGAGGGAAATCGTAACGGACAGATACGGGGCACACAATATATAATGGCCTTACTACTAAGGCTTACATGCTATTTGTTTCATTTGTCTCTAAAACATCTTTTTTTTTTTTTTTTTTTCTTTCCCTTTTGCTCTCCCACACCTCCCAAGTATCTCTTCAGTGCCTGTGGAGTTGTCAAAAGTGTCTGAAAGCGGAGACCTGTTAATTGAAAAGGTTGTTCTTAAGTCATTTCCTATCTGTCAAAGAAGTTAAACTTAGGATGCTTTTTACATTGACTGAAGTATTAGACTTAGTATTTAGGGGGCAGGGCTTTGGGGTTTTTTGGGGGGTTTTTGGGTTTTTTTTTAAAGTGGTATTTTTACTCATCTGAATCAGTCTGGTAAAACTGTGACAGCTAACTGCCAGGGACTTCATTAAGCTTCAGGAGAGGATAGTAGGAAGTAGGTGCATTGCACCTGACTTCCAGTACAACTTAGTGTGTCACTGATTCTCTGCTTGCTGAAACAATCTTTTTGATGTGAACAATGGTCAGATCAGACTTTGATGTTTCTTTAAGTTGTGTGTGAACTTAAGGGTTGTAATGCGACCTGAAAGCAAGTTGGATGGACAGTTGTCCATTGCACAACTGTTCACTGTAGTGTGTTCAAGTTAGTTGCAGATGAGTCACCTGTGTTCTGTGCCACACCCTATCCTAGCCACTACTTATGTCCTACTTTAAATAAGATTGCAAAAATATTTTGTGTTTAGTTAGAATTTAAGACTGAAATATTTTATTGACTAAGCACAAAGGCCATTGCTGTTCAGAATTTGTACAGTAGTTTCTTCATGCTAATTTTCTGACACTTGAGTTTAAAACTTCTAATAATTCTTGTGTATTCCTCTAGAAACTGCATACTGAAACTTGCAAGAAGCAAAAAAAGCCCGTGCCTCAAAAATTCTTAAGAAAAGGAAAGGATGAGTCTGCCACTTCAGAAATGTGCGAGAATGCAGGTGATCAGCTTATCCAGGCAGTCTCTCCTGTGAAAAAAGAAGACCCTCTTATGAAAGCCAGAGATGACCTGGCAGAAGAGGTTAGGAAGAGTTATTTTTAAATTGTTTGTTTGTTTTTAAATAAATGATCATTAAGTTCAGAGAACAAATTACTAATTATATCGTAAAATACCTCTTGTAATCTGTGTGTGCCAAAAGTTATTTTTTTTCTCCTAGGTAGTAATCAGTATTGCTAATGATGACTGCCCAATTAAGTACGCTCTGAAAGCCTGGAGCTTGTGCAGTTATCATACTTACAAATCATGGTGAAGTGAATAGCACTTACAGTCGAATCATGGTATGATTTTTATCACCTCCTGCTGTCATCTGTGAACCACTGCATATATTAAGAATCCAACAGTCCCGTTTGTTTCTGAAGTTATGCAGGTTAATTATTTAACAGCGGCTTGGGAATTTTAAGCAGGAATTGAATTATTTCCCCTTTTGGGTATTTTATTTAACCGAGGAATTCCTTCACAAGAGCTACTGTAAAATATGCCACAGCTTGACTTCTAAAGTAAATTGCATCTTTCACTGAAATGATACAGTTATTTTTCATCTAATAAAATATTTTACTTACTTAAATGTATCTCTAGTCTTCACACTTAGGCAGTTCTTGTCTAGTTTCTTATATATATGCTGAGCACATTTTCTTATTTTAAAGATGTATTTACAGATGATGAGGGAACTTAGAACTGAGTTCTGATTTCAGTCCCCTATCTTCATTTTGTGTTTGTCAGATGCTAGTGGTTGTGAGCCTAAGCAGTAAGTGACAGAAGAGTCAGGAGATTCCAAACTCCTCCGATCATTTATTTTGAGCCATAACTGATAAAAATAAAGAGGTTATAACTTTGCATTCTCTGGATTTGCCCTTTTCTAACATCCTACAGATTGCAAAATCAGTGGTATCTGAATCACCTCAGAGTGGTGAAGGAAAAGGAATGCCATTAGAGGATCTGGTTAGCTCACTGGCTTTTAACCCATTTGTAACACGGAAACAAATTCCCCGAACTCCAGAAAATCTGCGTAAGTCTAAAGCTCTGTTTTTATAATACTGATGTGAAACGTGATTAATTCATTAATATTGTTCATGTCACACAAGAATAAAAAGATAATTATTTCATCAAAGCTGCAAGTTATCCTAATGGCTCAGTCTGTAACAAAACATAACAGGCCTAATAAGATGTGGATACAGTGAATTTGATTTAACATAGATCTTTTTCCTGTGTAGAATTCCTTTTGTGTTGAGGAAGAAAGCTGCATGTTACTGAAGAGACAGATTTAAAACAGATGATTTAGAGTATGAAAGTACTAAAATTTTACCTGGTTTGTTCCATTTAGTTACTGAAATTAGAAGCTCTTGGAGGAAAGCTATTCAGACTGAGGGCTCATCGGATGTGAAGCTGTCCCCAGCTGAAGTAATGAGAGAAGAAGCTTCAATGGACCCTGCACTTAAAACACAGGAGGTGGAAGACTCTACAGTTGTGTGCTCTAAACCTGCATCTCCTGTGCCTGACTTTGATCCTCCCTTGTCAGAAAGGAACTCTGGGTTAAGTTCTACAGATTTTAGACCTCAAGAGCAGGTGAAGATAAGTCATATAACTGAATCTCCAACTTTGAAAACATCTGGATTGCAAGAGAGTAAGAGAACTGAAGAACGGGAATTAAAATGTATTGATTTGAACAAAAGCTGTGTAGAAGATCCAGAAGAACAGAAGAGCATGAATACTACAGGTATTTGTTCAGAAAGCAATAGTAGAACAAATGTACCTTCAGACCACTTTCAGGGTTCCTTGATAAATGAGATGCTGCCTCAGAGTGTATCTTCATTGTTAAGTTCTATCAGTGTTGAAGGCGCCCACTTGGGGATATTGGATGAGACATTTCCAGAAGAACTTGATAGCATAGATCCCAACAAATCTGAAAGCTCAGAGTCTGATGTAGTAGACAGTGCATATGTAACAGGTGGCTCAAGAGATAAGGATATTCAAAAATCAAATCTAGATCTACAGTCACAGTTCAACACATATAAAGCACAGAAGACGACTGTATCTAGCAGTGAAGAGGAGCTGCATCAAACACATAATGGAGATGAATCTCTAAGTTGTAGATCAGACCTAAGTCTTGCATCAGAAAGAGGAGAAAGAGATGAATTATACAATCCTCCAGAACTCTTCTGCTTGGATGACGAATTTGTCAAGACGCCATCGCCAGTATCTCTTGATAAAAGAAAATATTCCCTGTCATCTTTGCTGATATCTTCTCAACATCTGGAGGAAATGGCATCAATGGTACACGAAATCCCAGCAGAGTTAATACATAAATTGAAGGGTAAGTATCCTAGCACCGGATATACTACCATAAATAACCTATCCTGAGTGTCTGAACCCTGCTGTGGAAGTGTAGGAAGATTAGTTACTTGTATGCTTATTCCTTATGGAAGAGGAGACATAAAAGCAAACAAAATGTACTTCCTTTAGTTGTATCAAGATCTTGGAAGTAGGAGGAAAGGTGCTCATCTGACCTTCTGAGGTAATCTGCAGCTCTTTTTTTTAAAAAAAAAAAAAAAAAAAGCTTTAAGGTGCATTAGCAGTGGAGTAATCTGAAGTTAAATTTTGAGAATTCACAGTTTGAAATAATGTGTTTACTCTGAACAAATTGCTGCATCCCAGCCTGCCTGCCCTCTCGACCCATTTCCAACAGAAGTGTCAACTTTGTTTAACTGATGGTACAGTGTTTAGTTACATGTGGGGTGAGTTTTTGAAATACATTAATAACAATGAGCCATAAATGGTTATACAGAAGACTTTCACTGAAACACAAGGTATTTAAAGGAGTACTAGAGATTTTAACACAAAAAAGCTAGTCTCAAGAGGTAGTGAGATTTATACTTCATGCAAAGGCTTGGTGCTATATAGCTTTCACTTAAAATTGTGGCTGTACTGATAACAGATGATTTTACCTTACTTGGAACAGTTGTAAGAATTAGAAGCGCCATTTTGTATATGCCTTTTTTAATATACGCAAAACACTTGGAGCAGTATTTCTGTCAATTAAGTGAACATTATAGAGTGTTAACTAATACACTTTTTCTTCCAGATAAAGAGCAGTTGGAGGAGAAGCCAGGCACAAAGGAACCATCATGAGGATATGATTTGTAAAGCAGAAGCATAACCATAGTAGTGCAATTATGGGTTTTTTGAGCATGTAGAATGTTCTCCAAGCACTGCCTAGATAGAGAAATTGCACTCTTTACTATTTTTTTGTAGAATCTCTATTCCAGTTTCTTTGTTTAAGAGTGTCAGTTGCCTGTTGTGGTTCTTCCAATTTCATGTCATCCATTGTAGTATTCTATGTACAGCCCATCGTTTATGTACAGAACTACGTATTCCTTTTAAAGCATATTTCTAAAAACAACAGATGTTGAGCAAGTGTCATAATCCTAGCAAATGCGAAAACAAAGTCCTAAATGAGAAGTAGTGAAACCTTTGGTGTCTCTCTTGCTCCCCCATGCCCCCCCCAAAAAAATCCCAGCCCATCCAGATTTTACTTTACATTCACTGAATTCTTCTCTCTTGTTGACACTTCTAGTTGATATTGCCATTAGCTCTGCCTGTTAATAGAGGCTACTCTCTTCTTGAAAACTTCCATCGGAGTGCCTATTTCTTTAAGCATTTTACTGAATAAATGTTTTGCACTCAAGTTGTAAAAAAAAAAAAAAAAAGACTTGTGTTGATGCCACTTTATTGTCAAATAGCTGATATACATTTATGACATTGTGATGTAAGTAGCTGATAATACAGCTTGTGGTCAGGTGGGAATGTAAATCTGAGCTTCCAGCAGATAAAACTTCTTATTGTAAAAATACTGACCCCTAATCTTATATTTTTAGTGAGTTTTGAAATGTTGGTAAATAAAGTTGTTTTTCTGCTTTTCTGTATTTTTCTCCTCCTTTCTTCCAAAACAGTTGCAAATAGGTTTTAAGAACAATCTCCACATGTGTTTGACATCTTCCTTTTAAAGCAGAATTTGACGAGCTTTATGAAGGGAGATTTGGGCGGCTGGTTGTGGAAGCTGTAATGTGGCTGCTGACATGGTAACAGTTAAGAGGGAAGTGCTGCTTAATAGCCCATTTTACATGTTGATCTAATCATGGTCAAACAGGTAAAGAATTGGAAGGTCTGACCTTTGCTATCAGCTGTCTGGAACAGGCCTAGCAGTGTTCCTTGCAGACTTGTGCTCTAGGGCTTGGTGCTGGTGACTTCACAAGAGTTCCCCAGGTGACTGTCAAGGCTTTCATGCCCTGGTCAGAAGAGGCTTGACAGCAGGACTGCAGAGCTCTGGTTGGGATGCCACCAGAGAAACCTAGGCATGCTGCCTCAGGGAAGAACCTGGTCAACTAGCATGTGTAATGCAGTCTTGATAGTGTCATGTGCTCTGTCCCTGCTTCTGGAGGTTCCTAGATCTTCTGACATAACTGTCTCCAGGGACTGCTGCTGAAGAGTGGTGCCTTTGTTTTGGGCTTTTTTTGTGGGGGTTTTTTGTTGGGTTTTTTTGTTTTGCTTTTTTCTACTATAGAGATCTGTTGGGAAAGGCCTGAACTGTAACTTTTTCTGAGCAAACATGTCTTCGGTATCGCCTGTGCCTTTGCATGTAGTTCCATCTCTGAAGAAATGCGTTTGTCAGCTGTGCTCCTGTGGGTATGTAAAAGGCTGGGGGAAAGAGCTTGGAGTAGCAGTCACTTGGCTAGCAGGCTTCACTGTTATTCACTGCTGTAAGTTGCATATGAAAATTTATATTTGAATCTGTTATTTGGGAGAACAGCAGGGTGTTTTCAGCAGCTACAGATACAACTTTCTATAGGTTTTTGTGACTTCTTTGAAACTGGGTATTTGCTGAAGAGGAATACAATATTCATAATATGCAGTGTTAAGTGTCGAAGATACCTATCCTGAAATACCGTTCAGAAATACTTGCTCATTAGGCTTGAGAAATTTTCTCATTAACTTCCTAATCAGAAGATTCTTCCATTTAACTTCCTAAGAATAAGGAGTTTGGGCTTCTGGAGTTAGGCACAGTGGATTATTATTAGCTCAAGAACACAGTGCAAATATGTCGCTTTCCTCTCCAGAGAAGAGTATGCCATATGTTATATGATTTAGTGCAGCACTGCAGAACAGTCAGTATTTTGCAATTTAGATTTGCCCATCTTTACCAGGTGAGTTCTAAAAGTACAGGTTTTTGAATTCTAATACTCCTTGGTCTCTTTTTACTTTGAAATATTATACTGATATTCTTTTATTATCAAGGCATATGTGCATTGCTCATGAAGGTATGATGAAGTGTCTGGAATATTCTCCAGGTATAGTATGAAGCTGTGCAATGTTTGTTGATGATTATCAAATAATACCAAAATAGGTTGCTATAACTTTTGTAGGATAACAGGTAATTGCAGCCTGTCCTGTATATGTTCTGTGTGTACTGAACATACATCAGTCTATTTTTATTGAAATGTAGAGCTAAAAGAGCATATAATTGACTGTCATTAGTTCACTGAGCATTGAAAAATGCAAACACAGTTCTGTCTGGATTTCTGCAAGTAGTCTGAGTTAATTACGAGACTTAATGAACACAAGTCCCCTCTTGTATAACTGTTGCTTTTGGAATGGTTCATTGTGGCCAGTGGTGGCACTAGCTGCAAGACAAAGTTTCTACTTTATGCTAGGTTGTGCTTTGGCTGTGAATAGAATATGCATGATAATTTTGCATAGAGGCAGAAAGATAAGGTTTTAACGAGAAATTGATGCATTCTGTACTGTCTATGATCGTATAGATTGAGAAATAACTTTTTTTTTCCTCAACTGGGAGAAGCAGAAGCAGAGGCTGTGAAATATTCTTTTTTTTAAAATTAATATGACCTGCTCCATTGCAACTTTGAGATGTTAAGGGAAGACTCTTGACCTAGCTGTTCTAGCTAATATGCTCCAAACAACAGTGACCAGGCACTCCAGTATGGGTCCCGTGTGAAAGCTACAAATTTCCTTGTAGTTCAGTGCTCAGTACTTCTCAGTATGCATGTTTGCTGCACAACTGCTAAATTATAAGTGACATTTATGGATGCCTCCATATATATGTGGACACATGTGGAAAGGTACAGAAATACATGTATCATTCCTTATGGGGCAAATTCACACCAAGTTTCTTTCATTCATGGATGATGTGTGAAATGATGGATGGAGGCATGAAGGTAGGAATTCCAGTGTATTAGGGCAACAATGCAAACTGGCTTTTTGTAGCAGCAGCTGTACAGTGAGAAGATGTTTGAGATAACTGATGGGTTCATAGCCATGCTTTCTTATTTACCTTTTCACAATTTATGTGAATCTACTGATGAAAATCTTTTAGATTAAGAGTGTGTGAAGGCAAGAGCAACCACAGGCAAGGATTACTTATTTTTTTGCTCCTGCATCTTGCGCAAAACCCATTTATGCACAAGGAAGTAACACTGAACCTTTAGTAATTCCATAAGCACACAGCTGAGGTCTTTCTAATACCTTACACAAGAAATGAGTAGTCTTCTAAAGTGTCATGGGGACAACTGAATAGAAGGCAGATTTTTGGGGTGTATTTGAGATATATGTTGAAGTGATCATATGCTTTTTCCAACCAGGTGATTCTGTAAGTAGGCAAAGACCTCTGAGATCATTGAGTCCAACTGTACCTGTCCACTACTCAACCATATCTTTGAGCACCCCATCTACCTGTCTTTTAAATAACTCCAGGGATGGGGACTGAACCAGCTCCCTAGGCAGCCCTTTCCAGTGCCTGATGACCCTTTCAATGAAGAAGTATTTCCTGACATCCACTCTGTACCTCCCCTGGTGCAACTTAAGGCCACTACCTCTTGTTCTGTCACAAGTCACCTGGGAGAAAAGACACACACCTGCCTTGCTGCAACCTCCTTTCAGGTAGTTGTAGACAGTGATAAGGTCTCCCCTCAGCCTCCTCTTCTCTAGACTAAACAACCCCAGTTCCCTCAGTCACCCCTCATCAGACTTGCTCTACAGCCCCTTCACCAGCTTTGTTGCCTTTCTTTGGACACGCTCCAGTGCCTCAATGTCCTTCTTGTAGTGAGGGGCCCAAAACTGGACACAGTATTCAAAATACAGCCTCACCAGTGCTGGGTACAGGGAAAGGATGACTTGCCTGGTCCTGCTGGCCACACTGTTTCTGGTACAAACCAGGATGCCGTTGGCCTTTTTGGCCACCTGGGCACACTGCTGAGTCATACTCTGCTGTCAACCATCACCCCTAGGTCCTTTTCCACCAGGCACCTTTCCAACCACTTCCCTATGCCTGTAGTGTTGCACTGGGGACCCAGCACTTGGTCTTGTTGAACCTCATACAGTTGCTTGCAGCCCATTGCTCTAACATGATCAGATCCCTCTGCAGAGCTTTCCTACCCTCAAGCACTTCAACACTTCCACCCAGCTTGGTGTCACCCTCAAATTTACTGAGGGCGCACTCAATCCCTTCATCCAGATCACTGATAAAGATGTTAAACAGGACTGGCCCCAAGACTGAGCCCTGGGGAGCACCACTCGTGACCGTCCTCCAGCTGGATGTAACTCCATTCACCACTACTCCCTGGGGCCAGCCATCCAGACTGTTCTTTAGCCAGTGACAAGTATGCTCCTCCAAGCCATGAGCAGCCAGTTTCTCAAGCAGAATACTGTGGGAACAGTCAAAGGCTTTACTAAAGTCTAAGTATACCACATCCACTAACTGTGTCACCTTGTCATAGAAGGAGATGGGGTCAGTCAGACAGGACCTGTCTTTCATAAACCCATATTGACTGGGTCTGATCACCTGGTTGGCCTGTGTGTGCTGTGTGATAGCACTCAAGGTGATCTGCTCCATCACCTTCCCCAGCACCAAGGTCAGACTGACAGGCCTGTAGTTCCCTTGATCTTCCCTCCAGCCCTTCTTGTAACTGGGTGTAATTTTGCCACCCTCCAGTCAAGTGGAAGCTCGCCAGTCAGCCAGGTCTGCTGACAGATGATGGAAAGGGATTTGGCGGGCACCTCCTACAGTTCCCTCAATACCCTTGGGTGCAGCCCATCCAGCCCCATAGATTTGTGAATGTCCAAGTGGCTGAGCAGGTCTCTAACCATTACCTCCTGCATCATGGGAGCTTTGTTCTGCTCTCTGTCCCTGTCTTCTGGCTCAGGGGGCTGGGTACCTGAAGAACAGCTGATATTACCATTAAAGACTGAGGTAAAGAAGTCACAGAATCACAGAATCACAGAATCACAGAATATTAGGGATTGGAAGGGACCTCGAAAGATCATCTAGTCCAATCCCCCTGCCGGAGCAGGAACACCTAGATGAGTTCACACAGGAAGGCGTCCAGGCGGGTCTTGAATGTCTCCAGAGAAGGAGACTCCACAACCTCCCTGGGCAGCCTGTTCCAGTGCTCTGTCACCCTTACTGTAAAGAAGTCATTAAGTACCTCAGCCTTGTCCTCATCCCTTGTCACTAATGTTCCCCCTACATCCAGTAAAGGATGGAGATTCTCCTTGGTTTTTATTTTGTTAATATGTTTGTAGAAACATTTTTTTTTATCCTTCACAGAGTTGACCAATTTAAGTTCTAGTTGGGCTTTAGCCTTTCTGATTTTTTCTCTGAAAGACCTCACTTCATCCTTGTAGTCCTCCTGAGATTCCTGCTCCTTCTTCCAAAGCTCATAGACCTTCCTTTTTTTTCTGAGATCCACCCAAAGGTCTTTTCTCAGCCAGGCTGGTTTTCTTCCCCGATGGCTTGTTTTTCAGCATGTGGGTATGGCCTGCTCTTGCACCTCCAGGGTTTCCTTCTTCCTTTAGGGCTGCCTTCCAAGGGACTTTATCAACCAGCCTTCTAAACAGTCCAAAGTCTGCCCTCCGGAAGTCCAAGGTGGCCGTTCTGCTGACCCCCCTCCTTGCTTCACCAAGGATAGAGAATTCTATAATTTCCTGATCTCTGTGCCCCAGGCGTCCTCCAACTGTCACACCTCCCACAAGGACTTCTCTGTTCACAAACAACAGGTCCAGGTGGGAGCCTTCCCTAGCTGGTTCACTCACCAGCTTTGTCAGGAAGTTGTCTTCCACACAATCCAGAAACCTGCTAGATTGTTTCCTTTCTGCTGTGTTATACTTCCAGCAGACATCAGGTAAGTTGAAGTCCCCCACAAGAACGAGGGCTAGCGATCTCAAGACTTATCCCAGCTGCTTGTAGAATATCTTATCTTCATCCTGGGTGGGTGGTCTGTAGCAGACTCCCACCATGACATCTGCCTTATTGGACATTCCGCTGGCTTTTACCCTTAGGGACTCAACTCTATCATCATCATCATCATCATCATCATCATTGAGCTCAAGGCAATCAAAACACTCTAATGTAGAGGGCTACCCCACCACCTCTCCTTCCTGAAGAGTTTATAGCCAGCCAAGGCAGCACTGTAGTTAGGCGAGCCATCCCACCATGTTTCCATAATGGCAATTATATCATCGTTTTACTTGGTGCACAATGGCTTCTAATTCCTCCTGTTTGTTGCCCATGCTGCATGGATTGGTGTAGATGCACTTCAGTTGGGCTACTGATCCCGCCACTCTTCTGAGGGGATTAGTCTTAGTTCCTAAGTGACCTCTCGCTGTTGTTTCTAACCCATCAATAACATTTGCATCTTTGCTGCCATTTGGAGTAATATCCCCCACTTCCTCTGAGGTGGCAGACTGAAGAGCCTCATTAGCACACCGTTGCTCAGACACTGGAGTGCCATCCCCAGGCCTATTTCTAGCAATCCTGGTTTTATCCCACTCCCCCACTGGAGCTACTTTAAAGCTCTTTTGATGAGCCCCGCTAACTTCTTGGAAAGCATTCTTTTGCCCCTTGGAGACAGGTGTGCCCCATCATTCGCAGGCCTGGTGTTTTGTAGTCCAACCCGTGGTCAAAAACCTGAAATTTTGCTCCTCACACCACGCTCAGAGCTGCCTGCCTCTTTCTAATCCTTGCTTCATCATTCCCTGTGATAGGAGTGACAGAGAACAGTACCTGTGCACCTGATCCCTTCAGCTTTTGTTCATGGGGCCGAGAAGTCCTCCTTAACAGCTTCTGTGAAAAGGGTCCGGTCTGCATATTAGGCCTTCTGTTCCCCTCAGAAGGGAGTCCCCTATGACAATGACCCATCTTTTCTTCTTTATGGAAGCCGTTGTGATGCGGGGCTTAGGGTGTCTTAACCTTGGGAGTGTTTCCAGGTTGTGGGAACCATCATCCACATTAAGGTTGGGTTCCACTTGCAGAGCTTCATATCTGTTGTGCGAGGGAACCTGAGAGGCTGGGGCTGTCACAGGGGGGACATGCTTTCTGTGCTGGGCAGGAACCAACTGCCATTCCCCCTCGTTTCTTAAATTTCTCTGTTCAGCTGTGCGGAGAGAGGACAAGGAGTCCTCTGTTGCACAAGGCATAGCTGCCTGCTGGGTTTGAGAGAGGGAGCAATAATAACTCAGTTTTCATTGTTTTGCTTGTAGAAGAGTGCATATGCATCATCAGTATAACTACAGAGAGGTTTCTCAGAGCTGAACTAGTAAATGATCTAAGGTACTTGGTAGCTACTCATGAACCTTTTTTCTTTTTTTTTTTTTTTACATGGAGATTGGGAGAAGATGAGTAGGGACATAAAAGGGCATGAGTGCTCCAGTTTGAGTTCAGCTTTGGGGTCATTTAGCAAGCCTGGACTACATTAATGGCTTGATAGTTCTGGTTCAGTCTTCTGTGTTGCATCCTTTGCAAAAACTTTGTCAGAAAGTACTCTATTGGTAGCTATGGCAGAATATCATGAGAGCTCTGTCTTACCATCTGCAATGCTTCACAACTTCAGGGGAGCTAACGTTTAAGGTGTGGCACCATTTGGAGGTAGCTCTTCCATATAAGATTACTTTTTGGACCATCCTACCTGGTGATACCTACCTACACTCCAGTCTATGCCAAACTGTTAAGCTGTGTCTGATGGATTGTGTGTGGGCTCACAGCTGGGGAACTCTGTGTAACTGGCGTAAAACACAATTGCAGAGAATTTGGGTATCTTTCTGTCTGCATTCTGGGCATTTTAACACTTCTAACTCATATACCCTATCTAAGGGTGTTTCTCTGTGTCACTGACAGTGATTTCTGATACATTTACACATAGACAGAGTCATCCCAAGAGATGGGTCTGATCCATAGGCACTCATTTATGTTCTTTCTGGTAGTTTGCCTATCTCTTCCAGCTGCATGCATTTTAGTAGTTTGCACTTAAGACTACCAGTCAGGAAAAGCTGCAAGAAGGTGTCTCATGGTTACTGTAAATTACCACAGGAGCCAGGGGCACAATCATTTCACTTGTGTTTGTGTCTGGATATCTTTAATTGCTTAAATAGTTTATTTACATAAGTAGCGGGTTTTTTTTTTGTATTTTGTTAGTTTGTTTTGGGTTTTTTTTAGGTAGTTGAACAATTACAAATACAAGTAGAAACTGTCCTTGTCCTGAGAGGCTTTCAGAGTAAGAGACAAAAATCTAGACAAAAAGCCTAATTAGAGCTGTGGAAGATAGAAGTTTTTAATCAAAAGAAGACTGGTGATGTGTATGCTGTAGCTGCTGTAGAAAAGTAAGTGTATGAGGAGAGAGAAAGGATAGGACACGACTGGTACTTCTTGCAAGTCAAGGAGATGGCAAGTAAGGTAGCCCATGAGGACAAAAGGAATTGGTAAGATATGTGCTGCTAATGTGGTTCATCACACTATAGGAGAAAACAGTATGTGCGTGCAGGAACTGTACTGCACAGATCATCAAAGGTAATGAAATAAATTGTGTGAGAAATGCCTGATTCTCTTGTCCTTGGAATACTGGTTTACTGTAGCTATTCAGCTTCCCTCTTACAGAGTGCTCATATTGCATTCCATGCTGTCCTACAGGGTGGAAGTTGCGATTGACTATCAGGAAATTCATGGCAATGGAAAGAACAAATGACCATATCAAGACTCCTGACAGTAATTTTTCTCAAAGATACTTGATCTGAATTTTGCTGTACATATAATCTCAGAGAAAGGTTCACTCAGTATGGGATTAACGCACAGGGTTCTGATATCCTGTACTTCTACCTTTGAACTTTTGGGTAGTTCTTTTATTTCATGTCATTGGGGGCAAAATTTTTATCAGTGGCTCTTTACCATTTAAAAAAATCAGATATTTTATTAGTATTTATAAGGAAGAGTTGGGAGCAGAGGCTTAGGCACTGCTTAAAAGCTTTATCCATCGTGTTCCTGCTCCGGCAGGGGGATTGAACTAGATGATCTTTCGAGGTCCCTTCCAATCCCTAATATTCTGTGATTCTGTGATTCTGTGAAATTTTGTTAGTCAGCAAGGGTAGTGTAAAAAAAAAAAAAAAAAGTCTGAATACACGTATTTGATGATATAATTTCGCATAGTTTGAAATTTACGGTGAAACTACTATTCCTTTTAACAAGCCATTTGTAACAAACTTTTCAACACTAAATCCCAGGTGTAGCTATACTGCAAGTATTTTTTCATGTGCCACAATGGTATGCCAATTCTGGACACTTCTGTGCATCTGTTCACTGATGGAGATGATGGCATGTTGGTGAGTGAGGTCATTTCTCAGTGCAACTCCCAACTACTCTTGACAGTTTTTGTTTGGAGAGCCAGTTGGCCACTGAAGTGGGTTTTTTTTGGTTTTTTTTTTTTTTTTTTTTAATTCTTAAATAAAGTAGGCCTGGTTACGTTGTAGCATGTTCTGCTCACCTCCATCTTGATATCCTCAATTTTTGTTATTGCTTGGAGTTCTTGTGAGGATTTCTCGAGGATAAAGGGAAATAAAACACCTAGGTGTTGAGTGGCTTCAGTGACAACTAGTTTCAGTGAGAGTTACTAAGATTATTCTGCCTCAGAATAATTTTAGTTTAAGGTTTAAGAACTTGAGAGTGTCTGTCAGAATGGACCCATCTTCAAAACACAGCTTCTGTAAGTAAAGTGCACTGCTCTGGAAAACACTGAAACTTGGAGAGCGTAAATAAAATAGCCTTGAAACGTCAGACTGTGGAAGCCTCCTGAGATGGGAAGCCCTACACAGCACTTGCAGGATCACTTTTCAGAAGTTTATGGTGTCATTTTCACATTGTAGAGTGTTAGTTGCAAAACTTGGGAAAAACTGAGTAAGAACTGAGTGATATTTTTTTTCCATAGAGCTCTGTTTCTTTCATTAGTTTAAATCAAATTCTGGCTTTAAGTTTAAACCAACTTTTAAAAACTGAATTGTATTTCTTTTAGCAGATATGAAGGCTTCATAATTTTTGCTGTATTGGAAATAGTTTTTTAATGAATTGGCAAATGCATGTCTAGAAAGAGCTTTAGTAAAGGCCGGAGTTGGATTCAGTTAAAGTAAAACAGCTCTGATAAAGCTAACAGAAAATTTTCTTTATTTCTACAGAAGAACCAAATTGATTCTAAAAATAAATACATAAATGCAGAGGCTATGCTGGGGACTAAATTATTTGATTCAGTTCTATCAGTCCTCCTGATAGTGAATGACAATTTCCTACCTATTACTTTCACACATTACTACCTATTACGAGTTCAATCCATTGTTACTATGCATGACTAAAGTACAATAAAATTATACTCCTATTATAGACAATACAGTCTTTTAGCATTGCAAGAGCAGAGGTCTTTTGTTTTTTTAAGACTATGGTCTTAACTCTTCTT
Organism: Caprimulgus europaeus; assembly: GCA_907165065.1. The sequence continues at coordinate 45,617,533 of OU015527.1, forward strand.
TTTCTGTTCCTTTTCTATGCAGTATTCATAGAAAATCTGTTTTTTTACAAAATACATTACAAAATGCTACCTTGGGAAAAGGTAGCATTTGGACTGATCTCATCACCAAAATTCAGGAAGAGGTCATAGCATCAGGTCATTAGATGGCATTACTGCATTATATTTTCTCAGTATCTCCACTGGCTGTATGCCATTGATTCCAATATTCAGTCTATATAATATTTAAATGATTGTAGAGGGTGAGTGGGGATCTGAAAGTAACATTTATAAGTATTTTCTAGATTCCTGTGATATTCTTGAACACACCAAACATTTAAATTATACTTCATATTAAGTAGTCAAAGGAAAGACTATCCTGTCACCTGGCACTACTGAAAAGAGCCTAACTCCCTCTTCTTTATGCCCAGCCCCACCAACTGTTTATACATATTGATAAGATCTCTCTGAGCTTTCTCTCCTGTAAGCTTTCTCAGGCTGTCCTTGTATGAGAGTTGTTCCAGTCCTTTAACATCCTTGTGGCCCCTTGCTCTGATATGTCCGTGTCTCATACTAGGGAGTCCACACCTGGACACAGCATTCAGATGCCTCTTCCTCAGTGCTGAGTAGAGAAGGGATCACTTCCCTTGATGGGCTGGCAAGGTTCTGTTCAATGCAATCCAGAGTGGCACAAGGCCATGTTGCTGGCTCTTGGCCAACTTGTCTACCAGTATCACCATGGCCTTTTCTGACAGGCTGCTCCCCAGTTGGTTGGACATCAGACTGTCCTGCTACCTGAGGCTATTCCTCTCCAAATGCAGGATTTTGCATTTCCCCCTGTCAAATTTCATTATACTCCCATTGATCCGTTTATCTTGCTGACTTCCCTCTGAATAGCATCATACACAGTAGGTCTATCAGCCACTTCTCCCAGTTTTGTATCACTTGCAGACTTGCTGATGGTGCCATCTGTCCCATTACCCAGGTAATTGATAAAGAAATTTAGTAGTATTTACCCCATTATTCAGCCCTGGAGCACACAGCTGGTGAGGGGCTTCTGGCTGGACTTTATGCCACTGATCACAACCCTTTGAGTCCAGCTGCTCAGGTATCATGTGGTCCACTTCACTGTCCACTTGTCTGGCCCATACTTAATTGTTTTGTCACTGAGGGTGTTATGGGAGACAGTATCAAAAGCCTTACCAAAGTCAAGATAAGCTCTCCCCTCATCTACCAGGTCAGTCTTCTCATTGTGGAAGAATTTCAGTTTGGTTTAAGCATAATTTCCCCTTCATAAATCCATGCTGACCACTCCAAATTACCTCTTCCAGCCCTTTTGACAGACAGAGTCTGAAATCAGTTTTCCAGGATTATTTGCCCCATCATCTTCACAGGGATTAAGGCTGACTCACCTGTAGTTCCCCAGATCCTCTTTCTTGCCTTGCTTGAAGACAGGGGTGACATTTACTTTCTCCTAGCCCTAAGGAACCTCCCTCTGATTATCACAACCTTTCAATGATAAAGAAAATGGCCTCAAAATGACATGGGCCAGTTCCCTCACGGCGTGTAGATGTTCCATGGACCTGGATATGCCATTTATTTGCTTCCTAATCTGCTCCACCATGGGTAATCATCCTTGCCCCAGACATTCTCACTGATCTCAGGGACCTGGGACTGCTGAAAGCTGGTCATAAGTGAAGACCAGGGCTGAGACTGAGGTAATGCCTTCACTTTTCAATGTAATTAAGTGCTTAGAGAGCATGAACAACTGATTCTTGCAATCAAAGCTGTTGATCTCAAAGAAAGATGTAAACCATTGGTGTGAGCCAAGAATAATTTCCTGGGGCTTGATTAGCTGTGCTGTCTTTCTTTACGGGCAGATTTTATGCAGTAGGAGGAACAATTTATCTGGTAATGCCGTTCAGGAGGGTAAGCTTTACTCAACATTTGTCTCTAAGGCCTTTCCCTGCTGTTTAGCAGGTTTAGATTTGGAAGTGAATATTAATGATCAGTTAATATTTCTTGCAACCATTATTTCTCAAATACTGGGAAGTACTAGTGATTAGAAAATCTTGAGTTTATTAAGGACTCTGTTATTAACAGTTCAATGCTTTAGGGTAGGAGTGCAAAATTAAAATTTTTTACATGTGATTTCAAAATTTCTGTTTATTGAACGGTAATGCAAGTGGATTGAGAAGAGAGTTGTTATGATGTCAGATGTTCTGATGTAGCTTCTTTTGGAGGTGTCAACATGGCATTGTAGGAGCATAAAGTGCTGGAATGTGAAATAAAACATTAAAGCCTTAAACTATTAAAAAGGGAAAATTTGAAGACCTGTTATCAGGAAAACACACCTATTTTAAAAATAAAAACTAGTTTCATTAAGTTGCCTAAAAATCAACCTGTTTTCATTGATTATTTCCACTAGTATCTTCTGATGGAAAGCAGGTGTCAAAAATTACTCTCTCTCTCTCTCTCTCTCTCTCTCTTAAAGTTTAGGTCGGTGTTACAGTGGCACAGATAGTTGCTCTTGGCAGGATTTTGAAGATAGGTACTGGTATAGATGTTGATTTTCTGAATTCAACTGGGAACTTGTGACCAAAAAGCATCTTTGCTTTTCAGGCTATAGTGGAACTTATGTTTGAGTACACCGGGAAGTCTGTATTTCCTATTCCCTAAGGAAAGGAATGACTATACTACATATGAGAACTGTATTATTTTTCTAGTCTTGTAAAGCATTCTGAAAATTGTGCATCTGACTTCTTGTTGCTTGGTGTGCCAGAGTAATTGGTAGATCTTCATGTTATACCCTTAGCTATGTTTGATGCTCAGTTGAACTATGGCAGCTTTGCCTTCCCAGTAATCTTACTGTGAGCATGTTCATCTAACTGTTTGAAGTAGTATCTCTCTCTCAATCATGATTTTTCATGTGAATCAAAAGTTCATCAAGAACTGGTTATGGTTGGATTAAACAGGCTAAAGGATTGTGAATGGCTGTCATCTTTCTGATGGATATTCTAAGCATCAAAACTAATACTGCAGTGCACTTAAGATAATTTTCTCATCTGTTTTCCTTATCCTCATAATTAGTTTGGAGTTTGGATATGTTGTGGTGAAGAATTTGCTGCTTTTCATAGAAAATATGGGAAGAAGTAACTTTGGCATGTGAATCCTGTATCTTGTATCTCCCATTGGAATTATCATGTGCTGGTTTCTCATGTTCTAGGACATGTCACCCTGTGAGGAGCATTTCCAAGTAGCACATACATACCATTAAGAACAGGCAAGAGTCAAGATTAACTGATAGGAGGAGTGCATGTAGTGCCATCAATTTATACTCTTGCAGTTCTGGCTTGGTCAATGGAACCTTGTTTTGCCTATTTAGTATCCTGACTTAGTTGTGTTTTGTTTCTCCTATTTACAGTGCATGCAAATAGATGGCTGCTGAAGTATATTTTATTGTTGTTGGATTGGTGTATTTTTCCAAGTAAAATAGTAGCTGCTACTTAATGCTGAAGCCACTTTCTTTCCTCTGACAGTCACTATCCAGATTATTGCAGGTACGGTAAAGTATCATTGAAAGGGGACTTGTGAAAAGAATCCTTACTCCTTGTGAGATCACTATCATGCTTGTTTCTTTCTAAGAAATATTACTGCACAAGTAATATTGCACTGCTTTACTGTAAGATAAAAGCCCAAGATAATGGGAGCAAGCAAGAATTAATTGAGTTTGCAGTTGATTAACATCCTGAACTTTTTACCAGAAGATGGCAGCAGGCCGACATTAGTTGCTAATATTTCTACAGTTAACTGTTGGATAAATGTGGGGAGACTGTGTTAGATGCTTTGAACTGAATAGTTCACCATAGTTTAAGGCAAGAAACTGGGCATTGCAAAGCATTGTATGTCAAACAGTTTTGTGGGTTTGTAGGTCTGGCTGGCTGCTGACCTGCAAGTCCTGGCTGTTGTTCAGTGATGTGCTTTTATTTGACAGTCTTTCAAGAGCATTTATTTTGGAAGAAAAATAAAATCAGACAGAGTTGTTGCTTAAATAAGTTTGCATTTGTTGCATATTGCCTTTCAGTTCAGGAGAATGTTTCATTCTGTTCCTAGAATTAATTTTCTGGCAATAAACTTCAGTTAAATGTGAATGCACTTTTCTGTGACAGAGACAGAAAAAGCAGAGAAATGGCTGAAATTGATATTGCATGATGCTGAAAGAATTCTTGTTTACAATGAACAGCCTATCTAAATATTGATAAAAAATGTGGAGTTCAGCAGCCTTTGCAAATGTTTTGTGGTATCTTTAATGGGAAATAAGTTATGTTATCCAGAGAAACAAATACGTTTTTTACCCTGTAGCCATAAATTAATCTTCACCATAATGAATGGTTACCATTCATTAGCAAGCACAAAATGTCACAGTTACATACATTTATGAATGTTCTATTTTTAGTGCATTCAAACGTTGCAGAATAACTTCAACACTGGTAAAAACTACCTTCTGAAGAATGTAAGGAGACTAAAATGCGGGTGTTTTTCTTAGATGAGAAGTAGAACAACAAATCCACTTAAGTCCTGGGAAGTCCTGGGTATCCTTTTACCTATGAGGGCTTTCCATAATTCCCTGCAATCCCTTGATATCCCTCTGCACTGTCTGTCAACCTGTCTAAGGCCAGACAGTGCCTTTATTGTCTTCCATTGTGGTTTCTCCCCATCCTCTCCTCTAAGTACCTTTGCTCCTAGTTTCATGTGTTCCTCTTTGCTTTTTCCAGCCCCCAGCATCTTTCTTATATCTCTATATAGCTGAGAGAATCTGGTCTCAGCTTGCAGCGTTTTTCCTTCTGTGTACCTGACTCCTGTAAAGACTTTTTCTTTGTGAAACCTGCAGGAACTGTGTTTTCAACGTGAATAAGCAAGGTGTAGCCTCTGAGATCCTAGTTGGCTCACAAAAAGGCTGGAGGAGGTCCTTATTGTGCTCACAAATTATTTATATACTCACAGCCTTCTTCAAAATGGAAAAATCCTGGAGAAAAGTCCTTTTGTGTTTCCTAGCATTTCCAAAAACTGCTTTGAAAATATCAGTGTGTTTTGGCAATTACAGTGTTTTAGCAACACTGTGTATAAAGCATTGTTTCAACTAAAAGGTATCATTCTGCACTCTAGAGTCAGCCTAAGGATTTGATCAGAAATGTGTGTATGTAAACTGCAGTAAGACATCAGTGATTATATAAGGAATTTAAATTTCCAGAATAATTTGAATTTTTATGCATAGAAATGACCATAGGGGAAACAACTTTATAGATTAAGAAAAGGGACAATGGAGCAATTAAAATTCCCATCAGTAGAGTATGCCAGTGATTTGGAAAGTTTGACAGCAGCATGCAGAAATAAAAAAGAAGACACAAAACTGTATAACCATTTTAACATGATCACATGCATTTCAGAAAGCCAGTTAACCTAGCTGTCAAAAGAAAATAAAAGGGCAGTGAGCATGGCCTCACCAGAGTAGGCACAATCCAGCTGACCCACCAATTTTAAGTAAAAAACATTGGTAATTTTTTGATAGAGGCAGCTGTTATGGGAGTATTGTGTAGCTTGGCTGCTAGGACAGAACCACACTGCTCAATGACATATAATCTAGAACATTTTTACCATGCAAGATAAATTTCTGAAATTTCTCTTGCCAGACACGGGCATGCTTTGTACTGCACCCAGGAACCCTGTCTTTCCAGTCTGGTGCAGAGTGACAGCACAGACCTCAAGGCAGAGGACACTCACATTGATCAGATAAATTTGAGCCCTGGATCATAGAATCACAGAATGGTTTGGGTTGGAAGGGACTTTAAAGATCATCTAGTTCCCACCCCCCTGCCATGAGCAGGGACACCTTCCACTAGACCAGGTTGCTCAAAGCCTCATCCAACCCAGCCTTGAACACTTCCAGGGAGGGGGCATCCACAGCTTCTCTGGGCAACCTGTTCCAGTGTCTCACCACCCTCACAGTGAAGTGTTTCTTCCTAATATCTAATCTAAACCTCCCCTCTTTCAGCTTAAAGCCATTTACCCTTGTCCTGTCACTACCTGCCCTTATGAAAAGTCCCTCCCCAGCTTTGTTGTAGGTCACTTCAGGTACTGGAAGGCCACTATAAGACCTCCCAGAAGCCTTCTTTTCTCCAGGCTGAACAGCCCCAACTCTCTCAGCCTGTCCTTGTAGGAGAGGTGCTCCAGCCCTCGGATCATCCTCGTGGCCTCCACTGGACTTGGTCTAGTAGGTCCACGTGCTTCTTATGCTGGGGGCACCAGAACTGGATGCAGTACTCCAGCAGAGTAGCGGGGGAGAATCACCTCCCTCGACCTGCTGGCCATGCTGCTTTTAATGCAGCCCAGGGTATGGTTGGCCTTCTGGCCTGTGAGTACACATTGCTGCCTCATGTTGAGCTTCTCAGCAACCAACAGCCCCGAGTCCTTTCCCTCAGTGCTGCTCTTACTCAATTCTCTGCCCAGCCTGTATATGCTTGGGACTACCCTGACTCAGGTGCATGACCTTGCACTTGGCCTTGTCATGAGATTTTGACGGGTCTACCTCTCAAGCCTGTCAAGGTCCCTATGGATGGCATCCCGTCCCTCTAGCATGTCAACTGAACCACACAGCTTGGTGTCATTGGCACACTTGCTGAGGGTGCGCGCAATCCCACTGTCCATGTCTCTGACAAAGATGTTGAACAGCGCCAGTCCCAATACTGAACCCTGAGGGATGCCACTTGTCACCAGCCTCCACTTGGACATCAAGCTATTGACTGCAGCTCTTTGAGTGTGACCATCCAGTCAATTCCTTACCCACTGAGTGTTCCATCCATCCTGTCTGTGTCTCTTCAACTTAGAGACAAGGATGTTGTATGATGCAGTGTCAAATGCCTTGCACAAGTCGAGGTGGATAACATCAGTTGCTCTTCCCCTATCCACCAACACTGTAACCCTGTCATAGAAGGCCACCAAATTGGTCAGGCATGATTTGCCCTTGGTGAAGCCATGTTGGCTGTTACAAAACACCTCCTCATTTCCAATGTGCCTTAGCTTAGTTTCCAGGAGGATCTGCTGCATGATATCGCCAGGCATAAAGGTGAGACTGACAACACCCACCTGAACGGTGAGTGGCTTTGTGCATAATATGGAACAACCATGAATGTGACATTTTATTACTTCTCAATGTATTTTTTTTTGGCCGTTTGTTACCTTCTGTATTGGATTGTCTGTCACACTACCAGTGGCCATGGAAAATCACAAGTCACCAATATCTGTGACTGTCTCACATGTGGTGCTGCTGCACCTGTGTTTTCAACTTTCTCTGCATTGGGGTATTTGCTAACTCTTCTGGTCAAAATTGAGTGCAGTGCTAGGTATGCTCTGTCTGCTCTGACTTAGCCACTTGGTGCCAGGTGCTCTACCTTGTATACTTTGGCTTCTGTTCTAACTACACTGTGCTTATATGTGTATAGTTTCCAAAAGAAAAAGCTTCACGAGTTAATGCCATGTGAGAAGTATACAAGTTGTAGGTTTCAGGAAAGAAAACTCAGAAAATATTATGGCAAGTTTAATTAAGAAAATATTTTTTTCCCCCTCTGAAACCTAACAGTGTTTGGTGATTTAATGAACTTGACTTGTAGTAAAAACTGTTGTTTAAAAGCCTATGTAAAGCTTATGAGAGTTGAACTCTATTTTTCATTCTTACAAATTCCTTGTTTACAAAGTCTGAAGACTGCCTTTTTTTCAGCCAAAAAGGCTCTAGTATTCAGGTCCTTACAGATGGCTGTTGATAAGTATCTAAAATACACTCTGCGCAAACCTACCCTCATTGGAAGTTGTGTAATCTGGAAGTATCTTACATTTCTTTAAAGTTTTTAGGAAAGCAAGATGAATAAAATACCTTAATAAATTCTAGCTCCCAGGTCAGCAAAATTTAGGCATCACACCATACCCAGGCAGAGTTGGCCAAAGGCCAAACCAGAAACTTTAAACTAAGTAAATGGCCCTTTAATAAAAATTTGGCTATGAGAGAAAGTATTTCAGGCAAATTTGAAGTATGGAATGCCCATGATCCTTCTGTAATTCCCAGTACTCTTTGTTTAAATGTTCAAACAACAGGTTCATGACTGAATAGTTTGACATGCTGCATCCTGGTGCAGATTGGCAGGAAGAATAGTGCAGCTAGTACTGAAATAAGCCAAAGGGGTCATACTTTGGAGGCTGGTGTCCCTCGTGAATGAGTGGTTGGAAACTCTTTGCTAGTGCATTGGCATGTCTCCAAGAAATACAATGTCTTTTAAAAAGCTTCTAAATATTGAAGGCAAATAATATCTGGTAACAGATTTCAAAGGGAAGATAAGTATCCACATCCCTTAAGTAGTTTTGTAAATTTCAAGCCTAGATAGACAAGTGATTATGCAGTGTGACCTCTTTCATAATGTATTGATTTTTGTGCACTACCTGCATTAAAAGTTATAGTTTGTACTTGAAGAAGATCTCATAGTTTCATTGTATTTTGTGTGTTCTGAACTTGCAGCCCTCCATTTCTAAGAAGGGATAAAATGGTAGTTTGTATACTAGCTAAATATCATACCAAAAGAAATATTGTTTCTTAAATTCCATATCCATTTCCATATTTGCTTGATGAGCTACACACGAAGAATATCTGAAGTTCAACAGGTACCTTAATTTTCTTCCTGAATGTATAACTAACTTAATTTGACTTTTTTTTTTTTTCCCTTCAAAAGGCTTTTTATGGCTTAGGAACTTCTCTCCTGGCAAAGCAAGGTTACTGCCTCTTTTAAAAGTTTGCAAAAATTTATCCCCTAATTCTCTAAGCTAGATGGACTCCTAGAGCGGTTTATGATCTTTCTACACTGTTATATTGTCAGACTGTATCACCATATTACTAACCAGGCTTTTTACAACCACTCCAGATTGTAATTATAATACAAAAGTAGAAGTAGTGGAAAACTGCCTTTCTTTGTTCATGAGGAGGGACAAATTTAATGTAGGAGTGGGCGAGTTATTTGTAAATATATATACTTTTTTCTCCCTTCCTTTCTTGGCTTGCATTATTCAGAGTGTACTAGAAATGACATAGATCACAGCAAGCAGATGATGGAGAACTTCTGGGAAAGTTTTATTAGCACTTGTCTTATGCTTCCTGAAAGCTGGAGCAGTTGGTGAAAACATGCTTTTGGAAATTGTTTTGCAGAAGCCTTCATTTTTACTATGGCACTAAGCTCAGGTCTTGTTAAAAGAACAGAGGACCTAATTTCCTTCTCAAGCGCTCCTATTGTACACCAGTTTAAATCTCCTGACTGCAGAGGAATAGCTCCTTGTTTCACTGATGTAAAATGAAATTACCTGCAGAAGGTATTACTCCCGACTCTCTGAATTTGTAAGTTTTTAAAGTCCTCTTCAGCTTTCTCTTAATCAAAATTACTATTTTACTCTAAAATCAATGGAAGTCAGTTCCTATTTTTTATAATGCAGAAAATAATTGGTGGAGTTATTTTACAAAAAATAAATATTTGAAGTATTGAATTTGAAGACACTGGACTGTGATTCTTATGTTTAGAGACTGCACAGCATCCCACTGCTGTCGGATGAATCATTCAAGCTTACAGAACATGCTAAAGTAGTAACAAATCTGAAGGAAAAGCAAAAAGTGAGCCAACTGTGGGGTTGAATCACCACTCCACCTGCCTTAGGGATTTCCACCAGCTCCAGGACAGGTTTGTGGAAGTGTATGTGGCCCACAGGTTTTGAGGCAAAGATTTGAAAAAAATGAGTGAGATTCTAGGAGGAACTTGAGATTGTGGGGCGAAGAATTTCTCCTTTCTAAAGAAGAGAGTCACTGTGAGAGAGGGAAGAGGGAAGTGACTCAGGCTACCACCATGATGTAGAGGAACTCCATGGAATCAAAGGGTCATAGAATATCTCAAGTTGGAAGGGACCCATGAGGATCATTGAGCCCAACTTCCTGCTCCTCACAGGATATCTAAACCTAAACTGTGTGACTAAGAGCATTGTGCAGATGCTCCTTGAACTCTGACAGGCTTGGTGCTGTGACCACTTCCCTGGGAACCCTGTTCCAGTGACCAACCACCCTCTCAGTGGAGAACCTTTTCCTAATGTCTAAACTGAACTTCCTTTAATGCAACTTCATTTCATTTCTTTGTGTGCTGGTCACCACAGAGAGGAGATCAGCACCTCCCTGTCTGCTACCTCTCTGTGAGGAAGTTGTAGACTGCAATGAGTTCACCCCTCAATCTTCTCCAAGCTGAAAAAAACAAATGACCTCAGCTACTCCTAAGTCTTGCTCTCGGGGCCTTTTGCCATCTTGGTCGCCCTTCTCTGGACACACTCTAGTAGTCTGATGTCCGTCCTATATTAGAGGTATGTAAAACTGCACACAGCACTTGAGGTGGGGTTGCATCAGTGCAGAGTGGGACAATTACCTCCCTCAAATAGCCAGCAATGCTGTGCTTGGTGCACCCCAGGACACGGTTGGCCCTTTTGGCTCCCAGGGCACACTGTTAACTCATATTCAACCTGCCATCAAACCCCCAGATGTCTTTCTGTGGGACTGCTTTCCAGCGTTCATCCACCAGTTTGTATAGCTACGATTAACCTGTCTCAGGTGGAGAATCTTACACTTGCTCTTGTTAAATTTCATGTGGCCGATGATTGCCCAGCTCTCTAGTCTATCCAGGTCTCTCTGAGGCCTCTCAACTCTTGAGGGAGTCCACAGCTCCTCCTAGTTTAGTATCATCAGGAAACTTACTTAATGTACTTTTGATTCCTGTGTCCAGATGATTTATAAAAACATTAAAGAGCAGTGACCATAAAATTGAGCCCTAGGATATCCCACTGATGACTGGCTACCAACCTGATGTGACCCCCCTTACTGTAACTCTTTGATCCTGACCCATCAGCCAGTTGCTTACCTAATGTATTATGGACTCATCTAGCTGTGTGCTGGACATTTCCTCCAGAATGATACTATGAGAGACAGTACTAAAAGTTTTGCTAAGAGCCAAAAAATCCTTATCTACTGGATTGGTCAACTAGATGAGTGACTTTGTCATAAAAGAAAATTCAGTCAACAGGACTCATAGGGCCCCACCTGGAGTACTGTGTCCACTTCTGGAGCCCCCAACACAAGAAAGACATGGACATGTTAGAGAGTCCAGAAGAGGGCCACAAAGATGATCCGAGGGCTGGAGCACCTCTCTTATGAGGATGGCCTGAGAGAGTTGGGGCTGTTCAGCCTGGAGAAGAGAGGGCTCCGGGGAGATCTTATAGCGTCCTTCCAGTACCTGAAGGGGCCTACAGGAAAGCTGGGTAAGGAACTTTTTACAAGGGCAGGTAGTGATAGAATGAGGGGAAATGGCTTTAAACTGGCAGAGGGAGGTTTAGATGAGATATTAGGAAGAAATCCTTTCCTTTGAGGGGGATCAGACACTGGAACAGGTTGCCCAAGGAAGTTGTGGATGCCCCCTCCCTGGAAGTGTTCAAGGCCAGGTTGGATGAGGCTTTGAGCAACCTGTTCTAGTGGAAGGTGTCCCTGCTCATGGCAGGGGGGTTGGAACTAGATGATCTTTAAGGTCCCTTCCAACCCAAACCATTCTATGATTCTATGACTTTTCCCTCATGAACCTGTGTTGGCTGTGACCAGTGACTGTGTTGTCTCCCAAGTGCTTTTCAATAATACCCAGAGAAACCTCCATAATTTTATCAGGCACTGAACTGAGACTGTCAGGCCCATAATCACCAGGTTCTTCCTTGTTAGCCTTCTTGAAAATTGGAATGTTTGCTTCTGCTTTGGTGCTGCATTTTTCTCTGCCATCCAGAAGGCCAGGTCATAATTTTTGGTGTTTTTAATGGAAGTTGAAGCATTGTGTGTGTAGGAACAAATTTCTGCACTGGTTCTGAGGTCAGTTCTGGCAGTTTCAGTCCAAAACTGCAGTTCACAGTTACTTCTATCAATACATTGATAGAAATGAATGAATTTCTATCCTTCTATTTCAGATGAAAGGATTTCAAAGACTATTAATTGTCTGTTACATCCGGTTTGATGTGGCAGCAGCAACTGACAGTCTTTTATAAAACACTGAGTATGTTTCCCTCACTGGACTTGAAAGGCTGTAATATAGGTATCAAAGAAGTCTCCATGTGCAGCACATTTTTCTTCTTGTATTTATAGTAAGAAAACACTTGAAGATACAGTTCAGGGCAGACATCCTGTTACTTCACACATGGGAAATTCAATCTGCTTAGGAAAGTTTTCTTCCTTTCTGTGCCATGGAACAAGGCAGAGTAGTCCTAATTCAAAGTGAGAACAAGGCCATAAGCTTTCACAGAAATTCCTGTCTGAGAATCCTGCCTCTCATTTTGCATATTCCATTCTGTCCTGGTTCTAACCTTTGAGGGAGATACCTGCCATTAAAGCATGATCATACAGCGTGATATCTGCTTTAGACTTGTGTGTCTTTCAAGTAGAAATGGCCACATTATTTTTGTGATTAGACTATTATCCCTTCTGATTGGAAGGAGAGCATGGCACTTCTTTAGACAGTTTGGCAGCAGTGGCTAAGACAACATGAGCTTGCTGTCATTCACATCACTGTCCTTTGCCTACTGAACAAATGGTAAATGAGTTTGTCTCCTTGTTTTGAGTCCCTGTTATTGTACTTGGTTGTTGATAAAATGTCTGTATTGCTGTGCTTATCTGGTTTAGTGCTTGGGCAGGAAGCACAACCTGCAGGGCACATGGCCCAGGTACTGATGGAGGCAGAATTCAGCAACAGTTGGATGCAGCTACTTTGGCAGCCTCTGTGGAGTCACTTGGTCTTGTTTTTGCCTCCATTGGTAGAAATAAGACATAGCATCTAATGATGCCTCTTATCTGTATGGTCAGCTCTTTATAGTTACCAGTCTAGAAGGGAAGTTGCCTTCATTCAGTGCCTCCCTATGGAATGATCATTCTTTTAAATGTGGTGTTTTCCAGCCCATAATTGCCCTTCAAGCTTTTAATGTGTTTGAGCTGTTCAGCGCTAGAGTGGCTAAGTTGTCACTGTGTTGTCTCTGCCTCTGTCATCCCAGTCAGGGTTTACTGACCTCATCTGCATCCTAAGCACAGATAGAGCTCGTTGGCATCTGTCTACAGTAATATTATTGACATTAAACCTTTAAATACTTTGTTTCACATACAGAAACAGCATTATCTACTTAAACTAGTTAATTTCTGTGGTTTACAGATGAATTATCCAAGAACGTAGTTACCTGAAATACCTTTCTAGCTTTCTGTCTCTTCTCAGATAAATATCAAGTGTGCACCCCTACTTGATCTATGGTAGTAATATACAAGCTAATATGTGAAAGAAGTTGGTATTTGCTTCATCATTGCTGGTTAGGTGCCGTAGGTATGTGCGCACAAGGACAGACCTCACTAGGTCTTGCTTTAGTAAGTCACAAAATCCATCATAACGAGTTTGTGTAAAATTTGATCCACAGTAATTGTGTTAATGTGCTGAAATCTGAGAGCTCTCAAGCTTGCAGTGAGGATGGCATTATAGTACTTCATGATAGGTCTAATTAAGTTTTGACTGCTCTCTTGGGGAAAAGGGGTATGAAACTTTGTTCACAGTTGGAGAGCAGAGATAAATTGCTGTATTCACTTTGTGAAAGTTAAATCCATTACCACTCAAATTTAGCATCCCTGGACATAGACATCTACTTGTTTCCTGTCAAGAGCATATTCCAATTTCAAAGTATACGGTTTCCACAAATAATTTTCTAAAGTTATTGGACTGTTTGGACCTTCCTTTTGCTAATGTCTTGGGTCAGCTGCCAAAAGTAATTCAGCCACAAATGTTTAGTGTGTGCTCTCTCCATGACTGCACCTGGGATCCCTGAAATTGAGTTTTGGCTTCAGTTTCTCCATTGTTTGCTGCATTTACCTAGGATGAGTGAACTCTGACAACATAAAAGAGTTACTCCATCTGCATGATTGCCTGTTTTTGCACAGTTGTTTGGGTTAATATCAGTCAGGATCTTTAAGACTTCCTTTATACTTGCTATATATTCTGTTTCAAATTAGTCAATATTAATCTTTGCTTACATTATTTCAAAGAGGACATATATGAAAGAGGTAGGAAGATAATACTTAATTCTGTAAATTATCTCTTGTGAACTTTCAGGTGCTGAACTACAGATAAGTCCACAAAGCTCTCTGAACTGTATTGGTAGTATAGTTATTTGAGATTAGATTAGTAGGATGATCATCATATGAAAGATATTATTTTCTTGGTTGCATAAGTGGAAAGGAAGATAAAAATTGTGTAAAAAGTCAGGAGTGGCCATGAGGAGTATAGTGAGCTTAATGTAGAGCCTTGCTCAGAGTTTGCTATGTCACTAAAAAAAGATGACCATGACAACATGTGCAGCTTTTGAAAGAGAAGCATCCACAATGATATGTAATAGCAAACCCCAGGGTTTTGTCCTCTTTCAGGGTACTGTCCTCCTTCCAGCTGCCCTGGATTCCTGGTGGTGGCATTCTGATGAGGGTGAATTTGGAAAAGCAAGCATTTAATTTTTTTGGCACTGATGAGCACTATACATCTACAAATATATGTTTCTGTTTTCTTAAGCTTTTGCCCAAAATCACAGTGAAGACTGTGTGCATGCAAATGTTTCAAGCCTCTCTTTCTCCACTGTCACTTTATTATTTTTGAGGTGATTTGCTCCTGATAAGCCATTCCTTATTTGCAAAATGCTACTGCTGGCCAGTGTCTGCACCGTATGCAGGGCCATGATGAACTAGGTATAGTTATTTTCCCCACTCCAGTATGAGTGCAATTTTACCATAAAAAGCTAACATAAGGGCCTCATCAACACACTGCAAAGCCCAACTGGAGACTGGCTTGCTGTATCATAGACTTTAAGAGAGTAGGGTGATGAAAGTGCACTTAGGGGTGGTGTGAAGCCAGTAGATTTGAAGCAGAAGAAGAGCCAGATCATTTTCCCTTGGAGAATGAGGAAAAATTCCTAGAAATGCTGGAAGACCAAAAGTGTGGCCAGAAAGTGTCAGCACAGCCTGTGTTTGGAAGGTTTTTGTCACAAAATCCATTCCATCAAGGTCACATGGACCAGTAAGTATGAGAATATGATTTTTAAAAATTTTTCCTGTTTAGCTCTCCTCCAGTTACATGGAAACTGGAATTTTATGAAGTTCCTAAGACAGTGGGGCCTTTTTTAAATTTTTTTTTTTTTTTAAGATTTCCAACCTGAAGTCTTTTCTTTTATTATTTGAACTGATGGAGGTAGTCTGCCTTACTCTCTGTAAGGACTCCCTTTGGGTCCAAACTCAAAACTTCTCTAAGTCAAAAATGAATCTACTGCGACTCCTCCTGATTTATGATTTCACAGAAGGATTTGTAATCCAAGTGAGAAACCTGCTTGTCAAAAACATGCTGAATTTTATTTGAGCCCTCTAGTCCCTTTTCCCCCTCTTGTACTAGTTTGGAAAATGATTCAGTATGTGAAGGTGTACCCTTGAATGTAGACCAGAGATTACCTGTATAAATTTAGGTAATCCTAGATTGCTCAACATTTAACTTAATGGGGACTTTGTTAAGTATAGAAGCCCTTTCAAATGGGTAATTTAGCTCTGGACTAGACATAGCACTGGAAAACACACATCCAATAGGGAACACTGATTTTGGCAGGCATGATGTATGAGATGTAAAACCAGAGGCCTCCCCCTCTCACTGTAATTCCTGTGGGCTGATTCCTGAAGTTCTTAACCAGCAACCTTTGCTGGTAGCAGGTTGATTGATTTGATTGTAGCAGGTTTGATTCAAACCAGAAAGGGACGTAAACTGTTATATTTATGGGAAGAAATTTGAGGGTGGGATCCCAGCCCTCTTTTTGACAGGATGAACCTTGCCCACCCTGCTCTGGCCTGGTCCCAGTGTGAAAAGAAGGTATGATTTACCAATGATTTACAATCCATAGTGGTGTTTTAGTTTCAGTCAGGAGGGAGCTTCCTCGGTTTGTTCTTACTGTCCTCATTTCGACGCACATTATAGAGAGGTCTTGCAGTATGCTGACTGAATTGCTTTCAGAGAAATGGACTGAGCAGTGCTGCCCAAGTGTGAGTGAATAGAGACACCCAGACTGTCACCCTTTGTGCTCACTTGTCTACACAAGTGAGCTCAATGTGTGGGCAAAGTAAGATAATAAAATTATGAGAAACTGAAGAAAAGGGACATTAAATAGAGTTTCTAGTCCAGCACAACATGGTGCACTTGGCTGTATCTCAGATTAACTTGCCTTTTTCTTCATCTAGGTGAACTGGCTTTTCTTAGGCTGTTTTTGTTGGCTTCATAGACTTTTTTTTTACTCCAGGCTATAGTAGTAGACAGAAACAGCCCTTTCTTTGTGCAAGATATGCTTTTGCACTTTAAATAATCAAGGCTGTAGCAATCATTGCAATGCTCACTTATCCACTTTTTTGTAGCTGCAGTAACTTTGATAAAAAAGGATTATTGATCAGATGCCTGTGAGTTACTAACTCCTATGCGATTTTTTTCCCTTGCAGATGTCACCGTTGTCCACACCTGCCCTCAAGGTGCTATAACAAGAGTGAGAAGCCATGCATGCTGTCAGAGTACATGGAGCGATACCCCTCTTATCCCGTCACTCTTCCCAGAGGCTCATTTAAGCCAAAGAATGCACAGAAGATAGCACAGTTATGCATGGAAGGCATCTCGACTACAAAGTATGAAAAACAGTGAAAGAGAGTGAGGACTGTGACTTAGAAAATGTGTGTGTGAGAGAGGAGTAACTGAGAAAAGAAAAATTATAGCTTTTCACAGGGAGAGCCTGAAAAGAACAGCATTGCAGTTGCACAAACACTCATGAGGGCTCTATGAAAGAGGAATGAAAGTCTGAGGCCAGCTGTTGAAGTGGAGGCAAGCAGCTATTTTTCCTGTACTTCCTGGAGGTTGAGATGTGATCTGATCAGAGGGTGCATGGGATTTAGAAGCACAGTCGTGGTCTTGGCTGTTGTTCACTTTCTGTTTTGGGAAGGCTTCTGCAAAGTCATCAGAAATGTTGTCTGGTAAAGTGTGAATGATATTGGAGGAGTATTTTTCTTTTGTTCTGTGTTTTATGTGGCACATTGTACACTGTAATGTGAGTGACTGGTTTCCAAAGAGGTGTGACTATGGTAGAGCTTGATAATTGTAAAGAGGGTGTGAGTGTTTTTCTCAAGGCAGTCATCATGGAATGATGGGCTTTTCTGATTCTCAGCTATGTTGTTGCTCAGTGTTGGTGTTCAGCAGAAGTCCTCGCACTTGCTCTGTTCCATCTTCCCAGCTGCTGCTAGAGTGATGTGCCAAGCGCTTGTCCACAGAAGAAACTCATAAAAAAAAGGAATCTGATCTTTAATCTAAAAGATTCCCTTTCCTCAAACAGCAGCTGCTGCCTGGTATTTATATTTACTTCCTCTGTCATCACAGGCACAGTCATGACCAACACCACTCCTATCTTTACTGAACTGAATTAGAGACCTAGGAGATGCTGATGGCTATTAATAAAGTCTTAACAGCTAACACCATCCATTTGTCCTCATCCTGACATAGAAGCTCTATCAACTCCTCCCCCTACCTATGCCTTTTTCAGAGTTGTCAGGTTAAATCACAAATGTGGATGATGAAGCCCAAAATGCCTGACTGACATTTGAGATGCCTCTGTTTATTCAGGAGTTTTCAGCAATAACCAAAAGGATCAGAAGGTTTCAAAGAGCAGACTTCACTTCCATATTTGCCTTTCATCTCCAGCATGAGATGAAGCAGCCAGACATCTCTGTGTCTGCTTGTAACTAGATCCTGGGCTCACTAGTGTCCTCTTAAGGCAGGTGAGGAGGGGCAGCCATCATGTGAGGTCAAGAAGTCCTCAGAAACTTCACGTTCAATTAGCAACACTCTCCTTGCTCAGATAAGGCTAGTGATTCCCATGGTAACTGTTACTCCGGGAGTTTAGAACAACTTCAGAAAAGCAGACTAGACGACTTAAATTTGCTCCTTCAGAACATTCAGTGTACCAAATATGTGAAACTGGCTTACCCTTGTAAGAAGGGAAAAAATAAAGCCTGAACAGTTAGCCATCGGATTGCAAGTCTTGCTGTCCTCTGGGCAATGCTGGGCAACACTGGAAAGAAAAGACACCCAGCATGAAAGTACCAAGGCCTAGTGGAAAAGTGCAACCACCTCTTAGGGGGCCGCTAAAAGCTCTGGTTCTGGTGGCTAAACTCAGGAGAGAATAAACTGACAGTGTATGAGAATAACTGCGGGGACTGTGAAGTCAGAAAACTCTAAACTGTCAATAGTCTTCCCTAATAACACTTTGCTGAGTGTTAGGTGTCACAGTGCAGCAGCAAGCCCCCTTGATAAAATCTGGGAGTTGCAGGCAGTACCTTTTTTCATGGCATCTTGGATGCAGGTTGCTACTGATTTATCAGCAGGTCAATCTCTCCTCTGTGATCTCCACTGCAGGTTCTGTTGTATTGCAATAGTCAGAATGGGAAAAGGTACTCTTACTGCCAGAAAACCCTTGATCACAAAGGTGATGAATTTCTTGCCTTTGATCTGTTACTTGCCTCTGGTACAGGCTCAGCTGTTTCAAATGTGGGATTGTGCACCATACCATCAGTGGTTTGGGAAAGACCCTCTCTGTTACTGAGCCCGCCTGGCTACTGAGGATGCTGCATGCCTGTTGTGTTTCTGCTTGTCTTTTCTTGGCCAATCAAGACACATTGGCTTTAAATTGCTGACAAAAGTATGCTAAAGGGCTACAACATGTGTCATATCTACATAAGTACCTCTTGATGTTCTTGGATTTTAATTTTTACTTCTGACTTTCTATTTTTACCCCTATGCCTAAAACTTTGCAATGGGAATTATCTTCCCTTCTGCTTCACACAGACTTTTGAGAACCTTATTTATTTGCTAAAATACCTAACTAATACAGTAAATTCAGAGGCTCAGGCTCTTGCCCATCCAGCATCAGTCCAGATGCAAAGCACAGTATTATTAGACTAGGTCCTGTACTGACTGTGGTGTAAACAGATTTACACACCAGTGGAAAAGTATTCTGACATTAAAGACTGAATTCACTGGTGCCAGGCAGGAGACTCTGCCCTGGGTGTGGGCAGTGAAATAGGTTCAGGTTAGGGTGAATGGGTTAGGGTGAATGTCAAAGGGTGATGTTATTTTCTTCTCCATCTTGTTCCTGGAATGTTTTGTTGGATTCAAGTAACACTAGTCCAGTATCTAAAAATAGCTCTTTTACAATGGTACTTGAGAAAAAGGTGACTGTCCGACCATGCTGATTTTTCTTTCCTCATGTGGTGTTTTGCTGTGAAACTTCTGCTGTATCTCCCCATTCTGGGCTGAACTGCTGTGCAGTGTATTGTCTGGGAAAGCTATTGTTACCCCTCTCATGTTTCCCATACATACTAGACAGGGGAAGTATTAATTTCTTTGTGTGTCCAGAAAAAGGAATGTAACATTTTCCTTAATTTAAAAGACATAATGAAATTATTCTTCACAGGAGAGATTACATAGCTCATGAAGTGTTGCCACAGAAACCTAAACCACCTGAAAAGTATGTCAAGAGTGATAAAAGTATGGATTTGATCTCCACTTATAAACAAGATTATAACCCCTATCCTAACTCTCGAGTACCTTCATGCCTTCCCTGTGTGATGAAACCCATCCCCAGTGCCAAGCTGGATACAAGAACCACTTATGAAGGTATGTACCTTTGCAGCTTCTTTTGGGACTTCACTAGTAGCTTCATATTTTAAGAAGACAGATCAAAACACTGTGCAGTGCAGTTGTTATTCCTTCTGTTTATGTATGACAACAAGCTATGCAGCAACCACACAGACACAAACTGTTGGGAGTACAGCTTCATGTTAATGGTAGCATTGGAATCCCTGAATTCACCTCCTTTGTATGTCTGACAGGCCTACAGGCATCCCAAGTAGAAGCAGGGCTGTATGAACACCTGCAAGTGGGTCCAGCAGCATCATCTTTAGGACACACTGAACATACTATTGGTATACTGCAGGGCTGGTCCATACACTCAGTGCATCAGACACATCTAAGTTACATAGAATTTGCTAGGTCTGAGCAGGTCATGAAGCATAGGACCCTTTTTATGTACACTGCATAATTAATCTGCAAGAGATATATATGGGTATTGCATATGCACAGAAGTTCCACACAAATGCTCAAAGCACTCAGGCTTTGATACTGGTAAATGAGGTGAACTGTCCATCTAAGTATGTCTTTGTTTCTCAGTAGCAGTAATTGGATGTAGGTGGTTTGTCTTTGTTCCTTCCTCTCCACTAGTGCAAGTTCTCTTCTACATGTGCTGGGGGAAAACTTTCAGTTACACAGGTAGAATAACTGTTAGTTTTGGTAGTAAGTCACAAGTAGAAAATCAGGGGATTTTGCCTCCCCTCTGCACACCTTCCAGCTTGCTAACATTGCTAGGCAGATAGCTAGCATTTGTGTATTTCTTAAAATATTTTTTAATTAAAAAAATAATAAATTATTAGGTGGTGCAAATATAAAAGATTACAGTTGGTACTGGCATTGAGATTTGTCCCAATGTATAGAAACAATTTTCTTCTTGAAACTAAAAATGATAAAGGACGTAACGAAATAAAAGGCATGTGAATGAATAACAGAATATTAGCCAGCTAAAATGACTGAATGTCAGACTTTAGTGCAGCTGCATGTTTGCAATAGCATAAACTGGAAGTTTTACATTAAGCACACAGGAAATACTGTTCATTTAGAATTACTTGAGTTGTGAAGACTCTGACCCACAGGTGCAAAATACCCATGTTTACACAATTTTGAACACTTTGTTTTGCATAAGCAGTGTCACCAAACCGTATTCATTGGAATAGCTTCAGTGAAGTCAATAAAAAATGACTGCTTTGCACAAGCAGAGGATCTCTCCTTCTGTGTTTAGATATCCTTAACTTCTCTGTATCTGAACCAGATGTATATCTTCATCTTTTATCAGTGTTCAGGTCAGCACCTTAACTGTTACTCCAGAGGTCTAATAAAATGTATTGCACCCACAGTTGGTTATAATTTGCAGTATTTTTCAAAACACTGCAAATGGAAATCTTCATCCAAACACCCTCAAAGATCAAGTTGCATACTGAATGAATTCCCTTTTAAAGGCCCAGATTCACAAAAAATACAAGTTTTTATTGTGCTTTTCTCTAAGCTTTGCAAAGTTTTACTGCTCACTACTTAAGTGTGAAATTTTGAAACATCCTATTCAATTATCATAATTCAAATATTTAAGCAGCAGATAAACCAGTGCTGTATTGGTATTAAATACCTTTCTCTTCTTACTGTATTTTCATAGTCCTTTACACTAAACACGCCATGACCCAAATGACACTGTAGCTTTAAAGTTAAGCTATTGCATATCACAATTCATTGGAGATGACTTTGCATCTTAAGGTTTCAAAGTTCTCATCTCCTCCAAGCTACACATGTAGCTGTTTCTAGCCATCTGCAGGTATGTAATCTAATTCCATTTTTGTCTTGCTTGGTTATAGTGAGATGTGCCTAGTCCTGCAATAACATATGGTTTATATCCTCTGTTCCCTTCTGCACCCCCTAATGTTTTCAAGATTTTGCTACATGGGAAACTATTAATATCTGTGGGAGAAGAATTAGAGCTACAATAAAATTGTAACATATTTTGAAGCATAGTAGCACTGCTGGCTTACACTAGGTAAAATAAATCCATAATGCCTATGAGGTCTCCAAATGTGTAGAGCTTGTAAATTTTTAAAATTGAAGACAGATGGACTTGCTTATCATATTTTGAATATTTTGCAAAAGCTGTGGTTACATCCAAAATGTATAGACTATTATCCAGCAAAGATGATGGGAGAACCTAAAAGGTTTTTTGGTAACTCTTGGTTGGCATCTGAAATGTCAGATCTCTGAATAAGCCCTTGCTTAGAGGTGGGCTGAATCTCACTAACTTCTCACTTTTAACACTTTATTGATACATTCCATGTAATGACACATGTTTCTATGTGCTTGTGGTCCACCTTGACGGACCATCTCTCCAGGAAAATGATGTACCCTAGGCATGGGGACAAGGTCAGCATCTCAGCAGTGCAGTTGTTCTTGGACATCTCATGTTCCCCTAGAACATGAGCACCTGGGGCATTTAAAGACCCTTGGCACTAGCAGGGCATGCAGCCTAGGCTTCAGTGGCACCAATGATGGCAAATGAATATCTGTGCTGGCACACATAGGCAGGCCCATGTTCTCAGCTGACTAGCCTGAGAACTAGCTGACATCCCTGACTAATTAGTGGGATGAAGGCAACTCTGTACCCAAGGGCCAGGGTACTCGCTGGGAGCAGCATGGCACCTGGGGCTGCTGCTTCCTCTCTTGTGCTAGAGCAGAGAAACTTGATTTGAATGAGAAGGACTTTCATTGGATACCTAATTCGGGCAAAAAGTTACTTTTTTTTGTTCAACTTTACATTGTAATGAACACATCCTTTGTGTAATTGTGTTTGTGTAGTACAGCCATTCAAAAGGAATAACTCTGTTTGGATTGGAGGGTTCAAATATCCTCATACCTAATTGCATCATTTATTCTCTAGTACTTTGAAATCC
Organism: Caprimulgus europaeus; assembly: GCA_907165065.1. The sequence continues at coordinate 45,640,286 of OU015527.1, forward strand.
AGATTTCCTTCCTGTGTAGAGTCAGCTGGAAGCTTATTTGCCCCATGACTCTCAATGCGGTTTGAAAGGAGGTAAAAAAAAAAAAAAAAAAAAAAAAAAAGAGACTTGGTTTAGCTCCAAGACTATTTGATTTCAACTTCCTACCAGTAACCATAATGGTCTCTAGGGAAAGTTGCACAAGATTACCAGGAAGGGAAAAAATGATGATCTTGTGGCTGCAGCCCTGGTTGGAGACTTAGGCAGCTTTGCAATAGAATTCTAGTGTGACTGAGGACAAATCTTTTTAAGTCTCAGTGCTTCATTTTTTTTTCCTGGTACTATGCTGAGAAAGGAAGATACATCTCTACAATGTCACCTAAAATGTTTTCTTAGTCATTAATGTGGATAGAAAGATTTCTGGAGTATGTACCATCTCCACAATATGATTCACAGAATCACAGACTGTCAGGGATTGGAAGGGACCTCGAAAGATCATCTAGTCCAGTCCCCCTGCCAGAGCAGGAACACCTAAATGAGATTACAATGCTTTGGATTCAGTGCTTTGGATCAGTGTAAGCTTGGTGTTTTTATAATAATGAAGACCTGCAGACAGAGTTACAAGCTCCTTCTCAGATCCTGCCTGTACTTGACAGCAGGAGTACTGCAGAACCCAAAGCCAAGAGCTGAGAAAATGCCACACAGCACAGCTTACTGACACCAAGATGAGCTGCAAAGCCCTAAACTCAGCAAACAGTAGGCAGCATCACATCTGTGCACTTGAGAAATCAGATCATCCCCAAATGAGAAGGTACAAAGAGGGAGTGTAGCTCTGCGACTTGGCCTTTAGAGTGGAATGGAGGACATACGGTTCTCCTTACCCCAGACAGAGATACTCTGGGAGACACCTGAACAGCCTTCTTCAGGCACAGGCATACTCTGCTTGTGCTCTAAGCAAGACACAACATAGCTGCAGGAAGGTAAATGAAACAGTCAAAATCAGTGCCAGGATACTCTAATTCCATGATTTCTGGTTGACTTAGCATGAGGACAGCACCTACTCGGTCCCCTGCAGAAAATGTTTCTGTGAGACTGAGAATGTAATTTAATCTTCCTACATTGTATTTCACCATCTCAGCAGGAATCAGTGTGTATAGGACTATTTTCATTCCATTTTCTGGGTAGATCCTAAGGATTTTCAGGGGTTAGCACACGAATGTATAACTTGTTCTACAGCAGCTCTTTTAATAGGATTTGTCAATCATTACAAGATCAACAAATACTTATTACAGTAGAAGATGTAATAAAACATATGATATATGCCTAAACTCACCAAAAAACTTCAGCTGAGCACTGATTCCTCTTATGTTTCAGATGACTACGTGCTCTGGAATGAACCAAAGACAGAGCTGATCAGACCAGATGACAGGTTTCATGCATCAGAAGAAAAATTTGACCACAGAACCATTGTCCAGGCTGATTATCTCTACAAGGGGCCAGTTACCACTCAAAGTTGCAAACCTCTGAATCTGGTTCAGAAAAGCAAGGCTCCCTTTGAGAATGTAACAAATTATAGAGTGAATTATGTTCCACATCCTCTGAAGAAACGTTATGTCCACAAATATGAGAAATACAAGGCCAGTGATAGCCCATTTGATGGCCTCACTACTCACAAATGTTCTTACAAAGGGCTGGCTGGTCAGGCAGCCAAACTGGCAAAACCATACCAGCCAAAGCTTCTCCATGATCTTCCATTTTCCTCTACAACTGAGTTTCAGGAAAAATACCAAGCTTGGCCATGGGCTCCAGTATTCACCAAAAAACCTGATGTATATCTTCCTCCTCTGGAGAAAATGGACCTTCATACCACTGCTCAGATACATTACAAGCACCCAAAGGGCAAGTCAGCCAAGATGTGTCGACCTATGACCCAGCTTCACAGAAGTACTGAGCCATTCAGGAGCTCTTCTGTAATGAAGGAAGACTATAAACTTCAGCAGTGCAAGACAATAAAACCTATCACTCATGCTCCAGAGCTGACTTTCCCAGCAAAACCAATGGATTTCTTGACTACCTTTAAGACCCATTATGTGCCTCATCCACGCACGGTTATGAAGAGCTGTAAGCCTGGCTGGTCAGGCCAAAAGCATCACACTCTACTAGATACTAAAACCACCTATGCTACCAGCTACACACCAAAAGGCATCGTCAGATGCTTGGCCTCTTACAAAGATCCACCTGGTTATGTCTTTGAGGGAACTGATGCTGATGGTCACAGTCTCTATGTCCCTGCTTCCAAGAGTGAATGCTTGCAAAGTGGACACTGAAGGAAGAGAGTGGATGCAGCCTTCTTGGAAATGGATTCAAAGAGCAGGACTTCAGTGAGCTACAAATGAGAGCTTGATTTTGCTTGTAACCTTTTTTCAAACCAATCATTTCATATTTGGAGAGCTCTTAAAATAAACTTATTTCCCAGGCATTGGCTTTTTCTGGATCATTTGCACAAATAAGAAACATAAAATCCAGGAAAAGGACACATTGATCCTTTTTCCTCTCTGTTTTGGGGGTTTTTTTTGTTTGTTTGTTTTGTTTTTTCCTTTTGCCACCTAGCTCTTGCTCTTTAACTGGGAGAGATAACCTCCTTCTGAGACAATAAAAGAAAGATCTTGTAGTAATATACATTATTATTAGTGTAACATGGGTTCAGCTGTGTCCATGATAAGAGAAGAGCCTCTTCAGATTAATTACATGCTGTGAAGTTACACTTGGAAGTCATGTCGGGATAACAAAGTGTGACACCTGGCCTTATCAATCACCCCCATCAAACGCACAAACAAAAGGTACAATTACTGGATTGTCTTGTTTTTCAGCTGAGTCAGAGCTGGGTTTCTTTTTAGTAGCAAGAATAGTGCTGTGTTTTGGTTTCAGCCTGCGATTTGTTATGAGAGAGAGACTGATGACATACCAATGTTTGCATTTTTGTTGCTGTAAGTAAAAGACTTTTTGTTCTGTTAGTCTACAAGCACAAGATCTAAGGGAGGGAGGGGGGGAGTGAGGAATATTTAAATTAATGAGCTAAATTGGCATTTGGATATGCCAATGGGATATTCCATATCATATAACATTCAGTATATTAGTGAGGGGCTCTTCCTCTTTTAGGTCTCTGGCTTTCGCTCAGGCTCTCACTCTTCTGGGATTGTGGTTTCAGTTCAGAATTGTCGCTCCTCCGGGATCGTTATCTGGGAACGGGCTGGGCTTGGTTGGCAGGTGGTGAGCAATTGCACTGCATATCACTTGGTTGCATATTTTATTACTATAATTATTATCATAACTATTTTAATATCAGTATTATTTAAAGTTTTATTTTATTTAAATTATTACATTGTTCTTATCTCAGCCTATGAGTCTCCTTACCCTTGCCCGCCAGTTCTCTCCCCTATGCCCTGAGAAGTGGGGAGTGAGTGAATAGCTGTGTTTGGCTGCTAGCCAGGTGAAGCCACCACATGGGTAAATATTATTGAAGATTGTACCTTCAATAATTGTGTCACTGTGCTGCCTAGAGGTAGGCCATTAGATATGAGGTTGTCATGCCAAAGATGACACCCTAGGCTGACAACTTGTAAGTAAAAGCTTTTCACTGCAGGATGCAGCAAGGGTACCAGAAATGTCAAAGGGTTGAAATTGTCATGTGTTGCTATGGCTCAGCCAGCAGCTGAAGTTGTATTATCTTTTGGACAAGGCCAATATTAAGCTCCTGACCAGAAGTGTTCATTCCTGTGTCCAAGGTGCTTTTCTGTAGGTTTACAATTGCTACATTAGCACTATGAAACTTACTGGCTTCTTAAGCACATTCTACTTTCCTAAATCCTCCTCTCCCTTACTCCTGGCAGCTCTGGCTGTTTCCTGAGTATTTAGCTCAAGTGCTAGGTAGAGTGCATGCTGGAGGAAAGGCTTGTGTCTCAACATCAAAGTGGCTGTATTCAAAGAGGAAGTGGAAGACAATTTCCTGTATAAATGTATTTTAAAACTTTTGAAAACTTTGAAACCTGTTGGGATAGAAGTCTTCTGTAAGTGCTTTCAAACTAAAGCACAAACAAATTGCATCTGGAAATGTGAATGCTTAACCCTGAGGTTGGGAAGCCACTGGAACCATCGCTCTAGAGACACAGTGGGTCTGCATCATCAGTCCTTAGATCAGTCCTACAGGCCTTTTCTAAACATATGCTCTAGTTCAATTAAAAATGGTGTGCTTGCAGAAGGGACAACTAGGCAAATCTTTAGACATTAAACTACACAAAAGAGCCAAACTATGTAGTCATTGATGGCTCCACACAGCCTTCAGAAATTCAGGAATCTAAAATATTCACTCACTTGAAGTGTGATATTGACCTAAGAGTATGTTTGGCATTTTTTTCAGCTTCTGTTATCTTACCAGCTTTCTTGAACCTTCATGTTTTTAATGTTGACTTTTGACAGGAAAATATTTTTTCTTCCCTATCTCTTTTGATCAACTTATTTTTCTGATTGTATTCATCAGCCTGTAATTCTGTCAATTCTGAAACAGGGTTTATAAGAAAGAAACAGCTGGAGCTTGTGACTGCAGAAGGTATTCTTGTTTTGTGCAGAAAAGCTTCCTGACTATTCTGTCAACTCCTTGATGTGAGACTGGGAGTGAATGCCAGGAGAGTCTAGTGTATATATCTATCTTTATTACAGGCTTGTGGGTTTTTTTGCTGGGTGGAAGTTAGTCTTATCAAAATAGATAGCAAAGCAATATGCTACTTAGCATTAGTAATTGCTGGATTTTTAACATCAACAACAGGAATCTTGATTTTGTAAACAGTGGACCACCTCACAGCAGCATCAAGCAGACATGACTGGTTTAATTCCAACACTTTTGCAGCATGACACACATGTTCAGGTTTTTATCCAGACTTGTACCTAAGTGTACAAAAACTTATTAAAATCAATATATGATAGCACTAAGGAACAATGTGAGTTCACTTGAATGACTAAAACTGTGGTTCCACAGAAATTAAAGCTGATTAAAGCTTGGGCTGCTGCTGTCTCACCTTTCTCCCTGCCTGCAGCTGCATGTTTTCCATGTTGTCTCTCTTTCTGGTTAAAACATTAGCCATGTCTGCACAGCAGGAATCTGACCTGGCTGAAGGCAAATCAGTATTTTGGTAAGGTTAAGACCCATTTACTTCATTGCCCTGAACCAGTGCACCATGCGGTGGCACAATTATCAACTTAGGTGCAGCAGGTCGGTGCAGAAAGAAACATGTGGCTCAGGCAGCCCAGACTTGGCTTGGCTGGAACTGCTGTGGAGGTGCATTCCCCCTTTCCAAAAAAGTTGTTCAATGCCTCCTGATTTGGTGTTGCCCTGAAGCAGAGCCTTTGTGTGCTGCCTGGCCTCCCTTGGAGGAAGGTTTGTTTAGCCCTGTCTCTGTCAGACTCCTTCTCCTTGTGGAGCACTGGTGAACCTGTCCACCACATGGACAAGGGCTGCACTTCTGCTCCTCCCAGCCTCCTGTGCAGCCAGCAGCCCTCCCTTTGCTCTGTAACACAGTTAAAGTAAAGCAACATATTTCCAGCCTGCAGTTTAATTTTGATTAAAATGGGCAGTGTCATTAGAAAATCAGCATAAGAGAAAATTATAATTTGGGGAGAAATTGCTATGTGTAGCACAGAAAATAAAGATGAGGTGCACTACAGTACACAGGATTTGGTTACTGTTTTAATGCAGAATGAATTTATGGATAAAAATAATCAGGAATTAGTTTTACCGTGTGCTTGTGCCAACTAAATTTAACTTTTTCTTAGAGTGGTCCCAATCTCAGAGAGAAGGAAGTACAAATACAAGTAAGAAACCCTGACAAGGAGCTTAAAAGGTCACAGAACTGCACCACAGGTTTGTATACTTGTTTCTTAAGTCATGTAGAGGCAGAGGAGAAAATGAACCTATACTTGTGTGCATAGCAGAATTAGATGCTAGATGGTAGTGCTAGATGAACTAGCACTTGTTCAGAAACAAGTCAGATGCTCTATAATGATATTGCCTGTTTCATGGGACAATAATGTGTGAAAAAAAGACTACTGGCCTCTTGCGCAGCTTCCAGTGTTGAGACCAGCCTTAAAGAGCTCATGAAACTCACTCATGATGCAACACAAGACAACATTTCTCACGCAGTGAACAAATGGGTTGAAAGAGGAACCTCCTGCTTCATTTGTTGGTACTTTTGAAGAATGGACAATGGCGTGAATATCTAAACACTAGCCTCAGTACTTCTAGTACTAGTACTAAGTACTCAGGTAACTGTTGACAATTTTTTCAAAAGCCAAAAATCCTGGGCAAGGTTGAGAAAGGCATCCAGGGGACTTGTACTGGGGTGCATGTAAAAGAGAACATGGATTATGCTAAGCAATAACAGATTCAATCTGTCACTGCCAGAGCAGGTTACTACACCAGTATCAGTTACTGTAATCATTGCCAATAGACATCAGCTGTGCACAGGAATAGTCCCTTGTACACACATCGCAGAGCCTATTTGGAGGGATAGCTTCTTCCTGCATGCCCAAGAACACAGAAGAGGAGAACTCACCACAGCTACTTATGTCCAGCTCAAAGCAATCTCTTAGGTAAGTCTTAAGCATGAAAGCTGAATTAAGGAGACATGTCCAAACTAAATTTTAGAAGGCTAGCAGCTTCCTGGAAGGTTCTGAATGTCTACTCATCCCGGAGGCAGGCAGGAGTGTGCCTCCTGCCTGTGGTAAGGCTGAGCAAAAATACTTTATTCCCCTGTCTTCAGGGAGAAACAAAATAAAACAGTCCTGAAAGAAACCAAGTTATCTGGAATAATGGGGGTGATAACTAATCAGTTCAGTTTTGCCTTGCATGACATCAGCCTTTCAACAACCTGTGCCTGCAAGAACTGCAAACCCCAGTGTCTCACATCTGTAGGAGACAGTTACTGCATCTGGAGAATGTTTGCAGTTGGCAATAGGTGAGAGGTCAAAAAATCAGTAAGTTATATACTTATGGTCTAGAAATATGAGCAGGCAGTAAATTTATAAAAAAGTTTACCACTACAAACTCTAAAAAGGGCTTCACTCAATGCCATAGATTGCTAGGGAGAGAAAATTGTCAGAATCTCAAGTGTTTCAGAGCTATGAAGAAAAGGTTGAAAGAGAAGTGCTATGCTTCAACAAGGGTGAGGATGTTCATATCACAGAGGGAAGCAATACTGATCCTGCACATGGTACTCTGGAGACAGGAGGCAACTGAATTTAATGTATGAAAAAGCAAACCCTTTCTTTGCAAGACAGAAAAAAAAAAAAAAAAAAAAAAAAAAAGGACTTTCCTGGGATATGGAAAGAAGCTCCAGAGTGAGCCATGTCATCTCAGTTGGAAAGAGACATTTGAGCAGAGAGCAGTGGTCTGGGTTCACTGAGATGGGGAATTTGCTTTTGGCCGATCCCGTTACAAATGCCTCTTCCCCCTGCTGTACCAGTATCTCTCTCTGCTTTTTTTCACACATTGGAAACAGTAGTTTGATGATTTATGCCTCTCTTCTTGCTTTTGTGGGGAAATGCTGTTTTGGAGCACCCTGATAGTCACTTCTCCATCTGGATGCATGTCTGTTCCACAGATGTTTTGGGCTGCATTCAGGGAAAGAATAGTGTAACTCTTAAAAAGGCAACTATGTGTTTGGTTCTATATTCCCTGTTTCCACCAGCTCACTAACACTGTGCTTGCTGATGGGGAGAACTGTCTCCAGACCCAACCAGAGGGCTCATGTGGCACTGCAGAGTGCCATCACACAGGCTTGAGGGTGTTGCTTTGTTGGCTGAGCAGGACCCTGCTCTGCTTTGCTCTCTGCTCAAGAGGAAAAGTGCCTGTGGGACCCTCTATGCACAGCTGGATTTGATTTGCTGTGATTTGTATGTAGTGGGTTAACTGTGAGATTTTTCTTTTTTGGTAATAAAATCACTAGGTTGTATGCCATTAATAGAAAACTGACTCCATCAGTGTTTCAGTCGGTGGAGTGTTTTAACAAGCATCCACCAACCTCATGGGCTATTTATTTAAACGAATAATTTATGTTTTTTTAAAAAAGCAGCATGTTGAAAAGAGTGGGGGGAAGTCTCCATATAGCCCAAATCAAATTACTCCTCAGCCTAACCATTAAGCAATTCCTTAAGAGAAAACAAACCTGCCCTGGCTCCTCACTTGGAGAGCAAGCTGTTCATGGCCTGTCTGGTGTGATCTTTCTGGTTCATGTTTTATTATTGTGCTTTGCCACTGGCCCTAGGGAATTTGTAAATGAAGTAGACTCAGGCCTCATGTGAGACCTAGAAGCAGCAGACTACCTTATAGATTAAAGAGGGTAGTAGTAGGGAATAGTTTCCCATGCCCATGTCACCCTAAGCATGTGTGGATAGCTATATGCTTACTATGAAATTGTTTGCATCCTGCTGCTGCTTAAGCAAACAGTATTTATATTTAGCCAGAGCACAACAATCTGGTGTGCCCTTCCCTTTTAACCATGTAAACCATCCTACTTTTATTTATATCTACACAGATATAAAGTTTTTCTTGCAAAGGGCTTAAAAGCTTAGGCAACACTCTTGTTTATGCTTTTTTTCCATCTCCTAAGAGGTAAGCAGTGTGGTAGCAGGAAGGATAGAGAACTGCAGCAAGAACAAGCAGCACAGTGTTTGTTAATTGTTTTGGAGTATAAAGCCTAGTTGTCAGAGTTTCATAAACCCTATCTCTTGCCCAAGCCAGCAGAATTGCCTCCCTGCTCCTCCCGGATTGCAGGGTGTTTGTTCTGCCCGCAGAAAGGAGTATGGTGCCCAGGCTCTGCTCAGCTGGGGCCTCAGCCAGTGTAACCCTTCATACTGCGCTGCAGCGCTCCTACAGCCTCAGGGACCCAGGCAAACGCCTGGTCTTTCAGCCAGTACTGAGGAAATCTGTGTATCTGGGCAAGCGTGGAGGCACTCTACAAGACAAGAAGGCTGCCTCTGGTGAAGGACAACCATTTTGTGGTACTAGGGTCGCCCTTGTTGTGTGAGCTAAGTGGTGATGCTTCACTGATATGCTGTGCAGAAGAATCTGGCCTTTAGAAAGATGGTGAGCATCTTCCTCAAAAGCCATTGCTCTTGCTGACAGAGCCAGTTGCTTTGAAGAGAGTGTGGAAGGAGCATGGTAGGATGGAGTGTCTCTTTGGAAAGAAGTAATGTTTAGTAATTAAATTTAGTAATTAAATCAGCTGTCAGGGTCAAAGACCTGCAGAGCTATTTGGAGCTATGTAAGTAAGTGAAGGGGTCAGGAGTGGCTCTGGGCTCTTGTCACTGGCACAGTGAGGTGCCAAGGAGAAGGGAGTGTGAAATGAGTGACACAACGGTGCATCAGTCCTTCTCATCTGCCACACTTCATGGGCAATCAATGTATGCAATTCAGAGCAGCCTGAGAGAGTATAACTTGCTCATGGTACAGATTGACATAGACTTAGAGAGGGGCATTAAAGGCATTCGCACACAATCTTCTGTTTCTGTGTGAAGTAAGTGTGTGCAGGTCTCCCAACATGTGTGCTCATCAGTTACACTGACAAAGGCAGACACCAGTGTAAAGCTGGTATGTGTGATGGGCAAAGCATGTCCAGTGGGCTTCTTGCATTAAAAGCAAAGCAAAAAGCAGCATCAAGATTCCAGTGAGAATGAATCACATCTGATTGTCATTATAGTTGGTGATATTGGCAGCAAATATGTCAACTTTCACACTTTTATTTATTACTTTATGCTGTCAGCTACTTTCCATGTCAGTGACACGGTATATGTTTTGCCCTTAGTATCTCTAGCAATAAATATCTTTTACAAACTTATTTTGTTTAATCTTATTTCTTTTTTTTTTGGTAGATTTTTTTTTACTGGTCAGAAGCCTTTTTTTTTTTTTTTTGCTGTACTAACTTTGTTTCTTCCTGCATAAAACCTTTATATGAGCATGAGCTGGTATACAAGCTCAGATCAGCAAGGAGCCCCTGTTGATGATCTCATTTTAAATAAATTTCATGAGCTACTTTGTGCTCTGTTTTGTCAGTTTATTTTTTTCATTTGAAAAAACTCTTCCAGATGGACCGTATTGTAATACTTCTCTAATGCTAAGACTCTTGTATACACTCAACCTTGCTGCCTCAGCCACTCAAAATGCATTGGATGGCTCAGTAGCAGCTATTCCAGGTTTTGTAACCGTTCTGGCAAAAAAGAAAGGCTGTAGTTTGTGACTTCATGTACTTTCTAGTCTCAGTCTTCATCAGTGATCACTGAATGAAAGATGAGGCTGAGCACCGTGTTTGCTTCTCAGAGGGACAGATGGAGAATAAAAATGTATTGTTGTGTTCATGACTTCTTGTATGAGGCTGAAAATGAGAGCAAGAAATTCACAGGATCATAGAATTGGAGTGGTTGGAAAAGACCTTTAAGATCATTGAGTCCAACCATAAACCAAACACTACCAATTCTACCTCTAAACCATGTCCCTAAGCACCTCATCTACCCATCTTTTAAATACCACCAGGGAAGGTGACTCCACCACCTCCCTGGGCAGCCTCTTCCAATGCTTGACTACCCTTTCCGTGAAGAAGTTGTCCCTAAATATCCCCTGGTGCAACTTGAGGCCATTTCCTCTCATTCTATCGCTTGTTTCCTGGGAGAAGAGACCGATACCCACGTCTCTACAACCTCCTTTCACATAGTTGTAGAGAGCGATAAAGTCTCCCCTCAGCCTCCTTTGCTCTAGGATAAACAATCCCAGTTCCCTCAGCCTCGCCTCATAAGACTTTTTTCTCCAGACTCTTCTCCAGCTTTGTTGCCCTTTTTTGGATACGCTCCAGCACCTCAATGTCTTTCCTGTAGTGAGAAGCCCAAAACTGAACTCAACGTGCAGTCTTACCAGTACTGAGTATGGGAGGATAAAAATAAGTATTGTAATCAGAAGAGGAGATTATGAGATGTGGCTTTTCCCCTTATAAATCTGGATAAATAGCATATTGTGTTGCATATTATTGAAATGCCTTAGTGACAACTTTGAAAATTTGATGAAAATGACCATGTATATGACCAGGTTTTAGATTAGATTCTGAGGGAAGATGTTGGGTGGAAATGATGAAAAGCAATGTAGGTGAAAATTATGATTAACCAATGTGCTTTTGGTGTGAGAAATGTGTAAGATCAGTAGAAAAAGGAAGTCTGATTGTCCCTTCCCTCAGTTTTTTGTAAACTAAAGTGTTTGATATCTTCTTTGGTTTAGTTTCCACAAATAAAATCTAGTTTGACAGTTAATACATAGTACTATTGATATTTTAAACAAGAGTATGAAGGGAATGGTTAAATCAATTATTTCCAAACTGTAGTCTGTAGCTAGTAGGCAGAACTACAGTTAGAATTAGCAGTTCTGAGCTTCCCATCTGTGTACACCGGTGAGAAAATCTGACATTCAAAACAGTTTGAAACTTTCTGTGTTAAAAACCAGTTAATTCATTCAATTACTTGCTGAAATCATCAGTGTTGTGCTGACAGCTGTCATTAAGAACGTATGAGGACTTTTATGGTCCTGAAAATCTGGAAGAGAGTAAGCACTCGGTTAACCTTTTCTACAAATAGAGCTATCATCTTATGCTGATATAGAATAATAAAACTTGCAAACACAATCATAACGTAAAAAGAAAAAAAGGTTCAATTTCAGTCCATATGACTATGCCCAGACAGTAAGAAAAAAATTTCCAGCTAAAGGTTACTTTGGAAAGCTCTGCCTGTGGCTTCAACAGTTTTAAGGGCATGTATGGAGACATAAGTTTCTGGAACAGTGTAGAAGTGCTTACCTTGCCACATAACAGGGGGCAGGAGTATGTCTCCTGCGGGGAACCTTTCAGCACTGCCTTTTACTGCTTGTTGCAGAACTGTTTTTCTTCCTTGAGGAAAATTAGTAGGGAGAACAAAACTGGAAGCCTGCTTTGAAGGTTTTGAAGGCTTTTTGACTTGAGTGGTAATTAGAGCCATATGCATAAAAAGAGAATAATTATTCTCTTGTGAACCGAAGCTGGCCTGCTGTTCATTTACATCAACACTAGCTTCCATACTTGTTTTACTCAAAATGAATTAATTAATTCCCATTGTCTTCAGTACTGTTGCTTGGAAGTCTTAGGTCTGGTCTTTGCCTCACGTGTGTGTGTTTATGTATGTGTGAGTTATTATTTGCCTGCACTGTAGGTGTCCAAAAAGCATATGCAGGAACATCATACCATGGAAATCATCAGTAGATGAAAGCAAAATTAGTGTTCCCTTTTTGAAGAGACATTGTATCATTTGATGGAAAAGGGCAACAGCAGAACCAGCTTAGTTTTCAAAACTTGATTTTGTTTTTGTTAAGAGAAAATGCTTTTGCTTTATTAGTTGTTGTTGGTTTTTGTTTTTTTTTTTTTTCTTCTTTCCATTGTAATTCTGATCATTATCAGGATTCCTTCTACATATACACTTGATGATTCAGGGAGTTGCAAGCTCCATCACTGAAAGAAGCAGTGACCTATAAGGAAAGACTAAAGTTATACGTGTTGCTTCATGCCATAAGTTACTGAGGAAAGAGTGCAAGAGTAATAGAGAAGTGGGCCCAGGTGAACCTCATGATGTTCAACAATGCCAATTGCAGGGTCCTGCACCTGGGTCAGGACAATCCTCATTATTGATACAGGCTAGGAGATGGTGTGCTTGAAGGCAGCCCTGAGGAAAAGGACTTGGAGTTAGTAGTGGGTGAAAAGCTGGACATGAGCCACCAAGGTGCCTCTTCAGCCCAGAAGGCCAGTCACATCCTGGGCTGCATCAAAAGTGTGGCCAGCAGACTGAGATAGGTGACTCTGCCCTTCTACTCTGCTCTGGAGAGACCTCGCCTTGAGTACTGTGTCCAGTTTTGGAGCCCTCAATACAAGAAGGATGTGTACCTGTTCGAGTGTGTCCAGAGAAGGCCACAAAAAATATCAAAGGGCTTAAGCACCTCTCCTGTGAAGACAGGCTGACAGAGTTGGCCTGAAGAAGAGAAGGCTCTGGAGGGACCTTATAGCAGCCTTCCAGTACCTGAAGCAGCCTACAAGAAAGCTGGTGAAGAACTGTTCACCAGGGCACATAGCAATAGGATGAGGGGTAATGGTTTTAAACTAGAAAAGGGTAGATTTAGGTTGGATATTAGGAAAAAGTTCTTCAATATGAGGGTGGTGGATCACTGGAACAGGTTGTCCAGAGAGGTAGTGGAGGCCCCCTCCCTGGAGATATTCAAGATCAGGCTTGATGGGGCTCTGAGCAACCTGCTCTAGTAAAAATGTCCCTGCTCACTGCAGGGGGGTTGGACTAGATGACCTTTGAAGGTCCCTTCCAACCCAATACATTCTACGATTCTAAGACATTAGCAAAAAAGAATAAAGTAAGGCAAATGAAGAGTAAAAACAGATCTCCAAGACAGTGTGCAGAACCTTAATGGCTAGAGACTTTTAAAAACAAGTTCAGACATCCTCTTTCCCCAAGACAGGTGGATCATGTATACTTTAATAGCTGCGTGCTGTTATCATAACACAGAATAAGGAGAGAGTACTCCAACAGCTTTGCTACTTTGTTTGGCTTTTGTTTTTAAGATTAATAAACAACACATCAGACAGCACTAGATAAATAAGTAACCTGCATTACTTGTACAAGAAGTTATATAAATACAAGTTTGGTGTTTTATTTTCTTTTTAGAGAGGAAAACGTCCTTTCATAAAATATCCAGTGACCCTTATCTTAACTGAGATGCTGCCAAGACACAATTCAGAGGATAGACATGTGAAATTAAATCCACGCTGTGCAGAGACAACACAGTAGCCCCTCCAGATCTGATCCTTAATGTTTATCCTGTGCAGTTACACAGCTCCTATTCCACACGTGATCATCTGAACATATTTTGTTATTAAAAAAAATGAAAATACTTCCCTGTACTACTTTTTGTTATCTACTATACTAGAGATATCCACATCGTCATTGTCATCATCATCATCATTATTATTATTGTTAAAGAATCATCCTTCATTCCATGCATCATTATTGTTTCACAAGTTAAAAACATCATCCCTCCCTTATGTCATAGTTTATAAAGCACTCTGTGCACAGTGAAGCAAATCTCCAATTAAATGCAAATGCTATTAAAATTAAAAGAAGTACACTATTACGATCAATTTTAGAGGAATAAAATTCTGGGGAGATTTTAAAATACCCCCAAATAGTTTTATCTGAACAAAATAATGTACAATTATTAATATTGCACTTTTTGTACAAGAAATCCTAATAAATATACAGAAAAGATATACATTTACATACACAGAAAGACATTCCTCTTTTTTTTAAATAAAAAGTTACACTGGTCCTTAGCAACACTTTTTCTTGAAGGCCCCTTTGTAGTAAAAGCGTTCACTGGCAGATGTGTTTTGAAATAACCCAGTTTGAGACAGTTTAATGTCGTGAACCTGACACTGACCTCAAAAATGGACTCCCAGTTTTGTGGAAAAATCCACGTGTCATGGAAGCTGTAACACAGCAGTCCTTGAACAGCATTTCCTTAATGTACCACAAGGCATGAGTCCCACTGGGGGTGACAGGAGAGGCACAGCTAAGCCTTTAATTTAGGATGACCTTGAACCAAAGCCTCAGATCCAGACAGCTCTCCTTTAAAGTTTCATGATGCTCAAACCTACTACTTTACAGATTTCCTGTAATTTTAGGAGCAAAGCAGGGAGTGCCCAGGAACTGAAAGGATGAAGCACTTCACCACCTGAATAACCGCTGCAGTTGGGCAGGGGGAAAGACACACAGACAACGTGCAAAGTCTTGCTGTGGGCGTGATGTTTGAGCCTCACTTTTTATATCGTATCTTCAAGGTGTTGTATATAGTTATATATCAGCTTTAAAACGTGCTGCTTTATAGCACCTGTTTTGTTGTGGGAGACAGCTGGAGAGGAGAAAGTTTGTTAAAAATTATTTGCATTGGTCTTTGGGGCTGATCCTGAATCCATTCTGTTTCTACTTGAGTAGGAATAACCACAAGAAGTCAGAATACAGCTCTTACCTAATGTTTATCCAAAAGGCTTGGCTGCCAGGAGAGAGAAATTTCACATTAGCAGGACAGGAAAACACACTTCTTCAAGTTCCTTTCCAAAACCCCAGGTCTGAAAGCACCTGAACACTGGGAACTGGTACTCTTCTCTTTTCCAAATAAATGTTAGTAGGATGGAGTACGCGAAGTAGCTCCTACTACCACAGACATTTGCTACCTTTCCTGCCTGTGCTCTCTACAGGACAGCACTTGCAGGTTTGTACTACACTCTATCAATAGCAGATCATAATTTCTCTCCTTCTCCTGAAGAATAATTAACATCATTAACCCTCCTATTCCCTCCCTCACAAGCACAACCTGGGAATATTTTCAGGTCTGTTTTAGACTCACTCACATTACACAGCATTGTTCAACTTCCCCTGACACCAGATCCTCAAAGATCACAAGGATGTCCCACGGAAATAATTTGAAGGTCTGGTGTGAGAAGAAGAGAGGGGTTTAGAAAGAAAAAAAAGGAATCCAATCTTGGACATAATAAATAAGTTTATAAAGCAAAATTATATGCTTATATTCTCAAAGTAGTTTAAGATACGAGAAGTATCTGTATATTGCATAGATGAATGTTAGCTTTAGCCTTTTTTTTTTTTTTCTTTAACACCCCATGACCTGTTAAGCTGTTTGATTATTTGTTTCATATTGTGGTGGTCTGATGTGATGCTAGGATTTTACTCTGATCCGCTTCCCCATCTGTCTGTTGGTGTATCCTTAGACATGTACATGGATTATGGGACAGCTCCACTCCTCTCATGCCATTGCTAGTGGCATGTGGCTTACTGACTCTGGGTCTACCCTCATGACTGTGTTTTGCTGCATTCTGTCTCCCAGATTCATAGAAGGGAAAACTTGTCAAGTCCCTTTACAACAAGGATTTGGTAAAAGGTTTTCTTTTTTTTTTTCTTTTTTTTTTGAGGGAAATAAATAAATAAAATGAAAAACAAGAATTCCATTCCATTTATATTTTCTGTAAAAGTCCTTGCCTCAGTCAAGCAAAAGTTGTGATCCCCTGTGCCTCCGTTTTCATTGCTTTTGTCTTCAAGCTTTTCCACAAGTCCCACAGCAGCGTGACTTGAACTGGGTGAGCTGGCAGAGTTTGAGCTGCTTCACTTTCTCACAGTACCTTGTGGTGTCTCTACACTCCACTGCCAAAGGGCAAACAAAAAGGGGAAAAGGTGATGAAGCAATGAAAGAAGGATTTCTTACCTGAGAACATTTCATGGGGTGGCAGAGAGGGGGATCAAGACAGCTTTATGTTCGGAGGTCTCACTATGAGTATGAACTTGCTTTAAAGGGTGAGAGGGGCCTTCAAACAGTCAAAGGCTTAAAGGAGAACATGGTGAGCAGCCTTTGCTTTCAGAGCCTGGGGAGAGGGCATCTGAGGCTGTTCCAACACTCTGTCAGTTTGTCAACTACCAGCATTTTAGAGAGGCTCTAGAAGTTTCATAACAGTTGTGAAACCAAAGACGAAGTAGTGAACAAAACTAGAAACTTATTTTAACAGGGTGGCTCAAGGCACCTTGACCAATCTTTTGCATTTGAAGGGACAGTGTGTGGGAGTGCCACCCCAACTGATTAGGTGTTATGTTGTGCTTTTCACATGTGTATTGCAGACCACAGCGCTGGATGAAGATGTTAAGATACTTTTTGAACTCTCCTAGGACTTAGATCCTGGTATCTTTTGGACAGTTTTTAAGGCTCGCAGCCTCCTGCTTTTGAGCTCTAGATTGGAAAACTGTCCAGTATCCCTGCAAGACTTTGGGTGTTGTTGGCTGAGGGACTCTCACTTCCCATATTAAGGGGATCATCACAGAGCAGTTGTTCAGCCCTCTCCAGTAACCTCTGTGCCAGATAACTCCACTGTTGTCTAGATGTGGGACATTTCTATTTATCAGGAAGAGGCTGGAGGGACAGTAAAGGTTTTGCTTGGTACCTATAAGCTCCTTCAGCCTTTCCACTTCCATTAGGGCATCCCAAACTCAGTTCACATGTTTGGGCCTGTGGAGTTTGCTTTTCCTCTACTAGGATAGAGTGTCAGAGCTGGAACAGCCATAGGCAAGTGTAGGCAGGTTTTGTTGCTACTTCTGAAATGACAACACAGCAACTGGTTTGCATGCTAGAGAATAGGATTTGTCTATTAAATCAACATGTGAAGAGGGAGCCAGGGCAAATGAACAAATAGTTATTTAAACTTGTGCTGCCTGGTGTTTCCCAAGAGGACTTTGCCATAGTAGGGCCTTGTTTCCAAAGAGGCACATCATCTGGTTTTGTTGTTGTTGTGGTTTTTGTTTTTTTGTTTTTTTTTTTGTGGATTGGTTTGGGGTTTTTTGGGGGTTTTTTGTTTTTTTTTAATATATTTATAACTTTTCAAGTCCTCTGGAAGGCCCAATTAGTTGCTTGTTGTCTGAAAACAAGCAGCCTTCACTCCAGGAGTTCCCATCATCAATCTGCCCCCTGGATTTAGACTTACTGTATTTTGACTATAGCCAACAGTCTGTGATTTGTGTTTTTCTTTCTGTCTGTACCATTAATGGAAAGTTCAGATTGCATCAGCCATTTCACACACTATTAGCAGGGGGATGCAATCCCAGCACTAGCATCATCCCCAACAAACCACAATAGACACCATTTCTGCTGGGGCATTGAGTTTTGGACACCGCATTTTGAACATGTTCAGGCTGGAGGTTCCTTGGGACACCCAGCTGCAAGGTCTACTGCTGCATTTCTGAGAGATGTTTCTGCCTTGTCTCCTTTCCTCTCCCCATTCCGCACTGCCTCCCCTTCTCTCAGCCACATACCATTTTCACAAGGCGTGATGTTGCAGCGTTGCCAGTTCGCCGGCCGTGGCCTCCAGGAGCAGTGATGCTCAAGCACAGGCTTGTTGGTACGGACATGCACACAGTCCACGCGCCGGGACTGGAAGCCGTAGTTTCCACACGTAGCTGTGCAGACAGTCCACAGGCTGACTCTCCAGTGCACACCACAGATGTCGGTCCAGCAGTTCTGGGTGCTCAAGGGCCTGTGGGAAGGGAAGGAGGGAGTCATGACCTGTCACCACGCTGCCCAAGGAGCAACGGCACATTGCTCTTGGGTGTCATGCAATGCTCTGGGGACAGCAAGTCTTGCATATCCCAAACAAATTGCTCAGAGCACTGTATGGGTCAGATTTTCAACAGCTGCAAGTGGGGGTAACTCCAGTGCACTGACAGGCAGTCAAAGACCAGACCCTCAGCAGGCATACACTGGTGTAGCACTACTGGAGCTAAATGATCATTTAAACTATTTGAGGATTTGTCTGGAATGTCTCCTCCAAGAAGTACCAAATCAGAGGTTCACTGAAAAGATGCAATGAGTGAAGTGGTGACCAGTCAGACCCAGTAGGGCTTTGTAACATTTTTATGGCTTTACAGCCAGTGGGAACAAAACTGGCTCTCTGAAACCCTCCTTTTCCCTTCAATGCAGTTTCACTGAAGGTGCATAGGCACACTTGATTCCCACCTATTTGTCACACAAATAATGAAAACACATGAGTGGGACCCAAAGAGCCAATTACATTAATTTTCAGTCATGATCAGGCATGATTTACATACCTAAGTCTCATGTAAACTTAATATGTCTTTGCAACGTTGACAGTGGATTTTATCTGCAGGAAAACAAAAGCTGTGGAGTCCCTTTTTTTCATAAAATCATAGAATCTCCTGGTTGGAAAAGACCTCTGAGATCATCGTGTCCAACCATAACTGTCCACTTCTAAACCATATCTTCGAGCACCCCATCTACCTGTCTTTTAAATAACTCCAGGGATGGGGACTGAACCAGCTCCCTAGGCAGCCCTTTCCAGTGCCTGATGACCCTTTCAATGAAGAAGTATTTCCTGACATCCACTCTGTACCTCCCCTGGTGCAACTTAAGGCCACTACCTCTTGTTCTGTCACAAGTCACCTGGGAGAAAAGACACACACCTGCCTTGCTGCAACCTCCTTTCAGGTAGTTGTAGACAGTGATAAGGTCTCCCCTCAGCCTCCTTTTCTCTAGACTAAACAACCCCAGTTCCCTCAGTCACCCCTCATCAGACTTGTTCTCCAGCCCCTTCACCAGCTTTGTTGCCCTTCTCTGGACATGCTCTAATGCCTCAATGTCCTTCTTGTAGTGAGGGGCCCAAAACTGGACACAGTATTTGAGGTGCAGCCTCACCAAGGCTGGGTACAGGGAAAGGATGAGTTCCCTGGTCCTGTTTGCCACACTGTTTCTGATACAAGCCAGGATGCATTGCCTCCTTGGCCACCTGGGCACACTGCTGGCTCATGTTCAGCTGCTCTCAACCAACACCCCCAGGTCCTTTTCCAACAGGCAGCTTTCCAACCACTCCTCCCCAACCTGTAGTGTTGCATGAGGTTGTTGTGACCCAAGTGCAGGACCCAGCACTTGGCCTCACTGAACCTCATACAGTTGGTTGCCGCCCATTGATCCATCCTGTCCAGAGCCCTCTGCAGAGCCTTCCTACCCTCAAGCAAATCAACACTTCCACCCATCTTGGTGTCATCTGCGAATTTACTGAGGGTGCTCTCAATCCCCTTGTCCAGATCACTGATAAAGATGTTAAACAGGACTGGCACCAACACTGAGCCCTGGGGAACACCATTTGTCACTGGCCTCCAGCTGGATTTAACTCTATTTACCACCACTCTTCGGCCCAGCCATCCAGCCACTTTTTAACCCAGCAGACAGTGTTCCTGTCCAGGCCAGTGGCAGCCAGTTTCTCAAGTAGAATGCTAATGGAAATGGTGTCAAAGGCTTTACTGGGGTCCAGGTACACCACATCCACAGCCTTTCCCTCATCCACTAAGCGGATCACCTTGTCACAGAAGATCAATTTTTCCCCAGTTAGAGCTCGGGTTTAAATAAGAGAGAAGGGGTCTGGCATCTTAAGAAGAGATAGAACAGCCTTTCAGTCAGGATTTGGCATGCCTAAAAGACTTTCCAGTTGTTGGCCAACTAGTGTTTTTTTCTGGGGCTCATAGGAAGCAATAGTGAAGCCTGGGTGTAAGCCTGGTGAGATTTGTATCACATAACTGTATGGGTTGCAGTATGACCTCTTTGTTACATAGGGGAAACCCAAAAGTTGTCAGTTGAGTCCCTAGTCCATTCAACATCACTGCAAAGAGTAGTGGTTTCAGACATGAGATTCCCATCTTACCTTGGTAAGACACTGCATTGATCTGATGACACAGAAGTCCCATCTTTGGTCTGGCAAAATATTTGTCTGTGCTGTACAGCCAGCCGTGGTCCAATGCAAGGTCCATTACACTGTGAACACAGAAACACCACTTAAGGAAGGTAAAAGGCAGGACATATTCTTCTTTTATAAGGCTGCTGGTGAAATAAAATGCATACTGCCATGCAGTGACTGCTGAGTTTTTAAGCACTTCCTGCAGCTCTGCTGGCTTTGAAAGCTGAGCGTGCAATCATGTTCTGCCCTACATCATTCTCCTCCGGCAGCATTAAAACTGCATTTCCATATTTGCTCTGTAGATTCGTTACCTCTCCTCTTCAATAGTTCAATGTTAAATACATCTGGTAGGGCAAATAAAATGCTCTCAGGTCATTAGCCAAGAGCCTACAGGAAATCTCAATACATTTCTTTTATTGTGCATTTTGCAGCTTGTACTATCACAGTTTATGGCCAAACAGTTAATAACCAAGAATGCATTGAACCAAGAATATATTTCACTCCATTTAATAATTTAAAACCATTGCAGGACAATAAACAAAAGCAGTAAGCATGAGAAACACAGCAGATCTGCAAGCTTGCTCCAATACTGAGGTTATCCTAACCTGGTCAAGCTTATCTATCACATGCTTACAGTTTAACTGTTCTAATCCTCTCCTTCAGTTAAATCATAATTAGCTATAGATATAAGGCATGTACTTATGTTCTTTTAAATTTATATCAACTGTTAAGAAATAGTTTGTTTTTCTAAGTATCTAGAAAGGGACCTTAGTGTCAGGGAGGAAATTTTGCTACAGGAGGGCTGCTGACTGATCCCTTTGCCCCCTCCACCCCTCCATCAATAGGTACTCTCATGCTACCATGCACTCCTCACATAATACTCCCCACTGCTATTTCTTCCCTCTCTGACAACTGGGATAGAGAAGCAGTGACTGCCAGGTTTCCATTTGCTCACAGTCAACCCCCTTGCTGAGCAAGGTGAATGGAAATGTCATTCATTGGAGTAAGTGCAGCACTTCTGCGATATCTGCGGGGGCTAGGAGTCCTCATCACCAGCAAGACTGAGTCACTAGTTTTGAAAGACTATGAGATTACATAGTGGAGATCAAAATGCCACTAACGTTAAATACAGGAAAATAATCCATTCTAGAGGTGGGGGTAGAGTAGGTAGCCTGTCTATTTTCTCTGTGAGTTGGGAAAGTTGGTCACAACACCTGGGCAACGGGGACCTGATACCTCATGATACTAGTGAGAAGGTCATTGATCCACTGAGCCACCAAGCCAGTGATATGTTCCTAACTGTAATTAGATAGCAGTCTTCTGGCTTGGAGACTGAGCTGTGTAGAATCATGCAGGACCTGATTTTTTTTTTTAAAGTAGAGAGAAGAAATATATTATAACGCACAGAGGTTAGCTCTAAAAAATTAATTCAGACCTCTTTGATTGTCTTAGCTGAGTATGATGTCGTGGGGAACAATATAGCCATAATAATCTACAAAATAATGATGAGGTAATTGGCTTTTTGCAATGATAATCCAGTCCTTACCTGGAATTCCACAGGGAGTGAAAATTTGCTTCTTTCATATAAAAGGATAATTCCAAGCTCTACTCATAAATGAAATGCAATAACTTAATCACCATTCATTAGATAAATTTCCAAAGTATACAGGCAAGAGTTAAATGAAGTTGTTTTCAAGTAGTGAACAATAACAAGTTCTAATAGCTGAAGGCACTTCATACTACAAACATTGTAAGTAAGCCTGATGTAGTGCAATGTATTGTGCATATTACCCCAAGCAAATACAGAAGGCAGGTGGTTAGTAACAATGAACTATCATATCACTCTAACCTCTAATATATTGAGGTAGCATTTGCCTTTGTTTTCAAACTGACTTACCACATGCTAATGAGAAAAGGAGGCAAAATATTTAATGATAGCTCAATATATGCCAAGACTGATAGTTATTACTCTGGGTAATTATTTTCTTAGCCTCTTCTTGCATGATAAGAAACCTCACTTCTATACTTTTACCTGACTCATCATTTCAGTTAGATGTATGACTACTTTGGTTTTGTCAAACTGCTTTATATTTTTCCCTTTGAAAATGTTTATTTCACTGAAAGTTATGTTAAAGCAGTAATCCTAGCTTTAATCTCTAACAAAATTGGCTTCTACAATTTTAACCCTGTCCCTAATTCACCCTGGAATGCTCTACCCCTATGTGAATCAGCACTCTGGAGATCTTTGGGCTAAAATCTGTGAGTTTCTACCCCTAAGTATGGACTGTAGTGGACTCATCAGCCTTCACATATGTCTCAGTCAAACTGGAGTGAAGAGAAAATGGAAGAAAGTACACA
Organism: Caprimulgus europaeus; assembly: GCA_907165065.1. Next base: position 45,663,034 of record OU015527.1, read on the forward strand.
GTAATTACTGGTCCCCCGTTAAAATTGACTACATATCGAAAAGTATCTTTGCAGGAAACCTCATTGCTCACAGAGAGACAAAGACAAAACTCTTCTGTGGATTCCCACAATAAAGAGATTTAACATTGAAATACTTGAAACATTTGGTATTTATGGAATGAAGCTTTTTAACACCTGATCATTGCATGAAGCTGCAAGGAAAGAATTTGGAGATCTGAAAACCAGCATGAAGTATAGTCTGAAAATGCTTTTAGCCCTTTATTCTGCTTTTGACTGTGAAACAAATCAAGAAAACTCCCACTTTCTGGTGTTCTCAGGCAACATCAGCAACTTTGTAAAACTGGGTTATTGTACAACTGCCCCCTCACCCCAAACCTATCAATCACATTCATCACTCCTGCCTCCTGCCAGCCAAAACTGGAACACATTCAGTGGGAAGGGGAAGCAAGACTTGGAGAAGGTAATTTCCCAGATGCATCACCTGTAACTATAAAGAGGAGCTGGAGACCTTTTCACTGGGATCATAAAGGGGCCTGTAGTAAAAGTCCTGTTCACAAGTTGCAATTCTAGGGATGGCAGGATGCTATAGAAACCCAAGTAGGCAGTGCATCAAATATGGAGTTGAAAGAGCTGAGTAGATGAGTTACCTCCTCAAAGCCTGCAGAACAGAACCTAAAGATAAGAATGTAAAACCACTCCTCTCATTTTCTGTCACTGTTTTCTAGCCCAAACTATGAGTCTGTCCTTGGACTGCTGGCTTACTCCTTACCTGGCCCCAGGAGGAGGCCACCCACTCAACACAGGGCTGTCTGTTACAGTTCTGTGTGTCCACAGGGCGCTTGGACACCTGGGCACAAGCCTCATTTGACATTGGGACAGAGCTGCCTTTCGCTGTCAGGCGCTGACATGTGACTCGCCGCATCTGGATGCCTCCACCGCAGCTCCGTGTGCAAGGAGACCATGATGTTACCATCCATCTGTGAGAGAAAGGCGAACAGGTCAGGGAGCAGATACGTGCCACCATCTGCAGGATCACTGGTGTCAACAGGTCTTTGTGTATTGGAACAGAGGAAGGCAACAATGGCTCGGTTCATTTAGGATGCGATCCTGGAAGGTGCTGAGTGTCCCAGCCTCCCATAGTGCTCAAGGAAAACTGCTCAGAGGATGAAAACTGAGAAAAGAGCACATTTTTCATTTTCTAATGAAATAATGTTTTTATAGGCTTAGTAAATACTGCTAGCCCAGGCACAGAGGCCTCAGTCACAGGCTACAGTCACAACACCAACTATGACTAGCCCATTATACACCCCTTAGCAGGAAAAACTATCTCTGTAAATTCGCTGGAGTAGCAACCCCTGTGTGTTAGGGTTTAAAAAATCCAGTCTAACTAGTAAAAAGCCTGCAATAACAGAAAATAATAGTCCAGGTCCAAACCCTTTCCAAGATGAACAACATATTTTGTCTCTTTAAAGATCATTAAGTGAAATGCTTGTGCAGTTGGATTTGGGAAGGCGGTAGGTCATAACAGGAAGGATGGGACTGATAACTAGTTTTGTGAAAAGCTTTACGGTCAAGTCAGCAGTTTGCTTCATCAAGTTTCAGGGTACTCAGCAGGATTTGTGTGTCACTGGGAGGAAAATAGTGCCGATCAAGTCTCTCACCAGCAGTGTCTATGATTACTTTACAAAATAGGCAATATGCGTGCATTCTCCAGTCCCATTGAGAGGCATCCATTGCTATTCCTCAGTCTTCTGTGGGTGATTAACTCCCGTGGTCACAGAAACAAGCATATAAATGAACAAACTCCCAATAAAGAAAACAAAAATTTTGCTACTTTTGTTCATGCAGTTTGGTGAGGTTGAATCTGAAGTTTCCAAGCTCCTCGTAAAGCTTTGCTCTGCATTTCCATCAGCTTTTATTTCCAAGCTTACATCTCAGCAGTTTCTCAGCAGCTGAGGGAGGATTGTGTGTTGTGTTACAGTGCAGGGAAGGTATAAAAAGACTTAGACCATTCCCACGGAATTTACTGCCATCACCAAGGAAATCTGCTGCTAATGAGCATGTTTCATATTTCATCAAATCTTTTTTGGTTTTGTTCTTATGACTCAGCTGGCAATTCATAAAAAAATTGCTTGAAAGGTAAGGTAGGAATATATTTTAAAAGGTAATTAAACAGAACCTTTCCCTATACCCAAGACACAGCAAGAGTGGTAAATCTGACTGCTTACTTCTCATCAAGTTGCTTAGCACCTCTCTTTGCCTCATCTTAGACTCTTTTTTAATACAAGTCCCAAATCACTGTTGAGTGAGTGAAGTTGTACTAATTTCTCTTGAGAACCTGACTACTTTTAAGCACTTGTATATTGAAACACACCATGTCCACAGTGGAAATAAGGGAGAGGAGCAAAAACTCATAAAAAATATGTAAACACATGTTTACATATCTCAGCTAAAGAGCCATTGAATTGCAGAAGTATGACATTTTTAACATGGAGGGAATATAATACTACACTGACTCTCTAGAAAGGTACTCAGGATTTATTTTTCTTTGTACCAAAGGGTGTCAAAGAAGGAAAGTGTTTTGCATGGAGAGGAAGCAGCAGAGGAAGACCTAAGTGTAATCAGAAGTCTTTCAAGCTGTCCTGGCTCCACTGTGTTTAACAGTAACTGAAAAACAGTGGCTAACAGAGGCAGAGACTTACTGTCACAAGGAAACCACAAGCTAGCAATTTCCAAAAGGAGGCAGAACTCAGTCTAACCTCTCTTCATGCGCACTAGATCTGATGGGATGTGCCCATTTTACAAGACATTTCCACTCTCCCAAGGGAATTCTTTGCAGCTGCAGCTACAGTACTACCGATATTGATGTCCAGGCAGCACAGAAACTCAGAACAAAACCCCAAAACAGCTGCTAAACGTATCTTTTTGTCTGTTATATTGTTGGGTTAAAACTGGTATGAAACCATGTGGAACACAAAAAAGATATGACCCTACAGTTCTTGGGTGATGAAACTTCTACATGCATAGAGCTCAGAACAGGCATGATATTTACATCCAAGATAGGGTGAGGCTGGAATCATCTAAGACAACTCAACAGGTGAAATCTGCTAATAAAGAACAGGCAATAACCTATCTACTATTTTCTAACCTGGTTACTGAAGGAGTAAACTCTCTTTCTGCCAGGTTCTGTTAGAGTTTTCCACGAATCTTGCTACAAATTCCCTACTGTCTAGGTTAAGCACTCATAAATTCCCTTTTAGCCATGACTTTTTTCCAGACAAGCACCAGAAAGGCTTCAATGGCATGATGTCCAGTGCAAAGAACTCTTTAAGCATATCCTAAAAGCATGTATGACATTTTAGCATGAGACAGACAAACCGTGAAGGGCAGTCTCTCCTGTTGCATGCGATGGGCTGCACAGTTGGCTTGGGCTTCTCTTTGCAGTGGGATATGTTGACTTCAGCCCCATCCAGTAAGCACCTCAGCTGGGGCAGCTGCATACCTTTGTGGCCACAGGAAGCTGAACAAGCCATCAGCTTGTCCACTGACCACTGATATTCTGCCAAAAAGTGTGGGAGACACATGTTAACACTCAAGAACTGCCAGCAGGAGATCCTTAGAAAAGAAAGAGTGAGAGAAGTTCTCCAGGATGAAATATTTGGACTTGGTGTTTCATGTGAAGGGAAGCTACCTATGCCTAAAAGGCACTGGGCAATAAGTAAAGGAGGAAGAGGACTTCAGCTGATGTAAGCCGCTGACTGTCTTTGTTGTAAAACACACATTTTTTTTGGTACTTAGAAGCATCAGGCATGGAAAGTGAATGACATGGTAGAGCAGTTAAGTGAAGTCAGATGCCAGTGATGCAGTACAAATTATCTATATTTTTAAAGGGGTGTGATTTATTGAAGATGTGGTTAACTGCAGTTACCAGCAGTATCTATGATCTGACAACACTGTTTTGCTCACCAGGTAGATCATACAGATCATCCATCTTGAAAAGTTCAATTCTTCCCTACTCCCTCTTCATCAATTGGAGCAATGAAAGCTGAATATTCTGTTCCAACCCATCTGCACTGCTCTGTTTTATGGCTTTATTGCCTTCAGCTTATTTCTAGGGTAAATATAACTGTTGAAGCATTTTTACAAGTGAAGGGTTTTCAAGTGAGAAGAGACTGTGACACACTGACTTTAGCAGATTAACAGAGTGGCTTCTAACTTTAGAAGTTCAGACTGTTAACACCTCTGCCTTGAATTTCTAGACAAGAAGGTTGCCCAGACTCAAAAAGCATAAGTATAGCTTCAATCAGTAAGATATGTTTTATGCTCAGCAGGCCTGAAATATCAAGTGTCATTTTGGTAAAGTGAAACCACAGACACTGCAAGGTACTTAGTATTCCTGCAAATCTATATCCAAGGCAGTAAAGCATCAAAACATCTATTTCCTGCTGCTCATGACAGTCCTGGCTTCAGAGAAGAGAAATCCGGAATGAGAAAGGCAGTACAGGGAAGTCCAGGGCGAGTGCTTCACAGGGCACAGGACTGGAAAGTTACTACTGCCCTGTGAAGTGAAACTGGAAAGTTACCTTGTATAGCCAGGGATGTTTTTTGTGTGAGTGAGCCAGCCTCATTCTGAGCAAGGCAGCTGAATTCACCATCAGGGGCATCACTGATGTTTAGTATCTGAAGAATCCGTCCTGCTGCCAGGAGGCGATGCTGCAGACTGAGAGGTTGGCCAGAGTAAAGCCAGGTGATATTCGGGGTTGGATGACCATCCACAGCACAACCTAAAAAACAGGGACATGAAAGAAACCTGCTGAGTACTGAACTTGCTGCAAAATTACATGCTTCAAAGTGGTTAAAATTATGGGAAAAAGTCAATTCCATCCCATTTTATCCTCATTTTCTCATAACGGAAAATAGGAATCCTGGGGCAATGAACACCTTCTCATCAACTAAAAAAAAAAATTATCTAAAAGCCAGTTAATCAACCATATAAAAATCTCAGATCAGTTTGGAAATATTTATATCAAGCCTTCTAAGGTTCCCATTATTTTGGATCATTCTCATTTTAGTATTAAGGGAAGTGTGCTAGGGAGGTTACACACCTAGCATAAACTCAAGAAGCATGCTTGAACAAGAAATACAAACATATCTTGGTCTCCAGACCTCCTATTTAAACCACAGGGCCACCTTAGTCTCTTATTTTTGATATTAAAAATAGAAGTTTTTGTTACACAAAAATTTAGTGAAAATAAAAGCCTTTAGAGGTTTTTTTGTCATAGCAATAGGCAATTCTCCAAGCAACAAACCAAAACCAGCAACTGAAAAAACCCTGCTGTTCTGAGGCATTGTACAGCTATGCCTATGGATCATCAGCACAGCTGATGCAGTTTAGGTTTACAGTGAGGTCTTTGCCTGTTGAGCTGAGGCAGAATATCTGTAAGATACTATTTCCTGTGGTCCTCATATACCAGCTGTGCACTTTGCAAGTTTCATGATAAATTGCAGAAGATTTGTAAACTTGCATATCCAGGGAAAGATAGCTAAGTTGCCTTACATATTTCCTGAGGAAAAAGAAAGAACTAGGCAATTTTCTTGGTGCAACCCATCCACACCAATTGCAGGGGCAGGGAGCGAGAATGGCCATGCACAAGGGATGGCATAGATTACTTGGACTGGTTGTGGCTTAGGCTAGTCCTGCACTTCCATGCATCTCACTGATACATTAACTGTTTCTGTGAATGCAATCTATACGGATTGTTTGTTTGTTCTATTGCAGCTTTACACTCTTGTTTATATTAGTATGTGTGTGTAATGAATGAATTTATGGTATACAAAATCCCTTATGAAAGAAATGTGCTATATAAACAAACATATATACATATATACGAACATTCATACAAGCACTCTGCAAAAGGAATGGTATAAAAATAGGAAGAGTACAAATTTAAAATACTAAAGGATTGAAGACTGTTCTAAGACTTAGCAATAATTCCATCAGCTGATATTTCTTCCTTGTAATCTCTCTGTTGTGTTGGGTTTGGGTGGTGGGCATGTTTTTGGTAGTGGGGGAAGGGTCACCTTGTGAGAGCAAAAAGCTCTCCTGGCTCCAAGGGAGAGACCCCCCCAGCCCAGGCTGGGCCAGTGAGCACTAGAGAAATGCCTCTGCTGATCCATATTTGTGAGGGGAAGGACTGTCCTGAAAAGAAGAAGGTGTGGTACATGGAGATGAGGCCATTAACTTAACAAAAGATGATCACTGGCCAAAATAAAGGACGGACAGACAGAGAGAGAGCTTCATTGCCAGAGGGAGAGATGAAGACCCACACCCAGTTCTACCATATGGAGTAGGAAAAGACAAAGTCCCCTGTGGCCCATGGAGATTCAACGGCGGAGCAGAGACCCATGTGGAATCCTCCATGTGTAGGCCATGGAGGATTCCACACTGGAGCAGAAAAGCTGAGCCTGAGGGCAAGTGTGACTGGAATTGGCATCCTGAGAGTTGTTCAATGCCAGAGTGGGGTGTAACTACCTCCAGAGTTGGGGGTAAGGCTGCTGCCCGTGGATGTCCCCATGCTGGAGCTGAGGGCTGAGCCTGAAGAGGTCCGTGACTCCATGGGAAGCTCGTTTTGGAACTCTTGTTCCTGGACTTTCATGCTAGGAAGAGCGGCAGAGGTAAACTGACTGCAACCTCCATTCCTTGCCCTCTGTGCTGCTGGCCGGGGGGAGGTAGAGAAACGGGCAGCAAAGTGATTTGAGCCCTGGAAGAAGGGTTCCTTTCATTCTTGTCTGCCAACCTGATGAGATGCTCAACTAACATATACTGAACAAGTACTATTCCTACAAGAGAGATAACTTACAGTTGCTGTAATCAAGATTTTATTTAAATATACATTTAAGAATTTATCTATACCTTACTGAGGTGCCTATCACTGCAAGAATAAAAGCATCATTTTCATTAATCTACCCAGGAAGACTGAACAGTTTGATTTCCCACCATCATCAAGACCAAATCCTTGAGACTTGAGGAGCACATTGCTTTGTTTAGGAGCCCTTGCTGACCTTCTTTTGACTATGGTCACACCCCTAAACTAATACTAGGGACTGGGCTACTGTAGTCTTTACTTCTCTGCCTTTTGCCACTCATCATACCTCCAATTACAGTATTCCTATGACAGAAGATGCTGCTTTGCCCATAAGAATCAAAGCTTTCTTGCTCACACAAAGCAGAAGAACACATACAAGATGGAGAAAGCCAGTGGTGACCTGTGGCATGTCCCAGCCATTTTCAAGCTGAGAGATCCAGAAACCGGGGAGACCCCATCTGCTACTCGGGAGGTCTAATACTGGGCCTCTCCCTGGTGCAGTGGCTATACGGGTCTTTGCTGTGTCCCCTGTTGCTGGCAAACCCTGCCTGCATCCATAGCAGGAAGAGTGTGTGCTGGATAAGGCTGCCCTCTGGGGCTGGTTTGCTTTGTGTGAAATAGGTAAGCTCTCCCCAGCAGAAGGCAAGTGATGCACACAGTAGGGTCTGCAGTTGCAACAACGTTTCATTGGCAAAGAACTAGTTAAAGCTGCTAAATATTAAAAAATAAGGAAAAAAAGGAAGAAAAAGGCATAATGAGAGAGTGTACACTACTCACAGTGGTCTCCTCTCTTCCCTTTTCCCATTTTTATTTATAAGGGTAAAAAGTCTTTGCTATTTGTTTTAATTTCTTTCACAAGGTCTAATGCAGTTTTACCTTCGCAGGGTAAAACTCACTTCCTGACCACAAAGGCACAGCTTTCTTTGCTGCTCAGTTCTTTTTCCTATTTCTGTAAGCTCTCTATTTCTGCTATGCTTCGTTTTATGTTATTTCTTTTGTTTTGAGTCCTGACATGTTTTTTCCTACTCTTGTGCTGAAAACCAACTTATCCAATTTCCGTGATAGAGATTCTCAAGTAGATGAGTGATGTGAAAGATTTCAGCCTCACAGGTTGGAGGCTGCCTAAGTTAAAACCATTGGAAAACAAAAGAATATACAGGAAATGGACAAAGTTAACAGTAAGCAGCTGTATGACTTTTGCCTACAATATTCTAATTTTTTATAGTTTGCTTGTCTTTTAAGATAATTGCAGGGATTTCCACAGGTTAGCATATAGCCATGACAACTCACAAAGACTGGCTGTGAGATTGATTTTACTGTTTGTATTTGCAAACAATCTGCACAGGATAAATGAAGAAAGCAGAAAGGCCAGTTTGATTTTAAACAAAGAGGAACTGAAATTAACTTCAGTGTGCAAATGGGCCTAGTTCATCCCTGTTTTTCTTTAAAAATTTTATTGTTGTACAAAACAATATAGTCTTCCTAGTACTGATTGTTTTACTTGCCTTACATATTATCTCTTCTTCGAAAATGTGTATATAAAATATTAGGTAAAGGAACAGCCTGGAATCAATAATATGGAGGGAAAACCTCAAATGCTATTCCCTACATATGTTCTACCAGCTTTTTAATGTTTAACAATAAAACTTTACTAACACCTGTGAGACTCGTATGTAATACACACTCCTCATTTGTGTATGCAGAACAAACATCAATCACATTTCACAAGTGACATTTCCCATACGTTTCCCATGTGTATGGATGCATAAGCTGTATAACGTTTTATGCATATTAAGTGAGAACCAGAGTACAATAAAAAAATAATATTTCCGTTAATATCCCTTCCCTATCTCCCAGGAATAATTTTAATACCATTTAATGCAGATTACCAACACCTATTCTTTATTTGCTCCCATTCCTGTAGACACTGACTGCTTTATCGTTCCAAAGCTCAACACCCGTCCCTATAAAGCCTGAGAAGGAAAAACTATCTTTGTTTCCAGACAGTGCAGCTATTGTAGAGCTCTAGTGCATCAGAACCCTTGGGAAGTTGAGGAGAGAACATTTTTTTGGAACTGTTTCTGAGCAGTGAAAGCTCTGGCATGAGAGGGTCCTTCTCCTTCAGTTCTTCTTAAGGAAAGAAAGAAAATACTGCATTTAGCTTCCCTTCCAAAGTCTGCTATGACTCTGTATTAATTCAAAGCCAGGAAGAGTCATGGATGTGCAAAAGGTGAAGGTACAAACTAAAATCTAATACAAATTACATCTTTTAGTAGGGAAAATGTTAGTATTTCAAGGATAACAAAGGGTTATTTGGAAAGGGAAGGCCATGTAACTCAGGTTGTTACGCAAATTATTTATCAGTGCTTTCATACACTGAATGAAATAAAACTTATAAAAGGTAATGTGATCCTGAAAATCCCCCAAAGAAATAATTAATGTTAATGTAAGTATAACCTTTATTTTTAATAGTTTAAAGGAGGTCAAATTAACATGAATTTATGCTAGACAAGGAAAGTTATGTATTTAGGAATTCTTGAAATAGGCCAATTCAACTGATGACAGTAGCATTTTTTTAAAAACTAAGGTATTTTAAATGACTGTTTATGGCTCCAAAGGAGCAGTTGAAACTTACTATACTAAACATATGACATGCTTTTTAAACAGTTCTCAAAACACCTAAACTGGTTACCCAATGCCACACATGTTGTTGTTATTAGACATAATTTATAGAGCATTGTAAATTTACACTGCATTCAGCAAAAATTGATTAGGCCCATTCCCTGACCCACAGAGCTTGTAAAAAATGTTCCCAAATATATTGCCACACGGTGAGCCCATTAAAAAAGCTAGGGAATTTCAAGCTTTGATAATAATATTATTTTCTAGAAATTACTCTGATAACAAGAACCCTACACACTGAGAATATTATATTAATAAAGATTGGGTTGAAAACAATCAAATCATGAAACTAAAGCCTAGGAGAATGGATACAGTATGCTGAAATGACTTCCTGAGTTAACTTTGATGGGTTGACTCATTGTGTGACAAAGATGGAAAAGGAACACCCTTCAGTATAACCCTCTCCACCATTGCTACAGCTCCAGGCTGAGTGTAGCAGTTCATTGTTGTGGGGAAAAATAACACTTAAAAGAGACGTGTGAAGCAAGGACTGAACGACAGCACAGCACAGGAGTTCAACAAAAGAGAGAGCAAGAGTTAGTGTGTAATGCAATGACCAGCCCGAGTTCTGAAGTTGTGAAGGTCAGCGCTACTGTACAAGTCTTTCTGTATTTCTTAAGCTGACATAAACTTGCTACAGCCTGAGACATTACCAGCTCAGGGAGCTTCCTGTGGTGCAAGGGAAATAACAAATGCAGAGCAGACATGGAGAGCAGAAAGGTGGAGGAAAGCCAGTGCTGCTTGCTCCAGAGAGGCTGTAACTTCTGTTCTATTAATTTAACAAAGTTCTTTAGCTTTTTGGGAGAGGTTTTGAGAACCAACACAGAAGGAGAGGGTGCTTCAAAACTTAGAATGGATAAGTTCTTCAGTCAACAGGTTAGAAATCCCATAGTTTTGGAAAGCTCTCTTAACACTTAATCTAGAGCAAAGCTTAAGTTGTGCAGGAAACTAAAAGATCTTTTGTGTGAAGGAGCCAGTAGAATGACAGGTTTCCAGACTAGGATACCTGTGGCAAGTCCGATATCCCTGGTTTTTCACCAGAACTTGCTTCACTGGGGCACTGCATCATTAATATATTTGTTAGAACAGGATCAAGGCCAGTGGTCCAGGAAAAGCTTAGACACAGAAGTTCAGGGGCTGCAGCTCTTACCGCAAAGCAAAAACTAAACAGATGTTTCCCCAGAGGCCAGTGATATTATTTTATGTGGCAGCAGTTTGAACCACTGCTGTAGATCAGTGGTTCTCAGATTAGCTCATTCATGGCACCAAACAGCAGGCAGGAAAATAACCCAAGGCAGCAGACTGCCTTAAGGACCCTACTCTTTTGACTCTGCTTTCAGAGCTTGACAGCCGCAGGACTAGTGTCTGATTGCCTGAAAAACAAACATTATAATAGTGTGGTCAAAATATTCAACCAAGCAGAGGTAACTTCACGTACGCTATACCCTGAAATGCACACAGTATGCACGTGCAAATGAAAAGCCACACATTTCAATGAAACGCTACAGTGTAGTCTGATGTAAAAGGGAAATACTGCAATACCATATGCACTTTATACAATATTTAGAATTTAATCAATGTGATAGAGTCTGATTGGGGAATTAATTGCAATGATAATAACATATTCTTGATATTAATTTCAATTCTCATTTTTATAGAAATGTCACTTGCATGAGAATTCTCATAAATAGTGTGACAAGGCAGAACTTTCACCGAGGCAAAAATGGAAGGGAATGGAAAACACAATTAACAGGACAGATTATCCCATGAATGTACCTGGTTCTTATCCTCATGTCAGTGGAAGTATTATTAGTGTAAAATAAAGTTGCTGAAAAAATATTCTTTAACATTAGAACTACTTTTCAAACATGATGTCAAATTTATTACAGAGAATGAGGAGGAAAAAAACTGTTGTGCAAAATAACTTCTCAGATAGTCATGATTTTATCTGACTCTTACTGCACAACTTGTGCAGCTGTATTTTGCTTAGGGGAGAACAGACACTGGTTTAATCATAATTACTCATGAGTTTCCTCTTTGCTGACTGTGTAGATGGTAAATTATTTTGTATTTTGTATTTCTGCTTCCAATTTTAATGCAGCAGTAATTCCCAAAACCTAGGAAAATTTAGAGCAGGCTCAGGGTAGCTAGGGAAGGGCAAAAGGGAGTAAAAGAAAACTTATGTTTCAAGGAGATATAATCTTGCTCTTTAGTATATCACCAAACATTGCAAGAAATTTGTGCTGGTGAGATCAGTTGTATTCATGTGGACTGTTTATTGCTTTTCACACTGATTTTGATGAAGTATCAGTCCTGTGTTTACAGATGTTATGTCTCAAAAGCAAGATATATAGCAAGCAATTGCAGCGCTAACTTCTTTGGCTCTGCTGAAAGAGTTTGGTCCTGATTATGGCACTAGTCTGTCTACATGATCCGTTTCTCCTTCTAAAGAAAACTCACTACAAAGTACCCCAAAACATTCAAAAAGTTCTAGGTTAATTTTTCTATTCTGTGTCACATCTAGATAACCCTTAAATCTTCAGATAGGCAAATACTAGCCACAGACTTGAAGTGGTCCCCTCTGAAAAAGAAACCAAAAGACTGAAAGCCATGTTGAACTTTGGGCCTTGGCTCTAATGCAGTTGGCCCTCAGAATAAGTAATGTATTCATACTCAAAAGGCTGGCCACTGCAAGCAAAGTGGCTGCCATAATTATATTTTTTCATTCTGCTTTCTGGGGCCTCTTCTGCCCATCAAAGTGACTCTACTAGAAAAGGAGGGGGATATATTATTGCCAATAAAAGAAAAATGAGAAAGAAATACTAGTTTTGCTAAGGGGAATCCTTTGCATCTTTCAAGTAAAAGGTTTTTGTTATTACTTTGCTTTAAAAACAGCTTCATTACTAAACGTGTTTGCAGAACAAGAATTTGTAGTTCAGCTCTTCATCTTTGGAAGCAGCAGTGAAATTGGCAGCTAAACTGTTCTAACTCTGTAGTCATTTGGGATAGTGTATAAAACCAGAAAGAAATCTACTTTCTAGGACCGGGTGTTGGTAAAATCATGTTCTGATTTGTGAAGTGAGTACATTTGATATAGAAATCATCAGGGAGAACACAGTACATATGGAGCAGCAGTATTTTTTTTTCAGTTGACTGTACTTCTCTGATGATAAAAAGTATACTTTATCATCTAACTTTGTGGTTATTTTTAGTATGTCCTATAAATAGGGACTCTTTTTACTAAACACACAAAACTGGGTAGATGTCCTAAGCTGGTGATGACAGCAGGTTCCCAGTGAACAAACTGGAGAATATGTACTTTGGGAGATAAAGGGATGGGAACCAGGTTTCAAATAATTGCCTAGGCTTTTCCCCATAGGTTCACTCATATCTTCCAATTCCTTAGAATAACCATTATGCTCCAGGATCTGCATTGTGTTCATTTAATTCAAGTAATAAAAACATAAAAAAGGCTAAGAATTTACATAATGATGCCACCCTTTTTTGATCAAAAAAATTGCCGCCATTTTTTTTTTTCCAAAATGTGAACATTTCATGATGATGCAATGAATCTTAAAAATATATGTTGCAGCTATACACAACAGATAGACTAGCTACCATTACCTCAATATTTATTTTTTCTTGGATGTCTGCTCTTTTTAAAGACATTGCTTAAGTCTTGCACTTGTGCCGGGTAAGAGCGTCTGTTCATCTCAGATCCTAGCTATCTTAACTGTTTATGCTCCCATTTCTCTTTAAATTTATGAGCATGTGCTGCATTCCAAAATAAAGATGCACCTGTTCCCTTGGCTGCCTCATAAATGCAATTCAAAACTTTTAATTATATACAATGTGCAATGTGGCAATCCTCCTACCTTCAATATATGTATCCTCAAGTGCATGTTATGTTTTCAGAAATCATGACACATGATGAAGATTTCTGAAAAAACACATTGGACATGAACCTGAAGCTTTGGGGAAAATTTATCAGATGTGTTCACAGGCATTTTCTCTGTAACTCAAAAGAGCTCATCTGCAATAAAATATTTAAACAAAGCAACAGATGCCAAGAAACACTGTGCTGTTACAAGCAGCCGAAGTACATCCTCCTTCAATCTTTTTTCCTTCAATGAGACATTTTATAGGTACTCCTACATTTCTATATTCCTAGTAGTATTAATTTCTGACCTATCTTTCAATGTTCCTTCAAGAATCCTCACTTAAACATAATTCATGTATATAAGGCAAAGCTTCAGCTTTCACTATGCTGCGTAACAGCAATAAATAGTATTCTTCTATGCTAAGATAAGGAGACATTTTTATACAATATTTTTTATCTTTTGACAAGTATGCTAAGGTTTCCAGTAAGTTCACAATAAATTTGAGAAATTGTAGTGAATCCCCACCAGGACTTGCAAGATCCCCAGACTTTCTTACTGAAATGTCTTCAAATACAGGAAACAACAGGCTTGAACCCAAATGGAAACAAATGCTCTTGACAGGCCCAAAGTCTTTTCTGTTTTGGAAGATAGTAACAAGGCCATTAGAAAAGCTGTTTCCCTATCTGAGCCTGACAGTTAGTAGAGGCTCAAGATCAGTGTGAGAAATGAAATTTTAAAATAAACATACCCTGAACTTTAAAAAAAGATGAGATCTTTGCAAACAAATCATGCCCACAGATCTGAAAGGAGTCTACAGCGTATAATAGAACTTGTAGTGCGAAGAGGAGAAAACTATATGGAAGACAGAAAAGGATTATAGGAAGAAAAGCATTTTATTGTGACTTATTTCCTCACATGGCTTTGTGCAGATATTGGTTCACAGACTCATAGATTCATTAAGACTGGAAAAGACCTCTACTATCATCCAGTCCAACTGTCAACTCACCACCACCAGGTCCACTAAACGATATCCCTGAGTGCTACATCTACATGTTTCTTGAATACATGCAGGGATGGTGACTCTACCACTTTCCTGGGTAGCGTGTTCCAATGTCTGACCACTCTTTGAGAGAAGAAATTTTTCCTAAACCAACCTGAACCTCCCCTGGTGTAACTTGAGGCCATTACCTCTCATCCTCAACCAGTGATCTGGTTGCCTGGGAGAAGAGACCAACCCTCACCTTGCTACAACCACCTTTCAGGTAGCTGTAGAGAGCAATAAGGTCTCACCTGAGCTTCCCCTTCTCCAGACTAAATAATCCCATTTTCTTCAGCTGCTCCTCATAAAACCTGTGCTCCAGACCCTTCATCAGCTTCGTTGCCCTTCTTTGGACATGCTCCAGGGTCTTCATGTCTTTCTTGTAGTGAGAAGCCCAAAACTGGATACAGTATTCAAGGTGTGGCCTCACCAAAGGCTGAGTCCGGGGGAAGGATCACCTCCTTACTCCTGCTGGCCACACTATTCCTGATATAGGCCAGGATGTCATTGACCTTCTTGGCCACCTATGCACACTGCTGACTCGTATTCAGCTGGCTGTCAATCAACATCCCCAGGTTCTTTTCCACTGTGCAGCTTTCCAGCCACTCTGCCTCAAGCTGGTAGCGTTGCATGGGGTGACAGAAGTGCAGAACCTGGCACTTGGTCTTGTTGAACCTCATACAATTGGCCTCAGCCCATCCAGCTTGTCCAGATCTCTCTGTAGAGCTTTCCTACCCTCAGGCAGATCAATGCTTCCTCCCAGCTTTGTGTTACCTGCAAACTTACTGAGGGTGCACTCAATCCCTTCATCCAGATCGTAAGTTTAGATATTAAACAGAACCAGCCCTAATACTGACCCCTGGAGAACATCACTTATGACCAGTTGCCAGCTGGATATAACTCCATTTACCACCACTCTCTGGGCCTGATCATACAGCCAGTTTTTAATTCAGTGAAGAGTACACCTGTCCAAGCCATTCGCTGCCAGCTTCTCCAGGAAACATTCCTAGAGAATAGCCTTCCCTCATCCACTGGGCAGGTCACCTGGTCATAGAAGGAGATCAAGCTGGTCAAGCAGGACCTGCCTTTCATGAACCCATGCAGACTAGGCCTGATCCCCCAGCTGTCTTGCACTTGCTGTGTGATTGCCCTCAAGATAATAATACATCTTGGTTGTGTGATATAACAAAGAGGAATAGAATGAACAGAATGAAACAGAGACCTTGCAAGAGAAAAAACATGTCTAGAGGGATAGACAAAACTCTAGAAAAAGCTCTGAAGAGGAAGGATATACAATATGAATAGCAGACATACGGGAAGACTAGTACTCAAAGGCAGAAAAAAAAAAAGAGAAACAGAACCACAAGCATTTCTTCTCTTACATCAACTGGCACACCAGTTTGCCTTGAATGAGATCAATGCCTCCTCAGAGCAGGGACTCTCTCTTACAGGGTGTTGTAAAGTATGACACAATGGAACCCTTATTCTGCCTGCAACTCTGGGACATTACACTGTTAAGAAGACCTTATTTTTTAAAATGAGTATCTGAGTTCTGAGAACAATTTGGCAGTGATTTTAACTGACAATGTGCCACCAGTTTTGATGTCTTTTGTCTCAGTGCTCCGTGGCTGGGTAACTGGATGCATAACTGTAATGGATAATGAATGCATAACTGTAAACTAAACTCTAAAACTTTTTTAATCTAAAATAATCTTAAGGCACTTGACTTACCTATAAGAGCAGAGCTGTGTGGACTGATAGTCATTTTTGTTCCTGAAGGAGAGGTCAGCACTGAACGAGTCCTGCTCCCAGCACTGGAAAGGACTGCTGTCAGGTCTTCTAGGTAAGGAAGAGGTCGTGGAGGCTCTGGTAACAGATTGGAAGACTGAATTGATGAGCAACTCTATAGCTTAAAACATCCCAGACATCTCTCAGAGTCTTGCATCTGGGAAGGAACAACCCCAGGTTCCAGTATAGGTTGGGGAATGAACTACTAGAGAGCAGTGTAGGGGAAAAGGATCTGGGAGTCCTGGTGGAAAGCAGGATGACCATGAGCCAGCACTGTGCCCTTGTGGCCAGGAAGGCCAATGGCATCCTGGGGTGCATTAGAAGGGGTGTGGTCAGTAGGTCAAGAGGGGTTCTCCTCCCCCTCTACTCTGCCCTGGTGAGGCCACATCTGGAATATTGTGTCCAGTTCTGGGCCCCACAGTTCAAGAAGGACAGAGAGCTACTTGAGAGAGTCCAGCACAGAGCCACGAAGATGATCTTATAGCAGCCTTCCAATATTTGAAGGGGGCCTACGGGAAAGCTGGGGAAGGACAAGGGGAGTTAATGACAGGACAAGGGGGAATGGCTTTAAGCTGAAAGAGAGTAGGTTTAGATTGGATATTAGAAAGAAGTTCTTCACTGTGAGGGTGGTGAGACACTGGAACAGGTTGCCAAAGGAAGTTGTGGATGCCCCCTCCCTGGCAGTGTTCAAGGCCAGGTTGGATGAGGCTTTGAGCAACCTGGTCTAGTGGAAGGTGTCCCTGCTCATGGCAGGGGGGTGGGAACTAGATGATCTTTAAAGTCCCTTCCAACCCAAACCATTCTATGATTCTATGATCCAGGGCTCAAATTTATCTGATCAATGTGAGTGTCCTCTGCCTTGAGGTCTGTGCTGTCACTCTGCACCAGACTGGAAAGACAGGGTTCCTGGGTGCAGTACAAAGCATGCCCGTGTCTGGCAAGAGAAATTTCAGAAATTTATCTTGCATGGTAAAAATGTTCTAGATTATATGTCATTGAGCAGTGTGGGGTTTGAGCGAGATGATCTTTAAGATCCCTTCCAGCCCAAACCATTCTATGATTCTATGATTCTATGATTCTATGATTCTATGATTCTATGATTCTATGATTCTATGATTCTATGATTCTATGATTCTATGATTCTATGATTCTATGATTCTATGATTCTATGATTAAGGGAATGGAGCATCTCCCTTATGAGGAAAGGCTGAGGGAGCTGGGCCTCTTTAGCTTGGAGAAGAGGAGACTGAGGGGTGACCTCATTAATGTTTATAAATATATAAAAGGTGAGTGTCAGGAGGATGGGGCCAGGCTCTTCACAGTGGTGTCCAATGATAGGACAAGGGGCAATGGGTGTAAGCTGGAACACAGGAGGTTCCGCTTAAACCTGAGAAGAAACTTCTTTACTGTGAGGGTGTCAGAGCACTGGAACAGGCTGCCCAGGGAGGTTGTGGAGTCTCCTTCTCTGGAGACATTCAAGATCCGCCTGGACGCCTTCCTGTGTTATCTCAAGTAGGTGTTCCTGCTCTGGCAGGGGGGTTGGACTAGATGATCTTTCGAGATCCCTTCCAATCCCTCACATTCTGTGATTCTGTGATTCTGTGACATAAAAAAACCCACCACCAGCTATTGTTTCATTATTTGCTGTGTTGCAATATTACCCTTTCAGAGGGACAGTCTAAGCACCTAAAGGTGCCAGAGATATTATTAAAATAACACCTGAATCAATATGACCACAAAATAAAAGAAATTGTGTCTGAAGGCTGCCATAGCATTCTGGTTGACCCTCTTATGTGACAAACACACGTGGTATCAGGAGATACAGCAGCTTGGATGAAAGAGCAGATTTATACAGCATAGAAGGTGAATCAAATGACCATGGCAGTCAGTGGAAAACTTTTTACTGTCTGCTACAACCTGGATCAAGCCCTGATTAAGTATGGTTATAACCCTGTCAAATCCTGTGGTATACTTAGGCAGAGTTCCAAAGGACTAAGAGTTCAAGACAATCAGTCTATACCGAGAACTGCAGGATTTAGTTCTTTACTGTAGTCATAATGCTATTTTAAAATTTGATTTTGTTGCTTATCATTTTCAATTCTATTTGTCATGGAAATGATGGAATTTGATTTAAAATTTGATTTAAGTGAATGGTGGCTTCATCCCCTTTCAATTACATCATAACAGGTACTAAGCAAGTTTTCTACAGCTGATCACATTCAGCACCAGGATTACAAGTCAAGGATGCTTGAACAGGTTGTTTCCATCAAGGAAGTATAAATATGATTTGCCTAAAACATAAGCAGCTTGCATAACTCATAGTAACTTTCCATCTTTAAAAACTAAGCTGTTAATAAAGATCAGAAAAGGATTTAAAGATCATGTGGGAAATTTTCTTTATAGGCTGAAACCCAGCTAACTTTTTAAAAATATTTTTTTAAATTGAGTTTCTAAAGTCAGTTAGGATTCACATGTGAACATTCATAAAGGAGCTTTAATGTTGTCTGTGAAACTGAGAAAACTCACTTTAAAACTTCCTCTGGAAGCTTCATTATCCATAGGACCTGCACTCACTCTAGTCATGAAAGATGAGAGCTGTAACAGATGCTTTAATGGTTTTGCACCAATAACAGGGACAAGGTTTCAAAATTTAACACTTCACTATCAAAAATATAGAAGCATTTACAAACTCTATCTGAATCACTCAACTGCCAGGCTCGGCAAAATGGTAGAAGATGAGTTACTAAGAAAGGAAACCCCTTTCCCACACATCCAATTACCACCAAGTAACACTTCCACCCATACTTCACAGCTGACATTGTCTTTTTAAATGATGCAGCTGGGCTTCCTGTCTGTTGTTTAGAAATGCAGGAAAGAGTAAACTTCGCCCTTCACTGAACTTGGGAAGTGTTTTTTAAAAGTGCAGTGGGTTTATGCACGTGTTATATGTGAAATGGGTCAGTATCACACAGTAGTGTATGGAAAGGCTGCTCAGCAAAGGCAAAGCACTTCACACAGAAAAAGTGGCACCATTCTCATTTTAAGAGACCCACTTTAAGAAATAGTTAATAAATGCTTTTCTCAGCTAGGAAGTCTGAAAGACTGAAACTGAATATCTCAGGACTGGGAGGTGCTGTCCCTGTGCTTAGGCATTTTCTCATTATCCGTCTTCCTTTTACCACTACCTTGTCAGGTGATGCTGCCCAGAGAACAAATGCAGACTTTTTATTTTCTTAGAACAGCTCTGCCTTTATGCCACTCCTTCTTTTTACATCCTCTGTTTAGTTCTGCAGGCTAGATGTGACAGCAATCGCACTACTATTGCTGCAAGTTGCAAAATACCCTAGACTTACCGAGAACCAGTAGCTGGGAGCTTTCAGTTACCTCCCCACGAAGATTGGCTGCCTTGCATGAGTACAGTCCCTGATCTGCCAGAGAAACATTTGCAATTAGCAGCGACCCACGATGTAGATGGTAAGCAGAGGACAACTTGACCTTGTTCTTAAACCAAGTAACTTCTGCTTCAGGAACACCTGGAAAAACATTGACAAAATGTAACACAAGTAAGATATAGTGGTTGTTAAACAGTGTTAGGGTTGCTACAGACAAAATTGTTACAATAGAACAATTAAAACAAGACTTAATATGGCTTCCAAGTGACATTTTTTTTTGCAGTTCAGAAGTGTTTAGTCAACTCTTTCACATCACCTACCTTTATGTTTCTTAGATCCCTCTGAGACAGAGCAGAAGAATTAAAACCAAATTGAAGTCTTTCCTTTTAGTGTCCCAGAATTGTACAAGTGAACTCTGAACTCATCACCCTTAAAATCAAGCTTCTACTGGATCAGAATAAAGGTTACTTTAAACTACATCCTGTCTTTGGAAGAAACCATAAGCTGGTGCCTCTCCCAGCCACCCTCTTAGTTTCAGCTCAGGAGCTTTCTGAGGCAGAAGTAGTTTCTATGCCGTTAGGAGCCCCCCATGGACTTCTCTTCTACTAATTCATCCAATCTTCCTTTTTGAAATTATGCAAACAATCAGCATTTACATCTTCAGAAAAGCAGTTTAACTGGTCTCACTAGGAGTCTGCAGATAAACAAGTTGTTACAGATTCATAACCCGCTATAGGAAGAATTGCCTCCTTTTGAGTGCTTGGACCTAAGGTCCAGCTATCTCTGTTGTGTACCCTCTTGTAGGAGTGGGTTCTGATGTGTAGCTGGCAGGACCTCCAGTCTTGTGGCAGATAGTATTTCCTTGGCATAGGGACTTCTACTTTGATTTAAATGCATACCAGATCAGGTAATTCAGTGTCACTGACTACTAAAAAATTGGTTTATGTGAAATGGTATTGGAAGTCTCAACAGATGGCATAGAATTATGGAGCTTTGCCTGGAAGGAAATGATACTGTGTGTACCCATGGCTGTAATCAGTAGCACATCATTAATCCTGGTAACTGTTGGAGTCCATGCTGTCCCATTTGCAGCATCCTCTGTACGTGGGAGGTAGTTAATTTCTTTCACATGAACATGCAGTTTCCTTGTGTTTACTGTAACTTAAGGACATGTGTACAGGCAGTTATTCTTAAATACCTGCTGCTCACCTAAATTCTTCCCTGCCTTATGTCACAGCTTCATGTTCCTCTGCCCATTGCCAGTATATTTCTGGTTGTAACTCCACGTCAAAAAAACAAAACCCACTCTGTTTGTCAATTCTGTGGCCCTGGCATCAGAAATACTTAACTTGGGCTGAGCTCACTGAACACGATCACCCATTTGTTTGTATTCATCATGACCACCTGATTGCAGGTGCAGATGAAAGTGAGAAATGGAGATTTTTCCTATTCTTCCACATCAAAGCATTGCAGCCTTTTTTCCACTTCTCCTAGAGTCACCTGGTGACTTTGCCAAGACATCTGGAATTATTATGTCCAAGCTTGGCAACCAGGAAAGAAAGCTGAAGCGCTGTAAGGGCAGAGGGGCTAGTCCACATTCAGAAAGTAGCAGGAAGCAGGCTGTAAAAGACTGCAGGGTTTTTCTCACTTTTATCTGAGGGTAAATAATGTTTCATGGCATACCTAGAGAACTAATTATTCTTGTATGTGTTGCTGTTTTCCAAAGGCTTACCCTTGTTTATGATGCTACAACTCAGCTTTTTTAAAAGGGATGGGCTGATGGCCTGTTTCTGACCGATTCCCGCTGGGATAGGACCAGCACACAGATCTCCATCTGGCTTCTACTCTTTGACCTATGTGGCATGGGTGGGCTGACCACCACTTAAAATCTTACTCTGATTTTTTCCAGAGGATCCAGGCAGAGTCCTCAGGGGAGTTCACACAACTGCTGGTTAGCGAACAACCCCAATCCTTGCGTTTATTCAAGCTTGCATATTTATTGTGTTTTCATTGTAGGGAATGGAAGTTTGAGACTTAAACTCCGGAGAGGAAAGGAGAAAAAACGGAGACTTTTTCAGTTCTGCAGTCCCTGAGATGGAAAAAGACTCACATCCCAGCACTTGTCCTCCTAATGCCACACTAGTGAAGGGAAGATTCACTCTCACTTGCAGTCTAAGCTACTTACAATGCACAGGTTTTTCACATTATGGCTATTGCCAAACTTAGGCACGAAAGTATCAAGAAATGTACCTCAGAAATAAACAATCACAAGAATATAAAAATATAAAGCTTTCTCCAATTCCAACCAGGTCTCATCTTCTTTCTTTGACTAGAGCCTAAGACTAAAATTGGGTACAGCTTTCAAGTTTTTCTTGCAAATAAAGGAAGATAAGTGCAAACAGTGGGAGAAAAGGAAGGGATGAGGAGTGCTGAGAAGGGTAAAGAAGGGAAAGGGACAGAAAGAATTTCATGTGACCACAGTCCTCAAGAGCAGAGACTCAAATAAATAAATTATATAAACAGAGATAGACAAAACTAATTAGCTTCTTACAGACAGCTGCTCAGATAGTCTTAGTCCAGAAAGGTAGATTCCTCTTGTATACACTTCACTAGTGGAAGAAGCAACAAGAGGTTAAAGGTAAGACCTCTTATTGTTGAAGTTTTACTTTTGAGTCTAGGAAAGATGCACTGTACTTACCAAATGTCCAGAAGCTCTACAAAACCCTTTTTCTGACTGCTACTCTGCAAAATGTGTTCTTCCTCTGTCTTTAATATGAAGTTTCCACATTAACAGGATATTATTTGAATGTAGCTTGTACAACTGTTCCAACACTCTGGTTTAGGGAAGATAATCAGTATATGTCAATAAGCAGCAGCTTCATTATCCCTTGTGCTTTCACCTTTAGTGACACATATAAGCCTCAAGACATGAATAGGAGGCAGTCAGCACAGCGATGAGCAAAAACATCACTCCGTAGCATTGCCACAAGGGGTAGCAAGAGCGTTTCAATTAGTTTTGTTGGGCAACAGTGAATGACAGGGGACAAAAGGCTGAGTGTGTTTGACTTGCAGACATAATCATAGAGACTGAAAGTCTGAGAGATGCCAGCTGGAAACAAAGCTCATTTTACTAGGTAGGCAAGACTTTAGATGGTGAAGTTACCCAGGTCTATTCCTCTTCAGCTTGCCCTTCCATTACTGTTCACATACCCAGCACAAAAATGTTACCTAGGATATGTAGGTAGGTAATATGCTAGGTAACAATGAATATGTAATTGTGCATGCCAATTGAGATAATTTTGCTAAACCAGGAGATTTTGGGGAAAGGAAACATAGAATCTGGTATAGCTGATGAAGAAATATGGGTCCAAGGAACTAGGAAAATTATAACCTCCAACATGTAGATGAAATACAGAGGAAAGGAATGTTTAGGTGGGTTGAACAACCTGCAAGCTGAAACCTGACAGAGAGAAGGATGTACAGGGCAGGATAGTAATATATTTTAAATATCTTCCAAAGCTTTTTTGACTCAACAGTGACTGACGGTATGTAACACTTTGCAGGCAGGTGCCTCTGTTAGAAGTCTTATGGCCTGAAGGAT
This sequence comes from Caprimulgus europaeus, assembly GCA_907165065.1. Next base: position 45,686,283 of record OU015527.1, read on the forward strand.
ATAATGGAGAAATGCCCTAAGAACTAGGCTTTTAAAGTCAGTTCCTCCTTTCATACCCAACTGTCTTTTTAATAACAGCTTGGGCCAGACTTATGGAGGTTTCTGATATCCAAATGAGAAGGAAATCTTAAAAGGTGCAGGAACAGGCTGTCCCCATGTGCCAGAAGATGAGCCAGTGGGGGAGAAGACCAGCCTGGCTGAACAGAGAGCTTAAGCTTAAGCTGGAGCTCAAGGAAAAAAAGAGAGTTTATGATCTGTGGAAGAAGGGACAAGCAACCCTGGATACAGGTTGCACCAGGGGAGGTTTAGGTTAGATAATTGGAAAAAATTCTTCACAGAAAGTGTAATCAAACATTGGAACATACTGCCCAGGGAAGTGGTAGAGTCACCATCCCTGACGGTATTTAAAAGACAGGTAGATGAGGTGCTTAGGGACATGGTTTAGAGATGAGATTGCTAGAGACAGGATTATGGTTGGATTAGATGATCTTAAAGGTCTTTTCCAACCACTATGATTCTATGATTCTATGATTCTATCTACACAATTTAAGTGATGAAGTCAATAGAAAGCTTCCTAGTGATACTGATGTGATCCAGATTGCTCCCACATCCCATTTGGAAGTGAAATTGCCCACAGCAATCAAATTGCCCACACCAAAAATGCTGATGGTTTTCTGAATCTTGAAGAAAATCCTTCAGCTGAAAGTCACAAGTATCTGCAAGACTCCTGAGTGACTTTTGGGTAGGAGTTCCCATAGGATTAGTTTTGGAGAAGTCTGGGATTGACCACAATCACCTAACTATGTTTAAAAATATTCTTTCACCTCTGTAGACACAGTGGTGAAGTTATGTCAAGTGAAATAAGGCTTTTGAACAAACCCACAACATCATCTTTTATAGCCAAAATAAAGTTTCCTCCTGACATAATTCATATTGGGGCCAATGAAACTCTAATGCATCCAGGATGACTTTGTTATCCCTTGTCTTACAGTTAATATCTATAGAATTCAGCTCTGAACTCAGATTTTGACAGTGCTTAGGCCTTTCATAAGAAGTTAAAGAGCAATATAAAATTAATCCCTAGGCTCTGGTAATGTTCTTTTTCATTATCTCTTGTTTTTAAGAAAGCATCTCCAGGCTTATCAATACCTGTCAGCAGCAAGTGTATATTTCTGTTCCTTGACTGCAAGAGCAGTTTTAGAAAATGTAATAACTGATTCTCAGGCTTAATATTTATCTTATAAATATTTATTCTGCTGTCCTGTTGACTCTCAGAAAAGACATGCCCTTATATGAGACAAGACACTAAGATCCAATACCTGCATGATCCTATACTACAGCCTTGTCCTGGTTTTTCTAGGATAGAGTTAATTTTCTTTTTAGTAATTAGAAGAGCTGTATTTTAGTTACAGTATTTCAGTTCAGACTTCTTATGAGAAGAACGCTGATAACAGTACGAATGTTATCAGTTGCTGCTGGAGCTCAAGGCCACCGTGTTTGGCTGCTTCACAGCTGCATTAGGACTGGGAGGGAGAAGTGCAGTGAATAGCAAAACCCAAACTGGCATTTGGATGTGCCAATGAAATATTCCATATCATACCACGTCATGTCAGTATATTAACCAGGGCTGATGGGAAGATGGGGGTGTTCTCTCGGGGATCACTTGGTCTTGCTCTTCCAGGGTTTTGGTTTGGGGACAGTCTCGGCTCCGGGATCGCTGGCTGGCACAGGCCGGGCATCAGTCAGTGGGCGGTGGGCAACTGCATTGTGCATCACTCATTCCTATAATTCTGTTATCACTGTTGTTATTATTATCATTTCATTTTAATTAGTAAATAGTTTTTATCTCAACCCGTGAGTCTCCTTGCCCTTCTTTCCAATTCTCTCCCCTACTCCCTGGGCGAGGCAGGGGGAGGGTGATAGAGCAGGCTGTGTTTGGCTGCAAGCAAAAAGGGTGAATCTACCCAAACCACCACAAGCCTATACAGCACAGTGATAAGCAACACAGCTTATAAGAAAGAGATTAACAGGCACCAAATTGTGATCTGAAACAACTCTTAGTTGCTGTGCTGGCTCAGGGCATCCTGAAATGACTAGAGGGAAAGTACTAGAATGAAAATGACTATAGCTTTACAAAGCTGTGTGAAGAGCTTTTTCATCTAGATAAGTCTCCACATAATTTCTGGGTATGTTAGATTGTTTTCTAATTATGTTCACTACATTATCACACTCAAATTTCTTTTTTATTATCAGATGTTATTGCATGAACCATTGCACATTAACTTACTATGATTTAATGGCCATTTCACTGTTAACGCCTTCTGGGGAACTTTGGCACTCTACCTAGCTCTGAAGTTCCTCTGTTCTGACGAAGTCACTAGGATACAACACATTTTTTGACTAAAGCAACACTGCACGCTACTCTTCTCCTTAGAATTGATTGTTCTAAGTAGAATGATCAAAATATATTAAAAAGTTGGATAATCACAACCCTGATCACAAAACAAACAAAGAAACAAATTTTGCTTACATTAGAAGGAAAATTAAATTTATTGTCATGTTCTTTAACAGGTTTTATGTGATGGTATATTTTCAAGGCTTAGGTGTGACAGCTGATAGAAACCACTCTGTTCCCGGATCTCTTCCCATATGTAGCTTTTTTAAAAATTGCTGTTGAATTATTAACACTATTTGTATGAAAATAGGATTCTAGTGCCTATAAAATATTTCTGCCCTCATTACCCACTCTCTTATTCTCTGTATAACATCACAGCTTGTGATTTATAACTTTATCATAGTTTCAACAGTATTAATCTCTGGTGTCAAACATAGCTGACATTTTGTGTGGAGGCAGTAGCAGATGATAAACACCCATGAAGAAAATTATGATTTAAGAAAATTTCTTCTGTATCACAGAAGAATCCAATATAACATAATGCTACTACATAGCAAAAAGCCTTTTTCTGTGACAGAAGACAGTGATTCCACTGTGACACTGCTAAAATTTTCCACTGTTGATGTACATTGCTGCAGTAGGTAGGCTTCATAAAATGGCTAGAGATAATTTTCCTTTCAGAAAAGGCACTGTGTCTGTGCCCTTGACCATGCTATACTCTCCTCCTGTAGTTTTCTGATGCCAAAAGAACTGTGGCAACTTTGCTCGGCCATGTCCTGTTCTTTTTATGATGTCTTTATACTGAAAGGAAATGTCTGCACTTCTTAAATCGGCAATCACTGCCTACATCAGTGGGGTGTCTCTCTGCAGCTGAGAGAACCCACAGAGCAATAAAAAATAATTTATGTTGATATAATATTTAGTCTCTTTCACACACTGTCAGTGCAGCTGGCCATTCAGGAGCCTGGGGAAAAAAGAGTACAGCTTTCAATTTCCTTCTTCCTTGAAAGACACTGGACATCAGTCTGATTGCAAAGGAACACCTAGTGTCTATGTCAAGAGAGCAATAGAGCTACTGAATTTACTCCTTCATGAACCATTATGAAAAATAATACCATATTTTTCTTTCATTAATACCAGTGAGAGCAATCAATAAATTGGGATCCCAGCCTAGTGCTTGCATAGCTATTGTGCATGCTTCGCTAAAAGACAGAGACCAAATAGTGAAATTTGATCCAAATACTCTTTTTACTTAAGCATTTGCATAGGGGTGTGGTTGGCAGCACTTGAAGCAAGAAAACTAACAACCACTAAATCCTTAAAGTGAGCAGCAAGTGCAATAAGAGCGAGACATTTGTATATTTGCATTGCAGGTGCTTATTTAGAGTCATCTGAAATAGCTGCTGGGGACAAGAAGCCAAAGCAAAAGTCTAAGGGACTCCATACAAGTCTCCACTGCAGATATTTGTTGTAACACTCAGCATGGTTTCCTTTGCGTTTTATGAGCTTCACCTTCCCCTCTCTCATACTATGCACGAAGGTGTAATGAATCAAAGGTCTGGCCCTGGGTCTTTAGAGATTTCCCAGCTCCTTCTCTTCTCCCACCCCTCCTTCCCATACCAACACCATTCCCACCAACAGCTGTAGGACTGCAACACACAGCTAAGGTCAACTTTTTTTGGTCACCATTGGAAAAAGGCAAACTGCTGTGGCAAGACATTCAGTCTCTGACTGGAAAACAGTTTCAGGGATAACCCTGTTTCAGCAGAATTCCTCTGAATTCCTGCACTCCCAAGATGAAAAAAGAAAAATCAGAAAAAGAGTGTGCTAATATGCCCTTAATTTGAATAAAACAGAGTTTGTCAGGAAAAGAAGGAACTAAATGGAGTGGACTTTGAAAAGCCCATCAATGAGGAAATGAGTCACTCCATGCTTTTATATCCTCATCAAACACCTCCAACAGGCAGGAATGTGTATTAGTTTCACTGCATCCACACCATAGCGTGTATCTCTAACAAAGATACCTGTCGTATTGTCCCAGACCAGTTTCCATAAGCCACTATACTTTTCTTACTGGTATTAATAAGAGGAGGACAATTTCTATGCCAGGAATTAGTGGAAGTAATTAAGTTTGCCTGAGTCCTAGGAAGACCCTGGAGTTTCATCCAGCTGCACCTGGAGACACCAGTTTAGCAAAGAACTCCACAGAAATGTATAGTCAAAGGCACCTGCATGGGAGACCAAGTAATATCTCACCTGCAACCTGGCAGCTAATGGTAACGTTTGCTCTCTGGATTGTTTTCACTGTGCTTCCAATATCAACAGTGACAGCCGGTGATTCAGTGTTGATCACAGTAGCTCTTGATGCCTTTATCAGTGGCTTTCCTGTACAAAAGAAGCATCACAGTTTATCAGACCAAGCACACTGGATTTGCATGAGACCGATGGCCTGGAACAGTCTGTGTGAAAGTACCTACACAGGACAGGTGGATAAGGGAAAATGTTGGAGTGTGAGCCCCTCTGCTCTTTATAATATTATACTGGTACCAAATTCCATGGGAAAACCTGTCTTGAAAAAAAAAAAAGTGAACTTAGAGCAGAGGCAGAATAACATGAAAGCCATGTGGACACACATGAGAGCTAGCTGAATAAATAAACACCAGTACAATTCCAGCTGTAGCAAGATGTTTGTCTGGTACTGCAACCAAAATACCACCCTTTGCCAAAGGCCAAACATAGGAAAAAGAAGCCTGAGTGATGGCTACAGGCACATTGATAATGCAGGATAATGTGTGTTTCTACACATCAATCATATTTTCTTTAACCTACAATGGAAACACTGGGATTGGGAAGACCAGACAGACCATAAGCAGACAGTTTTCTCATAATGGCTATTGTAAGAAGATGAGGGACATAAACAAGCTTCTTTATGTCAGATAACTTGTTTTGTTTTTTTCTAAAGCCTGTAGTAAAAGTGTTACACATTAACATTGTTTATCCCTAACAAAGATACCTGCTTTGCCTGCAATAAACTTTTCAAATTGTTTCCAGCATGCTTCTAACATCGGTGACAGTGAGCAAGTGGGTCAAGGGTGTGGGATTATCTGCCATCAGGGGCCCAGGGAGCTTTCTGCAACTTCTTCTGCAGGGGCCCTGTGAAGGCATGCCTATGTGAGACAAAACAGTTCAGAGACACTCGGGCTTAGCTCAGAGACAGGGGAGTGAAGCAGCAGAGCTGACAGAGCTGGGTTAAAGCAGCCCTCTCAAAGCCAAAATGCTCTGCAGGCAAGATGTTCACAGGAGGGGCAGAACAGACACTTCACTTTAAATGGTATGGGACTTTGGTGGTTTTGACTTGGTGTTGTACCTTCAAACTCATCTTTATCCAAAAATCTATAAACACATTTTTTCCCTCTTTAAATAAATGCTCAGATACAAAATAGGTTCAGATATTGTAATTTGCTTCCAGAAGCTCCACTTTTAGACTAATGTCTACCACTGGCTTCATCTGTGTGTTAATCTGGAGGTGACCAAGGAAGAAAAGATGGAGGTGAGAAAAAGAATTTGGTTTCATTTAGCTCATGGAGAGTCCTGGAAATTTAATCCAGCCCTAACTATAAATTGTTCCATATAGCTATATTTCCAGGGCTGTTAAAATAAGTCTTTCATCTGGAATTCCTGTCATATCAGTTTGAGGATTTTTTTGGTATTTTTTACATTTCTCTTTTTTTTACATTTAATGCCTAAGAATAGCAAAGTAAAGTATTATGTTTTATTGTTGAAATGTCTCCAAAAGTTTTGATGCTTTGTGGCAAAGCCTAAAGAAACGAAAGAAAAATTCTTCAGCTATCCATCAGCCTTTTATTTTCCTGATTGGTTTTCACAATCTCATAAAAAGATTAAAAATCTATTAGCTGTTCAGCCCATAAATGAGTAGCAAACCACTGAGAAAAATGGAAGCATATTCCACTGTCTTTGTTTCCATGCATGTGTTAAACTAATCAGAAAATTCTTCAATGAAATAAGCTTTTAGCCCCACTCCTGATCCTTCTAAAGATGGTCTCAGCTTTCCAGTTTTTTTGACTAAGTACTTCTATTACACCAAAAAGCTTGTTGCTGTGATCCAAAAACTGTTCAGTATCTCATTTTTATATTTATGGACTCACTTTATAAGATGTTCAGCTCTCTGCCTTGGATGCGAGATGGAAAAGTATACCAGTTCCCAAGCAGAGTTCGGCTTGACTCTGGGATGCATGTTAACTCATCTAAAAAGGTTAAACTACAGCCTTGATAATTAACTATAATCAAAAAGCTAATAGCATTCCTGTGCCATATGTATGCACAATGCTCAGTTTATTTTTCTATAGCCTCGCACAAAATTATCTCCACAAATTAAGTTGTACAAAGGCCATGTCTTTTAGACTCACTGGAGCAATGTGGACAGAATAGCAGTTTTGACTGATAACTTTTTAACCTCAAGTTCATCTTCTTGCTGGTGCAACACAAGAGGTTTACTGTGCAGTTGCTCCTTATAAAACACTATACTATCTTAGAAGCAGCAGCACCAATGCCCTGCTGCCTGGTGTTGAGCAAAGATATATGTGTTCTGCAGTAATGTAAAAAGGATCAGTCTCTTTATTTTTGCCTACATGTAATACATAGCTCTGATGCAGATCCTCATTTTCCACCCTGGGGGATTCAGCTGTTCTCCTTCTAAGGGACAGACAAGGTTTCTTTCCAGCTGGTTTACTGATCATCAGAGCTTCACTGCTGGCCATTGATGCATTATTAGATTTTCCTTATGTGCCCCTTACTTGAAATTTTCTCTGTCTTTGGTGCAAAAACCTCAAGCTCATCAACAGCTATTCCTTCCTCTAATCATATATGGATATACTGGCAGCTGATGATCACTGCCGGCACAGTGGAGGTTTCTAAATGCTTCCACATTCTGGAGCAGTGAAATGGAAAGATCTGAAGAATCAATAAGCTTTCTAGCATTCCTAGTGTGTTTTCTTTTGCCTTTATGATAAATAGGATCTAATACCTCGCTGCTTTGTTACAGTCCTTAGCTGTCTCTTCTGTCCCTTCATCTTACTCAACAGCTCCTCATCACATTTGCTGTTCAGTCCTCCTGCTAGTCCTGATGTGGTTGTTGAGCTTGCTGACATTGCCTGCCATGAACCTTGAACAAGCTGGATTAATGCACTACCTTGTGTTTCCCTTGGCTTTTATTTAGGTGATTTTTCTTTAGAACTGAAATCTAAATTAACAAAGGATGTATAGTCTGCTTTAGAACTCAACAGTTACTAGAGATATATAAACATAAAAGCTAATTTTTTGTGAATCTCTATTTGCCAGTAATTGAAACAGTGTCAGCCATGCTCATGCCACAGTGGCCTGAACATGATTCAGGGATTGATTCTGCAAGGTGCTAGCTCTTCAGCTCTGGTATTTTTCAGGGTTGCCCAACATACATCTGAATAAGTCTTTCAACCAATGCTAGACTTGAAGAGGTCAGTGGTAGGTTCAAAATGAAGATATGAATTGAGAGGCTTGGACTGCACTGCCCATATAGGTTGTGAATAACCGGGATGGGCACTATCTTGAGAGTACTTCAGATGTGGCGAGTAAAAGCACCAATCTCTTGCAGAACTCTACAAATCTCACAAACTGTCTGTGAAATCTGGACTATACCTCAAGTCTTCCAGAGTACGCATGCTGTATTTCCACCAGTGTACCTCTGTTGACCCACCTTGAACACCCAGCATCTACAGCCATCTGTTACCCCTTGTCCGGAATGATATAAATGGCAGGAACCATCCTGCAATCAGAGAATGAACTGTTACCTGCTAGAGTGACAGCAATGGAGACAGAGTCAGATCCCAGGGCATTGGATGCATTGCAAACATAGAAACCCACATCTGCTTCCACAGGCACTAGAATCTGCAAGGAGTCATCAGGCTGAAGCAGCATCCTGGAGTAAAGCAGAAAGAGTGATGTAGTAGTCTCTCAGTTTGTGTGAGCATGAGTACATTTACTGAGATTTTTTCAGGTTTATGTATTTTTTTTTACCATTCAGGTCTTTAGGTTATATTTAAAAATCTATTAAGAAATTTAAAGTCTTACATTGAAACTGTGAGCTGTGATTACTAACTAAATTTTAGTCTCATTCCCAGTTCTTCTACTACTGGTATGTGTATTAGAGAAAGACTGCTGAGTACTTAGGACACTGCTGAAGCTAGGCAGAAAGAAGTGAACCAAACCACAGGCTCGGCATCAAAGCCTGAAATATGCTCTAAATTATTTGATTGCTGGGCAGTTTGTACAAACTCAGCAGTCTCACTGCTCCCCTAGTAGCAAAGACAGGAATACTGAGCTCCTCCTTGGACCGAACCAACTGTTCTTTCCTCTGGCAGTAAAAGGAGCCTACCATGATCCCAGTGTACTTAGCATGGCTAAATGGGATGAATATGGCCTTAGAGCTCTTATGAACTGCTTCTTTCACAGTCTAGTTTTGCAGTGGTATAACTCCATCATGTCCTGACGTATACCTATTTAAGCAAGAATTCAGTCCACAGCCTCTGCTCAATGCATATGTTCCCTTATTTTCAGCGTGGTGCATTTAATTATTATCTTTCCTTTCTCTTAATTTTTTAGCTGAACTTGTTGACAAAACCTAATGATAAATTATTTTTCTCATCAGCAACTTTCAGCAGCTGTTGTGTGTAAACTCCTAATTAAGGTTGTGATTGACAATGACAAGGGTGAAAGTTGGAGAGTGATATGCCTGTAAAACACAAGCAATAAAAACCTGCTCACAAATCCTGGAACTGATGAGTTTCTCTCCACTCACACCTTCACAATGAAAACTGTTGTCTCATGGACCAAAAAGCAGCAGATACTTGATCTTGCACAACACTGTGGGTGGTAGATCTTTAAAGCAAACCAGGTTAGGGCTACCCTTAAAAATATATTATAGGAAAAAATCCAGAGTTAAAATTATTTTTTGACCCTTTTTGAGTAATAACAATAATTATCATTAATAAAAGGAAAAAGTTGCATTTTGTCAATCAAGTTTTGCAAGTGCCTAGAAAACTACACATTTTCAAAACAAATTAATAATTTTTCAATTGCATCTCTCCTTGTACTGCAAAAAAACCCCAGTGGTTGAAAGAATTCCCTCACTACTTCTGCTTTCAACGGTCTTTCTTTTCTTACCACTTAATCATAAACAGGGCAGACATCTAGTTAGCTACTGCTAGCAGTGCCAGCAACTAACAAATTCCTTTACTTACAAAACTAATGTTAGCATGCATCAGTATCTCACACATAAATATTTTAGTTTAACACTGATTGGTTCAACCTCTATATAGAATTCATTAGAGCTTCAGAATTTGTCCCAGATTATGCCAGCACATAACAGTTAATAGAAGTGTATGTTCTGCCTGCATGTGTGCAAATATAGTGTGTAGACTGATCAGTCAGTCCTATATCAAACTAACACCTGCAACTCCCAGTTTTTAGAAATATTTCTGTCACCTTCAGGTTGAGGAAAAAACTTGCTTAATATTGCACCTTGTAAAACACAAGGGATTATAATTTGTTTGTTGTTAATCAACTCTGCTGATGTAAATCTCCTTTGTCAGTTTAAGTCACCCCAAGATCCAGCAGAAATGTTTTTAGAAATAGAAATAGGCCAGGTAGGTACCTGCCTTGGAAAAAAAATAAACTCCAACACAGCTCCATCTTCCTATTTTTATAACCTATTTTTATGACTTTTAATGTAATTCTCTAGAAAAAAGTTAATATCCTCTTCTTTTTAATAATTCTTTTTGTTATTTGTGTGAAATAATTTGGCATAGCTGCTTTTCTTGAAAGCAGATCTTTTATTACCCCTCTGTAAAAAATAATTTTGGATGAATTCCCTACTTGCTTGCAGATTGCTATTTTTGTTAAGTATTGAGTTACTTCTCAGTGGTGAAAAAAATACTAGCTGTAGCAATTATTTCTGTCAGCAGCATGTCTTTAGAATCTGGTTTATGGACTTAAAATAATACAGCTTAATGTTTAATCAGTTTCATTTCAGTTGCTCCAAACTGCATTGTCTCCAAGACAAAAATATATTTTACAGGACCTATATCAGTCACTAATTCAGATGGCACCTCACAAACACCTAACTCTGTACCAGCTCCTGTTTACATTCTGCTTCATGCCCTTTTATAAAATACATTTCTGTATTAGTAAAGTTGAATTACCAAGTACCAGTGGGTTCCCAGTGACAGAAATTACAGCATACTTGGAAGGCTTACTAAACAATGCATAAACCCCTCAAAGTTTTTTCACTTTTAACATTGATTCCTAAGGAAGTTAATCTTAATTTGCTTTGAAATAGAACATTTTCCATCATTTACAGAAGTCATCAGACTTTGGTATAGATACTAACAGGCTCTGAAACTGCACTCAGGACACATGCTGGTGTTAACCTGACATTTTAACCTTAGGAGATAGTATGGACACTCATGTTAAATATGCACTCAGGCTGCACATGCAGAATCAAGTCAAGGATCTTTTACTGGAACCACACAGATATTTTCAGCTGCTGCAGATTTTTGTGTCAAATGTTTTCTATTGAGTAACTGAAAACCTACACTTTTTCGGGACCTGTGTTATAACTTCTGTGGCAGTACGTAGACTAAAGCTAAATAAATTAATTTTTACAAGTGGAGCTATGTAGTAGGAGTCATAAATACTTTTAGATGGATGGCATAGCTCATGGAAAGAGGCAATGGGAATATAGCCATTTGTTGCTACATCACTAGTCCAGAAAAAAATCCACAGCCAAAATGAATGAAAGAGAGTGTTTTTATATAGTATTTGGTAATACACATAATCACAGAATGGTAGGGGTTGGAAGGGACCTCAGGAGATCATCTAGTCCAATCCCCCTGCTAAAGCAGGTTCCCTAAACCAGGTTGCACAGAAAAGCGTCCAGGTGAGTTTTGAACATCTCCAGAGGTGGAGACTCCACAACCTCTCTGGGCAGCCTGTTCCAGTACTCCAACACCCTCACAGTTAAAAAGTTTTTCCTTAAGTTTGTCTGGAACTTCTGGTGTTCCAGCTTTTGCCCATTGTCCCTTGTCCTGTCACTGGGCACCACCAAAAAGAGCCCGGCCCCATCCATTTGGCCCCCACACTTCAGGTATTTATAGACATTGATAAGATCCCCTCTCAGTCTGCTCTTCTCCAGGCTGAAGAGTCCCAGCTCTCTCAGCCTCTCCTCATACAAGAGATGCTTCAGGCCCCTCATCATCTTTGTGGCCCTTCGCTGGACTCTCTCTAGAAGATCCCTGTCCCTCTTGAACTGAGGAGCCCCGAACTGGATGCAGTACTCCAGATGTGGCCTCATCAGGGCAGAGTAGAGGGGGAGGAGAACCTCCCTCGACCTGCTGGCCACACTCTTTTTAATGCACCCCAGGATTGCACTGTTGGCCTTCCTGGCCACAAGGGCACACTGCTGGCTCAAGGCCAGCCTGCTGTCCACCAGCACACCCAGGTCCTTTTCCTCAGAGCTCCTCCCCAGCAGGTCAGTCCCCAACCTGTACTGGTGCATGTGGTTATTCCTCCCCAGGTGAAGGACTCTACATTTGCTCTTGTTGAACCTCATCAGGTTCCTTTCTGATCAACTCTCCAGGTCTCGTTGAATGGCAGCTCAGCTTTCTGGTGTGCCAGCCACTGCTCCCAACTTCTTATCATCAGCAAACTTGCTGAGGGTGGGCTCTATCCCTACATCCAGGTCGTTGATGAAGATGTTAAACAAGACCAGACCCAGTACTGACCCCTGGGAACACCACTAGTTACAGGCCTCCAACTAGATTCTGTGCCACTGATCACAACCCTCTGAGCTCTGCCAGTCAGCCAGTTCTCAGTCCACCTCACCATCCACTCATCTATCCCATACCTTCTAAGCTTTGCTACAAGGATGTTGTGGGGACAGTACACAATACAGATAGCTATCACCCAACCTAAAAGCAGCAGCCCACACTCTAAAAATCACAATACTAACCAGATACTATAGGAATCTCTGTATACTCAGTAGGGCATGAGCTGAGGCATTTCAGCACAACTCTCTGACTTTCTTCACCAAAAGCATCTCTCTTTGATACTAGTAGAGGAAGGCCCATCTATATTAATTTTCATGTTCCCATTAAGACACAGATAGGCTGGAAAACTGGTTTCTCTTCTCCATTCAGTGGCTAGCAAAGTATGAAGAAGACAAGCTGCAGAGCTGAAAGACAGCTCAAGCATACTGAACACCACCGCAGGCAGATGGCCTTGCTTTTTACAGCAGTAAACTCTGACACTGCTTAAGCTGTGGCTTTCATTTACATAGCTGACTGGCAGCCAGCAAGAGCATTCTGAGCCAAAACCAGAATACTGCTGTTAGGAACCCAGCAAAATATCCACAAGTTAATTTTTATATGCACCATGATTTCTAAACTTCCATTGACTCCAAAGTTACCGATGCTGAGTGTCTCTGAAGCCCAGAGCACTGCTTATTTCCTTCAGCACCCACCAACCTGGAGGAACCATACAGTGACGAGGACAGAAGAAAGTTCATAAAGCAGAAACTGACTCAACCTTTGAAGAGTCGTCAATGAACAATGCTACTAACTGGCAAACTTTCCTGCATCTTTCTGATACAAATTTTGAGCACACATAGTTGCCTGATAATTCAGAAATACAACACAGTTTTTAATGCTATTTCAATCAAACTGAATGGAAAAAAAAAAGTTTGAAAGGCATTGTAAAACAAATTTTTAAAAATTCCAAATTAAAATTTCAGAAATTGTAAGACTTTTATTGTCAGCTAGATGAATCTGCCTGTTGCTTATATGGTGTGAGACAAGCTTGTAATTTCCTCATGAGTGTAGTGTCCAGCATTAACCACATGTGGACTTTATGTAACCCCCATTCCCTTTCAAGCATACCACAGAAATCACAGTCATTTCAAGCACAGAAAAAAAAAAATCCCTTATGACTAAATTCAGATGTCTTAACTGAGGTCAATAGCTTGTGCAAAAAGAGGTGCTAGAAGATCCCTGGACTGCTTTATTGTACCATGTTGGTTAATATAAGGGCCTCTTACACTCTCTGTCAATCCTTGTATACCATTTTATCACAGAACAGAACCAAAATGTAAAATCTCAAGTATTCACATGAGAAAAAAATGTATATTATCATCACAGTTAATCATATAAGTAGCATTGAAAAAATATCTTTTTGTGTGCTCTTGTTCAAAAAATAAATAACATGGAGTAATAGGCAGGTAAAGGCTACCCAAAGGAAGACTGGCATAATTTCTGTGGTACAGTGTTAAAAATATTTTGTTACTCAAGCTCTTAGGCTATACCTGGGGCCAGCATGCTGGAATTTGAACAAACGAGGGTGCACCAACTCACATCAGAAGACTAATGTTTAGAGATCATTGTGTTGAGATGACAGCACAACTGCAAATAGCCATGAAGTATGGTTCCACAGTTTCCAGTTTCTATCACAACATACACAGGGAATGGTGACTGTAATGCCGCCTGAGGTTTATCCTGGAACAGTTTTACACACAGATACATGTGTGGAAGGCAGAAGCCTCACTTCCTCCATCTTCTGTTACCACCATCATGGCAGACAGACCCTGCTGGCTGGAGCACTGTGAAAAATGCAATTCATACCTCCAACAGAAGATAATAGTAATAGTGATAACCAATAACGAATCTTTGTATCTCAAAACCAGTCTTCATAATAGAAACCTCCACCTTCAGATGGGAAAATAAAGTAAGGCTCCCAGCCTCCAGATGTGGAGTGCTCTGTTGACTGCATTAGGCACTTACCTACTTTAGTCTTTTACAAACTCTTCTTTTAACTTCTGAAACAGAAGTAAAGCTTCTGTTTGCCACACCAGACTGACCCAGCATCCACACCTTGCTGAAGAGTTACAGTGCCCTGTTTAGCACTGCACGGGTGTTAGTCTTTCTTTCTGCTATTAAATGGACTACTACAAAATATGGTTGTCCATGGGACTGACAGAGAGTAAAACATGAAAACTGAAGAGTCAAAATATATACTATTTTCTTAAAAGTTAAAAAATATATTTTTACCTATCATTGTATTTCACCTCCTCTCCATTCTTAGCCCAGCTGATGGTGGGCTTTGGGTTTCCCACTGCTTCGCAGTGAAGCAGCACACTCAACGTGCCACTGGCTAGGACCACCGTCTGTCCCAAGTGGGTAACAACCTCTGAAGCAGAAAGCTGTTGTGCTGCTGAAATCTTTCGGAGGATGGCAGGCTTTTGATGAGGCCTGTGCAAGCCATTTGCCAGGTCTACAGAGGTGGGAAGAAGTGCTTCAGCAGATGATGTCCTCAGGGAGCTAGTAAATCCAGAAACATGTCTATGGAGAGGGTATTCCACTGAGGCTGAATCCACTCTTTGCCTTGATGCTTTAAGGACAGATTCTTGGTGCTCTACATGGCTCTTGAAAACCTCATGAGCCAGCTGCATAACAAACTGCTCAGTATAGACATCTTTAAGATCCTCAGCCTGTTGAGACAAGTTTCTTATGATATCATCCAGGCGTTTCTGCTCTGTGACCATAGTAAATGGCAGGCTATACTCCCGGCTCTGGTCCTCCTCAGAGGATGCATTTCTCTCTGTGGACTCCTGGGCTTCCCAGGACTCCAGATTTTCCCCTGGCCAGCCCCTGTGCTGTAGCAGCCTTGAGACAATATCATCATACCAGCTGCTGGGGTTAACAAGGTGACCTTGTTTTTCGGCCTTGCTCCCATTGAAGAGAATCCCATTGATATGTTTCTCCTGTATTCGCAAGGCTTCAAAGCTGGCCTTTCTCATGGCCTCTTCCTCCCTAATACCAGTTGGTTGCCCAGCAATGACATTCTTCTTGCTCCCAATTAGTTTAATTACAAAATGCTCCCGGGCTGGCCCTGCTGTGCAGGTGTATGTCCCTGTGTCTGAAGGCTTCAAACGATGGATTTTCATATACCCATAAGGTGCAATGGTGATGTGAGCTGAGCTGATGAGCCTCTTGTCATCCTTCTCCCAAGTGATCATTGATTTCCGGAACCTCCTTGTGGGGCATCGGAGAATAATGGAAGTTTTCGGCAGCAGGTAGGCATATCCACCCACAATGAAGTGTAGCTTCTTCTGCTTCCTTGTCTGGATATAAACTTTGTTTACGGCCAAAATATGGGGGCTTTGTTTCTGGGCTGGCCTGTTGTGCCCTGAAATATCATTAATATGTATAAGTATGTGACACCATCAAACAACAAAAAAAAAGCCTTTTACTTTGGTGCTAGCAGCATTCAACACATTAGACAGTAATGGGAGAAACTGGCCACCAGCTCCTGAACATTTTGTTGGAGCAATAAAATAAGAGGAATAACAAAGCACACTTTAGGAACACAAAAGTAGTCCCACCCAGGGTATATACAAAAACCAAAGAGCCAGAGATAAAAGCTTTATAAGAGGGAGAAAACTTGAGTGGAAATGTAGTTCTTGCTGTTAAAATATTTAAATGAAGATTGGTGCTTAATAAATACATTGAAAAGACAAGAGTTTACCATCCAAACTCTTAAACCCTGATCTTGCAGCTCACCACTGTAAGGAAAAGTGAAAGTGCTGCTACCTCAGGGAGTAACAAAGCTGTCTGGATGAGGCTTAAAGACACAGTACATACTCTTAAGATGCACTAATTCAATGTGTCCTCTCAGTTTCCAGATCACTATGGCAGAGATCTTATGAAGCACTAAATAAAGCAGCATAGGCATATTATTAGTAATACCATGCAACATGTGGTCCCAGCTTTGGTTCTGAATGACGGATCTCTTCTCCACAACATACCCAGTGTTTAGCAGTTTCAGAGTTCATAGTCAGCCTTAAGCTGAAGCTAGGCTGACTTTTGAACTTTTGCATAACCAGTTGGCTTACTGTAGGTGAGAAAAGGGCATACAGGGAGACAACTCCGTTTGTGAAGGGCAACAACAAATGCATGGAATAAGAATATAAAGTACATCTAACTACTGTTGTACGGTTCATCAGAAATTCCAGGTCATAGTGGGTTCTGAGTGACATAATGAAATAACATTTTTTTAAAAGATCTTCAACAAAATCCCTTACCAACCATTTTCTTTGCTGCTCTAGCAGAGAGTTTATTTACAGCTGCCTTCAGGCTGCTATGCTGTGTCTCTGAGCCTCTACATTCCACTTGTGAAATTTAGATCTAGATTTGTGTTGGAATTTCTTCCAGAAACTGGTAGCTCCCTTCCAGCACATTGGCTCAGACCCAGCTCCAACAGTAAAATTTATAGCTCTCGTCCACTGACTTGCCCTATTGCTAAACAAAGCATACCTGTTCACAGAGAGAAAAACTCAGCAGCAACAGCTGCTCTGAAAGACTAACACGAGTGCAAGAGAAGGTTATGAAGCAGAAGACACCATGGATTTCCTAGTAATCGGCATCCAAGCCCTGCTTCCCCAGATGCTCCCAGACATCTTTTCCACTTACTTGCACAGGTGCCCAGTGCACAGGGCCTGATCAAGGATGAGAATGGCAAAGGTGGGCACAATGAGGAATTGATGGTGACAGAACTACCGGTTTTCAGCATCTTTCTGCAAATGGCATTCCTACTCTGGATGCCTTCACCACAGCTCACTGAACACTAGGAAAAGAATAAGAAACATTAGGAACAAGGAGAACTGAAAGCAAAAAGGTGCTTTTTTTCACACACACCCCCTCCACCTCCCATATCCATGTTGCATACAGTATAGATCTGTTACAGCTTTCAAAAATCACAGTGGAATAAAGCAGAGCAACACATGGAGATTCAGTTACAAACAGTGCAGGCAGAGTAGGGAACTGAAATATCAGGTATTTTCTATCCTTTGAGGCTTTGATTGTTACCACACTCCCTTTAACAATTTTAGCTCTCAGATGGTGTTTTAATGGAATCTGCTATAGTACAAAGCTTGTCTTTGAATTTTGTTTCTATATGTCTGTGTTTGATAGCTGGAAAAAATCTTGCTCATAGCCACATTTAGTTGCACTTCAAAGATGCATCCTGTTCTGCTAAATTCTGGGCTAAACTTAATCTTTGAGCTTTACTCTTGTGGATCTGTTAGAAATAATCAATATTTCAGATAGCAGTGAGTTATCTTGGCCTGGTAGTTACCACACATGGTTTACACAACAGTATAAATCCTCTAATACCAGACTGTGGTGCTCAATGCACAGGTAGGCATTGCTCGATGGAATTTAGTATGCCTATGTTATTTCATATTTATGTATACAGAGTCATAGAAAGTGAGAATACAGGCAGTGCCATTGCACTGGGGCACAGGCAGCAGTCCATAATGCCGCTGGAAAGTGGTTTGCACACTGTAAAATTGGTAGCACAAAGATACACATGCACTTCTGTTACATGTAGGTGCACATGTGGTAATAGGAATTGGAGATGAAATGAGGATAAGAAAACACACTAAGGGTAAGAACATAAAAAATACAGCATTCAAGTGGAATAGGGAGGAGAGAATGAAGTCAGTTTAGATTTTAATAAGTACTAATATGCAGAAATGTGAGTTGTATGGATGTCAAAATAAACCATGTAGCAACTTCTTGTGAAGGAGGATTGATTCAGAATAGAATTACCATCTTCACTGCCAGAATGGTTATGTGTCTCCTGGCAGCAGACTTCATGAGAACATTCACTTATTCAAGTAAAATATCAAGACAGATCAACATATGAAGGATGCAGGGGGGACAGCTCCATCACCTGACAGGTGTCTCTTTCACAATTAAAACAATTTTCACCTCCTTCCATGAAAGAGAACTGAGAGAGCAGCAGCAGAAAGTGCAAGATGGGGAATGGTTTCCAAGCTTACTGACATTAAAAGGTCAAATTATATTTTCAGCTATGCTGTCACAAATATAAAGAGAATTTTTCTGAAGCCATATGGGACCAGAAAGGGAGCCTGGGGAAGTGCAAGAGACTTCAGTAGAGTGAGTTTGTTTTGCCATCCATAAATTGAAGGAAGGAAGTAGCTAGCTCACATTGCAAAAGCAGTGACCTAGAAAGAGGCTTGGTGTCTGTAGTACCGTGCCTACAGCAGACTGCGGGAATCCCTCCCTTCTCTTTGCATCATAGGGAAAGGCTGGAGTAGCCCCCAGAGGAAAAGACTAGTGACATCAGAACAGCCAGGCTTTGGGAAGAAAAAGCATTTAGCTTCAGGGAGTAAAGGTTACTCTTTTGATGCCTTGGATGAACATAAGCATAGGCATGGACAGAGGCAGGGATTTATTGTTTCGAGCATGGCTTGTGTTTATATGCCAGAAGGGAGGTCTTCATGGTTTAGCTGCATGGCTAAATCACATCTGTGAAGGCTATCTCCAAAAGAAGCATTGAGCTAGTGATCACATCCCCTACTAGGAAGAAAAAGACAGATTACAGGACAAAACTGGGCATAACAGGCTTTGTATAGTCTGAGCTCATTTGCCTCCTTTATCCCAAGTGACTGAAGAACTTCATCACCAAGAACAGCACAATACTCATGTATACAAATAAAATACCTGTGTCCAGTCAGAGAGAAGCCACTCATTGGGACAATCGTCATTTTTGCAGGCTTGTTGGGTAACTGGCCTTGGTGTGGAGCAGAAGGTTTCTGGCAGCTCTAACAAACTTCCATCTGCTAGGCGCTGCTTACAAAGCATATCTCGCTTCTGGACACCACTGCCACACGTCTGTGAACACTGTGGAAGATGAGAGTCAGCCACCTTACATCACACTTGCATCATGTCAATTTGCAGCAAAAATTACTTCTGAATTTGGGTAGAAATTAACACTCAGTTTTGGCCAAATACAAAATAGAAAAAAAAAAGAGATGTCAAAACAGACTTCTTTTAAAAACATCAAAAATATTTTTGAAAATTGAAGTAGCTTATTTTGCTAATATTTATAAAAACTGCCTCAGTATTTCTGAAATGTTCTGTTTTCAGGTGTTTGTACAAGAGATATGGAAACAATTGGTGAGAATTACATTACAGAGGTGGAAAAGTTGTCCTTTCCTGTGACCACCAACTGGAAAATGAGACACTTGTATGTGATGTGGAGGATCTACATCCTAATGTCTCTGCCTGAGCTCTCACTGTGCTACTGACAGTGTGAAAGAGAGTGGAAAAGAAATAAAAATTTCCCCAGTTTATCACTTTGGTTTTTCATTCTTTTATAATTTTCTCACTTCTAGTTTCAGACCTGCATGAGGTCTATTTCTAGTACAGCTCAAAACTTAACTGTTCAGCCCAGAATTCCTGTCCTTGAAGACTTCCTGCATTATGACATTTCTCTGATTTTTAATTCATGCAAAAGCTGTATATCAGCTGCAATCTGCTGTTAGTCTCAGTAACTGGTTTATAAGGTTAATACAATAAACCATTAAATATCCATGCATCCCTTTTGTATTTATGGCTGTCAAGACAGCAGTGTGTACTCTTTCCAAAAGGTAAAGAGGAAGGTTTATTTGAGTCAAAGTAAATTAGGATGATTGATATCCAGAGAACCCACTTCCTCTCTCTCTTTAATGTAAATAATTCTCTCTGTATCCATTTTCTACCCAATCAGGGCAGGAATTTTTGAACAAGTAGATTTAACAGCTTTCCGGAATCTTTTTTGTAAACTTGGTTGTTTGGCCCTTTTTCCTGAGGATCTTTTTTCCCTGAAGCTGGTAATAGGTTTGTAGTTCTTCTGCTCAGTCCAGCCAACTCAACTCCTTTTCTCCTTTCCCCTAGCAAAGAAGAAGGGGGAGCTTGCACTATACTGAAATGAGTAGCAGTTACTTATAACTTGCAACATGGGAATTATTCCTGAGAAGCAGAAAACCATATGAAGAAGTATTAAAACTTATACCCAAGCAGTTAAAAAGGGACTGTTTTAGAAAAAGTTGCAGTTGAGAAAGGCCCTTCTCTCTTAGACAGAACTGCATAAAATTTAATGCTAGCCTGATTATTTAGGATATACATTTTCCTTGAAAGACAGAAAGGAAGTGCAGAAATACATTACTGCATTCAGTTTGGCTTGCTCTATAGTGAGCAAAAATAGCTTTTGTCTTAGTTAGAATGCTACAAAGCTCAAAGGCTTTCAAAAAATTAAACAAGTAAAATGATACTTTAGTTTTCAACAAAAGAAAACATTTATCAACCTTTCATTTGAGGACAATTCACTCCTGAGGAGAGAGAAAATCAAGAAAAATATGATTAAAAGTATTATTTCAGGATTGCCTAAGGACTGTCATCATATACCAGAGCCAAAATTAGTTAGGCACTGTATGTATACAACAAAAGCATGTTCCTTCTGTCAGTCAACCAAATCCTAGGAAGTCTCCCTGCCCTTCCATCACTACCAGATAAAAGAGTACAACAAAATAGATATTTTCTTGTTTCTTGCCCTTCAGTCATTTACATAGCTTTGTTCTGTGAAAAACAACTTACTATGCAACACCAAACTGTATTGCTAAGTGCCAGAGGGAGCTAAACATAGTCATGAGATTCCTCCTTGTCTGCAGGAATGCTCTTCTAGGACAGTCCTGGATTACTAAACTGAAGCTATGCCTGGACCTGTATTTCATCTCTGGAGCCATCACTACCCTGGTGTCTTTGCTGATTTTTCTCTAGTGGAAGATTCCAGCCCTCACATTTTTCCAAGAAAGAGAGTAATCAATGACAGCAAAATCTGCTTATATTTACAGGCAATATGAAACAATATTTTTTAGAAGTTGCTCATTTTGACATATCCTGCCTGAATAACATACTATCTCTGTTGTTCAGAAAGATCTCACAGCGTTGTTACAACAGAGAAAAGTGTTTACGTCACAGGGTGGTTTCACCTCACCCACTCAAGTAGGTAAAGTGTGGTTGTTTGCACTATGTCTCCTGACATTCCTGCTCCCCCCAGTTTCTGAGCAGGGCCAAGCCTGATATCCCCCGATTTCCTTTACAGGGAATCTGGGACTTTGCCAGGGTACCAGCTTCCAAAGTGGCATCTCCTCACATTGCTGCCTGATTATGCCTAGTTGAAAAATTAGCTTAAGCAAACATGAGGTAAGGCTGACACCAGAGAAGACAACCTATACACCCAATACTGCCAGCCAGTCATTCCTGGGCTTGTGCTGCCTTTTCCCATATGCTGGTATGTGTTGTGTGGCTCCATAGTGAACCAGAAAGGAAAATTAATCTAGGCTAAAGGTAATTGTATTTATGTCTAGCTTTAACCAGGACCACTGAGTGATTGCACAGCACTTCTGGAGATATAAGAGAGTGGGTGTTATAAGGGAAGAAAGAGATCCCCACAGCAGCCATTTTCTCCTTTGGTAGCAATGCTGCATATGTCATCCTAAACTGCTGGTGGAAGTGTGGCCTTGGCCTCTCTCACAGCATTCGTTGCTTTGGTGTCTGTTCTGCTCATACAACAATCTGTAAATGATAATTAACACAGAGAACTGATGGTCACTGTAGAAAGCAGAGGGAAAGTGTGCCATCTCTCTGCCTCAGCACATGCGTATGAGTGTCTATGCACATACATACAATGCAGAGGATTCAGGCAAAATCATAATTTTCATTGTTTGGGAAGCAGGGAAGCTGGTCTCTTCTCAAACTTGTGGAAAAAAGGCAGTTATTTATGAGAGAAAAATGCTAGGTGACTGTTGCTCAGCATCATATCTCTTATTGGTTTGGGGCAGCAGCTGAATGTCATTTTATAGTTAGTCTTGCTTACAGTGGCAGTTGAGGAAAGGGTTGTCCTACTCCCCTGCTCTCTCATGTGGCTTAATTTTGCACTGCTGTCTGCTCAAGATGGTGGTCCTTACTATCAAAGATTAATTCTCTGCTATGATTCCACAATGAGATAAAGCATTTGCAAAGGGAGCAAACGTTTTTCTCTCAGCAGGTCTTTCAGCTGCATTCTAAGATCTACCACTTGAAGATTTAGAAAAGACTTTTTTACAATATAGAGAAAAAATAGCTAGGAGAATATTTGAAAATGCCACCAGTTTTCCCATGTTGACTCTGTTGTCAAGCCATTGTCTTTGGAGCAAGGATAGCACTGAGCAGCTAAAAAAGAATGCTGAGACTGAAACTATGCTGCTTATTCAGTCATAAAACAAAGGAGGATGAAAATTTACTAATGGATGTCTCCCATTTGAGGTCTGTAGTTTAGATATTTAGATAGCCTTGGAAAAATGAAAGCTCATATCCACTTTCCTCCAGAAGCACACTACTGAAAGCACAATAAACATCCTAATGGATTTAGCTAAGAAACAGAGCTATTTAAAAATAAATAGTCTTGAATTTGTAAAGCAACATTTAAAAAAGTCTCCTGGAATGTTACAACACTGATAATTATCATGTGTTTATCTGCCAGGAACACTGGGGCTTCTAACGGCATTTAATTCAGACAACCCTTCCTTAATAAGTATAAAAGGCTTTAGAAAAGAAAACATTGCTCATTGCAGTTTAAATATTTTATTTGTTGGTTTGCTTGAAACTATTGTGAGAGAATGCTCTGAAAAGCACGACAAACTCCACACATGAGACCAAAGAAATGGCTTCAAACCAGGCTCTGTGGAGAACAGATGTTACCGTTTAGTGTTGGTGAAGCTTTAAAGGGCCTTCCTTAGGGTGAGGAAAACACCCTCCTGCAGGGCCTCCCATCTCCCCATATGTGGGGAACCCAATTAGGGATTTGGGGAGAGGAAAGGTGTTGTGAGTCCCTGAATGCAAGGAAACAAATTATCCTGTAGGATGACTTCTTTTGGAAGACTCCATGGCAGCTCTGCTGCATGGCTGGAGCTCACCTCCAGAAGAAGTCTCAGCCACTCACATCCTGTCCAAATGGTCTTCTCCTTCACACATCCCAGAAGCCAACAGCTGTAATAATCCCCAAGTACAATGCACTGGCCTGATGGTGCAGGTTTTCACATAGCAGTCATCCATGGGAAACCTGTGTGAGACTGAACTGTGAGTCTGGCTTTCCTAAAGGGTGGAAATAACTGCACAGAGGTTGGTTGTGCAAAGAGGGAAGACAGATGTCTTAAAGAAATGAGAGAATGGAAAATAATTGTGATAGATTAGGCTTTTTTCCCTTGCACTATACTCATCTAAACAGAAGCAGGAGACTTTAGGTAGAGAAGCACATTTTTTGTGCTATTTTCTCCTGGTGAAAGGGAAGCACAGGGAATATTCAGTGCCCGTGTAGTGAGGAGCTACATACATAGCTGGCCAGCCTGTAAGTAAGAGAAGAAGTGTTATAACATGACTTTTGTTAAGCCGCAGCAACGAATTGCAGCGCAGGTTCTTCCTCTACCCAGCCCAGAGAAGGCAGCAGCTAACAGAAAAGGTATGAACTGAGCAGTTTGACTTAATTTCTGTTTAATACGCTTGTTAAAGCCTTTATATCTAATCAAGCTCCTTCCTCCCTAGGAGCTGCTACACCTGTCAAAAACACAGCATATTTGAGACCCCCTGAGCAGTACAAATATGGCTATAACATTACTTCAGACAGGCAGAAGTACATGTGTTTACACTGTTGAGGGAGATGTTCAAATCTTGAAACAAATCTGTAAACTGCTCTAGTGAAAACTATTTCAGTACCATTCTAGGGTGACCTGTAGCTAATTGTCATTGCTAGCAAAAAATCAATGTTTCAGCATGCTGTCATGTATGTCTCCTCTCACTGTTCAAACAAACTCACAGAAAATTTCTTTCTGTAAGGACTGTGGTTAATTATAGGATTTTAACAAGCCTAGGTACTCCTTCAAGCATATCCTAACTTTGAAATGCTTGACTTTATTACATTATGTACTAGTAGAATACCATTTGCTACTTACAAATACAGCATTTAAGTATGATTATGGCCTAGAAATATTCAAAAGTACAACTAAGCAAATATCTGTATGTGAATATCAGTAGACAGATTAAAGCATGAAATATCACTGAATTGTTTTAAATATAGGACTAATGGCATAGGCTATTTATTCAGCTTTGATAGCACATCAGGCTAGCATAAATTTTTATTACTGGGATGGCTGCCCAAACCCAGAGCTCGCCCATGAAGTACAGCTTCACAGACTTATCAGCTTCATTAGGTGAGTATATTAATATCCCCTTGGCTGTTAAGTAAAGAGCAGATTTCATAGCTACTCGAGACTGGGTAGGCATATATAAGCACCATGCCAAGTGCTCATAGTTTTCTCACAGGATGGAATGGATCCCTGCACTCAGCAGAAGTGAAGGTTTAAACTGGCCTTTTGCTTACACCTCTACCAAACAGCATTTACTTGTGACAACAGGGCAGGATCCTTTCTTCCTTCCGACCTTCTATCCAACAGAAGCATCTTTAATTCTTTTGAATTGCACAAGTGTTTTCATTTGCAACCAGATGGCAACAAATAAACTAATTTCAGGTTGCTTTCCAAAGATGTAACAACCTTGTATAGATCCATTGTGTAGACAGCAATTTTCAGTGTTAATGCAATAGGGCATCCATCTCCCAAAGGGAAGTGCTTAACATTCATTTGTGACTCTGAAGGATGAAGAGTGTTCCCTGTCCTCAACTAAATTATCATTTGAGAATACAGAATACCCAATACGCTATAGAGATAATCTCCTCCTTGATCCTTACAGCTTTGTATTCCTAGAAACCTTGGCATTGCTAACCCAAATCCACTCACTGTAGGCTGACCATCATATTAGAAATGTTTTTGTCTGGAGTCTATAACCAGGTGTTAAGAGTTTCCAGTAACTTTGCATTAGAAGTAAATATAGTAATTATTTACCTTTGAAAACGATGCATTTTTTTAAAAGAGCAAAAAGGCAAAATTTTTCAGATTTTGATGGCTCATCAGAATGATTAATTAATCCCCTTAATGGGCTAAAGCAAAACGATGCATCGATAACGCATGTAAACTACTTTTAGCAGTCATAAAGTGAGATTACACATACATTCTTACCTCTTGCCATTCTGTAGGATACCAGGAGGGTGGGCAGTCAAAGCGATTACAGGCTTGCACAAGGGATGGCTTAGGTTTATAGCACAGTTCATCTGCCAGAATCACGGTCTCATTAGTCTCTCTTGATAGTAGATGAGAACAGAAGACATCTCGTGTCTGCAATCCAACCCCACAGGTAAGACTACAGGTGCTCCATTTCCCAGTCTCCCATCTGTGAAGGAGTCAGAAGTGAAACCTTAAGCACAGAATAAAGTAACTTTAATTTTAATTTTCTCTATGATGACAGATGGAGTGAAGAAGCAGTAAATGAAAGGTAATTCTCCTCTAATCACTGTCATCCTTCTTGCAGCTGCAGGATGAGGCTAAGGAGAATATTTACTGTTCCTCTGCATTTTCAGTTCTTGTCAAAAGCTCCTGGACTTCAAGTCTTTGAGACTCCTGCAATACAGAACAGTTTTGTGTCCTAAATTAAAAGTTTTTGGTGTTCAGGAGCCTAGTCAATCTATTTCAAGACTGAGTGGATTTAATTAGCTGGGGTTTTTTTCTGTCTTAAAAAAACCCCCTGAAGATATTAACAAAGTCCATCAAAGGAATGTACCAGTGAGTTGCTGAGCATGAATTTCCTCCTGAAGACCCAATCGAGGTGCTCCTGACTGACTTTTTATTGGTTTGGAGGTAGGGAATGCTAAGGCCTTGAAAGGTGCAATGGAGAGCAGGGAAATCTTCTTCAACCCCTGAGTAAACATCTGTCACTGAGCCAGCTCTTCTCTGTACTAGCTATGTAAATCCTGCATCAACAGGATTGTTGATGACTGAATTTCAGTGTTCATCACATTAAAAAAATATTTCTGTTGTCTGAACTGTACTAAATACAGCCCCTAATTCTGTCAACCATATACAGAAAATTAGTTAAAATACTAGGTCTTCCACCCTTTTACACTACTACAAGGCACTTCCGAGATTTGCAGAAATGTGTACACAAAACAGTCCTATATTCAGAATGAGAATATAAGAAAAAAGTCTTCCCATCAGCTTTACACAAAACACTACACTGACCTAGACATACTCCCACATCCAAAATGAAAGTATGAGAGCCAGATACTGTCACTTTTTTTAATCATGAAGAATAGCTTCCTTTCCTGCATGATGTTATTGAAAATGGTTGCTGGGGGAGTAAATTAAACATTGAGGACAAGGAAGACTCAGAGAACCTGCCCTTGAAGAAAGCCAAGCCAGGAAGAAACTAAAGAGACTGATTATGAAGAAAGACACCCTCAGGCTCCAAGCAGGATGAAGGCAGACAAGGAAGGAAAGTTATGAAACATGTCAGCAGCATAAAGCAGAATTTGTGGGAGAAGAGGATGAAAAACACTCTGACAGGCTATGATCAGCAGTCAATGGAAACTGCTCAGCACGTTTAAAATGCATCATGTTAGTAAACGAATTATGAAAATAATCATTCAAGATTGTGCTATCCTACACTCACAGAACAATTCTAACTTCACTATTTATTTTGTAAAGTTGTTTTGAGCATTTGTTCCCACCCTCTCAGTAACACCCATAACAAATTGAAACAGCTAGTAGGTAGGAAGTATTTTTTCTTCCCTAGAGGATAATGCTGATGGACTAAAAAGTCACATTGCTTCCCTTCTGTGCTCTATCTGCTGATGATATGCTCTGATTTTATAACAGGACAGAATATGTGCTGAACATAACTGTAAGTACTAACAACACTGTAGTCACTTTTAAACAGCCTTTGTTGAGCTAGTAGCAGTGACAACAATGTGTTTAACCCTTTCTAACAGGGAACACGTCTTGCATACTGAGTTAGAAGTTGCCATGATCACTTTCCAGGCTGTAATACACTGAAGGCCACTAAAGCCTGATACGTGTACCAGGAGCTATTTAGCAGTGGAATAGGAGTGACATCCAGCAGCCAGTTAAGCTAATCTTCAGTATGTTCTCCATATGAATGGTCTTGGGGGAGAAGTCTTCCCAGATTTTCTCATAAAAATTATCAGTCAGAATTAATGTGGGTATCAACTACCCTTCAGTTTTGTCACAACCTAAAATAAGATATTTGAGTAAGTGCTGGAAATAAGGCATTTTGTTATTTCAAAATCTATTTTGATACATGGTTAGTTGCCAGAATTTCTTTTATTCAAGTGATGGTAAAAGCTGTTGCCTCCAGCAACTCATTGTTTGTTATTGGCATAAATGCACAATGTTTCTGCTGGCAGTTCACATCTCAGTGGCTAGCAGGCCACATAAACTCTTTGGAGATCTTGGCTTCTGCAGAAAAGGGTGTCCTGTTTCTTCTTCCAGAAACAAATGCTGTGCTTCAGCAAAAAGAAAGGATATATTTTTCCAGTGTTCGAAATCTATTGCAGGTTGCATCTGTTGTCCTTCTCATAACATCAGTTTGTTCACAATTCTTTCCAGCTGCTTTAAACTGGAGATTCCTTAGAGGTGCTCAGGAAATACGAGGTTAAATTTTCTCTTACCCTTGTACTTTCATAGCCCCCAGTGACATTTACGGGCTTTCATATATACATAGTAATGAATGTAGAGTAGAAATGAGACGTGCAAAGTGGAGTGGAGATATGTGAGTAACCAAAACCATAAATGTTATACATGATTGGCAGAATTTCAAAGTCCTAAAAAACACAGAGAATATCAGTGATAATCTTATAGAACAGAATCACAGGACTGTAGAACTATTTTGTAACAGCTAAAGGTGCTCGTAACACTTTGAACTAATATAATCTTATTATATTTACAATTTAGTTTTTAAACTACTTGTACTATTGGAGATAATGGAGATAATACTCTTTTTAAACTTTTTTTTAATACTACTTTTCTGTAGTAACACAGTTTTACCCTTACTGTAGGGTGCTATGTGATGCTAACTGAAATAATTCCTGTCTTGTTTCATACGGTCCTTATCTGTGCATTTCTCTGTCTCTTTTTCTTTTTGGGTGTTTTAGCCATACTGAAATGACTCTTCCAGTGCATATGGCATACAAAAAACAGAGCAAAAGCCATAATGTCCTGAATACATCTGACAATACTAGAATTAAAATTCAAGTAGGAAATAGTCCTATACTTAAAAAGTTGAATATGGTAGTTGCAGGATAAAGCTAAGGGAACCTTGTGCAAGTCGAACTCACATCTTTGTGAGATGACTGTGGTTGCTGTTAAGGTATTGCTTCCCAGGGGGCCGTGAAGAGATTGCATGGCTTTGGTCCAAATCATTCTTTTTATTCCTCTTTCTTTCTCCTCTGCTAGTGCCCAAAGCTATACTAATATGTAGCAACAGAAAAATAATGGGTTTTTTTATCCTGTTACAGCAGGAGTTTGGTATATCTGTGCCTCTAATCCCCTGGCTTGTCCTAACTCTAGGTCTATCAGTTTATTTGTTGTCTCCACTTCCTAAATACCTAAGTAGTGGTTATGTATTTAAGCACAAACTAGACTTTTAATATATTTAAGCTATTGTACTTCATAAAAAACAGAATTCAAAAGGTTTTCAACTCTGCAATAGCTGACATACATAAGTCATGTTGAATATTTGAACTGATTGAAGGAAAACTGTATTAACGCAAAGCCACAGAGACATTTAGAGATGGCTAATAGCCAGGAATATAACAGGGAAAAGGCAGTTCATGGTACTGGATGTGTTGAAATGGATACCTGGGTATTAATGATATGTGTATTAGAATACATATATATGCAAGTTTTTCAAATGCACATGAATGAAAACAAGTTTCCACTGGAAATGTATTGGGAGCAGAGGATGGTCCCAAAATACAGCTTATTTCAAGTATCATCACAAATTCCAAATACAAAACTGCTCACAGAAACTTTTCATTTTCCAAATGAACACTCTCCCGCTTCCAGCAGGCTGTTTTTTTAGAGCTGGTGAAGTATAAGGAAACACACAACGCACATGAAGATAGGCAAACTAAGTATTGAACCTGATCTGACTGCTCAAGGCAATGATTTTCCTTTAGGTTTTCTTATAGACAATGCTAAGGGTATAGTCTAAATGCAGGACGTAAATTCATGAAAAGCCCAACCAGACAGAACAGTAAATTTCTTGCAGTTCCAGGAACTATAAGCTAACAAAATGAAGTAATTATGAACAGAAAAACACCAGTGAGGAAATCTAACAGTCAGTTCATATTATGAATAACACTAATAATCTGTAATATACTATTAATTTTATGAATTAAAATTCTAATTTCTAAAGGGCCAATGAGAAGCTGTAATTTTCTGGAACATTCTTAATAAATAAATTAGGCTTGACTAAGCACTGCTTATTCATGTGCTTAATTTACAAGTAGTTTCCAAAACTAATCCTTGTCAGTATATTTTAAAACGTGAATATATTCCACTCCATTGAATAAAAGAAAGAGAACAATTGTGAAACTCCAGTTGCCATAATCTGAATATCTTGATTTCAATCACAGCGCAATTACTCTGTATCAATAATATAAGTCTAAAAATGTTTAAAATGCTCTAAAAAATAACTTAATCATGCCATTTCTAATAAGGGAAATTATCTTGACATAGTTAACAAAAATCTTGCCTGCGAACCCTAAATTATATTTTATCGTGTAATATACTACGAGTTTCAAGCTTTGTGAGGGCCCATATATTCAACTAGAATATAGCCTTGTCCTGGTTTTGCTAGGAAAGAGTTAATTTTCTTCTTAGTAGTTAGAAAAGCTGTTTTTTTGTTTCAGTGTAAGCCCTCTTATGAGAAGAACATTGATAAAAGTACTGGTGTTGTTAGTTGCTGCTGGAGCTCAAGGCCACCGTGTTTGGCTGGTTCACAGCTGCATTAGGACTGGGAGGGAGAAGTGCAGTGAATAGCAAAACCCAGAACTGGCATTTGGATGTGCCAGTGAGATATTCCATATCATATCACGTCATGGAACGACCAGAAGATGGGGGTATTCTCTCAGGGCTCACTTGGGCTCGCTCTTCCGGGGTTTTGGTTTCTGGACTGTCTGTCTTGGCTCCGGGATCACAGGCTGGCACAGACTGGGCACTGGTCGGCGCATGGTGAGCAATTGCACTGTGTATCACTCAATTGTATATTCTGTTATCACTGTTGTTATCACTATCATTTTATTTTAATTAGTAAATAGTTTTTATCTCTACCCATGAGTTTCCTTGCCCTTTTCCTTCCAATTTTTTCCCCTACTCCCTGGGCGACAGGGCCGGGGGGCGGGGAGGTTGAGAGAGCAGGCTGTTTGGCTGCAACCTGCAAGCAAAAAGGGTGAATCTGTCCAAACCACCACAGTTCTCAACATCCAGTTGTTTAAAAAGAAAAGGAAAAAAGCTCTTAATACACAACATGAGCATGAACTTCTAAATAGTTCCATACTTTTAATTGTAATTAGAAATGAATGTTTCTTCTTTCTTGTGACAGAACAAAACTACCAATGTCATACTGTGCCCAAGAAGTTCAGGTAAAGAACTGAAGGATCAGGTAAGCAGGACCCTGTTCCTGGGTATTCGCTGAACTCCAGAGGTGACTGAGACCGTAACTGCTGAAACATGGGCTAGCCTGTAAGTATGTCAAAAAACCCTTAAGAGTCCAATGGGAAGACCCAAGTGCTTGACTGGATCATACTTTTCTCCCATGTGTGTCTTAACTTCATGTTTGCAAAATCGTAACAATACTTTTTTCTCTTGAGCTTTGTCTATGTTTTCTGCCTACATTATGGTGCTACAGCAGGTATGATCTTTTACTCTGTCTTTACTGCCTAGTACAATGGGACTCAGCTTGACAGGAGCCTCTAGGCATTAACATGTTACCAATAACAACAGGGACAACAGTGCACTGTTGCCTTAGTTTTCAAATGTCCTTCTCTTTGCTACAAGAACTGGAGCCCATATAATAATCCTGCTAGTTAGGAAGACCAGAAACTGGTATCAGCTAGTAAGCAGCTACTCATGGCAGGAGAAGTTGCTAGAATTAGAGTTGTTGCGCCAGTGGAGCCACAAGCCTTCAGAACAAAGCACTCTCTCACACCCATAGTCAGCCTGGAAAAAGTAAATGATGTAGGTAAAACTTGAAAAATGCATAGTGCTGAGCCAAAGCCCTTTGGAGTCAACAGTTTTGTACCAGTCCCTATATGCACAGTATATACGGTAAAAACAAAGCATTCTAAGCTGTTAAGTGTTATAAGTAAAATTTTTTTTCTAGAGATATATGATTTAATCCTGACAGAATCCCTTCAAGCACTGCCAAGAAAATTGAACACTGCACAGGAAAAGTAAACATCATTCTACACAAAGACCTTACAAACTAGTTCTAAAAAAATGAAATTATTGTCATTTTTATGTGGTTAAACCATATGAAAGTGATACAAAATAACTTCTTACTTCTAAAATAAACATTCATCAGTGTGGAGAGAGGTTTGCCTGGAAGCATCTTACTTGATGTCTGACACCTGCCAGCATAGAGACATTTGTCAGTGCACAAGGGCAAGGTGATAGCTGTGCATATGCACATACAACAGACTAAGTCACCTACTGTGTCAATACGGGCTTCCTCTTGTCCTCTGTCAACCTGTGCACCCCCCATTGGACCTTACAGATTGAGAAGACTACTCGGAGCTATGTTTGTGGCAAATCTTCCTGTTTCATAGGTCTGAAGGGTTTTCATGAGGCTCCTTTAGCAGATTTATCTTGAGTTGAGTCAGTATGCTCAGTGTCAGGTCTTAAATATCATCCAGAATGTGATCTTAAACTTTGGACAGCAGAGAGAGTTACTGTCAATCCTGTTTGCCTAGCATACTTTCCTGCAGTGAAGCTACAGGATAGAGATGGGGACTCCCAGGTAAATCTCTCACAGTAAAATCAGACTGCTCCTTTGAAACGAAGTGTGAGGGCTAAGACCTCCAACTAGGTGTTTGAACATGCATCAGAGTTCTCTGGGTAGTGATCTCCCTACTGCTATGGTTCGGTTTGTGTTAGAAAGAACACTACAAATATACGTATAGTATACACACACCTCAGAGGAAAACAGAGATTTAACTAAGCTTTGAAAAACTTAATGCTCAACTAAGAAATAAAAATGAAAAAACGAAGTACTTCTAAATTAGCAGTAGGAGCAACATAAAAGTAATTCATGCTTAAGCTGTTGCTCCGTGCCAGACTGACAAAATCTATAGTTCAGTATGACCAATGTGACAAGTGAGCTGAACAGGCAGGGAAGGTTTCAGGGCATCATTGTTTCTTCAAAAAGCATCTTCCTTACAAGTGAAAGGAATCCATTAAAGAGATGACTGCAGCCAACACATTCAATCAGATCAAAGACTCAATGAAAGTGTTTTGGTAACTGACAGAAGTGGCCTGCATTCACTCTGTAGGCTTATCGGTATCAATGAATATTGCAGGTCATTATAGCTGAATGTGGCGGGAAGCCAATATTTATATAACAGAGCCAAAGAAAGGAAAACAGAGGAGGAACTCAAAAGTCAGAGAAGAACAGAGAGTAAGCAAAGTACACAACAACTCTACAAATGCCAATTCTGGTTTCTGAACAACCTTCTGACATGCTTCAAGTCATCTATGTAAGGTTCCTTACAGTAAAAAAGTCTTGCTCCCCCTTGAGTTGAAGGCATAGAACATCAACTATTAGAGCAGGTCAGAAAAGAGGGTTTGTGTTTTTCTGCCAACACTTTGAACAGTGCAAGGTTGTATAGTGGGTCTTTCAGGGGACTGCTGCAGATGCAGAAGGCATGAACCACAGAGCAACATGAAAATACAACTTCAGGTAAGTGAACTGGTTTGGCAGAGAGCTGGTTTGAGAGATTAACAGACATACTGTCTACTAGAAAGTACCTCACAACAGATTTCTACACTGTGTGAGAGCTGCATCATTGAGACAAATTATAGCAATGGCTGTCTTTGATATAGCTACACAGATCAGATTAGGCTTGATAACTAAAGGAGCACGAGTTCTTGTCTCAAGTTTAGATTTGGGCTCATGCTTAAAGCAGCAACTTCTTACAGGGAGATTGTTCAATATTTTATGTGAGATACAATGAAAATAGGTCCTTGGTAGCCACTTTCAAAAATGCAGATAAGAGTAACAAGACTCTCATAAAACCTAGGGATGCCGTTACTGAAAGGATCAGTGCAGGAAAAAAGTAAAGGAGATGCCACTAGATTGAATGGTCAAAGAAAGCAGATTCATGAATGAAACAGTGTTCAGACAACAGTGAGTGGGCTAAAGTAATTCTCTAGCAAGTCCAAGTTTTATGAGCAGTACCGCCACAAAAACAACAGATAACATGAGATTCTTGCTGACCTGGCTGGCGGCATTACAGGAATAGTATTTTCATTAGGATGAACTATTCCTGAACTATTTCACCAGTGCAGAAGGTACAAACAGGCTGTCTCTCAAAATCAGGCATACAAAGTTTTTCTCCAGTTTTTTTGAAGATGGAGGGGAGAACAGTTGAACTCAGGCATATATATCTATATGGTACTGTGGCTGAACTTGGGAAACTCCCAACACCTGGTTATTTTCGAGTTTCCTTTAATGCCATTCTTGGTACACACAGTTAGTAAGGCAGTGCAAGAATTTTGTTGCAAGGGCACATCCAGATAAAATATTTCCTTTTTTTACTTTCCCCTTTGAGATCTTGAAACTGTGACTGACAGTCTATTCAGTAACTTACCCACTTTTCTGCAATAAAATATGTTTTTCCTCACATTAACATGCAGAGATCCAAACATGCAGGAGCTCTGCATAAAGAGCGAAGAGGCTCTAAACTCAAGTTACAAGCATAAATAACCAAAACCACCATGGTATCGTATTCACAAAAGTATCAACCAAGATCTGATTCTGCCTCAAAAAATGCATGGAAGGAAAAGTTATATTCAATGTGGTGGTGTCAGAAAAGTTACTATGTATATAGGTAAACTTTTACTAAACTGCTTCATATTTCTATCCAAATAGTTATACCAATATAAGCTTGTGTGCAGAATACACAGACTACAGAATGGCAACTTAATAGACTTCTCCCCTAACTTTCCCCAAATTAGAAACTAGCTTCTTAGATCTTGGAGAAAATAATGACTTTAGACAGTGCAGTTTGCTTCCTCGTGGGAAGGGGAATGAACTTATCTGTTGTATCCGAAAATCTTTGTTCCGATCAGGAGCCACAACTGTGTATTTATTATAATAATAAAAAAACCCAAACTGAAACCAAACCCCAAACCTCTATCCAATACAGTTATAACTATACAGATCTGTGGATCCATTGGGTGGCAATTAAATGTATTGCTGTTCACCTCAGTGTGAGTGGTTCAAGTTTTTCCTAAGGCTGTGAATGACTAAGATCTACTAAGAGCTTAGAATACATCAGCTTAGTCACATTTCTACTGGGTAACTGCACATCACAAACTCTGCTCCATTACTGAGACCTTCAATGCTCAACATTGTTAGAGGGGAGGCCAGAGGAACCGACATCACATAACTGAAGATGGAAATTTTCATAGACGTGAATAGGAGGGTGATGGGCTTCTGCA
This sequence comes from Caprimulgus europaeus, assembly GCA_907165065.1. Next base: position 45,721,295 of record OU015527.1, read on the forward strand.
GATGTGACAGGCCTACTTGGCAAATACCGCACTTTTTGTTTAATCCGTCTGGCTTCTTCTATGGGTACTTATTTCACTCCAAATTTAATGGAAATCAAGGTGCCTCCTCCATTTATTTAATGTGTGAATCGTTCCTGGTTAATGGAACAGGTTAATGCTGTTAATCCTGGCCATTATGCTACAAAACATTTTACTTAACTTTGTATTTGGCACAAGAACAGAGTCATGCTCTTTATCGTCGCTGTTTAGAAAGCTTTCTTTTGGGAGTGAAATCCTGATGTTGAGGCAGTAAACTAATACTTGAGAAAATTGAGAATAAATTGAGAGAAAAAAATAAGAATTAGAAATTGACATACAAAATGCTGCAGTGAGGCCACATTTGTTTAAAATGCTGAAAAATATCAAGTCACAGTGAATATTAAGTTCTGGTTAGCACAGGCATTGGAGAAGGGTGGAGAGAAGTGAACTGTATCAAGGCGGCTAAAACCCAGAAATTAACAGTGCCAGGAAAAAAAGAAGATAAATTGTCCTCTGCAGAGGGACTCCCTAAGTCCCTGCTGTGACTTTAAGCTCATACTCATCACAAACCAAGCTGTAAAAAAACCTGTAGTAGGATATGGTAAGATTGTTTCAACACAAGGATATACTAACTTGGAGAAACTTGTGACATTGAGATTTGTTCAGAGGGAAATAAACTATCTAGATATACAGGATTCTGAATAAGAAGTGTGATCTACCATTCTTTGAAGTAAGAAGGAAACATGGTATAATTTATTTTAAAAAATTTTACAATTGCACTTTAATATTTTATGAGTATAGCAGTCTGAGTGGAATAAGCTGAAATAGAGGAAAATGTCTGTAAGTGAAATCCTGTCTAATGAAGGAACCATCATATTATTTTAAAAAGTGGCTGGGGAAGAGGCCTGAAATTTTAAACTAGAAGAGCTAGAGGCAGACTGTGACAGAGACTTCCAGAGCTGCTTCGCTGAGCTTGGCAACTTGCAAATTGCTTTGCTTCAGAATTAGTGTGACACACACGGCTGAAAAGGACCACTCCCTATGGGTTGTCTTGGTGACTTCACTGTAACTACTGTTAAGTAAGAGATACCAAAGAGCATGCAGTTACCGCTCCACCACAGGCAACATATCCAGCAAGAAAGGGAAAGGATGGGCTTTCAGACATATCTTAGACAATATCTTAAAAACTGGAGAGGGTACAAAGGGAGAGATTATATTATAAAAAAGGAGAGAAAGAGATAAATATTTTTAGGGCACAGATTAATACATTTTAAAGGCTGGGTAGTATTACAGTAGTGCAAGGCAGGCAGGCAAGTAATGCAGATACAACATAACAGAGCTGCCTAGGGGCAGCTGCCTGTTCAGATGGCTTTGTACCAGCCTGTCTTTAGTGAAGCACACCTAGACAAATCATGGGATTAAGATTCTCTCTCTGAGCCTATAACAGAATCACAGAATGTTAGGGATTGAAAGGGACCTCGAAAGATCATCTAGTTCAACTCCCTGCCACAGCAGGACCACCTACAGTAGGTCACACAGGAACACATCATGTCTCCAGAGAAGGAGACTCACAACCTCTCTGGGCAGCCTGTGCCAGTGTCCTGTCACTCTCACAATGCAAAAGTTTTTCCTTGTGTTTACATGGAACCTCCTGTGCTCCAGATTGCACCCATTGCCCCTTGTCCTACCATTTTACATCACTGAGAAGAGCCTGGCTCCATCCTTCTGACACTCACCCTTTACATATTTATAAACATTAATAAGGTCACCCCTCAGTCTCCTCCAAGCTGAAGAGGCCCAGCTCCCTCAGCCTTTCCTCATAAGGGAGATGCTCCACTCCCTTAATCATCTTGGTGGCTCTGCACTGGACTCTCTCAAGCAGCTCCCTGTCCTTCTTGAACTGTGGGGCCCAGAACTGGACACAATATTCCAGATGTGGCCTCACCAGGGCAGAGCAGAGGGGAAGGAGAACCTCTCTTGACCTACTAACCACACTCCTTCTAATGCACCTCAGGATGCCACTGGTCTTCCTTGCCACGAGGGGACAATGACTATGACTCCTGTTTAAGCTGTTTCTTGACCTAAAGGCTTCAAATAATGGCAAATCTATCCTGTCTAACAGTGTATTCCTTCTAATGTCTGATGAAGGGATTGAGAGCAGCCTGGTGGAGGACTTGGGGGAAACTTTTAGGTGAAAAGCTGGACATGGGCTGGCAATGTGTGCTTGCAGCCCAGAAGGCCAACTGTATTCTGGGCTGCATCAAAGTAAGTGTGGTCAGTAGGGTGAGGAAGGGGATTCTCCCCCTCTACTCCACTCTCATGCAACCTCACCTAGAGTATTGTGTCCAGCTCTGGAGTCCTCATAAGAAAGACATGGACCTGGTGGAATGGGTCCAGAGGAGGGCCATTCTATGATTCTCCAACCTACTCTGTCAATGGTTCAAGCTGTGGCCTGTAATCCCAGAAGACATCTTAAGAGGCTGTCAAAGACATTGTCAATGCACTTCAGTTCAAAATAGACTTAAATACATCCCACTAAAAATATATGTTAGGGGCTTGTGAGGGGTAGAAAATCTTTCTGTGGCACAAATAGACAGTAACACCATCACTGTCCCATCAATGCTAATTCTAATTTACACCTCCGAGAAAAGACTGCAACAAAACAGGAACTGGTATTTCCTGCCAGTAAGGCTATACTACAGTATTGGTAGATATAATGACTTAGCAAAAAATGACTTTTTTTATAAACTAGACAGAGATGCTCTAATATTTCACCTGAGCGATGCAAAAAACATATGCACTGACACCCTCCCACATACAGAGGTCACTTTTAGAGAAAGCTCTGGCCTTTCTATGCATACTGAATTCATTTCAGATTGTCGATGGGATCACAGTCTGACCTATCATCAACCTAATGCCTCATGTCTCCAAATGCATCAAAAAACAGATTGTTTTTTTCTCTTTTATTATTTGACTTCATTTGGGAAATGAAATAGAGCAAAACAGACAGACAATACCACATTCACCAAATAAACATTAAAACAATAATGGGTAATTTATTGCACAAACACAAAACAAGCAGAGGCAGGGGAAAAAAAGGAGAAAAGAAAGAGAAAAAGAAGGTACTGTGCAATGAGGTAGAGCCCTGTCTAACTCAGGCTGTTGTGATAGTTTCACTGGGCTAGCCCTTGGCTAGCAGCTAACACAGCTGTTCACCCACTTCCCCTCCACCCCCAGGGACCAGGGGAGAGGACTGGGGGCAAGGATTAGGAACCTTGTAGGTTGAGATAAGAACAGTTTAATAATAGAAATAAAACTTTAAAAAATTTAAATAGTGGTGATAATGATAACAGCAATAAAATATACAAATGAGTGATACACAGTGCAACTGCTCACCCCCCTCCTGACCAAGCCTGCTTGTTCCCAGATAATGATCCCGGAGGAGTGACAATCTCGAACCGAAACCACAATCCCAGAAGAGTGAAAGCCCGAGCGAAAAACCTATGCGAATCCCTCCCACTTTCCGGTCAGCCCCAGATAATATACTAAACATGACAGAATATGATATGGGATATTTCATTGGCACATCCAAATGCTAGTTTTAGGTTTTGCTATTCACTACACTTCTCCCTCCCAGTCCTAATGCAGCTGTGAAGCAGCCAAACATGGTGGCCTTGAGCTCCAGCAGCAACTAATAACACCAGCACTTTTATCAATGTTCGCATAACAAGTCCTGCACTGAAAACAAAACACAGCTATTTTAACTACTAAGAAGAAAATTAACTCTATCCTAGCAAAACCAGGACAGCTGTCTTGGCCCTTTAGCCAGGTATCAGGACCACTCAGGAGGTTTCCTATCTTTTCTTGCTAAATACAGTGGTTTGAAAGAGTAAAGGGAGAGTGTTGGGGTGGAATTGTGTTCTATTCCTAGAATTGTTGGCTTTTTCTTCACTTTTTTTTTGTTTTGTTTTTTGGTTTGTAGCATTCAGCTGTTCTTTGTTGTATAAAGAATAAAAGTTCAGTTTCAAAAATACACAAGAACAAAGCTGTAGAAATTGCCTGGAATTTCCTCCATTTTCAGCCATCTGGCTTTCATTGCTTTGCTTCTCTCTCCACTCCTCCATATATGTTTACTAAATCTTTTCAACACACATTGACCAAGCTATTGAGCAGTTATAATTAATAACACAGTTACAACATTTTCTTTCACCCCTTTGGTAGAGTTTCTTGGCTCACCACAAGGTGCTCATGCTGTTGCTGTTACAAACAAGAGCAATTCTATCCGATTAGATGATGACTGCCTCTGTATTTTGGGTTGTGGAGGCTTGAGGAAAAGACACATTTTGGATGTGAGTCATTTTGTTGTTGAAAACAGTAAAGCCAACATTGAAATAGTGTTTTTCTCATTGTTTTCGAAGTAATTTAGAATACAAACATAGTAATTAGCAAAACTGAGTGAACTGCCCTTTTGGTTTTTTGAGCTTAGGGAAGAAACTTATAGACGTTGAACAGCTATTTTGCATTTACTTCTGGGAAGACTGTTCTGCTCAAATGCTGCTATGTAATTCTGGAAGTGATACAGCTTGATTGACACAAATTAAGTAACTGAATTAAAATGGTCATGGTCTTCTTTCCTCACTTTCATGGAGACAGCATGCTGGGTCTCCCAGTACATCAAAACAGGCTATGTCCTTTTTATAGAAATATCAAACAAGGGTATACTAAGTTAATGATAAGAAATTTTGCCCTTTACCTACTGTGTGAAAATCGGTTATTAGCTCCTAACTTAGCAATGAGCTCCACAGTGTGTCACTATTTCTTATTTCAGTGCAAAATGGGAAATCTTGTTATACTGTTTTCCAGGAGAAAAGGGACTAGGCTCTTTTTCTGCTATTGTTCTTGAAGCAATAAGCAAAATACTCTCAACAAAGTCTGAAACCACAGGAAACTTGGCTTCTTTGGGATTTGAATATGGATGAAGTCTTCCAATATTTGTGTGCAATGCTTCCTGGTTCTTCTTCTTTCTTCTGTAAGTTTCAAGCATGAGATTTTTTTGACCTCATACAGCTGTGAATATTTGAAGACAGATTTATATGGTTTAGTTTTTCTATCTCTCTTCAATGGACTCAAAATAATAACGTGCTAATATATTAAGCCAAAATTTCAATGGAAATTATAAAGCTCTCTCAGGTGCTACACAAGCACTGTCACCTTCCAGTGTTTTCATAAATCTGAAGTATTGCCAGTATATTCTTGCTTTTACCCTCTTGTGTTCCAGGAGGGAGACCAGAGCAATTAGGAATTGAAGAGGATGACACCACAGACTAATTTAAAGGTGAAACATTAAATGAGTAATGAAGTCTTCTAATCTATCCACATATATTCTCAGTAGGGAACAAAACAAAGAGCAGCAGTAAAGATCCTTTTAGTGTCATGTCATGTTCATGTGGGAACCCAGACAGAGCTCACAGGGAAGGACGTGGTTGTGCAGGTCACAGGCTGCAGGGAATGCCACAGCCTCTCACTGGTAGTGGGGGGCAGCTATGAATATGGCTGTGGGTGGTGTGGGCAGGTAGATGATCTGTTCAGCCGAGTGGCACAGCTGCAAGATGAGGTTGAAAGGCTGCAAGATGAAGTAGAAAGGCTTAGGAGTATTATGGAGGCTGAAATGGAAATAGACTGGTGAAACCAGGCTCTGCCCTCCCTCCAACACAAATGGGAGCACCTGCCAGATAGCACCCAGAATCAAGGGGCCCCTGTACCCTACCCCTGTCAGGGGGAAGACAGAACCCTAAATGAAAAGGGTGAGTGGAGGCAAGTTCATGGCCACAGCAGAAGGCAAGTGCCCTCCTTGCCTGCCTCACCTCCCCACGTGTTTCTGAGAAATAGATATGAGGCTCTGCTGGAAGATGGCCAGTCTAATGGAGATGTGGATGATAGGCAACCTATACCAGAGGTCTCATCACGGTCAGATAGGCCTTCCATATAACAACTTCTTCCACAAGGAAGAAGAGAAGAGTTGTAGTTGTTGGAGACTCACTCCTCAAAGGTACAGAGGGCCCAATATGTCAGGTTGACACTCATCATAGGGAAGTCTGTAGTCTTCCTGGTGCCCAAATCAGGGATATCACTAGGAATGTCCCCAACTTGGTGCGGTCGTCAGACTATTACCCATGGTTGATCTTCCAGATAGGTGGAGAGGAAGCTGCATCCAGCAGTCTGAGGGCAATGAAGAGAGACTTCAAGGCCTTGGGACAGTTGATGAAAGGGTCTGGGCTACAAATTATTTTCTCTTCTCTCCTTCCAGTTGCAGGTGATAACACTGGATGGAATAGAAGGATCCAGTCCATAAATACTTGGTTCCGAGACTGGTGCTACAGGAAGGGCTTTGGGTTCTTTGATCATGGCTGGTTTTATAAGACACCAGGCCTGACGGTAACACATGGAAAAGGCCTAACTCATGGGGGGAAAAGAGTTCTAGGACAAGAATTATCAGGGCTCATTTATAGAGCTTTGAACTAGATTTGAAGGATGATGAGCTTGTAGCTGGGTTCGCACCAGTGGGGCAGTGTTCTAGTATTAATGAAGGACAGGTCTCCCACCACCCGAGGGTGGAATCAGTGTGCCCAGCTCGGTCCCTGAAATGCCTGTGCGCCAAGCACGCAGAGTGGGGAATAAACAGGAGTAGTTAGAAATCTGTGTGTGGTCAAGGGGTTATGATTTGGTGGCAATTACAGAGACATGGTGGGACAGCTCACATGACTGGAATGTGGCCATGGATGGCTGTGTCTTTCTCAGGAAAGACAGGCCAGCAAGGCGAGGTGGTGGAGTTGCTCTTTACGTGGGAGAGCAACTGCAGTGTATTGAGATCTGTCCAGGGGCAGATGAAGAGTGAGTTGAGAGTCTGTGGGTGAAAATCAAGGGGCAGGCTGGTATGGGTGACACTGTTGTGGGTGTCTATCACAGGCCACCAGATCAGGGTGAGGAAGTTGATGAGGCCGCCTACAGACAGCTGGCAGCAGCCTCCCAATTGCAGGCCCTGGTTCTCATGGAGGGTTTTAACTACCCTGATGTTTGCTGGAGGGACTACTCAGCCAGCCAGCCAGCCACAGAGCAGGAGGTTCCGCCAGTGCATTGATGATAACTTCTTGATGCAAATGGTGGATGAGCCAACTAGGAGAGGAGCGCTGCTGGATCTCATCCTCACTAACAAGGAGGATCTGGTTGAAGCGGTGAAGGTTGAGGACTGCCTGGGCTGCAGCGACCATGAGATGGTGGAGTTGGAACCTAATACCAAGCAGGATCACAACCCTGGACTTCAGCAGGGCTGACTTTGGCCTTTTCAAGCAATTGCTAGTGGAAATCCCATGGGACAGAGTGCTAAATGGTAAAGGGCCCAAGAGACTTGGTTAACAGTCAAGGACCACTTCTTCCAAGCTCAAGATCAGAGCATCCCAACAGGTAGGAAATCAAGAAAGCGATCCAGGAGACCTGCTTGGTTAAACAGGGAACTGCTGGGCAAGCTCAAGTGGAAGAGGAGAGTTTACAGATCATGGAAGGAGGGGCTGGCCACTTGGGAGGACTATAAGGCTGTTGTCAGAGGATGTAAGGAGGCAACTAGGAAAGCTAAGGCCTCCTTGGAATTAAGCCTTGCAAGAGAGGTCAAGGACAACAAAAAGGGCTTCTTCAAATACATTACAGACAAAGCCAACACTAGAGGCAATGTAGGCCCACTGATGAATGAGGTGGGTGCCCTGATGAGAGAGAATACAAAGAAGGCAGTGATACTGAATGCCTTCTTTGACACTGCTGGAGACTGCCCTCAGGACTCCTGGACCCCTGAGGCCCCAGCGGAAGTCAGGGTAAAGGAGGAGTTTGCCTTGGTTGATGAGGACTGGGTCAGGGACCAATTAAGCAATCTGGACAGCCATAAATCTATGGGTCCAGATGGGATGCACCCACGGGCGTTGAAGGAGCTGGCTGAAGTCATTGCTAGGCCTCTCTCCATCATCTTGGTAAGTTGTGGGGAACAGGAGAGGTGCCTGAGGACTGGAGGAAAGCACATGTCACTCCAGTCTTCAAAAAGGAAGAAGAAGGACCCGGGTAACTACAGACCGGTCAGCCTCACCTGCATCCCTGGGAAGGTGATGGAACGACTTATCCTCAGTGCAATCTCTAGGTGTATCAAGGATAAGAGGGTCATTAGGAGCACTCTACATGGTTTTACCAAGGGGGAGTCATGTTTAACCAACCTGATAGCCTTTTATGAGGACATAACCAGGTGGCTAGATGATGGTAGAGCAGTCAATGTGGCTTCTCTTGATTTCAGCAAAGCATTAGACACCATCTCCCACAGCATCCTTGCACCTAAACTGAGGAAATGTGGTCTGGATGATCGGATCAGTATATTCATCAATGACCTGGATGAGGGAACAGGGTGAACTGTCAGCAAGTTTGCTGTGACACAAAGCTGGGAGGAGTGGCTGACACAGCAGAAGGCTGTGCTGCCATCCAGTGAGATCTGGACAGGCTGGAGAGTTGGGTCAGACTGTGATCAAGGGGCAATGCATGCAAGCTGGAGCACAGGAGGTTCCATGTAAACACAAGGAAAAACTTTTTCACTGTGAGAGTGACGGGACACTGGGACAGGCTGCCCAGAGAGGTTGTGGAGTCTCCTTCTCTGGAGACATTCAAAACCCGCCTAGATGTGTTCCTGTGTGACCTACTGTAGGTGGTCCTGCTGTGGCAGGGGGTTGGACTAGGTGATCTTTCGAGGTCCCTTCCAATCCCTCACATTCTGTGATACACATTAAATTTTAAGCAAGCTGGGCTGTTTCTGTTCAAGAAATATCACTGGAATAATTTCTCTTAATATATTAGGAGGGAATTTTCATTCTCTTGGACAGGACTTGTCATCTTTTTCTTCATGCTGTGGACAACATTCCCTTGTCTACAGAGACATTTGTCACCATCTCAGTTGCCTTTTCAGCAGACTGCCTCCTCTACCCACCACAACTGCATGGTCCAACAACAGTCACTTACACATCAAGAACATTTTAGGAAAGTATGTTTTATACTTTTAGTTTCTGTTAATGCACTTTAGCAGCTGGAAAACAGAGAGAAGAGCCAACACTATGAGACCAGCCAGCTCTCTCTATAAGCTGTCAGCAAAAGCTCTGGGAAGCATCAGGGATTCACAGACTGCATTTTGTACAATGTACAGCACTTCTGTAACAGGGATCCAAGTTCACAGCCACAGTGAACTGACAAGTTTTGGACTTGTCAGTTAACAGCAATGCCTCAATCAGCATTCATAAGGACAAGTTTTTAGCTTAATTTTCCATCCATTTTTTTGGATTAGAATCCTGAAACATATCATGATTAAAATAAAGAGAAAACTCTAAAGCCTTTATTTTATTTGTTGTTTGTTTTGGGGTTTTTTAAAATTTCATTTTCATGTGTTCTTTTGGAAGTCTTAAGACTGTTGTAATTAATGATTATAAAGCAATAATCTTTATACACTAAATACAGTCAGTTTAATTCATATACGATTGTATTTAATATGGTGGCATTAGTAGATATGGCACTTCAGAAGCTTGCAGAAAATAAGGGAGTTATGCCATCACAGCTTGCCTGGGAGACACATCAACTTTCCTTCTTGCCTCCCTTTCCATTAGCCACGCTGCCTGTTGTCTGCAGCCTTGAGCTTTAGGCCTCCTTGCTCTTACCAGAGGAACCATTTTGCATAACACATGCTGTTCTTCATCCTATGCCACTTAAATCTCTGCAGACAGGCAATCTCCTTCAGACTGACGGGGCTGGAGGGAGAGGAGATGTATATACAGGGAAGGGAGGCTTTTCTCCTTTTCTCAATTGCAGCTTTAGGGGTAGATGAAAGCTTTTTAGTCTCCCCTCGCTGCTCCAATCCCCTTTCACCTCTGCTTCATGGCCCCATTCTCACCTACAGTATGATCATCTTGCTATCCATGGGGTGGACTACATGCCCAAGGTTGCTTTAAAGTAGCTCTGCTACGGTAGCAAGGTATGGATTATCACACAGACTAATTCAAACTAGTTTTGTAACAGAACTCACATAAATACTGGCCTATGTGAGTGCATCTTATTTTTTCTTAACCAGTGAATATTTCTTTTCCATGTTAGAATGGATGGGTGAGCAATCTCCTACCATGCACTCTCAGCTCCAGTGATGCTGCTCTCTAACAGTTACAGTGAGATTTCCACCTACAAAGTTTTTTCAAGCATTAATATAATGTTTTTGTGTTATTGCCAGAAATACAGACAATTTAAAGAAGTCAGGGTTGCAATAATCTCGTAAGAAATTCTTGTAATGCTTTGGTGAAATGTGTTAGCCTATTTGGCTGTACTTATCACAGACTCAAAATCCTGATCAACCAATCAAACTGTTATTTCTGTCCTTATCATTCTTGGATGCTGGTCATATTTGATGCCATATTTGATTTGTAGTGTGAACCTTATCCATGTACCCAAAATCTACTAAAATTCATAAAGATATAGCCTGCTGTCATGTAAGGCATACATACATCTACCAATATACCGTCTAAGGAATATCTACCACCTGGAGGCCACTGTTTTAAATAGTCCAAAGTTATAAATCAATGTATTTCAAATCTGCTGCACTAACAGAAGAGAGTAAAAGCACCTGTGTACAGCTGCAAATAAAGACAATATGTATACAGTACTTCTTGAAGACTTGACAGGCCCAAGCCTATTTAAATAAACCACGGGAGCTTCATGACAGGTATTTTCTGTCATAAAGGGTACAGATGTGAATCTCTGCAGACAAAGATATGCTATTTTTAGGGTGAGGATGGTGGAAGCTGCCTGAGACCAGGGAGGAATAGGTTCTCAAAAGCTTTTGTGAGAGAGGAGGTTGGAGAAGTCTCCCTAAACTTGACACAAATCTGGGTAAAGTTAAGCCAATGCATAAATTGTCTGCCTGCAAGACCTGAACAGGCAAGCAGTCTGAAGTTTGCTCTTTGGTTTTACCATGGTTTTGCACTTCCCAGTCAATATGACTGTGATATGAACGGGCTGTAAGCCCCTTCAGTCTGAGAAAGGGCATGTGTGTGGCAGTGTCTGCCTCTGTATGGAAAGGCCATTGAGCCTGGGATCACAAGTTATTTAAAATTATTTTTCATACTGCTAGTGTTGTTTAAATGCCTCTGGGCAACATACTGGACTACAATCACCTGCTTTTGCTTTTGTCATGGACTCCTCAAAATCCATTAAACAACGCCTGGACAAGACCGAAGAGCCCTGGCCCCAGTATCCTCACCTGCAATAACAACATCAATGCATCTGTGCTGATCTGCTACCTTCGCAGCAGCAGGGTTTTACACACTCACATCACCTCTGCTCACTTCACATGAGTTAAAAGGAGCCCCCCAGGGGAGTGACACACATCTCTTGAGTTCAGACAGTTAAGCCCATAGTACTGTAACCCAGGGAGCCATCTCAGGCTCTTGTCTGCATGTGTTATTGTTGTATTTCAGGAGTCATTCCAGTAATGTCCAGATCCAAGCATCCCTGGCCCTGAATGTCTGACTCACAGGAAGCTTGAAGATCAGTTTCTCAACTTCATCAGTGATCACACCTCTCTTAAATCTGTAAAAAAAAAAGGCATGCCTGATGGCTGATAAGATATAGGAAGCCTACCTTGGGGGGCAGGGGTCCAGGCTACAGGCTTTCAGCAGCTGTGGAGGACGGCGGCTGGTTACACACAGCGTCTCGTCTGCAGTCTCCCTGGTTTGTTTGTTCAGGCAGGTCACCACAGCCTCCTGGACACCTGCACACAACAACACATGGTCACAGCCAGTTCCCCATACTCAGGGGGCCAGCCAAGGGCAGAGATGGGCCTGGCAGGGCTGCATTTGGGCTGCTGTGTGTGGGGAAGCACAGCCTCACACCAGGGCTGCCAACTTAGGAGCTACAGCTCCAGCTGCAGAGAGCGAGGAGGCTGCTTCCCACATTGCCGTGAGGTGCTTTCTGTCTGCTCTGCCTGATGGTCTGTGAGGAGTATGGTATGAGAGTCTACCAAAAGGCGATGTTTCTTGGCACAGCGCACCTGAATGAGTACGGAAAATTGCAGTTCCTTTTCTCCCTTCTTTTGGGAAGGGCCTTCATTTTTAACCTTTGCAACTTTCCAGAAAGAGTCATACATTGCTTACTGCACCTTTTGTATCCTGTTCCCCATCCAGCTGGGGGATGACCTGATCAAAACACCATGTGGGATGCTGGGCTTTTACTCACCCTTGCTTTCAGTCTCACTAAGTGTCTTAATTGCAGTAAAAACTCCCTAGGTTCATTCACCACTTACCTTTCCTGTACAGAAAATTATCCACTCCTCTCTAGTGAATTACCCTTTCACTATGAGTGCAATGAGGCTGTTTATTTGTCAGTCAAGGAGGCCTCAGTATACTGTACTTTTAAGCAACAGTATGATTGCTATATGTGCAAAAGTAAAGTAAAACAAAGTTGGACAATTCAGCTGCTCTCAGATCCTCTTCTGCATCCACAGACGTGCACCTGAACTGAAGATGAAAACCTGCAGAGTGTATCTGAGAGCTGGGACAGAACAAGGGTAGCTGTTGGGACCAAGACAGAAGCTGGAAGATTCAACCATTATTTTTAACTCAGGAAATCCTTGGTGATACCAAATTCTGTATGTACTCTTCAGCACACCAGTTACTCTGTTTCACTTTTCCTATGAGTAAGGTAGGAATATTACAGTTTTTTTTGGACCACAAGGTCAGAAAGCTAGAGAATCAGGGATTGCAACAGTACATGCCATAGAAAAGAGTACTTAATGAGAGAGCTTCTACTTCTTCCCCAGGGACTCTGAGGGCAATATTTAGCCTGAACTTCCTAAAAATCTAATACACAGTGGTTCAAGCAAATTGGAAGTTTGTTTCTTAAATTCATCCCTACTTTGTGAGTTAGGAGAAGATTAGCTGAACTCATAACAATGGCATCATCTTCTTAAAATCAACAATTAATTTTCCAGAACATCTCACAAACTTTTGAAGTCACCAATGTTTAAAAAAAAAAAAAAAAAAAAGTGTTGGAAGAGCTTCACCAGCTTCAAGAGCAGTTTAACAGAACTAACAATACCTTTTGCTTTTTCTGATGCCAGAGCACATGCTTTTAGGTGAACAATTATATTATATTATTCAACAGGACCAAAGTAATGAATCTCATTGTAGTTCCTGTACTCCTGAAATTATTCATGGATGATTTCCCTTATTCTCAGTGCAGGCTGAGGAGAGGCCCATAGCAAAGTGGCATGTTGAGCATTGGCTCCTATGTGTTCAAGCCTATTCAGGGCATGTCTATGTCTCAAGGATAGGCAGTGTCACCAGTGTAGTCAAGATGCTGAAGAGAAGAAAGAAATTTGACATTTTTGGACATGGACATAAACCATGTCCAAAACAAACTTTGAAATTACTGAAGTCCCTGAAGTCAGTCAACATTGTTGTGGGTTTCCTTCTTTACAACATGGCCCTATATTTTCAAGCCATTTTCCTATTCAAGTAGTCTCCCAAAAGACTTAAAAAAATTGTAAAAAGGATATTCCATTGAAAAAATAAAACAAATGTTAATGATTTATTTCTTGGAAAGGTAATCAGTGAAATTTCTATACATAAACAATATGTTCTCTATCCTATCATGTTAGTATCTTTCCAGCTCAATCATTTTCCTGTTAAGCATGTTATCATATTGTGTGCAGCAAACAGATGTATATGGATTCCCCAGGACAGACTGCTCCTGGCTGCAGGACAGATGTGGTTCTCTATGCAGTGAGAAATGGCACTGTGTTCAAGTTACTGGTCTCTACTTTGCATTGATCCCTTGTGCAGGCCTGACAGCAAGACCAATCTGATTAAGACAGGAAAGAAGGACTGCTAATCCAGAGGTATGGAATCCAGGAAAGTACTCAGGAAAGTACTCTTCTCAGCTCTGTGGAAAGAAACCACCAAGTCCTGCCACATGCTGCTGACACTCTGTTTGATAGGGATACAGCTCACTCACCATCTGTATGTACTGGATGTTTTTATTTTCAGATCAAAGTTTTGTAAACTGAGTGTACCTCCACAGCTTCACTATCTCCTTTTTGAAGTGTGTCACTTATGAGATCTTGAGCAATGACTATCAATTAGTTTATCAGTTTTGCATTGTCTGTTTCAGTGCTGATTATTCAAAAGTGATTGATTGTGAGGTTTTAAATTCAGCCTTTTCTCCATTTCTCAGGCTGATGGTTTTGTTTTATCAAATTCATATAGCCAAGCTCTGATACTACTGCTCTTCACTCCTCAGTACTGACCCTGCCCCCAAACTCCCACTGAGTTCATTCTCCATGCTTATTCCTGTCAGTTAAGTAATCTCTGACTGTATTTCCAATACTTTTAGTCTTTCCTACCAGCATTCTGCTCTACTCCTTATAATTTCCTTTCAGAGACTGTTAGAACTTTTTTACCTTTTAAAGATACTGGTAGGACAGCTTGTGCCACTGACTAAAAAAAAAAACCACCACTCCCCCCAGCCCCCCCCAAAAAACCAAACAAACAACCAAACCCAAAACAACACCCTGGCTTGCTCCAGCAGCAAACAAATATGCTCAGAATTATTTTCTTCAGCTTCTCCTTGAACCTCACACTGAGTGTTTCTCAGCATACTGACACATCCGTTCCTCTGTTTTTGTGAAGTCAATGTAGCAAATGGTTATGAGATTTAAATCAAGGATGGAACACTGAACATTTATAAAATGTATTGACCTTTGATTATCCACCACAGTTTCCATGGTACAGAGAAAATTTTAAAAAGTAGATGAGCTTGAGGAAGTTTATTTGCCAAGTAACTGAATTCTAAACATTATTTACGGAACAATATTACCAGAATAAAAAGCTGTCTGCTTTAAAATTGCATTCCCTAAAAAAAAAAACAAATCAAACTAAAAGAGTTCTCAGTAGGAAATCACTGCATAAAAGGATGCAAGGGTGGTACATGAATCTAGGCAGTTTAAGTTCACTTTCAAAATACGATCAAATGAGATTTTCTGTGTTTATATCAACCAGAATAGAATAATTGTTACATGATAGCTGATGACAGCTCTGGGAAATACAGCCACTAACAGCAGACTAAATTACTAACTAATTCCTTCTGTTTGCTACTTCTGGGAGGTGAAAGGTTATTTCTGCATCTATCCAATTTCTTCTCTTGAGACTCCAAAACCAATAAAAATAGTTTGACTGGTCTTGCACCTATTGCTACAAAAATATCTGACTTACCATCTGCTAATCTGGAAAATTTGGAGTTGACATCAGACAAAAAGAAGTCTTGGCCAGGAATTTTTACTGACAAGTGAAAGACATTAAATTTATAAACCAAAATGTCACTGTCATATTAGTCTCTGTGAGTTATACTTGAAAAATACACACATAGTCACTGTATTCAAATAAATTATTTCAAGAGTGTATTTCTAGAAGCTATTTGCTTCTGCTTGCAACTAGTTTCAATATATGACAGATACTCCTGTAACGTCATATTTTTTATTTAGGGAACAAAGCAATAGTGGCAGTGGTCTGACAACTTTCTCTGAACTGCTCTAAACACTGACTACTGTCAGAAAGCTAAAAGTAAGCAGAGAAAACCTTTTCATTATTTCCTACTAACTGTGTTTTTAGGTTTGTAACTGACTACTAGTGAATCTATACAGATCATGCTATTAGTCATTCATAAAGTGCTGAGTGATTTCCAATTCTGTGGTATCTCTTCTGTATTTATCTGTAGTAATCTGTTTTTAAATAGCCTGAAACTTGTAATGTAAAATGACATCAGCTGGACAAGTTTTGTTTTAATTTAAAAAATACTGGAGTGGACATATTTCTCGGAACTAGCTAGATAAAATGATGGGAAAAAAAGGGTATCAGAAAACTGTGCATTAATAGTCTACAGCATGTGGAACCTGAGAGCTTGATTAACTTGAGAAACTGCAAATGCCAAGTCTGCTATCTTCAGACAATCACACCATTAGTGTTTTTTTACCATATGTTTTCCTTTGCACTGGAATCAGAGCTAATGTCAATTAGTGATAGGACTTATGGAACCAGCTGAGCCCAGAATATCAATAATTTAATGCACTTGCTTTGGGAGGACAGTTTCCTTCCACTTGTTTATACTTGCACAGTGCAAATCAAGACAAAAACTAGAAATGACATGTGATTCTGAGCCTGTATCACCAGACCACTTTAACATTCAGCTTTTTTTGCATGAGTGCCTTTTGAGTGACCAGCTGATACAAGGAAACAGAAATACATGATACACACATGATATCACTCTTGGTGACAGCCTGAGCATGGAACCTGAAAATCCTGGGCTAAAATATGTTGTGCACATGGTTTTTTGCAGTTTTCATCCATGCCTTTTCAGATACAGTTGGACTCAGTGATCTTATGGTTGGACTTGATGATCTTAGAGGTCTTTTCCAACCCAAATGACTTTATGATCCTAAACAGCTGTAATAGAGCAGCGAGTAGGTGGGTGTTAACTGCAAAGCACATACTTGAAGAGGGAAAGCAAATGCAGCACAGAAACATTTTGCACTTACCTCCTCCACAGGACTCTGAACACTCTGTAAAGCCCTCGTACTCCCAGTCATAGAGCTCATCAAACTCCTGCAAGCTGCCATAGAGCAGCTCAGTTTCTTCTGGGTTATATTCAGTTGGCTCCCCACTGCAGGGGCCACTGTAACAGGTTCTCTGAGACACAGGTTTGGGTCCTTCACATTCATCGATGGGCAAGTCAGCCACAGACTGAGAGAAAGAGAGGAGCACTTGACATTTCACAAGCCGCACCTGGCTGCCTACTCCACAGGTGACGCTACAGGTGGACCAAGCCTCAGGAATAAATCTGTGAGAGGAAGACAGCAATGCAAGTTATGTCCACAAACAAGCAGGCAAGTAAAAGCAGGATAGTCCTGTTTAGGTCAAATTCTGTTTAATGAGAAAGAAATGCTTCACCTCATTATAGGGCTATTATGAAGTACATATAAGAGCTGTGACATATTGTTGACAACTTAATGGCAACAGTGAAAGGGCTCTCAAGTACTCATGTGGAGTGTCTCCTTATATCCAGGAAGAAAGATGCATGCTTAGAACACCTTCATTGATCCTAAAACATTTCAGTGCAAAGCATCCTGCAATCTCCCAATGTGCATCCTGAACCCACTAGCTACTTTTTGCTAGTGTTCAACCTAGATCACATTTGCCTTAGTTTGTATCACAATTATGTCACTAGTGAGCATTGAACAGGCTGCTGTTATCAGCTAGTTGCAGTATTACAGGGAAAATAATTTCAACTACTGTTCCTGCATTACAGTAACCATTTTTAAGCCTTAATTTGAAGCCATCAAAAATGATAAAAACCGCACTATTCTTTTAGCTGGCCTCCCCCTGCCAGCATATTTAATTTCCCTTCTCATTAAATAAACAGTGTCCTATTTCTATTCTAGATTTCTTTGGTTATTGCTTTCGTCCCACTGATTAGGAACTCTTGTATGCTCAAAATGTTTGTGTCTGAACGTCTATATATACTTTGATAAAAGCACCTTGCAGCCATCATTACAATAAGGAAAACAGACTGAATTCCACTTTTTTTCCTATTTTTCATTTTCCTCAATCATGGAATAATTTCTCAGTTTTTCTGTGTTGTCACTACTTTTTCAACTTCTTAAAAAAAAAAAAAAATCAGTGCTGGAAATTGGCCTAGCATTTTACTTGAAGTAACATCAAGCAGAAGCATCACATTCAACTCCATACCACATCATTACCACCTTGTTTTAAAGTAGCATAGCTTGTTTAAATGTAGCACACCTTCTTTTGCTGAGTTTATGTTTATCTATGCTGATTCCTAGATCTTTCTGGAAAAAATGGTTCCAGGGTACTCCATGACATGCGATACTTCTGCTTAGATACCTGATGTTGAGGGTATTAAAGTACTGCAGTAATGAATCCAGGTTACAGGGGGATTCACACAGATTTGTCTGACTGTCTTGTGTTTATTGGCCATTCTGCCAAACTATGCCTTTGGAAAATTCTAAAACAGTGGTTCTAGATATACTTCAAGGGCTGGAACAGAAGTGTGAGTAGTCGGATCTGACACCGATCCCTGAAGAACCTCACCAGAACAATCCCTGTTGATAATGCTCTCACATTAATAGTAAGTGTTTGGGATCTGCCAGCTCCTTCAAACTCAGCACGTTTGGGTTTGTTTTTTTGGGTTTTTTTTCACTGATATTTTTGACTGCTAACCTAATGAACTGAAAGAAACTGACAGAAATTTAGGTCTTTCAGCACCTAATCATATGCATTAGCTAAATTTATCAAATAAATCGGAGTTTACAGGATGTGTTTTTGATTGACAGTATTCCTCTCCTTTTGGTCTTTATTTAGATAGGCCACACCAGACTTGGACAGCTTTTCCAGGGCTGAAAGCAATACACACATCTGTGTCTTCTATGGTCTAGGGCTGCTCGGGGCCACAGGAAACTCATTTCTCACCTTGAGAATCCCAAGAATAATCTGATAGGAAGAAAAAGGAAATTCAGTTTTCTGATCAGCATTTTTGAAAGTATTTTTACACACTTCTTTTTTTCATCCACTGCCTTTGTCTAGTTAACAAAAGGACTTTTCCTTCACTCTAGGGTTACAAAAAGAAACCAAAACCATACATTCCTCCCAGTGTGTATATACCGTCTTTGTCTGGAACAGCATAGTGTCCTAGAGCAGAAAGTGTGCATCTCTTCAACCACTTCCTGTGAGTGTTCATAACATCTTGTTATAAACCTGATATCCACTGCTAGCACTATACACAGGAAGTGATATAAAGGAAAGAAATGGATTGTATATATTATTTGAATATTTGAAATGGTTTATAATGCTGCTACAGAAACCACAAGATTTCTTTCTGGAGAAAAGCCTTTGAGAAAATAACGAAGCAAAGTGATGCCATTTCCTTACTCCAAGACAGTTTATCTTAAAAGATCAGTCTTGTTTCAAAGGTGATATCCTTCATTTTGAAAGGATTATAGACTTTAATAGTACAGGTGGGCCATTCATCTTGTTTGCTCTGAGGCTGTGCAACTGCAATAACATTATTTTGATGTGGAAAATCTCCTGTCACAGATTAAACAGCCCATGTCAGCCACTGTGACTTAGATATTTTGATTAGTTTAAATGTATAACTTCTTGACCTGACAAATCAAGAGGCAGAAATCCTAATCAGGCTATAAAAATAAACACCCTCCCCCAAAAAAACCCCCAAACAAACAAACAACAAAAAAATACCAAACAAAACAAAAAAGACACTGGTCTTCATAAGGTGTCTTCCTTATATTTTTTAACATTATGAATTGTTGTGTAGCTTTGTTGAAGAGATGCTGTATTCCAAACCAAAATGGATGATGTTTTGTCAGGTATTAAAACTACTCACTTAGAAAACCAGAGATATTTCATAGACTCAGAATATTTACACATGATTGTATATCACACATACAAACACAGGACCAAAAGAGAGAGGTCACAAAAAGGATGTAAGAACATTCTTAACGCAGACTGGATCCTTTTTGAAATGAGGCTTGATCTATAAATGCCACATATTATATTATTTTACCCTGGTCAGCAACTCATAACGAAAACACTGGAATACCTTCAGGAAATTGTATTTTATTCAGCTTTCTAGGCCAAATTTCTATATTTTAAATGATAAATTTTGAAGTGTAATTTAATTCTAATATAACTGTTGGCTACTAAAGAGAGAATTGGTTGAGTTAAAAGCAGAAAAAAAGAGGAGGAAAACCCTGCAAAAAAATCTCTGTATAGGACTTGTCATTAGATACTGAACATTTATGTAATGTGAATGTATAATATAAATATACAATGGTTCTGATATTTCCATCATCCTAAAACGAGAAAATTGCAAAGGTTTTCAAATATCTTTGTGCAGTTATTAATGATAAATGCTGCCAAATGGTGAGCACAAAACACAAAAAGTATGTGAAAAGTAAATGGTTAGTTCCACGGGTTTAAAGTTATTTGTTCTACATATAGTGTACCTTCTGCTGCACAGAGTTATGCTTTTCTGTACGCTAACTTCTGGGTCTCCTTTGAAAATTGAAGTAGTGGAATAGATTTACTGAGAAGTAGGTTTTTTAGAAAACAGGAAATGATGGAGTTGTTCCAATTAAATCCCACTGTAATAATAGTCCCTATAATAACAACCCTAATAAATAAGACAAAGGTAATAACTAATTCTAGTAATATGGCAGTAGTAGCTGTCAGCTAGGACTTAACTGTGCTAATAGCTACACAAATGAAAAATAAAAAATTGCCTCTTGCCTCAAAGGGATTACATTGAGTATTTCATTGCTTTTAGAATATTTAGGGATTACCATGTTGCCAATGTATCAAAGATCATCTTCTTTTATTGCTCTGCACAGCAGTCATTACATTGCTTCTTCTCCAAAGGAAAAATAGAGCAGTAAGTGTGTTCTGAGAGCTCTGATGAATATTTTGAAGAGTCTTATGCTTCTGTTTTAGAGACATCATTACTAGGTGGAGAAGTGAAAGCTGGAAGGAAGGAAAATCATTACCTTGCTTTGTTATGGCAGAATCAACCATGTGTGCTGCTACTCAAGTGCTGGAGTGCTGACTACATTAGAGCACCCAGCTGTGGGATGGCTAAAGGGTTCCTCTGTCTGTCACTCCCCCACAAATGGGCATCTGCATGAGCAGCTGGAGTCGGAAAAAGGTTGGAATGAAAGGTAGAAAATGTGCCAAAGAAAACTGGGGGTTAAAAATGGATGGTGCTTGTACATAAATGCTTATACTTGTTTCCTTGGCCTGTGGGCACTTTCATTGTGATGAACCAGCAACCTTTTCCCATTATATGAACAACCTTGCAAAATAGTGAGTTCTGGATTTAAAAGAGGCATTGTATTTTTCAGTGGCTTTTGTTAGCTGTTGAGGTTTCACAATTGGCACAAGACTGTGTTCAGCTGAAGGGACTATTGTTGCACCATTTGTCACATGCACATTAGCCTACACTGGGCTGCTTAATGTGTTCTAGGAACAGAGAAAAAGAAATGTAATATCACTGACACTGGTGGACTTCTGCAGGAGTCCTTCAGGTATAGTACTGAGCTGATTTCGGTCATTGCTTTTGTTGTGAACTACAGTCACTGTGAAATGCGCAGCAGTCCAGCCTTCAAGCTACACACGCAGTGGACCTGCAAGTACAAGTGAACTGCAGTTGACCACAGAATTTCATCCACATATGGAAACTGGGTAGATACTACTTTCCTAGCTCAATTTTGCAAGAACTGTTTGCAGTTGTAGATATTAAAACCATTCTATGATTCTGTGATTATTACTCACATTCACACATGAGAATGCCCATTTCAGCCAGCAGTGTGTCCAGTGTCTTTAAAAAACCTTCCTCTCTTTAAATTATATAAAATGACTCTATTTAAAAATCCAGCTTTTGCGGACTAAAATGTGCTACACAATGATTACTTGCATATAAAGCCAGCAAAAATGGTGTCAAAATTTAAGTTGAGACCAGCGATAACAATGGTAGTACTTAGTTTTGGGATAATTATATTTTTTCCTTCAAACTCTGGGCACAGCTATATACACACTGATGTATATTCCCCTCCCTATAGCAACATATGCATAACTGGGGAACTCAGAATAAGAGAAACACAGAGACAGAGTCAATGCTCAGTAATGGGAGACCTTCTGCAGTAGGTCATAGGCAGTTCAGAGTGAGACCCAGAATGAGCCCTGACAGGTTTTGTGAAGAACTCCAGAACACTTGATGTACATTGCCACAGCTTCTTCTGTCTAGGACTTTCATTCCTACAATGTGTGTTATGAAGAAAAGAAAAAAAAAAAGTGTGTATACAGACAGATGTCCTTTGAGCTATGGAGAAAAATATTTTCTTCACTGCTACTTGATTACATATTGCCCTTAATTTTTATTGTTGTTTTTTCTTTTTTTTAATCCATTGCTGAGTAAATCCATAGTTCAAAGTCTGAGATTTTGAAAACTGCACATAGTCATCAGACTGAATGTTTGAAGGTGCAGTTACCTGTCTATTAAGGCATCTAAAATCAGATATGACTGGTGAAATAAAATGCTCAGTGGCTTGTTCAAAGGCTTAGAAATTTTCTGTGATAGAACCAGGAACTGAGCTCAGACTTACAGACTCCTGGTCTTGATCCGAAACACAAACCCGTCCTTTTTCTCCAGGAGAAGCTACCTTTCCATAGGTTTTAAAGTGTGGATAAATCTGCAGGATGCTCACACATGGCACCGGATAGCTGCTGGTGCCATTGTTCAGAGAAGTGAAACAAAGGTCATGACCACTCATCAATAAAATCTCAGGGCTCCATCTGTAAGAGTAATTGCAACAGAACCAGCTGCATAGGTCCAATTCCAATCTGAGTTATTACAATCTGTCCCTTTATTACAATCTGTCCCTTTAGAGTTTCTCTCCAGTTTAGTTTGAATATGATCTTTTCCTTTAGCTTTGTGTCAAATCATTCTATACTGTTGCTGCTCTCCATAAATTCACCACTGCCCTTCTCCCCAGGGAAGGATAATTGTTTCTGCCCTGTATAGACATTACACATAAATCCTAAGTACTGGTGACTGTTTAAAATGCATCCTTGAATGGATAGACAGAAATCATTACCTAATGTTAGGCTGCTGTACTGCTGATCTTCCCTATGATCATCCATATATATGGTTTATTTTTTTTGCCATTGGATCTTAATAAGGGGAAGTTTTCACTATGTGACACTGAAGTGCACAAGCAACAGCCTAGCAGTAGATAGTATTTGTGTATGTCCTCGCTACTTTTTTGTCATCCCAATAATTATAACTTGCTTTATTTTTAAAGCAAAATATTTGTAAGAAGTTCTGAAATTACATATTAACCTGTGAATCAGATACAAATATTATGATGGAAACTGTTTAACACGGAAAACCAAAATGAAATAGCTTATGTGTCTTTGAAAACATAAATACATATTGAAAATAAGAAAGAGATATTGGGTGACTCGGCCACACTGGTCTCTCTGTCCATATCCAGTTCCCTGAGGGCTTTGCCCCCCACACTGATGCATATCAGGAATTTCCTTTTGTTTTTTACTGAACCAGCCCCATCACTACGATGGTGCCATCTGGCATCCAGATATTATTGTTTGCCCTCTTCCCCTCCGCCCCTCTTCTTTTTTAGGGTTATTTATGGCAGTATGTTAAAAGCTGTGTATGGTGTTAACATACAAAAGCATTTTTCAAGAGTTAGAGACAGAAATCTTTTAAACAACCCCTCCACACCCACAAACCCCATCTCATTATACCTAGAAAAACCCATGCTTTTTTAATCATGACTATTGCCCTTTCTGACTCCAGCTGTTACACTGTGCTGGTGTAATGAGCTTCAGTGAAAGAGGTCAGACAGAAAAATACTGTGGCTTCTCCCTCAGATAACATATTTCTAAGGCCTGGTGAATGGTGACTTCAGAGACAGACGCAATAGATGAATAATATGTACAACACAGGACAGCAAGGGTTTCTTGCCTTAAACCTTTGTCCTAACAAAGATTACAAATACCTTCTTACCAATCTAGAGTATTTTGTAGTAGTTCTGTCAGCAATTAATATTTAATTGACCACATCTAGGGTTGCAGCAGGTCAGACAACACAAACATAACTATCCCCCCTAGTCTTCAGTGGCTGAACTGGTTATGATTAATTCTTTGAGCAGCAGAACCGATGAAGACCAATTTAACATGGATTTATATTTGAAGGCTGAATGCCCAAGTGGATTCTCTGATATCCCTCAAGGACCAAACTCCTTTAGAAACCTTTCCTTCAACTGGGCAATTGTAGGGTGTCAATTTTCTCCCGAGTCATTTAGTTCAGTGAAACATGTGGAAAATACTGCCACTGTATTTCCTGGTGAATATCAACCAAATCTGACAGAGGAGCAAAATTCTCTGTGATAACTTTATACCTCTGTCAAATTCAGTTAACAGGAATAAATTCAGACATTACTGAGCGAAGAGGAAGGCAACTGACAGATAGACATATACAGACAAAATTAAACTGTAAGACTCGCTTCCTTCAGAAATTCCTGAAGAAATAAATAATGGAAGGCACTACCCGCAGATGGAATAAAAGTGAGAAAAATGAGGTGTCTGATGCTCTAGCAGCACATGCTAGAGAATGATCACAAATCACAGGTGGAAGAACAATGTAAAAAAAAAAAGGTGTAACTTTATAACTCATAGTATGCAATTATAACCAAAATTGTCTTCAATAGAAAGTCACAAAATTCACAAGACAGTGACACAGAAACTCACCAATATGAGAACTCAATGCATACGAGAAATTTGTTGAAAATTTTTAGCTTTAGCTTTTAAACTTCCAATAAAAAAAAAAATTTTGAGAAGGACAATAGAGTTGCTTATAGATAGGATTTGCTTTCTCTGCAAATGATAAGGAAGAAATACAACAGTAGTAGAGGAAGAATGGTCTGCTTGCTACAAAGAATGACCCTATCTGTAGAGGAGATTCAGGGCAGTGACTTTGTGGCATAAGAAAGCTTGGGAAGAGCCTCAGATGAAGCACAGGAAAAGAATGACATTTGCCCAAGTGCAGTCATAACCAGTATGGAGTGAATAGGAAAATCACAAAAGCATAGCTTGTCTGAAGAAACTACCATTACTCCAACTTCAAGCAAACAGGTTCATGAACACCCTATGCTGCCTTTTCAGCACCTGGCTTACCGTGCCACTGGAGGTCTTCTGCTGTTCTTCCAGTTCTACAACTGCTCTCCTTCTCCTCCCTGCTGCCTCTCCTCTGCCCATTGTTCCCTGTCTGCTGACTGGAGGAGTGGGGTCTCCAAGAAAGCCCATCCTGGCTGCCCAGCTCAACTTGCACTCTCAAACCCTGGCCAGCCAGCCCTGCTCCCTGAATCAGAGAAAAGACATGGCTTCCTCAGAGGAGGGGAAGCAAGCAATTAGAATTTTTTTTTACAACTCCTGGTATGTTTTCTGAAAATATTTACAGCAAAGTAACTCACTACAACACGCGTAGGAATAAGACAGTAAGAAACTGATGGTCACATTCTAGTTACTGAAGTTCACAGTCAGCAAAACAGCTGGCCACATCACACATTGTCTTATACCAGCTTACATTTGAGCCAATATTTAAAATCTCTTGGCCACTCAAAGCCCCAAATTACACTTGAGACTGATCATTCATTAGGCAAAAGAAGTGAGTGATAGCCTGACATCTGTCAGCATGGTAGGCCATGGAGTATTACCTTGTAACTCTGCATAGCTGCAGAAACACAGACCAAAAGGTGCATTGTCATGTAATGCACCTTGCTTTTCAACTGTTTGGTGTATTTGAAATCCCAGCACAGCTGAATGAGGACAAGTGAAGCTGTAAAACTGGCATCAAAGTTGATTGTTGATTGCATCTTGGTGATTTCTTAATGTTTTGTTTCCTTTTTTATGTCATTACATACAGTTTTGCAATCTAAAAACTAGGACCTAAAATGAATAACTGTTTAAAGTCAGACACTAAAGAAAAGCACTATTAATAGTGAGGAACTCAAACCAGCTTTATGTGCAAATTCACCACTCAGGTAATTGTCAACAGATTAGATATTCTAGAACAACATGCAGATGGTTGTTAGAGTTTACAGACAGGGATTGCATGTATGGCCCTTTCAGCACAAGTTTTCTAAGTTTTTATTTGGTCTTTATGTTTCATGCTTGATCACTAAAAATCATTCCAAACTAAACACAAGGCGTAGATATCCCCAAGCTTCAGGAAAGTTTGCATAAGGATCCCTACTTTGTACCCTTTATTTTAGCTGTTATTCAACACACATAAAAATCTGTAATTTAATTTTATGTCATATTGATTTATCATCAGCCTAAAGTAAAGATCATACATGCTCCCTGAGTTGTGCTTTGCAGGGAAAAAAAAATATGCAAAATGTCACCCCATGGCAGAGGGAACCTGGTCTGGACTGTGCCCCGCTGTATTGGTATGTTAGTATCCCACTGATACACCTGACCTGTAGCACGAGATGGAGTAAAACAATTAGCATGTCTTTGCATAACAGGGCCTTTATTGCAGCAGAGCAGTGAAACTTAAAAGTAAGGAGATGTCATACCTGCACTTAAATAATTTAAAAGTTCTTAAACTCCTTTCCCTTTATATCTCTCAAGGTCTGTTTTAATATCACAAGTAATATATCCATAAGGTTTTTCCAGAATATTTTATTGAAATACATATCATGATAAACAAAAGCCTCTTCATCTTCCCCTGGAGGTTACGCCTATTTTCAACAAAGGCTTTCTTGTTACTATTTAAAGCCGTACTCATACACATATTACTATACCCTTTTTCTACAGTACTGTCAACATTGTTTACAAGATTTATCTAAAAAATATCTTAGTGTAACAAATTGTTCCAGATATGACTGGAACATCTATCAGTATGATTCCTTTTAATAAACTTCCTGATAATAAATATTTTTAATGTATGTTTCCGGAGGTATCTACAGTTTTATAAATGCACATTTAGTTAAGTAGTTTAGTACAGTCACAAGAAAATAAACTGCACTTTACAAATTAAAAATGAGTACGTTCACAAATATCAAATTTTCTAGACTTTGACATTGAATGAATCAACCTACAAAGTCTCTGAAACTGTAAACAGTTAAACATCTCATAATATTACACGTGATAGCTGCTACTCTTATAAATATACACACATATATATATGAATATGTGCACTTGTAGATGTGTGTATAAACATGTGTGTTCATACATGTATGCGTGTATATGTATGCATTTATGTATACATATGGCAGTTGGATTAAAATAATTTTTATTTTGAGGGATTTATTATAATAGTCTCTAGCTCTATTTCAATGTTCTAGTTTGAAATGACTTACGTTCATGTTAACCATGCCAAAACTGCAATTGTATTGCATAATGAATAAAGTTTTTTAGCCTAATATGCAGCTGCAGTTGCAATAAAAAATGTCATCTGCTTGGCAATGAGGAACTGGATACTGATTAAAGCTATGTACAGAGGTTAAAAATATAGCATATATTTATCATAGTTCCGGAATAAAAAATCCAAAACATAATCATAACAGTCTTTTTAATTTCTCAGCTTCATTGCTGAAGGTTTATACAGTACATCAGTTTTACTGCAGCTTCCTTTTCATTGCAATTTATTGGGCTAAGTAAGATTAATCATCCATAAATGACAATAAAACTCAATTCTGAATGAAATTCCGAGGGTTTTTTTAAACCACTTAATTTTTCTCACTTCTTCTGTAGTCCTGCTATTAATGAAATGGAGCACGTGCAGAAACTGCTAAACTGTATTTTCAATAGAACTGTGTGAAGAAGCTGGCTATACCAGGTCAGATTCACACAGTCAAATTTTATTGTTGATACATTAAAAAGGCAGGTATCAACCCTAAGGATAACGTTTTCATGTCTTTATTGTAATATTTTTTCCTTCAGCTTTACCTGTAGCTATTTTACACCCTCCACCTCTTTCTTATTTTTTTCACAAAACAAAAGACAAAGGAATAGGAAAATAAATTTTTTAAAAGCTACAGTTAAGAGGCATGAGTTAATTTTATGTATTTAGGAGGAAATTGTACATATTTAGGAGGAAATTGTACAGTTTCCATCATTTCATGTAGCCCTAATGCAAGGGGCCTGTCAATGTATGTACGCTGGACAACTCGTCATCCAAGAGGGTCTGCAGCCAGAGGAAGAGCAACTGAAGGAGTAAAAGGTGTTGACTGAGATCCATCTTGCAAAGGTGGCTGGGCAAAGAACATGAAATAGCTAGAAAAGCAGGGAGGGGAAATCCCTGATGTGATAAGGTAAGTGATGATAAGGCAATCCAAACCACAGGAAGGAGATTTCTAGTTTATTTTCTACTGAAGTTAATTCATTTTGTTTCCTGCTACTACACTTCCTGGGGGGAGAAGTGAGGAAGAATCTTAACTGTATTTTACCTCTTACTTGACAAAGATATTGTGAGAATAAACAAGGGTGCTGAGCTGTGGAGGTATAGTGGTAGTGAGGAACATATAACTACATAGGTAAACAGACTATTACTATAATATTATCGTAAATGACCTTGAATATCACATATATATATATATATATACATATATATGTTCAAATTAAATCTGCATATGTCCTATTGAATTTTGTCTCTTCAAACCTAAGTGTAACACAACCTTAAGCCCATTTATTTCCACAGGGTTGGATTTAGACTTTACACTCTAATGAAAGCCAAATACAATTTCAAGAGATTGTATTCGTTCAGTGCAAACCCCAGATCCCCATGTCATGAGAACATGTTGTAAGCAAATTTTTAAGACTTACGATGGTTCTTCAGACACCACTGCTCCTTCCTCCAGCTCTTGAGCCTGCTTATACCATGGCAACTTTGCTTCCACAGGAAGTTTCTCTATGAAACAATTACAAGCATGTGAAAATAGGAAGCATGGAGTAAGCCTGTTATGTGTGCCAGCCTCCTCTCTCTCTACGAGCACGCCTATGAGGCATGTGTGCCTTTATCCACATGGAGGCTGAACACAAAGAAGAAAGAGAGAGAAGGAGACCAAGAGAAAGAGAAAGAAACTCCTTCATGACCGGGACTATTACACAAGGTTATCTCGTCAGATAGTTCACTCTTGCAGCTAGAAGGGCTATGGTGTTCTAAAGCCAGAAGCGAATTAAATAACTTTTCAGACTATGCAACTGGGTCATAAAAGTAGGCACTTTGGAAGGTATTTTTGGGAGGAAGTCTTGCAGGTGTAATGGGCCTCCATTGGCATTGCAAAGGCAAAATGTATAAAACCCTGTGTTTACCCTTAAATTTCAGAACTTCAGAAGACAGATTAAGCTTGTTTTTTGACAAATTATGGAAAGGAAGAAAGCCCTGATTTGAAGAGTGATACCACAGAAAAACAGAGAAACCATAATAAAATGCCCCAGCTATACTTTTCAACTTTATCAGTTCTTCAGCTATGTGGATTTAAAAACATTAACATGATAATTTTTTCTGCCATTTCTGATGGAAAACAGTGGAGCTGCTTTTCCTCCCCTCCAGGATGTATGCCCAGCGTAATGATCTACTCTGCTCTGAGGAGTGCAGGGCCATGCTGCTTTGTGAGCCAAACTCTGCTTTCATGTGGTGTCAAAGTGGAGTATTTGAGCTGAAGGCGGTGGAGCTGTTTTAGCTCTATAGGGGTATAAAGCAAGAGCAAATTTGGCACTATAATTTGAGAAGGAGTTCTGCATTTCACCAAAATGTTCTGGACTAGGATCAGGGGAAAAAACACATATAAAAGGCAGTAAGGCTCAGACCACTGAGGAGAACCAGGGCCAGACCTATTTGCCACTGACAAATCACCTAAGCCTTTCGGGTTTGTATAATGTATGGATTTGTACTTGCCAATGGGAGCAGATTAATATAATTCAGAATAGTGGGGAACTTTCTGTGACTCTATTGTGCACAACAGTGAGCCTTTCCCATACACACACAAAATTTCTCATCTGTCAGTTTTATCATGGAGGAACAACAACTTTCAACTTGATTTCACAACTACCGTAACTTTAGTCAAGCAAATTTCTTGGAGCAAGTTATCAACTGAGGAAAAAGGGACAGTTATAGAGTTACCACTCCTCTCAGAAATAGTTTGCCAAGCTCTTACTCTTAATGTATTTATTAGTGCTATTTAAGGATGAATATTTGCCAGCACAGCTCTTAGTTTAATCTATATTTTACTGCATTTGATATCCAAAATATGTAGGAGATATTTCTATTTATGTGTTCTGCAGCTTGTTCTATGGGGTTTGGAAAGCCAGATCTTACTTCTGTGGTTTTTTTTGTTTGGATGCAAGTGCTTGTAAAAATCAAAAGCTCTTGTGTACCATTGCCTGTTATGTGACTTTTAAAATAGCTTTTCTTTTTTAAAAGTGTACTTAATTATCATCTACACTGTAAAATGAGTTAGAGGATTAGAAATGTTGATGTTGTACAGTGTCCTTTGACAAAAAAAAAAAAAAAAAAGGACTAAAACCCATTCCTAACATGAGCTTTTACCTTTGGAGATTAAAGTAAAATATGTCCTTCTATAAAACAGTTCTAGTAAAAACCACTTAAATCCTATATTACACACAAAGTTGTATTAGATGAATACACCTTCTCTATTAAAACTGAAAGTCATTATTGAATCCAGGGATATCCTATTATTTACCATTACTGGTGTAAGATAAAGTACTCCAGTGTTTGAATAAACTAAAATGAAACTAATGACATGAACTCTTTGCATTCTATTTCTGTTTAGTACAGTGTGTTAAAAGAAGACAGAATTCTGTATTTTTTGTCTTGCTACTTCAGTCAGCTAGGAAGATTTTTCTTCTGCTTTATGTTAATCCAGCTCCAGAATGAAAAAGCAGGTTAAAACTACAATATTCAATAGAGGAAAGGTACTTTTCTATTCCTACTGCTCTAAATTTCTAACTCTAAATCTAACTAGACTTCTAACTTTGTAAATCTAACTAGATTTCTGAAATAAAAAGGACAAATTTCCAGCACATAAATAGAAAATCTGGGTTGGGAGAGACCTCTGGATATCATCTGGTCCAGCTCTCTTCTGAAAGCACGATTCAGCCTTAAGATAAACGGACCTTCAAACGTTTTCTCTTGCTTTATGGAGGGAGAACTGTGAGAGCACTGCTGAACCAAGATGAGGAATAAAATTAAACCCAAGCAAAACAGTATGCTTTGTGTACGACTTTCCATCCCATGGGAAAAAATGGAAGAAAGAAATAACTGCCTACAATCAGAAATTAATCAGGTGTGTACTGCAAAGGGTAGCATAAGAGTTTATCCAGGGTAAAGATGCAAGAGTGGGTTTCCAGCAAACAGCAATTTACTTTATTCCCAGAGAAGTCCCAATGGAAGAGTCTTCTAGACTGATGCAGGTAAGCAAAGCTTTCTCACCTAGTCTTGTACTTTCTCAGGTTGTGTAGCCAGAAGTCAGTTGTGAGTGGTTTGCAACACCTAATTTTTTTGATGCCTTACTGCATTTTGCTTATACCTTATGCTGTAGGCAGACAGGTTCTTGCTTTACCTGTGCTCTGAACACCATAAACAGATAAAGCCCCATGAAAACAACTGACTGACTGAGCCCAAACCCAAACTGAATCTCCATATGAGTCTCAGAGTCATGCTAACACAGTCATAGGGCCTTTTTTTCATCTTGAAACGTGGACAGAGTGAACTCATATTGGCCAGCAAAATGCAGTGCAAACACACCCGTTACTTCCCAGAGGCCCTGTGTCTGGGTTTTGCCACTTTGGTGTCTGGCAGACACAGTGAATTCCCATGGTCCAGATGATAAAACAGAACCTTGAAATTTGGCAAGTGTGCCTATCATCAGTCACTGAGTGCAGAAATTTAAGTTCAAAATTTCACTCTTCCATCTTGAATCAGCATGATGTCACAGGTCACTCTTTTTTCATGGGCCTTCAAAGTAAGTGCTCTTAGTATGTATCAGGATAGCAATTAATTTTTAAAAAGGAGTTGATTTCTTTTTATGGTGAGGTTTAAGTCTCCATTTAGGGAAATTCATTTCACCTGCATTGGTGTATCTCAGAAGTTTTTGTAAGTTAGTTAGAATATAGACACAGAGGTTGTTTTGATACAGCTGTAGACATACACAGACACATGCACTCTCATATACTGTGGAACAGTCAAATACCTGTGTCTGCTGCACCTGGCTACTGTCCATTAATATAATCCAGCCTCCAGAATTTTTCTAACATTTCCACCCATAAGGACCTCTAAACAGGTGCAGAAATACTTTTCCTCTCAACAAAATGTGGGGGATTTACCCCAGTATTACTTTCCACCTGAGGCCCAAGTCAAGAAACATTTCTATACAAATTGTGAATACTCCTTGCTATAAAATGCTTTAAATCTAAGAGTCTGCCAAGTTTTGCAGCCTTGCTAGTAAGAACTTCATGTTGGGATATACAAGATATACAATGCTTGCTTCTGACCTATTTCAAGATCCAAGTTATTAACAGGCACTTTAAAATTATGGTTGCTTTTATCTATGATAAATATCATTTTTATATTTAATTCCTTCTAAAATGCAGGGCAAATTTAGCCCGGATATAATCAGTGAGGTTGAACCTGCTTACACTATGGTCACATTTACATTTATGCTGCTTGGTCTCCTTGATCACAAATTAAGAGTGGAAACCCCAGTACTTGTAAGAAATAGGAAGGGGCCAGCATTCACTCCAAGTTGCTAGCAGGCAGATTGGAATAGGAATGGCAGGCCTTAAAGGTGCAAATTCACAACTCACTGCAGGTGGAAACAGTACTACCAGCAACAAGACAAAACTGCTCAACGTGGAAGAGCTCTGAAAAATTTATGGGAATACTTCTGCCTTATTTACCTTTGGGTTTGTAGCAAGGATTGGGTACAATGCATTCTTCTTTTATGTGCGGCTTTGTTTTAGGACTACAGCCTCCTGTATGCATACCCCTGTAATCAATGCAAAGGACCACACGGTATCTGAGTCCTTGTCCACAGGTCACAGTGCACTGGAGAAATAAAAAAAAAAAAGTGCATGTGATACAGCACAGCAGTGACAAATAAAAGGGGAATACGCAATAGAAGTATGTGTAGGTCAGAAAGCAAAAAATGATGCAGAAACACTCACCTCTGAACATACATTATTTATAATATTAAGTAGTTACGGATAAGTTATAAAACTGACAGAAATTTTCACCTTATGCTTTGCACATTTATTTGTTTTACTCCTAGATTTCTCTTGCAGTGTCACTCTCTCAGCATTGGCTACTTGGCTTATGGCCATCCGCCCCATATTGGATATGCTCAGTAACACCCTGTCAGTTTTGTCTGGAGTCACTCTGCTTTGCTTCGGCAAAGTACTGCA
Source organism: Caprimulgus europaeus (assembly GCA_907165065.1). The sequence goes on from OU015527.1 coordinate 45,754,459, forward strand.
GCTTATGGGTTAACAGGGGTGACACTCAGCTATTTTGGAACATGGCACCAAACAGAATGGGAAACTATTTGGGCCTTCCTCCCTCAGACACTTTCTTGAGCCTTTTTAAATTTATTTTTGGTAAGGCAGATAAATTTTCCTCTGTACAGATTGTTTCAGAAGTGGTTGCAAAGCAGAGGACCAAAACTACCAACCAGTGGGGAGGGCTATGGAAACTACCATAGCAATATTACATTGCTCTTGGATAGCAGCTTTCATCTGGAAATCACTAAACACTTTGCAATCAAGAACACCTCACCTGTGGGTATGCTAGCTTAGCTTCTAAAACCCATTTTACTTGTCAAGAAACTGGAGTGGTAAGAAACTACATTCAGGATTAAGTCTTTACGTACAAAATCAAAATGCTTCTCTGCTTTTATAGAAAGACATTTAATAGACATTTACTTTCACATGGAAGGCAAGGTGAGTCAGGAAAAGACAACTATAATAATTAAAGAGCAGCATCATTTACAGCTTTACATATTTCTGGACATTTATCAGAAATTCATGATATTCAATTTATGGCTGAAAAGTTGTAATAAAGATATACCATTACATGCTTACTGGTTTTGTTTTGTGAATTTCATTTATGTTTCCAGTCTATTACTAGTAGAATGTCACTAGTTAAACATTACAGATCTGGTTTATTTTTCTCTCTTTCTCCTTAGAAATAGACTAGTCAGACTAATAGCATAATTTAAAACACAGATCATGGTAACAAGGAAAGAAAGGAGTGAATGTTCCTACTTCAACAAGCTCAGTAAACTATAATTTAAGATATATTCCTAGTGTGGTAAATAGAAAACCAACAAAGCTAAACTGATTACCGGAGACCATTCCTGAGCAAGCCATTTTGGGCAGTCAAATATATTGCAAGGCTGAACAACAGGCATCTTTGGAGTATACATGCATTTCCACTCTTCCACTGGGCTGATATGCCCCTGAATGTCTTCTTCCACACATGAGACACTGCGGCTTTGAATGCCCCCTCCACAGGATGAGGAACAGGCAGTCCAAGGTGTACTTTCCCACCTGGGGGAAAAAAAAAAAAACAACCTCAAAACAGAGAGGCATCAGGAAAACGAACCCCTGCTGCTCTCCTCACCCCCCAAATGCATAAATTTCTATCTGCAGGAGGGGTTTTTTTCTGATTATTGTAATTAAAAATTAATCATATATGGATTTTCATAAATGGCCATAGCAGCAAAGCACTCTGGTGGCTGCTGTCTTTAAATCATAGATTACTGATATGAAATCCTCTCTCCCACTAACTCAGTGACTACTACCACAGAAACTCTAAATACTTTTAATTTAACTCCTTTCATTTAGTTAACGGGATTATCATATCTTCACAATTCCTCATGTTCTGAGGAATCTGTCACAAATCAATAGAAGCTCAGTGTGATCTGAAACTCATGCTCCTTTTGCAAGAACATACAGGGAAACAGCAGTGTTTCTTTCCAGGAAAACAACTGAAATGAGGAAAAAAAAGAGAAGATGGGAGGAAATTACCAAAAAGAAGTCTTGACTATACTGATAGGATGTGTGGCCTCTGATAGATAAACCAAATGGGCCTTGTTTCCTTGCAGTTGAGGCAGTTAGAGGAATTGAGAAACCATCTTTTCTCTGCAGCTACCATTTGAGAATGTAATGACAAATCCACAGTCCAATGTGTATGTTCTGAAAAGCTATGCATACTTATAAGAATAACTCCTTTTTTACAGTGATGCCTATACATTAGTGTATGGATTGTTTTTTAAGTGTACATATCTGTCCACACAAAATAGTCTGGTATTTATATTATAGCCATTGTCACAGAGCAGATTCGGGACCAATGTCATGATCCAGTGTGGCTATTCCTGCACAGTCCTGTGCATGCCTGATGGTGTGAAAGTGTGCATGTTGTATCTGCCTGGAAACATTTCATAAAATATTTTTTATTTTTTCCAAAGGCAAATGTCATTTTGGTAAGGACATTAGAAATAATGTTTGAAACAATGATTTTGGTAAGAAATTTTCATTTTTTGGACTGCAAAAATTGTTTTTGTGGAAAAAACCCTACCTGTTTCCTCTTTTAGGCAAGAAGGAAAAAAAGTGAAAAGTGAGGATTTTTTTCTCCCACTTAAAATAAGGAATTATTTTTATTAAGTAACAATTACAGGATTACAAAGATTGTTAAGGAATATGAAAAATGCTTATCTTTCCCTCTGATTTTTTATTGTATCAACCCATATGTTCTTATCAGCTCTAGTACATATAAGCACTGCTCACACTTGGCTACTGGCTGAAAGTGACATAAAACTCAATGTGAAATGGCTTATGTTAATAGCTGTTTATGAATGGTAAAGCCCCTGATTAATTCCACGACTTATCACTGAGAAGTGGTGAAAAAATGTTTATACTATGCCATATCCATCATCACATGCTCAGCATAAGTCACGTATGTCAGGAATGGGTAATTTTAGCAATGTTTTTAGTTCAAAAGCTTTATCTGTGGCTCTGCTTCACTTTCCCAGCATACAGTTAAGTTTCTCACTGCCACAAATCTAAATCAAGAGGCCTTAAACTGAAACTTGTGAACAGCAGAAACTGCTGCAGCCAGCCTGAGTCAGCTTTCCCCAGGCATAAAAGTGATATGGCACCAGGGAATTCCCTGGAGTCTCCAAGAAAAGTTTCCAGATGCCTTAGGTAACCTCAGCAATACCAAGCAGCTTAAATCTGGGCAAGCAGTTTGGTCCTTAGGTTTTGTATGATTGTGAGATAGGAAGGTGAAGTTTCTCTGTTGCACAGCTCTTAAAGCAGGTATCACAACTCCTTTTGAGATACAAAAGGTGCAACATTGACAGAGAATTTGTGAAACCAATTGGTGGTGCATTAAAAGTGGGCACTATATCTGCTGAACCATACTTTTCCTCTTTGTGATAAAATTCAAGGCTGAGGGATTGCAATAGAGAAATCTTGCTAAGATGCCTTCAAAGATCTGTTCTCCATTTCTCCTGGAGAGTTTGTCACTCTCCTATGTCCCTGGTGTTACATGCCAGTCTCAGGTAATGCAACCAGACCCTTTCTGGTTTCATTGAAGTTTTTTGTTTGGTTGGTTGTTTTTTTCCTCCTAAACTCTGCAGGTTCAGAGGAAAGACATCTTTTATCCTACTTGACTTGGCCCGGTCTCATGCCAGCCTTGTGGCCTGTTCAGTTTCTGTTGCCTCTGAGGTCTGGAGAAGAGACATGTGGCTGTGTCTTCCCTCTTGGGGAGAGGAAGGAAGACTTAAGCCCTGTTTGTGGGCTCACAAGTGTGGGAGAGGGAAAAGAGGAGAAGCAGCAGTGAAACAGTAGAGGAAAAAAGGGGGTAGAGGTCCCAGCCAGCAGCTGCAGCCTGAGCAATGGATGGTGGGGTTAAAGGAGAATAGTGCAGCTAGGGGAGTGGATGTAAAGGTACTGTTACAGGGTGAGATCATAATCCAGAACAGCTTGAGAAACAGTCTCAGCCTTTTGATCATTTTCAGGGATTTTTTTTTTTTCCAGTGTTACTGAAAGCCAAATACCTCAGGGCATTTTGATCCTTTATTTTGGATTTTCTTCAGCAGTAAAAAACCTCTGCCTAGCTGCCAGCTCAGGATGCTTTTTCTTTAAATACAGTCCCTTCACTGTTAAGTACTGCTGAATCATCCTCTGATATAAAATTGGTCTCCATCTACTGTGAATGTACGTGGCCTTTATACACAATCAAAATAAAAGCTGTTTTATTCGAAGCTAGAGTGTTAAACCTTGTATTAATATTCTGGCTTCTATATTCCTAACTGACAGAGGTTTAATTTTTGAGGTTAGGAGATAGGTATGTGGGGTTTTTTTTAAATACAGAACAGAAAAGTGTTTACACTTTTACAGAAAAAAAATGAATTAGATGCAGGAGTATATTTTACAAGTTTATCTCATGAATATTTGATGATAATGACTGCATTCGTAACCATAAGCACTTAGCTAAGAAGAGAAAAGCCTAATCCAAATGACACAAATAATTTACAAAGGTTGTCAACATAAATGGCAGCCACAATGCTCGGCAAGTAAGTTGCTCTCCTTGTCTCCTCACTCACAGTTTGGGGTGGGTCCAGGATTTGTCTGGAGACTCGGTTGAACGTGAATGCACTGTGCTTGCACATTAATGCTGAAAGCTTTCTGCATTAGGCCTCATCATGGTTTGAGAGAGGTTGTTTCCTCACCAGGATAAGACTAAAAAGTTGCATAGGGGATTCTTTCTGATTTCATACTCCATGACACAATAATTTAAAGAAGGAAACACAGCAATATAGTATTGCAGGTTCAAGCAGTATTTCAAAACTAAAAGGTTATTATCCCTCAGCTACCAAACATTTATATCAGCACCAGTCTTATTCACTGCTTTAAGAGTAATTACTCATGTGATTATTTCCATGAGAATCTCAAGTCTTGCATTAAAGACATTTTAATTGTGAGATATTTAATAAGACAAATCAGGTCTTGATCCTATTCCTGCCCCAATCTCTGATTTCTTAGAAAAGCCAATGGATTAATGCCCCTGCAGATGGCATTAACATGAGTTTGCAGAATCAGAACTCAACACTCACACTGTCTAAACTCAAAATCTGACCATTTAGAAGCATGCAAGAAGCAGCACTGCTGGAGAGAGAAAGTCTGATGGTTCATTACAAAGCCATAGGTATAATCCTGTCCAGAGACAAGTAGAGGGAAGAAAAAGGAAAGATGTGAGAGGAAAAGAGAGATGGGAGTGGGGGGTTGAGGAAAGAGAGAAAGAAAGGGACCACACACTTAATAAGTCTGTGTAACTGCTTCAGCTAGAATATCAAATATCATTTCAGTTCTGCATCAACAGAATTTATAACGGCAGATTGACACTTGAATGAATCCCGGTTAATCTGCAGGATTTCAGAGCAAGAGAAAAGCAGTATCTGTTAACTTAGTTTGAGAGCAAAGCAGAAATGCAGACAAGAGAAAAGAAGGAAATGTATTTGTTAATAGTAGCACCTGGTTGACTGTTTTACGTACCGAGGAAGGGGATGGTAGAGGTCATAGGGCATGATCTGCTTGTATCCATCACTGTTAGGAACAATAATGCCAACCCTCTGAGTAGAAGGTACACATAATAAAATAAACACTAAATGATTACATTACACAACTTTTTTTTTACACAATATTACAAAAAACCCAACATATTTTACCTAAGTTGCTATCACATTTAAAACAAAACTTATGCTCCCATCCTACTATTCCTGAGTCATTCAAAGAATAAATCACCAATTACTGCTTTATTCTTATGAATATATTACAGTATGAATAAGAAGCAATCCATTACCACAAGTGATCCAAATTAGTTGTCCAAATATTATTTAAATTTTATGAGATTAGTCTCTGACACTAAAAAAAAAAAATCAATTCATACTTTATTGGAGTTTGGATCCAAAGTCACTGAATATAGTAGGAAAACTTCTATGTGCTTCAGACAGCTCTAGATCAAACCCTTTTAAAAACTAATTCATAGTTGTTTCTACCCTTCAGATAAAACACATGCTTTTACAGGGGCCAGGATTAGAAATTCAGGGAATTCTAGTGCAAGAATTCAAATCTGCAATTCTTGCCTCTCCACCTTAAATCAGTAAAATTTCATTCATCTTCAGAACTTTGGGTTTTTCTGGAAGAAAGAAGGAGCTGAAGAGAAGTGTAACATGTCAGGTTGTTGTTTTGTTTGCTTGTTTTTGGTGTCTAGAATATTTTTATGGATTTTGACTCATGGTAAGTCTACTCATGTTGTCTCTCAATTATCAATATTTATTAACACGATCTAGATAATCCCAGAGCACTTCATTTACCAGTTTCACCAAAGCCACTGTGCAACAGGAGACCTAGATGGGGCAGGTGGGCAGAACCATCAAAGATTGAATGCCAGTTGCATTAAAATAAGAAGTGTGTCCTTACGCAAGTTACGGCGAGAGGAAACTGACTGAAAAGTGTAAAAGTTTTTTTTGAGAGCCTTATACAGATGAAAGGTGCTAGGTATGCTGCTACAGATGTTTGCAAGGGGGAAGGAGCAAAGGAGGGGGAAAGGAGAAAGTATTCTCCATCCTCAGCACAGCTCACTGAAAAATGCTGCAAGCATTCAAAGGAGTCTTGACATGCTAAGGCTAAAGCGGTCTATCCTCCTTTCAGTAAACAGGGTTTTTATGTGCATAACTTGTTCATGATAGGAGAATAGATCTAATTGTGTTTTCACAGCAAGGAGTCAGCACCAGGTCAGCCTGCTGGAATTTTCCATTTAAAGAACGGGAAGATGCTGGAGCCCTGGAAGTGTGTAACAGGGACTAGACAGCTCCCTCTAAGATTAGCAGCCTCTGAAGTCAAAGGAGCCCTGTGCGTGAGTGTGCATATTTGCATCTTCAGAGAGCTGCCTGTCTCCACAAAAATCTAAACATCTAGGAGAGGCAGTTCTGGCACTGGGAAACTTTGGAAAAGACAAATGAGTCATTTAGAGTATGGCAAATGAACAAGTCTTTTCAGACTTAGCTTGATGGGTAAAAGCCTGAAGTTTCAGAAATTGTGTACTAGTATTTTAAGGAGATGGAAGGGGACATTTTCTGAGTTTTTTTGCTCATGCTTCTGGGAATCTCTACTGTTTTCCTGACTCTTCTACCAATGCTGCTGAAGTTCCACTCTGAAGGCTTTTGTACTTTCCAGCTCATCAGCTTGCTGAGGAGCGGCTGGAAGAAAGATTAATATATCAAGTTCAGAAACAAAATAATTATACTATAAAAGCATCTACTGCCTAAGAAAAGAAACATATTTCAAAACATTTTTTCACTCATTACAGTGAGAAATATTTTCTTTCTAATAAACACGGTCTGTATGCACAATCCAGGTCTGCATGCATTAGAATGCATAATATCTAAGGCCATTCCAATGGAAATAAACATACCACATCCAAACACTATTACGAAGATTAAATAACACTTACAAAGCACTAGATTAATATTGTCATTGGAAAAGTTTGGCCCTTAAAGAATTTTGCATACATAAATAGCATTTCTGTAAATGGTATAGAGCTCCACAGAATTACCAACAATGTCCTTGGGCACATGTGAGGGGCTGACAAAGGCTCTCATTTTGTTACAGCAAGATAATGATCCCCAGCAACATTAAGTGGCATGGACACAGTGAGGAAAAAACTCACACAATAATACACAATGGCTTAATTTATGACTTTAAAAATCAGCTTAAAGATACAACAGAACAGCAGATGGGCATTGTGCCATTAATGGCTACTGCATCCTTCCTAGCTAGACTTGTGTGGTTTTTTGGTGTATGTTCCACAAAAAAACAAGTCTAAATGAACTATTTAAGAAATATTGTAGAGATTACTTTGGTGAATCCTGTACTTTTTGACTGGACAAAGTGGTTTAAATTCCATGTATTTATCAGTCCAAGATGGAAGAGATATAGTTTATGGGCTTTACTCATACAGTGCAAAAGGGGATGGTGTGCTAAATAAACAGATCAAATAATTCCTCTACTACTCCAAGATTTCTGGCTGATCACAGAAAATTGCTAACAGGACTCATTCACACAACACCTAGAGCAAACCTGCTTTGGCAGGAGCATGAGCAAATTATTATTTTGAAGATCTGTTGTGTCTCATGTGTGTGAAATCTCTCATGCATTTCAGACCAACAAGTTGTGTTATTTACTCCACAGATTGATTTGTTTTCCTCCTGAGTGCTGGCAGCTTCAGCACAGTTGGTCTTCCAAGGCACATCTCCAGCTGGAGTGGGAGCTGGAGGTGAGTGTGTTGAACCCAGGTCTGTAATTTCTGCAAACATTCCACTTTCCCCTGGGATGGGTCTCCACAGGCATGCTTCTTGAAAGTCATGTTTGGCATCATTTTCCCCAGTATCTCCTTTTCTTCCTTAAGCTAACTCCTTAGCATAAATGACAGGTGTAAGTGCCTGTCTCCTGTGGCTCCCCAATGTCTCTCTCCCTGATAAGGTGCCAGCCCAGACTCTTCAGGACACTCACACGTCTCTGGCTCATAGCCTTCACTTCTACTGTGGGCTCTGTTTTCCTGGGGGTTTGCTACCTGCAGTGTTGCAGCCATAGGGTTGCCCAGACTCCTGGGTGGCTGGAGCTGTTACACTTCTTTGCTGATGAGTCTTGCACAGCAAATATTTAGGCCTTTGCTGAAATTTGTCAGACTTGAGAGTAAATGATGTGCATGGCAGGGACTATGCCATCTAAGCCATGGTCTAAAATATGTGTGCAAAGTATTATTAACATTCAGCAAATAATAAGAAAAAGTTGAGGCAGCTTAAGCTGGCTGTGAACAGCTAATTCATTAAGTGAAAGGAAACACTTAGAAGACCTGAAAAAGTTCATCACAGAAGATGAGAGTTTAACATCTGAGCCAGTGTCTTCCTGAGAGCTGTGATTATCATTGGACTGACAAAAGGCTTGTGAAAAAGACTTCAGTTTAACAGTACAAATCCTGACACTAATCATTGAATCATAGAATTGTTTGGGTTGGAAGCGGCCTTTAAAGGTCACCCAGTCTAACCCTTGTAGTAAGGATGATCATTTTCAACTAGATCAGGCTGCTTAGAGCCCTGTCCAACCTGACCTTGAATGTTTCCAGGGATGGGGCTTCTACCACCTCCCTGCGCAACCTGTTCTAGTGTTTCACTACCTTATGGTAAAAAAGTTTTTCCTTATATCTAGGCTAAATCTACCCATTTTTAGTTTATAACCACTACCCCTTATGCTACCACTACAGGCCCTGCTAAAAAGTCTGTCCCCATTGTTCTTATGGGCCCCCTTGAAGTACTGAAAGGCAGTATGTGATACACCTTCCCCTCACAGTGCTCTGTGAAGATGCCAGTGTGACATTATCACCTTGTGCTACAAGAACACTTTCTGCCCTGAGAGACAGGTATTGAGGCCCAGTATTGAGACAGGTATTGATAGCCAGTATCTGTTAATGTTTTCCATGTGTTACACTGTAAAACATCAGGATAGATGACATTTACAGTAACATTAGAGGTACAGGAAAAATTGTCTTTTGAATGCCTGCTTTGGCAGGTAGAGAGTATTGTAATTTTCAATTGCACTACCAGTATGAGTTATATTTCTTGTTCCTGGACCACCATGCTCAACCTTGAGATACAGATAGTACTGTGGTCCTCTTATCACATTGCACTCTATCAGTGTGGAACCTGAAGAACTACCATGTATTTTGTACTTATATATTCTTTTATATATTCCTAGTATTTTACGGATTGGTAAAAGCTAATGCCCCCTACCTAAATATTTTTAAATGGATTGTCAGTGTATACATAAATAACCTACTTACAAATGCAAAGCACTGTCAAGAAAGCTATCCTGTGTCAACCTCCAGAAAAATTTCATACCTTAGACAGCATGTCTGTTCAGCATAACAGTATCTCACCTTTATAATAATTGACTTGTTCATTGTGTGTAGATTTAAAATTCTAAGAAATATGTGGTTTACGTATCATTGTTATAGACTGCTAAAAACTTATCTCTTTACAGGGCTTCAAATGGGTGTCATCAATTGGAAGTGGCAAAAATCCTTCCTTCCTGTAGCATGACTGTAAGGCTTCTAAAAATGTTATCCTTTAAAAATTCAGTTTAATAGTTTATGGTGGTTTGGATGAGCAGTGTTTGATAAAAAATATGGAAATTTATTGTTATTTTCAACTACTAAATGTTAACAACTGAATATCCAGTCAAAATCTCTGTAAGTGACCTACCTACTACTTACTGTAGTTTTGGTCTCTTCTAGGACTTAAAAATACTATATTTCCTGTAACTCTTGGGAAGACAGATACCTATATCTGATACTCACAGCAGTACAAGAACTGCAGAACTATTTTCCCACCTTACAGTTTGTTATCTGATGCATCCTGACATCTCTTTCTGCCTTTCTGTCTTTCTTCAATACGAACTATCTCCTTAGAGCTGAATTTGCTTTGCCATTCACATCTTTTAACACTTCAACAAATGCTTCCTGTCCCACTCTCCCTGACTGTTCTGACAAAATAATTTTCTAGCTTAATTTAAATGCCTTCTATCCTGGCCAAGACTTCAAGGTTTTGTCTGTTTGCCTTGAGATGAAAAGTTACTCTTTAGGTAGCAGGAGTATCTGCAGCTCATCTTTATCCTGCTCTTCAATTGAGGTGAACCCAATTATGACTACCAGAACATTGCCACTGCTATCAGCTCCTTCTCCATCTACAACTCCTGTGTCTGGAAGCATACATACTGCCATCTCTACTAGAATGTATCATCATTTCCATTTCAGCCTTCCTGAAATCTTACCTGGTGGTTCCTTCCCTGCTGCTCCAAATTGTTTTTGACCTCCTAAAGTTCTCCCCACCTTTCTACATGCAGAATTAATCACCTTATGTAATTTATTCAGCAACCTTTGTAGTTCCTTGGTAAATTCAGAACTGTTCAAAAATCACTCTCTATAAATATACAGTTGAATTTACTGATCGTTGACTGTGTTCTCACATTTGCAGTCAGCATACTTTTTGCTAATACCAGTCTCACTTTTCCAACACATGCAATTTCAGCCATTCTGTTGGAAAAGGCTTGTTCTCTATTCTGCTTTGATGGCTAAACCCTTCATGTTCCATTTTCCCCTGGAATGGCTATCTCTTGCTGTCTTTAGGGTCTTTCATATACATGTGATGGTCTGTGGAAATTGAGACCAAACCCAGCAATCAGAGGCAACCAAGGTTCAGACAGTACTGCAAGCAAAAAGGCTTTTTCAAATCCCCCTGTAACATATTAAGAATTTAAGTAAAAATGCAAATCCACAGAAATGACCATTTGCCTGAGATAGAAATCAAGGAAGGGCATTGTCATGACCACATCCATGCAAAAATATGGGGTGTTGTGAAAAAGCCCTGTGGTAACTGTGGGATATTTTATGTGGCAAAGTGTTCAAAACAAAGTTTAAATCTATCATATGTCCCAGTTGAGGGCAATAACAATAAATGAGTCATTGTCTCAGACCCCTCTCATCACCATAGATCTACTGTGTAGACCAGAAAGTGCAGCCCATTTTTTCAGGAACATACCAGCAATCCAGTTTTGTTCTTCTTCCAGGAAGAATGTAGTGAAAATAGGAGCACTGCACTGCTGTGATACTTGGCTTAAAATTGCTATCTAGTGTCACACTTTTAGGGAAGCTGATAACAATCAAAAAAAAATTATGCATTTGGAAATTTCTTTCTTCAGCTGCCAATTTGTAATGAAGTGAGGAGACTTCTGTTACTGATTACGAGGATACTGTATGTTGCCCTTTTAATAATTTATATTTACTCATTGCTACCTCCTTTTCTTTTGAAGGAAATACATGAAAGTTATGCACATCTTGCACTATTGCCCAAGAAACAGTATAAACTTTCACATCACCAAGTTTCTTTTTGCTGCCCCCTGCCACCACCCAGTATGGATAGTTAAGTGAGAATGCCAAAAGATGAGTGGGCATTTGATGGGTAGAAAAGCAGAGTTAGCCATTTTACTGGAGGACTCCATAAACTGTGGATACGTGAGAATACCTTCAGGTCTCTGAGTGTTGAAAGTCTTGCTTGAACTAGAGATTTTTCCCTTTTCCACAGGTACTAACACCAAATAGAGCCTTTTTAACTCAGAAAACCCCACATGAACATATAGCATAGATAGGCAAAAAATAGAGGAGATGATTGGTAAAAATGCAGAACAATGCAGCTGGGAAGGCTACTTAAAACCTGAAAATTAATTCTAGAAGCAGCACTGACATTAATCCAAAAAGTATTCTGGTGAGCAGATCAATGATGAGTGGGGTAAAAGCTTTTTTCATATTTTTAAAAACTGTATTTTGGAGGAATGTCTTTGAATTATTAAAGAAATGGTATCTTTAGCTTATAGCACCCCAGAGTTGTCCTAATTAAGTGTTCAGAACATTCAGTTAAGGCAAATGTAAAAAGACTTTTTCTCAAAGCAAAAGAAAACTCCATTCACCTTTCATTAGAGGATACCAGACAGGAGGATACTGATGATAGCTAAAAAAACTCCCCTAAACCCTCCAGGCTGTGAAGTTTCGGATAGTTAAAAGATTTGAAATTAATTAAATATGTGAAATATTAATGTTGGATTTTGCCATAATGAAGGGGAGTAGACTAGATCGAACTGGGAACTAATTACATCAGTAGACATTATACATGCATTTGCCAGTCAAGTATGGACTGTTGTAAAATCTTAATGGACTGGAAGTAAACAAATCTTTTCTTTCTATCTTTCTAAGGCAGGAGCTGGATCCCAAAGAGGGTCAATGAGAGAGGCTGTATAGGGCATTGTTAGTATGTAAGGACAAAAAAGGGGTTGGTGTCATGATGCATCATGTATCCTGCAAGTTACTTATTACCTGTCAAACTTAGCTGGATGGGCCACCTTTACTTAACCTGGAAAAGGAACTTGTATAAATTTTATGTTTGATAAATAACCTTCCACACACTGCTGCTCCTCTGTGTATGTGAGAAACTGGGTTTGCAGAAAGAAAAGTTGATTTATTTTCAACTTCCATTCAGTCTAAGCTTTTTTTGCTACTCAAGATGCCAGCAATACTGCTAATTATTGCCATAACAAGCACAATAAAGTAAAAAGTTTTTATGCTCTAAGCCTGAAGAGGCAACTAATTGCAGGTCCACACAATACTCATGGTATTAATTTAAACTTTTCTTTCAGCCTGCCCTTTGCTGAAAACTTTAATGTAAGCTCTCCTACAGTAACTCCTCTCAGCTGCTTTATTCAGCGCCTCTGTGGTTTTTCATGATTATTTTCTGTGGCATTCATTGACACACCATAGAAACAGTCAGCAACCACTAACCAGCTATGCCTCACTGGAACTAGGTTTGCCAGGAAAAATTAACATCTTCATTTTATACCAGCAGAGCAGAGCGGCTCCCACATAGTGAAGACACTGCAGAGCCAAGACACCCTCCTCACTCATGCTCCTGACCTGATGTTCTGCTTCACCTACCCTCTTCCTGACCATAAGAAAGCACTGGGAGTCCAGAATTTACCACAGATTTCCTCTGGTTTTCTGTCTGGGCTGTTGATTCTTGAATTCTTTACAAAGGCACTTCTGAAAATAATAATTTGCAATTTGGCATTCCGTGAGGATGTTTCCAAAGAGCCAGTTCCTTTCTGTTACTGCCTGTGCCCTGGGATGGCATAGCTGTACTTCTGAATGACTCTCCCTCCCCTCAGGGTCATTATATCAACAACTTTGCCTTGTCATGTCATATAAAACAAAAATTACTTCCTGACATCTGCCCAACTGTTATTTTTTTTTCTATCTTTCCTCCCATGCAGTCTTTCCTGACCATGCAGTCATCTGTCTTACCATTTGAGAATATGCCATTTAAAATTATGGGGAAAAATATGGAAAATATCCATAGTGCAAATTCCAGAGGCAAATGACATATTTGACTCAGAACTGTATTTAAAAAAAATAGCAGCTTAGTCTTTAAAAAAAATAATAAAAAGAATATACATAAAATTACTTTCTTATTGGTACTGTGAGGGGTGAATCTAAAAGACAAGTTCCATATCAATTCACACTTTTCAGCAAACCTTCTTCTGAGATGTTCATATTTAGGTTTCTTACCTGTTCATACCTGGCCTCTACTTTAGTCATTGTCTCAAACAATTCAAAGGAGAATTCAAAGAAACAGTTTTTGGTCTGAGAAAATCACTGAGGGAAAAATACAAGAACTTTATTACAGTAAGGTTTCTAGTTGCAACTGTTACTATATTTAAATAATCTGATAAATGTATTTATTTATTTGTTTGCTTGTTTGTTTGTTTTTGGTGGAAAGTACTAAGACAAGAAAAGCCAGATACTGAACTTGACAGAATATTGTTAAAGGAAAAAATGGTCTTGTTGCACTGCAGGAAAGCAACCTCTAAGTTGAAAAATCACTTCTGACTATGTGCTCAAAAGGAAATACTTTTCACAAAGCCCTAGTTAAGCTGCATTCTTAGTATTATACCCTTAATTCATCCTAATGAAATACATGATCAAGTATGTAACTTAAAGAAAGTATAATACAGCTGATATAACATTGGATTTTGAGATTTGATATTTCCACTTTTTAATTCTGTGATACTTTCACTTCAAATTTAAAACTATGTTAGAACATTTCTAGTTTTTAATTATTTACAAGAATTACCATTACACATGTGGGTTTTGGAACAAAGGAATTTATCAGGATAAATGTGTCTTCAGTGACAAAGAAATCTGAGTGTTAACTCCAGGTTTGTTACGAAAATCTTCTAGAAGAGGTAAAAACTATATTTGGCTTGAACTGATTTGTTCTACTCTGATAATGCCTAGCTAGCCTAAAGCTGGTGTGCCTGGTCTGGAGAGCAATCACTCTCAGTTGGGTGAATCCATAATCCCTTAAATCCCTAAAGCACCTTTCTTCCCCTGGCTAGGACATCTTTTTTCTACGGCAACCTCCAGAAGTCTGAAGGGCTATAGCAATTTTTCAGGTGACATTTGCTTGAACTTGCTTTGTCAAACTTGGTGCAAAACTCCTCCCTTAGTTTAGAGGGAAAGGAGCAGGTAAAAAAATGGCTTCAGGGCATCCTTGCACATATACCTGCCTGACTGCCCTTAATTGCCCTTAACCATCTTTTAGCAAAGCCACACAAGAGAACCAAAAGGTTTAGATTGCACAAATAAATGCTTGCTGCTTATGAGCAGCTGCAGACTGATTTCCACTGAAGTTCAGGTGAGTCAGTGCAACAAAGGACTGGTCCTTTTTGTGGTTTTGTTCAATTTCTTACACCTGGGAAATTTGAATGTGATCTTACTTTTTTATTATCAGTCTTCAGAGGAAGAATGCTTGTCAAGGGAGCAGAGAGGAGTCTTTTGTGCAGGTCTATTGATAATTAGAACAATTTCCCGCGTTATATTCTTACAAGCATCATGACTGCAAGTAAGCTTCTATTAAGGAGATAATGTAAAAAAACCCCATTAAAATAATCCCTTTAACTGTGATGACAACCATGTTCCAAAAACATTTTTACCTCAAAATAATTTTTCCCAACTCACTGACATTTAAGATATGTGTTGATCATGGGGTGGTATCATGGACAATTTGTTTTCTCACAATTTATAACATTTAATGAGGCAAAACACAATCTGAGGGGAAGAAACAACCATTTCAAATCAGTCCTTGCAATGAGGACAGGCTAAATAGAGGTCTTCTTCTACACATGCATCCTCAGGAAGAGAAAGAGTTTGCATTAGGGGCTAAATGACATTGTGAGCAATAGTGACAGAATATTTTCCTACTTTATTTTACTCCTTTAGAGCCTAGTCTCTTTTAAAATTAGATCTGACTAACCTTGCAGGACAAGGATCCAGATTACACTCTTGAAGTTTTGGCTTTGGCTTGATATTTTCAGGATAATAGTGACAGTATTGATCTGCTACTACTCGGTTGCTTCTCAGATCAAAACATTCAGCAGATGTCAGCTGATAACCTGCAATACACAGTGAAAGAGACAGTATGTGATGTGATGTGATGATGTTCTCCCTGTCTCTCTCTGAAGTGTGTCTGAGGTCTGGTTTGGTAAAAAGCAAACTGACAATATCAGCACTTTTGGACATAGCAGCTGTTGTTTTACAGACCAGATTGAAAATAATTTCAATCATATGTAGTAGGAAACAAAAGATAACTAGTATGGTCAAATAAAAATTCAGAAGCCTAGAGCAAAAAAAAAAAAACCAAAGGCCAAGGTTTCTTGGTCACCAAGATTCAAACACTCAGTTTTAGTTCAGCTAAAGCTGCAGGTGGGGATGGGCGCAAATGGAGACATCTTGTGATTCCAAAGCAGGCCCTGACCACACCCGCCCTTATGTTTGATAGCTGTAGCATTAAGTGCAGTCATGTGGATATCAAAATGTACTTTATGTACAGATTGTGATATGATACTAAAAAATCTACAGGCCATTACCACTTTTGCTACCTCCCTCCCTTCATTTAGATGTACCTACTTTGATTTTCAGTTTTTGCCCATTTTAAAGGTCCAAATCTCAGTGCAGCAGCTGGGACAGATCCTGTGTGCAGATGACTTTTTCTAGAATACAGTGATAATTCTTTACCTCCTCCACAGGAAGCTGAACAAGGAAAGAAATCAGTTTCTCTCCATCGGTGAATGATGGGCTGATAGAAGATAAACTGAACTGAACTGTCAGCAGCGCCAGCAGAGCGGATCTGAAAAAGATGTGATGCCAAAGAGTGAACCTGACATAAATACTGGGAAGAAGCATTCTGCCACGTGCATCTCACAGCTTTGAGACATCTTGCAGCTACATGAACTACCACAGATACTTTGCAAAAGGAAAATTAAATGCACAAAACAGAGCACAGGCTGGTGGCAAAATCTTGTCTGCAAAGAATAGTCAAATAAATTTCCAGGAATAATCAGTAGCATTTCTGACCATTCTGAGACCTTGTTCTGAAATAATGCATGCGTGTTAAATGCATGGTTAGTGTTACTGAACAATTTAATGGAGACAGAGGATTTGGACTGATCTTTATTCCGTCAGGAAATTACCTACCAATACCTGCTGTCCCTGCCACATTGACATGGATTTTAAAGCTTTAATATTTCCCAAACACCCTCTGAGACCATGTATATTATATTAGATCATTCAGAGTAAAAAATGAGAGGCCGTGCTGTGAGAAACACAAAAGTACAAAAAATCAATTTTTTTTTTTTTCAATCTGAGGTGAGGTCTCTTTTTCATTATTCTTTGTGGTACTGTCAGTATTAGAAGACTGACCTTCTTACTTTATTTTGGCTGCAAAAATGTTCCTTTCAATCATAGGCATGGACTCTTGGCTGTAGCTAAGTGCATGTTCAGGAAACAGTCTTTAGCACCTACAAGTACTGCCAGCTTTTAAGCTTCACTATGCTTCCAGTGCTTTATGTGCTGAATATATTTCCCAGGAAAACAAGAGTTTGTAGTGCCACAAGTGCAATAAGAAAGGAGAGCTGCACACTGCTAAAGCAGTAACACTTGCACCTGGCCCAGGAAAAAATCCTTCCTGTTTGATAGCTGTGCTGATTAATACAGTTATGGGGACTTAAAAATCTCTGCAAGGTATCTCTTGTCCTTAGCTTTAAGCATTTGATGAACAGCTGGCAAAGGAAGAACAATGCTGCCACTAAAAGCCTCTCCTACTTGATTATTTGTCATAATGCATTGGTGTTGCTTGAGCATCTGCACCAGTGGCATAATGCTATCGCAAGGAGAAAACTGCCAAATCACCACCAGAAAAGAAGAACCCTTCTCCAAGTCATTACTCCTACTCTCAGGAACCATCCTCCCTGTTCTTTTTTTCAGACTGTTTAAAATGTTTCATTACTGCTTCCTTCCCCCACATTTAGAACAAATTGCCCTGTTCTGGAAACACCATTTTTCAATCTGCCTTTCTTTTTCTAGATTTCCAGACACCAAGAGATACCGTTAAACAGTAGACTGTGAAACAGAAGCAAGAATATGACTGTGGTGGTTTTAGCCTGGCTGTTAGCCAAACACCAAACAGCCACTCACTTACCATCCCCTTATGGGATGGGGGAGAGAATCAGTGGGGTAAAAATAATAAAACTCATAGGTTGAAATAAAAACAATTTAATAATTGAAATAAAATAATAATGACAATAATAACAGGAATATACAAATGAGTGATGCACAGTGCAATTGCTCACCACTTGTGGACCAATGCCCAGCCCATTCCCTGTCTAGAGATCCCAGAGCAGAGACAATACCAAAAGTGAAACCACAATCCTGGTATAGTGAGAAAGAGGAAAAAAACTTTCTGGCCAAACCTTTTTTATATACTGCAAATGATGTGATATTACATGGAATATCCCATTGGCACATCCAAATGCCAGTCTGAGTCTATTAATCTTACTATGCTCTCCCACAATTTCTTCTCCACCTGCAGACTACCAAAACAGGGAAGTCAGAACATGCTTGATTTTTCTCAGAAATAACTAAAACCACCATTATCAACATTCTTCTCATAACAAATCCCATACTGAAACCAAAACAGTGTTGTTCTAGCTACTAAGAAGAACGTTAGCTCGAGGCCCAGCTGAAACCAGGACAATGACAAATTGAGCTGAATCACATAATCTGCGTTGTTTGTTTTGTTTTCTCCTGTAGATGGACAGAAACATGATTACAAATCAAAGCATATATTTAAGAGAGGAGGAAGGCAAAAATACTGCAGGATGCGTTGATGGATGTAAGAGATCTGGCCCACCAAGACTAAGGCTGCCCTTTCCTAATTAAAGTAAACACTGATGCAAATTCCCAACAGGAAAAAAAAATACAGCTATAGCAATACAGCTTCTTCAGCAAATGGGAGGTGTTTTGCACGGATTAATATCATTTGAGTCTATGTGTAAGAAACAGGGCACCTAAGTCCTTGTGTGGGATTGTTGCATTAATCACACACTTCAGAAGGGTCTTTCTGGGCTCATGAAAGCCTCATGCACTCTTGGGAAAAATGTTCCATTGTGCTGGAAGCCATTCGGGGAGGTCTCTGATCTGAGTGTGCAGAAAAAGCATTCCCTGGGGGGAATTCTGCTCTTACTTTTTGGTTTTTTAAGGATCATCAGTGATTCTTAACTGCAGAAGATCTACTCAGCAGTACGGTCTTCAGTGAATCATTAAGAACAGACCAAGAGCTCACACAGAGCCTACTACTAAAGTTCACATTTAAAAAAAAAAAAAAAAGAAGACACAAGAGTTACTCTCCCTACAGACTATTCCTGCATGTCTGCAAAATCATGTGCCTGTTTTGACACAGAGAAAAGACAGATGTACATCTTTTCCAGCCTAATGTGGAAGTCACTCATACAGTAATAGATAGGAAAGAATTACAATGAGCCACAGCCACAAGCTAAATTCAAACAAAACAAGCAAATTAAAGAAGCAGAAACAGTATCGTTTATTATTTTAAGGAGCACTGTAAGCAGAAGAGGAACAATATACAGTGATTCCACACAGCAAAAATTTCTTTTTTATTTTGTTTGACAATTTGTTAAAGCTAAGATCTTGATCCAGGAGAAAACATCAGTGGCTGCTTGAGTCTTGCAGAACTTGAAGTGAGACTTGATAGCTTAATGTTTTAAGAAATATCTTGGTTTTGCTGCATAGGGCCAACTTCCACACATTGAAATACTCAGAATTTTTTACCCATGCATTATTTGCAACACTCTGCTAGCTATGAGAAATGCCACAGCTTCAAAAAGACATGGTCAATACTTGAGAATCTTTACTTAGTCCTCTAACTAAAAGTGAATTTTGCACCCTTAGGTCATTGAACCATAAAAAATTGGAAATCATTCATTATGTTTGCAAATAAAACCCTATCTACATTTATTAACAGCAGACAGCAGAAGTACTCAGATCTTGCAGCACTCAGCCCTGAATCTGTGCATTGCAATCCCCTAAAGATCATCCTTGACTTCCTTTAGGTTTCAGGGGAGTTTGGACTACTCCAAACATGAGAGCAGCTCTCATCACTTTGTAAAACCGAAGAGGATATCGCTAGTCTTATAAATAGTTGGTTAAAATTAGAGTCCTCAGACTATCCATCAAAAATTAACTGTCTAGCCTACAGTCACTAGCAACAGACTTATCTTTTTTTTTCTTGTAGAAAGACCTTGAAAATAAACCATTGCTTGTACTCTGCTTTTTAAAATAAATTTTGTAAAAGATAATCTGGCATAGTGAAACAGAAGCACAAGCTGCTACTCAGGTGGAGTTTGTGATTGATAAAATGAGGTATTGATCTTGGAGATACCCACAGAAAGTTGAACAAAAACAACAGACCTCATAATTCAAACATAAAAGCAGCACAATCTTTTCAAATTATTCTGATCTGTTCTATGATCAAGAGACTGAAATAACCACCTTTACTTTTGTGCTGTTATTTTTCCTGTAGCCCCAAAGTCCCCTCAAGCCCAAACATTTGATGCTTGATTTTGGCAGCATATGCCTGAACCATTTGTTTATGTTCACTGAAGAGCACATGGCCTGGCCTACAAAACTGCACTAAGTTTACTTCAGGGGTTGTGAAATTTAATCAGCAGTTTATAACTAGCATTGTTTCTAACCCGCAATTATCACTGTTACTTGTAGGGTTAAACCATGAAAAGTGCATTCAATAAGATGATCCCATTTTATGAATTTTTGTGTGTTGGGGGAAAAGGAAAGACACCTTTTATTTCTCTGTGTTTGTGTCCTAAACTGTGAAGAGGGAAAGGGAATTACTATTGCATACCATCTTTTGTATTATGGTATTTGATCTGGTAGATTATGATCTAGCTCCATGCCACTATGCTTATTGAAAAAGTTCTAATGGATTTTTCCACATTATTATTGCAAATGCTTTCTGCAAGTATAAAATCTCAAATCATTTGGTTTGATCTATTGCAGTGACCATGAAATGTTGGAATTTGAGATCCTCAGGGCAGTGAAGAAGGTGCACTGTAAGTTCACCACCCTGGATTTCAGGAGAGGAGACTTTGACCTCTTCAGGGATCTGCTTGGTCACGTGCCATGGGATGAATTCCTGGAAGGAAGAGGGGTGCAGGACAGTTGGAACATACTCAAAGATCTCTTCCTCCAAGCCCAGGAGCAATGCATCCCCACAAAGAGGAAGGCAGGCAAAACCAGCAGGAGGCCTGCATGGATAGACAGGAAGTCTATGAGTCTATGAGTTTTACCTAGAAATTATTACAACCATTGTATATTTTTTGTAAATCAGGAAATCAGAATGGGAGATATTTATGACTATTGCTAAAAAAAAAAAGTGCTGAATGCAAACATGGGTTGACAGAAGCCAGCAATACAGACCATGTTACAGAAGCACTTCCAGCTGAGTCCACTCTACAGAAGTGACTTAGGGAAGACTAATCTCAAGAGGTAATATTGTTTTATGATGAAAGGACTATATTCCAATAGCTTAACCAAAGTTTTTCAGTCATTTCACCTAGGTAACACAAAACTGGACACTCTCACAACTAAACTTTAGCTCTTAACATTTCTGGTTTCAGGAGAAGCTGAGAAGGCAGAGATACTGAATGCCTTCTTTGCTTCAGTCTTTATGGCTAAAAGTGCCCCTAAGGAACCTCAGATGCTAAAGGGAAGAGAGAGGGTCTGGAGGGAGGAAGACTGCCCCTTGGTTGAGGAACTGGTCAGAGATAGTCTAAATAAAATCAATATACGCAAATCCATGGGCCCTGATGGGATGCATCCATGAGTGCTGAAGGAGCTGGCAGAATTGATTGCTAAATTGTTCTCCATCATCTTTGAAAGATCTTGGAGAACAGGAGAGGTGCCTGAAGACTGGAGGATAGCCAATGTCACTCCAGTCTTCAAAAAGGGCAAGAGGAGTATCTGGGCCAGTCAGCTTCACCTCCATCCCTGGGAAGGTGATAGAACAACTTATTCTTGATACCATCTCTAAGCAGTTGGAAGAAAAGAAGGTTATCCGAATTAGTCAACATGGTTTCTCTAAGGGGAAATCATGCTTGACCAATCTAGTAGCTGGGTAGATGAGGGGAAAGCAGTGGATGTTGCCTACCTCGATTTCAGCAAGGCTTTTGATACTATATCCCCCAAAACCCTTGTAGCAAAGCTTAGAAGGTATGGGATAGATGAGTGGACGGTGAGGTGGATTGAGAACTGGCTGACTGGCA
Source organism: Caprimulgus europaeus (assembly GCA_907165065.1). Next base: position 45,776,344 of record OU015527.1, read on the forward strand.
GAGCTCAGAAGGTTGTGATCAGTGGCACAGAATCTAGTTGGAGGCCTGTAACTAGCGGTGTTCCCCAGGGGTTGGTACTGGGCCTGATCTTGTTTAACATCTTCATCAATGACCTGGATGTAGGGGTAGCATCCACTCTCAGCAATTTCACTGATGATAAGAAGTTGGGAGCAGTGGCTGGCACACCAGAAGGCTGTGCTGCCATTCAACAGGACCTGGACATGCTGGAGAGTTGGGCAGAAAGGAACCTGACGAGGTTCAACAAGAGCAAATGTAGAGTCCTTCACCTGGGGAGGAATAACAGCATGCACCAGTACAGGTTGGGGGCTGACCTGCTGGGGAGGAGCTCTGTGGAAAAGGACCTGGGTGTGCTGGTGGGCAGCAGGCTGCCCATGAGCCAGCAGTGAGCCCTTGGGGTCAGGAAGGCCAACAGCATCCTGGGGTGCATTAAAAAGAGTGTGGCCAGCAGGTCAAGGGAGGTTCTCCTCCCCCTCTACTCTGCCCTGGTGAGGCCACATCTGGAGTACTGTGTCCAGTTCTGGGCTCCCCAGTTCAAGAGGGACAGGGACCTTCTGGAGAGAGTCCAGCACAGAGCCACAAAGATGATGAGGGGCCTGGAGCATCTGCCTTATGAGGAGAGGCTGAGAGAGCTGGGACTCTTCAGCCTGGAGAAGAGGAGACTGAGAGGGGATCTTATCAATGTCTATAAATACCTGAAGTGTGGGGGCCAAATGGATGGGGCTGGGCTCTTTTTGGTGGTGCCCTGTCACAGGACAAGGGGCAATGGGCAATGGGCAAAAACTGGAACAGTGAAAGTTCCATAATAAAATTTAAGGAGGAACTTCTTTACTGTGAGGGTGTAGGAGCACTGGGACAGGCTGCCCAGAGAAGTTGTGGAGTTTCTGTGTCTGGAGATGTTCAAAACTTGCCTGGATTCTTTCCTGTGCAACCTGGTGTAGGGAACCTGGTTTAGCAGGGAGGGTGGAGTAGATGATCTCCTGAGGTCCCTTCCAACGCCCACCATTCTGTGATTCTATGATTCTGCACAATCAGCCTTAATTCGAGCTCATCTATGCCCAGGAGCACTATCCTAAGCCTGATCTACCAGTGCTTACACGACTCGATCCTTCACCACTTCCTGCCTGACATGCAGCCTTCTCCTAAATATGAGGCATAATCTCCTCTGGAAACTTTTGCCAGTATCAGAACTAAACTCTACTGAAGACCCTTACTGTCATCACCCCCATTCTTCATATGGTACTATCTCTAAAATCCAACAGTAGCCAGCCATAAACAGTAGGACCTTGCTGCTAGAGCAGATTTGCATCTTTTGGCCTCTGCCCTAAAGAGAGTATTGAAGTAATCTCTATTTCATTTCACAAGGTAAATCACTGTATGCTCCTGGTTAAAAAGTGATTACTTAATCCAGTCTTGGCCCTAGCCTGACAAGTCCCATCAACCTCTTTGCCAGCTGGCTGCCTGTACATGCATGATCTCCTGCATGCCCTTGCAAGTCTCAGGAAGCCTAAGCTAAAACCCAACCTTATTCCCTTTGTTAACTTGTACTTTAATCGATTGCACTTCTCTCACCAGCAGTTTCTGCCAGTGCTAGATCACAACTGAGACAAGAATTGTTTGGCTAGCTTAGTGCTCCACGTAACTCAGCATCCAGTTTTAAGCTCTATTTAATGACTTTTTGGACAACTGGTGTCCAAAATCCTAGTCTCAGCAGTAACTTTGCTCAAGGGAATCCAGTCCACACCATTTCTAAATCATCCAGCACTAGCTCCAGCCACCATCACAAAAAAATAGCCAGTCAGTCTCTTCTGGCAACAGCCCTTAACCAAAGCTTGTCAGCCCTAGCACTACAAAAGACAACATCAATACAAATCCAGTCCTAATCCAAATACCTCTGACAGCCTCCAGACACACATTCATGTGATCCAACCCTATACACCCCTGATGCACAGATCTTGGTCCAAGGAGGCCCTATGAACAAACCTTCATCTTGATACCACGGATTGAAAACCAACATAAACCTAGTCTAGTCTAGATCTATGCCAGCAGTGGTTTGTCCTCCGAACCAGCCCCAAGCCTGGACAACACACTCTACTAGACCTTGTTTTAAACCCACTGTCTTTGCCGCCTTACACCTGAGCCACAGCACTAGGGCTCTAGCTATGTGAAAACCACAGACTGTAAAATAAATCCCAATAGGCTGTGCTTTGTCAGTCCTAACCCTTCCCTGGCAATCCTTACTGGCTATTTCAGTAAGCCTGTAACTCAGGTAGTTCTTACAGGCAGTGCTGATGGCTTTAAACAGTAAACTGGTGGTGACTGTTAACATTACATTATCAGCTGTAGACCCCATCTGACAGTATTGATTCATCCTGCTCAAAGGAGTGCAGATGTGTCCCATGAGATGGCCACTTCATGTTTCTCTATTTTATGTCTGAAATAGGCAATATTGACAGAAGAGACTTTTTAGCTCAGGCAGGTGAATATGTGACCTTGACAACACAATAGATAAACAGCAGCTCTGACAATAAAGGCAAATTTCCCCTATATGATATTACCACTATGTTCTTGAGATCATGGTGTCAGTCAGAAAGATTTCCAGATGAAACTGGCCTTCATTTCACCAGGATTTTATCAAACATGACACTTTTTTCTTTTAGGAGAAAGGCATTTCTATTCACATGAACTCTTCAAAATTTTGTATTAAAAACATCAAAACAGGGAAACCCTCAGAATTTAGGAACAAAAGTCAGATTTAATTTAAGTTTACTGGTATATTTTCCAGGTCTTCTGCCTTTCAAACATTAGAAGTTTATAATGGAGATTTGCAATTCTCAAACTATGAATATAAAGAATAAGAACATGAAAAACTCCAGTTCTTCTCTTATTTTGTGATAACACCTTTATTTTTTAAAGAGAGATGTTTTACTGAATTATTTCTACCATTTACATGTCTTGTGAAAAGATTGCCAAGAATTTAGTACACAAGGAACGTGCCACTGCCTATTACAAAGTCAAGAAAGCTAGCAATTACACAATTCAGCTCCTACAAGATCAGCATGAGGTTTCTTCTTGCAATATTAAAGCACTCCATGTCACCAACAAAGAAATTCAAATGACAAGTCTCACATTGACTTTCTGCTTCTGAGTTATATCCAGGTGTCTAACTTAACCTCTCTGAACAAGACCATTCAGGGTCAATTGAAAGGGATTACAATAGTCATTCTGGAGACAATGATCCTACAACTAGAGTTCTGCTACATCTACAAATTAATTTAGATCTGTTTGCAAAAAAACTGCCTTGTCCAAGGAAAGTAAATCTTGACACCCAAAGAGATCCGACTTTGTAAGGAAAACTTGCTAATACCGCAGAGAAGCCTTTCACTGTTTTTTTAAAGGGAAGTACTTTACCTTCACAAGCTGAAAGCAAAATAGTCATGGCTATGGTAAATATGGAAAGCAGCTGTCAAGTCTGACATAACTGAGAGGTATGCATGCATTCTGGTACTCCTGTATTAGCCTTATTTGTATGTACACCTCTATATCCAACAAAATCTAACAAATGAAATATCCAGAAGCTAAAAACTTTTGTTAGAAAAGTAATTAAATAGTAATGAATAATAGCCTTGTTGCATGAAGCGATATCTATAGTATCTTCTGTAGCTGTTTATTAAAAAACTAACTGTGATTCAAATGCAAGGAATTTTTAAGTGCCTGATCCAAGGCAAAATCTAATACTAACTTGAGAAAAGATCCTACAACTGTGAGCAGGGGTTTTGTTTGTGCATTTTTCTATATCCACTTCAGACAATGGATAGGCCAATAAATTAAAACCTGCTGAGCCACACTACTCTGTCTTTCAAAAGATGCAGACACATAGCAGAACTATTAAAATAGTTTAATCTCAACTCAGCAGTGTCTGTTCTGCCCATGCCTAATCAGCTTGAACACTCATATTGGCCAAACAGTCATCATACAAGTAGGGTACTGCCTTCAGTTTAGCCAGTGCTTCTTACCTTGCTGTGTCAGAGAGGAAAAGCAAGCAGTAAGGGACAAAGGTATATTCCCTGTCATAGAAGATAATTCTGGAAATACCAGGAACACCATCCAACCCTCCTGTTACCATTTCAAGGCCACTGGTCCACATGACTGACTGTCCCCAATAGATATGTTCTGACTAAACAGGCTGCCTTAAATCCATACAAAACACAAATAATGCAAAGTGAGCAATACTGTTTGCATTGCACTGGTGTTCATCATCTGGACATAACCTGCAATACAGGTGAAAGTGGTTTAGACATTTTGTATTGACCAGCATCTGCTTTATTAAGGCATTTTCATTCTGACTTTCAGAGAGAAAGGAATGCATTCTTCAGGTCAGGCTTCTCCTTGTGAACTAGTCCGGATAATTTCAGCTTGCTTTTTGTGCTGCTAACATACCAAGATGGACAGGGGACAGTCTATGGGGCTCTGCAACTTCCCAAGCTAGCCCATTCCATCCCATCCCAGCTTAACCTAACCCAATCAATTATTGTATTTTCCTGTTCACTGTTCAAACTTATAACTTCTAGCTGCCATCAGCTTTAGGTTAAAGCAAATGTCATCTACCTTTGGGGCCCATGGTGAAAAATTTATATAGTTCTGGACATGATACAGGCTCTACAGTTTTACAGCTGAAATCCTTCAAGTTCCTTGGACCTACTGGAAAAATTTTGTTCTATTATAATTCCCAAGTGTTAATTTCTGTATGTGTGTTCTCCTACAGAATGTGTGCATTGCTTCCAGCAATGTGTTTTATATTACCTGGAAGAACAGAAATGCTCTAATTGGAGAGAACAATTTTATTCTTATTGCCAGTGCAACTCAAAGCAGAACATCAAAATGACACCATGACTTCTCAAGCAAAGTCATCCCATTTATTTTGGAGCTTGAGGACCTCATGCTCCACTCCCTTACAGTCTTCTGTGGGATTACCCTAGTATAAACCTCACAAATTACAGGACAAAGATCCAGACTTTCTTCCTTTTTGCTTGTCACAGACAAAGCAAGCTGCATGTCCTTGATTTATATGTAACTCAGCAGTACATACAGAAAGTAATCTGCTTTTTCTTGTAATGAGTTCATCTTTTCTCTTTAGGGCACACATTGGGTATGCCTTTCTTGGCATAAACTCAGTTTCTTTCCTGAGGAATGTCCAATAAGGCATTCTTCAGATATTTAACTATAAAGAATTTAATGTAGAATGCAAGAGCTAGCCTGGACTTGGCTTTGTGGTAAATGTCTACTGGAAAATCAAGATCTAGAAAAATCTCTCACATCTTTCTAATGCACCTTGTCTTATTTTTTGTTGCTCTAAGAGGTCAATAACCAATGATCCTCACCTTGATAGTGAAGTCTGCAGTGAGAGGCCCACGTATTCTTAATATCTCCTTGTCAGGAAATTTCTGGAAGTCGATGCTGCAATTGTCCACGAGGAAGGATCCTGTAGAGCTGAGGCTGTTTTCACTCTTCACACCTTGGAGAGTCTTAGTTTCCAAATCTGACAAATACAAACAAATTGACAGGAAAACAGAGCATTATAATTTGAATTAATAGTAAGTGAGAGCAGAAAAAGGAAAACAACATAAAACAGTGGTAGTACAGATTTGTCTCCTAAATTAGTGATGAACAAACTTTTTTGTTCTTTTCCACAGTTTATTCACTTTCCATAGGTTACTTTTATTTTTTCTCCTCCATCTGCTTTTTGGCTTTGTTCAACCCTTAAATTTCTAGCTTCGCATTCACCTCCTCACCCATAGGTCATGTTTTTACGCTCTTCCAGACATATTAATCCATTTCTAGTTAGGCATATTTGCTGTCATTTAACTCACTCTCAGTAAGTCAGGCTCCTACGTGAAGCATGACTCAGACCTTCCCCCATGAGTGCTGGCTTTGTTAAGTTGTTGTTCCCTCTTTCAGTTCAAAAGTAGGTCACTAACCACATGTTGCTGTAGTAGACAATTAACTGACAGCAATCCTGTCTTCTCTCCAGAAGTGGTTTGATCCACTCCAGTGGAGTAGGAAGGAAAGGTGAGTGCTGAACCCTCCTGAGCTATCCCTCTGGTTCCCTCAGCTCCCAAAAATGCTCATTAATTCAGATACGGTTTGGCAGTGGTTACTTCTGGTTGTTAAATCACAACTAGCACATTCAGTCTTTTATAAAATAGAAATCAATGGTCAGAAAGTAGATCTGTTCCATCATCTAGCTAGCTTCCCCATCACTCCAGATTATGCTTTACAGCATGTTGTATTGGGTTTGCGTGGCAAGGTTTTGGTAGCAGGGTGGGGCGGGGATTAGGGGTGGCTTCTGTGAGACAAGTTGCCAGAAGCTTCCCCTGTGTCCTACACAGCCAATGCCAGCCGGCTACAAGATGGACCCGCTGCTGGCCAAGGCCAAGCCAATCAGTAACGCCTCTGTGATAGCATAATTAAGAAAAAAAAAAAAAAAAAAAGGCAGAGAGGAAAAAAAAGCTGCACACTTTGCAGCTGGAGAGAGAGGAGTGAGAAGATGTGAGAGAAACAACTCCACAGCCACCAAGGTCAGTGAAGAAGGAGGGGGAGGAGGTGCTCCAGGCGCCGGAGCAGAGATTCCCCGCAGCCTGTGGTGAAGACCATGGTGAGGCAGGCTGTCCTCCTGCATCCCATGGAGGTCCCTGGTGGAGCAGATGACCACCTGTAGCCTGTGGAGGACCCCACGATGGAGCAGGTTTGCTGGCAGAACTTGTGGCCCCGTGGGACCCCTGTTCCTGAAGAACTGCACCCCATGGAAAGGACCCGTGCTGGAGCAGTTCGTGAAGAGCTGTCAGTCATGGGAAGGACTCATGTTGGAGAAGTTGGTGGAGGACTGTCTCCCGTGAGAGGGACCCCACGCTGGTGCGGGGGAAGGAGTCCTCCCCCTGAGGAGGAAGCAGAAACAACGTGTGATGAACTGACCCCAACCCCATTTCCGGTCCCCTGTGCCGCTGGGGGGAGGAGGTGGAAATCAGGAGAGAAGTTAAGCCTGGGAAGCAGGGAGAGGTAGGGGGAGGTGTTTTAAGATTTAGTTTTACTTCTCATTATCTTCTGATTCAATTGGTAATAAATTAAATTTGTTTTTTCCCCCAAGTTGAGTCTGTTTTGTCTGTGCCAGTAATTGGTGAGTGATCTCTCTCCGTCCTTATCTCCACCCAGGAGCCTTTCATAATATTTTTCTCATCCTGCCCAGTTGAGGAGGGGGAGTGATAGAGTGGGATTTGGTGGGCATCTGGCATTCAGCCAGGGTCAACCCACCACACATGTTCACCACTAAACTGTTTCTTGTAGTTATTTCAAAGTGACAACACATTTCACCAGGAAGGATTTAACATGTCTTTGTGAAATTATGCACAAATCTTCTCCCACACAGAGAGGCAGCTAAGGCAAAATCTGAATTAGATGGGGACATATTTTCAGAGACAGCAAATGGAAGAAACATTTTTATTAGCATGTATTAACTTGTTAATTAAAGAAAAAAATTAATTGCAATTAGATTGCTTTTGAGGATGGGTCATGGGAATTAATTCATGAAGGAAATTGCTGAGGCAGTACACTAAGAACTTGCTCTGTATTAATTAATTCCTTGTTTTCCAGTGAGACTAGTCTCTTCCTTTATGATGCACTCAGACATATATTTATTTCTGGACAAGGTTGCATGCATCAGGGATAAAGGTGTTTTTATGACTTCTGCATATATAATCAACCTCTCATTGACTTCTCCCACAACCAAAGTTCACAGGGCAAAATACTCCCTCCCCCCACAACTGATTGTAGCTCACATATATATATAATGTCTTTTGATAGGTGAACAGAAAGATTCATGGAGATATCTGAAACAAGAAAAAGATGTACTTGGACTTACTCATATTTACACAGAGCAGTTAATCTAAATCTCAACCAGTGACTCAGGCAGACCTCACTGATTCAAATCTTTTTGTCCTGAAATATGATATGGCCTGAGTGAGGACAGCTTTAGATCAATCCCTTCTGCTAAAACCTCATTTCTCTCTAAGCCTATGTCCTGCTCAGTTTCACTGAAAAAATAATAAAGGTATGAAATTTTTCTGCCTTGAAGAGAACACCTGTACTGGGAAAGAAGACAGGAGACAAAGGAAGAGTCCAAATCATTTACTGGGAAAGTAATAACAACCATACTGGAGCACCTCAGCAATACCCAAAGAGCCACTTAAAACTGAAGTACAGGCAGTATTTGAACTTTTAAGAAAAACATAAGATATTTTTTCTTAGTTTATAACCTGTAATTTGCTATTCTTAGTCACAACTCTAAATCTAAAGGGCCATTAAAAGATTATGGCATGCTCACTGCTTTCTCAACACAAGCAGAGAGTTACAGAACAGGACTGATAGACCACCTGTTATTTTGCCACTCGATATAAGTTCTCTGGGAAAAAAAATCTGGAGAGAGTGGGAATGATTTGGTGTTTCCTCCTTGCCGACATTAATGTTCACTAATGTTTGTATTTACACTGACAAGTATAGAGGGTTCAAACTGGTCTGTGCTGTAGGAAAGTCCTATTACCTTTTGGAAAAGGAGAAGGGGAGCCCTACTTATCTTACAAAAATTTCTACTTCCGAGAAGTTATGGAGTACAGTTTGTGTTTTTTTCTGACAGTAAATTCCATTTACCAACACTCTAATGTTTGTTTGCTGCTGATAAGAAAAGGAGCAGCTTGTGAGTAGCTACTGCATTGGAAGATAAGAGAGAGGGATGCAAGGAGTTTCTATTAATGAAAGAAATGGATTTTCCTTCAGCTCTCCCAGTGTATTTTCAAATCCTGAGATTCTTCTCCCAAAGAAGAGGGATATACAGGTGCTGGAATACACAGCTGCCTGTCAGATGAAGTAGGGAAGTGTTACAGCCACCAAGTGAAGGGCTAGCAGCGCTCAGTAGGCTTAACTCCTTGGAGCAATATCACTACTAAGGAACGTGGTTTGACTCGTGCATGCTGTTTCTGACCTTTAGACTGTAATTTTGTGTGTGTGCATGCATGCGTGTGTGTGTGCATCTATGGGAGTGAGAGAGATTATCATAACAGAAACGTGTTAGTCAGGAGAGGCTTGATGGCTAAGCTTAGCTGTAGGGAAGATTATACTGTACTGTCCTCAATATTTCTTCACTCAGTGGGATATATTTTATTAATCTTAAACAAAAGCACTTGGCAACAGGCTAGCCAGCCAAAGGATAAACAAACAGCAGTGACTGAAAAATCGTGAAGAGTCAAAGAATTCTGCAACGTTGGCCAACATCTGCTCTGAAAAGAGTGTGCAGCACTGATGTAACTGGGTCCAAGGAGAGTTTCTGAGGGCAGCACTGATCCCTGTGTCAAAATCAACGATCTGAGAGAGGGAAACCAGACACCACAGTGTAAACAGAGCACTGTGGGTTAGTGAGGCTTCCTTAAACAGATGTACATTAACTTTTTCTACTTACATAAATGATCGAGTCCTTTCAGCACAAGGCGAACTTGCCTGCTTCCATAAGGAATAGCAACCACTGTATCATCCACTGTGGGAAGGCAAAAATGCATGGAGTAAATAAGCATAGAAATTCCCATCTGTTTTCAAATAGGCAGCAAAATAGATACAAGGCAGTCAGAGAAAAATTTTTGAACCAATAAAGGAACTCTATGAATTATGAGAGAACAGTAAAAATCTGAAAAAAGAACTTGTCAAATGTGGTAAGAACCTTCTACTTAGAAGAACCCAAACTTGTAGCTAATAGCTTTCAACTTCACCATGACTTCACTTAAACTTCTTCCAAGTCTTTTGAATTGGTGTTTGTGGTGAAGTAGAGAAGCACAAGACTATTCTGATGTTTAAGCAGAACAGCCCGTTCCTTCACTTGACTCTTTCCCAGTTGAATGCTACAACTTCTTCATGACCCTGTCCATGCTATATGATGATCTCCTGTTGCTCTCAGGAATACTTTCATTTTCACACCTTTTATTTTAGTGACTAGAGGCAATATAATTCTGCTTCCCTTTACACACCACTAAGAGAAAGCTCTTGGAAAACAGAAGCCTGTTTAAAGAGGTCTTAGAGGAGAATCTTGCTATGAACGCCTTGGGTGTGAATTAGCATGTAGGTCACATGCTGCTGTGAAAGTCAAGTCAGCATTTCTAAAGAGGCAGCAACCTCAATAATGTCCTGAAGGGAGAAAGGAAGGAAAAGTGTTGAAAGATGCTAGAAAATCCTTCCAATTCTATGCCTGGGTTGTGGAGTGGGTGCCCAGAGAATGGTGGTTCTTCATTCACCTTTCCCCGTCCTTTCTGCTTCCTTCATCTATAACTAGAAGTCGGGAAAGAAAAAGTATGCTTGCCTAACAGGTGGTATTTTGGGGAGGTGGTAGAAAAGAATGTTTCACTATCTATTAATTAGAACTGCTCACACCTGTGTCACGTAATGCCCACTAGCAAGAACTATAGCCCTGCTCTCAAAGGAATGTGTTGCTTTGTCAGATAAGGCTAACTCAGCCAATAAAAACATATCTTTCATCTAAACATATGAGCCAGGTTTTTAAGTCTCTGACCAGATCAAAACTGGGAAAACTGTTCCTGCATAGCTAAATCAGCAAAATAATTATTCAAGTTGTCATTTTATGTCAAAAAGTGAAGAAAGGCAACAGAAAGAGGGAAGACTACAACAAAGAGAGATTTCTTTTAAACAACACATTCATTCATCCAAACCTATAATATCTCAAAAATGTGAATTGGAACCTTTTAAAAATTGAAATTCAGTCCTGTGTCATAAGAATTTCTCACACTCTTATATGGGAGAGATTTATGGGATGATATACCCATACTTTTGTGGCCTTCTGATATCCCGGAAGTGAGGGGGCAAATGTAGACAGTCTGATAAACCTCTGAGTGTCACAAGAGTTGCCATTGAACTTCCATGGGCTTCAGGGGACCTCCTTTGCCTTCTCCTACTCCATGTGGTTGAACTGAGTGTCTGAAGTTCTCCATCCTCCCCCTCTCCTTCCTCCTCCTTCCTCCTGGCAACAAAGCCCTCTCTTTGGTTAGGCCGATGGTTATCTTTTGTTCAGGTCAACAGCCTCGCCTCCTGGTTCACCCCACCTTCTTCTTTTCAAGACAGTCCTTCCCCTCACAAATAAGGATTCACAGAGGTGTTTCTCTAGTGCTCACTGGCTGGGGGGTCTCTGCCTTGGAGCCAGGAGAGCTTTCACTCTACAAGGTGGCCCCTTGCCCCACTACCAGAAACTGTCCTTCCACACATACACACAAAACTCAACACACTGGAGTTAAATTCTATTCAACACATGCTGCTGACAAATATTCAAGTCTTACAAAATTCATTAAATATTGATATTCTAATGGTGATTTTATCTGTACCATTCTGGCACTCATATTCAAGATACCCAGAAGGATAAAAACATTTTATCCATTTTGGGGAACAAAATCCATGAGCATGACATCATTCTGCTGTATATATATCAGATTTATTGGAATGAGTCTGGGAAAACAATAATTTCAATTTTTCAAAAACTACTAATGGTCTTTTTACAAGTCTTATTTTAGACAGTTCCATGTTGTTAATATATGGACTGTCTCTCAGTTATGAGCTTTGTGCTGCAGAGTTAACAATTCACTGCTATGTCACAGAAAAATTGGACAGTTTAAAGATCATGCAAGTTTATATATCATATATTTTTAGCATGTGTTTTCTGCCTCAGAGTATTGCTAGGAATATATTTCACCTGATGTTGTTGTTGCTGCTCTCCATTTGAAATCCTAGCACACTTTATGTGAAATGCAAAGCTCAGTGGGATTTATACTTATCACAGTGCTTCCTGCTTTCACAAAGCAGAAGCAGTAGGGACTGAAGGATAATTTCCTGAGGTTAACAGTGATAAGAAGGAGAAATTTCCTGTGACGAGACATGTGAAAGTAGCATGGTAATATTTAGTAACAGATCCCTTCAACAATAAGCAGAGAGGCAGATTGTGGAGTAGCCATGTGGAGCACTCTGAAGAAGAGGAACAAAGTATGTTAATGGGCAGTTTTCTTCCTCCAGAGAAGATCCATAGGGGGGCAAGGGACAATTCCAGATAACGGAGAGAACAGTGGTCCAGGGCTGTGAAGAAAATGCAAGGATTTGGGCAACGATTATATGTCAGGTACATACATCAGATTTCCATGAGAGATCAGTTTATTCTGGTTTTTGATTTTGAATTTGGATTTTGTCCAAATGGTCTGTCAGTTGTCATGATGAAAAATTGAGTTGTTTCTATTTCCCCATTACTATTGATATTAAACAGAAATCTGGAACTGCATCTATTTTTGACAAATATGGCAAGAGTAATCAGATATCTATTCTGCCTCAGCTTAGCAATTTCTACAATTCTTTTTAAAAAGTAAGCTACTTCACCAGTAGATGTCAATCCCTTTTTAGAGAAATACTAACTTTGTATGAGGTGATCAGCAGAATTCACTCACCACTTATGGGATCAACTCTCTGGCTCCTTGGTGAATACAAAGAAGCCTGCTAAAATACAGGTCATCTCCATAGGAAGAAGCATAGGCTCTTTCCAAAAGGAGGTATTATTTATTAAAAAAAACCCCAAAACACTTTCTGCAGACTTAGAGAGATTGAATCACTCAAGCTTAGGACTAAGACAAAAGGATATTTCTGGAATGAATGAAGTCTTTTGTAGGTTTTTGTTGTTGCTGTTGTTTTTTAAAGTAGAAACAAGAGCATAGACACAAGTGCTTCCTTTTTTATAAAAGTGTAGGAGATAATTCAACACCACATTGCCTTCTGCCCTGCTAAATTTCTGTTTCTGAGGCCATTAGGAGATGTATACTACACCTATAAATACTGAGGAAGCTGTTTCTGTAGCAAGTGCTAAGTGTTTAAAAACTCTATGAATTTGATTCTAGTACTATCCTTCTCCTATGCCTTTGCATGATATAGACAGCATGGAGAAGGGAACTGAATATGAGAAAATGAATTCAGTATTATAAGCTCAAGACTGCCTGGGGTGGTTCTGAGATATAAACAACTTCAGAAACTACTGGGACAGCACTGGAATAAAGGTCACTGTCTAATCTCCCTAGCACAGTCCTCAGAATTGAATGATGTGCTCTGTTAGGGAAATAAAAATCCCAAGGGAGCCCACAGAGCTGCTGATACCTGGTAACTGCTGCAAGGTTCTGACTACCCCTTCTGACTTTTCCTATGATGTATGGCAGTCTGGCTTACATAGGCTTTTAGTGCCTTATTCATACCAAAGACAAAATAGACATAATTATTGAGAAACAAGCCAAACATCATCCAGTCATTCCAGCAAATACATCATAGAATAATTGAATGGTTTAGGTTGGAAGGGACATTAAAGATCACCTACTTCCAGCCCCACTGCCATGGGCAGGGACACCTTACATTAGATCAGGTTGCTCAAAGCCTCATCCAGCCTGGCCTTGAACATTTCTAATTTAAATCTACCCTCTTCTAGTTTCAAGCCATTACTCCTTGTCCTATCACTACACTCCCTGATAAAGAGTTCCTCCTCATCTTTCCTGTAGGCCCCCTTCAGTTACTGGAAGGCCACGATAAGGTCTCCCCGGAGCCTTCTCTTCTCCAGGCTGAACAGCCCCAACTGTCTCAGCCTGTCCTTGTAGGAGAGGTGCTCCAGTCAGCTGATCATCCTTGTGGCTTCCTCTGGATCTGCTCTAACAGGTCAATGTCTGTCTTGTACTGGGGACCACAGAACTGGACGCAGTACTCCAGGTGGGGTCTCATGAGAGTGGAGTAGAGAGGTAGAATCACCTCCTTCGATCTCCTGGCCACACTTCTTTTGATGCAACCCAGGATATGGCTGACCTTCTGGGCTGCAAGTGCACGTTGCCAAGTCATGTTTTGCTCCTCATCAACCAATATTCCCAAGCCCTTCTCCTCAGGGCTGCTTTCAATCCCTTCTCTGATGAGCCTGTATTTGTGCTTGGGATTGTCCTCACCCAAGTGCAGGACCTTACACTTTGTTGAACTTCATGTGGTTTGCATGGACCCACTTCTCAAGCCTGACAAGGTCTCTCTGGATGGCATTGCTTCCTTCCAGCATGGTCGACCAAACCACACAGTTTGGTGTCATCAGAAAACTTGCTGAGGGTGCACTCAATTCCACTGTCCATGTTGTTGACGAAGATGCTAAACAGCTCCGGTCCCAATACCAACCCCTGAGGAATGCCACTCATCACCAGTCTCCACTTGGACATTCAGCCACTGAGCACAACTCTTTGAGTGTGACCATCCAGCCAAATCCTTATCCACTCAGTGGTCCATCCATCAAGTCCATGTGTCTCCAATTTAGAGACAAGGATGTTGTGTGGGACAGTGTCAAATGCCTTGCACAAGTCTAGGTGGATGTCATCAGTTGCTCTTTCCTTATCCACCAACACTGTGACCCCATCATAGAAGGCCACCAAACTTGTCAGGAACAACTTGCCCGTGGTGAAGCCAGGTTGGCTGCTACCAATCATTCCTCACTTCCCATGTGCCTTAGCATAGTTTCCAGGAGTATCTGCTCCACGATCTTACCAGGCAGAGAGGTAAAACTGACTGGAGTGTAGTTCCATGGATCTTTCTTTTTTCCCTTTAAAAAAAAAAGGGGTTTTACTTTTCCCCTTTTCCAGTCAGTGGGAACCTCACCGGATTGCCAGTACTTCTCAAATATGATGGATAGTGGCTTAGCAGTTTTATCCACCAGTTCCCTCAGGACTCACAAATGCATCTCATTAGGTTCCATGGACCTGTGCACCTTCAGGTTCCTTAGATTGTCTTGAATCTGATCTTCTACGGTGGGTAGTTCTTCATTCTCCCAGTCCCTGCCTTTGCCTTCTGCAACTTGGGTAATGTGGCTTGAGCACATGCCAGTGAAGACAGAAGTTAAAAAGTCATTGAGTACCTCAGCCTTCTCCATACCTTGGGTAGCCAGGTCTCCTGTTTCCTTCTGGAGAGAGCTCACATTTTCCCTACTCTTTATTTTACATCTGATGTACCTATAGACACTTTTCTTGTTGTCCTAGACTTCCTTGGCCAGATTTAGTTCTAGCAGGGCTTTAGCTTTCCCAGTCCCTCGCTGCTTGAATAAAATTTTTCTGTATTCTTGTTTCCACCCTTTGTGTATTTTTTTTGTGTTTGAGTTTGTCTAGGAGCACCTTGTTCCTCCATGCAAGCCTCCTGGCATTTTTGCCTGATTTCCTCTTTGTTGGAATGCATTGCTCTTGAGCTTGGAGGAGATGATTCTTGAATATTAACCAGCTTTCTTGGGCTCCTCTTCCCTCCAGGGCTTTATCTCATGGAAGTCTACCAAGCAGCTCCCTGAAGAGGCCAAAGTCTGCTCTACTCTTCTCTAGGGTAGTGAGCCTGCAGTACACCCTCTTCACTGCCTATAGATCTTGAACTCCACCATTTCATGGTCACTGCAGCCAAGGCTGCCCTTGAGCTTTACATTCTCCATCAGCCCCTCCTTGTTGTTGAGAACAAGCACCTCACCTCATTGTCTCCTCTATCACTTGGAGAAGGAAGTTATCATCAACACATTCCTGGAACCTCCTGGATTGCTTAAGCCCTGCCTTATCCTTTCAACAGATATCAGGGTGGTTGAAGTCCTCCATGAGGACCAGGGCTTGTGAATGTGAAGCTAATCCTATCTATCTATAGAGGGCTTCATGCTCTCAGTCTTCCCAGTAGAGTCGCCTGTAGCAGATTCCCAGCATAATGCCACCTTTCCCTGCCATCCCTTTAATCCTGACCCATAAACTCTCAGTTGGCTCCTCATCCATCCCCAGGTGGAGCTCCATGCACTCCAGCTGGCCATTGACATAGAGGGCAACACCTCCTCCTCATCTCCCCTGCCTGTGCTTCCAGAAGAGCCTGTATCCTTCCATTCCAACACACCAGATATGCTTATGCATGTTTACAGTGACAAATAAACAAGATGCTGAAACAAAGTGCCAAAGTAACAGGCACTTAAACAGTGCTGAGGAGGACAAATGCAGAAAATAAACACAGATTAGATGTTTAAAAGCTTTGCAACATTTAAAATCTCAGCATATGCATAAATTGTTTGGAAGCAAACCTCAAAAACAATTAATGATAATTCACACATATGAACATTCTTTCACATTTGTCTCACTCTAAGACTATGCTCTCTGTGATCTGCTCTTCTACCCATATAGCATTCTTTATATTTAATAGGAAACCACTGGGAGTAGGGATTGCAAACTAGCACATGTGATTCCTTAGGTGTACCTACATAGGCATGACAGTACACCTATGTTTTCACCTGTATTGGGTTTGTGTGGCAAGGTTTTGGTAGCAGCGAGAGGGGGGGCCATGGGGTGGCTTCTGTGAGAGAAGCTGCCAGAAGCTTCCCCCATGTCCGACCTGACACAGCCAATGCCAGCCGGCTACAAGAACGGACCCGCCGCTGGCCAAGGCCGAGCCCATCAGTAACACCTCTGTGATAACATAATTAAGAAAGAAAAAAGGAAGAGAGGGAAAAAAAAAGCTGCACACTTTGCAGCTGGGGAGAGGAGTGAGAAGATGTAAGAGAAACAACTCTGCAGACACCAAGGTCAGGGAAGAAGGAGGGGGAGGAGGTGCTCCAGGTGCCGGAGCAGAGATTCCCCGCAGCCTGTGGTGCAGACCATGGTGAGGCAGGCTGTCCTCCTGCATCCCATGGAGGTCCATGGTGGAGCAGATGACCACCTGTAGCCCGTGGAGGGCCCCACGCCGGAGCAGGTGGATGCCTGAAGGAGGCTGTGACCCTGCGGGAAGCCCGTGCTGGAGCAGGTTCCTGTCAGGACCTGTAGCCCCTTGGGAGAGGAGCCCAAGCCGGAGCAGGTTTGCTGACAGGACTTGTGACCCCGTGGGGGACCCACACTGGAGCAGTCCCTTCCTGAAGGACTGCACACCATGGAATGCACCCATGCTAAAGCAGTTCGTGAAGAGCTGTCAGTCATGGGAAGGACTCACGTTGGAGCAGTTGGTGGAGGACTGTCTCCTGTGAGAGGGACCCCACGCTGGTGCGGGGGAAGGAGTCCTCCGCCTGAGGAGGAAGCAGCGGCAGAAACAACGTGTGATGAACTGACCCCAACCCCATTCCCTGTCCCCCTGTGCTGCTGGGGGGAGGAGGTGGAAATCGGGAGAGAAGTTAAGCCCGGGAAGAAGGGAGGGATGGGGGAGGTGTTTTAAGATTTGGTTTTACTTCTCACTATCCTCTGATTTTGATTGGTAATAAATTAGATTTGTTTTTTTCCCCAAATCGAGTCTGTTTTGCCCGTGCCAGTAATTGGTGAGTGATCTCTCTCTGTCCTTATCTCCACACATGAGCTTTTCGTTATAATTTTCTCCCGTTGCCCATTTGAGGAGGGGGAGCGATAGAGTGGGCTTTGGTGGGCATCCGGCCTCTGGTCAGGGTCAACTCACCACCATCACCACTTCCTTCAAACTGACCAGATACACCCTACCCTTCATCCCAAAACTTTTATAGCTCCATCTATGATGCTGTAACCAGGCTGAAAAGCCTGCCTGGGGTCTAGGATAAACTAACCCTGTCACTGAGGCACACTAATGCTACTTTACCGCTCTGAGCTGAAGCTGGTTCAGACGGTGTGCGGGAAAGCCCAGTCTGTCCATACTCATGCATGTAGGTGTCTCCTGATGACAGAGGCACCTCAGTCCACCCTAGGACTGAGTCACCATGCTCAGCATGCAGGCAGACATGCTGTGGGCACAGATGTGGGGAGGGAGGGAGCACAGTGCCGGCTTGGCACAACCACCACCACAAGGTTCCACTCTGCTGTAGAGCAGTACAAACCACGCTGTTCAGAGCAGGGTGGACTGAGCCCTGTGTCTAGCCAGCTAATACAGACAGAGCAGTGTGGGTGAAGCCAGGTCTTCTTGTTCTCTTGCTCCTCCCATGCAACTAGCTGGCTGAGATGGGGAACATAGTGGTGACACCTTCCCACAATCCTCTCCACCCGCACAGCCAGAGCTGTAGTCGGAGTACGCCTGATTTAACCCAAGAGGGAAGAAACTGGGGGAACAAACAGAGTGCCTGTGAACATTCAATGGCCTGCGAAAAAGTGGGGTGAAATCTAGCTTGCAATAAATGTATATTTCACCAAAAGGGGAAGATGGCACTTTACCAGAAGGAACAGCTTACGTTTATTTGCTGAGAGCTGGGACTTATACTGGCCTCGAACCAGCCGGCAGGTGGACCCATCGCCATTGCAGACCCCACAGTTATCTTCCTTGACAGCACTTCCCAGCTGGCGATCACAGCCAACGATCTGGCAAGAAAGAAAGATGTGCAGTTCAACGTGAGCACCTACTGACTGACTGCTAGATCCATCTCTGCAACTAATTACTGCCAAATTTCTTTATCACCATCTCCAGAGGGCTATAAAGTACCTAGCAATGAAAGAGGCTGAGCAAATCTGGCTGGGAGTTTGAACGGAATTCAGACATGAGACAGTGAGCAGGTTAGTACTCAATGGCTTTTGCAGTCCAGAAAAAGAAAAGAGTATTGTCGGAGGTTGTTTTTTTAGGGTGCTGTGAACATTTCTTGGTCACAGCCCTCTCAGAAATTACACTTCTCAGAGTTTCACAAAGACAAATGCCTGTAATAGATAAGAAAATAGATAGGAAACAGACAGAGATAAAAGCAAAGACCAGCACCAATAAATAGTAACATGGCTGAGATCTCAGTGAAATTTTACCTGCTATGCGGTTGGGAAAATAATGTGGCTTTAATTATGTTTGACAATAATCCCATTCCACACTATCAATGTCTGTGTTCAGACATTGTTAAAGATCTGATAGAGAAAGTGGGAGTGGATAAAACAAAAGAACTCAGAGTCAGAAATGCAATTACTTGCTCTGAAGATGGCTTTGTGTTTATATGCAAATTGTTTGGTTCAAAATTTTAAAATCTGACTAGGTAAACTAGCCTTCCCAGTTTGCAAGAAACTTGTAGTTCCCAGGAGAATAAAATCTAAATCTATAATTAAATAAATGGAATATAAATTTATTCAGCACAGTTCCAATGTAGGTCTTTTGTTTAAACTCTTAATTCTGTATCCAAGTTATGAATTTTGTACATATATTAATGAATTCCAAGAAATTAAGCAAGTCGACGCAGGTTTATAATTTTCTTTACACATATTAGAAAATGAAAGAACTTCCAGTATTCTGGCATGCAAAGTAAGCAATGAAAAAATGTTTGTGTATAAATTCTACTTCTAAAGAGTTTATGCTACACCTCTTAGCCAAACAGAAAGTACATATAAACACAGGGAATTTTAAATAAAGTGCTTTATTCCTGCATCTGTGAGTTTCAGTTAAATCAGAGAGCTGGGTCCTAGAAACTAAAAAGAGAATAGGGCACTTGTCATTCAGGCTCATGAAAATTGCATGTGTAACTTGCCCACCTAAACATTCAGACTAATATTCCTTATTTGTGCAAATCTGCATGTACAGTTTGCAGATCTCTGCTAGGGTGAGACATACTTCTAGGTTTGGCACTCTCTTCACTTGCCTGTGAAAATGCAGGCTTTGATTAATATCCAGTATTTACTTTTAGCAATTCAATTCCCATTTCTAACATCATGATTTTACTAGTGGCACAATAGCAGTTTCCTTGGTTATTGGTCATATTGACAGTAAAATTAATTTAATTTAAGTCATTATAGGTTTAGATTCAGGCTTGATGAAAGCTGTCATCAAATTTCTTTGATTTTACCCACTTCTACTGGGTCAGTCTCCTATGCTTCTGCATTATTTTATAATGTCTCCAGGGGAATTAATGAGGGCTAATGGAGTAACAGTCAAGCATAAATGACACATTTCCCTGAAAACCTAGTCATAACAAAACTGCAAGAGATCACATTAGAAACACTGTGACAAATAATGTTTAGATAGGTGAAGCAAAGTTAAGAGTATCCTGAGTGTGACTACTCCATACAGAGCTTCCAAGTATAGATATGTAAATTGTATCAGTGATACCATGTAAGATTTAGGGGTGGTTTGCTTGTTTGTTTGTTGGTTTGTTTTTTTTTTTTCTGTATAAGAATATCCCTACAGGAGCTGAACCATCCTTGATTTATACAGACTGGTTTGCTTTAACTTTCATGAATGTCTCTGTATAGACAAGATGTGAAAAAAACCCAAACTTTAAAGATCTGAAAAGCCTATAACATAATGCCTACAAATCAGATTAATTTATTTCAAGTGCATTACAGCTCACTAGCACCCACAGTGAGGTACGCAGATATCAGAGGAAAGGCCAGTATATCTGCTCATAATGCATTTTATATTCAGCCAACAGTACAGTCTAGAGTGGTATCCAAATCTGCATCCCTTTGCCCATTTTGAAAAGAGTATGGGAACTGCCTGGATTTTAAAAAGGCTGGATTTTAAATCCAGGTATGAGGCAACCAATTTCAAAACCAGCCTTTACTACTTTAAAGCCTTTTTAACTTTATGAATCATCAGCTCACATGTTGCCATGGGCTGTACTCTAATTAAAGTTAATTTATAAATTGAGCAATTCAGAGCTAAGTCATAACTTGTGAAAGGAAGTTATATTGAGGTTTGTTGCTCTTTTTGAGATGGATAGCCATTGCCAGTGTATAGCATAAAAATAATTATTTTCCTGAAATGCTATATTTCAAATGGAAGTATGAGCAAAATGGAGACCTCCTGGGAACACCAAAACTTATTCAACATATACAAAATGCATTTTAATCTTCCTGTACTTGGTAGTCTCTACGATAATTTTATGCTATTAAAAATTTTGATGAAACTAAATAAACTTCCTGCTTCTCCCCAAGGTTTCTGCAGAACTTTTTACTTTACTCTTTCAGATTATCTACCTTAATAGATATCCAGGGCTCTGGGAATATGTATGAAACTTCCATTAAAAACTCTTATAAGTGATTAACTAATACCTGAAATAAAAAATGTTCCCAAATTTACAGCTTTTTTCTTTTTTTTCTTATTTCCACCCCCCACACACACACTTCAATAGTTAGGGAAACCCTTCTTCCATCTTTTGGTGATGATTACATTCAGTAAAATGTTTGGTAGTGTCTACAATGGAGTCAATGATGTTTTAAAATGAAAAACACTACTCCAGATCTCTTATATTACTTTTTGGTAGCTCTTAGGTGAAAACATTATATAGTCTGGACTCTTATGAAAGCAAAGGATCAGAAAAGGAAATACTAAAGTGCTCCTGAAAAAATACACAGTTCATGAAATAAGGTTGGCTGAGTTGAGATGAGACTATGTCATTTCCGTAACATTATTTTCTGTCAAGGCTGCAGAGAGCTCACTACAAAAGATGAAGGTGTGGGTGAAAATATGTCACCATCCCCCCCCCGGAAATCTGCAGAGTTAGCAAGGAACAGGAAGGCAGAATATTTTATTTCAGCATCCACTCCATAACATGAACAAATACAGAGGAGAGGGTTTGGAATGGCTGTTATCAGGGGTGCCAAAGATGCAACACACTAGGAGAGACCCAGCTATCACGAAAAGTAGATTCACTTAGGCTGCAAAGCTAGAAAAGCCTGTCAAGACACTGACCTATGGGCATACTCATCTGACTAGTGGTGGTTGAGGACTTGCCATGCAAATGAGCATGAATCAAGACGCTGCTTGATCAGCCTGTTAGGCAAAGACTGAATAGAGATATTGTACCTCTAATCTACAGCTCAGAGTAATGGTTTAGTGGACACAGTTCGAAACAAAATACTGACACTTTTGAGTCAGAGGGCTGGGGAATATTTCCCTCTCTGAAAAGCTTTGAAATATCAACTCCTCATCTTGGTTTGAAACTAGAACCAATGTTGAAATTTTGAAGTTTCTGTGGGATGGAAACTTCCTTTTCCAACGCATTCTAGTCCTGATCTTAATGTATCCTGGGGGGTTTAGGGAGATGAAGTCTTTTTCAATCCGTAAAGGGCTGGGAAGGAAGATCCCACTGGGAACCCAAATGGATTACTGCAACAAGTTGTGCCTGGAAATGTTCTGAAGTAAGCAGTTTTCATACTCATTCCTATTACATGTTAAGCTTCCTCCCCTTAGAGCAAGTAATGAAGCACAGACTTTCCACACTGAAATCTTTGAGTTTCAAATTCCTGAATTGTGGTCAGAGGCTTGAACTGCAGATTGTTACCATACAAAATGTCAGAAGCAGCTCCATTCAGTTCTCTGACAATCTAATCCAAAGCCCATTAAAATCAAGAAAATGCACTTATAAGTTCAATAGGCTCTGAGTGGAGCTCTTGCATATTTCTAAAGTTAGTCCTATGAAACTCATTGCTATTGTGGTTAAATGCCTTTATAGCAGTAAAGACAGATCACGCATTGCTCTGGAGATCTCTCAGTATATGGAAGATGTCAGCCATGCAGCATCAGAGTGAGGAAATCACAGGTAAGTACCAACTCTCTGTCCAATTCTTTACCCCCTCTAAAGTGAGTTGATTTTTTATTCTCCTTATGGATTTAGCACAAAAAAGTTAGCAAAAAAAAGCTGGAATAATAACAGCTAATCCCTAGTTGGCTGAGCCTTTATTGTTTTCTGGCATAAGATACCACAGTTCTGCTGAGAGGTAAAGATTCCATATTACGTTTTAGGCTGATGTCCCATGCTTCATGCTGAATTTGATTCTCCCCTTGACTCCCACTTTTACTCCACTGATAGCCAGTGAGTTGGCAAAACAGAAAAATAGGGATATTCCTGACTCTGAGATACATATGCAAAACAATTTTTACAGGACACTGCAAGAAAAAAGATGGTCATCAAGTCAGTAGAGGAACTGCTTATGTATAGTTTAAAGGCATCAGGCTGAAAGTCCCACAACAGGAGTTGGAATCAACTAACTGAATGCGTGCATGAATGTTATGTGTGTATGTGTTCCCCCTGTGGACTTGAACTCTGACTCAGTTTAGTAGATTTTTCCAGAAATAAAACTGGACCAGCAATATCAGGTTCTGCTTCAGGCCTGCTAGCCTGGAAATGCCCTGAAGTAAGAAGTTTTCATAATAATTTCTATTCAGTATTAAGAAACCCTGGGCAGGAAATAATGTAATAAGCAAGCTTGCAAATCTAGCCAATTATAAATAAATCTCTCTGTTTTTCAAAGGGCATGTCTGCAGTTCAAACACCAGAAGTTCTCAGAATCTGAGGAAAACAAAGTTGCCCTTCACACAGATACTAATGTGGGGCTCCATCTGGGACTTGCCTTGATTTTCACTGTTCAGCTGAAGAAAGTTTTGGATCAGAGCCACTGTTTCAACCAGGTCCAAAATCCTGTTTTAAAATCAAGATGAAGAGCTGTTGTACTCTGTAAATTATTGTGGAGGCAAAAAGCTCCAGGCCGTAGAGCAAACTTGAACCAGACTAGTGTCTGTGATACAGGGACTTGCAACTCTTGTTGAAGTGATATCTGGCCTTCATTTCACTGACACCTTATGATGACAGTTCACAGCACCAGCATTTTTCTGGCACAGCCTGTAGACATTATCCTGTGACAGGCAGTCTTGTGCAGCACCAAGAACCAAGCAGAATCCTTCTGTGTCCCAAGGAATGTAGGTGCACACCACATTCAGCAACTAAAAGTCTGTAATATAGGTGGACTTGGCAGTGTTAAGTTTACAGTTAGACTTGATGATCTTAAAGGTCTTTTCCAACCAAAATGATTCTATGATTTTATGATTTTGACAATGGCAAGGCAATTTGTGCTGGTAACAGTAGGCCCAGTGTCAAGTGCAATAAACGTACTTGCTTAGCACTTAAGCCAAACACACTTGCAACTGTTCAAGCAGTATAAACAAACTTTTTTCACTGATCAGTAGCCAAATTGTTAAATATGGTCACTGGAGTGTCTGAGATCCGCCTTCCAACACACTAAGCATGTGGCTGGCCATCTCAGTGATTTGTTGTTGCTTGTTGCCTTATCTACCACTGATCCACTGGAAATGACTTGCAGATCCTGCTTGGTGTCTGCCCCATCAGCCCAGCATTTCCAGCTAGCCAGTGCTCTCTGCTGTTACCGTTTTTAAACCCAGTACATGACCCTCATGGAGCCTCACCTGATCAGCCAGGCAAACACAATACATTAAATATCAGTGGTTCAGCCAAAGCTCTAGAAGGAAAACAACAAACACCTAGCAGCAGAAGGAACTCAAGAGAAATTCCTATTTCTCAGCTTTTCTTCAGGAGAAAGGATAAATGTAACCTCAATCTGAAACCACCCTTGATTTAAAAAGAAGAAATTAAATAAATTTAAAACCTCCACTTCTAAATGAGGAGTTATAGAGGCATTAAAATCTTGGATGTGGGAAAAGGCAACTCCTATCCTTGTATGCAAATCTCATTAGAAGGAATCTTCCTACAAAAAAAAAGATTGCATTTTTATTCAGTCATACACAACCAACCAATTTATTGTGTGGGCCAACACAGGAGACCCCACAGATTGTGAAACGAATCCCTATCTAATTCTCAGATGATACAGACATTCAGAGGCTGCTGTTCTGTAAGGAGCAACATTTAAACAGAATTAAATTCCCGGAGTTTATAAACATATGACAAGATTTCTTTGGTTTTGGTTGGATTTGGGTTCACATGTTCATATTCTGCTAGAGTAAGAATGAATTTCTGCTTTATTCTTTCATGCTTGCGCTCTTATTGATGGAGGAAAACAAAAAACCCTAACTTTTTTTTAGTCAGTGCTCTATAACAGGTCATTATTGATTCACCAGAAGAATTGCACAAATTGTCTAGACAGATAGTTTATTTAGCATTTCCAGGTTTTGTACCTTATGACAACAGAAGGTAATCGCCAAGTCCACAATAAGTCAAAACTGCTCTCTTTTACCTTCCTCAGAACAACTTGCTTGAGAAACCAGAAGTAAATTCATTGAAGTGTGCCCTCTGGATTCATTCTCTTCTCATAGACAATGAAGCACTAAACTGTAAAAGCATTTAATTGGCACTTGTGACATTTGACTGTGATCCTTTGTCAGCTCTAGTGACCTCATGACACGCTTGATATTGCCACTCAGACCTCTCTTGTGTTGAGTGCACAAGCTTCCTTCTCTCAGCCACGCTTTTTTTTTGTTTACAGAACCAGTTTTCTGTCATTTGAATCAACGAGGATCCAGCTGCAGTGCCTTGCTACTAACAGTGCCAGCACAGACTTTCTGCTGCTTCAGGCAGTCACGTAATCTGTGCTATGAAGGAAGAGACTTCACCCATAGTTCAAATACTTGAAAGAGACTGCATGTCCCCAAGCCACTGCTGAAACTGCTTAGCCTATATGGTATTCCAACCTGCTGCTCAGTGTGTAAGAGGAGTGCATGCAGCCCCCAAATCACCATGTGCTTCCCCTCTGCCCAGCAAAAGGAGGTCCTCTGTGTACTGCTGGTCAAAGGCAGACCCACAGCAGACAGTTTGCCTACTTGGGAGCAATAGCAGGTATTGTTTATGCTGAAGGACTAGGACAAAAATATATCTTCAGTGGTGCCAATCTCTCTTCAACCAGAAAGTGGAAAACCGATAGCACAGGAAAGGGGAGTGGAGTCCTAATACTGCAAATAGAGATTCATTTACACGATGAACATATCCCCATTTCCTTGCTACTCTCTGCCACAAAAATGTTGTTACCTGGCACGATGATAGCAAATTAAGCATTTGACTATTACACTATGAGTCATTAGGTTCTCCACAGCACTCTTTTCTTTGTGCTGGAAGATGTCAGGCTGGGGCAGAAGCTACTTCTTTAATCTCAGAACAATTATAATCATCACCAAGAAAACAAAATTAAGATTTTTTATCCACAGAATATGAGGTAGATGAGGATGCAGAGTAGTAGACAAACAGTTCAAACAGCAGTTCAGCTGTTCAGTCTGACACAGTTCAAAAGCCCTTGATCACCAGAAATCAAGAATTCAGTACTTTCTGAAATGTTGTGTCCCCAGAAGGTATCTAGGTTTCAATACACTCTAAAGATGGATTCGTTTAGAGCATTTAGGCCCAGGAGCTTGGTGCAGACATCAGAAACTGAAAAGCCATTACAATCATCATGTCAAAAGACTAAGCTAAATTGAAAGACAGCTTAGAACTGATCCTATTATAATGCCTTCTACATGTCTGAAGAAAAACAATCACCTTCTTGCCTATATAATATAGTTACTATTACACCTTTTGCATTTTGCTTCTGGCATTTTACAGATCAGAAAAGAAAAAAAGAAAAAAAAGAAAAAAGACAGCTACAATCAGGAGCCGGAAATAGCTGAACGACAAGAGACTGAAATCCCAGCAACATGTAAATATCTAGATTTTTTTTTCTCCAATGCTTTCTTTTGTTTTAACCTGACTTCTCCCATAGGCTTGGCAGAAGGAAAAGATCATTACTAAAAGCTGTCATGTGGGACTGACTGTCTCTAAAAATGAATACACACTGGTAGAAATACAAGTGACGCCTGTTTGTAGAGAATTAATGGAACAAAGGTCATTCATTTCTCTACTTTACCATCAAACAGGCAAATGACAGGCACTTTCAGTCCTCTTGTGTGAAGGTACAACAGCAACACAGGTAAAAAGTGCTTTCTGGAAATTACTGTCTCTCAGAGTTTTCACAGTCAGACAATATGCCAAATTAAAGTGCAAAAAAAAAGGGATCTTTTCAAAATGAGCACATGATCCCCAGTGTTACCGGTAACAAGTATGTATGAGAATAGTCTCTAATACTAGAGCAGTGAGTGTTGCGGGCAGGAAAAATGCAGGCTTTTTTCTTCCAGAGCTTCAGACAGGGTGGGAAAGAGTCCTGGCCTCCTCCTTCCTTAAAACTGGAGTTGACTTGAAGGGTCTGAGGAGCGTATGCAAAGAAATAATGTCCCAAGCTAAGGAATGACTAGGAAGGGCCACAGACCCAGGTGCCAATTTCTGCAGCAGTGCCCTAAGCACACCCCACTAGGGCAGTCAGGGCCTGAGGCAGTTTGATGAGCCTTCAAGAATCTGCTGAGGTGATCACCTAATCTATGTTCTTTAAAATCTGAATTTTACCTGTACCAAGCAGGTTTACTGTGACAGTGAATACAATCCCATGCCAAACACACCAAACACAGTGTTAAGTGACACTGTTATCCTGATTAAGTCTGTATTTTGTGATGAGCTGGAAATGGGAAAGGATCCATGCAACAACACTTTGTAGATGGAAGGGAGAAGTTTTTTAAAGCTGTTGTGCTCAGTGAATATGAAGGTGAGCAGGAAACTCTTGTGTTCATTTCAGCGTGAACAGTCATTAGTGAGTCTGAAATGTTGCTTCCACAAAGTATAGACAATTTGTTGTAAGTTTCACAGGTGTAACCAAGGATCACTGGCAAAGTGAGGCCAGTAACTCCGTAATTCCAACTGCCATTAGCAGAAATTTCTTATACCTTCAAAACCACAATAATGGATTTAAAATAAAGGAATTCAATTTAAAAAACATGGAAAATTAAACTAGAAATTTGAAGTTTTAAAATGTGTTGTGCTCTGGATCCCCATTCATTCGATCCATATAGACATTTCATAATGTGAAACATCAAAGTCCTATTTCTCTTAAGAACATTCTACTGACTTCAGCATGGTGGTTATAGGTAGCTGCATTTTATCAATGGGGTATACTGTATCCTGAGGTAAACTCAAAACGAGACCCAAAGATTACATCTTAGAAGTAATCTGTATTTCTCTAAAAAAAAAGAGAGAGAAAAGGGGATCCAAATAACATAGATGTCCTTAGAGAAAGGAATTTAAAATGGTTAGGCAGAACAAGACAATTAGGAAGAAATAAAAAGCATGACACCTATGGATTTTAAAGTAAAATTCCAGAAAGAAAAAAAAAAAAACAACAATGCTCAGAAATTAATTCCCAATAATTTCTTAGGTGTTTTACACAAATAACAATGGCAAGATACATCCCATCTCTTCACAAAACACAAATACATTTATTTTTATCTACTATAGGGAGAGGCGAGGCACACATAGCTTGCATGATTCCTAAACTGGCACAGTCATATGTACAGTTGCCATGAAGCATCTGAATCAGCAACTGTATAACCTCTCCCATACCCCACCTCCCTAAATAAAAAGTCTAAGCATCTTTTTAAGAATCATTGAATCTTCTTCATTGAATCAAAGATTTGGGGATACAGCTTGTTCTACACACAAAGGTGGCTTTGCTCGACCTGAATATAGTCAGAAGTCTCTTCTGACTTTAACTGGTAAGCAGCTAGCAGGTAAAACAAACTTCAGCTCAATAACTAGTAATTAAACAATGACTCATAAATATACCACTAAGGTACTGGTAATTCTAAACCTCCAAACTACACAAAAAATGAAGGGATAAATATGAGAGAGGGATCTTGTAAACAAATGAATATTTGCCAACAAGAGTGAAAATCAGGAAAAAATACTGATGCACACAGAAGGCAATACAACTGACTCTTCATTTCTGCCATTAATAACCTCAAAAACAGTTTGTGAGTGTGCAACAGGCCCATGGGCTGACCCAAATCTTGCATGCTAAGAAATAATCTTGTAGTTAGACCAGAGAGCTGACATAATTGTTCAATCCACTGGGAAAAATGCAGCATATCTGTGTAACCATACACTGGTCTTAACATCACTTTTACTCATTCAGGATTCTTGCACAGGCTGCAATTGAATAGGTATATTTACATGTTTTATGAAAAGTTCTAGCTGAATGAAATTCAATTCCTTCTTGATTGCAAACTGCAGTGTAAAAAAATCATACCTAGGAGTGTGATCAGAACATACTATGAAAGCCTATATACTTCTCTGTATTAAAGACCCAGTTAAATAATAGTGGGATCAATGCAAACCCACGGGGATGGAAAAAATAAAAGTTATTTTAAATAGTTTTGTTCTGACCAATGCAGAAAATATACCTCTTAATCCCCCAAAGAGTGTAATTACTTCTTGCAAAGAATCTGTCAACAAACATAATTCCATTTTTTAATCTTCAGGACCTCAGACCGAATACAAATCTCAGGAGACTGCATTTTTTTGCAGTTGTAACAAACCATGCCTTTGTATTATTACAGCTGCCTGCTGCACCACCCCAAATCACACAGAGACA
Organism: Caprimulgus europaeus; assembly: GCA_907165065.1. Next base: position 45,805,614 of record OU015527.1, read on the forward strand.
TCTCATGAAAATATTATTGAACCCCTAGGATCATTATGAAGTTTCACAAATATTGAGAACTGTGATTGTTATGTTTAAGGTGTGTTAACCACTTCAGGTAAGTGGTAGCCTGCAGCTAATACTGCACATGCATAGAAATAATTTCTAAGATCATATTTTGTCTCCTCTGAAATTTACATGTGCTCACTATGCTTACAGAAGACAGCTTATTCACACAAATGTAAGAGAGCAAGAATGCTCCACTTTGCTCTTCCATAATACTAGTTTCCCATTCTTTTAAAAGACCCTTTATAGAGGCCACGGAAGAATGTTGCTTTCAAAGAAACTTCACCATTAATACTGACAATTATCATACTGTTTACCTTTCTGCACTGCTTAGTTAGCATTTCTGTGATAGATAGCAAAGCAGCTGCTGTCCTAGAGCATACAATTAGGCCAAATCCAGTTACGAGCTTTTCAATGCAGTACCTCTAGTGTCATAAAGATATGACTGGGTGGCAGGGATGCACTGTTATGAGAATACTTGGAGTTACTTTAAATTTAACACACTCAAAAATATAAAATTATTCACTATGAGGAATGCAGTATCAGCATTTATATTTTAGTATCTTTTTTTGGCCACCCTCAAAAATTATATAGTAATTGTAAAGTATACAGAAAATCCTGATGAAGAAACTGAATGCTGAAGATCACGGCAAATATGCAGTCATTTTGTTTATGCATTAAAAAATATTCTACCATTCTAGGGTATATTGAATCCTTTTCCCACCCAGATTCCTGTGCCTCTGGTTAAGTTTTTAAAAGATTTAAAAGTACAAAAGAAGAATGAAATTACTCTATCTCATTAGGCAATATGGCATTTTGAGAAACTTGTGCACTCAGCTGAGGTGAAGAGGTCTAGATGACTGCCTTCTTCAGATCACAAATGAGATTAGCTCAATAACTGCCTACTCTGTTTCATTTACCACAGGGCTGCCTCTGGCTTTGAACAGAAAATCAAAGAGAAATGAAACAGGGAGGAAAGCTTCTAAAGGCATGTAAAATGGCTGAAAATACACTAGAAAGCCAACAACATATCAAGTCTACATAGATTTGAAGGAGATTGAGCAGTGAAACATGAATCTAGACTCAAACTTTTCTGAGATTTAGATATGTTCAATGCTTAACAGAGACAGTGCAAATGTCCTCCCCTCCATCAACCTTCAGCCTATATGTAGCTCAGGAGAATAAAGTCTGACATAGAAAGGTTCAAAAGAGTAGCAGTATATAAATAAAAGCACAAAAGTAATATAAAAACAAATTAAGATGCCAATAAATTGGTTGAATGATCAATAGATCTCCATGCATGATGAAGGGAAGGGTTTAAAAGTCCCCATATCTCACTTTTAACAAACAGGGAAGCCGAGGCCCAAGTAGAGGTAGCAGTTTGCTTAATCCTGTAGCAAATCAATGGGAGACTTTCCAGTTTAGTACCTGATCTACTGCTATGTGGTTTGTGAATTACAGGGAGAAACTATCCTCAAATATAATGTTATTTCATAAACTTGGAAAACTTTGGTATATCCAAATGAAAAGCGACGAGATTATTTTTTACAGTGTTTTCAAATGAGATCTACTACTGCAGCTAACAACACAAAAGAGTTCAAAAACTGAAAATACATTCCTCCAAAAAACCCCAAGGAAGCAGCATAAACTGAGAAAATAAGCTTTGAATTTGCACACAACTTCCAAGCAAGGTAGAAGAAGTCAACTTAACTGAATGAAAACAGATGTTTAAAATGCAGACCTAAAAATTATACAAGTATGGAGGAGGAGAGCAAGAGAGTGTGTGAGAGAGATCTGATGGGAGGAGTTATGAGGAAAGGCATTAAGGTAGAGCTTTTCTCCTTACTTGGCACAAGCCACTGATGCACATGTCCAGGGATTCAGTGTAGCACCGAGTCCCATCCAGAACCTTTGGCGCCAACTCCACAACCAGAGCCACTCCTCTGGCCTGGCACTTCAGCGAGCATGGGTTGTCAGGGTCATTAGAGATGGGTAGCCACTCATAAAACTGTCCTTGGTACTTGACATCATTGTGAGCAGAGCACTGCTGGGCACGAAAATCACCTGCTTCTGGTGGGCAGTCCTGCAGAAAAGAAAGAGGAAAAGGTCAGCAGGTCTATTCACGACAGCCAGTTGCAGTATCATGTGGCCAGCTGTGGTCCACAGCTGCCAGATGTAGAGTTTTTCCATTGGACTGATTGATATAGTCATCGCTACACAGAATTCAACTGGAGAATTAGACCTTTCTTTCTTCTTCCCACAAAAGTATAAAAAGAACATCAAGACCATGTGTACATAAGCTTGGGACATAAGAAATGCACTGTATGTGTCTTAACCATAGCCCTGAAATGCTCTTGTTGAATCTCTTTGCACTTGTGCACGTATGTGGAGAAGTGTGTGTGCACAGATACTCCTTTTCCAGCCAAATTTTCCTCTTTGTCTGAAGAGAAAGAAAAAAGAATTATGCAATTTAATTGTTTATTTATTTAAGCTCTCCTCAATAGCTTGTTTTTGCCTCGGTGACCTAAATCAGTTGGTAGGGCAACAAGAGCAACAAGAATCAAAAAAATGTGATACTTATTTGCATTTCTTTAACCTAAGATTTCATAACTTGAACAATTAGAGACATTATTTTTTTCTGGGAAGACCTTTAAAAAGCTTCTTTGTTAATCCTTCAGGAGGTTTTTGAGATATATAAACCCTACTCTGAACCTAGTACACCTGATACAAAAAAGGAAGACCACTCATACTACTTAAAGTCTCTTGTTGAAGAGAACATGAGGATTTTCTTACGCAGATATACTTTCTTGTCATGATTTAGCACTAAAAACCCTAAATCAAGTTCTCAAGAGAGCAAGAAGTTCAAAATCATGAGATTTCAGGCAAAATAATAATGAGTTCTTTTTATTTCCTTTCCAGTTTTTAATCCTTGAAGAATGATATTTCAGGTTTTCCTGTGCAAGCAAACACAAAGGCTAGAGAGCAATTGGGGTTTTTGGTTTTTTTTTAGAACTAACCTGAATTTCTCACATAATTACAGGAATACAGGACCTAAGCTTTAGAAAAAAACATTAACCTTTATGAAAACTGTGACAAAAAACTAAACGCAGGCAATATGGCTCAGATTAAGATCTCATAGTCCTCCACTTTACTGCTGTAAGGAAATGTGCTCTTCAATGATATCTGGTCAAATACCAGGTGAAATGGTTACATATTATACCTTTTGCTTGAGGACTGTAACATTTTTTATAGAGAATAAAAAATAACACTTATAGACTTGATAGAGCAGGACTTTGATGTATATACAACCACATAACTAGACAACATTCTTATAAGAAGTCTGTATCCTCAAACTACTTCATCCTATAGAAATTCAAGTATCATCAATGACAACTTTATTCACAGACTTCTTACCCTCCATCTAGGAAAGCCTTTCTTCTACTGAGGCAAAATGTATCTTCTGAGGTTTAGATAACAATCTCTCTTTCTCAGACCTTTTTCTACACCTTCGTTCACTAATGCTTTTCTGCTTCTTTTAGATAGGACAGATTATTACAGCTTTCAATTTGAATAGCATGGGGGCTGCATGTCACTTTATGACATTAAAAGATCATTGTTTAGTATTAAGGTCTAAAATAAAACTGATCTGGTTTTTTTTTTTGGCTAAATCTTACTCTAGGAAAATATGTTTCAAATAGCAAAAATCTAGAGCTCATTAGTCCTTTTTGAAAATCAAGGCTGAAAGTCTAGGCTTGTGACTAGAATTTTACTGCTGGAGGACTGAGACAGCAGACGGGTTTTTTATTCACATGCTATGGAATATTTAAAAAAAAAATTAATGGAAGTATTTGAGTTTGATATGAAAGTCTCTATAAAAACTTAGAGCAAATCAGTCCTTTTTTTGTGATCTGGGCACTGTTGATGCAGGACAAAGTTTGGACAGCAACACAGAGTGAAGAGAGCAGAAAAATATGTAGGAAATTCATTATTCCTATCTAGCCGTGTAATCAGAGAAAAAGTGGTCTTTATGTTCTGTTTTCAAATGAAGGATGAACAAGACACTTGCAGCTTGACCCAAGATCTGGTTTAGCTCTATTTTCAAATAGAGACAAGCAAAGAGGAACACTGTGGCTTTATTTCCTGCCACAAAATCTGCTGCATACCCTTTTCTGAATTTTTCTGTTCATAAATTAATACAGTCAGGTCTATCGGCTTGGCTTAGGCTTGTTGCAAAGATCTAAGCCAACTCTCTTCTTTGGTTCAAGCTTGGCTCTACCTCTGAAACTTCCTGGCTTGCAATAGCTTTATTTTTACAAAGACAGAAAGGCCCAAAAAAGCACACAACATACAGAGTTCAATCCTGCTTTGTAAAGTATTCAATACTGTTTGTTGTGTTGGATTTTATTTCTAAATCAAAGAAAGAAAAAAAAAGTACAGTCAACATAACAAGCTTTCAGGACATGGCAGGTGACCAGGACTGATGTTAAATACTTCCAGTCTTTGATATCATGATCAAAATAAAACAATGGATTTAAATAGTAGAGCTTGTGTTTAAAAAAGTTTTCCTGTGAAACTTGAAGCCATTCAAAGAATACATTCAAGCAGTCAGAAATGCAGACTTGCATACTTATCTTGGCACACAGATATGAAAAAGAGTCACAGCCTGGCCCACCATTTTTCTCCTACTGAAATCCTGAATCCTATATCTAATTGAAGGCCTTAAAATCCCTTTCCCTCAGGGGGGAACTTTCCTTCCAGTGAGGAAAACACATGTACTTGCACCTACACGCATAACAGTTACATAACGTGTAATGTTTTTTTATACCAAAACAGATAATGTTAAGAAAAGTAGTGGTCCAAATATTACCCATCATTAGACACAGTTCACCGAGACTGAAAAAGTAGGAACTGTACAAAGCTTGGTATGGCTTATCAATCTCTTCTCCATGTCTTTGTTTGTTTGTTTTTGGTTTGTGGTTTGTTTTCTTTTTAAACTTACTTTTTATTTTTTATATTATATGTTGGTGGGGATCAGAGCCTCTTCATGCTGGGCTTTGTGTAATCACATAATTAAAGACAGATATAAGCTCATAGCCTATAAATGATATTCTAGTTGCTAAAATAACAGATAAGGCAAAGGCAGTGTTTTGTTGCATATTTGTTCAAGTAGCAAATTGCTATTTTCTTCTAAACACTTTGTACACCTTTAAATAAGAGTGTGCTGTTTTGAGGCAGTCTTCCTGTGCCTCATTTCTGCAGTGCTGGCTCCTGGAGAGAAGAAACTATAGACTCTGACTCTACAGTCTTTTCCTCTTTTTAAAAAATCAGCCCGCTTTTGATATGTGCATGGGAGCGTGGTGGAAGGGGATCCTGTACAGCTGCCAGCTAGCACTGCTTCATCAGCCTGAGCAAAGTTCTGTTTTACCCCATCTAAGGGTCTGACCCTGGAAGCTATCTAGCAGTAGGCAGTTTGTCTACCTGCACAACTGATTGACAGACAACGGTGTGCCCACACTCAGAGACAGGCAGAAATCGTGGGCCTAGTCCTTGTAGCAAAGAATCCAAGACAGCACATCTTTGCATGGGCTGTATAGTTCTGCAAGGTATTTTGGTAACTATATCCACATGGCCTGTGTTTGGCTTGGAGCATGCGGAAGCACCAGTACCTGGCCACAAAAGCACTACAGTCCTGTTTCAGGTTACTCCAGCTTTTGTGCTGTATTCAAATCTTTCCAGTTGTGTTTTCTTTTGGAAATTTTATGTGGGCCCCTACAGACGTGAGGGACCACTGCCATTGCACTCCACTTGAAGAATCAGAAAGAACTAATAAACTTGAAAGTCTCGTCTAAGACCATTTATCTTCAAGCTTCCTATTCATTCACACTTCTTAAGGAAGAAAATTTCCAGTAAATATGAAACAACTGTTTCTCCTCTAACTCTGTGAGTCCTAGATGTCTGTTTCATGACCTTTAACTTGTGAAGGCTCATGAGATATTCCTGAAACACTGAGCCTGTGCTGGATACCTATAATCTCTGTTTATCCTGCCAGGTCAAGATTTCCTCCACCACAATAGAAATATATATCATTTTAAAGATGATCAGAAACCCTTTTGATGTATGAAAGCTATTTTAAAATAAACACAGGATTTTCATCTTCACCTCTTAGGCACCTAATGCTGACCATATTATTATGGCTTCATATGCTTCCTCACATCCAAAATATTTTTTTTTTAACTTGACCTTCTATTTGACCCTCTTGTAATTCATAAGGTCCATGGAGTTTTGCCATGTTTGAATCCCATTCAAAACAATTTCTACTAATCAACAAACCAGTGGAAAAGATAAGATGAAACCCAGATGTCCCTTGATGGTGATAGGTAGATCAGATTTCACGGGACAAAAGAGGGTCAGGCTTTTTAAAGTTTACTTAATGGGTGAAATGTGGAAGATCATATCTAAGCTGCAATAGGCGGAAACAGTTGAGGAACCTTAAAACAGTTTACAATATACATGATTGTATATTTGCAGAGGCCAGGAATGATTTACTATACCTGGATCTTTTCCTCTGTGCAAAAAATGACTAACAACTGGACTAGTGCAGCATCTGACAGAATAGCTTATTGAACCAGTTCCATGAAGTACATATGGTGTTTCAACCGCACCGATTTCCCTACTGAGAAAGGAAGACTAAGGTCCTCAAGTAGAGCCTTGCCCAACACTAAATAAGAGCTTTAGATAAAAATACAGAGACATAGGAGGTCTGGGGCTTTAACAGAAGATCCACTTGGCCTTGATGTCTATTTGAGTGTCCTGCTTAAATCAAGTTTCTTGAAGCCAGATTTTTCACTAGTCTACTCCTGTGAATTTCTAAATAGGTTAGGATCATATTAAGCTGCTTAAACTGAGAGTGGCTCATACTATAGCTTTCTCTGACAATCCCAAGACATTACAATAATTGACAGAGAGAAGCATTAGAGAAATAATATGAAGAAAGTAAATGGGGAAATATCAGCAGATGATTCTATTGTGCATTAAATAAACATGAGTGGAGACAAGGCTAAAACAGTCAGTGAAGTATAAATATAAACTGTTGCAGAATGCTCCGGGAGAGGGGTCACAGGTCACTAGAGATGTTGTACAATCAGAGGCTCAGCAGAAGCAGCGAGGGTATGAAATGGCTCAGGCCGCAGTAGCCAGCTTAGGCCCTTGACATAAGTGTAACAGGCAAATGCACAGTCAGGGTGAATTGGCAGAAGTCTCCAGGATACTTACTTGTCCTTGAGACTTCAGACAAACAACTTTAGCAAAACTAAGCTGGGAAAAAGAAGGGAGTAGCTTTAGCTGGTAACCGCAAAGTAGGAGTAACCTGTTGGCATCCTGGGGCGTGAACAGAGCAAAGCCACCTATTGTGTCAAATGTAGAGCTCGTGCTTAAGAGTGTTTAACCAATTGCTGTATGTGTTTAGCTCGCATGTATTGTGATAAAGGGTATAAATCCGGGTGTGTATTAGAATAAAGTGGACTTCTTGAAGCTAACTCATATTGGGTCATCTCCTGATTTCCCAAATCCCGCCTCCGCAATAAACCTCCATTAATACTTGTAATTAGAAATATTTATAATTTTTTAAATGCGTTTTTTAAAAATATGTTCCCATTTTTGTCAAATAATTCAACATGCAGAGTTTCATGCCATTTTATATTTTTTTGTTTGTTCATACCTTCTAAATATTAAAGTCAATAGTATAAATTAGAGACAGTAACTTGTATTTCAGCTTGAAAAACTTTGAAATATCTCAGACAAAAACTAATACAAGTACACAGTATTAGAATATGCTTTTCTAAAAGGACCATGGGTGCCACACTGGCAGATCAAAAAGAGATATTCCAGTTAAAAAAAGAGAAATATCACAAACATTAAATTTAAATCTATGACTCATGCTGAGTCCTGAAGAGTAATGAACAGAGTCCTGAAATGCCACTGTCATGGAAGTGATCCAGGTTGTTTGGTCTACAAAGATTCATGATGCATTTCCACAGAATGGCAGAAATGGTGTTTTATTTGATTCAAAGTCAAAGATTCACAGATCTGCTTGCTGAGAAGATAGCAAATCCAGAAGTCAAAGCTGCTACCATTAGCAACATACTAAAAGCACTAGTTTCCAAGTATGAGGAAAAAAATCCTAGAAGTCACACTGAGGATTTAAAATGCACCCATTTAGAAATAAGACGGTAGCTATTAAAATGCAACATTTTTGAAGAACAGACTATAGTCACAATGAATGATCTGAGTTTGGAAGAATTTCCACTTAAAAAGTAAATTGATATTAAGGAAATCTGGTCTTACTAAGGAGATATGTGCAGTGCTTCTACTTTTTTTTTTTTTCTTTTACTGCAAAATATAAACTGCGAGGTTTGATTGCAAAAGACTTCACATGGTATTTCTAGCCATCAGAGGGTAGAAAAATTAAATCCTGCTAACAATTTCTGTAGCTCTGAAAAATGTCTGCGTGATGAAGATGGCGCTGCTCATACACAAAAGACAATGCTTCTGGGAATTATCTACTTACATGGAAGTTTAGGCTTGACACTTTCCAACAGGCTGGCCTTTGCATGGAAAGAAGATAGTACTATGTTGATGAAAGTAAGATGGGTAATATCAGCGCTGCTGTGTACAAAATGCAGCATGAGCTGATAAGAAACAGGGGTGGAAGTAGCTTGTCTGAATGCAAGCCAAAAAATGGAAGACATCATCACATTTGGTATTTCAACCAAATTAAGAAAGTGAGGTGTATATAAAAAAGAGCTACAAGTGGTGTTTAGAAGTTTTGGTGGTCTGATTAATGGGATTCTCTGTCTACAAACTTTACCTTAGCCTTAGCAGAACTTCTCTAAACCTTGTTGAAAGAGCTAGTAATGTTGGGCAGCTTCCAGCATTGTATATTTTCATGTCAAACAGCAAAATCAGCAGAACCAGTGTTCATCATCATCCTGATAGGTATAAACAGGTAAACATGAAAAGTAAAGTCCTTTGGGAATGATGTGACAGTCTCATGCATCTCATTTTTCACCTGGGCTGATTCAGAAAGCAGTGCAATAAAAGAAAAAATATCAGAGAAAATAAAAATGTTTTCAATCACGAAAAGAGGTTTAATGATTGAGGAGAATTAAGAGAGAGGCATGAAGACAGTACACATTCCAACAAACATCCTTCAAATGGATTTTCATGTAAATGAGGGAAGAGAAAACAAAAAACAGTGTAGTGGCAGAAGGACTGAAAAAGGGAAAAGGCAAATGAGGTGGCATGATAAGTGGTACCAAAGCTGAAGAGAACCTGGCAACTAAGAACATACCTAGAAGAAGGAACAGAGAGCGTGCTAGCTTAAAAACAAACAAACACTCTCCTCCCCCCCAAAAAAAACCCAACCAAAACCAACCCAAAAACAAACCTAGTTAAAAATTCCTACTCATAGTTTGGAAATATTTTAATTTATTTTGCATAACATTTAGTATAACAACCCAGCTAGATACAAAAACATTTTTTCATTGCATTCAGAGTAATTTTCTAAAGGAAAATAAATTAGTCCCTCTCTCCACCCATGATTATATTCTAAAATGGCTGGAAACACCAAAAAGGATGCAATTCAATCCTAAATCATCTTCAGATTCCCTCATTCCTTTTTTTACTATTTACACATGTGGCTTCATACCCATAATCTTTCCAGTTTCTGATCAACACCAGGCAACGCAAGTAGTGAACATACTGGACTGGATTTGTTCATTCAAGGACTGCTCAGTAGCTTTATAGACAGCAATACCAACCTCTATTATAGTCTATTTGCATATATACTATGCAAAATGGTTCAGCATCCCTAGAATAGTGCAGGTAACTGAAGAAACAGACAAACACTCTGTCCTCTTGCCTCTCTCTTTCTTTATCGTATTCTCCTTTTTTCTGCTGTAATTTAATTTCAGGATGAATTAAAAACAGCTGTAGCAAAATCTTGCACATGATAGTGCCTATGAAAACGTGTTCATTGCCAGACTCCAAAAAGTATTCTTCCTATTCTCCAATTTCACCTCTGAAATGAAGAGTTTGCTTTTAGTATATGTGACTACCAATCCTTTCCTATATGAAGACAGTCATATAAGCAAAAATGTGTCAGTTCACAGAAAGACGGTCTGCAGAAAACAAAAAGGCTGGTTATTTTATGAACAATAACTTGAACAATAGTTCTCAAGTTATGCATAAGCTACTCGTAATGAAAACTTGTATTTCAGGACTAACTGATTTCCACAAGAATCAGAAAGGAATTTTCCACAATGCATGATAGCTAGCTTCATTTGCAGGAGCACAATGGGAGGATTTGCTCTCATTTTCTTTTAAAGGAACAGACTGTCCTCTAATGGGTGAAAATGTATGTCTTATTGAGCCTCTAAGTTCCATCCTTCTGATTTTCAGTGTCTTTGTGAATTAAATCTTAAAAGGCAAAGTCTCAGATAACAAAAATACACAAAATATTGAGTGCCTTTTCCAGTGCAGAATTCCACAACAAGCCAAGATCCTTTCTTTTTTTTTTTTTTTTTTTTTTTTTTTACTATTCTTAAAGTGACAAACAGTATTTCAGTGATACAGCTACACAATTCAGTAAGAGAATGGGTGTCAGATGCATGTCTGGAGTTCTCATACTGCTTTAGGTTTCCACTGGTGCTGCATAACGTATTTCAAAGTGGTACCTATCCCCAGAAACACAGGGCTGAGGAACATCATGGCTGTGGCAGGATCCTACCACAAGTTCTAATGCTGATCATAGTGACAATGCCTTTGCAATGACTGATGTTATGAGTACTGGTGCGCAGTATCTCAGATTAGCAAAGAAGATAAGCAAAAGGGCATAGCATCTGAATCAAAGACTCAACATACTTTAAAAATAGAAAATACTTTCCCCAGAAATCAAATGTCTGCACAATGAATACAGTCAAGTACTTTCCTTACAATATAAAGACATATTTGGAGGGCCTGGTCAAAGTATGATGCAGTAAGAAGCTTGAGAATAGTTTGATTTATTGTTAGTTTTGCAAGTTTACCAAAAACAAAGAAACAAAAACTCATATTCATTTATTAAGGAAAAGGGCAATGTAGCACAAGGTATTCTTTACCCTCTCTGAAAAAATGAAATAAAATCATTAATGCAGTCCTGTGTCTTCATAATCCAGTGGCAAAAGTAACACTGATTTCAGTGTAGTAAAGAACTTCAAAAGTTTCAGTTAGGGTTATTTGGTATGAAATAATTAAGTGAATTCTGCAGCTGCATGCCTCACTGCTATGTTGGAAAGTCTGGAGCCAGTACTGCCAAATACAAGGTATGTAAAGGAATTGCCTGACAAAACTATGCAAAATTTTATGTTGAAGCAAAACTGTTGAAGTGCACATTTGCAAAACAGAACCTAAGTTAAAAATGACATTTAAAAAATTATTCCTTATCTTGGAAAGTTAAGCTCAATGATTTCAAAATAAGGGCTGCAACACTGGTAAAACCTCAGCAGCTCCTCAGGGTGATCCAGGAATAGCTAATGGCTGTAAAGAAGGATGTTAGTTTATCTTAGTGCTCTTAGTGTACACAAGGGCAAGTTGAAAGGGGAAGGGGACTGTCACAATGTGCTTGCCTTTACAAACTAGAACAAAACTAATAGCTCTAATTGCAGTCCAATTAGCCTTTAACAGTATTTTTTTTTCCCCCATAGAAGCACAGAATGGTAGGAGTTGGAAGGGACCTCTGGAGATAATTTAGTCTAACTTCCCTGCTAAAGCAGGTTCACCTAGAGCAGGTTGCACAGGGTAGCATCCAGGTAGGTTTTTCATATGTCTAGAGAATTAGATGCCAGAACTTTTCTTTCTGTGTCTTATTTCACAGCATGCAACTTGGCTGGCACAAATCAACCTTTTTATTTGATCCACAGCCATGGTGTAGCCCAAGTGCCTCAGAGACAGAAAGTGGACAGTCAATCAGCCAGCAGACCTATTTATTAACTACTCTAGTTGTTGTCAGTAAGTGAAGCAGATGTCTAACTGATGAAAGATTTTAGGAACCCAAACATACACCCAGAACAAATTTCAGAGGAAGATGTGTGAGAAATCTTACTGCATGGGAGACTAGAACTCAGATAGAAGCAGTTTCTTTAATTATGAACTATGGCCTATTGAAGAAAATACAAGCTAAATAGGAGGGAACACATTCATTTTTTTTGACTTAAACTTTAAAACTTTTTTAGACAAAGCATCTATTGAAAGGCTTCTGAATATGCCCCTATCAGGGTGAGAAAGCTTGGCCCAGTGCACATTTGATTTCATTTTCCATCTTTACTGGTAAAACTGACATTTCTCCATATAATTTGAGAACTTTTACTACTCTTGGCACCCAATAAAACTTTCCATATGAAAATCTTTATTTCCATTTTCACCAGTGAAAACGCACTTTCACTTTGGTGAGCTGAGGTTTCTTATTTTATTGTATTAAAAACTGTGTTCACCATATATTAAAAAACAAGCAAGAACCTTTGGAAAGTCCAAAACCCTGGTGCAGGCTATCTAAAACTACTTTTCTAAGACACGCAACAAATTCCAATGCTAGGAGGGCACAGGTGAACAGAAACATATATCTTTTACTAACTTGTCTGCAATCCTTAACAGCTTAATCCGCCAGTGTGACAGGCCGCCCAATGTGAACCAGGTGGCTACCAAAGCAATGCTGGGAACAAGTGGTCTTGATTCTGCCAGGGCTGGAGTTTCACTGACACTCTATTTAGAAAGGCTGTGACTGCAATCCCTTCTAAACAGTTTTTGCATCATGTTACCCCATAATCTCTCCAGTTTTTCAAAAATTGACAAATCAAAAAGATTTGCCCACAGTCCAGTGGTATGAAGGCAGTTTAGATAGCTACAATATTCTCACTATCACACGATGAAATTATTTTATGCAATATGGATGTGCCTGTCGTATATGATGATTTGTATTATATCAAAGCTATACTTCACTTACCACGTTGCTGCATGTCCTGTATCGGATGTTTCGGCCTTCACAGGTCCTGTGTCCAAAAATTAAAAACAAACCCAAAAACCATTAATAGCTGAATATAAAAAGCAAACACATAATGTTTACTGTGTCAGCATCTTTCTTACAAAAATCTCTAATCGACTAATCCCCCACCAACCCTCTTCCCCAACATAAACAGCTCTTTGTCCCTATGCAGGTATTGAGGTATGAATTCTACAACTCCTCAGTTTCCTGCCTTTGTTTTAAAAATTAGTTTTTAGAAGGTGGCATCAGTTTATGAATGAAGCTGGAAGTCAGACTACAGAACTTAGCTGGATAAGAATGTCTGAATCATGTTAATAATGCCTGGTGGCTCTTAGCTGCCCACGATGATTTGATGAGGGCACAGCTCTGCACCTACCCAGGCACATGCTTCAGCACTGCCCACAGTCTGACCAGTTGGGCTTTGCCTGCTGGGCAACAACGTAAGCCCTGGGAGGACAGAAACCTGACTGCAGCAGCGGGAAATGACAGGCTAGTGGGACAGGGCTTTTTCCCAGTTTGATATGAGGAGAGGAGAGCATAAAACTTGATTTTATAAACGGCTCCCTGATGCACCAGCCCCTCACTACTTCCAGATCCCTGCTGCAGAACAGCATCCAAAGAGCAGTTGGGCCCAGCAGAGGTCAAGGAGAGCACATGCCCTGATGCCTGCTCTCCATGGCTCTCCTTCTTTTCCCCCACAGAAGACCCATACCAGCCCTGATGCTGGCAGGGCTCCCAGAAGAAAGATCAACACCCAGATATCTTTTTTAGCACTCAGCAACATGTATTCTGAGTATTTGACCCTAGGTGAAGATTCATGTGTTTTATGAGTTCAGACAGCATACTCTGTGGAGATCCTCAGTATAAATCAGAATGTGGGGTTTGGCTTCTAAAGATTATCCTTCAACAGAATAGAATTCTATACATTTTTAAATTTTTAATTTCACAACTCCCCCGCCCCCACACCCCCTTTTTTTTTGGCCAGGATTTAACCAGTACACATTCCTTGAAGATGAAATGCTTGCCAAGATTGAAGTTTTAAATACAAACCATTTTGAACTATCCAACAGAAAGGACAGCATCTGCATGCATTTGTGTCGTTCTTTTCCCTTTGGTTTTTTGTTTGGTTTTTTTTTAATAGAAAAAACAGAAAAACTTTTTTGATACAGAGTTAACTCTAAAATAAACTGAACAGATTTCCTTGAAGTTATTGAAGTCATCCTTCCTCCCACCTTTTTCCACAAGACTTGTGAAATTCCTCCAGTAGTCATTTACACCTATGTGAGTACAAAACCAGGGCAAAACACAGTTGTGCAAAAGTATCACAGTGGTGTAAACAAGCACAAGAGAAGATAAAGAAGTAAATAAACCTTAGCACTTTTTTAGAAGAAATATAAGCAGAAAGGTAACATATTCTGTTGCGTAGCATTTGGCAGATAAAGAATGTTACTAAAAGCATAATTGAAATACTATGAATTCAATCTTTTTGAAATGTTATATAATGAATTCAAGTAAATTTTAATCATTGCAAGCATGCACAGAAGTGAAAACTGTGCACAGAGTATCTAGCACTAGAAAAAACAGTTTTAGTGTACAATAATAAAAATTATATTCACAATAGTCTATGAACTAAAAAAAAAACAACAAAAAACCGCCTAAACAATACCCCCACTATCTCAGCTATTCCTGAGCAATATAGACAATCTGGTATAGATAATGTGGTGCAGACCAAGCCTGTTTACACTACAATACATTTGATAGAGATACTCTTGATTTACACCAATAGGTAGCAAAGAAAAAAGTACATTACACAGCACACAGGCAGTCCTAGTGCAGAGTGTACACCACACTGAACATCTTGTCTGCCAAGCTTGATACATGCCCCACCTGTCTCTTAGAAATACCATACAATCCAATATTTCTTTGCTTCACACAGACCTGCTGTTATGACAATTTCACTTTCTGTAATTTATTAACCTCAGAACTATTGAACTGCCAGGGAAATTTAAACTTCCTTTCTATCAGTCGCCTTACAGTTTCTTCATCTTCTTTTCAGTTTTTTCATATTATCTGTTTTGAAATGAAAGAAACACTTGTTTTTCACTTATTATTTGCATTAGGGAAAATAATAGGTACTTTCATTAGACATATGCCACAGAACTATTCAGATTTTTCTTCCAGCTTCCCTCCTTTGGATAGTGGCCACAGCTGTTCAGAAAAAATGTGCAATTATGGATGCATTTAGTGCTGTGATGATTCATGAACACCAGGAACCACTCTTGCAAAACTTGCCTTGTCCCCACTCCAAGACCAGACTTTGGGGTTTTGTTGTTTAAGCTCATAAGTTTCCCAGTTAACCCACATTGACCAAAAGCAGGCAAACTTCTTACAAACTGAGCTGATATATTTTCACAACAGATTTGCAGAGGAGTTTGTGTTGCAGGTCTACACTGCTTCAAGGCAGCATTCCAGATTCTCTTAAACTCAATATCTATTTTTGGATTCAAAAGCGTGGATTTGTACAAAAAAATAGATGGTTATGAAGACTCTGAGAAAAAAAAAAAATAGTAGATTCTTGGGGGCATATATATTGAGTTTTAAAGTAATTTATTTTTCCGACCCTGTAAATCCTTAAAATATGGAAGATGAAACCATCTAGTGAACTTAATTCTTCTAGAGTGAAATATACAGCATCTTTGCATGATACCAGGCCAGACGAGGTTTTCTGCTCTAGAGAAGATTTGAATTAATGGTACGGGTCCTATATCTCAGTGTACGTGGTTTGCAGAATGCCACAGCACAGACCGTTTAACATGCAAGGAAGGACCACAGCAGATTAGTTACACCATATTATGAGATATAGTCATCACACATCCTCTGAGCTCTGCAGTTTATAAATGAGAATTCACATCAAGAAGCACATGAAGCCACTTGGAAAAGTCACAAGTCATCCAAAATGGCAAGTTAATCTTGGAGAGCACTCAAAGAGTGGGAACAGTAAGAGGTACTTCTCTGTTCCTGTACACTGCAGAGGATCTTGCAGAGGAAAAAGGTAACTGAGAGTTTGGCTTGACAAGCAATTATTACCATGTGAATATGAAAGAAAAGCAAGCTATTGGGAACAATGTTGAATTCATCAAACTTAGTCACTTGTTTCCAGTAAGATTTCTGAAAGAGGTTAACAACTGTTAATATATTAAAATATTCACTTCTCCTAATGTAAACAACCTGAATCCCTGGTACTTATTTCTCCAGGCTCAAGTTTGTGAAGGGTCTTAGTTCAAGTCCCTCCTTCAAAGGTCTAAAGTAGGTATGTATTTGTGCTCAGCTAGAGTTAGAATCCTTGCAACAATCCATGCCAGAAAGAACAGCAAACTCATGCCAAAGTTGTCTGGATCTGTCAATTATCAAAGACAATGAAAGAGATTTGCAGAGGAGGAACTCATCAACTCCTGCCACTCTCAGCAGTCATCAAAGTTTGAAATACTTTTCTTAAGAAACAAGTCTCCAAATAAGCAAGCAACTGTGATCCAGACGTGGTTATTTTTGTGGACGTGAATTTTGATGCAAGTGTTCACTACAGGGATTTGAAAGTTGATGTAATGTTGGACAATCTTCAGTCTCCTTTATCTTCACACCCATTGATAACCACTCTTCTGGAACAGATTCTGGTTTCTGGACTGTACCTGTGAGAAAAGGATACTGTGGGCTCCTCTCCTCCCACAAGGTCTTAGGTAGGCTGTGTCACCCTGTCCCTTCCCCTGGTGCCAGGGGATGGTGCATGAGGCCGTGCTACACACCCACACCTCTCTCTTTCCTCATCCTGTTGCTCTTTTTTGCAAATTTTGTACAGTGTTATGACCCCCTCTCATCCTCAATACAGTTTGTGTGTTTGTTCTTCTCTGGGAAAAAGATAACCTTTTTTATTATTTCAGCATATCCTTTTTCCCATAAAGGAAACACGAGGGAAGGCCATGGACACCAAATAATTATGAAAAAGGAAGACATATCAGGACTGAATTGATTTTATGAGTTCATTTGTCCAAACTGTCTAGTCTAGTCTGCCCAACTTCATGTCCAAATCATTCAATTGACAATAAATTGTAAAGATGTGTAAAAATTTTTACATATCCTTTTGTTAATGAGCACTTTGCCTGCCACAATGGTCTCTGCAGATGCACTTTTATGTTTTGCCATGCAGATTGGCATTGCACCTCTAAAAAATCTTTCATTCTTTATGTTTAGAAGACTGTCTCCTACAGACTTCTGGACCTTGCTGAAATAGTGAAAAACCAGAAATGTTACAGGAATAGTTAACTTTATAACACAAAGTTATAATACAAGAAATATATATATTATAATAACACATGAAAAATGCACATGGATAGACAAGTCAATTTCCCCTAGCAAATTTAGTTACAGACCCCATGCATATTATTTCTGCAGGAGTTTAAAGATATACAACCAGGAGGCAAAATATCAACTTGAATCACTACATGCAGGAAGCTGGCTAGGCAAATAAAAACATGGGTACTGACCTGTGGCCACCAAAGGCCTACTTTTTTGCAAAAAAAATGTTTTTCACAATCTTGTTATTAGGAAATCAATTATTTTAATGTAAATAGTATATCATACTTAGCACGAATGGGCCCATGGGGACCTCATGAAATTCAACAAGGACAAGTGCAAGGTCCTGCACCTGGGTCAGCGCAATCCCCCGATCAATACTAAGTGATGAATTGACTGAGAGCAGCCCTGTAGAGAAGGACTTGTGGATACTGGTAGCTAAAAAATAAGATCTGAGCTGGCAATGTGCGCTTGCAGCCCAGAAGGCCAACCGTATCCCGGGCTGCATCAAAAGAAGCAGTCATGCCACCAAACCTGTCACAGTTCAAGGAGCACCTGGACAGTGCTTTTAGTCATATGGTTTAGTTTTAGATAGTTTGACTCTGTGATCCTTATGGCTCTTTTCCAATTTCAGGTATTCTGTGATTCTATCTTCATCCTGGAGAAAAGAAGGATCTAGAGTACCTTACTGCAGCCTTTTAATATATAGAGGGGCTTATACGAAAGACAGAGAAAGACTTTTTACCAAGGCCTGTACTGACAGGACAAGGGGAAATGATTTTAAACTGAAAGAGGGTAGATTTAGATTGGACATAGGAAGAATTTTTTTAATGATGCAGGTGGTCAGACACTGGAACAGGCTGCCCAGAGAAGTTGTGGATGCTTCATAATTGGAAGTGTTTAGGGTCAGTTTGGCTAGTTAAATTAAAATAACAAAAATAAAATTTGAGAAAACTAAAGGAAAAGAAGGAGAAAAATTTGTCAGAGTTACTTCAAACTACTGTTTATCTTCATGCATTTAGTCTCTCTTGTTTGTTTGTCCTTGCAGCATCTTTTATTTTCTTAAGAATATTAAAAAATGTCTTTAGTTTTAGATTTGCACACACAATACATATTACAGGTATACAGAAAGCAATTATAGTTGCAAATGTTTTTCATTTGCTCACTAGCCAAGAAAAACAGAAAAGCAAGAATTAAAGAAGTGCCTTTCAGCAAAACAATGGCAAGAAGTCTCTTTGCAGTCCAAGTAGAGAGAAAATACAGTACTAAATCTCACCTGGCCCACTCTATTGCAAAGATAGCACCTAGAACATATTGAAGGCCCCAAAGTACTAACACCCCAAATCTGCACAAGCCTGTGTTCAGATCTGCATCCAAGTTTTGCAGCTGGTCTTTACAAAACAAATGTGCTAAACAGGAACCCAAGTTCCCATGATTGAGGAGTTTGAACCTGGGTCTCAATCACGTGTGTTAGCCCAGCTCCACTGAAATGCTCATGCTTTCTCATGTACGATCTATTGCTTGGGTCTTTAGAGAATCACATCTTAACTTCTTTTTTATAGATAGTACGCTTACAAAAGATCCACATCATGCAAAGGGCCTAGCTTTTTTGTTTAAATCCCAGAACAGATTTATTGAAAGAATTATGAATGTACAGAGCTCTTCCAGTGAACCTGGACTTATGAACAGTATCTCATCCAAGTCAAGGCTTCATAGACATTTTTGTTAGGTTGGCTGCTTGTCAGCAGAGAAACAAATTATGGAGATCATATCCATCACTCATCTGTAGGTACAATGCTGACTACCATTCACTCTAACACAGATTAGTTTTTCACCCAAAACACTAACATAAAACATCCCTGTGGCAACTTTAGCGATGGATTATATAGGAAAACAACACTAGAAAAGAATTTTATATATTTTTAGTCACTTCACGGGGGCACAGAGTGGAAATCAGGACAGCCAGCACAATGTGACTAATTGTAATCTGGTCTCCAAAAACCAGTAGCAACCACTTTACAGATTACAGATTAATCTAGATTGTTTTACAGTATTGACTCAAATTTAAGATTGTTGCTTGCTGATTCTGTCATTAGGAAGAGTTAGAACTGTAATTTTTATCAAAAAAACGGAAATGTTTCTCCATCAAATGAAAGTAGGAAGTGTTCCCATAATTACAGATTTGACTAATCCTAGAATAAAGAGAATAAAATATTCTTTTAAAAATGCTTCTAGGTGGCACAGCTTTAAACAGAAGCATTTACAAACTAAATACACTAAAAATTTCTTCCAAGTGTTTTAAATTACTCAGTATAGCAGAGGATGTCCTTTATACTGTAAACCAGCAACAGTTATCAACAGAAGCAGAAAACAAGCCAGCAATTGGGGTATTCTGAAGGTCATTTGCAGGAAGTAATACACTGAGTTACCATACAGATATAATGTTGATCAGGGTAATGAGAACCATCCTTGAAAATCATTTGGTGACAGACTGACTGTAAGAATTTTATCACATTGACTGTATTTCCATTGAGTGATATGGTATGCTTCACCAGAACGGTATTTACTTTTGTGGGTGTATTCAGCAACTATGACAGTATTTGTAAAAAAAAAATGTTTTGCTCTTTATTCTACAGACTGTAAGAGAACAAAGGCCTTATTCTTGAAGTCATTAAAAAAATCACAGTATTTAAAATGATCATTCTGACCAGCATAAGAACATTTCACAAAGTGGCACAATATGCCTTATTTAGTAGTGCCAGGATTAGAGAAAATTGCATTTATATCATTGCACAATAGTTTCAAGTCTTATAGTGGCAAATGTTAGCTTTTATCTGATAAAGAAGCAACCCAAAAACTAGAATAAGTGTACCATTGTAATTTTCACTCAGAAAGTTTAAAGGACCTTTTATCAATGTTAGATCTGAAAAACTTCAGATTCTTTTACAATCTAAGCCCTGAGACATAAGAGTTTGTGAATGTAGCCAGAAACTAGGGGCTACAGCCACATGCTTGAACTAAATTCTGAATTCAGTTGTGAAGCAGCAAAACAACAGACAGCAATGTTTTGGTATCAAAGATATATAGAGCTGAAACTTTGAACAGTATTTTTTAAATAGGTAGTATTTGATGCATCTCCTTTTCAGTGCTAGTTGGTGTTGTGTAATGGATTCTTAGTCTGTTATTTAATTTTAAACTAACATGAATAACCTACCTTATCCATCATTGTCTGAAAGAAGCAAAACCATCTCATGCTTCATTTGTGAACTGATAATCCGTGCTATCAAAATGGGAAAATATTATTCCTTAATGAAATAAATCAATTTTATTTTGGGCTTCTTCCATCTTATTAAAAATGTCAAACAGCATAAAAGTGACCTGTTTTTATCTAATTTAGCTAGTTTATTAAACCTAACCTCTAAAGGTATGTCACAGTGGCTATTTTACAGATCAACCAAGTCAAACTGCAATAAAACTGAGAGTCACTTATGCAGATCTACTGTTTTCACCCTGCAGAATGCAATGGTAGTAGATTAACAACCAAACTAGTGAATCACTTACTTCAGCTAATTTAGCAAGCAGAGCTGGTGGAAAGGATATTTCATACTGGTGATTTGCTTGTATTATCAAAAGGCAGTCATCAGTTCAAGGAAGGAAGGAAGACATTTGAAAAGGGAAAAAAAGATATATTCCAGCAAGTAACAGAACCAGTATGAAGCATCTAAACAAACCTGGGATTGTGACTCTCTCATGTGTGTTCCTTTTTTTTTTTTTCCCCCCTTTTGTAGATCTCTGTCACTTCTATTACTGAGGGAAACTTGTCAGCAAGATGTTAATGTGTTAATGTTGGCTTTCTTCTGCTACCAAACGTATATGCCTCATCTAATGGCGGGAAATCTCCACACATCATCCACAGTGTGATGATCTCAAATTTTGACCCCTTAAACCTAGATTCAGTACCCATGGGAGTACATCACCAGCTTAGTACTCTGCTGTTCACTCACACAAATTATTCCCTCCTTCATGCTTTAGCTGGAAACAGCAACAACAGTAACAGGTAGAGTTCCTGAGAAGAATGGAAAAAATACTTCTTACCTATTTATCTGCTAAAATCATTCCCATTTTAGTCTCATAATCACTAGCCCTTGTTCTCATGGGAGGGACTTCTATTTACTGGACATCTGCTGGAAATACAACACAGCAGAGAGGAAACAGTCTAGGATGTTCCTTGAGTGTGTGGAAGACAACTTCCTGACACAGGTGGTAAGTGAGCTCACCAGGGGAAGTGCCTCACTTGTCCCGCTGTTTACCAACAAAGAAGGACTGGTGGGAGATGTGGTGGTGGAGACCAACTTAGTGACCATGAAATGACAGAACTCTCAGTGGTGGTGAAGTAAGGAGGGCGGTCAGCAAAACAACTACCATGGACTTCCAGAGGGGGGACTCTGGCCTATTCAAGACACTTGTTGAGAGAATCTCTTGGGAGACAGCTCTGAAGGGCAAAGGAGTCCAGGAAGGCTGGACATTCTTCAAGAAGAAAGTCTTAAATGCACAGGAGCGGGCTGTCTCCATGTGCTGTAAGACAAGTCATGGGTGAAGGAGACTGGCCTGGCTGAACAGGGAGCTTTGCCTGCTACTCAGGGAAAAAAACAGTGGGCAGCTGGTCATGAGTGGTGTTCCCCAGGGCTCAGTACTGGAGCCAGATCTGTTTAATATCTTTATCCGTGATCTGGACAGAGGGATTGAGAGCACCCTCAGTAAGTTTGCAGATGACACCAAGCTGGGTGGCAGTGTTGATTTGCTTGAGGGTAGGGAGGCTCTGCAGAGGGATCTAAACACACTGGATCGATGGGCCAGGACCAATTGCATGAGTTTGAATAAGGCCAAATGCTGGGTTCTGCACTTTGGCCTAAACAACCCCCGTCAGAGCTACAGGCTTGGGGAGGAGTAGCTGGAGAACCGTTCAGCAGAGAGGCACCTGGGGGTGTTGATGGATAGGCAGCTGAACATGAGCCAACAGTGTGCCGAGGTGGCCAAGAAGGCAAACAGCATCCTGGCCTGGATCAGGAACAGTGTAGCCAGTAGGACCAGGTTAGTTATCTTACCGCTCTACTCAGCACTAGTATGGCCACACCTTGAGTACTGTGTTCAGGTTTGGTCCCCTCACTACAAGAAGGACATGGAGGTGCTGGAGCGTGTCCAGAGAAGCTCAACAAAGCTGGTAAAGGGTCTAGAGCACAAATCTTGTGAGGAAAAGCTGAAAGAACTGGTGTTGTTTAGCCTGGAGAAAAGGAGGTTCAGGGGAGACCTTATCACTCTCCACAACTATCTGAAAGAAGGGTGTAGAGAGGTGGGGGAGAATCTATTCAACCAAGTAACAAGTGATAGGACAAGAGGAAATGGCCTCATGTTGCGCCAAGGGAAATTTAAATTGGATATTAGGAAGAATTTCTTCACTGAAAGGGTTATCAGGAGTTGGAATGGGTTGCCCAGGGCAGTGGTGGAGTCCTCATCTCTGAAGAGATTGAAGAGTTGTGTAATCATAGCTCTTAGGGACATGGTTTGGTCAGGGACTTGTCAGTGTTAGGTTAGTGATTGTATTAAATGATCTTAAAGGTCTTTTCCAATCTAGGCAATTCTGTGATTCTGTGAATTGGGAAGATAATAGGAAAAAAGTCACAATTATCCTCCTGCCAAGCCTGGAAACAGTAAAACTCTATTAATATTACCGCAGTACTTGTCATACACAAAGTACAATTCCAGAACATGTGGAATATTTTCAGGATCAGGATGGGTGAACTTAGCATAAGATAATTTATAATTTACTTTACTATTTGAAAATGTATTCTGATACATGGAAATCAAATAAACACACATGAATTTCAGCTATATGAAGAACATTCAGCCATTTATTACTCTGAGTTTGCTTAAATCAACATGCATACTTATTAATACCTGGATTGGAGGTATGCGAGTACAATCAATCACTACACTGGATGACAAACTCCAGCTGTGTTGTGCTATAGATAGACTGCAACAAACTACAGCCAGATTCCGAGGAAGAGGGCAAAGACCATATTGCAGTATCTCTCCATCTGCTCTGCCTATGTGTTTCCAGCATCCCTGTGGCCAAAGTATCCAACAGGTAATAAAAATAAGTTTTCTGTAGAAGCACAACAGTTGCGAGTTTGGCCTTCAGGAAAAACAGGAATGGTCTGTGGTTCTCCTCCCTACAGATTTTGACCAGCAGTGCTGCACGACAGTTCATGATGGAGAGGAGACAATGAGTTTTTCTTTCCTGAGCTTTGTATTAAAAAAAAAAAAAAAAAAAAAGATACTGAAACTGGAGGGCAACAGGGCAACAAAACGGTTGAAGCAAACAAAGGTAACATTTCAAAGGAGTCTGTCCTTTTGTGTAAATGACAAGAATATGTGAAGTCATAGAGAGTTAATGCCAACAAAGAGCATGGAAAGTGTAATGCTTTGAGGTTTAGCCGAGTCTTTAATACTAATTATAGAAATCTTATTTTCCTGGCATTTAATCTGCCACTGGAGTGACCCAGTGCTGCTCACTGACAGCATGGTGTACCAGGATGCATAGTTGACTTGGGCTGACAACTCCTGTCTGCTTGTGTGACTGGTAGATTTATTTATAACACTATCATAATAAATGTCCTTAAGCATAATCAGGACCAGTTGCTCTAATGAAATGTACTGTTAAACAGTCCCTACCCTCAAATGTTTGCCATCTAAAACACTAGAAAACAGTTTCTCACTAACACTTTCCATTCTTTCATCACAGCTGTGAAGGCCTAACACAAAACATGTTCCCAAAACAAACAACGCAAGCACTAACATAACTTTGGCAAACAAATGCTGGAAAGAAAACTATTTTCCTTTCTTTAGCTACATATACTAATGGTGTTTAGGGATGGGCAATTAGTCGTTACATTTCTTCAAAGCAGATGCACTGGGGTCTCTTTTTTCATGTAATATTCTGAAAGTCACCTCATCAGAACTAAAAGATATAAGGCATTATGAAAATTTCTCCCAGGAAGAGAAAAATTTAGGATTAATTTGTTCTAAAACATCTAAATGAGTTGGCTAGTTTTCATTTGCCAGAAGTATCTAGTATCTTCCTTCATGATGCCATGAAATTATACTCAACAAATACATGAGATAAACTGTACCAACCAAGAAATTGTCTCAGAGAGCTGGACATTTTGCTCTAGCTTTGCCAGGTTTGAAATACTCTTGCACACAGGCTTATTTCCAAACCTTCAAAGTCTGGATGAGTTTCTTTCCCCTGCTTCTCTGCCTTTTTCTCAGTGACTTAAAATGCTTGCCTAGCACAAAGATTAATCATTTAACGCTTTTATTTCATTAGCAGTTGCACACAGAACAGAAAAACTATCACACATTTGATACTGTGCTAATTCCAGGTCAAATTTTACTGGTTTTGATTTATTGCTACTGGCTCGCAAAGGTTGTGCACCTGATTAAACTCCTGCATCTTATCATGGAAATGGGGGGCTTCCACATCTGAATGGGCCAAAGTTTGGAGTTGGTTTCTTAAGGCAGGAAGCATTGTTTGTGTACTGATGGGACAATAGTAAGGTATTGTATGAAAAACAAATGCTGTATGATTTATGAGTTCATTCCCTATGCCACTGGGGTAGCTTCAGGGGTGTCCCGAACAGTTTAAGAATCAAAGAGAAACAGATGGGGAGAGCCCACCAAGGAGTGGTTTATACTCACATAATACAGAGCACTATGACTACTACCGCTCCTGTCATGGAGCTCCAAGACTTTTTCCCTCTAGAACCTACTGAGGCAGTTAAGTGAAGGAGCAGAAGTATAGTCAGTGAGTCCTTATTGCTCAGATTCCCCAGATCTCCTGATATGTCTCCATTCATCTTTACATTAAAGGAACATACAGAAGATCACTTGTTTTCCTAAGTCTGAAAAGGATACACTATGATTAAAAACAAGTTCCCGTCTCTGCAATTCCCAATTTCAAGATGTTTGCAGAATTCTATTTCCTATGGAACTAACAAGAGATGACAATTTGTCCCCACATTTAAAAAACAAATTATTCTAATTTTCTTTCCATGGGAATGGAATAGAAAAATACTTTCTTTCCACTGGTTTCAGCAGACGCCTTTGCCTATCTTTACAGCAGACTTTTGCACACTGTCAACTCAATAATAGCTGGAACTAGGAGACCAAACTGCCCACAAATCCAAAATACACAATATTCTATTCTGATCTTATAGTTAAATGCTTTGTGCTGTTTCTTTTCCTCACTAAACAGCATCGTCTATTAAAATGTCAGAGGTAGGAAACAATTTGGAGCATATTGTTGCAGCTTGTTTTATTAATATCAGCTTTATAAGCACTTAAAAGAAAATATAAAAGTAATGTGCAGGATAGAAAATTGTATTACATTTGTATATTACAATATATAAGGTATCAGAGATGGCAGTAAGACACAAAATCTGGGTCTGGAGTTTTCCTTCATATCCTTTATCAGAAATCTGCTAATATCTATCATACATACCATATTTACTGCAGGTGAACTTTTTCCTAAAGTAGGTAGAAATAATGCTCGCTAGAAATACTTTGCAGGTAAAATTACATATACTATAGAGAGTAAGTGATGTCAAATGACTTGTCCATGTTCCATTGCAAGCTATTAACTGAAGAGGCATATGATCTCAGATGCCTGACTGGAGATCCAGACTTCACCTTTGCACTGGGCCATTCTACTTCTGCCTGTTGGGAAGGGTTTGCTGGTATGGAAGACCTCCTATCTGAAATTTAATGTATAAGATAACCTCAGCAGAATTATAAATTTTTCTTATATAGCTTAAGATGCCATGTTGGGTGAATATGATTGTTTTATAGTCTCAGTAGGGCTGAGACTGTGGGGCACTAAACCCAGTGAATTAACTGTAGTCTGATACAAGTGAGTGAAGTCTTACTGCTTAAATGGTGAAAGTGTATATGGAGGCTTCACTTTTCAGTAGCTGGCAGCCTTGCAAGCTGTCCAGGCAGCTTTTGTGTTTCCATAGCTTCTTACTATATTTTAAAAGCATGTTGGCTGCTTGCCTGAATTTAAAACCACACCACCAAAATTTTTTGACACAGAATTTGAAATTTCACTTTAGTTCAAGATCTCTACTGATTACTTCTTATATTCTGACACATATGAGCAAGCTGAATTCTCCCATCAGTAAAGTATAGTGTTCAAGCACTTACTTGCTGCTCAGGCAGCGTCTCAATGAATACGAAGCTCCTCCTCCACATGTGCGCGAACATTCGCTCCACGAACCCCAGGCATCCCACAGTGAGTCTCGATCTTCCTCTGAGCGAGCTGTTCTGGAGCTCTGAGGAGAGGCAAAAGGAAAAGAAAATCAGGAAAAAATAATTTAAAGGGCAAAAAATACTGTTGCTACCTTAACCTTTCTTTTTACTGGATATCATCTTGGTCATTGAAAGCACTGAATATTATGAAAGCATGCTTTGGACAACAGTGAGGCAAGGGATTTTTCCTGATTAAAAAATGAGGAGTATTGTAGACACTAGAAATTGTCCTTTGAAGTTTTGCTGCTTTGTTAGAAACTATGAAAGAGCATATTAAACAGTGCCATCCAAGATCCTCTTGAGGAAAAAAAGAACCACAACATAGTGAATCAACCTGATACAAAGATATTCAACGTAACAACTTTCATACACTCACCATAGAAAAGTGGAAATATCATTACTTCTTTGTCCAAAGATCTCCTATAAAATTTTTGGATAATTATTCCCTAACTGTTTTATCCCTACTGTTTGCTAACTTAAAAAAGAAAATGCACACTACCTGAGGAGCTGGAGTACTTCACTGGCAGGTACAGACCCAGGAAGTGCTCCTGTTAATGCCAGTGGTTGAGTTCAAACAACTTTATAGAGAAGTATCACTGATGGACTCAGAAATGCTCAGCAATTCTAGGATTAATTTTAATTCATAAAGGTACAGCAGCATCTGCCTCAAATAATGCAGTCAGGAACGTGTTCAACATTTCATTTTCATTCATGAAAATGCACCTCAGAAACACAGATCTGCAGGGACACAAATAATTTAACCATTTGAATATATATTGTCCTTCATGAACAATGTGTTTTTTTCTGGAAGAATAACCTACAGAAGCATGCAAAGATGTATGGAAAATGCCTGTGTCTGATGGATACCAAGCAGTTCTTCTTCAAAGCTTGGCTTGTGCTGTGGGCAGCATCTGTTGAATAGCATTTCTAACTGTATTTTGAATAAATGAGAAGGCAAGACAACTATATGATGGAGACTTTGATGGTACACCTTCAACAGAGAAACATCAGCAAGCATTATTGCTAGCCCATGTGATAGGAATCAACTTTAGGTTTCAACACTGAGGGATTATTTGAGACACAGAGACAGCTCAACACTGGAATAATTTTATCTTCAGTGAAGCTGTGTGAAAGTTTTGTCATGAAATCTGATATCTGATGAAATATACCAGAACTGAATATTGTTATTCCCAGGCAAAAAAATAAAGAAAAAATAAAGTTGGTTTAGGGCTGTGAACAGATTCAACATATACCTGTTTAAGGGAGGTACTACATTTGTCACACATAACCAAGATCTAAAATCAGTCTGTGTCTGTAGAGCACAGGACTAAGCCCGGCACATTAGGATATGAAATGTATGTTAATTGGGATTTATCAAGGTAAGAAGTTAACTATTCAGTATACTTTAAGGAGCCAGGAATGTATTATATATGTTAACCATTAATAAAGATAGAATTTTCCAATATGGAAACTATTTAGTCCTATAAAATTCTTCAGGGGGATTGCAGTCCACCCACTAGTGTTTTCCATCATGCTGAATAAGCAGCAAGTACAGGATTAGCTGAAGGGAAAGCCCACATCTTTTATTAGCTATCTCTGTACTAAGTCTGGGCAGAATGAGTTTTAAAAAAAGAAGATTTTATTCTCTGCAAACACATCAAATATGGTTATTTCTTTTGAAAGGATGATCTCAGTGAGTGGCAAGGGTCAGGTGCAGGACCAGTGCACAGCAGCACACCAGACTGTCCACTCAGCCGTGGGTGCTCAGCATCCCACAATAGTTGCCTGCTGTATTTCTCATGCTGCTGCTCATGGACCCTACAAGGGCATGAGTGCTCCTTTTTTAAAATCAGAGTGTTTTAAAAGGCAAATACACAAGTGCCACTTAAATACAGTTTATTTGACCTTCTGATAAAAAAAGGCAACCCTTTTGAAAGACCTTTAGGATCTGGTCCAAAGCATGTTGAGGTCAAATGAGAACTCCATCAAATTAAAGGGGTTCAGGAGCAGAAAGAACATGTCTTTAAAAACATTAAAAGATAGGCGGAAAAGGGGACCCAACACAATTTATAAGGATTATTTCTTTTAAATTAATCAAATACATCTTCTGAATGAGAAGGAAGCTAAACCAAGCAGTCAGAAGGTAGGCTTTCTTCAAATAGCTCTGCTGAAGCACCTCCACTCTGATCCTGCTTCCTTATCTTAACCCTTCTGCCAAGTGGAGGCTGCCAGCTATGCCAAATAAAACAATTATTCTATGCTGTGGCCCACCTCCATTTTTTATTTGCTTCATGGTAAACAGTTTATAATGACATTTCAAATGCATGTGGCACTTTCTTCTGTGGGATAGCTTTTGCAAGATAGCTTAGATAGGTAATTGAATCAGTTTATTGTTTCTGTAACATTTAGTATGATGTAATTTTGTTTTGAATCTACTGAAAGGAAAAAGCAGGTAAATTAATTTAATCTGTGAGACATGATTCTAGATTTGCCTGATGAGTGTATAAACAATTATTTAACACTTTCAGTTTATCTTACCCTTATTAAAATGAAAAAGGATTTAATTTCAACCCAATAACTGCAACAGTAAATGTAAAAATTAGAGTAACATAAGTGATTAAACTGATCAGTCTATGGCCACATGTGATCCATTCTCTAGATACAATCTCATTATGATTTACATATGAGGTAAGAGGAGCAACATGTCAATTTACTGAGGTTATTTCAGCTGACTGTTTCCTGAAGGGTATTTTTTATAGCCAAAAATGTCTGTTTGCACTTTCAGTCTGCTAAAAATAAAATGTATGTCTATGCTTTGGGTGTTTGTCCTGATCATTCAACGCTGGTTGAAAGCCCAAAGACAAAATTAAAAAGGGTTGCAAGGTAGAGTCACATGCACCAAGTACTCTTACTTCATCACAGATTATAAGCATCAGCAGAGCTAGACATTCTAGCTGTACATTCTAGGGTACAAATTTTTCTGAAATAAAGTACTCCCACCCAGAGGAGAGTCATGTGCCTGTTATTTGCATTCCAAGATTTGTTATAAGACCTATACATTCCCAGAAAGCATGTGATCTCAAGCTGGAATGGGGTCCAAGTTCTCTTTTAACAAGTGGAATAAACATAACTCATTTCAACTCCATCCATGTTTAATGTTAAAGAAAGTAGAGTGGTTTTCCCTCTTGTGAACTACACAGTTAAGATCGGGCTTGAAATTCTGTCAATGCATGAAAAGCCATTTTAAGTCTGAAGAAGATTGTGTATGGCAGTTCTATTGCAGCTTCAAATGATATATACCATTACTAGCTAAGAATTCATTGTTTGGCACAGATTTTTCAGAAGTAGCTTATACCACTAATTAATAATTTCTATCCACCTTCAACAAAGTGAACTAAACTGAAGAACGTACATTAAAATGCTCCTGATAGCAGTCAAGAACACTGCAGTGTTCTGCACTACAAGAAATCCTACTGTACTCCTTTAAAGCCCTAAAGTTCCTGCCATAAATAGAAAAAAAAAAAAAAGGTGGGGGAGGGGAGGGAGAGGAACAAAAAAGCAGGGTGGGGGTACATGCCTTAAAAGCTGCAAGGAGTAGTTACAGCTTCCTTTGAGTAACACTTCCCTCTTAGAAAAAGTATTTTATCTCTGCCACAAGTACCCCAGGTTGGTGCTTCTCCAAATGCAGTGTATGCCAAAGAAACATAATGCAGATAGTCATCAAGGCTCATTATGCCCTGGTGCTGGCATCAGAAGAGTTTCCTTCCCCCTCCGCTTCATTTTAGGTGGATCTCAGCCTGATCATTCCAGGAAAAACCCACTGCTTTGTCAACACAAAACTCACGATGTCCTGACATCTACAGCATCAGTGGCAGAAAGGTCACCTGCAAGCAATTTGCTTATCAATGACCTACATTAAAATAAGTCTGCTAACACTAATCAAACTTAGCTTTTTCTTTATCCCTCATTAATCTAGTATACACTTAAACTGAGGGTGATCTGCAGCTACCACCCAACACAGCCGCTCCAGAGGAAAGGGGCATGAGAACTCCCAAAGAGTTCTCTAATGAGAAGTGTCTTGTACTTTTGGACAAGAAAGCAAGAAGGATCACGTGTACAAAATGAAATCACTGTCACTGGGTAGGGCACTCAGGTGAAGATGCTTACAAAAGAAAAAAAAAAAGACTTTAAACTACGAGCCGAACAAAGGTCTTTTTATAAACAAACCTTATCTGTTGTAGTCAAGTAAGACTAAAAGAGCTACAGATTCATTTTTATTATTAAAAAAATTCAGCTTCAGTGTTTAACAGTAATTTCTGAATTTGTCAAGGAGTTGTCAGGAATTCATGTTATATTCAGACTATGAGATGAATATCAGGTCTTTCCTCCCCTATGCACTAATACACAGTACACAGAAATAATTTAGACTATCTGGAACAAGCGTCACACATCCTTAAATCACAACAGCTGCCTGGCCATCCAGGATCTGCTTCCCTGATGAGAGAACCATGTTTCTTCTAAGAGCATGTGTGTACACATGTTGTGTGTGTGCATAGAGGAAGAAACATGCAAAATAGCAAGACATCTGTTCATATCCTGAGACCTATAAAAGGAGTTCAGCCATAAAAAAATAAATCTTAGTTGCATACTGGAACTCAATTTAAAATTTTGTTTGGAACTGCACTATCCGTACATAATCCAACTGTTTGTCGTGTCACACAGGAAAGAGTGCATATAAATGCAGATCATGTTGTTCAATTCCTCCTCAGTTTCCAAGGGTTACAGTCTTCCTCCTCATTCAGTAAAACACTACTAAAGTAATATTTTTCAAGCACCCAGTGTGTTCCCTAGATTAAACAGCAATACAGATAGTGAAAAACGCAGTTAACCTTGTTGCACTAAGACAGTGATACAGACTTTAAGTTACAGTCATTTCCCAGATGATATACACTGCTGGGTTTGGTTAAGAAATTTATATAATCTGGTTCTTATCATATCCCCACTGCTTAGGGGTATGATGAACTGTCAGTGACAATGCACAAGGCTCCTCTGAGGCCATTGCCTAAACTTGTCTTTTGCTACTGTGAAAATGATGTCAGGGACAGAAGGCCTATATTTTTCCTTATCATACGATCTTTCTGCCCACCCATTTCAGTCCCAGCACATCCCTATATGAATTCTTGCCAAGCCATACAGTCTTCTTTTATTTTGAGTAATCTCTGATAATCCTTTGATGTTAGTTGGCCACTGAGGTGACAAAATAACAAATACCTACTTCACATAGCATTGAAATTCTGTCTGTAGTGAACCAGGAAGAAACTGCTCTCAGACCTTATCTAGATCTGTAAAAGCAGCAGACAAGGCCAGTGACCTCATTTTTTTTTTAAGAAACATGTATTTCAAAACTTCAACCAATGTAAATATATGGTTTATAAGTTTTCATTTGCACAATGTTGTGTATCTTTGTTGCATTCCACCCAAGGTAACAGCTAGATTACAGCTCAGATGGGAAACTGCTTGGAAATCTCTGTCTTTTGTAGGAAGGTAAGGCAGAACAAAATCACAGCCAATTGAATTAATATTAGTAGTTACTGTCAAACAAAATGTTAACATGCAAGACATTTCTGACTAGCTGTGGAGACTTTTCAGAGCAATTATCTTGGAAACATCATAAGTAAAATATTCCAACACATCCAGTTTGCAATGTAGAAAAAATATCTTTAATGTATCTAGGCAGAGTTGCACATAATTTTAAACAGTACTGTATGACCAAAGAATATTCACACTTTCAGAATAACTGTACCACACTGAAGAAAGAGCTTATTAAAGTAAGCCTTATCTTTGTGAGGAGCATAATTTCCTGGTAGCACCAGGATTCCCCATGACAATAGTTTTCCTCTAGCTCCAAGTAGATATCTGCCCATTTCATGCACCTCATGAAAGCAGAGGTCCCCAAGTCAGTCTTAGAAATGTATCCAAGGACTTAATGGGAATGAATATCAACCTATTTTCTTTTCCCAAGGGGTCTGCTTCTGGCTTAGGATGGATGAACACTGTTTAGCTGGTGTAGTAGATAGCTTGTCTTCCCATTATCCTGACTGTATCCTATGTAAAGATGAAAAGAGGACTTCAGCCACCAGACCTGCCACCCAGCCACCCTCCAGAAGTCAGAAAACACAAGTCAGAAAAACCTGCCTGTCTGGTATTCTTACCAAAGAAATGGGAGTTCTGCTCTCACAGAAGTTAAAAGAAGATGAAAGGAGAATATGCCCTGGTGCCAAATCTGCCAGACTTGTTTACTGCACCAGGTATTGCTGACCACAGGTGCAATTGCCCCCACGATTAACTGCATGCTGTTCCATGTGGCCAAATCAAAAAGATGCCTACAAAACTGTTCAAACTACTGCTAAAACACTGTTTTCTCTGGCGAATTGAGCAAGGAGAAATAGACATCTTGAGGTGGAAGTGGCTATACCTTGTACACAAGCTCCCCTGCTTCCTGGAGGTCAGCAGCTCCCTCCTACTGGGCGTGGGGCTGTGAGCTGAGCAGTACCAGCCCACTTGCCCAAGGCTTCCACAGTCTTGGAAGTTAACTGAGAAATTTTTCCCTCCTTTGCACTTGCAAGACCAGGCAAAAGGCCTGTGAGGGGATTAGGATAGTCTTTCCTATGGAAAACCCCTGGGACAGTGAACTCTTGATCTGAGTGACTCCATGCCCCAAGGCTCCACTGGCACAGGAGCAGACACATGTGAGAGTATATACTGTATTTTGAGTAATTACTTTATGCTCAGACTTTGTTAGTGCAGATGATTGAGCCAGAATTTATTTTTTTGAATTTCAGTCTCTTAAAAAGCTATAGACAAAAAAGTCCAAATCTCTTTCTGGTAGTTTTTAATTGTCAGGATCAAAATTGTCCACCACTTAGAAGAAACAGGGGAAGACACACTGATGAGGAGGAAAGAAGAGAAAATCTCACTGAGCTCCTCTTGCAGTTTTTCAATGCTAATTCTGCTCTTGGGAACACAAACAAAGGGAAGAGCAATAGGTGGACAATTTTTCTCTAACCTGAAGGAAGACACCTGATACACACACAGCTAGCTCAATTCCCAGGGATATAAGTAAAAATTTGCTGTGGTAGTCCCTTTCAATGCTGCATTCCTTTTTGTCTTCTTTTACTCTCAACAGCACAATCATGTAAGGCAGGCTCATTACTCAGGGAACAGAAAAAGGGAAATTATGGCAACTTTTCTTTTTGCACAGAAAAGCAAAGGTACATCGAGGGGGAAATAACCTCTCCTCCCTCCCTAGCTATGTATGACTTGACATGGTTATTGCACAAGTAATAAGGATAAAGTGTGACACTGAACTCTCATCATCCTGAAAACAGAATATCTGTAATCTCAGTGTTGTATGCATTCACACCCTCTGACAGCCACTAGCTCCACAGATCAAGTGCTCTCTGATGGATAAAAACATTACCAGTGCTGTCCTCATAGGATTCTTCCTATCCTGAAAGAAGTCATATAAGTGTATATATGCACTCTCTTAAAACTTATAATAGGGAGCAGACAGCTTCTAGTCTTCAACAAAACAGGGAAGAAACGATAAACGGCCATCTTGGGACTTTTGGAGCTAAACAGCCATTCCCAAACCTGGACTGGAAGTTGTATCCCAGGAGAAATGTGCCAAATGTGAGATCATTTCTTCTCCTTAAAGGGCAGCAGCCAGCTGAGGGGGGGTTGCTGGCAGAAGTTAGAGCTGACACCATATCACTTCAACACGCTGCACGCTGTGCTCCCTATAACATTTTATAACAGTGCCTTATAAAACTCAGATCAGTTCTATCTCTCACTCTACTTACCCATATGAAAATATACACCAGGAGACCAATGTGAAATCAAGAGCTTGCTTTCTTGTACTCACAGACCCAAGTTACAACACCGTGTTGTATTTAAATCCTGCCGTGCTGGTGTAAACACCAGACATGGGTGATCCAACACAGAGCAGGTCCAAGCTGACTCAGCTTCAGACTCGTCGCCTAATTGACTCAGAAGGGTTTTCGATGCTAGGACTGGTTCAGATGCAGGATGGGTGAAATCACTTTCCAGAATTCAGAACCCACCCAACACCATGGGTTCAAAAGTGCATCTTGCATTTGAGGAGTTTGGGTTTGCCTTCCATGTAGCAAGAACCACAGGGGGAGAAAGAGGCACAAAGAAAGGGAAAAAGAGAAAAGTAAAATTGTTATCTATGACAAAACCTATTGCATGCCAAGTGTTTTCTAGGTGGCGAGAAGTCAAAGTTTCGGGCTTACTGGGCTGTGTTTGTCATCTTCAAGAAAAAATGGCCAATATATGGCTGAGACACCCCGCTCCACAGGTGAACCACTGTCTTTCCCAAAGGGACGGGGTAATACACTGAAGTGTATATTATCCATTTTCCCTTGCTTTAGTAAACTCACCTTAAGCTTCAGGTATGCAACTAGACTAACTCTCCTTACAGGTCATTATGTCCAACAGTGAGTCCTCTCATGTGCAAAAAATCCCATGTGAACTGGATTTAGAAACTCTGGTCCTGAAAGTCTGAGCTAGAAGACCTTGTCACATCAGCACAGATTTTAATGGACTCATCAGCCCTAAGACGGCTCAGCCTCCTTTGGCCTCTGGAGCAGGTCAGAGCATTAAGATAAGGTGCCATAGG
The DNA here is from genome assembly GCA_907165065.1 of Caprimulgus europaeus. The sequence continues at coordinate 45,841,148 of OU015527.1, forward strand.
TTGCAACAGGAAGACGGTACTCTGGTCAGGAGGCATTTCAGATAAGGGAGTAGAGCTCTCCAAAGATTTGTGTAAATTCATTAAACATTTGTGATCATGAGGTTTATTCAAAACAAATGAAGTCTCCTATTCTTCTGACGGTCTGCCATCTCCCTCAATTACCTCATGGAGTTGTGTATGTATTTATTTTAACAACAAGGGGCTATATAAAGGGTTGAAACATTAAGCCTCAGTGGAGGCAGGAAACCTGAAAGGGAAATAATTATGTAAAAAATAGGGAGCAAAGAGAGAGAAAAAGAGGAAGAGAGGAAGAGAGAAAGGGCAAGAGGATGAAGGAAGAATGGGAGAAGAAAGGAAGAGGGAGAAGTAAAGAAAGAAATAAATTGTGGAGAAAGTTCAAGATCTCGTGTCATAACAAGAAAATAAAGGGAAGATAGGAAACAGAAAATGTTCATAGAACCCTTAGGAATGACTTTTAAACCTCAGAGTTTATCTAACATATTTATCCCCGCTTTGATCACCAAGTAATTTATCTCAAATTAATTAACACATTTATTTAAAGGAGAATACACTCAATTTTTAAAAGTTTGCTGTACCGTGGTGAAGAGTATTCTAGGAGTACTAGATTATTTTTTCATGATTTTACATTGAATTACAAAGACAGAAGGATCAAAACAGCCAGGATACTGGCTGCTGCTACTCTCGTGCTGCCCTCTAATATCACATGTGATGAAAATATGTTCCCATTTCTCTGACCAAATAAAAGGCACATCCACACTTTGGTGCCAGTATGCTGCACAGAAAGAGCATGCATTCCTCTCTCTGCCAGTCTTCAACTCTGGTAAGATGTGATAACACATTCCCATTTGCCCTGGTGCTCACCAGCACTGATGAGTGGCTGAGCACATCATAGAATGATGAAACTGCTAAAGTTTGGATTAGTAAAGCAGAGTCTTACAATTCAAGCTGTAACAGCCCATTTTTTTAGCTTTGGAGGTTTGTATTGAATCACTTACCTCTCTCCTTCAACCAATTCAGATATTTTGTCTTTAAAATATAGCTCTGGCTAGACCTTTAAGGAACATATTTGCGGTACCACAGTAACTTGAAAATCCCTCACTCTCTTTTTTAAAAGTTACAGGAACTATGAAAATGTCATACCCAAAACACATTTACAATCATAATCCATCCACATACCAAAATGAAAAAAGAAAAGGCAGCCCTGGGCTTGTTCAGGGCAATTGTATTTGCCCTCAACAACAGATGCTTTTAACAGTCCAGGCTGAAAGAAATATGGGGATTTAAATAAGCCAATAAGAAAGTAAACAAATAAATAATCCACCAATCTGACGCCAGCACCGGACCAGTAGGAGACCTTATTGCTTCCTTTATTTCCTTTCATTTCTGGGTCTGTTGACATAGTGCAGGATCTGAACAATACACTAGCAAACTTCAAACAGGGGCTGAGATTATAGCCAACAAAGCTAGAAGGGGAAATCTGACACCCCTACAGTACATTCATATGGAAACAAAATGAGTTATATTTATTTTATGGGACAGTTTGAATTTATTATAAGTTGCATATAATTTCCTGTCTCATTTCTTGAGCGCTCTTGGAATTTATTTCAGATTGTCTTATGCTATCACACACCCTCTTCAATAGAGACCAATAAGATACTGCATCTTACAGTAATCTTGAAAGACAAATGAAACATTGAGAATGGCATCTTTAACACCCTGATACTAACCTTTAAATCTTTCTAGTATCTATAATCCCCAATAGACAACCCTCTCTCTTTTTCCCTTTTGCATAAGGAAAAATTTTGGCTGGTTAAACAAATAGGTCTGAACATGTACCGTGAGTCCAAGCAAGCATAATAGCAAATCTCAGACCTGTGATGAAATGTTTTACATTTCCTGAGATAGAAGGACATCTAAATGATCAGATTGCACTACACATTGACTATTATTGGTTTGTGTTCAACACTACACAGGGTTAAGGACCCAGAGAAGGTTGTCCTTCTCGCCATGAAATGCATGTCTCTTCTCACTGCCTCCATTTTGCCTGAACATACATTTAAGGACTAGGTGATAAGACCTTGAATATCCAAAGCCGGTCAAACATCTGTTAAGAGAAGCTTACCGTCCATCTGCTGATACAAAAAGATGGAGATGCCAAAAGCAAAAGTTAGCCATTCCTGTACATGAGTTAGGAAGAAATATTGGTTCATACCAGAGTATGATATTCTAATAGAATTCAATGTTTCATGACAGCTTTTGATTAGTTGCTGTCCACCACATGAGAAGACTTCTTTCATAACTGTCCTTGGCTTAGGCTGGAATTTATTTCTCCTTTTCCTGTTCCTAATCCTGATACCATAGCATCTGGTGGTTGATGTGTTTTCACTGGTTTTTCACTACCTTTCAGCTTTCTAACTGTTTCTATAAGGATGATCTTATTCTGCTTTCCTTCCTCATACAAGAAAACACATGACTCTCTAGCAACAGACTGCAATTTCCCATTTTTTTCCATGTAATTGTTGCCCATACAGCTCTGACTTTTATTACAAGCTTAAGCAAATATCTAAAATACCCCAATAGAAACAACAGTGCTGTCTGCTGGTTTGACAAGACAACACTGTAACAGAAACCATTAGGTTATATTTGGATGGCCAACAAGACATTTATAAAGTAGTCAGGTTTTGGTTTGCTTCAGTGAATATTCAGTCATGCAGAGATTGACTGTCTTCTCCTTATTCTGAGCATATGAGTTTGTCCAGCTCACATATCCATAACTACAGGTGACCTTACTCCAATCTTCAGACTATCCACAGTGTTCAGTTACATAGTTTATTATTCTTTGCCAGACCTATGAATCCAGCAAAAGTCATTGAAACAGAACATGTGTGACTTAACTGACACTGGTGAAGCAGACCAACAGCTCAACAGCCTACATTAAGTACTGACTCCCATTCACTAAAGTCCAAAAGAAAAAAATTCCATCATATAACCTTAGTTCAGCTCAGGCAAGCCATTGCACTTGGTAGAAAAAGAGTAAATAAATTATATACTTAAAAAAAGAAAAATCTGAAGGAAGAGGTCAATAAAATAAGACCAAACAAAATTCTAGAGTAATGTAGGAAGAAAGTGATGAGTATACATACTTAGTAGCATCTAGACCTTCACATAAGAAATTGTTTTGGGTTTTTTTTTTGGAATACAGCAGCACTGCTCACAAACCACAATGGTGAGAAATTTTGCACTCCTTTATACGAATAAATCTTAGCTTTGTATAGCTGAATTCTGTGTTTCAGCATATCCTTACCCAACTTGCACGATCAAATGCTAGTCTGTATATATATATTGCTATGCATGAAAATATACATGTACATTTTGGACTCTGTACTGGAAAAAGCCCTTTCTATACAGACACCATTGCAGAAACAGAGTAGCAGACATATAACAGTAGATAGACCTATCTACACATGAAAGGAAAAACTGACAAGCTTTGTACATTCAGATGTAAACAAAAAACATCATATTAATTCCACTGGCTAATTCTGCTTGTGGTTATCCAAGACAGACCCAGTTAGTTAATAGGGTAGCCTGGAAGGAATGGACTATTTTCCATGTAGTAATTAGCACAGCAAAAGAAAGAAATCCTGGAGAAAAACACATGTACCTTATTACAGTTCCTAGTGTTACTTCCTTAAGTACCACAACAGCAACAAAGAGAGCTTAAAAAAGCTGCTGAAAAGATGCAAAGAACAAATGCATTTGTGATTAAATGTTCTTCTGACATGAAGTGATTTGACTTCAAGTTCAGATGAACACATACCAATGGCTGGTTATGGGTTTGGCCATATTTCCTTTGAGTTAGACAACTGTGATTTGCTTGTGTTAGGCTTTTATTTTTAAACCAATAAAAAGGGAAATCTTCAGAACAGAATGCTGCTTTCTTTTGTTTGTCTTAAAAGTGGTGTGCTAATGCTTCCTTAGCATACAAAAGTTCACAGAACAATGAGCAAAATTCTCCAATACCTAGTCTTAGTTCAGAAAGCGAGGCGCTATCATTTCAAGTTACTTTCAGTCTAATATTACTTTTCCAAGATAGGCATCTAATGTTATGGCTCAGATTCTCAAAACTATCTGTGAAAGTACCTAACTCCCACTTATGCCAGGGAAACTGCATGTCTAAGTAAGAAGAAAGTTCTAAGGCAGTTAAGAAGTAAACTACTGACCCCCACAGACTTTACTCAAGCACCACTCAAATGAAAATGAATACAATTTCTTCTGAATAAGGTTAGGAACTTTGATGGAGCAGTGAGCTACACTCACTACTACATCATTCGATGCAGTCTGCCCTGAAGCAGACTATATCTGCTGGCTAACAAGGGGAACAGGGTAGGTTATTGCTGACACTGTCTGTGGGCTTGTTCATCCCCTTAGCATGATGTGTGCATTGCCTGTGCATGTGTCTGGGCTGTGCTACCTCCTTACTAAGGCAAGGATGCTGAACAAAGACTTCAGGTGCTACTTTGTTCTACAGTGTCTTGCTGAAAATATAGGAAGAAGTGATAAATCATTGTAAGTCTAATCCTGTAAGCATTTGTTACCTAGTCTTAGTGCTTACAGCCATGAATTTCTGCTGTTGTTACTAGCGCGCTACATGACTAGAGGCTGCTTGTTGCACATGTGAAAAAGACAGGGATTTTAGAGAGATACAAGGTGAAACACATAAATCCAAACGCTGATTGTCATAGTCTTCAAACTCATTTCACCTACTTGACTAAAGGCTAATACCTATGAGCCTAATAGGCAGGTCACAGGCCTGATCCAATGCCTCTTTTTTTCTTAAAAACATCCATGAGCCTTCTACCGTGCCCTGTGTGAAGTCATGCTGCAATAAACTACAGAAGTAACACGTATGCCACGGTATCCTACAACTTATCTCTGTCCCTATCAAAGCTATAAGTCAAATTCTTCCATGTTTACCTAATCTCCTGCTGAAAGCAAGTGAAAGATTTTCCTGAATATGGAAGGGGAAAAAGAATGGCCTGATTCAAAAAAGAAAGTTAAACTTGTTTCACATCACTATTGTTAAGGCACAAAGAGATTGGGTGGGAGGTGGCGGGGAAATCTCTTAAGGCAGGATAAGTCATACAAATACAAACTAGTATAGTATGGAATATAATGCATAATAGTTGGCAGCAGAATGAACTATCTATTTTCATGAATTAGGGACTAAGAACTTAATTCACAAGCAGCAGAGTGAAGTACAAAAGTTATGAGTTTAACATGGGGACAAATGATACAGTCCTTACATAGGTTTGTTGAATCATAGCTCCTGTTGATCTTCCCTAAATTAGTACTGCAGGATTGGCTCATAATATATTACAGTTATCAGGTTATAAACTTCTAATTTTCATAAATGAAAGAAAATCTATGCCAACTTTATGCTGTTTTGTGTGAATTCAGTATTTTAAATGGAAAATACACCTTTAAACAAAATAAGACTTTGAAATCAGTCCAGATAGCATTCTTATTTCTAGTGAAGAACTAGTATTTAGTAATTCTGTACACAAAAAGCTTTTTAAAAAAATTGTACAATAATTTTAAATAAGCATTTAAAAAACGGTTATCCCACTATTTAGGTTCCCATGTGGCTACTAAAAAATGTGTTAAGTTTACGATGTTTACCATAGATTGTTTTATACAGAAAATAAGAGGATGCAAGCTGCTATAAAGTTCATCTATTTCTTTAAGATTCTTCACTATCTGAATGATTATATTCAGTCAAATCTTCAGAAAAAGACAACATATATGTATGCCAAGATGGCTATGGTACCAAAAGTGTGTTCATGTTAATATCCTTATTGCAGATTTTCTGATAGCAAACATACAGCTCATACTTACAAAACTAAATATGAGCCAAAGTAGTACTTAATCTCAGTCAAGCAGCAGAACTACAATGCTCAGCTATAGAGCATTCTATCAGGATAGTCAGGGGAAGTATGTGAGAAAATCATATAGTAATGATCAGCTTTACAGCCCTGAAGTATACCAGATATCATCTTCCAAAAGTTAGTATAAACTTGTCTCTGTAACGAGTTACAGCAGTAATGAGAGCTCATTTAAGCTGGCTGCAAGAAAAAGTTCAGTATGCGCTGTACCTGGTTTATCTGCATGTGCACAACTGAAAAATATTTTTTCTTTTCTATTTTTTTTCAGAAGGAAGAGAATTCCAGGAATATTACAGCGTGATATAATTTGATTTAAATAGAGGAAAAAGAGCTTTTCTTTAAATCCCAAGCAGTTAAACTAGCATTCACAGGTCATTGCTCTCCAAGTTTATAAAAATGATGCCAACATCAACTTCTTGATTCTACCTGCAGCAACCCGCAATACTAAGGCTCCAAGCCTGCAACACTTTAGATAAGTTTTATGTGATTTGTTCAAAACAAACTCTCTCTAACTGCAATCTTAAAGATTAAAAACATATCCACATACACATATGCACACAGCTACAGCATCAGCTACGAGCAACACATATTTCCAGGAAAGAAACAGCATTTACCAGGAGGAAGGAAGCCAGGAGCAGGGTGCCAGCAGTTGTCCAGCAGCAGCCTTCCATGGTTGGGTCCGTGCAGGACCGGGGTTCAGACACTGCACAAGCTGCCCAGTGCTCGGCTGCCTGCTGTCACATCCAGCGCGCCAACCTTCAGCCCTGCTTCTCCGCCTCCATCACGTTTCCTGACCCAGGCGTGGGTGAGTGGGTTGGGGTGAGCTGCGGGGAAGCGCTCCCTCAGCCGGTGAGCAGCTAGTCCCTCTCCTGCTAGTCAGTCCTACAGCACAACAAAGCCAAGGAGTCTAGGGAAAGTGTAACAGTGGAAGACAGAGGGGAAGAAGAAAGAGGGAGAGGGAGACGGAGAGGAGAAGGAGGAGGAGGAGGTGGAGGAGGAGAAGGAGGAGGAGGAGGAGGAGGAGAAGAAGAAAGAGGAGGAGGAGAAGGAGAAGGAGGAGGAGGAGAAGAAAGAGGAGGAGGGAGGAAGAATTGCACAGCTGAAGGCAGTGCTCTGCCTTCAGCTAGCCGTCCTCCAGGAGCTCTGCTCCACCGCTTGCCATGAACTGTTCACGCGTATTGCTAGGTCAGTAGCTCTCCTCCTGAGCATGCATTGTTCCAGACAGCAGAGAAACTTAATCTGTGTCAATACATAACATATGCTATAACAGGCACCAATGGGAAAGTGCTGAAATCCTCCAGGGAGAATATATGTTTTACTAAAGCCTTGTATTCTCTATAGAAAAATGCTCTCTGGAACCCTTTTACACCATTTTGTCACCAATAAAAGAATCTGACTCTGATCCCAAATTGTAAAACAGGAATGTTTCTAACAGGACTGAGTGATAGTCTTTCTGTTACTACTTTTTTGGTTTTGGAGGAAATTTTAAAACTACCCAATTCTGCATTAGAAGGAAAGTGAGAGATAATGGGAGGAAGAATTTTGTACAGAAAAGTTCCACACACCTCAGGAGAGATGGTAATTCTGCTTTTTAAGTATTAATTTCACAGATAGGAGTTTCAAATCACTGTTCTCAATCTATTCAGGATTCATCCAGTTTGCATGCCTATGCTCCTTGCTTGCCTGAACTCTCCAGCTTTTTTTTTTTTTTTTTCCTCATCTGCCTGTTTGTTTTATTTCTGAAGCAGAAATTGCAAACTGGATCCAAGAACTGTTTCTTAACAGTTCCTTAATGCAGTATGCATTCTCCCACATGGGGCTGAGCTGGATGTCTCTTGCAGTCACAATATTATGGTGCTGCAGGGCATGCTATGTCCAGATGGGCATGTAGAAAACCCCGTCTTCCCTAAGCTATTGACTGTGGTATCTCAGTAAGCTCAGACAATGAAAGATAAAAGTAAGATACATCTGTGTTAGGGATGGTGAACAGTACACTAGCAATGATCCTGAAAAGTGACTGAAGTGAGAAGCTAGCAAAGGAAAGGGGAAACTCTGTCAAGGGCACCAGGACTGGGAACAGAAAAGAAAACAGAGCAAGTATAGACCACAGACCATTTAAGAGAACTGCATATCAGTAGAAATTAAAAACAGCCTGGAAGAAAAGCTGGACGAGCAGATGGAAAGTGATACAGAGTTTGCAAGAGGGAAGCAACTGAGGGGAAAAAAAGGAGTTATAGACATTGAGAAGTCAAACAGGAGGAAAGAACAGTGTCTAGCTTGGCATAATAGAAACAGGAACATTAATGCTGAAGAGATTTGAAGGCCAAAATAGAAAAGATATAAACTAGACAGAGCTGGGCTTGGGAAATTAGGCTGAAGAAAGAAATTTGGAACAAGAAATGAAAGTAATTAGGAATAGTGGGAGAGATTTCAGCTCATACAGGCCAGCAGCAGCTTTTTTGGGGGCCTTTGGACTTGGTGGCTCAGAAAGATATGAAAAGGCTCAGAGAGAAGGGGCTACAATGGAAAATCAGCTAGATGGACTGAATGTAGCAGGGTGAGAAAAGGTGTAAAACAGGTACTAAGATTCCTCTGCCACCAGTGAGTCCTTCACAGGTCCAAATCCCCTTGTATAGCAGCTTCAGAGACTGCTTCCTGGAGAAGAGGGGAGGAATAAACCGCTTTGTACCACCTTCTGGCTCTGAAGTGGGGGAATCACCGTAGGATGATACCATGGCAGAATTTAAAACTTTTCATATTGTCCTTGAAAACTCAGGAAATTAAACATATAAATCTACTAAAAGTCTAATATACCTTTTATAAATAACTACACCAACACTGCTACACAAAGCCACAACAGGCATCTGAGATTTGCACAAAAGGATTTTTGTATCTCCTGGCCACTGCTGTGTTTTCTCCTGTACTCTGTTCCTTTGTCCCAAGAAAACTAACAGACTAACAGCCCAGGAAAAGCACTTGCAGATAGTTCCTGAAAATCCTGTATATTAATTTCTCAAGGGCAAATTTTTATGGTAACCACAAGGTTTGTAATATTGAATACATTAAATGATGATTAATTTACTTTAAGTAGCAAAGTGCTGCAACTGTGATTACATGGCTTATAACAGAAGAAACAACTGAGAAAGATCTTTTCATAACCATATCCTTTCCTTTCCTTTCCTTTCCTTTCCTTTCCTTTCCTTTCCTTTCCTTTCCTTTCCTTTCCTTTCCTTTCCTTTCCTTTCCTTTCCTTTCCTTTCCTTTCCTTTCCTTTCCTTTCCTTTCCTTTCCTTTCCTTTCCTTTCCTTTCCTTTCCTTTCCTTTCCTTTCCTTTCCTTTCCTTTCCTTTCCTTTCCTTTCCTTTCCTTTCCTTTCCTTTCCTTCCCTTCCCTTCCCTTCCCTTCCCTTCCCTTCCCTTCCCTTCCCGTCCCCTCCCCTCCCCTCCCCTCCCTTCCCCTCCCCTCCCCTCCCCTCTCCTCTCCATTTCACCTTACCTTTCTTTTCTGCACCTTTCCTTTCTGCACCTTTCTGCACCTTTCCCTTTTCATTTTCCTTTTTCTTTTCCTTTTTCTTTTTCTTTCTCTTTGGACTGGAGATGTTGCACTAACACTATATAAGTCCTTTTCAGAATTCATAATTTTGGACATTTCTTGTTCAACTTTTGAAAAGGTGGCCCTTTTAAAATGAAGTTTTGGAGATTCTTCTTATTAGTACAGAAGTCTCAATAGGCAACTAAATCGTCTAAAATTAAATAACTGGATTATATTTGGATTCCATATATCCTGCCATTGTTCTATTCACGGACCTCCCATTGCAGATGATGGGAATTTTGCATGGAGAATGATGACAGGAGAAGGAAGTTAATAATAGAATAGAATCATTGAATGATTTATGTTGGAAGAGACTCTTAAGATCATCGAGTCCAACCATTAACATTGCCAAGTCCACCACTAAACCATGTACTTACGTGCTACACCTACATGAGTTTTAAATACCTCCAGAGATAGTCTGTGGGCAACTTGTTCCAATGCTTGACAACCCATTCAGTAAATACATTTTTCCTAATAGCCAATATAAACCTCCCCTGGCACAACTTGAGCCCATTTCCTCTTGTCCTATCACTTGTTACTTGGGAGAAGTGACCAACACCCACCTCACTACAACCTCCTTTCAGGTAGTTGTAGAGAGTGCTAAAGTCTCCCCTCAGCTTCCTCTTTTTCCAGGCTAAATAACCCCAGCTCCCTCAGATGCTCCTCACTGAACTTGTTCTCTAGACCCTTCTCCAGCTTCACTGATCTTTGGATGTGCTCCAGCATCTTAGTATCTTTCTGGTAGTGAGTTGAAGATCTTGTACTAATGTTACCAAATTATGTGGCCTGCAATGTTCAGACATGGTAAAAAGGATTTAGCTGTTAAGAGCTTTGTTTATTCAAGATATGTGTTTAATCAGTAGCAGAATGCAAGATGTTCAAAACAGCATTGTAAGTTGTATGAAATTCGTCAGACCTGATATTTTGTTGCACATTTAAAATTCAGACCAGATTCTAAAATGCTGTTTTCACAACAAACTCATGCAAATCCCGTATTTTTTTTTCAGGAAACCACAAAAATATCACAATTCCAACAGCTTGGCTTTCAGTTTTCTGCACATATTTGAACCTACAAATCAAAGCAAAATTAAAGGAATGGAAACTTACATGAATCAAGTCCAAAGGAAAGGTCTATTTAAATTCTTGCATACAGGAGGATTCATGCCCAATATCTGCCAATTTTGACAGAGTAGTGTTTCATCTACCTAAAGGTTCATTTGAGTCATTACTAACTGGAAAAAAAAAAAAAAGAACTGAAAAATAAATGTAGATTTACTGAAAAATGACTTTCAGGCATGAAGTGCCTGGAAGTGTTCTGGAGCTGAAAATATCCATACCTGGCTGTTCAGGTCCAGGGTTTTATTATACTGCATATATGCATTTTGCATGGAGTTCATTTATGTATCTTGCTGAAAGGTCATTCTAGATATGGAACTCTAGTTTGAGGGTGGGGGTATTTCTTTTTGGGTTGCATATATACTAAAAAATAAAGCCCATAGTAAGAAGGAAGATATGCCCTAAACAAGGCAACATTGCCTGAAAAGTGCAAAGCTTCAGGCCCTGTTCATTTCCAGACTCTCTCTGCCATGCACTCCAAATGAATGCAAGAACTCAGAGCAATAAAAGACCTCAAGGGATGCTAGCCATTGTGGATGGTGCCTACTGTGCCCAGCACTTTGTTTCACCAGTAGGACAGAGGTTGTTCTCAGCAAAATCTTAATGCTACAGATGAAGTCCCGAGTTCTTTAAGATCATTTGCAAAATTAACACGGGAGATTGGTGAGTCTAGAATTGCATTTAGTATCATTTTCTGAGTATACATATGAAAATATGTCACGTCCAAACCCTGATATTACAAACATAAGCCCTTCACCATCCAAAAGGAGAGTGAATGAACAAATAAATGCTATTCCAGGTCCTGAAAATTACCCCTTCCACTTTCTGAACTGGTCCTTAGTTCCAGTTCTCCTTCACCTCTGCCAGGTGTTTAAATTAGATCAGCATGCATCTGTTTGTGAGAAGCAGAGCTGGTTATTGGCACTGTACAACTATGGCAGATTATATGAAATAGAAGTAGAAGCAAAGTGGGGTGTCTGAAGCAGTATTTTAAGCTCTACAGATTTAACAGTACTTAATTTGAAAAACACAGGTGCAGGCAGAAGAAAACTGCTAACATCAATGTGCTTTACAGCAGGAAAGAGTGAACTCAACTTTGGAGCTGATCTCCCTAAGGAGAGTATGTTACTGTTTTCACTCAGAAGCCACCTGTCTCTTGCTGGAGGTTGGATCTCTTTTTTGCCATCAGGTCTGTAGAAACCAGGATTTTTCATTTCTTTTTACTTTTTCAGTTAACAGTTATTCTTAGGTTTTTTTCTCTTATAAGACTGTATTGATTCCTGGGAAGTTTGCACAAGTATGGAAAATGTAAAGCAGGAGGTAGCCAGTGCTTTATAAGGAGTTCCAGATAGGATTTGCATTTACATGTACGTGTGCCTGTGTGTGCCTTCAGTAGATGTGAAAGAAACTAAAATGAAAGTTATAAGGACTGCAATATTCTGGACTGCCTATGTGAAGCTGACCCAGATGAACATGACCTGTGATTATGAAAGGACTTTCCACAAAGTTTAAGGTGCTGATGCATACAAAACTTCTACCTAGACCTCTAACTTGAGACAAAATTCTAATTTTATCTCAAAAATTCAAAATTCAACAGCAGGAACAATATAGGTCTGAGGAGTATGAACATCTTCATTCACATCTAGCAGGGCAATAGATAGTTCAGCCTTCAGACTCTTCTGGTCTTTGCCTTGTATGAGACACAGGTACGGGTTGCCAGGAGCACTGGAGTGCCATGAAGTCACCTTGGAACCAGTGTCCTGTGACATCTCTGTCTTTGGTGCCCACATGAACCTCTGTATCTAATGTGAGGAGAAGTCTTGAGAAAGAGATGATGCATAATACTGCTTAATCCACTTTATTTAACTGGAGACAAATCAGACTGATGAGATGTTTTCACATGAAAGATTTTGAGCTCTCAATGTCGAAGCTGAACAGTTGCTTCCTCTGCGGGAATTGTGGGAACAGATGGAGTGAATTCATATGTGAGGACTGCTTCTTTCTAGAAATTTAACTGCACTCATTGAAATTATGAGCTACAAAGATCTCTTACCCTTCCCATGTTAGACTGTCACCATTTACCTTAGGAATTAAGATATCTGTTGTACTTCAGGAGTAGCCTTTAACCTTTGGCAATGGAAAAAGCTCAACTAGAATCTCATCAAAATATCTAAAAGGTTAGAGACTCTTGCTGTGGTTTTCACAACAATTTAACACCGTATCCACATTTTTTCATTGGAAGGGTGTGGTAATTTAGTGGATGAGCCAAACATCTTGAACTGACATGCTTGAGATCTGAATTAAACAGCAAAACAGGGGAGTTCTGTAAGAGCGGATGCAAAATCACTTCCTTCTACTGTTTTGATGGAGAATCTCAGGTATGACAGACAAGCATGTATCCACCATTCTTCCAACACTGTTTTTCTCTCAGGCTTATTCTTTTCCCAGGGTGCCACTTACATACCCTTAATATCTCTCCTGAACTTTTGGATGTGCTCTTTGTGGGCAGACTAAAATGGATTCCTGTTTTTTAGAGTCATCCCAGCGCCTTTCTGTAAGTGGGCTCTCACATGGCTCCAGGCCACTCACAATCTCCTTCTGGAAAGTGATCCTCTATGTTCCAATTTTTTTTTCCTCAACCAAGACTGTTTCCCCTATTGTTCCACTGCTGCATGTTCCTTCTCAAGCCCACTTTCAGAAGTCTGTGCAATTTATTTATCTCCAGTCTTTCCATGCCTCTTGTGTCCCAGCTAGCACTGTACCTCAGCTTGCTCTAACAGTTGTTTACATTTACATACTCTCTGAACAACCCACATAATGCAGGAAATACTATTTTTATGTTTTACAAACAGGGCACTCTAGGTACAGGGAGATTAACTAACTTGCCCATGATTTTACATGAAACCACTGATAGCATAGAACTGTACAAGATCTTTAAGGTCCTTTCCAGCCCAAACCACTCTGTGATTCTATGATCTCTGAAGATGCAACCTAGCAGCCTTAGCTACATGGACCAATAAGTTGGTAAGCTCCATGAGAAATCATATTAAAGTAAATTTAATTTAACTATGTGTAGCAATAAGAAATATACTGTGAGCAGTGTGTCAGAAATGTACTTCAACTGTAGAGTGTTTCCATTACATTATAGAAAATATTGAGATCTTGCAATGAACTTCAAGTAAGTAAGAGACTTGTTCTATGCTGACAACTCTTGCAAATCCATGACCAGTTTTATAGTCATCACTGTGTTTTTAACTCATAGGCCCAGCTTCAGATGTCAGGTCAATATATGAGTTTCACTTTTCATAAAAGTTCCTAGGCTCACTGTTGGCAAAAAACAACCAGAAAACTTAATCTTGAAAGTCTCAGATAATGACATCAGATACAAACAAGTTTGCATGCAATTATTGGAAGTCAAATCATTCAAGCTATTGAGCTTGTGATTTTACAGATATTACACAGCAATATTTGGGGTTGATGATACTGTTTTTGAATACTGCAGGAACAGAGCCTGTGTTTTTCTAAACCACCCTAGCTGGAAGTCAGTTGCAACTTTATGAGTTATAAATTACTTTAATGAAGAAACAAAACCAAACAAAAAACCTCACACATTTTTCAACCTCTTTGGATCTCTAATTTACAAGGCTTTTGTCTTGTCTTATTTTCCTTCTATGACCGTAGAGCACAGGTAATTCTTTATATGGCTTTTAGCTTTTGTAATGCAAATGGGATTTGATTCCACTTTACTCCTCTTCTTATCAAAATTCATATTCTACAGGTGGGGTTAGACTATGGTAAGCAAACCCAAAATGAATCAGGTGAAACTGCCAAAGTATCAACAAGGAAAGAATATGCAAGTTTTAAGAATCTTATGAAGAAAGAAGGAAGAAAAGAAGACTAGGGAGTGTATTTTGGATCAGGATTTGGAAAACCCCTAAGGTGGGGGAGGTAGGATTGGGATTTGGCCAATTTGTGATACTCGCCTCTGTGTCTGGATCAGCTTTCCAAAGTTTCCAAAAGACAAGGGGTGTGGAGGAAGGAGAGGAGTTGGATTAAAAGTTTTTGGGTTTTGGCCCATCTCTTGCGCTAGCAATTAATGAGAATGCCTGGACAGCACAAAGCATACCTTGAAATGTTGAGCCAGAAAGATATTTAAGCAGTGGAGAAACCTTTAAGCAGTGGAGAAACCTTTCATTCTTAGGGAAAGAGTTTTAAATATCAAAACACTAGTGAAGATGCCACCTGGATGGAACACCCACTCAGTCACAATGGGGTTCTCCATGCAAAAGCCACAAATACTTGACCCTAAATTGGCCAAGTTAATAAAGATTAATAATACAGACAAACAGTAAGAATTATAGCACAAAATCACCTAATGATCTGTTTAAAAGCTGGAATCGACTTTGTCCTTGTAACAATCAGAGATGGAGAAGAACTGAGGGTCAGTGTTGAGCGAAAAAATCTTCAATTTATAACACAAAGCACAATTAAAATACAGAAAGACAGAGAATATATCATAAAACATAAGGGTAAGTTGTAGGATTTTGAAACAGCACAGGGCTCAAATGGCAGCAATACACACACAGAAATGGAAAAAGGTATTCAGTGAAATATTTGAAACATATGTTTTTTGTTTATGTTTCTTACAAATATTTGAGAAAAGTGAACAACTCATACCTGTATACAATCATGACCATGAATGCACTATTATGTTGTAACAGAAAAGTATTTATAAGCAACCAGTAAAATACTGGAAGAAATTATAATGTTAATAACTAGGAGGCTATCGTGTTCCATATTAAATTTCTCAACATTGCAGCTCACTATGCAAAGAACAGCAGTTTCTACTTGATGGATTAAACAGTTTCAAAATGGTAGAAATACAGAAAGCAATGAAAAAGGACAGGTAGTATTCTCCTTTTGAGCTAAGCAGAAAATATTCTTACTATCAGAGAAACAGATGAAAAAAAGGAAATAATTTTCATTTCCTGTGTTTATATCTGGTGGGATCTACTGACTTTCTAGTTTGAATTAATGAAGGCTGGCAACTCAACATTCAAATCCATATGTAGACTGAATCTTCACAGAAAAGGCTCTTTTTAAAAACATGTAAAGAACGATTGTGGCTGGTAAATATATGAGTAACTTGCACTGAGCCAGGCATGTGGTTAGATGATAAAATCTTAAGGACCCTAATCCTTCTCTCATTCATGGAAGAAATCACAAATAATGAAAGTGAACTCAGTCAGGTCTTTTATAAACTAAAACAGTTAAAATTGGAGCCAAATCCTAATTTGTATGACACTTAGTCTGCATTATAGTTTGTTTTATCGTGTAATTCATTGTGTGTTCATATAATCTGAATTTCAAAAATAAAAGCCTTTCATGTGGCAATCAAAGATAAAGATGACCATGGCACTAAGTGTGACAAATATTCACCAAGGAACTGAAGAAAATTACCTTGACTAAAAGCATTAAACCTTCCCCTCAAATGAGAATAATGTGATTCTCCAATCAAATCAATTACTGCAGTACACACAAATTTCTGAGCAATGGAAGATGAGAAGCATTCACAAATAAACCTCACCAGCATTAATCGGTAAAATCTAAACCTCTCAGTCACACAAGAACTTAATATCGGCCCCTAAACTTCATGCACCATCTTTTTTGATCAAACTGGTCAATATACATACTATTAAAATATTAAAGGACACATGAAGAAGCAAGCACATAATGGTGCATGGGTAAGCACACAGGACTTGGTTAGCTGGAGTTACTCAGAGTCAGAAACCAAATGATTTGGTTCTGTTGCACTTCTGATTTCCATTAACTTTGTCAGCAAATAAAGGAACAACTCTTCTTTAACTGAATTTCAGGACTAGATTGTTTAGAACTGTCATTTATTCACACACTTAATGGTTCAAAGCCTGTTGTACCAACATTTTCTCATGGGAAAAGCACATAAGATTGAGTCCTGCATCCTACTATAACTCAGAACTTTAACCTCAAAGGCTGGATGAATTCTCATGAGAATCTAGTGTTGTCAGGTATCTGGTTGCAACAAGCATATCTTAATCTAGAAGCACAAAATAATTACGAGAAATGTAAGAGAACAAAAGGACTTGCTTTATTTCTGCAGTAGAAGCTTATAGTCCTATCATCTTTGTTTGTCACAGATTCTCTGGGAGCTTTTTAGAGTACCCTTTTAGCTACTTCATATGACAGTCTATGACAGACTGACCTTTATTTTTACAACATCTAGCATCTTGCCTAAAGCCACAGCTATAACAAAAGTATCATCATACATCTTTTAAAAAAACCCCTCTTGGAACCATCATCATAATTTGTCTGTCACCGGGTGCCATTTGTTTTATTTAAATAATTTATCCACTGAAATGGATATTGTATTTCATGCAGACTTGTTTCCAAAAGCTACTTCTTCATGATGGACTACATAATCAGTTCTACGTTTAACTTGTAAAGACTTTTATGGAGTTATCTTAATGTGGTTTTTGGCTTTCTGTTCTTTCTTTTATTTGAGTCCTGATTTATAAAAAACTGCTTTTATATATCTTTGACATTAACAATTGTTCTGACCACTTAGGTCTGTAATTTTATTTGCATGCAACAATAGCATTGGAGTTGATAAGAAATATTCTTGTGCTGGATTATGTCTTTGTTCAGCAAAGGAGTATAACAGGACTCCTGTCTAAAAGTCATTCTTCTGCAAAAAGCTTTGATGTAGTAAGAATGAAACGCATCTAAATCATTAAAGACTATGGACAAGATTACCTAGGCAATCCTAGTTCCTCACTGTGGTTTTACAGCATTATTATAAGTGAAGATTTACATTTCCCCGCTACGTGTTACTTCTGCCTTCCCTCCTCTCCTCTCCTGGCTTTGTATATATGGGCTTGCTCTTCTCTCAAAGTTCAGAGTAAAAGATAAAGCAGAAGACATGTTCGTATTGCAGGTTTGCATTGTAACTTCTCTGTGAATTGCAAGAGGTGGGGCTGGGTTTCTTTTGTTGGCAATTCTTTAATGTCTATGAGCACAGACCTTTACTATACTGAGAAAGACATGTAAATGACTTGTTACCACACCATAAAATACTGTTGTAAATAACTTCCTGATATGCTACCACCAGTTGAAAAGCTACTGCAGGTAAACTGGAAGAATCTAGAGGTGAAACAGCAGCTTTCACACTGACACAGCAATACAGCACTATACCCCAAATAAAGCGTACCATAATATATATTTATTTATTTATTTGTATGAAGTATATCAAAGCCTAATGTAGCTGGACATTCAGAAAGATATATCCTAACTAAAAACCTCTCTCTGGTGAGGAGAGGACAACTGCTCAGAAATACTGTGCAACAGCAATGGGTAAGGTTAAAGAATTGTAGATTTGTAGTATGATTTGACAGCAGAGACTACAATAGCATGAATTTTATGTCTCTTTATTACATCTCCTAGAATGCCATCTATAAGCATTAGGCTTTAGATTTCTAAGGTCTTTCAGTCCAATAGAGCTTTATTTCCATTAACTGACAGGCAGTCTCTTCTTGAAGTCTTTAAAATGCAGGCTGAGAAGCAAGCTGTATGCCATTAATCCCACCGTCCCACTAATATTCACGGTTAGGGGCAGCCCTTCCAAAGAAACATCCACCTCAATGAAAAAGATGCCACATGCAAACAAGGTTCACCTGGTAATTATAGCACACATTTTAGGACCACTGTGCCAAGTGTCTGACAAACTATAAAGATAGCCACTTTCTTCAGTGTGAGTTACATTAGACTGAAGTGTTGCAATTTATAGGTATGCCTATTCATCACCATAGTTACCACCATGTGACTCAGAAGTATCTTTCATTTCCCACATTCAGATGTGAGAATATGAGATACAGGAAGTGAGGTGCATGGTACACTTAAAATCACATGAAGATTCTCTAGAAGTTTCGAGATCCTGGTCAGTGATCATCAAACTACTCTCTGCCTAATTGACTTAGTGATAAATAGAAAAAAAAAAAAAAAATGAAGCATATGCCCAGATGTCACATGCTTTTTGTTTGAAGCAATGCTGCTCAAGGACAGTTTAATTAAACAGCAGCTTTGATTATCTATTATCTGATACCCAGGAAGGTAAAACCCACCATTCCACCCTCTACACTGATTGGGTGGAGTGGGATAAAATAAAGCAAAATTAATTTAAATGCACGTAACATCAAGATACCATTTCTGTTGTTGAAGGAGTACCCAGAGCTCCTTTTAGGAAGCTGGTGCATCCATCCAAGGACAGCATTTCGTAAAACACGAGTTAATTTACTGGTTAGAATTTTCTTAGCCTTGGCTTTATTTTCCTCTCCTGAAGCACGAATATAGCAGTAGCTACACCAGTTAAGTTCTGGGAGAGACAGAGCTGAGTTAAGGCTCCCCTCTGCACTTTAATGTTTTAAAGAGTTAAAAAGGAAAAATAAGTACTTTTTACTGCATAATAAAAAAATAGCGGCTCACTCCGGCCTGACAAATAGCCCAGTGATTACAGTAAGAATGGAGTGGGTGTTGGTCAGGGCACAGCCAAACTCTGCAGCTGAGATTCAGTACTTGAGGAAAAAGACATCTTTTTCCACCTATATTTTTCTTCTGCTCATTGTATGTTTTCTTTTATTCTTTTGGGAAACACTGAGTCTGAACGTTTTAATATGGCATCACCATGTAACACATAGACTGTACTGCCTCTGTTCTACAAAATACTGAGCTGGACCTGCACAGAGAGAGAGCTTGCCATTTCCACAGTTTATATACTCCTGCAGCACATATGAAAAAATCCTACACGTTGTTCAAGGCTATTGCCAGAAGAGAAAGCAATTAAAGCAAAGCTTCATTAGGGAGACATAATATGAGTTTAATTAAACAGCACATTATGTGCATTCCAAATAATATTTTACACAAAGTTTTAGTACTTTTATTCACCATCTCTTAAAATGTCTTTCTGTATTCATTACAATGCACATTTTCTAAACAGTGGTTTTCACTGCATCTGTAGTTGAGAAACATAGAATCATAGAATGGCTTGGATTGTAAGGGACCTTAAAGATCATCTTGATCCAACCCCCCTGCTGTGGACAGGGTTGCCAACCACTGGAGCAGGCTGCCCAGGGGCCCCATCCAACCTGGCCTTGAATGCCTTCAGGGTTGGGCATCCACAACTTCTCTGGGCAACCTGT
The DNA here is from genome assembly GCA_907165065.1 of Caprimulgus europaeus. Next base: position 45,861,047 of record OU015527.1, read on the forward strand.
TCCAGTGCCTCACCACCCTCTGGGTGAAAAATTTCCTTCTAATATCTAACCTAAATCTCCCCTCTCTTAGTTTAAAACCATTTCCCCTTGTCCTATCATTATCTGCTGAGGTAAAAAGTCACTCTCCCTACTGTTTATGAGCTCCTTTCAAGTACTACATGGATGAATGAGTGCATTTTAGAGAATCATTTCTTGATCCTTAGATGTAGGACAAGTAACACTCCCTGTCAAGGATGATCAACAGAAAATAGCAGTTCAAGTAATGTTGACTGATCTGGTTTTGATTTCACTAGTCTCATGAAGATGACACAGGAGGTAGAGCCGTATAGAGAAGATTCAGTTGCACCTGCGTGTGTGCGTGCGTGTGTGTGTGTCATCGCTTGCTGTGATTTATCTGGCTTCCTTCTTGTGTATCATAACTGGAGCAACTAATAGAGTTTTGAAGAACATAATAAGTTGTATTCCCCAAAAAGGTCCTTAGCCAAAGATGGCAGGCACTCAGGTAACTAATGACACATGTTGGTGCCTAACCCAGAGGATTTGCAAAGGTATATTAATTGGTGTTGGAGCGCTTAGGCAGAAAGTGGATTTTTTAAGAGGTGGTGGCCTGTGTTTGCATAGTTTGTTCTTCGCATTGACCTGACATGTCTGCATAAGAGCCAGTATATGAGACACTGAACTCTCCTGAAAACACACTGAATAGGCTTTATATGCTTGCTATACCCCTGCAAAGTATTTCCAGCCATAAGCTTCTTTGGAAAGAATGCCTCATCTTCAAAATATAGCCCCAGAGATTAATGAAAAAGTAGTTGCTTTCATAAACAGGATAAACTAGGTATTTGCATGACAACAGATTTACAACCACAACAACCAGTAATCTGCAAACCAGATCATCAGTATTTTTAGTGCCATCAAGTCTGCCTATTAAGTTCTGTGGGCAGAACTGTTTAAACACAGCCAGGATATTTAATGGCATGCCTGCAAGAAACAACATTCCTCATTGACAGTGAGGGGCCCAGGGCACAGGGCAGAGTCATAGCAAGGAATCATCATGGAGATTGCTTTCATAATTTTTACAGTAACTGTTCCATTTGTTAGCTATGAAATACTGTTGGAGCCCCATGTAATGTTAATTCATGTTGTCTTATACAGACTGTGCACACTTTTAGGCATGATCACTGGTTTCTAAGGAACAGTTTATGTGTGTAAATTGTGAATGATGAAGTCACTGTGCTTTGTCTTACACCTCCTCATTCCTGAAATGGTCCTAAAATGGGCCACTAGAAGCCAGCCAGGGATGAATATTGCACCTTGGTGTGCAGGTATACATACGAAGCATGTGCCAGAGGAAAGAGCAAGAGTCTGATGATGCTGGTGGACATGCTCAGAACCCAGATCAGCAGCTGAGTGCTGAAGAGAGGCCCGCAGTGCGGCAGCCCCCTCTAGGGTATGACAAAAGGATCAGGCAGAGAAAAGCTGCAAGACAGGAAACAACTCCGAGAGGATGGCAGGGAAAAAAACTAAAGGACCAGCCAAGAATGCAAACCCGAAGTCCTACTGGACAGGAAGAAAGACTCACCCCTCTGAAAGGGTGCACACCCAGGCACGTTGGCCATCAAGCTCCACCATCACCACCCTAAAACAACCCCTTGATATCCCAGGAAGGACGAGGGTTGTTACAGGGTGAAAATGAGATCTCTGCCAGATTAGAAAGCAGAAAGAAAACAGACAGCAGATGAAAGTATTCCCACCACCAAGAATGTGAAAAAAGCTGTATTAATTTAATTTTACTTAACTGGGTTATTCCCATTTGTTTGAAATGAGTAGCAAGCTGATGTGCTAGCCCAGGTGCCTTTCTCTATAAGATTAGCACATTTGTGTCCCCAGCTGAAAACAGCAAGAGTGCTCAAGTTACAAAGTGGACAGTATTGTTATAATGGACTCCTTATTGAGCCCCTTTCTCCCATCCTTGTCCTTCTCAAAGAATTCAAGAATCCAGAGGAGGTGGTGAAGTACCTTGGAAATGACATTTGTCCCCTTCTCTGAGAGAGTAGGAAAAATAACAGCTGGGAGCATGTCACTTTCAATGGCAATTTTTAGTGCTCAGATTAGCCTGTGTTTCACACAGCTGCCACTTTCTAAGCAGCATAAAGCACCAGAAACGTCACATGGTCCTCTGGTATTTATTAATATGACTCTCATTGCATTGTTAGATTCGTGGCTGTGTTTCTAATTAAAAGATTGCTTCTGTGAAAAACAATGACAAATAGTACTGTGTGACACCTTACTAACCTTTCAACATAGGCTATTCACTTTTGTTCACAAAACTTGTCAGTATCCAGGGAAAAAATAACTGAGTCAGATTCTTAGTATAGCCCTACTGATTACATGTTTTCAATTGGATGATACTTGAATTCAATTTGCTTTTAAAAACTGAGTAAGCACAGTGATCACACCAAGTCATATCAATATAAGTGAAATAACTTATTTAGATGTCCTTTAAATTTATTCAAGGGCTACACGGTAGAGATACTAAAGCTCTCATTCTTCAGCAACATAATGCTATTTAATGCTATAATAGGCAATGGGCTGGATTTTGCTTTCAGATGAACCTGAATGAAGTCAATAGGCATAGGGAGACTACACACAGCCTACAGTCAACATAAGTGGTTTTCCTGCTTAGACATCCTCCTTTGTGGAAGACCTAAGAGTTCAAAAATAGTTGTAGAAGCAGGAAAAGCTTTTCTCACAGACATTCTGTCAACTCTGGTGGCTTACATACCGCAATTCACTTGAGAGCTGAGATGCTGTGTATCAAAAGATCTCTGGAGCAGAGCACATTTTGTTCTCTGCCTGCAATGCTAAGCCCACAGACTGCAAGTTTACCAGCTGTAGGCAATTATACTGATACAGTTTTGTTGGAACAAAGTTAAAAGTACTTTGCTTTCTCTTATGCTTTTTCTTTTCCCTTCTCCTCAGAAAAAAAAAAATAAAAGCAAACCTAAAATAAATGTAAACAGAGAAAATTCTGTACAAACCTCTAAGCTCAGAGAAAAAATACTTCACAGCTAATTATGAAATAAAGCTATTTCACGGGAATAGTGTCATAAGATAATGGTTCATTTCTTCTTAGTGTTGTAGCAGGACAGAGATGTTTGTCTGCACAACAGACAGATGCAGATGCAGATAAACCATTTTTGTCATGTGTTGTTAGTGTTGATACCGCAGAGAAATCTTTACTAAAACTGATTTCTAATGGTCTTCAGAACCATTCAGTACTTGTGTGGATGACAGGCAAGTAGGTAGAAGAAACTAATGAGGACTAAAAGAAAGCTCATCCCTGGGTGCAGAGCGTCAGGGCATAGCAAGGGGCAAAGGGGAGCACTGCTAAAACCATGCCTTCAACAGGGCCCCTCTGTTAGCACCAATAAGATGATATACTCCTTCAGCCACAGGGGTCAGATGTCTTCTCTACATCTGCAGCTAATGCCATCTAGAATCTCTTATTGTGCTGACTATAACACTTGTTTTGATACCTAAGTTATAAACACATTTTAGTGCTCATCCTAAAAACCAAACCAAACCTGAATCATAAGCACCAACTTAACTGCTCTATTATCTGGAGAGAAAAGACATTCTGCATCTCAGATTTTATAACACCTACTTTTATATTTTATTTTATTTATAATATCATCTGTATAATTTAAACAAACAAAAAAATCATGTGGTACTAAATGATCAATCAGACATAACAGAACTATGAAAATAAATACATTTGAAATTTAAATTGATAATATTGGTACAGAAACTATGCAAAAAAAAAAAAAAAGTTACTAAAAGTGTTTGGTTTTGACCATGAAAATTTTTGTCTCTGGGTTTTATTCCATCTTCCTTAGTTATTTCTGTTATTGTGGTTAAGGCTTAGAATCTTTTCTGCTCACAAACCAGATTAGAAATTCTCTAATGCCCTTTGCAAAGGGGGAGGAGAAGCAGGAGAGGAGAGTCATTCACATTTTAATTCTCTAATAACAAGCTAGAAACAATAGACAAAATGGTAGTAAGAAATAGAAAAATAAGCTGTGTACACTCTTTTTTGAAAGAATAAATCTTTTCTATACCTTTAGTCTCATATATTTTTTCAGAATATAATCTCAGTTCAAATAAAAAGGTCAAATGGGAAAAACAATTTTATTTTAATTTAGTGCCTTTTAAACTTGCAATACAGGCAACTGATTCAAAATGGACTTTTGCTGTGAACATAAGTACTGACAATTGTTCAATTTGTAGCTATGTGGTGAAAATCAGAAACTACTTAAAGAATTAGTAATTTTAAAACTCATTCATACAAGGTAGTAGTTCTTCAGAAACCAATCAGTTCTTGTTTCATCAAAATATCCTGGAATCAATTTCTCACTATCTCAAAATGAAAAGGAACAACATGCCTTTTGCAGGAGAAAAAAAAATTACAAAAATCTTCTTTCGTGGTGTTGCCAATGATACTCAATTACAACCAAAAGTTCAAATTGACATTTATTATTTTTATTCCCCTTATTTTTGTTTGCTAGCTTGCAGCAGGACACATGCACGTTTTATAGATCTTTTTGGTTTTATGGATCAGTTTGCCATGTCTTACAAATATCGCATTGCACAATATTCCCATAATGCCCATGCTGCAGATTTCACATTTTATAGCTTCTTTTCATAACCACAGGAAAGATTGCTTCAACATTCCAGTACAATGCCATCTCCTGCCATCAACTCAGACCACCTCTGCAGTGTAATCATTTCAATACAACATGGCAAGCTGACCTTTTTAAATGTCCCTAAACAGAAACAAGATCCTCACCAGTGTCAGAGACCTACCTGGCTTCTAGCTATTGAATACACAAACTGTGTGTATTTGGGAACTAAGCTGGAGTCTCTGGCCTCAAAAGTTAACTAAAAGAATTTCAGCTACCAAGGCAATGAAGTATACACAGTAGGACATTCTCACGCTTCTCTGTAATATTATGTTCTGCAAAATGGCTTTATCACACTGCTCACACTGCTTTTTAAAAGTATAAAATACAAAGGACAAAGGATGATGCCTATCAAAGACATTGGAAGACATTTGTGGCTGCCATGGTCCCAGCATCTTTAGAAGGTGAATCTATTCTCACAAAACGTCATATTAGCTACTGTTTATTTCTTTTACTGTTAGAAAGAACATGGCTTGCACTCTCTTAAGAGTCTTATCCCTTTTTTCTATCCTTACATACACTTTCCTATGCCTTGCTTTTTCTTTGAGTCTTTCTTTGCACACTTCAACTTTCAGTCTTCCTTGCAATTCTCCTTTTCTTTTCTGCTTTTTTCCCTTCTTCTCCTCCAAAGACAGTAATGCAGAACAGAAGAAAGCCAGGGATATTAGATAGAAACAAGAGCATGACATTGGATCGTCTGAGTCACCCAAACCCAATGTTGCATTATAGTTGGTGACCTGTCAAAGGTTCAAACCAGACATATTCACAGAATATCTACCGCTCATGCTTCCAAATAACACAAGCAATAAAGTAAAAAACAAAACTCTAGACTTCAGAATGAAAAGTCAAAGGCATTGCTTGTATCTTAACTCTTTGCAAATTAGGTCATCTGTTGGAAAGCAAATGATGGTAAGTAACATTTTCAGAAGATAGGAATTTGCCTAGTCTGTCTCTTTGAACAAATTGATGCCACTTGAAATGGCTTTTCACTCCTCCTCACTGTCTTCTAGACAGATATGCAAGGTGGAAGTGATGGAGCAAGAAAGCCTAGTGAACACCAGAGGACATAATCTGGCTGGAGAATACTAGAAAGAGGGCTCCACTGCAAGATCTCTCCATAGAAGACAAAACAGCCTGCAGTGAAGGTTGGCCTCTTGTAGCCAAAGAAAATGCATCTGATAAACATTATTTTGCCAGAGGCTGAGCAGCAGGCAAAATGGAAATTACAGCACAAAGCAGGAGACCCAAGGCTCCAGTGCAAAGGCAAAGGTTACAATGATTTTTGTAAGCAGCAACAAGAGATCTGGGGTCTCCTAGTTAGTTTCTAACAGTTTCCAATGGTCATGCTGCTACAGACAAACTCAACTGAAGTCCCAGAGAAAACAAAACAGGGCAATGAAAAATTAATTACTAAAAAAATCACCACAAAAATATGGGTAACTGACAGGAAATCCCTCAGTTTTTGATAACTAAATAGCTAAATACAGACAGTTTGCCTGCTGTTGCTGCTTAGATCAAAGCAAAGATTTTCAAAAAAGAAGTAGGTACTGTAAACTTACTGCAAATATTATTCTACTTTTCTGCATACTTTGTTAAGCTCATGAGACCCTCAAAGAAAGAGCCTGATTCTCCTCTTGGCTGACATTGACATAAATTCATTGGCTCCTGCAGAATCCACCAGGAGCCCAGGGAGCTGGTGCTGCTTACCGACCGTCAGAACGGAGCCTTGAGAGTACGCGCTTAGGAAATGAGATCCTGCTCACCGTATGCAAGTGGTTTTAATAGAAATTAGATATTTACTGCTCACAGGATCTGCAGTTCCTGGGTGTATTCTTCATTTTAATGTCTACAAAATATCGGTTTATGGGATGTGCCTCCTTATTGTCCTTTCTGAGCATATCTATTGTATATGACCCTATGAGGTTCTTTTGCTCTTCACAAATATGAGGAAAGTGCAAAAACTAAATTCATCATCTGTCATGATGGATAAATATTAACCACCAGAGTGGCTAGTAATGGGTAAGGACAATGGGATATTCTTATGCCTCTATAACATTAACATTCATTTAATAGTCTAGATACTATAATTCCTGTTCACTGCTTCCAAGTTAGCTGAAAATATTTTACACATTATTACTCAGGTGTTGACCAAAGCAGCAGGTCTCTCCAAAGCAATTGTCACATTTCTCTAGACTTTCATTTTGTCTTCCTATGGAACCCAAGGAAGGAAAGAAGAAAAGGAAAAAGAAGGAAAAAATTTAAAACTCAGAGTGGAGAAATAGGTAAGCCATTTTTAACATGCTTCAGCATGAATGGAATTCTTTTCAATCCTAGTACTTTCCATCCATTTCAAAGACATCTATTGGTGATGTATTGCCCCTTTCAATGGGGTTAAAAGTTGGGAGCACTGCTTAGAAGCCAGTTTGTTACAGTCCTGCTCTGGACATCCAGTGGGAATTAGTATATGCATGGCCTCTTTAAATTAACAGAAACTTTCCCATCTCATGACTGCTTACACCCTACAGTTTCACATTTGTTTTAAATGACAACTTATATGATGAACTGGCATGATACACACCTCAAGGAATGTTCATAATTCAATACATATCCCCTTCTAAAGGAAAATTCTGCTTGACAACATACTTATGAGAAAATTTTGTGGGAATATTCCTAAAAGTCTCAAAATGTCAGTTACAGAGATATTATTGGAAAACATGTGTGTTAATAAAAGCAAACAATGGACATGTATACTGTCTGCCTATATAATTTGGCATTGAATACTATGAGAAAAAAATGGAAATACCATCCAGACAAAATGTGAAAAAATTAAAGAATGTCCATGATTTCAGTGATGTGCAAGTCATCAATAGTATCAATTTATGACTGCTGCACATCAGCACTGTGTAATCATAACACCAATATTTTTCTTTGAATAGCAATTTTAAGGTGAATATCCTTTCTCGATGCTTGCAGGCTTTCCTCTCTTGAAACCATTCAAGAGAAATGTCCAAAGCTAGATTCTCTGTATTTTTTTCCCTTTTGACACAGTTGCACATATTACCCTCACTGATCTTCTGGGGAAAAAGAAAAAAGAAAAGAAAGAAAAGGAAAAGGAAAAGGAAAAGGAAAAGGAAAAGGAAAAGGAAAAGGAAAAGGAAAAGGAAAAGGAAAAGGAAAAGGAAAAGGAAAAGGAAAAGGAAAAGGAAAAGGAAAAGGAAAAGGAAAAGGAAAAGGAAAAGGAAAAGGAAAAGGAAAAGGAAAAGGAAAAGGAAAAGGAAAAGGAAAAGGAAAAGGAAAAGGAAAAGGAAAAGGAAAAGGAAAAGGAAAAGGAAAAGGAAAAGGAAAAGGAAAAGGAAAAGGAAAAGGAAAAGGAAGAAAAGAAAAGAAAAGAAAAGAAAAGAAAAGAAAAGAAAAGAAAAGAAAAGAAAAGAAAAGAAAAGAAAAGAAAAGAAAAGAAAAGAAAAGAAAAGAAAAGAAAAGAAAAGAAAAGAAAAGAAAAGAAAAGAAAAGAAAAGAAAAGAAAAGAAAAGAAAAGAAGAAAAGAAAAGAAGAAAAGATTTTGTTATTTAACAAATTAATCTATTTACCATTAGATGTCTTTTCTTATCACTTTATTTTCTTACACCTTTTACTGTGTCTGAAATTATAGAGATTTCCTATCAATTTTCTTTCAAATACAGCAGAATCAAGGAGTTTGAGAAGGGAGGAGTGTTGCAGCTAGGGTAGAGTGTGAAGAGAGAGAAAAAGGGAGAGTGAACCTACTGACCCATTGGCAGCCCCTTGCCCTTGACTAACCCTTTTCCTCTTGCCTCTTCCAGAAATCACTCAGCTGCTATGAGATAACCAAATTTTGCTAGGAAGGAGAATAAAGTTACTCTGCCTTTATCAATGAAGGACAGGGGTAGTGCTTTCATGGCTGAGAGGTCTGGAGCTGGCTCTGGAAATAGTAATAAAATTTATAAAATACCAGTACAATGCACACATTCCTGCATATTTGAAAGAGAGGGAAAAACATGCAAAAAGTAAGGCCTCTGACTTTCCAGGCCTCCATATGTGGAATTTCCATCCACATCAGTTGGAGTTCAGTTATATGAAAGGCTCGTAGAAGCAAATCCAAAAGGATATGTAAAACCAGTAAAGGTTTTTTTTTTTTGTTTAGGTTTTATTTTTTTTCAGCTGAAATCTAAAGTATTTAGTTTACTTCACAGAACAGAGAGCACTACCCTGAAGGCTTCTTTAAGTGTGACTCAACTTTAATCAAAATAGTGGCTAGAGTACTAGGAAAGCAAAAATGACATTTAATTTAAATATGTCATGACACCAGCCCCCCCAAAATCCATTTTTTCCTACCCCACCACATGAAAATTCCTCCCAAGGAAGAATGTAAAATGTTTGGGTTTTTTTTTTAAGATGGTAGAGATTTACATTATACCACAATGCAGTCATTTATTAAGCAAGGAAAACAAAGTTTTTGCAAAAAGTAATACAATATGTGGTGGAAGCTGCAAAAGACATTAAGTCAAATTTAGAAAGTCTAAACTTGTGAATTCTAAGCATAGTTTTGTTATATACCCCAAAATAGTTCTGGCACTCTAGCAGGAATGGACACAAAATTTATTTATTCATATGCATACAGAAGATTTCTTTCAGTAAACTCCTATGCAACTTTACAAGATTAGAACTTGATGTGCAACATATTCCAGGGAAAAAAAAATATTTGCAAACCACTAAAATCAGTGCACTGATTTTGATTTATTGTGACAGATTTTTAAGACTCAAAGAAATGCATATTACAGAGCCAGCAGAGAAAAGCAGTAGCTGAACTATGAATTCTTTGAACTAGCATAGCTACATTTTCAGTTGTATTTGGAGGACTAACAGCAGGCACAGTGAAATTTCACATATCATACCAACCGCTAAGTCCAAGAAAATACGTCTAAATATAATTCAGCATAACATAATATAAAACGACACGCTGTTTTAAAGGACACTACAACGCTGAGGTGGGGAGAAGAAAACACAGGAATATATCAGTGAAATGCATCTTAGTCAGAAACGTTGTGCACAGTCATTCCAACAATGGCCAGCTGCAACTTTAGTTCTGACAGCACATCTCACAAACTGGTCAGGATCTTGCTAAGATTTTGCTTTAGAGAAAGCCCTGCCATCAAGACCTGAGCACTGAAATTGTAGGACTGTGGAAACCTGATGCCCCAGGGCAGCCCTACCAGGCACACTGCCCCCAGACAGGGACTTCTCTCCTGTCCCAGAGTGGCCTGCAGGCTTCCACCTATGCTCGAGCAGCCACAGCAGCCCAGGCTAACCAAAACATTAGTTTCCTGAGGATGTTCTAATTGATTCACTCTACCTTGATGTGAAATTTTGTGGATGCCACTTACTTTCTTCTGACACATCACCTCTAATATGGAGGTTACATGCAAGACATGCCATAACATTTGGGAAATTCATCTCCTACTTTCAATACATAAATCCCTTCCTACATTTTTTGCCCATACATGGTGCTGTAAAATCATAAATAGAAAACAGCACCCATTCTGCTCTTCCTGAAACCTTTAAAAGATTATGAGAGATTAAACGTCATGACTATTTCTTAGTTTATGTCTGCTTTGAAGCACCTTTTGTCACTTAAAATATAGAAGTGCTTGGCTTTTGAGGAAAATGAGTATGGTTTTCTTTGACACAATAAGACCAAGTTACATAGCTCACAGATGTGAAAAGACAAACAACTGTCTCTTATACACACATATCCTGATTAATTAAGATGTTTTTTCACATTTATATTATTTCAGCCATTAATTTGAGAACATGTTTTCTCTTGCAAATACTATAATGGAGTTTAATGTGATTTCCTCCACACTAGTCCCATCTACTTTAGTAATCCTTGTCTGTTCTGACTTGAAGCTCCACTGATATGAATGTCAAAAAACACGGAGATGTAGGATAATGGGAAATCACATAAGAGCATGATATTGTGTGTCCAATCATCTACCTATAGGAAGAAAAGAAAGCAAATACTGTCCTGACAAAAACCTGTTATCCACTTCCTTTTCAAGAAATTACATTCATGTAATTTCTTTGCTTTCAAATGCTACTGTTCCTTTTGGTTTTGTGGTTCCCTGAAGTCATAAATGCCTACTTCTTTCTGTAAGTTATAATGTTTGCTTTAAAATGTCTCTCATGTAGCTGAAAATATATTTTAAAGATATGTTCATTCACTGCAAATTTAAAAATAACTCAGCTGCATAGGTGTCAGAGGTGAAGATATGGACTTCAGACAACTCTATAAGAGTTATAAGCAAAGACCCTTTATTAAGCAAAAGCATAGGTTTATATATCATTAATTTCATGTTCACAGGAAGCGGTTTACAATGACTGGATAATTCAGTTCTTCATGAGCTGTTCACACGACTTTTTCTGCACAGTGGCTGGCTGATAGACTTTGCGTGCATCCTTTATTGTTTGCTTGCCAGGGTACATCTTTTGATACATTTCAAGGCTCCCTCCTCATATCTTGTCGACTCAGCTGCTGACATCCTGGTTTCGATTCTTGCCTTTTCGTGTCTCCAGACACATACTCCTTCAGTTCCCACAGTCCTCTCAGGGTATGCCAAGATACATTCCCACAATCCCCACACATAGGCAAAACAATTTTAACATTAACATACGGTACTTGAAAAGCACAGTAGGTTTGTGCTCACGAATTATGGATGAATACAATTTCCACAGACCCAAATGCTAAAAAGCAACTCATACAGAAGTATGATTGTGTGATTCTGAACTTCACAAGCCATCTGTTAAACGTGATCCTACTGAGACCTTCTGAACTGGTCCCAGAATTTCTGAATTAGCTAGGCTGATGTAGATTTCTTGTTACCCTCTCTTTCTTACCAGTTCTAGAAGAAAAAGTTAGAAAAAACCAATTGTCTGCATGGAGGACATTCAAATCTTACATGCAGTGTAAGGGAGACTTAATAAAACAAGGCAACAAGGATTAGTCTACAAGTATTAGTAATATTACAAAATTTTACCTAAACATTTATCTGTAACAGAACAGAATTATAGAATCTTAAATGATTCAATTTCAAACTTAAATGTTGGAACGGACTCTTAAAATCATCAAGTACAACCAGAAACATAACATGGCCAAGTCCACCACTAAACCATGTCCAAAAACCTCCAGGCGCGTCCAATCAACCACTTTCCTGAGCAGCCTGTTCCAATGCCTGACAACTCTTTCAGTAAAGAAATTTTTCCTCCGATCCAATCTGAACCTCCCCCTGTACAACTTGAGCCCACTTCCTCTTGTCCTGTCGCTTGTTACTTGGGAGAGAGACCAACACCCTCCTGGCTACAACCTCCTTTCAGGTAGATGTAGAAAGTGATGAGGTCTCCCCTCAGCCTCCTTTCCTCCAGACTACACAACCCCAGTTCCCTCAGCTGCTCCTCATAAGACTTGTTCTGTAGACCCTTCACCAGCTCCACTGCCCTTCTTTGGACACACTACAGCACGTCCATGTCTTTCTTGTAGTGAAGGGCCCAAAACTGGACACAGTACTCAAGGTGCAGCCTTACCAGTGCCGAGTGCAGGGGCACAATCACTTCCCTACTCCTGCTGGCTACACTATTTCTGATTAAAGCCAGGATGCTGTTGGCCTTCTTGGTCACCTGGGCATACTGCCGGCTCATATTCAGCTGGCAATCAACCAATATCCCAAGGCTGTTTTCTGCCAGGCAGCTTTTCAGGCACTCTTCCCCAGAAAGATGCTATAGGAGATTCCTAAAACCTGAGTTATAGCAATTTTATTAAATTGCTAGGTAGGGTAGCAGGAAACTACTAGCAGGGAAGTAGGGAAGATGAAAATCACAAATGATACGATGACTGTACAGGTATGTAATTGTTACAGGGATAGAACAACACAGTGGTGCATTGAGTTGCTCCAGAGATCCCAAATGTTATCCCTTCACAGGCTGTGAAGCCTTTTCTTGTGGAGCTGGCCTTTCTCCAGCAAAGCCAACTAGTAAATTGTATGCCTAGGCAATGCTTTGCTAACCCTTTTCTGTAGCTTTTTGCCATGTCCTCACCCTGTACACTGCATTTTGTCATTGCAGCTTTGTCACAAGTTCCCTGCTTAGCCAAGCTGGTCTCCCGATACATCTGCGTACTGCTACAGAATGTTTTTGTGCTTGCAGGAGACTGTCCTTAAATTCCTACCAGATGTCCTGAGCTCCCCTGCCCTTCAGAGCTGCTTCAAATGGGAACTCACTTTGTTTCCAGATTAAGCCCAGATCTACTCCCCTCAAGTGCAGGATCCATAACCTGCTACTCACCTTCCTCACCTAACATCAGATCCACTCCTTCATGTCTGCCGCAACCAAAGCCACATCACACCCCTGCACAACTTCAGCTGTGTTCCTGGGCAGTAAATTCTGGTCACTCTGATGGGCCCACCTTGTCCACAGTCTGTGACCTGCAGACTTCCTCAGGTTACTTTGAGAAGGTTTTGCCTTCCTCATCCTGACCAGGACATCCGTAACATATCCCCACCACCAGGTCACCTTTACTGTCCCTGGGGATCCTGCAGACTTATATTCAGGTTGCCTGTGAAGAAGATGGCTTTCTCCTGGATGTCACACATGCACTCATAGTATGATCTTTTTTTCTTTTTTCATTTTTTCTTTCCTTTTTTTTTTTTTTTTCTGTGACTTATTTTGGAACTGCTTTCTGCTTTTGATAAATGTTATTTTAAGGAAGCTCTTCAGTTGTGGATTATCACTCTCATTAAGCTGGAGGCAGTGGACATGTAGGGCTCTTGGCACTAACATAGGCCAGCTAAAATAACATTGGTTAAACAGGGAGACTACAATCCACATTCTACAGGGAAAATCACTGTTCTATACAGAGAAGCAGCTACAAACAGGACAGTTGATAGGGGTGCAAGGAGAGAAAGTAATGGAGTAAGAGCTGGAAGAAGAAAGCAAAGCCCTGCATTTTTCTGACATAACATCAACACACCTCATCAAATGACAGATTAGCATGTGAAGAAAGATGAATCAAAAATACCCCAAAAGGGTCAAGATCGTCCAATCTAAAAATCTTTTGTCTTTTTGCCTCACCTGTAATCTTGCCTTCCCAGCCTGAATACCCTTCTCTGAAGAGGAAGAAGAGCATTCTAGGCTGGGGGGCTGCTAAAGAAAAGGAACAGATCAAAAGGAAAGATAAGAGCAGAGAAGTATATCATGGACTCCACTTCTGTTGTTTTAAAAGCTTTTCTTTCTTTGTTGTTAATTTTTCTTCTTCAGAATCGAAGCAGAAATGTGAATTCCTTTTTAAACTGAGCAGAAAACAGTCTCTCTCTATGAAGCAATAAAAACACATGATAATTTGGCACATGCCAGATTTATTCCACAACATGAAACTATGGTGGGCTTTCAGGACACCAGTGAAAAACTTTGGAAAAACTGGTAAAAGTAAGTTCCAGGAAGAACTTATGAACTGGTACAGTTAGGCACCACCAAATAAGCAAGCGAGTTAATGTATAAGGATCTCACAAGCATGACATGCTAGACTCTGGCACAAAGGCTAAAATTACTTTACCAAAAATAATAAAAAAATGAAACCACTCATTTTTGAAAATCACTGTATTTTCTGTGGGTCAGATTGTATTAAGAAAAAATTCAATACCACTGGATTCTGCTAGACCTTTTTCCACTTCTGTATGGGCAAGATTTCAAAATATTCAAGGGTCAAAAAATTTCTATCAACGGTACTTATTTAAAACTGATTTTTATATGTAAATGTTATTTATAGCAATATTACATAATTACATAATTTATTTCTTGTAACTGTTTATGCAACCAATAGTCTACTGAAACATAAGAATAGCAGTGGGTAAGAAGACTAGATGCTATATTTGAGCAGGCAAATCAATAATTGTGTCAGAATAACATACATGCTACAGGGGGCATTTCCTTTCAGTAGAGAAGGACAGAAATTTACAAAATGTTTATTTGCCTGCTAGTAGTATTGTTGTAGATCACTAGAGATGTTGTACAATCAGAGGCCGCAGTAAGCCAGCTTAGGCCCTTGACATAAATCAGGGTAAATTAACAGAAGTCTCCAAGATACTTACTTGTCCTTGGGACTTCAAATAACTTCAGACAAACAACTTTAACTAAGCTGGGAAAAAGAAGGGAGCTGGTAACCGCAAAGTAAGGAGTATTCTGTTGACATCCTTGGGACGTGAACAGAGCAATACCATGTGTTATAACAAAGAGGAAGTTCCCAGGAAAATTAATGAGCCAATCAGTGTGGGTCTTTGAGAGTATGCATGAGCTTAATTAACCACTGTATATAAGGAGCACATATGTAATCAATAAACAGAAGCCTGCTGATCACCGCATATTGAGCGTCCGGGTCTTCACTCCGTCGCAACATAGTATCTTCCCTTTATGGGAAGTGTGATACATAGAAAATTAGCCATGGGTAGAGTTGATGTTCTCTTTCAGTTTACACAGACTAGCATCTGGGATAACATTTTTTTCCTTTTCAATATCAGGAAATTATTGTACTCCTCCAGTTAAGTGTGAGAAAATTACTTTTAACTATAACTAATTTAAAATAGTTTGTAAAACAAAAGTCAAAACAAATCTTTGCCTTGAATAAATAAAAAGAAATGCATGAACATAAAGGAGCCTTAAGAATTTGTGCTTTAGTTAGGCTGTGATAACAATACATCAATTACAGTATGTTAGAGATTAACCTAGCAGAGTTATAAACTATAAGCTGCAATTCAGTTTATCTGCTAAAACAGTCCAGAACTGTTGAGGGCATTTTTTCTGAAAGTATATTTAATCATGCAGAATAGCATAAAGGGAAGCATCTCCTAAATGGCAGCTGCAAACCTGTTTATCAAAGGGCTGAGCTATAGCTATGTTTTAGGGGAAAACAAATAGGTTGTATTTTAAGTGGCCTGGGGCTCAAACAACGTAATTGTCAAAGAAAATCTCACAGCCCAACTCTCAGCTGATGTAAATCAGTCTAGTTGCTCTGCAACTGTTGCAGGATTACACCAACTGAACATTGGCTCTTGTTCTTGTTCCTAATTACTGTCTGCTCCAAAAGACAACATTACACATGAAGCAGGCTTGTCAGGAGTCAAAGTATAGCATTTTTATTAGCTACAAGAGTAACCACAAATCAACTGGTCTTTGCTTACACTGACGTGAGCACATCATTGTAGAGTGCAACCAATAAGCTTAACCCTTGGCCAAGTCACACCATACTAATACGAAATCCACCTTGGACTAACACATAAATCTTCCTTTCAAAACATGGGTAACTAATATCCATTAGCTCTGGATGGGATACACTGTTAAGCACCAAAGTGACTTGAGACTTTTGGGTAGCCCAGGGTATGCAGCAGTATTGTTCAGTTTACAGTGGCAGCATTTTCATGCTCCCTTTTCTGAACTTTCCTGGTTTTGTATGATATACTAATCCACAATGTGCTTCAACATAGTTTGGTGACCAATGAATAATACCTAATAATTAAATTCCCGAGTATTTAGTCAGTTGAGATGCCCACACCAATGCTAATTTGCAATCCAAGACCAAACACTGAGAATCACTTCCAAAATTAAGAGAGCAAGCAGCAGCTGCAGAAACTCTCATATTTTCTAGTCCAAGCTGCATGTTTCAAGCATGAAACACAGTGCTTAGAAAATGAGTAGCAACAGTTTCAAAGACAGGTAGCAGTTAGGAGGGTTTCTGTTAGTTTTCTCAATTAAAAGTTTGTTAGCAATTACAAACATACTTCTCAATAGTCAGAAGATTTGCTATTTCTTGAAGTATCACTGCTTGTCTCTCATAAGCTTTGTGTTACAGAGTTTCTGTCCCCATTATTTAAAATAATTTAGCATTACTGAACAGTAACACATTCACAACTGAGGACACCAAAATTCTCTGAATATAAAACAAATGTGGCTCAAGTACAAAGATACTATGCTCTGCCATATAGCTTTCATCTGAAGAGAGGGTGAATCAAGTCTTGCCTTCC
Source organism: Caprimulgus europaeus (assembly GCA_907165065.1). The sequence continues at coordinate 45,877,863 of OU015527.1, forward strand.
TAATCCCACACAAAAAGTGCTACCGACTTTACTATCTGTAGGATTTATTTGCATGTTGGGCTGCAGTCAGTCTTAGTTGTTGGCCTCTTTGTAGACTACCTTCAAGGATGCTGACTGATTTCAAATCTCATTTTAATTTCACTAAGAACTACTTGCATATGGAAAAAAAAAACATAATATGTCATGGAAAATGTGTTTTTTCCTGTCCTTAAAAAACATAAAATTCTTGTCTATGTTTCAGGAGGAATCCTAAATTAAAGCTCAGTCGAATTAAGACTGAATTAATTCTGTATTGAATAATTCAGATACTTAATATAAATTCTGTTGAAATCCACTAATGTAATGCCTTTCATTTTAAATTTTTCATTTTCTTCTTAGCAATTTGTAGTGGAAGGCCATCATCAGCTTGTTTCTTATGAGCTACTCAACTACTATAGGTGATAATTACTTTAACGACTGTAAGTCAATAATTATTTGTGTAAACCTTAATCTTCTTCTGTAAATTATTGTGTTTAATTAAATAGAATCATTGTACTATACACACTAGTGAGTCCAAGGTTCTATGATCAGTTTTCACTTTGAGACATAAAGTACTCCACTGTATAACACAGAAATAATCCTCACATTTTCTTACTAATTCTGTATTTAGAATGAAGGGCATACTGGGATTGTGGGGAACAAATGTAAGGTGAAGATAGTGAACTGACCAAATGGATGCAAATCATAATGTCATTTTCAGCATTTTTCAGTCATTTTGAGTCAGTGTTTAAGATGTTAGATTCCTTTTAAATGCTCTAGCATGCATCATGTTGAGTTTGTTGTGTTAGTTAAGAAAATGGCAATTTTGGAATATATTCAAAGTGAATTCTGTGTGTCGGGGGAGTAACATAAGATTGTCTGGTTTGATTTATATAGGATCTGAACAATTGTGGCCATTGTCTGAATTCTGGGAAAATGAAGGAAACTTAAGTAAAAGTAACAGTAACTTCTAAATGTTAACATGACCACAAAAGGCCACCATTGAAAGAAATCAAGACAATTCCAACCTGTCCAAAAATCCTCTTGTATTACATCAAAGTTACCAGCCAAATGGAATGCAAATGCATCCTTCAATCTCAGGAACAATGAACAAGAGCTCTTACATAAATTACAAGAAGTTTATGAGACAAAGATATATGCCAACAACTAGCTTTTGAATGATAACATTAAAGAACATGATCAACACAAGAGAGACATGGATCAGTTAGAACGAGTCCAGAGGAGGGCCACAAGGATGATACGAGGCTGGAGCACCTCTCCTATGAGGACAGGCTGAGAGAGTTGGGGCTGTTTAACATAGAGAAGAAAAGGAGACCTTATGGCCTTTCAGTACCTGAAGGGGCTACAAGAAAGCTGGGGAGGAACTTTTTACAAGTGCAGGTAGTGACAGAACAAGGGGTAATGGCTACAAACTAGAAGAGGGGAGGTTTAGATTAGATATTAGGAAGAAAATCTTTCCTGTGAGGGTGGTCAGACACTGGAACAGGTTGCCCAGAGAAGCTGTGGATGCCCCCTCCCTGGAAGTGTTCAAGGCCAAGTTGGATGAGGCTTTGAGCAACCTGGTCTAGTGGAAGGTGTCCCTGCTCATGGCAGGGGGGCTGTAACTAGATGGTCTTTAAGGTGCCTTCCAACCCAAACCATTCTATGATTCTAAAATCAGCGGTAATTCCTCCACTGGAAGGTCAGGAGACTCCTGGTGGCTGAAATCTGATGATGCGTGATGTCGCTAGTAGTTAATATGTAATGATACCTCCACCATCAGCAAGACTAATGATTGAACAATCTTGAATACATAATTATCTTCTTAAATCTCAGAAATTGAGGACATGAGTGCTTTTGTTTGCTTTGTTATATTCTTTGATTTGTTTTCAAATATGAAAAGGTATTTTCCTCAAGGATCATCAGAATCAATCATAGAATGGCTTGGGTTAGAAGGGACCTGTAAGGATCACCTAGTCTGATGCCCCTGCAGTGAGCAGGGACACCTTCCACTAGATCAGGTTGCTCAGAGCCCAATCCAATCAGACTGTGAATGTTTCCAGGGATGAGGCTTCTAGTACCTCTCTGAGAAACATGTTCCAGTGTTTCACCACTCTCATTGTAAAAAATTTCCTCCTTATACCTAGAAAGTATAACATGCAGACTAGTACAAGCAGTGTGAAAGGCACTAAACCCCTATTCTGAAGAAAAGGGTAGCATTCCTGGCTTTTCAGCTGATACATTACACCAAATCATATAATCTTTCCATCAAATAACCTCTCTTCAGTTTCTCTTTTTACAAATTGTTATAAAGTTACCAATCTTCTTTTGTGAGAAATTAAAAGATTTGTCTGTCTATCTGTGTCCCAAGCAATAAATACAGATTAACTTGAATTCTCAGACAGACCAAAAAATATATTAAAGGAATAACATGAGGCAAGATGAAACAGGAGATATGTAAAGGAATTAGAGATGTAAGTTAAGGTTGGGAGGAATAAGGGCAGAGACAATGAGGCCAGCACTGTCTGCTCAAAGGGTGCTTCTGCCTGATATTTTCTAGGACATGGCTGTTCTATGGATCTTTTCTCATTAGATATCTTCTGTTCCATTGCCTACAATTACATGAGATGAGACTGACAACTCCAGTGATTATTCTAGACCCTGGTTCCAAATGTGCACTAACTCTACATTTTGAATATCCAAGACTAGGGGAAAAAAAAAAAAAAAAAAAAAAAGAGCTGGCACCCACACTGCCTGGCCTTAAGGAAAGCATTCAACCAGAACAAGTATACTGTAAGAACTGGAAAGATTATTTCTGTTGAATCAGATAATATTTAATAAAGTTTAACAGATATTGCCTTACTTACAAGTTTTCAATTACTTCTGACTTCATTTTTTTTTTTTTTTACTCAAAATATATGGATGATAGTTACTAGTTTTAGGAAAATTAATAATCAGGAAAGAAAAGCAAAACCTGTTCTAACAGCAATGTAGTAGTTCTTTATATGCCCTTGAGTGTTTGATGTGAAGTGTGATTGCTTTTATTTGAAACATGTGAACGAAGTCCCATTATGACTGGGATCCTTTAAGAGCTTTCCAAAATACAAAAATATTTGTGTGTGGGTGTTCTGCCTATATATATGGGGGGGGGTACATGGGTTTAACTATTTTATAGCACCTTTACAGGCAAATATTTGCTCTAACCCAACTGATATACAATTTTGCCACTTCTTCAGCATCCTTGGAGCAAAGTAGACTTGGGAAGGTCCAGACAAACTTTTACAGTAAGATCTAGAAGAGATTTATATTATTCCTATGTAAATTCAGGAAGACTAAATGTGAACTATCTTTTGAAACAAGCTTCACATGACAGTTTCTCATTTTTCCATTATGTAATTTATTTTGGATGAGATAATACTAAACCTGGAAAAAGCTCAGAAAAAGAGTAAGGGAGAAAGCCGACTGACAAAACCGTTCAGGGAACTGTTTGAGCTGTTTACAAAATCTGAAACTCAAACCTCCCAGAACACATAGCTCTAGCTAAACCTGTATTTTCTAATATTAACATTCAGTCAGCTCTTTGTACCTTAGACTAGCACACAGAAGAAACATGGAGAGTATATTCAGCATTACAACACTTAGTTTCCCTCTATGGTTTTCTTCTATTGTAGTTTTTACAACAAGTATAATAAGAAGCTTTCTTTTGGCAAAGAGGCTGATTAAGTGTTCCATTTAATAACATGACGCAAAGAATTCTTTCTTCAAACAAGGCCTCTGTTCCTTTTCTGACCAAATGGAGTTGTGTCAAGTCCTTTATTTGTACATGCACAACCTATATTGAATCAAATTAAATGATGTAATTACACTACAGTGAGGTAAGCCTTTCTGCCATTAATATTGTAAGAGCCAAACATCTTACCTGCTGTCTTCTTCCAGCTTTATCATCCCCTATTTCCCAGAAACCATTGCCACAGTAATCACACTGTTTTAAATTCAGTTTCTTTTGAAACACATGTCTGCCTCCACAGAAAGTAGCCAAGGAAACAAAGACTGAGGTGACTGACAGTCTGAGATACTTGAATCAACATCCAGATATCAGGCATATTTTCATCCTCATAAAATGCAGTGTGGGTACAGCTAGTCAGAGCCTGTAGATCCATTTGAACATGGAACTTTATGTTACAGAGTCACAATAAATGTGAAATCATTAAAATACACAAGAAGGATCTAACTCTAGGTACAGAGTCCATCTACTGGTATTGAAATTGAAAACTATTAACTTTATTCCAAATACATAGTTGTCTGTCAGAGTGTTGTAACAGAGTTAGTCAGTTACATGGTGGTGCTGGAGATGCTGTTAGAAGCAATGGTCTAATCAGAAGGACAAGTTTCACCCTCAGGTGCTAATAAGCTCTTTGTAACAGGTGAACTATAGGGTAGTTCAACAGCTTTTGTCCTGCGCAGCTAAAACCAGCTGTGTCCAAGTGTGCTAACCGGGCACAACAAACACTGTACATTATTTGGAAAAGGCAACCACATTACTGAGAAGTGTTGAGCAAATATCTCCTGAGAAACTTGTGCCTTGATACCAGCTCTGTCATGTCAGGGGCAGATGAGTTTTCTTCACTAGATCCTGACACCAGCTGAATAAAATGAAGTCATTGAGCCAGTAATCCTACAAAGAGAGGCTTGAGCAGAGAAGTCAAAGTGACATGCTGGAAACGCTAAGCCAGTAAACAAGTCTGCCCTCCTACACAAAATCAGGCAGCTTGAGCAGACAAGGCATTAATCCCACTCCCAACACTCACATATTCATACACATATATTCCCCGCCAAAGAAAAAGAAAGAAAGAAAGAGAGAGAGACAGACAGAGGGAGAAAGGGGAGAAAAAAGACAGAAGTGCTCTGTTAGCGTTTCACTAAGCTCATTTTTAGGACAGAAACCTGTATAGCAGTCTGGCCATTGATACCAAATGAACAGAACAGTGCAAAACCACTTCCCATGCTTATACGACCTGTTCCTTGACATCAAACTACTAAAAAAGAGGCTCTGATGATTCAATGAGTAAAAGGGGTTGTGACATCAGCCTAGTTAGGAATTACTTAGCCAAAACCTCGTAAAGAAGAGCCTGTGCCGTGGTGTCAAACCAGTAAGACAGAAACATCAGCTCAGAAACATTCAAACTTGGATATTGACCTCAGACAAACAAGAGGGCATTTTTGAGCCAAGAATTTAAAAGGAGTTTATGCCTTAGCATTATCACAGCAAGGTAGCTGTATTTATAGAATAACCACAAAAAAAATCTGGCATCAGCCCAGCAATTGAGAACTGCTAAGTCAATGAGCTCAGAGAGGCCTGTTATTTGTCTGTCCAGCAAAGCTCAGCAGTAGTAATGTGAAGAAAATGGAGAGACCAAAGCTCTCCATTCGCCCCCTAACTCTGGGGACAGCATAGCTTTTTAAAAAGCTCTCATATCTTCACTGATCATAGAATTAAAGATTAGTGAAGGTTCAAGGTAAAAGAATTTCAGGTGGGAAGAGGAGAAAAACCAGATGCTTGATTTCAGGTTTACCCAAACTTTTTACTAGTAAAGGGAACATGACTATCTGATGGACAGTTTGTTCAGTCTGGAAAAACCTCGAATTCGCATCTTTAATGGGAAGTTTCCCTTCTCATATTCCCACATACGACCAGGTACTTTTTCCCTCCTGGATAAGACAAGAGAACCTGTCATTAGCTTGAATAAGCTGGGGAGAGGATTAATTTGTCAGTTTTTTATATTCATTCACAATAGCATAGTAAATTGTTGGCAGAAATGAGGGTGGTGAATGCACAAGTAAATCAGAAATATCTCCCTGTTCCACTCCATCTTCTGCACATGCCACTCAGCAAGCATACACATGCACACACATACACACACACGTATAGATTTTCTTGCCTCTCCTTCATCTTCATACTATGAATTGCACCCTAACACACAATATGATGCATTACACTATAGCACTTTACACAAAGTAATATTTTACTTCTTCTTCTCTGCAATCTGTATATTCACTGAACCAACTTTTACACAGAGGTTGCCCAGAGAAGCTGTGGATGCCCTCTCTCTAGAATTTTTCCAGGCCACATTGGATGAGGCTTTTAGCAACCTGGTCTAGTAGAATGTGCCCCTGCTTATGGCAGGGGGATTGGAACTAGATGATCTTTAAGGTCCCTTCCAACCCTAACCAATGATTCTACGATTCTATATTTTGATCACCTCAAGATTGCATTTGCTTTGCCTCCAACTTGTGGCAGAAGGAAGTAATATTTAGTAGCAACCCATCCTAGAGTAATTAAGTTCATGTGTAAGTAAACATATAGTGTCTTAAAAAGAAAATGTATTTTTATACTCCAGACCCACCAGTAAGGAGACCTCTTCCGACTTAATCATTACCACCCAGTCAAGGTTCCTTGACTGCTGTTAAACACAGGTCTTGAGGGAAATGGAGTAGAACTCTTTAGAGGGTTTACTGCAAAAATGCTTTCTTTAAAGGATGACATACTCCAGAAAAATACTTACTTTTTCATCTTGCAAAAAGAGTCTGAAGGACATCAACTTGGTAAATGCCTTCTTTAGCCAAAATAACACACAGTAATTACACACCCATCTCCTGTCTAACATTTAGTCATGCCAAAATTACGCATTGTCCCTCCAGCACAGCTAAGAAAACTGATGTCTAAGAATAACTGTATGGTATACTTCCCATGCTGACAATAAATTCCATCATCTCCCGTCAAAATTTAGAAGAGGACAGAACTACAGCAAGGAATTGACAGCAGTATTGACATGATGTTAAAATTACTTTTTTCAAGCAAAGGCAGATCCAACATATCTGAATCTGTAGGATTAGCGATAATTTCTTCAGTTTGATAATGCAGTCCTTCATTCTGGGTTCATTCTCATTAGTCCCAGCACTGCAATCAGATTGATTCAGATCCACTGTGTCCATATAAGGTGGGGTTTCATACAGGTATCAGTTCTCTCCTGGACTAGGAAGCAGGTTGATTACCTCATTAAGAGTTGGGCATTATATTAGTTGTCTGGTATTTTATGCAAGTACACCAGTTTGTAACTTATCAGAGAATATGAGTGCCTTTACTTCAGCAAGGGAGTATGCATATTTGTGGGAGAGAAGAAGATGTGGGAGGACTGACAGAAAATGTTAAGGTCAAAAATAAGTGAAGTGACAAACATTCCCAAATCACCAAGACAAAAGCCCTGCCACTGTTTTCTTAGGACTCCTCTCTCATGCCATGTGTTCCAGTAGCAGCTCTGAATATGACAAGCATCAGAAAAAGCAAAATATCAGCCAAGTTCTGCTTAGTGGTAAAGTCAAAACAGGAACCAAAATAGCATTCTTAGAAGCTGAAGCTAGGAACCTTTTTTTGTTTTTTTCTTTGTTTTAGATGTAGTTAATAAGTTTTCTACTTACTGCAAGAACTGCAGCCAGTGATTAAAAAAAAGTCATGCTACTTTAAAATGAGTGACAACCTAGACCCATTTTCAGTACAATAACTTGTTAGCCATTCATCCTCACTTCTGAAGTATCCTGAGATGCTTCAGTAAAGAAGCTGTTATACATAACAGAACGGTACTATGTCTCCCTCTCTCTAGTATACTAAAAATGGAGCAAAGTCTATAAAGGCTAATCTTCTGGCTTTTACTCAGGCAAAGTTGCTGCTGCCACCCACAAAAGACTTATTTTATGGCTATAACTTCTGCAACACCTATTACTTTAATTAAGGCAACTAGGAGTCTGATCTTGGGTTTAGAGGATTTAATGACTTAATTCTGTTGAAACTTTGAAACATGATGTTCTTTATATAATACAAGATCAAGCTCTCCAAATGAGCTTAAAGGCCCCTAAAAATTGCACCTTCTGTTTTCTACAGTATTTAAAACATGGTATAGTATGCATGAAATGCATACTGTTTACAAAAGTCTAAGTCAGAAACAAGCTTGCACCTTGATAGCCATGGGGTATAACAATAACAACAATTAAAAACACATAGAATAAATGCAGAAATATACTGTGCTTTACAAATAGAGTTCAGCACGAAAGTTACTCAAAACCACTCAAAACTGCCATCCAAGCAAAGAGAAATAAAAATAAATTTTAAAAATTTCCTATAGTACTTAATAAAAAAATCAGTTTCAATAATCCCATTCAATCAATGAAATTATGCTTTTGCCTAGCATAACATGATACTATTCTTGCATAATCAGAACCACAGAATAAGATGTGCTCTGTTACATTGTAAGGTCCTTCCTCCTGGGTATTGGTTGAAATTCTCCTTCCCAATCATTGCTACAAAGATGATGTTAGACAAGACATCTTGTGTTAACCATGCCAAAACAAAAAAGAAAGCAGAAGAGCAAGAGGAAGTCATAGAAGGAGAAGAAGAGATTAAGAGATTTCAGGTTTCTTAATTCTGCTTTGCTTTATTAAAATTGCTTATGTGATTCATCTGTTAAGAATATATCATAACTTTGAACTTAATATAAGGACACGCGTTTGTTCTAATTTCCATTTTAAACTGTTCCTCTTGATCTTTACTCCACAATAGATACATACAGTACAAGAAAGTTTGGACACAAAACTTTTTGATAAATATGAAACAAAATTGTTCTCACTGAAACATTGATTCTGAAGTGCCATAAATTACCCTTTTGTTCCTCAGGACATATCAACTGAAGAAACTTCCTGGTCTTCTGACACAAAAGAACAGTCATTTGCTCTGGGACTTCATCTTGCATTAATTCAAATCAGTAAAACAGTTGTCATTCATTACAGTACTGTAAAGGCTCCACATGTGCTCTAGATTGTCTCATATTTTTACACATATTCTGATTCTTTTTTTTTTATCTGTGTGAATGGAAACAAGTCAGGCTTGCATTCATAAATGAGCCTTCTCCTGCAAAAAACCACAGAAACACCTGCCTAATATGTTTGTGTTGACTTAAAAAAAAAAATCACAAATAGAAATATGTTAAATCTATTTTAGTTAAGGGATTAGCAGAGCTTTAAGTGCCCAGGGGTAAGTAAAGAGAGAATAATTCAGATCTGGTGTGAATTTTGAGTGCTGATCCTATTCTACTCCCACCCTTAAGCTGTAATTTATATTTGCAAATTGATACTAATCTTGAAAAGAAACTGGGGGGAGGATGATGAAGGGACTGTGTGTTCGATGCAGTGTGTAACAATCAGTTTGGCAAATGGAAAAGTTAATTTCTCACAGTTTAGGGTAATTGTTTTCTTTATTTAGCCTTTAAACATTCACATACCTCTAATCACTGGCCCTTCTTTACATCCATGATAACCCAGAAAACATTCCCATAGCCACAACAGATCCTGTGGCTTTTAAAAGTAGAACTGATATTGAGTCTTGGCAGCAACCAGAGCTGCTGAATGCCGGACTTTTCAATAACCCTGTGGTGAAGAACTAACTCTTTGACACCTGCCAATGATTAAAAAGCTGGGAGCTCTCTATCAGCAATTACCCACATAAGGATTTAAAGAAAAGAAAAGAGTGGGGAAAGGAGGTGCACATGCTACCAAAAATAGTAAAATAAGCCACACTTCATTAGAATATATAGCATATAACTATTAGCTGAGGAGAGAGAGACTATAATGACAGCACCATTCCAAATTGCAAAGGCATCACACAGTTCTCAGAAAGCTGAGAGAAGGTCAGCTCCAAAGAGAACAAAGGGGTTACAGTAAGCCAGAAAGCGTTTTCCTGTATTGGTTTGAAAGGAAAAAATCCTTCAAAGAATGGGACAATATATGGAAAACACTTGAGAACTCCCATCTATCAGAGTAAGATGAAACTTTTGTTCTGTTTTAGTCGCTATCAAATTTCTAGAAGAAAAGTGAAAAGCAATTTATCTTTTGTCCCCTTATTTTTGCTACAAAATTTCACCTGTTCTAAGCTGGTCAGAAAGTCCCATTAAATCATCTTCCAGAATCTTCTCCAGGGAAGTTAACCTACCAAGCTGGAGGTTCTCACACTACAGTTGCAGGCAGGTGACACATGCTAATATGACATATGCAATGTATTCTATTAAAAAAAAGTGAACAGCAATACTAAACAATCAGTTTAGAACTACCATTGGTGTCTTGACAGTAAAGTAGCAAAATCAAAGTGGAGAGAGAGACTGAGCAATCATCTCTGAAGGATGTTCTGACTCATCCTCAAAAGAGAGATGTTTACAACATAAAGTTCTCCCTACACGTGTCCCATATAGATTCTTGCTATGTCTGTTTATAATACAGGTTCTTCAGCAAATAGTAGGCTTTAAAACAATGTAGTAGGTGATAATACAAATGATAATATAAAAAATTGTACATATTGAATTATGTCTTCTCTGCTTATTTCCATAAGATACAATGTTCTACTAATCAACCCCCACTCCTGTAAAGATCTGATCAGGCAACTTCCATTAATTCTGAAGGATGGCAGAGCAAGACTGTCAACACATGAAAAACTGCTTAAAATAGAAAGGAAATCTTTATACAGCTTCCAACAGCATGCAAAACATTGTCTTCGACTACATACACACAGATCCTAGGGAAGAAATAATTTGTAATTCCCACTACACCCCTGTGCCACATACTTCATTTCACTGATATGAGGTTTAATCCTTTGTTTCACTTGATTTTTCTTCTTTTATGGAGCAAAAGGCAAAAGAGGTAGAGACCCGGAACTTCTCTCTCAAGCAAACCTACAATGAAAAGCAGCAGTTGAATAATAAATACTCTAAGAAGTGTAGTTTCTGCTGGTACAACACAACTGTAGTGAGTATGATTCTGTGCATGGGAGGTTGCACATGTTTTTACTAAAATAATCCTACATTACGCTTCTAGTTTGGGGAATCAGTTGAGCAGTAAGTTCTCATCTGGTGTTTACCCTACACTTATTTCAGCCTAAACTCACATGAAAAATAGAACACTTCAGACACTTGGAATTTCCAGTACAAAATGAAATGGAAAGGTAATATTCTGAAGCATATGATCCATGTATAAGTTCAGGCGTGGTAGTTATCAGAAATCTTTGCATGTGAAGCCATCAGCAACTACTCAGCAAAAAGAAAAATGTGCAGTGCTCCTTGAACTGATAGCACAGTATCAGAAGAAAACAAGGCATAGGTATCATACTCTTTAAGCATCAGTAACAGTGAAATGTGTGGTAAGGAGTGTTATCCCTGCATTTGCCCTCTGAAACTTCCCCTGCTCTTTTGATTGTCTCTGCCCTCATATCTTCCAAGAATCCCCAGGTTCTGTTCCCTTAATCCCCTAGGAACACCACAACTCTGGTATACTGCTTTCAATGAAATAAAAAGTATGATGTTTGCTACAGCTGGCTCAGTTCTAAGAATCCACTTCAGAAAACAGTGACAATGAGATAGCTTTACTGTGATCAAGTCACAGCTGTGTGACAACTTGAGCAAGCCTATAGGTTGATATTATTTCCTACCCTAAAACCATATTTTTCTGCTACTATGCTACCATCAAAAATTAGGAAAGCTAACCCATTATTTTCTCTGCTATAAAGCACAGCTTTTTTGAAACTCAAGATAAAACTGAGACTACTCCATTAGCCCCCCAGGAGAAAGTTACTTTTTGGCACAGAATGTTTTAACCTCCAAATGAGGCAATACTAATTTTTTAACACAAAAGGGGTATTTGGGCTTTAACAGAGACTCCACTGATCTGTGGCATTTCAGTAGACCTTGGAACAGCTTCTGAACTTCAGTCTGTTCAGACTGAAATTTCTGTTGATTAGCCAAGTCATTAGAAGGGAACCTTCGCTGAGACAAATTTGATGAAAAATGCAAGTGAAGTTTTAAAGAAATTGATATTTTTAAATTTTATTTTTTTGCATTACAAATCTTTACAGGTAGATCACTACATATTTAGGAGTGATTTCTGTGTCTGCAGACCAGGCTGAAAGATAAGGAAGATTCAGTCTTCCTAACTAGCCCAGTAAACATGAAGAGAGTTTCAACTTTCAGATTCAGGCACACTTAATATACTGTCATCCAAAAGGCTAGAAATTACCTCCATGTCTAATTTATTTTAAAAAGCAGTGGTGCCTTCACAGCTGGTTTGAAATAGAAGTGGAATAGTGGCTAAAAATCTAACTCCACCTAAACATGTCAGGAGTGATTTTAGCTTTAAATACTGAAGTGTGTTTTGTCACGTCCTAATGGAAAAAAAACCACCAAAAATACACAGGTAAACTCCCTTTCAAGGACAGGAGTGATTTGATTGCTGTTCTCAGTCTTCAGGTTTTATCCATGTGTTGTAACAGTAAACAATCAATTAACATTTACCTGAAGCTGAGCATATACATGATTTTTGTCCTGACAAATTCAGTCTTGATAATAAGCAAATTTGTTTCAAGAAATATATCTCAAACACAAAAGGAATTTTTTTTCACCTGTGATAAGCAAATTTTAATCAAAAATTAGCATGGACTTCTGTAGACTTGAATCTGACATGTAGTAAAGAATAATAAATTTCAGATTGTGCATCTTACCCATGGTTTAATTTCCAGATCTGTTGAAACACTCACATCAAGAATGCTTAGTTTTAACAATTGTATACTAATAAATAAAAATACAAACCAAACCTAGGATCACAAGAACAACTAAAATACTAATTTCTGTTGCTAACTAAATTGCCTAGTAGCTGTAGGTTGCATTTCATGTTTGGTGTAATAAGTTGTTTGCAACATGATATAAATTAAATATGCACGCCATCCTTGTTAAAACACCATCTTCAGGAAACAGGCATTTTTGAGCTGTATTTTTCTAATAATGGTATGTTAGGTGCGCTGGATCTTTACACTAAACAGCATACTCCCAACAGAGACTGCTTCACAATGAAGCAAGAGCATGTGTGTGAAAGAGATTATACAAACCATTAGATTGTAAATGAGTTTTATTTCAAAACTGAAAAGAATTTAGTACAGAATGATGGGAATGCTATTATTAAAAACAAAACAAAAAACCCAACAAAAACTCCAAAACCTTCCAGATTGTGGATTTTCCATCTTTTTGGAAATTTTAAAACAAAACCATTCAATCGTTTTATTTCCTTAGCTCTAGTAGTACTAAAAATAAAAATAATTGTTCATCACAATAGACAAGAATTTCTGAAAATTACAACATGCTCAGCTACAGAAACAATCTTGTCTGACTTTGTTAACAAGCTCTGTTTCAGCCTGTCTTCCACCACAAAATCAGGTATCTCGGAGCATAAATAAGCATTGCAGAAATAGCCAAAGAAAGCTGAATTAAGCATGTACCAGAATGATGTTAACACAGAAGGCAAAAAACTGATTAGTATTAACTCACTCTTTTCCTAGATTTGTCCAGCTACAGTGGAGATACTGTACAAGCCAGAAACTATTAAAATGGTAGGAAGTATCCAGATAACCCATAAAATAACCCGTAACAGATGAAGCAAGAAGGAACACAGTACCAGGTCTTACACTCCTAAGTAGCAAACATTAGTAAAGAATTTTTTTCCATAGGCTGTGAAACAGGCAAAAAATAAAATCTGTTTTGAAACTTGGATACAGTTAAAGAATGACAGGCCATTAGATCTGAACTGTTTTCACCTGATAGGTTAGGTAAAAAAATCAAGTTATTATGATGAGTTTAAAGTCAAGCTAAGCTACCTTATGGGAAAGAGAAGACTCGAGAGGAGTCTAACACCAATATGAGTCTTGGCACATAGAATAATAGAATGATAGAATAATTTTGGTTGGAAAAGACCTTTAAGATCATCAAGTCCAACCAAAAAACTAACATTGCCAAATCCACCACTAAACCATGTTCCTAAGGAACTCTACCCGTCTTTTAAATACCCCCGGGGATGGGGACTTCATCACCCTCCCTGGGCAGCCTGTCCCAATGCTTGATAACCCTTTCGGTGAAATTTTTTTCCTAATATCCAATCTAAACCTTCCCTGGTGCAACTTGAGCCTGTTTCCTCTTGTCCTCTTTCTTGTTACTCACAAGAAGAGATCAATATCCATCTCACTACAAACTCCTTGCAAGTATTTTAGAGAGCAATAAGGTCTTCCTTCAGCCTCCTTTTCTCCAGACTAAACAACCCCAGTTCCCTCAGCTGTTCCTCATAAGACTTGCTCTCTAGACCCTTCACCAGCTTCATTGCCCTTCTTTGGACATACTCCAGCACCTCAATGTCGTTCTTGTAGTGAGAGACCCAAAACTGAACACAGTAATCAAGGTGTGGCATCACCAGTGCTGAATACAAGGGGACAGGCTGTCCCTAGTCCTGCTTGCCACACAATTTCTGATTAAAAGACAGGATGCTACTGATCTTCTTGGCCACCTGGGCACACTGCTGCTTATATTCAGCTGGCTGTCAACCAACACCCCAAGGTCCTTTTCTGCCTGGCAGATATCCAGCCACTCTTCCCCAAGCCTGTAGTGTTGCATGCGGTTTCTGTGATCCAGATGCAGGACCCAGCAGTTGGCCTTGTTGAATCTCATAACAATTGTCTTTGACCCATAAATCCAGCCTCTCCAGATACCTCTGTAGACCCTCTCTACCCTCAAGCAGATCAACACTCCTGCCCAACTTGGTGTTGTCTGCAAACTTACTGAAGGTGCACTTGATTCTCTTGTCCACATGATCAATGAAGGTATTAAACAGAACTGGCCACAATACTGATCCCTGGGGAACACCACTTGTGACTGGCCACCAACTGGATTTAACTCCATTCACCACAACTCTTTGGGCCCGGCCATCCAGCAAAGTGTACACCCATCCAAGCCAGTTTTCCACCCAGCAAAGTGTACACCCATCCAAGCCATAAGCAGCCAGTTTCTTCCACAGGAGAATGCTGTGGAAACAGTGTCAAAGGTTTTACTAAAGTCACAACATCTACAGCTTTTCCCTCATCCACTAAGTGGGTCACATTGTCATAGAAGGAGATCAGGTTAATCAAGCAGGACCAGCCTTTCATAAACCTACACTGACTGGGCCTGATCACCTGGTTGGCCTGTACATGCCACGTGATGACACTCAAGATCTGCTCCATAACCTTCCCCAGCACTGAGGGCAGATTGACAGGCCTGTACTTCCCCAGATCCTCTTTCTGGACCTTCTTGTAGATGGGTGTCACATTGGGTAACTTCCAGTCCACTGCAACCTCCCCAGTAAGTCATCACTGCTGATAAATAATGGAAAGTGTCTTGGTGAGTGCTTCCACCAGCTCCCTCTGTACCCTTCTGTCAGATCCCTTCCAATCCCATAAACTTGTGTATGTCAAAGTGGTGCAGCAGGTCACTAACCATTTCCCCTTGGATTATGGGGGCTTCATTCTGCTCCCCATCCCTGTCTTCTAGTTCAGGGGGCTGGGCACGCAGAGAACAACTGGTCTTACTATTAAATACTGAGGCAAAGAAGTCATTAAGGACTTCAGTCTTTTCCCCATCCTTTGTCACTATGTTTC
Source organism: Caprimulgus europaeus (assembly GCA_907165065.1). The sequence goes on from OU015527.1 coordinate 45,893,419, forward strand.
CTCCCGCATCCAATAAAGGATAGAGATTGTCCTTAGCCCTCTGTTGCTGCTAATGTATTTATTAGAAACATTTTTATGACACATCATACATAGTATGGTTTCACATGCCAAGAGAGACATGATCATGTATTTTTTTTTCTTTTTTTTTTCTTTTTTTTCTTTTTTTTTTTTGTGCAAAGAGCCAATAAGTAGTTCTTGAAAGCTGCTGTGCTTCACTTGCTCTGGGTTCTCCTGTCTTCACCACATATCAGACTTGCCCAGTCCAAAGACTGGGCACTACGGGGACACAGCAATATGGCTGAAGCCTACATTGCTATGATTACAGTGCGTGAGGTAATTTGCAAAACCTGATATCCTATAAGGTTTTCCCACACTTATTATTTGTGAAAAGATTTTCAAGGAGATAGATTATCAACCACCAAAGAAAATCAATCAACATTTTTTACAGCAACAGTATTTCATCACTTTTTTCTGGACAGAAACAGCCATAATTTATCTATCTGGCCTAGCTAGCAGCAATGCAGTTTCCATCACTCAGAAAACAAATTATGTAAGTAGCAGAGCAGATTATTAGCATGTAACTTTCTAGAGAATATTTTCTAGTACTTCATTATGTTTATTTAAAAGTTAAGTTCTCAAATATTACCACACATGATAAACTCTTTCCCAACAGCCCACAGCCTTCTCATGATCATATCATTGCTGCTTTCAGTAGAGAGGAAAGGGGTTGTCAGCATGGCATTCTCCTGGACAAGCCTTTGTCCCTGCATCTGGCAATCTCCTTTAGCTCTCATCCTGCAATACATGAAATTGTTGACTGCCCAAACACATTGCAATGCATACTGCATTGAACATGTAGCTCAGTGTAGTGTTTGACATATGCCAAGAGTTGTATTCTTCCACCAGCTAGCCAAAATACGGTGAAGGGAAGTAAAAATCTCCAGTGCTAATGAGGTACAGGCCAGCCAAAGGCTGTTATGAACTCCCAGTACATCAAGTTTGACCACAGGTTTGTATCAGCCTGGGTGTTCTTTAGGGTAACTGTGGAATTGGAAAGCTGAAAGCTTTTAAAGAGTATTTTATTGCTTCTGATCACATGCATAGTGAATTAATTTACTGCTGTTCTATTTTGTTATGATTTTATCATTTGTGAATAGCATTGTTAATTGATCACTGGGAATAATGATAAATCAAGAAGCAAATTACATCAATCAAAATGAATTCATTCTGCTTTCAAGAAGAGATGACATACAGAAGGAGTGCAATTAAACTCAGTGTTTTGATCCTCCCCTTGGCCTTACTTGATCTGTAATGTCTCTCTGTTCACTTTGAAACTGATGTGTTTTTGGACCAAAGCTGCTTCTACTTTAGGAAAAAAAACATCTAAAACATTTAAATTCTGGATTCATTAACTCTGGCTTCAAAATTTAAAGGGGTGAAAATAAAGCACTAGAAGATTATTTTCTTCTTCCCTAAAATGCATCCATTTCAAAGGAAGTGGGAAAACATCATGGATCAAATTTGGCCTAGTCATGTATCAAAGTAGTAACACTACCCAAAATGCAAACATCTCTTAAAATATGCTTAAGTCAACAACAAACCATACTACACAAACAAGCTTATTTTTATACATCAATATGTTTTTATTAAGGCAGGAGCCAAATTTAACTTAATCAGACAAATCAAAACCTGCCTGAATGAAAAAAAAATCTGCTTTTAGTATACAAATAATACACTAAAGTAGAAACTCTACATTTTTTACTGTGCTGGATATATCATGAAAGCATGAGACGAGATGGCAAAGTAATACCAAACCACCAGCTCCATGAACTATGTAAGAAGCAAAGGGACAGTACTGTGACAGAAGATAGCAAAAGATACTAGTTGCAATTCCCAAACAGGAATAATGAGGTTCGGCATTCTGAGTACAATATTGCTTTTCAATATAATATATTATGTGTACTCATTAAGTCCTTCCCTTTTTAGAAATGCTTTACATAGGACAAAGCCAGACAAAGGGCATTTAAAAGCTCTGGGTTTGACCAGGAAATATTTGTCCCAGATTAAGTGTTTTTCATTAACTTTTACACAAGGGATGTGCCACATAAATAGGAGATCATCCTGGGAGAGAGACTGTAGGACATGCATAGCTAACAAAGTTTCATCACTGCACACATGATCTAGGATCAGGAGGTACAAAATCATCAAATTCATCCTTACTGTCCCTGACACTGGGCCATGAATCCCATTTTTTCAGCAGTTCAGGACAGACTTTTCCCCTACTCTGACAGAAGGACACCAGTTCATATGCTAGTGGCTGCACAAATAACCAATACCAAAACTATATGGGGGAACTGACAACGGCTGTAGTACTTCAAAACCAGATCTTGCATCTTTACTGTCAGTAACCCAATAAATCTGAACCATGAAGATAAATACAACGTAAATGTCAAATTAAAAAAAAAAAAAAAACCAAAAAAACAAAACAGAACCTAAGGATTTGGCTATTTTAAAAGTCTAACTGGGCACGGGAACCTGGTCAAGGATTTTGAGTGTCTTGCCTCGTTATTTAGTAGAAGGCAAGACTTAACAGAAAAGTGATGCATGGCATAGTAGAAACTGCACACTTAAAAACAGGAGAAGAAAAGAAAAACCAGGGGAAAAAAATAAGAAAATTTAACTTAATAGGGTGCTGTTGTATCCTAAAACCTGGACATTTGGCCAAATTGTGTCATTATAGTGACAGCCAATGGAACAACAAATAGCAAATAAACTGCTCACAAAATTTTTGCTCACATTCATCTTGCTGATCATTGCACAACTTTGTTACCCCATGGTTATTGGAACACCTTGGCTCTAACAAACGCAAAGTAAAGGATAATTTGGTAAATTTAATCTCTCTTTGTACCTCTTGAGTTGATGAAAGTTTGGGGGTTTTTTAATTTTGGGCAGCTCAAGTTTCCTGCTCATGCATAGTCTGTCAATTCTCATCTACCTTTTAATGTTCCTCCTATATTTAAAAATAGATACTTTGTCTCGTTGCAGACCACATTCCTTGGAGCTTTTACCAGAAGCCTTGTCAGACAGACCTGCTGTGCAAGGCTAAACCTGGCTTTTGCAAAATTGTGTTCATTTCCTTCATAAAGGGTATGATTTAATGGGCAGTGCCCGTTTAACAAAGTTCAATTGTTAAGTTTAGAATTACAAGCACATCCTTTAGATATAATAAAGAATATTAAGCCCTCATAATAAGAAAAGGCTCTAAATGATTGAGCGAGCTGATCTAAAGCATTTGCTTGCTAGAATATTAAATGTACCTTGTTCAGATTTCTGCCTTACTTCACTATCATTTATTAAATAATCAACAATGTGATTTAAAATAAATCCCAAACAGTACCCACAAAAAAACAGATAATTGTTCGCAATTATCTTCAGTGTTAGTTACATGAAAACCAATGACAGGGGCTTAGTTTGTCTCGCTCTTATGCCTGGTGTTGCCAAATACTCTGTCTTGAATGTCCAGTTTTGGCTCAGAGTACAAACATGGTAGAGGCATATCTAGTTTGCAGTTACTGGCTTTTACTGCACATAACTGGTCAGATTCACTGTTGGAATACATTTATTCTCCTATTGGGAAATTTTTATTCGTAATGATGATGGCAAATTAACATTATTTTCATGCAAAGAGTATCACTATCATTTTTTATGCATGTGCAGACATCAGCCATAATCTGGAACGCGGTGTCAATACTTCATGGCAATGGAGCTGCCAAACCCTTGCACTGACCTGAAGGTTCCCAGTCCACCAATAATAATTTTATAGCTGTTCTGCAAGTACTATGAGACCAGAGCCATACCCACTAGAGTCTTCCTTCCTTCTGCCACAGCTTCCTTTGATTCTTCCAGCTATGCTTGGAGTAAATTTGCATTGTTCATTTGATCTTGTTTTACCATAATGTGGTACACATTGCCTCTTGCCTTTTGTTGGCTTGATGTTTGAAGCCCCTGCAGCCTGCCTTCTCCTAGATCAGGCACATCATGAACTGTCCTGTTCCAACAACTATTTTCTCAAATTCCCTCCAAATGGATTCTTATGGTGGCTCAACTTTTACAGCTGACATGAACTTGAGGAAGCTTGAGTGAAGCAATTAAATGAGTTCACTTGTGTTTCTTGAACTATGAAATGGCAATTCAGAAGAAAATACAGCACAGATGTGCTAGATACATCTTCACAGGACTCAGAAATATTCACATGATAAATTTCTCATCTACTGACACTTATAAGCCAATCACAAGCTATAACAAGGTCTCTCACTATCTGTTAGGAGTTTAAGTTTTCAGTATGGCAACATCAAAGCTGCTATTTAAGATTTGAGAAGTGCTACATCTGGGAGCTTCTGGTTGTGCCCTGGCCTTGATTCATTCCAATGTCATGCCTGGGATGTTTATGGACTGTGTTATCAGCACCCAGCTGCCCAGTCAGACTGTCTAGGACTGTGCTTGTCAGTGTGGGCATGGCCTGTGCTGGAGTTGCCATCAGCTCTCAGCTCAAATTCACTCGTGGGATCATCTCTTGCTGCTTTCTCACGGTGTCTATTCATATTTAAGCTTTATCACAGTACACTTCCATTGTTAATTAGACACCATGGAAAAAAAGTATTTATTAGAGTCTTGAAACACATTTACAACTAATAGAGTTGTAAATGAAAGTCTAGTAAGAAATGGTAAATTAACCTAATCTACTTTCTTCACTGTATTTTTAAGGCAGCCACTTTATAGCCTTTTTCCACTTCCTCTTTATTTTTTTCTGCTACAACATTAAACAGTTCAAATTTTGTTAGTTTCATTATACAGGTCTTGCTATTCCTCTGTGATTTGTCATCATGTGTTTCTGATACTCTTATATTTAGCTGCTTTCAGACCTCCTAATCCTGTTGGGCAGAGCAGTGTGCTTTCTAAATATTCAGCAGACCTAACACATTCAGGAGAGACGAATGCACTGGTCTGCATACAAAGAAGGTAGACAAGTACAGGTCATGTGAAATACAGCACAGAGTGAAAACAAAGAAATTACACAAGCATGCAGTACAAAAAAAGTCTTTTCAGGGGAAAAAACCCATAAACTTCTGAGTATTTTAATGTTTTGTGACACAGGAGTCCCTAGTTCTTTTGATGACCACATCTACGAAGGCACTACAACAAAATACATTCCTTTAAGTAACAGAAAGACAGCCAATAAAACCAAAGAAAAGGGAGAGATAGGATACAAAGGCAATCTTAGTACAGTGATCAGGTGTGTTCTATCATGACATGAAGACAGTTTTTCTGGGTGCAGTGAAAGATACCATGGGGAGTTTTTAGAGGAATTTTGTCAGACAGGATGCAATAGTTTGTTTAAGTTGACAGCATGGTCAGCCCAGGGCAATGCATTTCATCTTTCTCAGTACAAATCCTTCTCATTCTTACAAGCGTTGCAATGAAAAACAAAGTAGAAACAGGACGAATGAGGCAGTCTTGCTCCCAACGTATGCATTTTTTTAAGAGCTTTTGTAAGTTAATAAATGTTAATATATTTAAAATATTGAAGTTAATATATTTCAGCATATTTTTCTCATATCTACAAGTATAAGAAATTCTAAAGAGGATTTTGTCAGTTCTTATATTCATGTTTTGCATGTCTACGTCAGACTGATGCTTCTTGAAACATACAGTAGTTTGAAGATCTGATTGCAAATTTACCATCTTTTCTCTTCTTTGTGGGTGTAACCGTAAATGGCTATAATTTTCCAAGCCTGCTGCAGCTCTGCAGGCAACCAGAGAAGAGTACCCTGGATTTCAAGAAGTAACAATGTAAATATTGAAGAAAGTACAATGAATCTGCATGGAACAGCAATCCAGCTAAAAAGGCATAGAAAATTATTTCACAAGAACAAGGCTACACATAAACTTCAATTTTGTGCCCTTATCTTCTCTAAAAGGATTATTCAAAATTCTGCAGACTTCTTTCATTCAGGAACCTATTCTACTGTCTTATCTCTTAAATCTTATTACATTTATATAACATTAAAGGACTTCAAATGAAAAGACTTCACATGACACCCTCTTAACTTCAACCTCACCTTATTGTGTCTACTACATGGGTAGCTTTAAACATTAAGTCTAAGGGGCTGATGGACTTTCACTAACATTTAGACACCTAATTGTTGTCTACTCCTCTGAAAACTCCAATCTAGAAATGTAAAAGATTTGAAGTACAATGTGTATATATGCATACACATTAAACTTAAGGTCTTAGGACTACATCTGGTCATTACAGCCATCCATCAAAACCAAGAATCTACTCTAATTCTTGAACATCAGCACAGACTTTCTGCCCATGGTCCAGCATGAGCGTTTGTATTTGCTCAGTGAGGATTTGATAGTAGTGCCTGTACTCATGACACACCCTTGAGCAAGAAGTAAGGCTCCCATTAGGTATAGGAAGTAATTCAGTCTTTTCTGTAGCTCAGCATAAAGTGCCCATAAGCAGGAGCTGGCAATTGTACCAAATTACATATAATTGTTCATTATGAAGTTGCAGTGCAGGGCAGAGTTTGCTAGGAACTCAACTGAGACCACCATACTTTAAGTTTGGTTTGGTTTGGCTTGTGGCCAGTACTTTACTCACTAAACTATAAACTCTTTGGAGACTTTTTTTTTTTTTTTTTCACTCAAAATATCAGAATCTCAAACCAAAACCTGCTACACACTGAATGGAACCAGTTTTATGCTACTCACTTTGCCCTTCCCATTTGGGGCATTCAGTGGGACAAAGTGAAATCACACCACCACCTGTTGGCCTAACTTGAATTACTACATCCCTCTAAAATTGTTTTGAAGAGAAAACAAAACCAAAATAGCCTTTTACTTAATGAAACAATAATTACAGACCTGTGGGTTTTTTTCCTTTTTTTTTTCTGGGTGAGGAAATGTTAGATGTCTAATGGAGATAGCAATCTGTTAAGAAAGGCCTAACACATCCTCTACTCTGAGGGACTGATTGGGAGGTAGAAGGAAAGAGTTTACCACTGGTGCAGACATGTAAAACATCTAGATTAACATACAGAATTTCCCCAGAGCTCCAGGGACTTACTATAGCTGCTGAAAGCCTTTACACTGCTTTGCCATGGACTCATGTTTCTGTGCCAGAATCTGATGCTTGTCATGGTGCGATGGCAAAGCCAGGTAAAAAGGTTCCCTCTCTGCCCTGGCACCAGCTGTTTCCTTCTACCTCCATTTGGCCCAGTAAATAATGCAAGCCATGCCACCATTCCCAGCATGGGAAAAAGCAGCTCAGATCCACCAGGCCTGAGAGACATGACCTCAGCTTACTCAAGGTTCTGTGGAATGCAGGCAAAAACCTCGTACTGCCCTCAGCACCTGTACCTGTCCTGGAAGAAAAGTAGCTGTGCTTTTTAAAATCCTACTGAGTGAGCAGCTGGTCAGCACTCTATCCACTTCTTGCACAAGTCCTAGGCCTTTCTTCACTCTGCGAGGGCACAAAGCCCCCTATCACAAATTGTCTCAGTATAATGCTTAAACAAAACTCCAAAACTGGATGTGTAAACTGCATAAACTCTGGGGCACGTGCCTTCCTCCATGACCACTTCAGTGCTAGGAACAGCTGTGATACTAAATCAGAAGTATAATAAGCTTTTTCCTACGATATTTTTTCCCACAGAAAAATTCTAAAAATGAAAACTGGAACTTCCTTTATTGCCAGTCTCCATATTCTAATTCTTGTTTTTAAACAAAACAAACAAGTGTCTGGTAGTTGTCAGTGCAGAAGTGACTAAATCTGAAGGCTAAGTTTATTTTGCACAAAACAGTACACAAGGAGTTGATCCTCACCTGCACCCACACCCTGAGCCACAGAGAACTGGTGCTGACAGCAGTGAGCTGATCACCTGAAAATAGCCTGCAGATAAGTCAGGAGCTGGGAAAAAACAAACAAAAAAAACCCCTAAACCAACAAACAACAAAAAAGAAGAGGGACTATGGTTTAAAAAAAAAAAAATACAAACCAGAAGACTCTCAAGTTCTTCTTGTGAGTTAAAGAATAAAAGGAGACACAAAGCAGAATACAATATGGAAAAAGAGAAAAAATTCCTTTCAGAATCCATATGTAATGCCAGCATAACCTACTAAAACCTTGAATCATATGTTACGTTTGTGACATTTACTGGGGAATTTCTCCTTTATCTGCTATGAAAACAATTTAAAACAGACATTTATATCAACTTCTAGGCTTCTAGGCTTCTTCTCTCAAGCCAATTAAGCAACATAAGCAGTTAGAGATTAAAAGTACAGTCAATTAAAAACTGCAAATACAGAAAAGAAAAGGATTCTTTTATGTAGGAAAATACAGAAAGCTGTCCCTTTCCTTCCCCCCTCTTCATCCCCCTATCCTCTTCCTAGTCCTTAAAGAAAAGACTAGCAAACCTTGTTCTTAAGTCACTTCAGGGACAGACTCCAACAACACGTGCTCCACAAAGCACAAGAGTCAGTTTCATCAGGTAGGCCTTATTTTGCACTATAATGCACCTGTCTTGGAGTCCAAGCGGTATACAAGATGAATGCAAACAGTGCTCTATCAATGACTGATCTTTTCTGCAGTGAGCCTTTCTGTAGTCAGAAGTACCTTGTGAATTGGATAACAATATAAAGAGAATTACAGTCATGCCAGATACGCTACAATTAAGAATTCTAGTGCTGATTTGGACCCTTAATTTCAACTTTATTAATACTTCTATTAATCTCTTTTTGTCATTCCATTCCCCTAGAATTACTTAAGAATAATGAAAAGTTGGCAACGCTAAAACATCAGAATTGCTGGCATAACTAAGCAGAAAAAACAATACATGTTCAATTAGGAAGCTGGGTTTTCTTGGGGTGGGGTTTTTCTTTAGTTTGGTTTTGTTTGGCTTGGCTTTTCACTTAGAACAACCATCGTGGAAGACCATTTTTCTGGTTGTTTCAGGTTATCTACTTTGTGAACATGGAACAGTCATTTAACTAGTCTATGCCTAAATAATACTTAGTCTTTTTGGAAAGCGCTTTGTGATCTGCAGAAGGAAAACTTTTTATAAAGTTGCCTAGGCTTTCTGTTAAATTAGCAAAGCAAAACCCTGCCTGCTCATTCAAAGCTACCACAGCTTGCAGTAGATAAAGTCTCTACACTGACAAGACAGTCCCATAAAATGAAACTGGCTCTGCTGAAGTAAGTAAGATTTTTCCCAGCAGCTTCCAGCAGGTCAGAGTTTTGCTCCTGGTGTTCGATGCTCACTGAGAATGTAGGAATGTCCCTGGGCTCTTAACTGATTTCACAGCTGGACCCTTGTTTTGGCAATTTCCTTACACATATTCTGCTTGTATGACCAGTAATTAAAAACCTGATGAGAACAGTGGCTTCTCAGAGTGACTCCTCACTTCATGTGATGTTCTGTACATCACAGAAAAACACAAGCAAACAAACAAAAAAACAGAAAGAAAAAGATCAAATGAACCTTCTAATTTTTACAATACATGTGAAAATGAAGATGAAAATGTTTACAAGTAACATCATGTTTCCAGGGAAGTCCATCCATACTGAAAATAACTGTTTTCTATTAACAGACACCCTGGCACCACTAAGAAATGTACACTGTTCTCTTTACAGCATGACAATGAGCTCCAACAACATATAGCTCTTTAGGAGGCTGTCAGCACACCTTGCCCTTTGGCCTTTCTCCAAATCATTATGAGATATGTAAGTTCTTGATTCAAAAGAGAAAGGGGGAAAGTAAAAGCTGATGCAAACAATTACTCCACTGAAAACAGATAAAGCCTTCACTTGCTACAGTCACATAACACTGAATAGTAATATATTGCTTTTCACACAGTAAGTCATTCTGCCACTAACAGCTCTGGGTTTATCTGCAAAGCAATTCACAGTCAGAAGTAAAAAGTACAGTTTTTGAGATTTTAATGCATATTTTACCCACCCCGCCCTCCCCCCCCCCCCCCCCCCCCCCAACCAAAAGTAATAAATTGAAGAGATACAGATTTTAAGGCTAGACTATTCAGTGGATATGGAATTGATTAGATGGTCGCAGCCAAAGGTTTGTGGTGAATGACTCTATGTCCAGGTGGAGGCCAATGACGAGTGGTGTTCCCCAGGGTTCAGTCCTGGGACTGGTGCTCTTCAACGCCTTTATCAATGACCCGGATAGTGGGATTCAGTGCACCCTCAGCAAGTTTGCTGATGAAACCAAGCTGAGTGGTGCAGTGGATACAACAGATGGAAGGAATGCCATCCAGAGGGACCTGAACAGGCTTGAAAAACAGGCCTACAAAAATGTAATGAGGTTCCTAAAAGCCAAATGCAAGGTTGTGCACTTGGGTCAGGGCAATCCCAGGTATGTGTACAGACTGGGAGAAGAACTCATTGAGAGCAGCCCTGCTGAGAAGGACTTGGGAGTCCTGGTGGATGAGAAGCTTGATGTGATCCAGCAGTGTGTGACTGCAGCCTGAAAGGCCAATTGTATCCTGGGCTGCAACAAAAGAAAGGCGGCCAACAGGGTGAGGGAGGTGACTGTTCCCCTCTACTCTGCCCTTGTGAGGCCCCATCTGGAGAATTGCATCCAGGCGTGGAGTCCCCAACACAAGAAAGTTGTAGAGCTTTTGGAGGGGTCCAGAGGAGAGCCACAAAGGTGATCAGAGGGTTGGAGCACCTCTCTTATTAAGGAAGGTTGAGGGAGCTGGGCCTGTTTAGCTTGGAGAAGAGAGGGCTCCAGGGACACCTCATTGCAGCCTTCCAGTACTTGAAAGGAGCTCATAAACAGGAGGGAGAGTGACTTTTTACCTCAGCAGATAATGATAGGACAACAGGAAATGGTTTTAATCTAAGAGAGGGGAGATTTAGGTTAGATATTAGAAGGAAATTTTTCACCCAGAAGGTGGTGAGGCACTGGAACAGGTTGCCTGGAGGAGTTGTGGATGCCCAACCCTGAAGGCATTCAAGGTCAGGTTGGATGGGGCCCCTGGGCAGCCTGCTCCAGTGGTTGGCAACCCTGTCCACAGCAGGGGGGTTGGAACTGGATGATCTTTAATATCCCTTCCAATCTAAGCCATTCTATGATTCTATGATGCTTAACAGACTACAGTGAATGAAATGTCCAAAATGTCCTCATTCAAAATGTCAGAAGGCATTGATAGGTCAAGTGTCTTGTTTATGTTCAGTCATAACGTCTAAATAAGAGGCAAAAATAAAGAAAAAACACATTGTTTCAACCTTTTTTCCCTTTTTAAACACAGGTAGTAGCATAAGAGATTTGCAAAGAAGGGTTAATTTACTAGCCCTAGTTAGCCATGTTTTTTTTTTAGTAGAGATGACTCTTAGATGAGGTCAAATGCTTCCATGTTGAGAACTATGGAGGGCTTCTGAGGTGTGTAATTCACCTCAGGGTAGGCAGATAATAGTTACCTGGCTACAGCAGAAGATATATATTGCACAGGACAGTGGTAAAAACCAACTTTCATTTTAAAGAAAGGGTATTCTGGAGTAGTTCTCTTACACTCTTTTCTCCTTTCTCCTCACACAAATCAACAGTATTTGTAAATATTTCTAGCTTTTTGCTCCATTTTTTATGATTTATTAACTATATTTTCAGATTTATGATATTTATTTTATTTTTCTGAACCATTTTATCCTAAAACTGTATAAAAGAAAAATGTAAGAATGGATCATTTCCTGCTTACGAAAATATCTGGATCTCGCCTGATTTTTTCAAGTTTTATAGTGGGAAAGCAGCTAGGAAAGATTTTGTGGAAAAGAATACAAAACCAGCACTTACAGAGTCATGCATTAACCTTCCTCTGAATAACTTCACCAACTTCATTAATATTCATCCATATTTTGAAGAAAGTAAGCATGGGAAAGTAATTTCATGAAGAAGCACAGAACAATTCTGCTTATCATCATGCTCTTGGTTTTCCAATTTTTAATTGAGGAATTGTCACAAATGCTGGTTAATGACACTTCAAAACTGCACAGGGATTGCCTTCACTTGAACTTTGCAGTGCTGGCCTCAGCATTGAGGAAGATCATACTTGGATCCAGTCCTTGTGTTCAGCTCTTGCTCCAGCTGAAGTATTGTAAAAGGTCACCTTTAACACGGTTCTTTACCTAATGCCAGATGTCAGTAGCAGTGTGTTGAATTCAAGGGCTGAAGTCTGGTATCGCCACCAGCACCACTGCTGCTTGTGATGCATTTGGGCTGTAGCAGGCTCCCCAGGTTGCAGAGCAGCCAGTCTGGACTTTTGGGTAGAATTATATTAATTAAAGCTATTATATTATAATTTTTTATAGTAATTACAGTCATTATAGTAATTATATTATAGTATTATATTAATTATGTTACGTTGTGTTGTGCTGTGTCATGTTATTAGCTACATAGTTATATTAATATATAGGATTATATTAAAGATAATATAATATTAGTATAACTATTATATAGAATTATAATAATAGCATTCATGTAAAAGGGAATATTTCAAAATGAAAATTCACTCTTCCTTACTGAAAGAACAGTCACCCTGATGAAGGCTAGTTTTGCCAGTACCTGAAACATTTTTTCATCGGTTATTTAGTAAACAGCATCTTCTTCCCAAAGAATGAAACAACTGGTGCATAAAAAGCATAAATTATTTTAGCCATGTTGCCATGTGACATCCATCACAGGTTATTACACTATATAAAGCAAAAGGTAGGCTGGTCTCCATCCACAGCCTGAATGGTGTTATTTTCCTACTGCTTCACATGACTATAACCCAAGCTTTCATCTCTACCTCTTTTTCCCTCCCTTTTGTAATGTTGAGGGAGAAAACCTTGGGGGAAAACGAACAGCTGAAATTCAAACGCATGCAATGAAAATTACAAAAATATTCTCTGGGAGTAGTCAGTCAGGATTCTATATAACCCTGGTTTGCCAAGGGAGGTTGATTTGAAGCCAAACTGACTCCTGTTGGGCTACAACTTACAATTAATGCTCACTTCATTTATTACTACTCAGGCAGGGATGTAGGGAAAGGAAATATCATTACAAGTAATGTAATTTGGAGCAGGGGAGAGAGCAAATTAAGGATAGTGGGAGAAGAATGGTTCTTAAATCTAACAAAGTAACTTAGGGAAAGAGGATTGGAGTGTAATAAGACTCTGAAAGATGCATTCATGCCAGATATTAAGCTGAACCTAAGCCCCCTAAAGCAGTTCGTAGTTCCAACCTGTTGCTTGCTCAGTATGCCAAATTAAAAGATTTCATTTGAGAAACTTCAAATTGCAGTCTTGGTTCTATATACTCTAATTTGAATATAATTCTTGTCTCGGTGCTTATTTCTGTCTTATACCACTTACGATTTGTTCCTCAATTAAATTAAAAAGTCTTGTTTATATGCTTTTCTCCTTTATTCATTAACACCAAGGCTGCTTTATAATAACAGGAAAACAAGCAGGAGGTTATTTGTGGCTGTTATTTCAGCCTGGAAAAGAGAAGGCTTCGGGGAGATCTTGTAGCAGCCTTCCAGTACCTGAAGGGGCCTACAAGGAATCTGGGGAGGGACTTTCATAAGGGCAGATAGTGACAGAACAAGAGGAAATGGCTTTAAACTGGCAGATGGTAGGTTTAGATTAAATATTAGGAAGAAATTTTTCACTGTGAGGGTGGTGAGACACTGGCACAGGTTGCCCAATGAAGCTGTGGATGCCCCCTCCCTGGAAGTGTTCAAGGCCAGGCTGGATGAGGCTTTAAGTAACCTGGTCTACTGGGGAGTGTCCCTGCTTATGGCAGGGAGGTTGGACCGAGATGATCTTTAAGGTTCCTTCCAATCCAAACCATTCTATGATTCTCATCTACCACCACTCCCAAGTCCTTGTCTTCAGAGCTGGTCTCGACCCACGCATCACCCAGCCTGTATTTATGTTTGGGATTGCATTTATATTGGGATTGTTTTTCTTCAACTCCTAGACACAGTAAAAGATTTGATGACAGAAGCAACCTAATGAAATAATGAAACTAATCAGAACTGCATATAATATGGAGAAACTGTTTAAATGATTCATACTATGACCACATCCTAGACAAAGATACTTGAATACAGGTATTAGTGTAAGTAGTATTCACATCAATAAAGTCAATAAATCAATTATGTAAGAAACTGAACGAATGTATAACAATTTTGTTAATGTATGGGTAAAGTTTATCTGAATAGTTAAAAAGCAACTGCAATTTACACGGATAGATTCAGATATAAATATGCACTTGTACATCATTGGCACATGTAGTCATTGGTAACACTAATTTTCTTTACACATTTCCCGTAAACATGGTTTTAAGCTCAGTATATGAAATTAATTAAAATTATTGGTTCTAGGAAGGAGAATTAGAAGAGAGAAAAGGAAAAATCCTGAATCATTTGATAGGAAAAGGAAAACAAAACTCAGATTTACATTCTGCAAGTGACTCAATTGCCTATACATGGGTTTGCCCGTGGAACAGTGAACAGAAGACAGCTTCTATAGCCTAATTGCTTACCCCTATCAAATAATGATTGCCCCTTCACTCAGTGCAAGTATAAATATTACCTTATGTGCTAAGAGCCATAAACTCATCTACAGGATGTCAATGAGATAAGAAAAGGATGCACTGGAAGTAAGGGTTAGACAGAAATTGTTAGCTAACTTCTGGTTGAAGACAAGAGCTACATAACATTTAAACAATCGCCCCCATTGGTTTGGGCCACGGTGCATGAAATTGTAAAGTCATGCTGTAGATGCTTAACTTGAAGAAACTATGAATCAGTCAAATGTATATTCGTATACAATTAGCTATGTTAAACATATAGAAAGCTTTAGTACTTTCCAACAAGACATGCTTAACCACCCACAAACCATCTTGGGTAAAAGGGAAATAATAGTCAAAGTTTTGTTCAAAGATTAAGCCAAACAAACTTCTTCAAAAATCCTAAACACTATATTCATGTTTTATTACTTTGGTACACTTCTTCAGTTCTTAATTTGGTTAGGGTGAGAAGCAACTTTAACATTACAGAACAGCTTTGGAATAAGTGACATGCTGCTTCCACAGCAAAATGTGCTGACATATGCATGAGAGAACTTGGAGTACTGCTGTGCAGGCTGCCCATAGACAGACACTGGAAATGTGTCTAGACTCTACTAGACTCCTCAAAATGCTCCGGTGCTACATGTCATGCCACATAAGAGACAAAGGTGAACAGTGTAGTTGCCATTCTATACTTGTTTAATCAAATATCTGTTGATTGTTTGGTTAACAGTTTGGAGACAAGCATCTGAGAATTTGGTTGTTTAACTGAGCTAAACCCAATGGCAAAACATTCGTAGTCTGTTCATCACAAGGCAATTTCAGTGAGTAGAAGCAACTTTTCAGAGACAGTTTTTACAAATGAAATCCACACTTAGCTGCCCATTACTATGTGCATACTGAGATTCTTTGATTTTAAAAAGAGGAGTGCTGTTAGACCTATAATTATGAGGTCTAACTATATGTGTGTGTATATATATATGTATATATATTTTTTTTTTAATTTTTTTTTTAAGTAGTTCTATCAGTATAATCCCCACCTGCAGGTTTTTATGTGTCTGCAGGTTTGCATATACCATATGTCACACATGGGAATGTAGCACATGCATACTGGCATACCTTCATTCTTATAAAGATAACAAGCTAGGTTGCACTTCTGATTGAATGTTAAAGCAGGAAAAGCTGCATAAAGAAAATTTTAATAATTAACCTAAACGTCAGATGCTGAAAATCATAATTTTCCTTAAACTTTCTTATGTTACTTAGATGAAGATTAGGTGCATAGCTTCAGTTACTAATTCGCAAATGGGTTGTAATAAGGATTTAGTCCTTAGAATTAGCATGGAAAGGTGACAGAAATGTAGAAACATAGAATGGTTGAGTTTGGAAGGAACCCCCTGAGATCATCTAGTGCAACCTTGCAGTCTGCGCAAGCAGAGTGGGCTAGAGCAGATTGACCAGGGTTGTGTCTGTTTGGGTTTGATAATATCCACAGGTGGAGACTCCACAGTCTCTCTGGGGAACCTGTGCCAGTGTTCAATTATCTCAGAGTAAAAAAAAAGTTTTCCTATGTTCAGATGAAATTTCATGTTTTTTAGTTTGTGCCCATGTGTTATCCTCTTGCCCTTTGCTGGACTTTTTCCAGCATATGCATGTCTTTTCTCCTCTGGGGAGCCCAGAAACAGATCCAGCACACTGATGTGTCTCACCAGGGCTGAGTACAAGGGAAGGATCACCTCCATCTCCCACTCCCAGCTGGCAACACCCCACTAATGATGCCCCAGAGCCTGTTGGCCTTTCTTGGCACAAGAGTGCATTACTTGATTATAAATCTAGATAAAAGCACAACGTTTTTACACATAATATTAAATGACTTCTTAAAATAAAAATTAAGTTTTTGAATGTAATCCTTAGAATTTTGGCTAAAACCAAAATACTATCAAAAAAGCTTTTCTTCCCTGATGCTTTGAAATCAGTCAAAACCAGAAGAAGCTCAAATTATTAGGTTTTGTGACATGTTTAGCTGTGAGATCAGAGCCTGTGGAGATATTTTCATTTCAATTGCTAAGTTTCCGAATGTTTTTTCTGAAACAAAATCTTGGTGAAGTTTAAAATTCCACTGTATTCCGAAAAATCAAACTTCAATCCCAAGAAACTATCAATCAGTCTCAACAGTGCAACAAAAATAAACAGATATGTTGACAAATTCAGAACCATATAAGCTTCATTTTAGCAAGTAATTAAGATTTCTTTTCTCCACTTACTGTAATTACAGAATGATTAACAAAGTAAGACACTGTCTGATCTCAGACTGAATTTTTAGGGTTGGCAGCATTCTTCAATGCTGGGCATTAAAAATACCCACAAGGTTGAACTTAGCAGAATGAACATCACATGCTAAGGCAGCAGTGACAACTTCTCTACCCTTCTTTATTTGCCAACTTCGTTAACCCAGAGCAAGTTTCTTTGAGGTAAAACTGTTGTGATATATTCTGCAGATCTAAGCAGGTGGCTCATCAGCCCAGAGCCTTGGATCAATTACCCTCGGATCAATCACTTCATTATGGCTTGTGAATATATTAAAATATTTTCATCTTTGACTGTACCACCATTTAAAGGAAGTCAACCACATAAAAAATTTCAAATCAAGAACTGCACTAACACTCTATTCAACTGCAGGTGCAAATCACTGAATAAGATGCTAAAACAATATCCATGATCCCACTAAAGTTAGACTTAAAATCTGACTTAGATAGATCCTGATAAAAATTTTAGTATCTCTACTGTATCATCTCAAATAAGTATGATTATTTAAAAAGAAAACCAATTATCCAAGTAGTCTATTAATAATGTCTAGATAGTAGAGTTAAATGTATTTAAATTTGAATTTTCACAGGAAGTTCTCAAAATCAATCAATGATTTGCTGTATGAATAATCTAACATACGGCTTACATCTTATCTGAACTATACAGGATAAAAAGCAGATAGCATAATCAAGAACACAATACAAAACTCTTCCCACAGTCTCTTTGACAGAGCACCATCTTTCCAATTTCAGGAACAACACATTATAGAGTCAACTAAAACACCAAGCAAATATATCAAGTGTATAAAAAAAAACCAGAAGTGCACTTCCTCTCAGAAAAAAAATTTAAAAATCCTCCTTTTTGTTTTCTGTCTTATTCTCTCACATTTAAATCTCATCTTTTCCCACTGATCTCCAACTATCTTCTGTATGTCAGAGACTCTGGTTACATCCTATAAAATACCCTTCCACATTTCAGTCATTTGTAGTCAGTTTGCTGGTGAGACCACACAGTTTGTAAAATAACTATTTTGCAACCTAGCTGTGGTAGATGGAGCTACTAAAGAAAAAAAAACTAAGCAAACCACAAAGAGAATAAATATGCTACCACTAATTCAGACAAGCAGGACATAGATGTACTGTAAGAGCTGTTCTCAGAGTCCACATTTAACTGGTTATACAATAGACACAGTAGACAGCTTTCTGTTAACACTAATTCATCAATGTGATTTAATGCAATCCATTTAACTTTAATTTTATGCTTACAAGCTAAATATACTTGGCTATGATAAGAAAAATTAAGATACTGCCTTTCTACACTGAAATTATTTATCAGCATTCTTTTTATCCAGATCCAATGAGATGCATATCTTTAATAATTAATTATCTAGAAACTACAATTCTTGCTGGTAATTCATAACACATTACAAGATTTTACTGAATATACATACATCACTCATTGTCACCCAGATCAGTCGTAGTGTTTTCAATGCAAATGAACTCCAGAAAATAAGGGTGGGGTGGGGGGGAGGGGTGTGGAGGCGGGGGGAGCACAACAAAGAGAGGAATCATTTTGGGGTTTTTCTGTAAAAAATTCTAGTTTAGTGGTAGTTTCACTGATTGTAAGCATACAATCCCACCAACCAGGTAGTGATTAAACATTAGTAGTTTTCCTCCTATATTGTTATAACTGAAAATTTAATTTCTGTTGCTTCAGAAATCAAAGTGGAGTTTTAGTGCAAACCTCGTCTACATAAAGGGCCTGCTGATAAACTCTTCAAGTAATAGATGCTTTTTTCAGAACAATAGACCCATTTTTTTCTGAACATTAGACCCCAGACTAAATAAAATTTTTAACAGCTAGCACTAGACAAGTTTCTAGATAGGTACTCATCCAGGTAGTATCACAAAACGAGGCTTTTTAGGTGACTAGAGGAATGCATGATAGTTGGTGCCTGGATGAAAATCTCATGTCTCTTTCTTCGAAAGCAATGTTCCTGCTTTCCATAAGAAAGCAACTGCTAAGCTTTTAAACTGATCATGAATGGTATTACCATGTGTTGCCCCACCCCAAATCTCCCTTTACACTAGGACAGGTTATAGGACAGTTGTGCTGGACATCACTCAGGTCTACTAGATTCTGATATCTAATATGTGATGTAGACAATTATTAATGCCATTAAACGGTACAGATGCTACCTGCTATCAGGAAGTATGGACTGGATTTAATGGAATCAGGTGACTTTTTAAAATTTTGAGCAAGTCTCTTCAAGTGCTAATGGATGACTGAACTTCTTCTGTATGCAATCTTCTATTTAGCGTTCTTTTAAATAAATGCAGTATTCAATGCTCTTGCAACTTGTGTCTTATGGAGCGGTTCTTCCAGCCAACATGCTGTACACTTCTGAAAGCTATGCATTGCCTCCAGCAAGTGAGGTTACAATCTTTACAACTTCAGAAGTTGTACATTTTGAGAACTCGTAGCTTCAGAAGTCATTCTTCCATATAACAACAGTTGAGATCAGATGAACCCCATCATCTAACTGTACCTCTTGCTGAAAAGGAAGCTCTTGGCAGAGTACTGCAGAGATGCATCCTATGCTCTGTAAGTTACAAATTCCAATGGTTTTCTAGAAGCTGAAGGTGTTAATGACTACAACATACAGTAAATTTCTCTGTGTTCACACGCTTCTTTGGGAGAAGTGGTGGATAACTGGATTTAACAGTACAATTTTGTTTCTTACTGGATGAATCTGGTTTTGGATATTAAATATCATCACTGCAAAGTCATTAAAAATTAACAGAAGAGAGATGAATTTTATTGACTTAAGGTAGCAAAATCAAATGAATGTGTGCCTGAATCAGTGAGGAAAAGATACTGGTCATACATGCATGTATATGCAGAAGATAGCACAGTCTGCAAAGCCATAGGATATACCAGCTTCTGGTTTGCTCTAAAGGAATTGCTCCTCACCTCCATCTCCTGAATTTACAACAGCTGCCAAACACTGTCAAACCTCCTATCTTGACTCCAACACAGAAGAAATTCCACAGTGCTGGCAGATCAGATTTCACATCGGTATTTTGTTGGGCTGCTTGCCAATGTCTTATAAAAAATAAAATTATAGGCAAGACTATTGCAAGTTGGTGCTACTATACACTTCCCTTCTGTCTAGGCAACTAACATAAGAAAAGTGTCATGAGATATGAAATTTTTAATCTTATTTTCATTTCAGTTCAACTGTTGAATTTCTGAAGGTTCCAGGTGATGTTTGGGCTACTGACACACAACTGCTTTGGTGCAACACCATCTGATTTAGTACTATTTAGCTGCATAATTTATACAGCTAATGAACTAAAATGTCCTGTAAAGGAAGCTGCTTTTGTCACAAACCTGTTACGTAGGACAGCTACAGAGGTTCTGCAGTTAATTTTACCTTTGTATTTCCTTCTTCCTCCACTTATTTATGTTGCAAGGCCCTGCAGTGACAAATTTAAAATGTGTTTACAAAAAGATTTTAATTCCATGTCCCGTGAAAGCTGCAACTGATCATAAACAATTTCACAGTATGATTAATGTTGCAAGGGACCTCTGGGGATCATCTTGTCTAAGTTCAAGCAGGGTCACCTAGACCGTGCCAGTGCTCACTCTCACAGTGAAAAAGTGTTTCCTCATGTTCAGAAGGAGCCTTTTGTGTTTCAGTTTGTGCCCCTTGTGTCTGGTCACTGGGTACCACTGAAAAAAGCCTGGCTCCATCCTCTTTGCATTTTCCCTTCAGGTATCTGCATACATTTATAAGATCCTCCTGAGCCTACTTTTCTCCAGGCTGAACAGTCCCAGCTCTTTCAGCCTTTCCTCATAAGACAGATAAATTGTGTGCTTTGTGTTATGTATTATCTGTATTATGCACACAGAAAGGGGAATTAACACGACATATTTTGTCTTGTAATACAAGAAACATTGATACAGCCCAATACCATTATTAAATGTTCTTATTAATAGCTGTAATGTAAGAAAACACCCAGGAGCTACTGTGATTTAACTGTGCTTTTTGTCCTGCTATAGCATTGGTAAAATTATTTCAGGCACAACTATGTGTAAAGGTCCAATTCTAAAGCGTATGGGGGGTGAACTGTGAACTATAGTGGAGAGAAGTACAAATGAAAGTAGGTCCTGTGGTTACTTCAAGGCTAGTTGAAAGACAGTTTTATACTGTATCTTGTTCTAAGGTAAAAGAAAAAATAACTTTCTTCTAGCTGCAAGGTACTATGAAGAATTACAGTTGCCAAAAATTCTACAGTATTTTTTATAGCCTTTCTTTGTGGTTATGAAGCAGATGGTCAAAACAATTACATTACTGCTAGTCTTGAAATACAGTGTAGAGCAAGAATGGAGGAGTTTGCCTCAGCTGATGAGGACTGTGTCAGGGACCAATTAAGCAATCTGGACATCCATAAATCTATGGATCCGGATGGGATGCACCCATGGGTGTTGAGGGAGCTGGCTGAAGTCATTGCTAGACCACTCTCCATCATCTTTGCTAAGTCGTGGGGCACGGGTGAGGTGCCTGAGGACTGGAGGAAAGCAAATGTCACTCCAGTCTTCAAAAAGGACAAGAAGGAGGACCCGGGTAACTACAGACCGGTCAGCCTCACCTCCATCCCTGGGATGGTGATGGAACGACTTATCCTTGGTGCCACCTCTAGGCATATCAAGGATAAGAGGGTCATTAGGGGCAGTCAGCACGGCTTCACCAAGGGGAAGTTGTGCTTGACCAACCTTCTAGACTTTTATGAAAACACAACCAGGTGGCTAGATGATGGCAGAGCAGTGGATGTGGTCTGTCTTGATTTCAGCAAAGCATTTGACACGGTCTCCCACAGCATCCTCGCTGACAAATTGAGGAAGTGTGGATTAGATGATCAGGTAGTGAGATGGACTGTGAACTGGCTGGTGGGAAGAAGCCAGAGAGTGGTGGTCAATGGGGCAGAGTCTAGTTGGAAACGTGTGTCTAGTGGAGTCCCTCAGGGGTCGGTACTGGGTCCAGTACTATTAAATATATTTATCAATGACCTGGATGAGGGAATTGAATGCACTGTCAGCAAGTTTGTCAGCAAGATACAAAGCTGGGAGGAGTGGCTGACACGCCAGAAGGCTGTGCTGCCATCCAGAGAGACCTGGACAGGCTGGAGAACTGGGCAGGGAAAAACTTGATGAAATCTAATAAGGGCAAGTGTAGGGTGTTGCACCTGGGCAGGAACAACCCCAGGTTCCAGTATAGGTTGGGAAATGATCTCCTAGAGAGCAGTGTAGGGGAAAGGGATCTGGGAGTCCTGGTGGACAGCAGGATGACCATGAGCCAGCACTGTGCCCTTGTGGCCAGGAAGGCCAATGGCATCCTGGGGTGCATTAGAAGGGGTGTAGTCAGTAGGTCAAGAGAGGTTCTCCTCCCCCTCTACTCTGCCCTGGTGAGGCCACATCTGGAATATTGTGTCCAGTTCTGGGCCCCACAGTTCAAGAAGGACAGGGAACTGCTTAGAGAGTCCAGAGAAGAGCCACCAAAATGATTAAGGGAGTGGAGCATCTCCCTTATGAGGAAAGGCTGAGGGAGCTGGGCCTCTTTAGCTTGGAGAAGGGGAGGCTGAGGGGAGACCTTATTAATATTTATAAATATTTGAAGGGTGAGTGTCAGGAGGATGGAGCCAGGCTCTTCACAGTGATGTCCAATGGTAGGGCAAGGGGCAATGGGTGTAAGCTGGAACACAGGAGGTTCCGCTTAAACTTGAGAAGGAACTTCTTTACTGTGAGGGTGACAGAGCACTGGAACAGGCTGCCCAGGGAGGTTGTGGAGTCTCCTTCTGTGGAGACATTCAAGACCCACCTGGACACCTTCCTGTGTGATCTCATCTAGGTGTTCCTGCTCTGGCAGGGGGATTGGACTAGATGATCTTTCGGGGTCCCTTCCAATCCCTGACGTTCTGTGATTCTGTGATTCTGTGATTCTGTGATTTCTAGAGGCAAGGAGAGGCGTTTGTCCTTTCACATTCAAATATTAAGAGGAAGTATTTAATATCTATTAAAAGACGAGCAGTGTTGCCATAAACATGTTTGTACGTTCCTGAAATCTATAAGCAAACACAGAAAATAAATATTTACTAAATTTTCTGGGGAACTTGCAGAAATAGTTATTTTGCCATAGGTAATGGCACCCCATCCTCCCATCAACAGATGCTTCTTTTATTACTAGCTATGGGAATTGTAAGCACATAATAAGGAGGGAATAGACCTCAATAGTATTATGTTTCCATTAATATGACTGAGTTGTCTCACTGGTTTGCCGACATTGGTTCACAGCTGCATTACAGTTACTGTGTTATCTATTATTTCACCTATATTAGAACTAATCTGTGTGGCAGTTAGGTATATACATAATTTTTCTTGCTTCATATCTAAAGCTGATGATAGACACGCTTGCATTTGAAGATTTTTCAGTGGTTTTCATGTTCAATCCTTCAATGTCCAGTGAAGTAAAAGAAATCATATTGCCAAATGATTTCTATGTTTGCTTTACATTTTACAACACTGTTTAAATAAAAGAAATACATTTTGTAATTCTATATACACAGAATATGAACAAAAGGCAGATATGAATTACAGTGCTGTAATCTCGTTTCAGGATTCTGATGCCTCTACAACCCACAAGTGTCATGTTCAAATGGTTTATGCATTATGTTTTACTCAGAGCATGAAATGAACGGTCCAGGATTTATTATGCTCTATCTAAGCTACAACTCTCTTGCTGTTGACTCTCCGTCAATTCTCTATCTTTTCAAAAAAATTAAATTTGTAAAATGTGTGTTTACTTCTCCCCTATTACTAGATAAGCTCAAATGCTTCTCACATGTTTTCTTTTCCAGTAGCACATGTGTGCAAATTTGATGGATAAAAAAGATATTTTTTCAGTTTCACAATTATGAAGCCCTCCTGAGTTCCAGAAGCCAAATTATTTAACGTGTAATAAGTTTGCAACAGGGAGTAAAACATGTTTTATAGTGTAAGCGTGACCAGAAATTGCCTTTATTGAGCAGATTTTTTACCTAACATTGCCATTATTCTGGCAGCCCTGTGTTGTTGCTGTCAGCTGAGAATCAACACTTCATTCTGAATTTCTCTATTGGAGCTATACTCAACCCAGGGACAAACATGCCAAGGAGGACCAAACAGAGGCTTACGAAGACCACTCTTTAAACCAAGCCTGCTGGACAATGCCATTCTATTCTATTCTCTCATCCTTAATCTATTTTTGTGCTCTTCCTGATAATTCAAGCCCACACTATTCAGATTTAAAATCTTAGAATATCTCTGAACGATATGTGCAGCAAACTTGTTTTTTTTACCTGTCTTCCTGCATGGTAACAGAAGCGGCAGCAAGGAAGAAGCATATAAGGAAGTAAATTTTCTTCCACTTCTCATTTTCTGTTGTTCTATTGTCTTCTCCAGTAGTAGAAAATGTTAGGAATCTCACATCTCCTTCTAGTCAACAGTTCTTCCTTCAGGGCTCACTTTAGATTAGCAGTGCCATACCATATATTCAGCATAGTGGCATTTGCTCAATAGAGAAGAAAATCCTTGTATTTAATAAAAGAAAAAAAAATCAAGATCGTATTTTGTCTTCAAAGTGACAGGCAGTTCCATTCTGTAGGTACTAAGTAAAAGTTCATGGTTTGGAAGGTGAAGAAAGGAAAGATTTAAAAGAATTCTGAGGAGAAAAAGAGAAATTTTTATCACAGAAATTGTAGTGTTCTGTACAGTGGAGTGCAACTACCAATAATCATTCAGATTTCAGATGAAAAGATGGAAATAATTAAAGAAAATGGCAGAAATAAACTGTTTTGCAAAGTTTTCTTTTAAAATTACTGTGGATTCAATGCTACTTGACTACTTGAAAATTTATTGAAAGTTCTTGGGGCCTGCTCAGTCATCCAAAACAGCTGAGGAGCTGTTGGAAAGAAAGTCTTTCCCCTGAGTGTACGCTCTACAAGATGAGGAAATACTGAAGAGATAAAGTGTGGAAAGGAAACTATTCTGATGATGGCAATTATTAATGATGCCTGTGACTCTGCCAAGCATTCAAACACCACTACAATGGGCTATAAGTGGTTTAGAACAGTAAAAGTGTGAGGGTAGCTCTTTGGGCTGCTCTTGGGATTTTCCAGGAAGAGTTCATGGGTTAGAAATTAAGAACAATCGGAAGAGAAGAGAAAACAAAACTTAGGAGGCTAAGGAAAAGGGGATTTTCTTCAAAGATATAGCAATATTTTCCAAAGAGCTAGTCCAGATCATATTTCTCTTCTAACTTCTCATAATAAATGTCATCGCTATATTTACTCCATCCCTACAGGAGTAAGATTTCCCATTCTCTCCTCCCCTTCGTGCTCTCAGTATTACAGCCTGCTCTTTTCTCATTTAGCCTGGGGACAATAAAACACAAAATAAGGGAGAAAAGGGGAGGAAAATCAAGAGCTCGGAGAAAGGGTACCAGATTCATGACATTTATCTTACTCTATAACCTACAGTGCAAGAGAAAAATATATGAAAGGAAAAACTGAGTTGAGACATCCTGGACTTCTTCCTCCACTGATGTTGTGAAACATTTCTAGCACCTTATACAGCACACTTGGGTTGAACCTGGCTATTAAAATATGGGGTTAGGAAATTTAAAGTTGCTATGAAATTTAATGGTAAAATGAGTCTCATTAATAAAATGCCTAGGCTGTACTGTTATGAATAAGCATAAAACTAAACACGTATTCTATTAATCTCATCTCTTCTCTGATAGTAGGGGGTACATTACCAAAAAGTGTCTCACAGCATGAGCAAGCAATTACTTCTTATGCAGTAAATACCCTCACATTACAAACATAACAGCTTTCTCAGCAGAGATTACTGCTTTAGGCTGAGAGCTAAGAGTATAATTTTGTTAAAAACAAGTTACATTAATTTGTATTTGTTCCCTTTAATCATTAACTCCACAGTAACTCCTGGTTGCTAGCTGACTATAGATGTCTTGGTTGGAATAAATCTTATAATTTCTTCTTGATTTCTATATTGACAAGGGTATCAGTTCCATTATACAAATTACCTTAGCTGAGTACAAAGCCATTGTTTCCAGCTTTAAGGCTCTAGTACTCTTGCCTCAGTTTAGGTTTCTAGATCTCATAAACAAATTGCTGTAGTAATCCAGATATATGCTAATTTGGGCTAAACTGCACTTTACAGGACTCTTTAGATTAGCTTACTCCAAAATCAAATTCCTAAATAATGAAGATGCATGGGTTAGTTGAGTTCTTTGTACACACTGTCACATCTCTTAATTCTTACCCAGCTTGAGATTTAAAGCCATGTTGATACTATTTTGCATCTATTTATAGTAAGTTCAGAGTTGACTGCTTCACGGAAGGCATGTACCACAGAACTATATTTTATTATAACTCAATTAGCTGTTACTTGATTCTCCAGTCTTCAAAAGGACACTTATTTACACTATTCTGTGGTAAAATGTCAAGACGATCTTTGAGGCTTCTGAAAATGTTATTCCAAGCCTTTAGTTTCTTAGTCAAGATGACAAAGAGCAGAGTAAAAAGTACAGGACCAGAGGAAACGGCAGGAAGATGTGCCAGCGGAGGTTTAGGTTGGACATGAGGAAAAGGTTCTTCACCCAGAGGGTGGTGGAGCACTGGAAGAGGCTCCCCAGGGAGGTGGTCATGGCACCAAGTCTGACAATATTACAGAAGCATTTGGACAACATGTGCCCTCTGACACATGGTCTGAATCTTGGGATTATCCTATACTAGGACAAGAGTTGGACTCAATGATCCTTGTGGGTCCCTTCCACCTCACAACATTCTATGATTCTACATAAAAACTAAGGTGTGGAAGGTAATCAAATACAGAATAAATGTTGAAGAACAACATATTAAAAATATTTAATTAATTATTTAAATAATTTATTAATTATTAAACCTGGTTTATGAAGAAAATTGCATACATAAGATGGATATCCTTTCCTCTTTTGATACATTTTTACTCAGAAAAGAGCTGATCATTACTCATGAACTAAATAAAAAAAGACTTCATTTTTCAAATTCTTGAAAACACTAGCTTCCATTTTCCAGCAGTCTCTCTTCTCCTTCAGATAAACTGAAGCACAAAGGATTTCTTGTTATTATGTCAAGCATTGATCACTTATAGGAGTAATATGGGTGCATGCTTAAAGCACAGGGCTAAGAATTCTGACATAGGAGTCCTGTTCCCTCTTCCTGTCCATGCAAACTTTGGTTAATCATTTATTTTACTTTGTCTCAGTATTCATCTTTAGGTAAAGTCAACAGTAGTGTAGCACTCTCTCTGAACAGGGTGCAGCAAAGCATCCGATCCTTTGTCAGTGAATACCATAGAAATGTCAGTGAAAAAATAACTTATGAAGCATTTGGCCAAACTTTTTACACTAGGAATATGTAAAAATAGGTTTTTTGAAAAAACTGTATCTAGTTGGACATTACAATTATTGAACCAAAACATAAAAAAGGGCTTCATATTAGAGTTAACACCTGAAACCTGATAAAACAAAAAACCCGCAAAAGCCCCAGTTGTAGCTTATTTTGACTTACAGTTTGCATTTTTCAAATGAGAACACTCTTTTCTTATTTGAAAGTACTTAGAGCCAACCTTCAGGAGTTTCAAATGGAAAACCCAAATCCCTCATATAACCTGATTTAGTACAAGTAGGAACAGTATTAACAAATGTAAGGGGTTTTGTTGGTAGAAGAAGGCCTCATAGAGAGCAGCTGACAGAAACAGATGGCTCTACATGCATTTTATAAATGAATAAAACTGTAAAACCAAAATAGAATAGGTTTTTTGAGATGCATTTATTTATTTACCTACTTTATGATTACAGACTGGTAGCAATGTTGGGTTACACTGCTACCTGCTGTTACTGAATAATTTCTGAGTTACTACAGGTTTCAGGCAAACACCTTAGAAAAGCAAACAACTGTTTGCTGGGAGTGTGTTTGTGAATAAGCACAAACAAACAGAAGTTGCATGTGAGTATATAAACAGTAGTATAGCATGCTATAAGCAGAATGCTGTGCAGAATGAGTTATTACCAGAAAATAAGTATTTTTTAATTAAATTATACGAAGATGCAGAACCTTGCATAACAACTGACAACATGCAGCTCTTGAAAAAACACCATTTTCCCTAAAAAACGTTAAGTATTTTAAGTAGAATTTTACATACTTAAACAGTAAATCCTCTGTTTTAAAATTTCACAAGGTTTCTATTGCTTTCTGTATTTCAAAAACCAGGAACTGAGTTTGGCACCTCACAGAGCACATACAGAATCATAGAATCACAGAATAGTTTGGGCTGGAAGGGACCTTAAAGATCATCTCGTTCCAACCCCCCTGCCATGAGCAGGGTCACCCCCCACTAGACCAAGTTGCTCAAAGCCTCCTCCAACCTGGCCTTGAACACTTCCAGGGAGGAGGCATCCGCAACTTTCTTGGGCAACCTGTTCCAGTGTCTCACCACCCTCACAGTGAAGAATTTCTTCCTAATAACTCATCTAAACCTCCCCTCTTTCAGCTTAAAGCCATTTCCCCTTGTTCTGCCACTATCTTTCCTTGTGAAAGTTCCTCCCCAGCTCTCTTGTAGGCCCCTTCAGGTGCTGGAAGGCTGCTATAAGGTCTGCAAGCGCACATTGCCAGCTCATGTTCAGCTTCTTGTCCACCACCACCCCCAAGTCCTTCTCTTCAGAGCTGGCCTCAAGTCACTCATTGCCCAGCCTGTATCTGTACCTGGAGTGGCCCCGACCCAGGTGCAGGACCTTGCATTTGGCCTTATTGAACTTCATGGGGTTGGCACAGGCCCACCTCCCAAGCCTGTCAAGGTCCCTCTGGATGGCATCCCGTCCCTCCAGCATGTCAACCGCACCACTCAGCTCGGTGACTTGCTGAGGGTGCACTCAATCACAGAATCACAGAATCACAGAATATTAGGGATTGGAAGGGACCTCGAAAGATCATCTAGTCCAATCCCCCTGCCGGAGCAGGAACACCTAGATGAGTTTACACAGGAAGGTGTCCAGGCGGGTCTTGAATGTCTCCAGAGAAGGAGACTCCACAACCTCCCTGGGCAGCCTGTTCCAGTGCTCTGTCACCCTTACTGTAAAGAAGTTCTTCCTCAAATTTAAGCGGAACCTCCTGTGTTCCAACTTACACCCATTACCCCTTGTCCTACCATCGGTCGTTACTGTGAAGAGCCTGGCCCCATCCTCCTCACACTCACCCTTCAGATATTTATAAACATTAATGAGGTCACCCCTCAGTCTCCTCTTCTCCAAGCTAAAGAGGCCCAGCTCCCTCAGCCTTTCCTCATAAGGGAGATGTTCCACTCCCTTAATCATTTTGGTGGCTCTTCGCTGGACTCTCTCAAGCAGCTCCCTGTCCTTCTTGAACTGTGGGGCCCAGAACTGGACACAATATTCCAGATGTGGCCTCACCAGGGCAGAGTAGAGGGGAAGAAGAACCTCTCTTGACCTATTGACTACACCCCTTCTAATGCACCCCAGGATGCCATTGGCCTTCCTGGCCACAAGGACACAGTACTGGCTCATGGCCATCCTGCTGTCCACCAGGACTCCCAGATCCCTTTCCCCTACACTGCTCCCTAGGGGATCATTTCCCAACCTATACTGGAACCTGGGGTTGTTCCTCCCCAGGTGCAACACCCTACACTTGCCCTTATTAGATTTCATCAAGTTTTTCCCTGCCCAGTTCTCCAGCCTGTCCAGGTCTCTCTGGATGGCAGCACAGCCTTCTGGAGTGTCAGCCACTCCTCAATCCCACTGTCCATGTCACCGACAAGGATGTTGAAGAGCACCGGTCCCAATACTGAACCTTGAGGGACACCACTCGTCACCAGTTTCCACTCGGACATTGAGCTGTTGACCACAACTCTTTGAGTGCGACCATCCAGCCAGTTCCTTATCTAACGAGTGGTCCATCCATCAAACCCACACGTTTCCAATTTAGACATAAGGATGCCAATGTGGAATGGTGTCAAACACCTTGCACAAGACCAGGTAGATGACATAAATACCTTTAGCCTTGTCCACCAATGTTGTAACCCCATCCTAAAAGGCCACCAGATTGGTCAGGCACGATTTGTCCCTGGTGAAGCCATGTTGATTGTCATCAGTCACCTTCTCATTCTCCATGTGCCTTAGCATAGTTTCTAGGAGTATCTGCTCCATGATCTTCCCTGGCACTGAGGTGAGACTGACCAGCCTGTAGTTCCCCGGGTCTTCCTCATTTCCCTTTTTAAAAATGTGGGTGCTGTTCCCCTTTTTCCAGTCTGCAGGATCTTCACCAGACTGCCAGGACTTCTCCAATATGATGGATAGTGGCTTTGCAACTTCATCCGCCAGTTCCCTCAGGACCCACAGATACATCCCATCAGGTCCCATGGACTTGTGCACCTTCAGGTTCCTTAGGTGCTCCCGAACCTGATCTTCTCCTACATTGGGTGGCTTTTCATTCTCCTGGACCCATCCTTGGATTTCTAGGACTTGGGCAGTGTGGCACGAGCCCTTGCTGGTAAAGACTGAGGCAAAAAAGTCATTGAGCACCTCAGCCTTCTCAATGTCCTGGGTGACCAGGTCTCTCGTTGCCTTCCGGAAAGGGCCCACATTTTCCCCAGTTTTCCTACCTGCAGAAGCTTTTTTTGTTGCCCTTGACATCTCTGGCCAAATTTAATTCTGTCAGGGCCTTGGCTTTCCCAACCTGATCCCTGGGCAATCAGGCAATTTCTCTGTATTCATCCCAGGTCACCTGTCCTTCTTTCCACCCTCTGTAGGCTTCTTTTTTGATCCTAAGTTTTTTCAGGGTCTTCCTGTCCACCCATGCATGCTTTCTGCTGGTTTTGCCTGCCTTCCTCTTTGTTGGGATGCATTGCTCCTGGGCTTGGAGGAAGAGATCTTTGAGTATGTTCCAACTGTCCTGCACCCCTCTTCCTTCCAGGAATTCATCCCATGGCACATGACCAAGCAGATCCCTGAAGAGGTCAAAGTCTGCTGTCCTGAAATCCAGAGTGGTGAGCTTACAGTGCGCCTTCTTCACTGCCCTGAGGATCTTGACTTCCAACATTTCATGGTCACTGCAGCCAAGACTTCCCAAGAGCTTCACATTCCCCACCAACCCCTCCTTGTTGGTGAGAACAAGGTCCAGCATGGCACCCCTCCTCATCGGTTCCTCAACCTCCTGGAGGAAGAAGTTGTCCTCCACACATTCCAGGAACTGCCTGGATTGTTTGTGCCCTGCTGTGTTGTCCCTCCAACAGATGTCAGGGTGGTTGAAGTCCCCGATGAGGACCAGGCCTCGTGAATGTGAGGCTGCTCCTATCTGCCTATACAGGGCCTCATCTGCTCTGTTTCCCTGATCTCGTGGCCTGTAGCAGACCCTCACTGTAACATCCCCTCTCCCTGCCTTTCCTTTAATCCTGACCCAAAGACTCTCAGTTAGCTCCTCATCCATCCCCAGGTGGAGCTCCGTACACTCCAGCTGGTTGTTGACATAGAGGGCAACAACCCCTTCCTTGTCTCCCCTGCCTGTCCTTCCTGAAGAGCCTGTATCCTTTCATTCCAACACTCTAGTCATGGGAGCCATCCCACCATGTCTCCGTTATGCCAATCAGGTCATATCCCTGGAGGCATGCATACATTTCCAACTCTTCTTGTTTATTGCTCATGCTACGTGCATTAGCATAGAGGCATTTAAGTTGGGTCCCCTGTGAAGTTGACTTTGCCTTGTTGGCTGGAGCAGCTGGAGTCCCACTGCAGTGCTCTTCAGACATGGACTTCCCAGAGTCACTACCAGCAGGCCAAGTTATATCCCCCTCCCTCTTCCAATATATAACAGAGATAAAATATAACAGAGACCTAGATAGCCTAAGTTACTGGAAAGAAAAAAAATCTAACAATAACATTTTTCTTCTTGTGTGACAGACAATGTCCAATTTACTCCTAGTGAAATAAGCAAAACCAGCTTCTCTGCACATCAGTAGAATTGAGGATTCTATTTCAGTATAAGATAAAATTTTATTTTTTTAGTTAATTATTCAGTAAATTCCATACTACTGAGTATAAAACAAAAGGTCATAGAATAAACACCTGGAGAAATCACACAATTTGTAATAAACAAACACAGTTTCATATTTATATGCAGTACAAGCAAAGGCAAACTTCCTACTATCAGTAAGTCTTTGGCCAACCATTTTACTTAGCACAGAATTTACACTAATGTGTTTCTAAACATTTAAGAAGTTTTCAGGACCACAGAGAGATACAACACAGAGACATTTATTTATTCTCTATAGTTAAAGCAATTTAACTTTCTAGTCCAAACACAGTATTCTTGCCTGCATCTAAAAATATATGTATGTAACATACAAAAATTATTATTTCTCCTTGCTATAATATGCTCAAATGGAAAAATCTTAAAATTTCACCGTGATGCTATGTTAGTATAGTATATACAACGGTCTAGCCTAAAAGAAAGCCACAATGTTTGAGAGAGATCAGTATAGTTCTTCAAATGCTGGTCTTCGAATGGGCAACATTTATTGTCTTTGTTAGTAAACTTCATATAAAAAGGCACATTGTTAAAAAAAATAAAATTGCTGACTGCACACGAAATTTAAAAATTATTTAGGACAGTAGAAAACATCAAATCTTTTTAGTTCTCAATAACTCTACCTGATGGTGGAACATCTCTATTTGAAAATCTGTCTCCAATATTTTGCAAAGTTTACATAGATCATTTACGGAAACTTTCCTGGTTGGAAAAAATTATCTGCAAAGAACTAGCAATGCCTTTTAATCTTTCTTCACTATATGAAAAATATTCCACTTACTAAACATCTAGTCTCCATTTCTAAGATAACTTTTCTGGAGTTTCTCAAGATTAATGTGAGAAAATAGGAATGCAGATAAACAGTGAAAATCTGCCTTTGGTATATCAAACTAGTCACTTAGCTTCTCCCAGTACCAGATAAAACCTGACCCTGGTTTCTCTTGCACTAATTTTAAATCACTTTTTTGACATCTTACTTCACAGTTCATCCCACAGGAGCAAAACCACACTGGGGCCATATGCCTATACAGTGTTGCTTACTTCAGAACACATTCTGAGTAGGAGGTGCATATTATTTTTTGTCCATTATAAAGATGAGCTCACTAACATAATTCAAATAAAAGATTTTTATTATTACTACTTATTAGTTCCAGGAATTAAATACTCTTAAGTATTCCATTACAGTATTTAACAGAAAAGTCCTGTTAGAGGGAGGGAAAGTATCTCATGTTTTAATGATATGCACTTCACTAACTTGTCCACTCTGGAAATGAATTAATCAAACAGGACTGCAAATAAAATCTTGACATGCAGATCAAGTAACTGCCAAAATTAACTGAATTTCATCTCTTCAAGCACAACCACTCAACCGCTTTGTATTTTGTTGGGTTTTTTTTAAAAAAGAAATGCTTTATGGGAATGGTGCCATATTTTTCTTCTTACCTTTGGATAAAATTGCTCTGTGATCCTAGATGAACTGCTGTCCCTTCTCACTCCCCCTTTTGCTTACTCCTTCATTTCTCCCTCTTGCAGCGCCTACATGTCTGCAGGCCAGCATCACTATCCATATTGCTTAAAGAACAGGAGAAAAAGAAACATCAAGAAGGGAAAAATACCTTTACACTGGAGCATCAGTGTGTGTTCATTTAAAAGAAACTGGAAAAAACAAGGGTTCAGCATGAATGTCATCAAATTCAGTACAAAGGGAGTAATGAAAATTACCTATCTGTGCTCAGTGTCTTCTCTTGCTTTAAAATGAAAACTGTTAGTGGAGTCATGAGAAGAGAAGGTTGTCTGAAGTTAAGTATGATTACCTCTGCTGCATGAGGACCATACTGGTATCAGCAAGACATCCTCACACCAGACAGAAGGAACGGGCCTGAAACCAACTGCGTGTGTGGACAGAAATTGCTGACGGAAAGACAGGCACTAAATACATCATACAGCACCACAACCTTGTTACTTAAGGAGTTCAGTGACTCCTTTTAAACTAACCAGACTTCTAGATTCTTCAGTCACTAGAGAAAAAAAAAAAAAAATAAAAAAAATTGAAGTATTCTTCGGAGGAAAACTCCAGCTTCCTTCTGTGCTAAATTAGTGCTAAGGAGTCCTATTACCATTTTCTGCACTGAAGCACAACAAAAGTTGAAAGTGCCTCCTCTTTGAATAGGGTGAGACTTCAATAGTTGTAACGTTCATTCAGGTGGCAGGCAACAGAGGCTTAAATTCCTTTGAATTTACCAGTTATAAAGCAAAAAACCTGGACTCTCCCCACCTACTTAAAAGATGGCCATAGGCACTTGTATTTATACAAAGAGTTTCTCATAGCAGCCTGTCATGGAGGCAAGACTGAAGATGTATACTTTTGTCACATTGTATGCAGTTAGTAACAGATACTCCAAACATTAATATTAAACCTTTTAGCCTAGGGGGATGCCTATCTCCTTTGTTAGTAAACTCATAATTTTTGGATCCCAGATGTATCTTCCATGTAGAAGGTAGGTAACGCAGGTCTGTAATTTAATATTCTGTTTAAGGCAAGAAAATCTCATGTCCTTTGTTGGATTTGGTGTACAGTCTCTCTGTGCCTTTTGGGTATCTGCGGAATGGGATGCCTAACATAGGCTGAGGTAAGAATGTTGGCAAATAAATGCTGGCAAATACCTCAGATAGTGCTATTTAAATGTTAACATTCTGGATCCTATACAATACCTGCGTAGTTAGAGACATACTACAGGAAGGAACTGAGTTAATGTGCAGTGCTGGAAAAGATGCTTAGATGATTCACATCTCAGAAAGCACAGTAGTGGAAACCAGCAACATTTTCAGTATTTTTCAGTAAGAAAGCAAGAAAATAATGACGTACATAAAAAAAGTCAAGAATCTATTGAATATTAATTTCTTTTAGCTATAACAGCAAAGTGAATATTGCTTCAGATCCTAAATAAATACCAAAACATAAAAGGTAAGTTAAAAAAACCCAACAACAACCCACAACCAAAAACCCATGAAATTGTACATCAGATAAGACTATTGATAGAAATGGATCACCCTGGGCACCATTTGTTACAGAAATCTACTGGATTCTACTTCTGAAATAATTCTGAATGAGAACTTAAATGCACATTTACTATTTCATTGTACATGTGCCTGTTTTAAATTCCAAAGTCCTATCTCAGAAAGTGAGCAAGATGAATTATATATAAACTGCAAAAATTCCATTTGAAATAGAAAATGCCCTATTCCTCTGAACTTTTGCTGTTATAAAAGACCCTTTACCTTTCCTCTTTTTTCACCTCTGGGGTTAGAAATGGAAGTTGGTTCTGTCAGTTCTTATTCTACTGTAACTTCCACCACCACAGCACTATGGAGACACCTTGAAAACGTAGGAACAAAGCCACTACAGACACATGCTCTGCTCTGTACCATGTGTTGTAATGGGTGAGTAAACAGCTTTGCATGTCTAATCCAGTACATGTAGACTCCACCAGTATGGCATTTTGGTTTGTAAAAATTGCATAATGTTTTAATGCTTGCTCTACTACGATTTCTATGTAGTAATAATACCTAACATTGCATATGCACAAATAGAATCATAGAATCACAGAATCATAGAATGGTTTGGGTTGGAAGTGACCTTTAAAGGTCACCTACTTCAATTCCCCTGCAATGAGCAGGGACATCTTCAACTAGATCAGGTTACTCAGAACCCCATCCAACCTGGCCTTGAATGTTTCCAGGGATGGGGCTTCTATCACCTCTCTGGACAACCTGTTCCAGGGTTTCACCACCCTCACTGTAAAAAATTTCTAAATCTACCCCCTTTTAGTTTAAAACTATTTCCCCTTGTTGTATTGCTGCAAGCCCTGCCAAAAAGTTTGTCCCCATCTTTCCTATAGACCCCTTTAATGTCTTGAAAAGGCTGCAATAAGGTGTCCCTGGAGACTTAAGTTTCTCAGCCTTTCTTCATAGGAGAGGAGTTCCATCCCTCTGATCATCTTTGTGGCCCTCCTCTGGGCCCGCTCCAACAAGTCCATGTGTTTCTTGTACTGAGGACTCCAAATCCAGACACAGTACTCCAGATGGAGTCTTACCAGAGTGGAGTAAAGGAGCACAATTACCTCCCTTGACCTGCTGGTCACACTTCTTTTGATGCAGCCCAGGATGTGGCTGGCCTTCTGGGCTGATGGCATTCAAATTTAATGTTGCAATACAACATCAGTCCAACTTAAAGGCCACCAAAGGTGTTTTACATCCCATAGATTTTCAGTGTACTAAGTGGAAAATATCAGTATTCTCACCAAATCATGGAATCATAGAACCAAAGGGTGGCTGAGGCTGATCATCCTGTCCCATTTCTGTTCAAGCAGAGCCAGCTGCAGCAGGTTGCTCAGCAGGTTGCTCAGGGCCATGACCAGGCTGGTTTCAGTATCTCCAGGGAGGCAGGCTCCACAGCCTCTCTGGGCATCCTGTGACAGTGTTTGATCACATTCACAGTAGATTTTTTTTTCCTTATGTTTCGATGGAATTTCCAGTATTTAAAATTGTGCCCATTGCTCACTGTCATGCAGCTGGGGATGACCAAGAAGAGTCTGCCTCTCTCTCCTTTCCACACTCCTCCATGTGATAGTAATAAACACTAATAAAGTCCCTCTGAGCCTTCTCTTCTTCAGGTTAAAAACTCTGCCTACTGCAGCCCAGGAGGCTGTTGGCATTCTTTGCCACAAGGCCACATGACTGCTTTACGGTCAACATGGTGTCCACCAGGAACTCCAGGGCATTTTCTGACATACTGCTTTCTAGCTGGTCAGCCCCAGCCTGTGCTGGTGCATGGGCTTATTATTTCCCAGGAGAATGTCTTGCCATATACCTTTTGTTGAATTTCATTAAATTCCTGTTGGCTAATGACTCCAACCTGTCTATGTCCCTCCTCATGGCAGCAAATGCAGCTGGTGTATCAACCACTTCTCCTAATTTTGCTGAGAGTGTACTCTGGCCAACTGTCAAGATAATTCAGGAAGATATTAAATACTGTTGGCTCCAGTATCCACCCCTGGGATACTGTACTGCATACTGGACTCCAGCTCAACTCTGTGGTGCTGTTCACAACCCTTTGAGCTCAGTAGTTCAATCAATTCTCAGGAAACCCCACTGACCAATTATCTAGGATGTACTTCATCAGCTTGTAAATGAGAGATAGTGTGCAAAGCATTCTAAAATTGACCTATCAACATCTGTTGTTCTCCCCTCATCCACCGAGTCGGTTGTTTCATTGTAGAAGGCTATCACATGGTCAGGCACAACTTCCACCTTTGTAAATCTCCTCCTAGTCGACTTCTTATCCTTCATATCTTAGGAAATGGTTTCCAGAATTATTTGGTCCAACACTTTCTCAGGTACTGAGGTGAGGATAACCCACCTCTAGTCAGATCCTCCAGATCTTCCTTCTTGCAGTTCTTCAATATAGAAATGACACTTGCTATCTTAATTGCTATGACCACTCACAGATAACTGAGAGTAGCTTTACAGTGATGTGGGCCAGCTCCCTCAGCACTTACGAGTACATCCCACTAGGCTCAATGGACCTGGTTACATACAGTTTGTTTAAATATTTCCTAACCTGATCCTCCTCCAGTGAGTGTAAATGTTCCTTGCTCTGGACTTTCACAGTGGTATCAGAGACTAGGTGTTCCTGGAAGTTGGTGTAAAGACCAATGTGAAGAAGGCATTGAGTACCGTGCCCTTCTCAGGGGTGCCCTATTCAGCACCACGTCTAATTTTTCTTAGTCTTCCTTTTGCTGATGATGTACTGTGGAAACCTTTCTTACTGTCCTTCACCTCCCTCACTAGATAAAATTTAATGTGGGATTTGACTTTCCTAGCCTCATCCCAGCACACCCAGAGGGTGTCTCTACATTGGGTCACCTGTGTCTGCTTCTTCCATTTTCTTTCCTTTTTATTAGGAACATATTTGTGCAAACAAACCACATCACTCCTAGCATTTATCACAGAAGTCACACTCATGCTTCATTTCTCTAAGGAAATACATTCAGCTTCACACCAAGTAAGTTTTATGCTTTTGTTGTTCCTGCCATGTTTGCTGTATCACTAGAAAAAGATTCTACTATTCTTTATACAATTCATTAAAACTCATTGAATTATTTGGACTTCAGACATACAATTTTAGTTATTTGTAGCTCTTGACTTAAACCTGTTAAGAGAATATTTACATTTTAATAGGCACTTATTTTCTCAGGCAAGTTTTCTATGTCTAGGAGAATATCCCGTTCGAGACAGAATAACATTTTTTACCCACACTTACCAAAGCATTTGAACTTTTTATTTTTGAACACTTTTTGTGACAACTGTTTAAATACTTTGTTGGATCAATTTGACAAAATTCTAGGGAAGGCACAGCTATAGCTTTTAGCAACTCCATTAACTTTCTTGGTTTGCAAAGGTGGGAAATAGCATGCAGAAGAGACATAACTCTAAGCAATAAAGCATACTCTGCAATGTCTCTGCCACTTGCAAAAGAGTTTCCCAAGTCACAAAATAGGGATGTAACACAAGGTATGTGAAAATAGAATGAGGTAAATATATAGTTGGGTTGCATAATAAAAGACTAAGAAAAGGAGGAAATTATCTCTCCGTGGAGTTTCCTACTTTGGTTTGTGGCACCAGTTCAGCTTATTTCAAATTATGGGAAAGATTTAGAAGGCCTGGGTTTTGAAAGAAGCCCAACCCAAATTTTCAGAGCCTTGTTTACACACTTATTCATAGAGATAGTGTTTATACAGCTTACTTCTCTTTGAAGCTGATTGGTAGGTTTGTACAAGGGTACAACTGGGTGAAGATGAAAATTGCATTCCCACTGTTCAATAATCATATAAATTGAAACAAACAAAGTATTGTAACACTCCTAGAATTTTTTATCAGCAAGTCAGAACTCCTAATTTTGAAACTGGCTACCATTCTAATTAGTTAATGCCAATCTACTCACAGTTATATTTACCATGCCCTATTCCATCAAGCAATGGTTGCCTTTACCTATATCCATTAGAGCTGAACAAGCTAACACAGCGCTGGGAAAACAGCCAACCCTTATGCCCATAGCATACTATGATATTATTTATCTTGTTTCATTCGACCGCCATTTCCTTCACAGAATGGGCAGCTAGATGATGCTGTTTTATGTACATTTTCCCAATAAATCAAATGTCACACAGTCCTCATAAACTTAGTTCCATACATACTAAAAAGTAGGTATCAGAAGAAAGCAAGCTGTCAGATTTGACCAACTCCTATATGCACTACATCAAGGCAGGGAAGATTTTCAGAGGAAAGACTGCATGGAGAATACTTTGTAAAGGTAATGCATTCTCAGGCTTTCTCTCTTAATATAGAACATTGCCAGTCACTCATTATAGAACATACATAAAGAACATTGCCAGTCATTCACTCTGATAGTTGCAGAAATCATGGTTTAGGGAAGAGCACATTGCCTCTCTCTTTTTGTTTCTGGTAAGGCTTCTCTCTGGAGTGAAGGAAAAACAAATTCCCAACAGTGTCAAGGCATGAATAGAGGTATTGTTCTCACGGGGGCCTGAATACCTCTGAAATATATAACAGAATTAGCTTGTCATTTTTTTTCTGCTTCCTCCTTAAAGTGTTTTGAAATGACTAATACATTACCAAGAGGCGGCTTCTTAGATCTCATGCAGACTAATTCCCCAGGGCTCCCATTATGTCGGCAGCGTAAAATGATCAGTTAACAGAGCGCGTTAGCAGCAGTGAGGGGGTGAACAGAGCACTGAGAGAAGGGAAAGTAGTGTTCTGTGGCTTGCCTCCCTCCTCTTTTAGTAGTATGTCAAACATAATTATGCTCCTGTCATCTGCACCTACAAGACGGGATTTTAGTTATGATATCTTGCCTGGCATGCAGCTGCTGTTGACAGGCCCCTGTGACCCTGTTCTAAGCAGTCTGACTCTGCAGATGACAGGACCCTGGCCTAGATGCAAGAATAAACCTTTGTAGGCTGAAAAGACTTTACCAATGGAAGAGGATAAAATGCTAGACAAAGACAGGCCACCCTGTGGTCTGGTTGGTTCTTGATAAGCAGTTGCAAGAGACTTGACTTTGTACATTGCACGTGAACTGCCTAGAAACCATCTGCTGCTTGTGGACCAGGGCGTGCCTTAAGGCACCAGGCTAGACAGCTTTTGTGTAAACCTACCTGTGAAACACACATAAGATGCCAGGCAACTGACAGGCTTTCCCAGGAGCATGAGCAGATCATAGCAGTAAAGCTGCAAACCTGAGTTATGTTACTCAGGCAGAGTGAAAGAAAGATAGTAAGTTAACAGAAAGATGTCATTATTCAAATAATATTTTCCATCCGCCTCCCAGTCTTCCTCACCTTTTAGGCAGAAAAAGAACTGAAAAATTCACCAAAATGCTTTTGTGCCTTCTGAAAAAGGAAAAAAAATAGATTACTATATCTGCACTGAAACAGTGCTGTCTACATAATACTATTTCCCCAGTGCCCTGCCATTGGTTTTTTAATTAAGCAAAACATTCATTCAGATAGGATAGAGACTTCCAATGTCTTGAGAAAAGTATTTCCAGCCTTGAACATTTGCTTTTGGCACTGGAGAGCAAGTTTGGCTTTTAAGCAGGAATGCCTCTGGGTTTAAAGAGACTGAGATTTTGCAAGTAACACTTAAGCATGCAAAAACCTTGCTTTTAAAATCCCCTGATGTTTGCCTTGCTTTTATTGATGACGTGCATTTCTAATAAGAAGCTGGCAGTACAGCAAGATGAATTTCATTCACTCGCTTTACAAACCAGTCTTCTGAGCATTTGAGGCCTCTATGGATCAATGACAATGAAGAGCTGCCTTCCAGAGGACATACTTGAAACTGTGTTCATTGATCTTCTGGTTTACAGCACACCAT
Organism: Caprimulgus europaeus; assembly: GCA_907165065.1. The sequence goes on from OU015527.1 coordinate 45,934,517, forward strand.
AAACTGATGAAAAGCAAAGATCTGTGGGAATGCCTCAGATCTAGAATTACCCACCAGGTCATGAAAACATACCTGATGGAAGGCTTGCACGAGAGCTACACTTGAAATTCTTGCAGCTCAGCTCAGGTCAGCATGCAAGAGACTGAGGAGTGGCTGGAACATAAGATTAAAAAAAGTTCGCCCTGGATGAGACCAGAAGCATATTCTGAGTTAATGTTTCAAGTTCATCAGAGTTATATAGCTCACCCTGGAGAAGCTATTGACAACTAATTCATGGCAGTTAGGCAACCCCATAAAGCAGTAGGTCAGATTTTCTTTGGCAGGTTCATTATGCAAGAGTATAAAATACCAAAAATAAGTATTACAGAGAGGCACATGATGGCGCAGCATGAGTTGAAAAAGCCCACAAGAACTCTCAAGAGTCAAGTCGTGAGCTGACTGTGCAGGTGATCCCAAAGAAGCAACAATAAAATCTTTATGTCCTGCTATCCTTTATTCTTTACAAGACATGCTATACAGAAAAATAATTCAGGCACAGTTTACAATGTATCAAATACAAATGAGTGAGATTATCTTGCACATTGATCAGTTTCTTATATTCAGTTTGTTAATCAAAAACTTGAAATATTAGAATTCCAACCCTTCCTTAACAGACCTTTAAATAGCATTTTAATATGTAAGTGTTTCAATTCTACAGTTAATTTAAATTAACTCAATCCACATATTGCTATAATTGTTAGGGTAAATCTCACATTGCAATTTAAAGGAAGAAAATTTTTTGTGGTAATTTTGAAATATTATAGGGCCTTACATAATGGGAACTTGATATCCTTAGCATTCTCATAAGAAAGAATAGTAAATATTAGCACGATTAGAGCACTCAGGGAGACTGATTAACATGCTCATTGCAGATTAAGTAGCCAAACACATACAATTGAACCACAAATCCTATGTGAAGGGCAAAGACTCATTAGAAGTCTCATTATCCTGTGTCTTTGAAATTACCCTGTATAGAAGCATGGAAAACCTGAAAGCCAGGAAAACACATGAGCTGAGTCTTGAAAGGCAGAGGACAGCACTTCCAGTTACTTAAAGGAAGCTGGAAACTGCAGAAATAAACTCAGAGTCAAAGGAGGACATGGTTAGTAGGGTGGCTAAAATTACAGTTTCTAAAAATTGGGAAATAAGGAGGGCTCTGCACCCATCATACAGAGGAGCCCAGGGTGGTCCAGTATGGTCACCATGAAAAATTATAGTAGTTTAGAGGATATTAATGATTGACATCAAAAAGTCTTTCTGTTTACAAACAAAATTAGCCTTCATTATGGACAGACTATTTTCCCTTCTTTCTCCCTGGCTACATAAATGAGCAAATTGAGAAATATGGCATCTGGTGATCCATAGAAGCCTCTGTCTAACACCATGAAGTAAGTTCTTTAGTTCTAAAGGCTAGTGGACTGAAAGCATGGAGGAACAATTTGATAAATGAAACACATATGTGTTCATGCATCTTCACAGACTGGAACACTTACTCTGGTTTTAACACAAGACTTGACTATAATCCACACATTGGCCTCAGAGAGGCATCAGTGTCCTCTGGTAATTTTCCATCTTCTTTCCACACCCTATGCCCTGGTTTCAGCTGGGATACAGCTAATTTTCCTCTTAGTAGGTAGAATAGCACCATGTTTTGGTTTCACTATGGGATTTGGTATGCGAAGAACACTGATAATTTACGAATGTTTTTAGTTATTACTAAGAAATCAAGAACTTTCCAACATCCCACTTTTTGCTCAACTACAGGTGCAGAAGAAGGTGGCTGGGGGAGCACAGTAAGATCAGCAGACCCAAACTGGCATTTGGATATGCCAATGGGATACTCCATATCATATAACATCATGTTCAGTATACAAATGTGGCTTGGCCAGAAAGCACTCTCCCTTTTCCAGGATTGTGATTTCAGTTTTGGGATCTCCTCTGCTTTGGGATTAGTAGATGGGAAAAAGGCTGAGCATTGGTCGGTGGGTGGTGAGTAATTGCACTATGCATCAGTCATTTGTACATTCCATTATTACTACTATCATTGTTGTCATTATTATTTTAAATTTAACTTTATTTCTATTATTAAATTGTTTTTATCTCAAACCATGAATTTTCTCACTTCTACCCTTCTGATTCTCTCCTGCATTTCCCAGGCAGGGGAGAGTGAGCAAGCAGCTGTGTGGTGTTTGTCTGCTGGCTCAGTGAAAACCACCACACCCTTGAGGATCCAACAGTCTTAAACACACCTGATCAGTACTGCAACATCACCCTTCAGTGCTAGAGCCTCCATTTCTCAGTATTTATCTTACTCAAACTGTATATGAAAGACTATGTAGAAGATCCCCAAAAGAGTTGTGCAGATGGTCTAACCTCTCAGACCTGTGGTTGCTTGTTGATATGAATGTAATAAAAAACACATTTGGCATTGACATTCTTGCAAGTTATGTATCTTCAACAGCATTACCACATAGATAATACCACACGAGAAACACATTCAAATAGGATGCTAAATAGGCCCATAAAAAAACATAAAATCTTAGCCAGAAGGATGCTAACCCTTTGAGTAGGGCATTTTGACATGGAATTTAACATACCATATATTATTTTTATCATTGAAGTACTTTCCTAATCTACAATAACGTTTTTCATGGAACATCACAATGTAAGTGCTTAACATCCATCTGGACCTGATCGATGTACAACTGCCTTATAATAAAGTATATAAAGTAATGTAAATTTTCATGTGTAAGCAAGTGTCCTTAAGCTGAGTGCTCTGTGTTCAGGATACAGCTTTATAAGACAACAAAGAGGACTCCGTAAAGTTGGAATGGGCACAAATACTCCACTGGTTACTAGGCTACACTGAGTTTCAAAATAAAGTCCTTGCCTTTTCAGAGGTACACCAGATCACCTAAGCACAGTGATATACCTTAGCTTTCACTTATTTCCCATACACACATTAAAAGTTTAACACAAATTAATATAGATTAACAATTTAATGTAAACACTGTGCAGATGCTTTCTAATCAGGAGCCAAGAATTCCCATTATTAGGAAAAAAAAAAAGTTTTAAAAGTAGTGTAATACAGCTTTTAAGCTATCCTTTTTCTCTGCTCATGTACAACATCAGTAAAAACCAGTTCGGATATTAAGAAAGAAGGAAGAGGAAATTTTAGGACAGTGTAAAGATTCACTGAATGTAAGGCCTTTAAACCAGATATCAGGAGGAGAAAAATTAATAAAGTTGAAAACACTTGTTAGCTTTGTTCCAAGTCATAAAGTTGAAAAGAATTTTCCCTTTTAAAATACCAATACAACCATATGAAAGCTAGTAAAAAAATTATAGTAAATCCATAAATAAAACTATGTGATTGCTCAAATAGACACCGTAGAAGACTGACTAGAGAAATGTTATATATACTTTCCTCAAAAGGAATGCAACTGATGGAACTAAACCCTTTAGCTCTTTGAAATAGCATTTCCTTAATAAAAGTAAATATAATGGTAAATCCTTTATCTTATTGCCTGGCAGTTCAAGGGTTTTTTTCTTTTTCAAGAATAAGTGAATGTTTTGTGACACCATTAATCAAAGTGAGATCTGTATGTTCAAAGGAAACTTTCTCCTGCAGTTTTAACTGTTCACTATAAAATAACACCATGCTGAAATAGTATAATTGATTATTACTGATCTCAACATTCTTAACTTATTACCTTAATTATTTCAAAGTGCTGTTAGCATTAACAGCAGTACGTATCCTAAAACAAGTAATTTAAAAGCCTCATAGATTAGGTCATTGGTACAGAAAAAGCATTTAGCATAGAATAAACCAGGCAGACCCTTGATCAAAAGGAAATGTAGGATGAATAATGACTTTTTATGCATACATGTAAAACTAATCTGATTATAACTTTCAGCTCATTAGACAATTCATAATGGTTGTTCTCTAGAGATTAGCTGGGCTAAAGTTACTAAGGAGCAGAGCTATGCATTACCACATTTCTTTGCTATGTTTTAAAGAGTCATTGGTAGGCAAACTACATCCCAGACCTGTATCTCTCTCTCCTGTTGCTGCCTAAAAGCAGTAGGATGTAATTTGTTAAAAGAAAAACAAATCTTCATTGATTTGGATGTGTAGCTGTGGAAAGAAAAAATCTGAGGAAACGTAAGCTGATAAGAAAGTCGTACTTCATACATCACCTGTTTTCACTCCATTTTCTTCATTGGTTCAGATTCACAACTGCTTGCTGGAGCTGTCTTGCACTTATTTTTCTCCTTTTAACACATAATCTATGTCTGTAAAATATGAATGCCCTGAGGCACCTTTTTTCAGAATGTTAATTTCTTAATTCTCTAAAGGACACTTTTTCTTAACCTGTGCTGCCCTTAAAGTTCCTATCACCTATTTCTTGCTGCCATCTCTCAAAACTTTGGCCATCACTGACACATTTGGCACACCACTTAGCCAGTATTCATTTCACAGTGGATGCCATTATCACAGTAAATGTAGTAAACCTTTCCAGTACAGAAACTTTATGACAAACCTCACAGCTTATTACTTTTCCTAGGGTAAAAAAGCATATCTTTTTAGTTTACTATTGCTTATTACTGTCTCACTTTCCCTTTCTATCTGTGTAACTGTGACATCATTGGAAGGGTCAATCTCTCACAAACTCATGGAATTAGTGAGATTTCCTGATATTAAAAACAGCTTATAACTCCTATACAATTTATAGATCTCTCAAGTTTTTGAATTGAACTACAGACAGGTGAGGGCCAAGAACCTAGTGAGGAAGCTATAAAGAACAGAAATTACAGGCTTGATGTTGGAATGTCTCGGCTTCCTAACAAAACCTTTGCAAAACAATAACAAAATGTGTTTTATAACAAGTAGTTTACTATTTTTATTTTGTTATGAAAGAGAAAAACAAAATAAATTTCCAGTATAAACCAAACCTCCAAGTAAAAATAAACTCCTTATAACATAATACTGTGCTGGAGTTTTCAAAAGCAATATAATTCTAGTAGTTAAGTAAATATTTATCTTTTAAAATTTCCATGATTTTTATCTTTGTCCAACTCTGAAAACAAGAAAAGCAATTCCAGGCCCTATTCCAGAAAGATTCAAGATGGAGAAGTCCTGGCAGTCTGGTGAAGTTCCTGCAGACTGGAAAAAGGGAATATAATCCCCATTTTTAAAAAGGGTAACAAGGAAGATCCGGGGAACTACAGGCTGGTCAGTCTCACCTCAGTGCCAGGCAAGATCATGGAGCAGATACTCCTAGAAACTATGCTAAGGCACATGGAGAATGAGAAGGTGACTGATGACAATCAACATGGCTTCACAAAAGGCACATCGTGCCTGACCATTCTGGTGGCCTTTTACGATGGGGTTACAATATTTGTGGACAAAGCTAAAGCAACTGATGTCCTCTACCTGGATTTGTGCAAAGCATTTGACACTGTCCCACATTGGCATCCTTATGTCTAAACTGGAAACATGTGGGTTTGATGGATGGACCACTCAGTGGATAAGGAACTGGCTGGATGGTCGCACTCAAAGAGTTGTGGTCAACAGCTCAATGTCTGAGTGGAAACTGGTGATGAGTGGTGTCCCTCAAGGGTCAGTGTTGGGGCCAGTGCTATTCAACATCTTTGTCGGAGACATGGACAGTGGAATTGAGTGCACCCTCAGCAAGTTTGCTGACAACACCAAGCTGAGTGATGCTGAGTGACGGGACACCTGAGGGAGTCCCATCCCTCCAGGTTGAAACGCTGGAGGGACGGGATGCCATCCAGAGGGACCTTGACAGGCTTGAGAGGTGGGCCTGTGCTGAACTCATGAAGTTCAACAAGGCCAAATGCAAGGTCCTGCATCTGGGTCGGGGCAACTCCAAGCACAAATACAGGCTGGGCAATGAGTGGCTTGAGGCCAGCACCAAAGAGAAAGACTTGGGGGTGGTGGTAGACGAGAAGCTCAACATGAGCCGGCAATGTGCGCTTGCAGCTCAGAGGCCAATAACCGTATCCTGGGCTGCATCAAGAGAAGCGTGGCCAGCAGGTCGAGGGAGGTGATTCTCCCCCTCTACTCTGCTCTCGTAAGGCCCCACCTGGAGTACTGTGTCCACTTCTGGAGCCCCCAACACAAGAGAGACATGGACCAGTTAGAACGAGTCCAGAGGAGGCCACGAGGATGATCCAAGGGCTGGAGCACCTCTGCTATGAGGACAGACTGAGAGAGTTGGGGCTGTTCAGCCTGGAGAAGAGAAGGCTCTGGGGAGATCTGATAGCGGCCTTCCAGTACATGAAGGGGGCCTACAGGAAAGCTGGGGAGTGACTTTTTACAAGCGCATTTGATGACAGAACAAGGGGAAATGGCCTTAAGCTGAAAGAGGAGAGGTTTAGATGAGATGTTAGGAAGAAATTCCTCACTGTGAGGGTGGTCAGACACGGGAACAGGTTGCCCAAGGAAGTTGTTGATGCCCCTTCCCTGGAAGTGTTAAAGGCCAGGCTGGATGAGGCTTTGAGCAACCTGGTCTAGTGGAAGGTGTCCCTGCTCATGGCAGGGGGGTTGGAACGAGTTGATCTTTAAGGTCCCTTCTAACCCAAAGTATTCTGTGATTCTATGATTCTAAGATTTCTTTTAAGCAGAAATTTATCAATCATTAAACATAAGATGAAATGAATGAACTGCATCTAATTCTTTAATTACATAGTGCTGATGACACCCTGTGCATGGGATTTGTCCACCATTATTTTTTCAATAACAACTATTTGACGTGAATTTCGTACTTTCTTTTTTCCTTTTCTATGTACTGCTCAGTAAAGAGCAGTCCTAGTCATAGACTAATGTTCATCCATTTCTCTTATTTTAAATTATTCAGTGCTGATAAAAATGCAGGATTGTTGACCTTACTGTCTTCATAGTGGACCTCTACATTCTCCAATAGTGAAACATTAATCTCATAGAATGGATTTTATGAACACATTGTGCTAACTTTTTCTTTGATAGTCTTTGCTTCCATACCTACTGAGTGTCTCAATAAGTTTTAATCTATCACAGTATTTTAGTACAAGAGTACATGGTATATATGGGAATATCTAGATACTGAAAGTGAATAATTTTTATTTGTTAGAATAAGAAAGACATTGCTAATTAAAAAAAAACAAACAAAAAACTGTGCCCAAATGTTATGAAGTATCAAAAAGTATTGGTACACAGATTTTTATGCCAGAGTTCTTCATGACCAACAAAGATAATGAATCACGACACTCTTTGTTATTACCCAACTGTGTCACAGTATAGCAGGAGAAAAGCCTGTTCCCATTTATTCAATAGGTGAATATGTGAGGATAAAACCCCCCAAAACATATGCATTCAAAAAACAAATAGAAATAAATTATTCTGATTATCCTATTACATAAACATAATCAACTATTTGCTCCTCTCAGATTCTCTTGTTAATATAACTGGAAGATTTCAGATTGTAAAAGATTTCACTTCTTGTTCTACAATTAGACTTGCTGAAATAAAATAATTTCACAGTAATACAAGAAATAGTGTGGATTCATCTGAAGGCACTCTTTCTGCCATTGCTGTTTCAATACTTCAGTCTTGGAAACCTAGATTACTTTAATAACCATATTTGGAGTTAAACTAAAGTAGTTAAACTAAAGTAGTTTATTTGTCCTGGATATCTAGTGTGCTATATGAGATCAGTATAAATCTATCTTTCTGTGGATTGCTGTCAATTAACTGAAATATCTCACTGCAGTCTGACTGAGAATTTTACGCAAGCTGAACAGAAACAGTGAAAACAGAGACAGACTCTGAGTTGTCCTCACCTAACCATTTTATACTTGTTGTGAGAGAAGATGACTGAACATTCATGACTGTGAATCTTGAACATCAAGAACAAGACTTTTAGCTGACTAGGGAATTAACAATGAGTCTTGATAGAGCAAGCCATGTAAGTGAGAATTTAGCACTTTTAGGGAGTTTAGAGCACAGGTGTTGAGAGTCAGGACTCCAGTCTCACATGACCAGTTTTGATGTTGGGAAAGCCATGTCTTCCCCAATCACCTGTTGTTGAGATGTGTAACTTGGTAGGGAGACACTGTATGCAAATTAGCATCAAAATCTTGAAAGGAACATTAATTTAAAATATGAAGAAATATCTTAACCAGCATTGTTCAGCTTTCATTGTCTACTGTGGTGTATAGTCACTTGCTAGTTATAGAATGTCCAAAGTAAATTTAAGTAGCCTGGTTTTAGCTGATTTAGGACAGCTTTGAAATATTTTTTAAACAGTGTTTCACGTTTAATAAGAAACACATTCTACTTCCTTAGGACACAAAAAGAATAAAAAGTAAAAGGTCTTCAGTAGAACAGCAGAATCTCTGCATTTTGCCTAAGCAGAACTTGCTGAACAGATTGTTGAAAATAGCTAGAGCTGCGAGGGGAAAAGGAGTATTTTAACAGTGAAGTAAAACCACAACTAATGACTTTAGGAGACAGGAGCTAGGTGGACAAGCAAAGCATTACAGTTTAAAATATATGATATTTGGCTTCACTTCCCAAGTAAGAGGGCTGGCACTGATTCAAAAAGGCTGGTCTGGCACGCTTGTGCCTCTGAGAGGGACCACACTGCCTGATGGAAACAACCACAAAAGCCGCAGTGAGAGCACAGCCTTCCAAAGGCAACAAAAAGCAACCAGACTGGCAATTAGATCATGCCAGCGCTTGGCCTTGGTGAAGAGAAAGCAGGCATCTGAAATGGCTCAGCTGTCCACAAGAGAGATGGGCTCAGCAACCAGCAGATGGGACAAAGTAAAGTAGTCATCAGATAACAGAGAAGCATTTTCAGCATGGATGACATCCTCCCCTAGCACCAACATAACAAATATGATAGGAGGTTAACGCATACTTCTACATCTTGAAAACAACATTTTTATAATGTTCATTGAAACCCAAGACAGCCGTACGAAACATCTTTGCATGTGAAACGTGAAAAAGAGTACAGATTTTTATGTCTATTCCACCTGTATCCTGGAAGCTATTTTTCCATACGTGGAATCCTCTTTTCATCTCACTGGTTGCCAAACAACTAATATTTTAAGCATCTTCCTTCGTGCCATGTGATAAACTGTGCTGTAGGCCAGATCTCTTTGCTGCAGATATCTCTGGAGCCTACATTCAGGCTTCTATAAACATCTGTTTTAAAATACAGCTTTTCCCATTTCAGTGTGAGTTTTCTTAGTCTTCTGTTGGCTTGCTGTTTCAGTCCAATAATTTAAGAAAAGAAAATGAACAACTGTTGATAAAACAAGTGGATAAGAAGGACCAAAGGCTTTTATATCTTAACTTTACTGGAAACTGAAAATTTATCCAAACTTAATTGGTCATTTTAAAATGTATTTTCTATATCAATGTCAATTTCCTGGATAGTGTAGAAATTGGATTGCTGTATTAGCAGTTTCAGAGTTGAAATGATAAAGTAATTGTTTCTAGCTCCATGTTTCAGAAGATGCTGCTAAAATACATGATACATAGCAGGGTCTTACCAGGTCTAAAGCAAAACACATCATCACTAGTAGCACAAAGCCTCTCTTCAATTCATTCACATTCTTCCCTTGGAACATCCTCACAGAAAAAAAATATGACCTATGGGCTAGATAAGTGGACAGTGAGGTGAACTGAAAACTACTAAATTTCTGGGCTCAAAGGATTGTGATCAGCACCACAAAGTTGCGCTAGAGTCTGAAGTCTGCAGTGCAGGACCCCAGGGGTGGATACATGGGCCAAGAGTATTGAATAGCTTCCTGATTTAGTCAGTGGGCCAGAGTGCACTCCCAGCAAGCTCACAGGTGACACAAAACTGGGAAGAGTGGTTGACATACCAGATATATTTGCTGCCATCCAGAGGCACCTGGACAGCCTGCAGTGATCAGCCAACAGAAACTTCATGAAGTTCAACAAAAGGGATGTGGCAAGTCATTCTTCTGGGAAAGAATAAGCCCATGTACTAGCACAGGTTGGAGGTTAACTGGCTGGAGAACACCTTGTCAGAAAATGTTCTGGGGATCCAAGCTGGCTATGAGCCAGCAAAGCGCCTCTCTGACAAATAATGTCAACATTCTCTGGGCTGCATTAGGCAGAGTGTTGCCAGCAGGCCAAGAGAGGTGATCCTTCCCCTCCACTCAGCACTAGTGAGATCAACCTGGCTGCTGAGTCCAGTACTGCACTCCCAAGTATCAGAGAGGCATGGATATACTGGACAGCACCACTAGGCAAAGGGTGAAGGGCAATGGAGATGATGAAGGCTTGGAGCATCTATCATAAAAGAAGAGGGTGAAAGTGCTGGGAGTGTTTGGCCTCAAGAAGAAAAGACTCAGAGGGACTTTATTAGTGTTTATTACTATCACATGGAGGAGTGTGGAAAGGAGACAGAGACAAACTCTTCTTGGTAGTCCCCAGCTGCAGGACAGTGAGCAAATGGGCACAAACTGAAATACTGGAAATTCCATTTAAACATAAGAGGTGGATTGTCCTGGTGTTTAGCTGAAATAGAGATGGGTTTCTTTTTAGTAGTTAGAATAGTGCTGTGTTTTGCTCTCAGCCTGGGACATGTTATGTGAGAAACACTGATAACATACCAATGTTTACATTTTTGTCACTGGAAGTGAAGGACTTCGTGTTCTGTTAGTCCACAAGCACAAGATTTAAGGGGGTGAGGAATATTTAAATTAATAAACTAAACTGGCACTTAGATATGCTAAGGGGCTATTCCATATTATATCACGTCATGTCCAGTCTATTAGTGAGGGGCTCTTCTTCTTTTAGGTCTCTCTGGCTTTTGCTCAGGCTTTTGCTCTTCTGGGATTGCGGTTTCGGTTCGGGATTGTCACTCCTCCGGGATTGTTATCTGGGAACAGGCCGGGCTCGGTTAGCAGAGGGGTGAGCAATAACATTGGGTGTCACTCATTTGCATATTTTGTTACTGTTATCATTATCACTACTATTTTAATATTAGCATTATTTTAAGTTTTCTTTCTATTATTAAACTGTTCTTATCTCAACCTACGAGTCTCCTTACCCTTGCCCACCAGTTCTCTCCCCTATCCCCTGGGGGTGGGAGGTAGTGGGTGAACGGCTGTGTTGGCTGCTAGCCAAGGGCTAGCCCAGGGAAACTATCACAGAAAAAAAACAAACAACAAAAACATTTATATTGTGAATGTGATCAAACACTGGCGCAGGATGCCCAGAGAGGCTGTGGAGCCTGCCTCCCTGGAGATACTGAAACCAGCCTGGTCATGGCCCTGAGCAACCTGCTGAGCAACCTGCTGCAGCTAGCCCTTGAACAGAAATGGAGATCTCCAGAAGTGCCTGCCAGCTTCAGGCATTGTGTGGTTCTGTGATTGTGTGAACCTGGTGGAGACCCGTCTATAAACATACTGCTGTCATTCTTTCTGACATTAAAGAATTGTGTAATTTTATTTACTACTACATCTAACCTTTCTGGACCACCACTTACCACAAGGGCACACACCATCTATGTGCACTTACAGGTACAGAGCTGTTAACACAGGTTCAATATAGTTTTCATCTTTCATTAAATGAGCATGGTATTCTGGTGAATATATTTTCTATGATGACTACTGCAGAATGAAACATTCTTAACCTTTTCTAAAAGAAAACTGAAATATAAGTGTGAACAGGGCTGCAAATAAAAGTTGCAGTATTCTGTAGGAAGGCAAATAAACTCTAGGAAGACTGTAAGCTGTACAGTTTATTTACTTGCTTCTGCCTTGTAAAGGTAGAATTTATATGCAAGTATACAGTCTGTACCTTACTGGGAAGATTTTTATTCATGTGATATCTTCATGAATAAGCCCTCATCCTAAATTATGTGCTTACTGGTTTTTCCACTTCATCCTTCACAGTGTCATCTTTGTCATGCCAACAGCCCATTCTTTTCTTCAAAGATGGATTTTTAGTTGGCTTTAGAAGATGAACAGCAAACAGAAAATACATTTTTTCTGAAAATTTTTGTCTAACTTCCCTAATGTTTTGAGAGCATAACTTAAGATACCTTGAAGAATCTTGATTTTCAGATAGTAAATCCAGACTCCTTGAGGAGAAAACTAAACATGAGTCAAAACACCAAAACTATTGTCCTAAAGCTGAGCAACCAAAAACTTGAATATCTAGACTTGAAACTGCCAATGAAATCACTCTTCCCTCTGGCTACAGTTATTGGCTGGTAAGATCTACTTTCTTCTTTACTGTCCAGATTTTCACATGTAGCTATTTGTTGAGCATACCTGCAGTACAGAATACCTTCAGAAGCTTTGTTTCCTTTGGCTGGAAGCCCCATGTTCATCACTGGAAAACTTTGTGGGAGGGAGAAAATACAAAATCAGAAGCAGACTGGAGCTGTGAGGTCATCAGAAAGGGCTTCAGTATCTTATTAAATCATTCCTTGGTACAAATGCACAATTTTTTCTTTTTAAAAATGGCATAGAAAGTGGATGTCAGTTTGAAATTCTGAACGGCCACCTTGGACTTCCGGAGGGCAGACTTTGGACTGTTTAGAAGGCTGGTTGATAATGTCCCTTGGAAGGCAGTCCTAAAGGGCAAAGGAGCCCAAGAAGGCTGGATGCTCTTCAAGAAGGAAACCCTGGAGGTGCAAGAGCAGGCCATCCCCACATGCTGAAAAACAAGCTACTGGGGAAGAAAACTGTCCTGGCTGAGAAAATACCTTTGGGTGGATCTCAGAAAAAAGAGGAAGGTCTATGAGCTTTGGAAGAAGGGGCAGGAATCTCAGGAGGACTACAAGGATGAAGTGAGGTCTTTCAGAGAAAAAATCAGAAAGGCTAAAGCCCAACTAGAACTTAAATTGGTCAAATCTGTGAAGGATAAAAAAAAAAATGTTTCTACAAACATATTAACAAAATAAAAACCAAGAAGAATCTCCATTCTTTACTGGATGTAGGGGGAACAATAGTGACAAAGGATGAGGACAAGGCTGAGGTACTTAATTCCTTCTTTACCTCAGTCTTTAATGGTAATATCAACTGTTCTCCAAGAACCCAGCCCTCTGAGCCAGAAGATGGGGATGGGGAGCAGAACAAAGCTCCCATGATCCAGGAGGTAATGGTTAGAGACCTGCTCAGCCACTTGGACATTCAAAAGTCTATGGGGCCAGATGGGATCCACCCGAGGGTATTGAGGGAACTGTCAGAGGTGCTCGCCAAATCCCCTTCCATCATCTACCAGCAGACTTGGCTAACTGGGGAGGTTCCACTTGACTGGAGGGTGGCAAATGTGACACCCATTTACAAGAAGGGCTGGAGGGAGGATCCAGGGAAGGATACGGGCCTGTTAGTCTGGCCTCGGTGCTGGGGAAGGTGATGGAGCAGATCACCTTGAGTGCTATCACACAGCACACACAGGCCAACCAGGTGATCAGGCCCAGTCAGTGCGGGTTTATGAAAGGCAGGTCCTGACTGACTGACCCCATCTCCTTCTATGACAAGGTGACACACTTAGTCGAGGGAAGGGGTGTAGATGTGGTGTACCTGGACTTCAGTAAAGCCTTTGACACCCCTTCCCACAGCATTCCCCTGCCGAAACTGGCTGCCACTGGCCTGGACAGGCACACTGTCTGCTGGGTTAAAAACTGGCTGGATGGCCGGGCCCAGAGAGTGGTGGCACATGGAGTCAAATCCAGCTGGAGGCCGGTCACAAGTGGTGTTCCCCAAGGATCAGTCTTGGGGCCAGTTCTGTTTAACATCTTTATCAATGATCTGGACAAGCAGATTGAGTGCACCCTCAGTAAATTCACAGATGACACCAAGCTGGGTGGAAGTGTTGATTTGCTTGAGGGTAGGAAAGCTCTGCAGAGGGATCTGGACAGGTTGGATCAATGGGCGGCAACCAACTGTATGAGGTTCAACAAGGCCAATTGCCAGGTCCTGCAATTGGGTCACAACAACCCCATGCAACGCTGCAGCCTTGGGGAGGAGTGGTTGGAAAGCTGCCTGGTGGAAAAGGACCTGGGGGTGTTGGTTGACAGCAGCTGAACATGAGCCAGCAGTGTGCCCAGGTGGCCAAAAAGGCCAATGGCATCCTGGTTTGTATCAGAAACAGTGTGGCCAGCAGGAGCAGAGAAGTCATCCTTACCCTGTATTCAGCTTTGGTGAGGCCACACCTTGAATACTGTGCCCAGTTTTGGGCCCCTCATTACAAGAAGGACATTGAAGCACTGGAGCATGTCCAAAGAAGGGCAATGAAGCTGGTGAAGCGGCTGGAGAACAAGTCTTGTGAGGAGCAGCTGAGAGAGCTGGGGTTGTTTAGCCTGGAGAAGAGGAGGTTGAGAGGAGACCTTATTGCTCTCTACAACTACCTGAAAGGAGGTTGTTGCGAGGCGGGTGTGTGTCTCTTCTCCCAGGTAACTAGTGATAGAACAAGAAGAAACGGCCTCAAGTTGTGCCAGGAGAGGTTCAGATGGATATCAGGAAAAAGTTCTTCACTGAAAGGCTTATCAGGCACTGGAACGGGCTGCCTAGGGAAGTGGTGGAGTCACTATCCCTGGAGGTATTTAAAAGATGGGTAGAGGAGGTGCTCAGAGATATGGTTTAGTATTGGACAGGTACAGTTGGACTCGATGATCTCAGAGGTCTTTTCCAACCAAACAATTCTATAATTCTATGATTCTATGATGCATTGTTAGCTAGAGCATGTGATTAATGTGAAGAACATCAAAATAGGGAAGACATGCTTTTTTGAGCTTTAGCACGTAAACAGGAAACACAAAATATATGCTGCTTCTACTAGGTATCCAATACCTAACTTTCATAATGGATTCCTACACTGTAGTTTATCTCACCTGACTTAATCCTATTAGTCACAGGTTTATGCATTTACCTTAATGACTGTTGAAGCTGTGCAAAACACAAAAACAATTTGACCATGCTATTTTTCAAGAAAAATATATTGCCATATTATTTCTGACAAAATTTTTCAATATACTTTTCTCTCATGATTTAAGTACTTAATGTACATCAGGGATATTTTTTTTAGTTAGCTGAAGTATTTAAAGTTTATTTAAGTTAGCTACATGCTCCACCATAAGCTGACACATATTTTCACAGACCTGATTCTACACAGGTTTTAGGTATTGACAATCAAAGCTTTCCTCCATAGTATGTTGAGTTAGTTGTTTTTTAAAGTTAATTTAGAAGAGTGAACTCCATTTCAAGTACTTTCGTCCTATCATTATCGACAGGTAGTTTTGGATTTCTTGTGTGAGCACATTCCCTTCATCATATTATAACAGAGCTCTATTTAGCCTTTTTTGTTTGAATATATCTTCATCAGTACCATGACTCTCGTCACACAGCTGAAACCAGTAAGTTTTTCTTCATCCTGTGCTAATCAAGTTTTACATATTAGATCCAAATAGTTTACCTGATTGTATTTCATGTCATCTTTTTCAACTTGGAGATAAACTTGTACAGACTAAATTAGCGTTAGCGCAGTGGCACGTGTGCACCTGTAAGTGTGAAAGCATGACACAGATTGCACACAAAGAAAATGAAACAGCACCTGTTAGTTTCCAGTTGGATCAGGTGCACCAAAACCATTAAAAAAACACCTCTAAAAAATGAGCAGATTTGAATTTATCAAAGCCTCTGAAAACAAACTTCCTTTAGAATCAATGCTATCATAGAAAAAATAGTAGAATAGCACAAACATTTCAACCATACCTACTAGACCTACATAAAACACCTACATAAAAGAATATTGTTGTTGTCTACAAAATTTTAATTATATATATATATATATAAATGGACTATGCACAGGGCAGTAGTACCAAAGGAAAATGTAAAGGATTCTCAAAGGAGATGGATGACATTAAAGGTTCTTTTCTCATGATTCAGTCAAACATAAAAGAAAACTTCTCAGAGAAGCTCCAACTATTTGGGGACTACTTCCCAAAGAGGAATGGTAGAAAGGCCAAGCCTTAGCATTATGAACGTAAGTTTTAAATTATGTTCCTGACTGTGATGCTCAGTTAGCCAATGACTTTGTTTTCTATGAATTGGATTCACAAAGTGGTGAATAAAATCAGCTTTCTCTGCCCTAAGCAAGAGTACTAGATTGGCATATGATACCTGTGTTTTTGAAGATCAAGATTTAGATCTTTTCAGACTGATTTATCTTCAGAAAAAAAATATTTAATTTAATAGTGAGCATAAGAGGCAACGAAGTGTTAAAAGTAAGCTTCTCATTACGTAGGAAATGGTTTCAAACCTTCCAATTCTAAGACCTAATCTTTGTTCTACCACAGTTTTCAGCTAAAATGTATACAGAAAAACACCAGATAATAGCCAATCTCAAAAACAGTCCATCTTGGCTTTTATTTCTGGTGTTTGGTTTGTTTGTTTGTTTGTTTTTTTCCATACAAAAGACCATATTTAATGTTCTCAGAAGTACAAACTGAAACCACAGATAAATAACACACTATATTTAGCATATGCCTCCTACTATTTGCCACCATCACTTGCAACCAATGAAAAATATAGCTTTTTCTTAACACTAGCTAGGACAATGCATTTCTGCAATGTGCACTGCCTTTGGAAGGTAATGCAGTGTTGACTTGTAGCATATGTAAGCCTGTGCATATCCCAAGATACTGAGAATAGTAATCGCCCTAAAGCTATACAGAATTCAACATTTCAATACCCCTCAAAGCATAATTGCTGAGATTAGTAAACTATTTAATTAACCTTTTGCATCAAATTCTGTAAGTCCTTATTCATCAAAAATGTTGATGTATTTCTTGATAAAATGGTAATGAATAGGCTTTTTCCCAAATAATTTTCATCCAATTTAGGATGCAAAAACAAGTACACAGACAAATCTACATAAAAGCTTTTCAGTTCTGAGAAGAAAAGGAGTCAAGTTTAATCTCTCATATTTCTGGAGGTATGTGTGATCTTCATTTTCATCTCTATTCTGCATGTCTTTAAAAGTAAGCTCTAACAAACACATCAACAACATTGCACTGTTACATAAATCAACTTTTGTAATTTATTCTAACCAAATAAAAATAAGAACTGAGGGAGGTAACTGCCTAAATTACAAAAAGTAATTAGGCAATGAGCATATTATGCCATGAAGAACGTAGGTTCTCTTTTTTTATTTTCCTGACCTAGGGAAAAAAAACCCATATCATTTACTAACAAACTCAAAATGAGATACTGTAAAACAAGACATACTCAAGCAATGGGTACATAGCAGCCCTGCTTGACAAGCAATGCTAAACTCTACTTAGCTTTTAGCTTTTTTTTTTTTCATCCTAAACAGTGCTAGTCTTGTAACTGGTCTCTAGATCACTTGACATGTTGATCTTCCCCTCCTTAACTGAAAAACTGCAGATAAATAGGAAATGTCCTAACCTTCAAATTAAACGTTTTCAATTTGATTTATTAACAGGAATAAACAAGAAGAGTTGGAAATGTATGTGCTCCTGCAGGGCTATGACCTGATTGGCATCACGGAGACATGGTGGGATGGCTCCCATGACTAGAGTGTTGGAATGAAAGGATACAGGCTCTTCAGGAAGGACAGGCAGGGGAGACAAGGAAGGGGTTGTTGCCCTCTATGTCAACAACCAGCTGGAGTGTACGGAGCTCCACCTGGGGATGGATGAGGAGCTAACTGAGAGTCTTTGGGTCAGGGTTAAAGGAAAGGCAGGGAGAGGGGATGTTACAGTGAGGGTCTGCTACAGGCCGCCAGACCAGGGAAACAGAGCAGATGAGGCCCTGTATAGGCAGATAGGAGCAGCCTCACATTCACGAGGCCTGGTCCTCATCGGGGACTTCAATCACCCCGACATCTGTTGGGGGGACAACACAGCAGGGCACAAACAATCCAGGCAGTTCCTGGAATGTGCGGAGGACAACTTCTTCCTCCAGGAGGTTGAGGAACCGATGAGGAGGGGTGCCGTGCTGGACCTTGTTCTCACCCACAAAGAGGGGTTGGTGGGGAACATGAAGCTCTTGGGAAGTCTTGGCTGCAGTGACCATGAAATGTTGGAATTCAAGATCCTCAGGGCAGTGAAGAAGGCGCACTGTAAGCTCACCACTCTGGATTTCAGGACAGCAGACTTTGACCTCTTCAGGGATCTGCTTGGTCATGTGCCATGTGATGAATTCCTGGAAGGAAGAGGGGTGCAGGACAGTTGGAACATACTCAAAGATCTCTTCCTCCAAGCCCTGGAGCAATGCATCCCAACAAAGAGGAAGGCAGGCAAAACCAGCAGGAAGCCTGCATGGGTGGACAGGAAGACCCTGAAAAAACTTAGGATCAAAAAAGAAGCCTACAGAGGGTGGAAAGAAGGACAGGTGACCTGGGATGAATACAGAGAAATTGCCTGATTGCCCAGGGATCAGGTTGGGAAAGCCAAGGCCCTGACAGAATTAAATTTGGCCAGAGATGTCAAGGGCAACAAAAAAAGCTTCTGCAGGTAGGAAAACTGGGGAAAATGTGGGCCCTTTCCGGAAGGCAACGAGAGACCTGGTCACCCAGGACATTGAGAAGGCTGAGGTGCTCAATGACTTTTTTGCCTCAGTCTTTACCAGCAAGGGCTCGTGCCACACTGCCCAAGTCCTAGAAATCCAAGGATGGGTCCAGGAGAATGAAAAGCCACCCAATGTAGGAGAAGATCAGGTTCAGAAGCACCTAAGGAACCTGAAGGTGCACAAGTCCATGGGACCTGATGGGATGTATCTGTGGGTCCTGAGGGAACTGGCGGATGAAGTTGCAAAGCCACTATCCATCATATTGGAGAAGTCCTGGCAGTCTGGTGAAGATCCTGCAGACTGGAAAAAGGGGAACAGCACCCACATTTTTAAAAAGGGAAACGAGGAAGATCCGGGGAACTACAGGCCGGTCAGTCTCACCTCAGTGCCAGGGAAGATCATGGAGCAGATACTCCTAGAAACTATGCTAAGGCACATGGAGAATGAGAAGGTGACTGATGACAATCAACATGGCTTCACCAGGGACAAATTGTGCCTGACCAATCTGGTGGCCTTTTAGGATGGGGTTACAACGTTGGTGGACAAGGCTAAAGGTATTTATGTCACCTACCTGGTCTTGTGCAAGGCGTTTGACACTGTCCCACATTGGCATCCTTATGTCTAAATTGGAAACATGTGGGTTTGATGGATGGACCACTCAGTGGATAAGGAACTGGCTGGATGGTTGCACTCAAAGAGTTGTGGTCAACAGCTCAATGTCCAAGTGAAAACTGGTGATGAGTGGTGTCCCTCAAGGGTCGGTATTGGGACCGGTGCTCTTCAACATCCTTGTCGGAGACATGGACAGTGGGATTGAGTGCACCCTCAGCAAGTTTGCTGATGACACCAAGATGAGTGGTGCGGTTGACATGCTGCAGGGATGCGATGCCATCCAGAGGGACCTTGACAGGCTTGAGAAGTGGGCCTGTGCCAACCTCATGAAGTTCAACAAGGCCAAATGCAAGGTCCTGCATCTGGGTCGGGGCAATCCCAAACATCAATACAGGCTGGGCAATGAGTGGCTTGAGGCCAGCTCCAAAGAGAAGGACTTGGGAGTGGTGGTGGTAGATGAGAAGCTGAACATATGCCAGCAATGTGCGCTTGCAGCTCAGAGGCCAATAACCGTATCCTGGGCTGCATCAAGAGAAGCGTGGCCAGCAGGTCGAGAGAAGTTATTTTCCCCCTCTACTCCGCTCTCATAAGGCCCCACCTGGAATCCTGCGCCCAGTTCTGGAGCCCCCAACACAAGAGAGACATTGACCCGTTAGAACGAGTCCAGAGGATGCCACGAGGATGATCCGAGGGCTGGAGCACCTCTCCTGTGAGGACAGGCTGAGAGAGCTGGGGCTGTTCAGCCTGGAGAAGGGAAGGCTCCGGGGAGATCTTATAGAGGCCTTCCAGTACCTGAAGGGGCTAGCCAGAAGATGGGGAAGGACTTTTCATAAGGGCAGTTATTGACAGAAGAAGGCGCAATGGCTTTAAGTTCCATTAGGGGCACTTAAAGAGGGTAGGTTTAGATTAGATATTAGGAAGTAATTCTTCACTGTGAGGGTGGTGAGACACTGGAACAGGTTGCCCAGAGAAGCTGTGGATGCCCCCTTCCTGGAAGTGTTCAAGGCCAGGCTGGATGAGGCTTTGAGCAACCTGGTCTAGTGCGGGGTGTCCCTGCTCATGGCAGGGGGTTGGAATTAGATGATCTTTAAGGTCCCTTCTAACCCTAACTGTTCTTTGATTATATGATTCTATGATTAATTCTATAAAAACTAATTCATTTTGAATTCATGTAAAAAAAAAATGATGAAAGCTGTGATCAACGAATCACTGAAGAAAGCACATGCCTCCATTTTCTGTTTACAGTAATGGGGAAGAGCCCAGGTTACAGGTGAGAGCTAAAGGTCCTCAAGTAACAGTCATAAGTTGTACCTGTAGACTAAGGTTTTCAAAGACGGATATATAAAGTTATACCTGTAAACCTGTATCATGGGCCATCTAGAATTGCGACCGAATTTTCAGAGGTATTGGCTATACATTATCCTCCACTGTCTTCACTTTTCCTTTGTGGGAGTTTTTTAAATTTTTCATGGACCAAGCTTTCAGGCTATTTGCTATACTTCCATTTGTACTTTGAAACTACAAATAATTGTGGACATGCCTTCCTGCCTCACAATTCAGGCAGGTAACATTGCTAAAAGGAGGCAACTCAACACAGCTGATTCAATACTTCAGTAGCTAAATGACTAATAAGCTAGATATAAAGTTTTAGAGATGCAGTATGTTGTCATCTGTGCATCTTTTTTGCACCTGAAAATATACAGGGCAGGAAATCTGTCAAACTAGAACCCTTAGAGCCCTCTATAAACCTATTTAATTCACCTTTTTTAAAATATCTGTGAAATATAGTGTGATAGTAATTTTAAAAAACTTCATTTATCAGTATTTCCAGAGGTTAACATCTGGTCAGTACTGTGAGAATGAACAACAGACAGAAGTTTGCTTCTGAACAACAGATAGAAGTTTTGCTATAGAAGTTTGAAGGAAGCAAAACTATTTATTTGAAATATTTATTTTGAATGTTTATTTTTCAAATATAGATAATAATAGTAAAACTGTATTGTACACATAGCCTGAAATTGGAAGCACAACTGAAGATAAAGAATGGTGATGAAAGAATGCTGAAAATTGAACTAGATAATACAAGTCTGTTCTTACCACATATGGACTGCAGATTATCTGTTAGTATGCTTATACTCCTGGGCAGACAAGATATAGAGAGTAGTTACACCGCAAATTTGATGCTTTCAGGTTCTGCTGCTAAGGTTTTGCCACATGAAACTTAGATTTTATGTAAAACATCAGGGTTCTTATGTCTTTTGAAACAGTTCTCTCACCTTTCAGCCAGTTCTACTGAAAATAGTGAAAAATCATTATGAAGTCTTCCAATAGAAACATGATATACTGACAGTGGAAATTTAAAGTTGTAGCTAGTAATTTCTCATTTTATTTCTTTCAAGAAATTCAGGTGCTAAATCTTGTAGACTTCACAGTATCCTCTCTCCCGCCCCAGTGCGTGAAAGTTTTGGCAAATAAATGATGAATGCTTACTTTACAAGAACTAAATTCACAAATCAAACAAAAAAAATATTTTCTTCATATAAACAATATTTAGTTACAATTAAAAAAGTATAAGTTGTAGAGCTGCATTATGTATCATAAAAGTAATAAAAGTGAAATTTTACCTTTCCTTAGGAAAAGTGATATAAAGCTCTAACTACCTTAAGAATTACAGGTCTCAAACAAAAGCTCATTGTGGTTAGATAGCAGAATCCTATTCATAGCAGTTGCTGCATCAAGATAAAAGAAAATATAATGTTCTAATCTTCAGATTATTTCCAAGGCACCTTCCAGGTGACAGTTTTAATTGAAGTAGTGTTATGGATAAAATATTTATCCTGGTTGAAATTCTCCCTGCTGAACCGTAGACATTACAATCACTAGAACGTAACTCTTGAAAAAGGGTTTTGTTTTACTAATAATATGTAAAATTGTAATCTAGTTAGAAGTTATAAGAACAAATTTCTTATTGAACCTCTCTTTCGTACCACAATTATTCTAAACACAGAAAAGGTAAGAACTAATTTGAATACTACAAATTGCTTGACAATGGTCTACTTTTTAGTGAAAACATGGCACAAATTCAAAATGTGCCTATATTGTATAAATTTACCTTGCATTATGTGAATTCTGCTGTCTTTTGATTGCAAAAATTGAATTAATTAAGTCACTGCAGAAACATTTTATAATACTGTATTAGTATTCCCAAAGGTAATAAATGTGTTATAAAGAATGAGAGATGACTAGGTGTGTAAAGAGAGCTGTTTTCCAAAACCACAAGATTATATTACATAATGAGGAGGTAGGCATTCCAGAGCCTGAAATAAATGTTGAAATATAGATTATAAAACTTGAAGACCATAAAGATATGACATTAATATGGAGATGTGATATGGAGTTTACGGTCTCAAAGATATACTCAACAATAACTTGTGCTAAAAAGAAGTAAACAACTACATTGAAACAAAGGAAAAAATTCATAATCTGTGATTATGCATGACTAATTTGAATTTAGATCTGTGTTGTGTTCACTTCACTACATTGCTTTATAACATGCACATGTTTCTTCACATTTATTCTTACATATGGTGACCAAAATCCCAATATTCATCCCTGTTACTTAACCTGCATTTTAATGCTAATTTTAACAATTTGACCAGTAGTATCATGCTCTGCTTAAACTGGTGTTATGAGACCCTCTAACGGAGGACCTTGTGATCTGCAGCAGCAAAGCTAAGAATTTGCCAGAGTACAAATTCTTCTGGCAGAATTTCTCAGCACACAAGTTCATGGCAAAAGATCATAAATGGTTGAATTTTTTTAAAAAATATTTCATTATGTTTTCAAAACAACTATAAATTTAGTACTGTGTGTCATGATTTTACTAACTTATAAATCTTATACTTTGATAAATGAAATCTGGAAAATACTTGAGGAAGTAGCCTAAGCACCTCCAGCAAATCACCATCTGACTCTCATCACAACTTTTAGCAGGAATAAACACCTGTGCTGGTTTTGGCTGGAGTAGAGTTAATTTTCTTCATAGTAGCTAGCATGGGGCTATGTTTCGGATTTGCCCTGAAAACAGTGTTGATAGTGCAGAGATGTTTTCATTATCGCTGAGCAGTGCTTACACAGAGTCAAGGCCTTTTCTGCTTCTCACACCACACCACCAGCAAGGAGGCTGGGGGTGCACAAGAAGTTGGGAGGGGACACACCCAAGACAGCTGACCCAAATGACCAATAGGATATTTCATACCATATCATGTCATGTTCAGCATATACAGCTGAGGGAAGAAGAAGGGGAGACATTTGAAGTGATGGTGTTTATCTTCCCAAATAACCATTAACATGTGACGGAGCCCCGCTTTCCTGGAAATGGCTGAACATCTGTGTGCCAGTAGGAAGTAGTGAATGAATTCCTTGTTTTGCTTTGCTTGCGTGTGCAGCTTTTGCTTTACCCATTCAACTGCCTTTATCTCAACCCAAGAGTTTTCTCAATTTTATCCTTCCAATTCTCTCCCCCAACCCACCAGGGAATAGCGAGCAGCTATGTTAGTGCCTAGTTGCCGGCTGGGGTTAAACCATGATAACACTTCAAATTAAATGCAAGCACATCATACCTAGATGGCACAAAATCCACTTCCTAGGTCTTGCCACAATGAGAGCTGTTTAGAGATGGTGCCAAATTTGTGTCCCGAGTCAAGCTCCCTTTAAGCCTGGGGGCCCAATACTATGTATGTATAGTGTGCTTCTGCTTATTGGATCTCTTGGCATAAATGGGTTTAAGAGGACTACCATAAGCATGCCATGAGATGCTAAGAAGTGACTGATGTGTTCTTTACATAATCCTTGCAAAAACACATCAGTTCTTTTTGCCATACATGTAGAAAATTAATGAAACAATGTGTGACTTGGATCACATTCCTGCTTTTACAAAAGAATAACTTCACACTTTCTTAAAACATACTCTTAATCGAGTGTTTTCTGGATCCTATCAAAAGGTATTGTTTCACTAATGGGTCCCATTAAGGAAACCACAATAGATTAGAAGATACTGGAGTTGTCGAAAAGCTGTCAGTGTCATGTGATGGATAGGAAAGACTTGAAATATTGCCTTTCTGTGCCTGAGTGTTTTTACAGTCTCACATAATCACCGCTGTTACAGACTATGTATTATCTGCAGCAGTTTACCCCCATATCTCCTGGAAATTTTTACTCCAGAAATTATTCCATTTTATAGTTGGGGAACAATACAGGGCTTTCTCCAGGCTGCAGAATATAGACATTTGGATGATAAACCTGCAGTAAAAATAAAGCTTCTCTCTACTTCTAAACTTACAACTCCCTCAATAACATAAAATGCTCAAGCAGCACATACCTTCTACAAGTTCTTCTTCCCTTCTTTTTCTGGTAGTTTTTTTACTGTTCCGGGTGCTTTTTGACAAAAAACTGTTCAAATCTCTGAAATTAATTATTTGAGTAACATTTTCTAGCAAATTGAATCTTCATCGAGAAAGAGGAAGAATTAAAAAGTGAAGAATAAGTAATTTCTCTGAGGTTGCCAAGGAGAGGTCATGATAAATAAACTTTCATGCCCATTTAGCCAGTGCTCCTCACTACCATACCTGGGGCTTTTTTACTGAAAGAATATGGTGCTTTGTCCTTTAGTAATACTATGGCACAGAGTATGTTTTTTCATTTCTCAGATGACAGCGTGTATGCTGGTACTTATCATAGAATCATAGAACGGTTTGGGTTGGAAGGGATCTTTAAAGTTCATGTAGTCCAACCTGCAGTGAGCAGGGACATATTCAAGGAGATCATGTTGCTCAGAGCCCCGTGCAACTTGACCATCAATGTTTCCAGAGATGGGGCTTCTACCACCTCTCTGGGAAATCTGTTCCAGTGTTCTACAACCCTCATTGTAAAAAATTTATTCCTTGTATCTAGTCTGAATCTACCTTCTTTTAGTTTAAAACCACTACCCCTCATCTTATCATTACAGGTCCCGCTAAAAACTTTGTCCCCATCTTTCTTACAAGCCTCCATTAAGTATTGAAAGGCCAATCTTCATCTGCTGCATTACCAATTAATCTAGTTGATTAAAATCAGTTTCTAAAGAGGAGTGAATTATGGAAAGTGAGAAGTGGAAGAATAAGATATACAATGTAGAACTCATCTGATGATTTTCAGTCATAAACCAAGTCACCTAATCCAGACTCAACAAGAAAAAGAAAAAAAAAAAAAGAAAATAACAAAATCTATCCTAAAATCAATTTGGATAAGGATGGGCAAGTAAAAGTATCAAGTGCAGTACTTAAGGTCTCAGTTTAAACAATATGTGAAATAATTTTTCTACTTCTCGGTTGCTCAGCATCAAGATTTAATTTCTTAAACATCCCTTCTGCACTCGTGCTTGTTCTCTCAGAGGAACAGCTACAGAAAGCTACAGCACACCTAGTTTACATTTCTGCTTACACAAAGACAGTGAGAAGAAGAAATTCAATCATTCTGTTAACTTTCAAGTAGCTCCTTTAAAAAAGAGAAAAAATTGAAAATCCATCCTGTGGGGTACATGAATACTCCCTACACTTGAATACTCCTTAAGATTAGCTAGCCTTTCATCTGGAGACTGACAACTAAAATCTAGTCCTGCATGGCAGTGATCAAAATTATTTCTTCAGCAGAATTTCTAATGCTTAATATCAAAAAGATTTATTGATATTGTTCTGGTCTCCCTGTCCTTTGTGAAGCATGGATAAGGCCTTCGCATAATTTATGCCTGTATGAACTTGGCCAGGTCTCCCAACTATGCTTCTCCTGGGAGTTTCTTCTACTCTGCTGCTTGTTCCTTTTCAGGAGCCCAAATGGCTCTGTTTCGTTGCACAGTGATCAAACAATGAGGGCTGTGTTATTTTGTTATACTTTTCCCATTTCCCCATCCTATTTTTCACATAACACTCATTCCTTGGCACACTAGGAATCTCAGCCCACTTGCCTAACATGACCTATCCAAAAATAAACGGCAGGCAACTGATCTTCTCTAGTATTTTCAGCAGATGGCAAAAGAGGTTCATACTGAATGGCATGAATGTCCTAAAGCTGAGCACAGCAGCAGCAGACTCCAATTAAAGGGAAACGTCCCTTCTTTTATCACATTAACAAAATTGTCCGGAGCTGGTATTTGACAGGAATATTAGAGGAAGCATACTCTCCATAACTGTACATTGAAACCAGAGCTTTAAACAAAAAACATTGTTCATGATACAAAAATCCTTCTGCTTTTCCCTGACAGCCCCTTCTTTTCAGCATACATTTTTTGCCAGTCTTTTCTGATTTCATTCTCTCTGTGGATTTAGGGAAATAACACAAGTGACACTGGCTCTGCAATGACTGTGTGGATCACCTGCACAACTGTTTTTATGATTTATATGTTTTCTGAATCTCTGACCCTTGTAGTTTTGTTTCTTTGCACTACTCTTTTCCTCAAGACAGTGACCTAATTTACAACAAATTACAATCCAGAAAAGAAACAAATAGGCAGTAAGAACTTGCTGACATTGATGCAAGTACTTTGTATTAATCTCTGGGCTCATATTGTCTTCTCCTGCCTTCCCAACACATAAGCATTTCCACTCATTACCAGGTGCTCAATTTAAAAAAAAAACCAACCAACCAACCAAACCCTAACACCATCCACCACCCAGCCCACCCCCATCACCTGAATTACACAGTTCTTGTGTCATCTATTCTCACAAATGTGTGGTATTAGCTGAATTAGCTCCCAAACCCCTAAGAATACCAACAGCTACAAAAGCTGAGAAATTTATAGGAAGAATCATAGGTCAGATTTTTTGGAGCAAGGATTCTTGATATCTTGGTTTCTGAAAATCTATTAGCCAGTAAATAACTTTGACTTTTTCTCTTTCATCATCTATCCACAAAAACATGGAGTAGCTGTTGTCTATGCTATTGACTGCAGTGAAGAATTAATCTTTTTTTGTAATGGATTCTTGATTTTGTGCAGCATCAGTACTTTTTCAGTGGAGTTGCAAGAAAAAGGCACCAGATGGCTCTATGGTGACATTTGTCAGGCATAGAGTGTCGGTCACATGATCAGAGTATAAGTAACACCTCATTCCATGCAAACATAACTGGAATATTTATTTTAAAACTCTGGATAAATACCTTTACCTTTTAATGTCTTAAAATGATACTGTGAGCAGGATAGAAACAGAGGTTGAGAAAAAGGCAGATAACAATATTTAAAACTTTTACAATGAAGCAAAGTCAAAATAAACCTGAGTCAAGACAGGCCAGAATGGTTCCACAGGACAGGCAGTAATCAAATTTTAAGATGTGGGTCTTGACCTATGCCTTAGGTGCTGCAAACTTCTAAGGGAATTCAGCCTGAATTATGTACTATGCTATACGAGCATGACTACCCACCTGTGGACAAGCAAAAATGGCTAATTAATTTTCCTTAATATTACAGGCATTTTTTTGAATCTTCATGTCTCACTCTCAGCCTTTTGTACAAAATTTAGCTTCTTAAAGCAGGAACTATTTAAAATTTAACAGAAGATTTTAGGCTTAACAGGGGTTTTTGAATGAATTAATCTTTTCATCTGGAAGTGAAGAATGAGAGAATTTTGGGGTTGCAGTTTTGCTGTGCTTAGCACTTTTTGCAACGCAAGAGCAGCAAATGCAGCCTGACATGCAGACAATATGGGAAGTCAGGGCTAGGAATACATCCCATGTTTTGCAGGGCTGCTGAAGGATTGGGGTGACAGAGGTCATTAGCTGAGTTTGGAGGAACCAAGGGAGATCTAGCTCTGAGCCACAGACAAGAGTGAGGAGCTGCTGATGGCACAGCAAATGACTATATAAGGGGGCAAATGGAGGGCAAAGAGCCCTCTCCAGCCCTCCCGGCCAGACCACAACTTACAAATTTCCATTTCACTTAAAGTTTCAACTGAGTAAAAAGATTAATTTAGGAAAAAAATAGTTATATGAAATCTTCAATGTTTTTAAGATGATAAAAACAGTATTCAGCAAGCAGTTTAGTCCCTTTCAAATAACATTATCTTCTCTGTTCATTGTTTTTCAAGTTTTACAGAGAAACCTAGATGCATATTGGTCATCACAGCAAAAAAGTGGCAGATAGTAACATATAAAATTCAGTATTTTTCACTTAATCAGTATTCAATAAATGTACAGTAAAGAAATCAGAAAGACTATTCAAGAGAATTACCAGCAACACATGTCAAACATAATCTGACTCTACTGACAGTAAGTGATGTACAAGTATAATTTACTCTCCATTTTTTTAAAGCTCAGTTCCTTAAATTGTCACTGAAAGAGAAGCTAGAGCTTTTTCATTTTAAGTCCTCATTGTAAAAGCATTATGCACAGTAAAGAACAGCTAAACTAGAGTAATGAAAAAATATTATACATGCACAACCACCATAGGAAGCATACAGAATATTTTAAAAAATAAAGTACTTCAAAAATCACTGAAAAACATCAGTACCTGCACATAATTTCAAAGATTTTATGGTACTTGTATTACAACACAAATAAACTTAATAGCAGAAATCTGATTCTCTAGTATTTATATATAAAAAATACAGTGTTGTTTCAGAAAAATACTCCAGGTATAACACGACCAAAATGTATGCTGTCACTTGGCCTTCTCAGCTATTTTTCAGCCAACATCTAGAAACTGCTTCCCAAATGAAGCCTTGTGGCTCTCTCTGTCTTTCCGCATTTCAAACCAACAGTTTGAAGCCTTGTAAAACTGAACGCTATTGACTGTAGCCAAAATGGTAGAATCATAATATTGCAAAATACTAAAAGATGTCTTCCAGCCTTTTCACTTTTCTTACATGGACCAATTTTGACAGACCTTTGTCTAACATATTCATACATTCTGTGATACAGAATTCACAGACTCACCAGACCTGTCAACTATTTCCCTGTTTTTATTGCAATGAATTTTCTTTGATATGTAGCCTGGATCTTCCTTGGTGTAATTTAAACACACTGCTTCTTGCCTTATGGACACAGAACACAAACTATTTCCTCTGTTCCTACAGCAGTTGTTTACAAATGTGAAGACCATGTACCCTTTATCTTTTTATGAAGACACTGTCTGAGACTTCCTTAAAGACACCATAAGCATCAGTCAGACATAATTTCCAATGGTATACAGTAACAGATTTCTTTACCTGCCCTCTACCTGGTAGCCTGAGATCCACTGTCTTCAGGATAATGCTACCTGCCAGTAACAGAGGGCACAGCAGAAATTTTCTATATAATATTGTTTTGTTTAATTCTAACTGTAGTATCCTGCTCTAATTGCAACATATTCTGTTCCAACAAATCTGTGTCCTGTCAGGAGTACTTTTTCTTCCTCTTTCTGACAGTAAAAAAGCAGGGGAGGTGGTGGTGAAATAAGGAGGCCAGTATAATGTGCCTCTGCTGAAAACAAACCTTTCATTAAACTTGCTGAAGGATTTCTCTGAGATGGAACTGAAGGGACAACACAGAAAAAGGACTGTTTAGATCACCATCAAATAGGATGACGATGCTTCCCTGAGTCAGTAAGAGTACATTTAAATCTGCACTAGAGAAACTAGAAAAAAGCAAGGGAATAGAAGGAGTTTATTTATTTTATTTCCCTTTTCATTAATTTTAATTCTTCTCAAATACACTTTGAAAGTCTTTTTAACAGAGACAATTTCCACGTGCTTGCTATCATTAAGATTTTATTTTGAAATAAAAGAGAAGCATAAAGTTCAGTTTGCCTATTCTATTTGCTAATTCAGCTACTAGATTTGATTTTTGAAACTGTTATGATTGAATCATCCTGCCTAATACTGCTACAAGATACTCAGGGTAATATATGTGTTCCATTAATTTTACTGTCTTGGAGGAAGATGGATATCATTAAAATGCCGACATTACACAAGAGAGATGACAAACAGCAGGCTCTGAATGGGAAAAGGATCTCTGTGGAAGTGTTATTTTCCCACAGTCCTAGAAAACACCACATTCAGCTCCTCCTACCATTACAACTAACAGGACCCCTTACATTGACCAATTCATTTATACTATGTAGAGCCGTCCAATTATTCTACTTTCTTTCTCACAAGGAAAAAATTATGTTGCTAATGGCCTACTGAGTCAGATAAATGCTGCTGCATGTCTGAACCCAATCACAATTTTAATTTTGTTTCATAATTACAGCGAGTGCAAACTACTCTATAAAGTCATAGAGGGGAGTCAACAGAACGAGTCAAGCTGGAATTTACGTCCAGAAAATCCTATTCCCATCTTTTTCACAGAAGAAGGCGGAAAAGAAGGCATGACTAGATAAGAAGATAAAAAAATAAGTATCTAGAGAGCAGAACAAGACTCTTGGAGAGAGAGTTTTCTGTACAGTATTTTGTAACTTCCACAGATCTTTCATATTTTGTCTGCCAGCAAAGAACAGCTGTTTAAGATGTTCCTTTAAAGAGTTTTCCTGACTTCTTGTTTCACTCCTACTTGGGAAGAAAATAGTGCAGTTCTGCAGTTGGTTACACACAAAAATATTAAATGGCTCTGTGATGTCTGTGGCCCTCAGGTAACACAAAAAGACTGTGAGTAAGTGACATGTAGAGAGACAGGCATCAACGGAGCAGAACGGCCTATCTCATACTATGGTCTGCTTGGTGGATAACCTACACAGGTATCAGGGAGACCCTGACTATCCAATCCTGTTTAGCCCAATTGCAAACATGACGTACAAATGTGATAGTAAGGCCCTGCTCCTACACCAAAAAAGCAATCTAGATCATCCCATTTTCTCCATCAGGGAACACAGAAGGGATTTTGTGAAGATTTTTGCAGCATTTGTCAAGTGCTAAATTCCCCCCTTGATGTTGAAGGTTTTTGAAAAATATCGGGCAGGTGAAGAAAAAAGGTCTTGTTTTACCTCTGTTCCTGCTACCACAAGCCATAGAGTTTTCCAAATGACCAGCTATTATTGAGCACCCTAACAGGAAAGGTAACAACCCACTAAAGGGCAATCAAAGCAAAAACAAAACCCAAATTCCCAAGCAGTTTTTTTGGATGGAGAATGATAAAAGCTGCATGCTAGCAGAATAGAAAAGTAAGCACTAAGATGTTATTTCTTTCTTTGTGAGCCTGCTTACTGAAAATATCTGAGAGATTGTGCACACACTCTGCTAATCAAATGTGCAAGGTGCCAAGACTGGAGGAGAGTCATGCTATAACACTAACATATTGTGGCCAATTGCCTCAGACCAGCAGTAGAAAGATTCTATTCTGAATCCCTTTCATTGACCTAAATTAAATCTAGAGTTATTAAGATGACTATTTAAAACTTACACAAGCTCCACAGTGCATTTTGAGACCAGTCCTGCTCCTAGCTAGGGGTCAAAATCCTACTGACCTGCTGACCAGAAGAGAAGACAACTAAACCCATTTCAGTACAGACTTCTCATTGAAATACTGCATGGAATGATAACAGCAAATAAATGTAGCCAACAAATCTTCTCTTTTTTCATCTTCTGCAAATAGAGATAGCAGTGTATGGAGTAAATGTTATGAAAGAAGTGAAAAAATCAAGGCAAGCAAGTGTTAATAGGTCCACCTAGAGAGAACTGGCACTAAAAATTGGTGGATGCCCCTAGATCTCCATGGATTTAACACAACTGCACATTCTGAAGAGCAGGATCAGATCTCATGCTGAGTACACTTCAGTTCCCATCACTTAAGATAGGAAATAAAATTCTCTTTAGCATTCAACAGTCAGAGTGTATGTTATAGCACTGAAATAAAATCATCATGCTCTGTGTAAATCTTACTTATTAGGGTAACAGTAATCCATGCCGCTCTCATAAGAAAGTGAAAAATCCATCAGAAAAATGCAAAACCCAATGGCAACCTCTAGCTAGGAGTCTTGATTAACAATGAGGGAATATTCAAATGAACGCCTGTAGTGTTAGGAGTGAAACCTAATAATAAAGCAGGATGCAACACCATATGAGTTATATTCCCCACTGCAGTGTATCATCACTGTGACACATGATGTCTAAACTTCCAATGCTTTCAGCTCTGCTTAAAATGGTGATGCAGCCACAAATCAAGGGAACTGTTGATAGACGGGGAATGCAACTGAGGCATTTCTCACGCACACATGTACAATCTGAGTCATGAGAAAAATCTATCTATTAGAAAATCAAAATCTCACTCCTGGCTATGACACGGGACTGATCTAATGTGAGAAGAGGGAGGGAAAATGTTTTGGAAGTTGTTCAGCATTTACTCAGTCTCTGAAGACTGAAAAGGACGGGAGAAAAGATGGTAAAGGAGAAGAGGAAAAACACTTCTTTTTAAAGAAATATCTAATTGCATGCTATACTGTCAAAGCAAGATGAAGCCAAAATGTTGATGCTGTAGGCCTGGATTAGTTATACAACCCATAACCTGCAACTGCAGAAATTTAAGAATATCTTTCCAGTAGCTCTAGGGCCTCACTTCTCAGAAGCATATGTTCATGTTGGTAATGCCCCAAAACTGATGTATATTAGCTGCAGAAATATTTGTGTCAACTCCCTTTACATTTCACGCTCTTTTTATTTTGTCATGAAGAAATCACTACAAATATGAGACAATTACACCTGACAAAATCCGGTAGAAAAATTGCAGTAAGTGGGTGAAGCTTCTGTTCATCACTGCTCAAAGAACACACAATAAATTTTCTTGCTACTAACCACTGACATTATCACAATTTCTATTGATTCAGTCTCTAGGACAGAAAAATGAAAGTAGCCTATAGGCTAGCACAGACTACAAAAACGTGCAGGATTGTTTTGAGGAAGGATTCCGTTACAACACACCAGATAGTGACAGAAACAATATGGACTTGCTGATTGTTTTTTCTGCCAAATTTGCCATCAGCTCACCACATGATCAAAGATAGGTGAAGTTAAAGTTACATGTGATGCAACTTAACCACTGTGATGTGCTCTCAGGTGTACAGGTGAAAGACTGTACGTTAATGATTCCTATTCATCACATCCATCCAGCAGACATATCTGAAGAGGTTCCTCTACATCCTCTGGTGACAACAGGAACTTTCCAAAACCACTGAAATAACAAGGAAAGCCAGGTGGCAATAGCATCACCTGCTCTCCTGCAAGATGAATCCCTCTGGTAAATTACACATTTGTTTCACCAAAGCTCTCCTCATCTCTGAAGTGCTAAAACTTAACTTAGCCAATAATCAGAACAACTACGCCCATATTCTACAACCAAACAATGAAATCCATTTAACCTAGGCTTTGGAAAAGGTGCAATGTGACATGAGCCCTAATGAAAGCATACCCATAAGAATGGAGTTTAAGAAGTGCTTTTTGTTTAAATTATTTTTTAACTTGTATCAAACATTTGATTTTTCTTCTAAGTTGGAAATCTGCATAAAAAGTTGTATATTTTTGAGTGAGAGACCAGTTAAAGTCAGCCCTATGACTCAGAGGCACATCTTAGACCCACTCTTCTCCCTTGTGGAGGCTCTTACCAATGCTGTGAACAAGGTGGCCTTTGTTATAGACTGTATGTTTTAATGGGGAATTTTATGTTGGCTTTGTTTGTTTGTTTGTTTATTTGAAGCATGAAAGCATTTTTTGTTGTGTTTGACTGAGTTGCAAATGTCATCTGGTCAGCTGAGTTCAGGAGTAAAGGCAAACAGGTAGAAATGTAGTTCACACCATTTTCACAATGAACAGGTAATCAGATATGTGCCTTCTCCCGCCCCCGGCCCAGCAATTCAGGTAGACACATGACTGTTTCTTCTGGTCTTGCTGAAGGAACTGAGTAAAATAAATATTACAGGCTTTTTAAACTCTAATAAGCAAAAATTTAATTTATCCCACAAGATAGGGATTGGCCAGTCAGTTCTTGAGATTTGAATATTATCCTATTTGACAAAAGTCGGTAAGTACTGCATGTCACTGGAAAACTGTATTTTCAGTTTTGAAACCTGTAGCAAAGACATTTAATTGCCCTCAGAACTCATATCATATATTTACACAAAACCAATACTTGAGACATTAGACTAAATTTAAAAATAAAACAAAGACCCTTAAATGTAACAATAGCTATCAGCACAAATATTTAAGAAATTAGTATTGATTTGATCTTTGCTACCAGTTTATGCAAATTTATCTAGCACTATCTGATGAAAGGCAGCAAAAAAAATTAGCTATTGGGAAAACAATTAGCATACATAGAAGAAGAATTTATTTTAGCATAAAGTTAACTTTTCTTTTTAAGGCAGAAGTATCTGTAATCTTTTTGTTTTTCTTCAAATGTAATTCTAAGTTACCTTCATATAAAGCAACTTGTCAAGTCTTACCAGGTTATCAAATTTCTCAAACAAATGGTCAATGAACTTTCATTGGAGAAGCGTGAATAACTCCTCCATACTGCATTTTACAAAAGCATGCCTCTTTCCTTGTGCTGGTGCTGGTACTTTTCTGACCCTGCAATAACACTCCAGGCATGACAAGTGTCTGTCCAGTACAGCTGCCTGAGTCAGCTTACTCTGGGCTCAAAAGAAACATCTGCTGGCCAGGGAGAGCATGGGACATCAGCTGACAGTGCAGGTTGGGCAGTGGGATCTCAGCAACCTATACTTAGGTCAGTGCTTCCATGGGAAAGTTCATGCCCAAGTAGGCAGGCAGTATTCCTTCAGTCGTCCGTCAGGACAGACTAAATGTCACTTGAAGAAAATGAGTTGATTCATAAAAGAGGTAATTTCTGCTGAAAACCAAATGCTGTTAGGAGTAATTCAGTGAATGGGAGAAAGGAAGGCAAGGCTAACACACTGTGTAGTTTACAACTTAATTCCTTGTGAATAAGATTAAGTATAAAGGTGAAAGAGGAAATCCAGGATTGCTTCAAATCAGAATAAGGCTAACAGCATTTGGTTCCCCCATCCAAGAATCCACAGCAATAGTGGCAAGCAACAAAGCTAAAACAAGGTCAAACAAATGGGATTAAGCAGTGTTCTACTGGCTGGAGCCAGTCATACTCAACAGTGTTTACTTTCAACTTCCAGCCAAATTACTGAGGCATAACTGAAAGAATGCAATCCAGAGGGACCTTGACAGACTTCAGAGGTGGGCCTGTGCTAACCTCCTGAAGTTCAACAAGGCCAAATGCAAGGTCCTGCACATGGGTCGGGGCAATCCCAAACATCAATACAGGCTGGGCGATGAGTGGCTTGAGACCAGCTCCAAAGAGAAGGACTTGGGAGTGGTGGTGGATGAGAAGTTTAACGTGAGCCAGCAATGTGCGCTCACAGCCCAGAAGGCCAAACCATAACCTGGGCTGCATCAAGAGAAGCGTGGCCAGCAGGTCGAGGGAGGGGATTCTCCCCCTCTACTCCGCTCTCATAAGGCCCCACCTGGAGTACTGTGTCCAGTTCTGGAGCCCCCAACACAAGAATGACATGGACCTGTTAGAACAAGTCCAGAGGAGGCCATGAGGATGATCCGAGGGCTGGAGCACCTCTCCTGTGAGGACAGGCTGAGAGAGTTGGGGCTGTTCAGCCTGGAGAAGAGAAGGCTTCAGGGAGATCTCACAGTGACCTTCCAGTACCTGAAGGGAGCCTACAAGAAAGCTGGGGAGGGACTTTTTACAAGGGCATTTGATGACAGAACAAGGGGAAATGGCTTTAAGCTGAAAGAGAGTAGGTTTAGATGAGATATTAGGAAGAAATTCTTCACTGTGAGGGTGGTCAGACACAGGAACAGGTTGCCCAAGGAAGTTGTGGATGCTCCCTCCCTGGAAGTGTTCAAGGCCAGGCTGGATGAGGCTTTGAGCAACCTGGTCTAGTGGAAGTTGTCCCTGCTCATGGCAGGGGGGTTGGAACTAGATGGTCTTTAAGGTTCCTTCCAACCCAAACCATTCTATGATTCTATGATTCTATGATTAATGGCCAGTTTGTGGGTTTTACAGCATATCATGACTGGTATTAATACTTTACTTTGGTAAGCTAATTGTCAGAATGCGACAAGGGCATTCAGAAGACCTATAGTATCACACTGCAAAAATACAGTACAAGATTTCTCAAGATAATTGTGTTGCTTGACAACATCTAAGACATTTGATGGTAATCAGCAGTTTACTGTATTTCTCTTATAGATCTCGATCCTCCTCCCACCACTAGATGTTTATGAGTCAATGGGGTAAGGAGTATTGTATTTGTTTCAAAGGAGCGCTCTGACTGTCTCTGCCAATAGCCATACTAATGCAGGCAGGCTTCGAAAACTACCCTCTGCAACCACAATTAGCAGTAATGATGATGGACCTTGAAAGGCAGGAGGGATGAGTAACATGGGCAGTACAGGGTGGTGGAAAGGGAAGAATTCCTCTCTCTGGTTTTCAGAAAGTGATAGTCATTCAAATGTCTGCCTAGAAATAGAACATCAGCCACAAACGTGGCTCATATCCTGACTGTTTGCTGCAAAGCCAGACAACTCATGTATTAGGTTTAGCAGACAGTTTGGTCAGGAAGGCAAAGAACCACAGGACCAAATAAGGGAACTAAAACAGACTCAAACATTTTAATGCAGTTACTTAAGATTCACATTCAAATAATTATTTACTAACCCTAGCAGTCATCTGCCATTGATGGAGCTCTCCGATAATACTAGTAACACTCAGTAAAATATTCTTCTAATCTGATAGCTGTAAATACTAAGGTCCTCGAATGGAGATTTTAACTACACTTTCACCTTAATTCTGATGGGAATTGCAGTTTCAAGAAAACCCCACATTATGTTTTGCTGTCTTAACAACTTTTGTCTCAACAAGGTTAAGACTCTCACCTCACTACAGGACTGATGCTTCCCATCCAGCCTGCAGCACTGGAATAAGAGGAAAAAAGATCTGCCGTTTTTCTGGCTGCACACATATTAGCAAAAGGGTGATCGGTTCTCTTTCATGCACCAACTCAACACTCTGGCTGTTAAGCACTATTTTATTTGTTTAGTGCTTATTAAAGTTTCAGTCATATGAATACTGGCATGGTGCATGTCCACATCAGAAATAACACCCAGTGAAAACAGATATGCCCATATCATGCAAAAAATAAGAAATATACTTTACACATGTTCTAATCCTCTTAACACTGTTATCTGATTCTTCTCTTTTCTAAAGGAAGATAGCCAACCTGAAGACATACTGGTTTTCAGATATCCCAGTCCCTTAATAAGGAGCACCCTATTAATTTTGAGTAGTTGATTGCACCTTGGTTTCTAGTATCCTTTTGTGTCTCGGTGAGTCACTTGGAACTGAATGAGGGCTGAATATTACCACATCCACTTCCTATGGTATTGATAATTC
The DNA here is from genome assembly GCA_907165065.1 of Caprimulgus europaeus. Next base: position 45,972,185 of record OU015527.1, read on the forward strand.
ATACTAGCACTTTCCAGTGTGGTTTCTCTGGTCAATAGTAATGCTTCAGCCCAACCTGTAGACTTTCTCTGCGCAAGCACAATAATTGTGTCTTTTTCTGCTTTATACATGCTTTCTTAGAGAATCAGTTTGGGAACAGGAAAACTCAGAACACTTGGGTTAAACATCTGTTATTCTATCTGTTCCTGATCTCTAAAATTTAATCTCAATGCTAACTACAGGTTTTGCTGTGGAACAAACCTGTAATGCAGTGCAAAAGGAAGACACCAAAATACAGATTTTTCTCTAGAGTCTATTAAGCAGAAGAAGTGCAAGCTTGCTTTTTGTTTTCCTTTCTTTCTTGGTTTTTTTTTTTTAAAGATTTATATTTTTTGCTATAGGCAGTTAGGGAAAGTTCATTTCTCACCACATCCATAGTGGCAGTACTGCTGCCTTTTCCTTGTTATTCCTATGCATTATCATTGCATCATTCTGCACCATCTTCTCTACTTACTGAAACTCTTTCTCAGTACCACCCAGTGCAGACATGTTATTTTCATAATTGTTGTTTTCCCACTTAACAGTTTTATCTGTGGAAATTCTTAGTAAACTGAGAAGAGAAAAATAAATTTATCTTGTCCTCAGGAAACATTAGTACACAGGAACCACACCTGCTAATTCAGCTACTTCTTGTTTCAGGAAAAGGAAAAAGGTGGCAACTTGGACTAATGAAAAGGGTTAAATTGGCAGGGTCAGCACAATCAAAATTTCCACCACCCACTGTTTCCTCTACTAGTTACAGAGAGAGCATTGTGTCCTGAGGTGAGCTGGTAACCTGGAACCATGCCTATCCTCACCGGTCACCGGATTTTGTTGCTTAGTGCTAGCGGAGTTACACGAGCACAGCAGTGGTTATCGGAACCCCAGGAAAAATAGCAATGACTCCTTTTACTTACGTCCATCAGCAGGGTGGACACACAGCCCTGGTACCTGCAGCTATAGACCACTTCAGCCTGCTGTACTTCCCAGGAGACTTGCACCAACCGTGTTTGGTTTTCCTCAGCTACTTGTAGCTCAGAGGAACTCACAGCTAGGCATAAATGTGATCTGTGAAATATGGAAGAGTGACTTGGACCTGAGAAAAGTGGCATTTTAGCTTAGTCCCAGACAAAAACAAAGCCTGGAATTAAGTTCCGCCTCATGCCTGAGACCTGGTGGCCTTGGGCAAACTACTTACTCTAATTTCACTCTCATGTTTTTTTTTTTTTTTAAAGACAGAGAAATAAGCACCAGGGGAACTAAGTGGAAGTAGAGACAGGTAACAGTTAAGAGGGAAACTGAGGGTAAACCTCTTCTGTGTTACATGCATGTGTATACTGTCTGTTCTGCTATCACAAGGGTGTTTTGTTTTGTTTTCATGAATAAACAAGCAGGGACACACCTGAAAGAACGTAATTTGCTTTTTTCAATTGTAAAATGATGCTGATGACTCTCCTGCTCTCTATTTTTGTTTGTGCATGGAGCTTAGAAGCCATATAAGCTGGATGATCTTGCACAAACTTTGTACCAGGCAGCTCTGACCAGCCTTGTCTGTGGCACCAACCAGTCACTATGATTCCAGTCTGCGGGTCGGCAATACGACCATCTTAGCAAACATTGAAGCCATGACAGCCTATTAAGAAATTATTTCCTGTAGCTGTTTCAACTGAGATTAAAAGGAAAAGACCTCTCCTTGCCCCAAAATATGTTCATTTTTTGAATGCTGATACAACCCAGAAGCTAAGAAAAATGAGAGAATACAGCATGTAGATAGAAGCCTCTTTAGTGTGGAATTTTTGCCTCTGGTCATACCTTTCAATGCATTTCTCCCCAGTGCAAAGTCTTTGCCAGTACCTCTGACATCCAGCTACATCTGGAAACCTTTTCAGTGGTCAATTTTACATTATCATCTAAGCCACATTTATTTGATATTTCAAAAGACTGTTCAGTATCAAGAATCAAAAAGATTTCACTATAACAAAACCTCAACATTCAGGTCGCTATGCAGAGCAGACACTTTGCTACAAAAGGTATAAAAAATATCCAGTAAAGGGCATAAATTATCATTTGCAGATGTCTGAATCTGCCTATTTCTTATCTAAGCTTACATGCCTAATGTATTTCTCCTCATTCTTCTGACTCTACTTGGCCTATGGTCATGCCTGCCCAAAGATCTCATATATGCAGTTAACACTTTTAATTTCTTTGGTACAGAGGCATCATAATATTATAATTCAATGCACTGCAGACCTAGCTAATAGATTTAGTTAACATTTCTTCCCATAAACTTGAGCTACTTCCAGCACTCCAGAGTATCAATGCAGAATCATTTAAGTAAATTAATTTAACTTTTCATCTATCAAGATGTTTGTTCTGTATTAATGTTTGTTCTGCACTCTGGATAATGAATAGCCACTTGCTCTTATGAAGAGCTATTTAAAATTAAGAAAATTAGTAAGACCTATATTTTGGCTATTTGACTAGCAAATCTCTGTTTGCATTGCCAGGATTATTCAGCAAGGAAATGATTTTGCACTATGATGTGTCTAGTCCTTGGCAATAGAAGAGAGGAGTGAGCAAGAACACATGTTTAAGAATACATGGCATTTTTTATTTAGTAAGCCCCCTGATTTACACTTTACACTTAAAAGTAAACTTTCCCTCCAGCTTTGTGAGCTCCTAAAGAACATGATCTTTCTTGTCCTGTTGGTTCAGAACAGGAGTGACATCCAAATGTGAGTTTTAGGCACTGTGACCACAGGACAAGCTGTTCAGCTGTCTACACGTAGAACTGAGAAAGGTCATCTTTGCATACAATCTCTCCTATACAACAAATATGGTGTATTTTATAATGTGCACTATATCATTTTCAGGCCTAAGGTTATCCACTCATGATGACACAGAGTTCAATTGGTAAGCAAGAAATCCTCATGCCTGGCAGGCAGAAAGGGTTTAATGTAGAGATGATAGATGTCAACAGAATATCAAGTGCCTTGCATCAGGTATATGGAAGGTAACAACTGTACAATTTCAAGACAGACAACTACAATCATTTCAATGATACTTTGTCATGCCTGATGAAATGAACTGTTGCTGCTTGCAGGAATCACCACTGGAGCCGCAGTGGAGAGGCAGAGCTAGCCAGGGAGTGACTGAGTGCTGCCTCAGCTGCATTCCTGCTGTGAGACATGGAGAGTTCTAGCTACCAGTGCTGCTGTTGTTATGGTTTCCTCAGCAAGTTTCAGTGCCCTACCTTCTGTCATTGACATTCAGTTCACATCACCCCAGCACTTGTCAAGCACTGGCCAGAGCCCAGTGTGTTGTTCCTTCTGGGGTCGGCACTGTTGCTTTTACGTCTGTTCCCTGGAGGGAAGGTTTTCCTCCTGGAGCTACCCTGCCACAGAGGGTAGATCTGGGTTCTCACACCAGAAAACTTGCACCAAGCAGATCGATCTCATATTTTGCTTATTGTTCTTTTATACCCATCTAGGTTTTTTTCAGTCTAGGTTTATATTATGATAAACATTCAACTTCTCCACTAATATGTAAATCAGCTTTTACTATAGATGAACGAACTGTAGGTAAATCGACACAGCTAGGAGTAAACAGTATATCTTCCCTATAAGATGTAAGCAAGGAGTAATACTTAAACCAATAAAATTGTCAAAATCAAGTGGGCAGTGAGACTAGATATTTGAGTTTGTAAAACTGATTCCCTAAAGATTTTTTCATTCTATTTACTAGGGAAGAACTTCATTTAAATCAGAAGGTAGACAAACATTCTTCCTTGTAAAACCCAGATCAAACACAAACAAAAAGGGAGAAAACCTTATACACTTTTATTTCCATTTTATAGCAATCTTAATCTACCTTAAAATGCACCAAAAAGCACTGGGAGGCCCTGCGATCCTTTGGTTCCCTCAAACCGTATGTTTCAGCTTCAGACCTAGCCACGGTGTCTGCTGTTTGAAGCCTTTGAAGTATCTGCAGATTGGGCTGACACTGCCCTCAGCAACTCAAGGGAGGAACCAGTGGTTTGAAGGAGAAAAAAAATGCTTACAGCAAAGTTTCGACTTACCCATCAGCTTTGGTCCAATCCAAAGCTACTTCAAAAGGCTTCAAACAGCAGACACCGTGGCTGGGACTGAAGCCGACTTTGGAGATTTCAGGATCCAGGGCTCAATAACATTTTCCAAAATTAAACTGTAAATGGATTAAAATGAAGTCATATAATTAAATATATACTCCAACTCCTTTTATAACCCTTTGCAGTCTACTGATAGCATGTGCTCTAGAAGAGGTAGACATCTGACAACCAACAATTGTTTAATTGTGTTTCAGTTTAATTTAATAATCTCTGTTCTATCTCTGAAACAACATGAAAGGTTATTAAAAGATAACTGCTTGCCTCAGGTGCTGAGCAAATCTGGCCTTGTGCCCCACTGCTGAGCTCAAGGTGAGTCACTGTTTTCTCATATTGTTGCACACAGATCCTCAATGTATTTCAAACCTACATTCAGATTTATGAATACCCTCTGGCTCATGTTTCCACTCATATTTCTCAGGCTTTTTTTTCGCTACCAGAATACATGGCTGTGTTTTAAAACAATATTTCACCAAAATATACTAGTTTAAGTGAACCTAATAAATGTATAATCTCAAGGTCTTCCTACTAAACACCAGTAGCATTTCTAAAGCCAGGCATTTTCCCAGAATCAGCTTTCTGGGGAGAAGAGAACAAGCATGGGAACACAGCGTTTTGGGGAAGGCCACTTTGGATGCCCTTTGCATCTCTGTTCTGCCTGAACAACAGCAAGAACTTTAACTCTGGTTGTTGTACCCCAACAAGGCACCATAGAAGAAAAGATAAGAGAATATTCTGCCTTCCTTTTTGAAGTTGCTCCTCCTTACATTAAGCAAATAAATATTTCTTTGTCCATGAAAAGGGAAACTGATTCTGCATTAATATAGCTCTGTAAAATGTGGGAAGGTCAGGTAGTATTTCTCTGTCCCTGTGACTGTACATGTTTCATATAATGTGAAACTAGTTCAGAAAGAGAGATGAAAAACTCAGTCTGGGATACTGAAAAGCTTGCTGATTAGTCTTCTGAAATGTGAGAGCAAGTAGATACCTCATGTAGGTGGATCCAGGGGGAAGAAAGGAGCTCTCCCTTTGTGCCAACGTTTTTGTGACCTCACAGAGCCCAACTATCCTGAGGACTGGCAAAGAGGTACATCGCAACAGCTCTCCGCTGTGTCATCCAGGCACAGAAGCTGTCTAGCTGTGGAAAAACATGAAGGTGTGTGCTGGCTTCTCTGCTTTTTACTGCCTGTGAGTTTTGCTAAGCTGTGGGGCACCCACATGCTGCTGGCACCTGCCCTGTGGCATTTGCCTACTTTGGTTGCTGTGAAGAGAAGCAGTAAAAACTGTTCAAGATTATTTTTGTTTTAGTGAGGTAGCCAAATCTGGATAATTCTTGCAAAGTTTGCTGAAGAGCTGAAAAGTCTTTGCATTTAAGGACATAAGTATTTTTCTCACTTCTCACCAAAGAGGCTTTTGTTATGGGCATAAAAGTTATTCAGAGTGGTCTCAGTTACTATTATCCAAGTCTGGAAAAATCTGGTACAAAAGGGAAACAGCCAAAGAATGGCCTTCTTTACAGTGACATGTCTCTCATCAGGGAAGGGGGACTGTCATATGAAAAAACCCAGTCAGTTCAATTCACATGGTATAGTCTAAAGTCATAATCCAAGACATATAATGCATTTCAAAAGAGCTGTAGGAGCATGTTCATAAAATTCAAAAGGAAAAGTTTATTTAATATAACATTCTGGAAATACTGACTCGTGATCTGTAATCAGGCTAATACTTGGCAGCAACATTCGTGGTTAAATGGGTTAATGTAACTGTCTAATTAGACAAAGCACTGTAGAATTCCCTTCAGATACACAATTGGTAATTAAGCATAATACTGTCATGTAATTCTCCCCATACAGCTACTTCCTGTAGCATCAAACATTTCCACTGAAACATGGTCATGCTTAATACCATTTGGAAATTTAATGATTGAGCTTAGGACAGGAAGTAGAAGTAAATGCTTCACATAGCTGAAAATTTATTTGGGTAACCACCCTTACATGGTATACCTCTCTGTCTGAATGAGTGAAATTGGTTCAGGTTTCTTTAAATTCCAGTTGTGAACACATGATCTCTTTCTCTTTCCCTGTGAGAAAGACGTTGACCTATGCCTTTGTGCTTTTCAGCCTGCAGGTGCAACTATAGCCTCTCTACGAGTATTTTAATAAACCAGTCAATGAACCAACAGGCTGAGCAATTTCCGTATTGTGCTGAGTCTGGCTGGAATGGAGTTAGCTTTCTTCATGGCAGCTCACATGATGCTGTGCTTTGCATTTGTGAATAAAACAGTGTTGATAAGACACTAATTTTTTTGCTATGGCTAGGCAGGTCTTTTTGTGCAGAATATCCCTCAAGAGTTTGCAAGGTTCAGACTGAAGAAAAAGTTGCTCTTTCACACTCCTTTCTGAGGGCAGAGACTTGGGGAATATCCCTCTAAAAGAAAGATTAGCTGACTTAATGTTTTTGCTGCCCCAAAGCTGAGAATGAAGAAAATGTAATTGCCTGAATTTTTGTGTTATGTTGGTAAAAGAGAGAAGACTGTGTAGAGAAACCAAAAAAACCCCAAAAGCAGAACCAAAGATGCAAATGAATTAAGTTAGAAAAACAGAAACTCAAGAAAACTTTGAACAGTAGACATCTATCTGAATTTGCAGAAGTTTTTTCAGCCTCAGTATTTCTATACTCTTTAAAAGGACAGTCATCAAACTGATTTTAAATTTAAAGAATCTTCTCATTGGAAAAAAGTCTTATTTTACGTTAACTTTTGTATTCACATTAAAAATGTAGGGAATAGAGAAAAGCAAATATTCAATGGCTCAGAACTCCTTCAGCAGCTAATACATGGAAAACTTCAGTGAAAATATTATTTATAGATATATTTGGAGGCAAAGGAAAGACATATCTTAAGATTGTCCTTTTTTTAATCAGAAAATCACTTTTAGACATAAATTAAATCTTTAACCAGAATTACCTTTCTGCAGATAGCAATTTTAAAGGCAAATAGGACTAGATCCAGACATTTGCTTATGCAAACCATATGGGATATTTTCCTTTTTGTACTTCTTCTCTCCAACGAAATGTCTTCCCTCAGATACAGAACAACTTTTCTAAATAGTACTTCCTGAGACAGAGGAGGATATTTTGAGAATAATGCAATAAATATCTCTACTGAGTCTTCTTGGGTCAAAACCAAAAATATTTCCAAATAGCACACTACTGTTAAAGGAATGAAAAGTTTGACGAAGATACAGAAACACAGAAATGAAGGAGAAATAATATGATCTGAGACTGTTCTATACCAGACTTTGCCTTGTAGGTAGTTATAATTATAGTTTTAAATAACAAAAGGAGAAGATAAGCCTGTATTCTTCAGCATCCAGAATCTCATTATCCTACCCTACACCCATCTGTTTTTAGAACATGTTGCAAAGCACCTACAGAAGAATTAAAGAGAAAAAGAATAGAAAAATAAAATAGGAAAAAAAGTCTTCAGGGCAAAAGAGTCTTTTAACTATGCCTCAACTTGTTTCAGGCTCTGAACCAAAGTAAAACATTTTGTAGGATAGCCATGAATAAATAAGTTATTTTATCTAAACAATCAATTTAAAATGGTTTCACATTCTGCAACTCATAAGCACTTTTACTTAATGTTTAGTTTGCATGTCCCATGATTTTTAAAAGCTGAGTTTTGTTCCCTGCAGGTAAAGCATACCAAACAGTAGGCAGACATACCCATTGCCCTACAGCGAATAAAAGTCAAAGTATGTTCTCATTAAGAAGTTAGGATGACTCATAGTATAATCCACAGTATTCCTAAATGATGGGATTAAATGTGGACAAGGTCTTCAGAGCAAGATGTAAGTAGAGATTTTAGCCCTAGAGGAGGGTGCCAGAGCCAAGAACTGTATGATTTACCCAGTGGATCTGCACTTATTATAGTGTGATTAGAAGTCATGTCACCATCACTTTCACCTCATATAATACTGAAATATTCTATGTGACCTAGGCTTCAGGCTCCTTCATGGGCTCAGATGAGCAGCTGGAAAACAGAAGTTCAGTTCTCAGCTCTTTCTGCCCCAGAGGTGCCTTTCAACTCACTGCATCAATATTCCTCTACCTGCTTTGCTTTGGACTGTCAGCTACCTAAGGCAAGGAGGAGCTTGATTTCTGTGCACATAAAAAGTTGGTAGCACAGAGCACTTTCAGGCTTAGCTGAAGTGTTTAAAGTTATGTGTTTACAAGCATGTTTGTAACTTAAAACTTAATTCAATTTCTAATAATTCTCCTCAGTTTTACAAACTTGCAAGTCCTCCTCATTCCCACTACTTGTTGATCATTTTGTTGATTGCTCTCCCAAATCTTGGTTAGGCATTACGAAGAGGTAAACCAGTCGCTTCCTTTTCATGTTATCCCTGAAAAAATAACCAGTATAACAACTCTTCCTCTTTCTCCAGAAATTAAAATACTATCTGCAGCCTGATATAAATCTCAAATATTCTGTATTGTCTGGAGAAAAAGATGGCAAGGCAAAGGTCCACTCTCAGGTAAATTTTACAGAATTTTGGATAAGCATTAGCAGGCATGACAGACTTATAGAGATATATTTGATGGGTACTTGAGGTAAATATAAAATAATGTAGACCACATTAAAATGTCTGGGAATACTTTCAGGTAATATCTGTGTTCAAGCCATTCTTGATAAAAAATTGTGAAAGTAAACACCACAATAAGTATTTTTAAATCATAAACAGAGGAAAAGCTCCTATGAGGACAGAAAGGGCAAGAGGCGGCCTTATAACTATCACAGCTTTTTTTTACTGTTAACACATCACTTAATCTGCCAGAGAAACTTTAGAAGCCATGGACCTTATAACATGGAGTGGGAGCACTGCTACGCTGTGATCCAGTGTTCCTACACCTGTGGCTTTGAAAAAACAAACAAACAAACAAAACCAACCAAACAAACCAAACTTCCAGTGGGACCAGTACATTTCATGAGTAGTGTAAAAGCCAAAGCTTAAAAGATTAAGGCTTTAAAAACATCTCATGAGAATTGTCAGTGCTGTGAAACTAGTACCATGTTACTGCTTTTTAATTTTTTCTCATTTGGGAATTCCCATAATTTTTTTGGACTTACTTATATTTGGATGGGTAGGATACAGGGTCCTGGAAGCTACAGATCATTGTGTAGAACATGTGCTGGCAGAGGAAGGTAAATTACCTTTTCCCTGAACCTCCTGTGAAGAAAAGGGAAAAAAGAAGAGAAAGAGCTATGTGCAGAAATTTCAAGGGAAGTGAGATGAAGGATTTTGGTAATATATCCCACCACAACACTGAGCGGAAGACACACCAGTGTAACAAGGCTTCTTTAAAAAAGTCAGAGGGCTCCTATTCTATGTACTCTCTTTCCAAACATGAAAAAGCTTTCTCATTCTGATAAATGAGGTAGAAAGGGAGAGCAGAGAAAGGTACATTTTTCAGCCACATGGTATAGGTGACTTCTACACAAGCATTGCTGTACCACATGCAAGTCTATTGTCAAATCTCATGACCAAAGTCCAGCACCTGCAAGTCAGTTAAAAGAGTTTTTACTAATCCTGCTACTAATGCTGCTGCTATTGCCACTATCAAATAAGCCAAACTGAGAGAACATTATGAGAAAACATAGAAGTAATCTGTGATTAAAAGCGAGAATGAAAAAAGCCATTCAAAAACTCAAGTAGCTCTCACTTAGTCTTGGAGGATCTTGGTACAGAAGATTCGCTGTAGAGGCACACCTAGCTCGTGAAACTAAATACAACCTTCATAAAAGCACAGAAGTTGGACATGGTTTGAAATTTGTGAGAGAAAATTCATGTATAGAGGAAAACTGAACAAGCTTGAAAAGTTTTTCATTAATAACCAACAGCTATACTAATTACAAAGGAGATGTGTGGCAAATGATATTACTTGTATGTATTGTTCTCTAATCTCATAAATTCACCACAAGCCTAATCACTCACCTTTATGTGGCCTGTGAGCTTTTTAGGCAAACATTAAAAATTATTGTTTGTCTCAGAATCACTTGATATGCAGAGGACAGACAGTTTTTCCTGGAGTAAGCAGAGGAATACATTTAACCAATATTTCACCATTAATACCTGTACTAATATACAAAACCCACTGTAATTTATGTCAGTTTAGGGAACAAAAAATGGAAAAAGTTTTGTTCCACATAGCATGTAGAGAGTCCCTAGAGAAGTATGAAGTTTCTTGATCTAGCATATATTAGAGTTAACCCCAGCTCAAGTATCCAATTCAGCATTCAGGGGAAAATAATGTAGATATAGGATCAGTTTCTATCCCCTTCCTTGACTTCTGTGAATTTAACAATTGAGGGTTCAATGCAAAGAAGCAACAGGGCTTAATGCACCAAGGCTTTCTGAAACTTCCCAAACCCAAATCATACTACGCTACTTAATTTTTTTTTCAATTTCAACAATAGTAATTATTTTAATAATAGAATTAGTAATTCAACAGAAAAATTTTCTATATACTCCTTCTAGATACAAAGGCTAGATTCACTCCCTACAACTAACCAATTAACCACACACAATTTGATTTCATTTGTATGGCCAGACACATTAGACCTTATAAGAAAGTCCAGTATGACACACACACACAAAAAATAATAGACCCACATTAATTTACAATAGGTTTAAAGCACCTGGCAGTAAAACTTACAGGTATCTGAATGTTCCAAAAAGTATTTAGCTCACAGAATAAATGTTTAGCATGCATCTCAGATAAGGAATTCAACTTGGCATTCAACTGATAATTTCACAGAAAGCCCATACTATATTTTTTTCCACCAGTTACTCTTTATTTTGGGGTATTGGTTTATCTATTTACTTATTTACAAATCTTTATAACAAAAACATTCAAAAGCCTCTTTTCATTACTATTTACTTCCTGCTCACCAGAAAAAAATCAACACAGGCTCACAGGTGGACTTTGTAGACCATATCATACACAACTGAGGCAAAGACACTTATTTATAGAAATATAAAGCATTTAATGATTTTAAAATATTTGGGCTGAGGTATGACATAACAGTAATATGACACATTGAAACTCACTAGAGAATTAGTCAAGCTAAGAGTTAACTAGGAATAGCCACTACAAACTGTTTAGTTGTGTCGTAACAGTACATCTCTAATGAGGTAACCCGAGAAGATAGAAAGTTGCCTTTTCAGATCTGTGCCAGAATTTTTTAATAGTTTGGTAGATGTTGTCAAGTTTTCTGTCTTGGAGAAATTTCTTGCTATGCAACTTTAAGAATGAACACATCCATTAGGAAATACAGATTTGTAATCTGAAAAATGTACACTTGTTTTACCATGCTTAGCAGCCAAAGACAACATGTGGAAAAGTTGTTTAAACTGATTCCAAAATGCACATTTATACCTTCTGAGAAGCAACTTGTGAAATCATTCAAATTCCACACCACCTCTGTATCACTGATTAAAAATCCAAAAAGAGAATGTTTTGCCTTTCAGTTACAGTCACAGGTAGCCTTAGCTAACATAGAAAAATAGTTCTGACTGTTAAGCCAGATGATGAAGAAAAACTCATTTGCAATTTCTGTCTGCCACAAAACTCTTTTCAGCAAGTGGACTGCTGCCTGAAGTACTTGTGGGTAGTAGGAAAACCAGTCAACTCATGTATGACCAAGGTCAAAGGCAATGGTACTCCACAAAAAGGAATATCACGTCCTCGGGGTTTCAGTAGCAGACAAAGTGGCTCAACTGTTGCATTACATCACAGGTTGTTGATTTGTTATTTGTTCAGAAATATTCCCATCATCACCATATGCTTGATGAAGAACAAAGAGGATAAGCTTGAAGATAGACATACCAAAAAAAAGCCATGTGAAATAACCAGTTTTCATAGAAACCGAGGTATTTTTAAACAGAATTTTGAATATAAATGCAATAAAATATTAGAAGTAGCATGTGGTGTTCAAACTATGACAACACTCCTTCTTCTTACTTGCAGTTGGATTTCAAACTGAGTCCAGCAATATAACATAATCTGTTTCAACAGTTCAATTTTAAGCACTGCTATCAGTTGGATATGACCTTCCCACAACTAACCTGCAAATTATTTATAGCTATATAAAGTTAAAAATGTAAAATACATCAATCTTTCAAGTTCCTGAGACTATTACTTGCATATTGTTTTATTTCTTTACCGCATAAATTAAGGTAGACTCCTGCCAACTCATTAGAAAATTTGATAGGACAACTGACAGTTTATCAGATGTGTACTTGTGAATAGTATAAGCACATAGTTATGGATGGGTTTCAGATAAAGCCTACAACAACACTTACAAAAGTATTATGAATAAATATTCTGTACTGTGTAGATGGGGACAAAGAAAACAAAGCTGAAACAAAGCCAGAAGGACAAGATAACCTATCCAAATAAAATCAATGTTAACAAAATATATCAAAGAAAGAGAAGAGAAAGAAAAAAAAATCTGCTTAAGTTTGCAAAATTCACATTATCCAGCAAAAATGGAACGAAACATGGCCAAAAGAACATGTAATTAATGAAGTTTTAGACATTACAACTAAATTCTGAAGACAGTAATAGGGTTGGTTGGTTGTTTTTTGTTGGTTTTTTTCAGATAAATTACATCCTGAGAAATTAATCTGAAGGATAAAAGTAGTAATAGAGGGGTTCCTTATGAAACTGAACAGCAATCAGTGGTTAAGATGCTCAGAATGCCAATGACTGGAAGACATGGGAAAACAACATTAAGAGTCTGACCTAACACACCCTGGTGGAAAAAGGAACTCAGATGAATTCCAGCTAAACAAAAAAGTAGTGTGCTTTTAAGAAACATTGATTTATCTTCACCTCCTAATGCCTTTACATAAATCCTCTCCCTGCACACAAAGACCAACCTTGCCAGTTTCAGATTTTGAGAGTCATGTGTGCTGTTGTTTGGTTTGGTGAGTCAGCTGATAACTGATCTGATAAAACAGGAAGAAATGGGATGCTTCTCAAAAAAGATGTATTTGGATGGATTCACAGTAAATTTTCCTTTGTCAAGCGTTCTTTTCTGAAGTGAAAGAAAGGTAATGCCAGCCAAGGAAGACAGTCGTTGCATCTAAGTACACAGCAAAATAACCACATAAAATTTAAATTTTCTAAATTTAGTAACGTTGTAAGAAATAACACATTAAACTACTGCTGTAAATTCAGGTGATGTTAGCAGAGCTGTACTGGTAACCTAGTATGGTTAATATCTAAAGGACACAAACATGGTAAGTCAAAAATGGGGGCAATATTCCTGAAAGAAACATCATCTTATCCCTCAAAAAATGTGAAATACTTTCTACACTTCATTTGAGCTTTTATTTAATTTCAGCCAGATGCAGAATTCATTTTTTTCTCATGTTATTGTTAAATTCCACAGTAAGAGACACCTTGCAAGAACAGTTCAGGTAATTGGTTTATGACATCCATTTAAAATCAGGTATCTTGCAAATGCTGCAAAGCAGATAGCTTTGAATGGTTCATAATACCATCTTTTCCTATCTATAAGTAAACCTAATATTTCATCCATGTATCTTTATTCCTAAGTACAAAACTTAAGTAATCAAAATTTACTTCTACAGACAACTGTAGCTGGAAAAATAGTAGTCAAAACAACTACAAAGAAATACTTAAAAGTTGAAGAACAGTGATTAAAATGGTTATGCGGAAGATGTTATTTCTAGATGTCATCCAGAGGTTGCACAAGGGATTTTCCAATGCCATGATCCAAAGAAAACAAAAAAAGGTATTTCTTGAGAAAAGAACTGAGATGGCAGGAGAAAAAGGTTCAGTGAGCATCCAGTACTTTAGGTAAAACAGCAGTGAGCTCTTTGGGATGAATCGTGGTAACTAGGCACAGTTTTGGTATACGATGATAATTCTGAGTAAGACTCAACTGCGTATACTTCTAATTACTTTCTCCTCCTCTTATCATGCACTTGGGGGCAAAAAAAATGTTTAAGATATTTCATACCAGCTAGTCTTCAATGTCTTGAACAAGTATAACATGAATTAGCCTGTCTAAGAATACTCTCACACATTAAAAAAAAAAAAAAAAAACCTTGAAGGAAAATACAGGAGAAAAAAGGGCATCTGGTTATCTTTATGGTAGAGGGAAAAAAAAAAGTTTAAATCTGAATAAATAAATATGTAAAATACATTTGCTGCAGATAATGTAATGATCCCATTCCAACACAAAAAGTGTTATGACACTTTTATGGCACTGTGTTATTTTACAAGAGTTAAGTAGATTATTTCTGTACACATGTAAATGATCTTTTTAAAGAATGACAAATTTATAGATTGTGCAGAATGTGAAAGTTCTGGAACTTGCTACTTTGGTCTGCTAAATTGAAGGAACTTCTAGATCTCAATCCAGTTAGACCCATTCCTGTTGTCTTCAAGTAATTCTGGAAAACCTGTTCCTAAATGAAAATCCACAGTATAGCTAGGTCATCAGTGTATTTGTTCTAGAGCTAATACTGTCAGCTGGCTCAAATGGAATCACTGTTCTCTCAGGCTCTGAAAATGATAAATTCACTACTAGTGAGGAATTACCATGGGAGAGATTCCTCTTGTCCTTTTCACAAAGAATGAGGTAGGGCACAAAGAAAAGAGCTGCTAACGTTTTTGATATGGTCTTTCCATACAAGGTCATGTATTGGATATGTACAACACATGCCACCTATTTTTTCACTTACTGTGCAACTATTCTAGTCCATAAGAGCAGGTTACTCTTCTGTGGTTCCTTCAAAACAGTACATTCAGGGAGTGATTCTTATTTCTACAGGCAAAGGACACAATCACACAAGCATATGCATATTGGGGGATCAGGCCCAGTCAACATGGGTGTATGAAAGGCAAGTCTTGCCTGACTAACCTGATCTCCTTCTATGACAAAGTGATGCGCATAGTGGATGAGAGAAGACCTGTAAATGTGGTGCACTTGGACTTTAGTAAAGCCTTTGACACCATTTTCCACAGCATTCTGCTTGAGAAACTGGCTGCTTATGGCTTGGACAGATGTACTCTTCACTGGATAAAGAACTGGCTAGGTGGCTGGGCTCAGAGAGTTGTGGTGGGTGGAGTTAAATACAGTTGGTGGCCGGTCACGAGTGGTGTTCCCCAAGGATCAGAGTTGGAGCCAGTTCTGTTGAATATCTTTATCAATGATCTGGACAAGGGCATTGAGTGTGCCCTCACTAAGTTTGCAGACGACACCAAGTTGGGCAGCAATGTTGACCTGCTTAAGGGTAGAAAAGCTCTGCAGAAGGATCTGGACTGGTTGGATCGATGGGTTGAGACCAATGGCATGAAGTTCAGTAAGTCCAAGTGCTGGGTCCTGCATCTTGGGTCACAACAATCTCATGCAACACTACAGGCTTGAGGTGGAGTGGCTGGAGAGCTGCCCAGCAGAAATGACCTGGGGGTGTTGGTCGACAGCCAGCTGAACATGAGCCAGCAGTGCGCCCAGGTGGCCAAGAAGGCCAATAGCATCCAATAGCATCCTGTCTTGTATCAAGAATGGTGTGGCCATGAAGATTAGGGAGGTGATCCTCCCCCTGTACTTGTCCCTGTTGAGGCCATACCTCGAGTGCTGTTTTCAGTTTTGGGCCCCTCACTACAAGAAAGACACTGAGGTGCTGGAGCATGTCCAGAGAAGGGCAACAAAGCTGGTGAAGGTCTAGAGAGCAAGTCTTATGAGGAGCGGCTGAAGGAAGTGGAGCTGTTCAGCCTGGAGAAGGGAAGACCTTATGACTCTTTACAAGTACCTGAAACTAGGTTGTAGAGAGGTGGGAGTCAGTCTCATCCTAGGTAACAAGCGATAGAATGAGAGGAAATGGCCTCAGGTTGCACCAGGGGATATTTAGATTGGATATCAGGAAAAACTTTTTCACTGAAAGGGTAGTCAAGCACTGGAACAGGCTGCCCAGTCTTTTAAAAGACTGGAAGATGAGGTGCTTAGGGATATGGTTTAGAGGTGGAATTGGTAGTGTTAGGTTTATGGTTGGACTTGATGACCTCAAAGGTCTTTTCCAACCACTACCATTCTATGATTCTATGTATAAGTTCCTCAAGACTGAGGATTCAAGTTCCACTGAGACTCCTTTATCTGGGCTGCCTTCTAAACTGCAGGATGGAAATATAATAACATCTTCTGCTGGCTTTTAAATTAATCACTTGAGGGGTCTGATTTCACGCAATAGCATGTTCACAATCCTTTATCACCAGTCTAATCATTAGGCACATTACACAGTATTCATTGCTCTTTACCCAGGTATTCCTTCAGGGTATTGACCACCTTTTGGAATTTCATCATTTGTGTTTAAGTTCCACATAACTCAGCCAGAAAAAAATGTCAAAGATTTTTCTACATCCATTGCATAAGCTGTTTAAAACGACGCTGGTAAAACATTTGACAGTATGCTGAATAAAGCACTAAAGAATTTAATTTCCTGCCGTGGAAGTGGGAGTGATAAGATAATCTAATGTAGCATTTCCCTGTCCAATATTCATAGTTTCTTGATCACTAGTGCTTTAAAAAAAAAAAAAAATCATTCCTTAAGGCAGCTGCTTCTCAGCATTCCTACATTTTTTATTTTCTTTGGTTTTTTTTTCTTTTTTTCTCTTAACATTAAGAAAATTCATTTCTCAGTTTGATGGCACATTTTTAAAATACTTCTATTAACAGCAGTCTTTTTTACTGCATCTATCTTCATTAATCTCCATTATTATCCAGCTATGTGTCTCTAAAGCACTCAGCTCCTCTGCAGCTCAGAAGGCAATTCACACCATATATCATTTCATACAGTATTTATTATGACATTGCATTTCTCAAGAGAAGAGGAAAGGGAAAAAGATTCCTGCAGTGAGATTTTTACTTGTAGCCCTTCCTGAATATACAACAGCAACCAGCAGACAGTAAATCCAGTATATGGGAGGCAGACTTCTTTGCACAGACCATATTCACAAACGCTTCTTTTTTTAATGTAAAATGAACAAAAAAACCCCAACAAAGATAATAAAATTACAGCTGAAAACAAAAACAGGGCCATATAATCTTTTAAAAAGATACCTGATGTTAAATGGACTTATCATTTTATATTTTTGAAACTTTGAAAAAATTACCATTTTCTTGTCTTTTAAAGAGCACTCTCAAACTGTTTTCAAGCACACTTCTGCAACCCTCAAAAGTGCTTTTCCATTGTTAAATATCTTCCATCATTTTATGTATAACATTACTCATTAGGAAACATGCATATACTATTGAAAAAGTTGCAAAGACAACGTCTTTTAGACAACAGAAACTGCATTTTTTGATCTTGTGATATGTTTTTTTTATTTTCTGAAAAAGCCTATTGAAAATTGCAGATAGCAAAATCATTTAGGAAATTATGCATTTGAATTGATGTTCCAATCATGAACATTGTGCTGTTCACTTTCTTCTTTATAAAATCACCTGACAAATTATTGCAATAAAGACTGTGAACAACATGTACCGAGCTGATTTTATTGCATTGTTTATCCTAAAGATGATACGTGTACAAACAGCCATAGTTCCTCAGAACTGGATCAACATAGCTTTGTGTTTGCAATGACTT
This sequence comes from Caprimulgus europaeus, assembly GCA_907165065.1. The sequence continues at coordinate 45,990,029 of OU015527.1, forward strand.
TAGAGGTTGAAATAAGTCTTCAGGATTTTTTCCTGCTTTCTGATTTCTGTTTTTTCATTAAGCTAAGCATTTCCACTTTAGAGACAGAATCTATGTGTTGGATTGAGATACAGTGTTGGTCATGCTATTTTGGTCTTCATCAGAAGGCAAACCAGCCATCATATCCAGAGATAAGCCCTATGATGACATGGGACATTTGACACACATGTTGCTTGCCTGACTGTAGTACAGAGGAGGATAAAGGAAATAAGCAAATAGCAATGCAAAAATGGACAAAGAATAACAAGGAATAAAAGTGCATCTCTACAGGTGGAAGCAGAAGTCTCATGATCACATAAGACTGTAGCCTGGATGTGGAGGGAGGAAACTGGAATGGGCTACCTAGGTAAGTGGTTGAGTCACCATCCCTTGAGGTATTTAAAAGATGGGTAGATGATGTACTCAGAGATAAGGTTTCAGGTCACTGCCATCTACAAACCTTATTCTGGAATGCTTCCTTTTGTTAAAATTTTTTCAAATTCATAAAAATTGTTCACTCATAACATCACTTGGTAAATGTAAAAAAAAAAGAAGGGTCATAGTGTCTTAAAAAAAGACATGAACTCATATAAAAATATTCTTATGTAGGAACAATCAGGGATTGGTTTTGTATATGGAGTTCTGCAAAGTACTGGTGGTACTGATATTAATAGGAATCATGTCATTATAGGAGTTTATCTTTCCAAACATGCATAATTACTAACAACAGGATACTGAGATTTCTGGATGCAGCAGCTCAGATGCTTCTTCACCGATGAGTCACTAAACCTGTAAAAGTTCTTAAGTGCTATTTTAAATCTGGTAATATAGAAGGGGAAAAAAAAATTACGGCATGAAAAGGAAAGCAATCATGTAAAGAAGAAGTCAGTAGGTTAAGACACGCAAGTCAGAAAGCAGAAAGCCATCCATCCATCCATCCATCCCACAACAACAAGAAGTTTAAAAAATATATTAAAAAATCTGGCAGGGTAGTTTTATCAGATTTCCTTTGTGAGATAAATGTAAACCACAAAATAAACAAAGTTGGAAATAATATTTCTATCAATGCAAAGAGGCTTTGGAATAACCTTGAACTAAAGCAGCAGAGCAAGCAACTTAAACAAAATTTTTATGAGTCCTGAGAGGTTTATAAAATGAATTACAGGATGATGTTTCCTGCCACAGGGGGTGTCTTCCATTCATATATCTCTTTTTACCTTTCCCCCTTGTTATAATCATGCAATAAATTTGACAATGGTTTGCTCAAAAGGAAGTGAAAGGTACTTTTGACATGCAAAACCCTCACCAAAGATTATACTCAAATATTCTTAACTTTACTTCAGTCCTATACAGAGTTTTCAGAGATAAACTATAGGATTGGCATTTAGGAAATAATATCTAACACAGAAATGATTGAAAAAAAATGATGTGGAAACTGGCAAGACTTGCTTAAAGCAGATCCCGCTTTATTATACCCCACAGAACTAGACTATTTCTTAAGGAAAAGATAAGAAATAGCAAAGATTGTCCAAGCATATCCAGAGGAAAAAAAAACAACAATAAAATAATTTTAGATTTTTAAGAAGGAGTTAAGGATTGGGGTAAGATAAAGAAGAAGAAATGATTAATAGAGAGGTAAATAATAATAATAAATGCTTGCTTTTCTTTACTGTTGTTTTTTTTTTATCTGCTTCTAACTAATGTCAACATAAAAAAAATCAAGAAGGGATAAATTCTCTGTGATCACAATACTTTGTCATTTTTATTCATGTAATAATTAGGAACAATGTGTTCATAACCATACACCTATACAGAATTTCACGAGAGAAGATAGCTTTTATTTTCTTCAGAGGTCAAGTGAAAGTCAAGGATAAATTCCTCTTCCTCAAGCACATCTCTTAACTGGGATAATGTCAACTTGATGGTGCTCTGTAACCTTTATCAGCCAATGGGCAATGTACTGTACTATAGGACAAACACTTCTGGTTATTATAAGCATTGTCTTTCAGCTAAAATAATATCAAAGATTCACAAGCTGCCTAACTACATCTATAAAAATTACAACAAAAGAAATAAAAATATTTCCCATTAATACTGTTGTTAATGGTAATCTTCTGAATTTTAGTAGGTTAATGAGGGCAAAAAATATTGCAAGTGGCTAATCTCTACTGATATGTGAGGTAATTTTCCATTGCAGATGTTAGCCCATGCTTTAAAAAAATATCCTTTTTCCTTTTTTTTTCCTTTTTTTTTTTTTTTCAATTTTACAATTGGGTTAATACCGAAGTACTAGGTTCCAGGTCATCTGTTCATTGCTTAATGTAACAGACATATGCTTTTGGATTTTTTTTTTTTTTTTTAAATTTAGAATCTGCTTCACTAAGCCACTGGTACGTTCTAACTCCATTTTACCTCTTCTGAAGCTGAAAGATAAGTACTCTTAAAATTTATCTGAAAACACAGATTAGGGATAGATAATTATTATATTCATCTTTATATTACATTTGTGTCCAGCAGTATAGACTCATATTTACTGCTATATGAATTTATGTCTCTATAAAGATACTTAAGGTCAACAAATATAAATATGATTATTTATTTCTACACTTTTAAACTATTAGTTTAACCATTTATGAAACTGAAAATTACTCTGTTCTTTGTAAATTTAATATAACCAACATTAACTGTATGAGGAAACATAAAATCAATGCAATAGCTAAGAACAATTAAGAGTATGTCTTTATGTTACATATCTCAAAGAAACATGAATACCTAAGTACATAGAAATATTCCTCTTCTAACTTTCATCTTTTTCTATTAAAAAAGTACCCCAAGCCTCTCTCTGTTTAAACAGAAGGCTATGACCACACAGCAATATAGGAGATTATATGTGCGGAACACAAGACAGAAAGATATCAACTGTAACTATCACATTACATTTAAATTTCTTATTGGGAATGTAGCTTTAGATGTCAGCACTATATCTTCTAACTAAGAGCAATGGCACACCTTCCCTAGTGACATGTACTTCTTATCACTAAGAAATAACTTCCTTTATCTTCAAAGCTAAAAGCAACAACAGCAACAAAATACAGGAATGTGCCTGTATTTCTGCAATCCTATGTAGTCCAATGTGCATTTTGTATTAATTCTATAAGGAATTTGTTGGAATTTAGTGTGCTTAACCTTATTTTTCACAATAAATTTTAAAGAAAATCCAAGTAAAAAAAAAAACCCACAAACCCACAAACTATACTACCACTAGGGCCTAAAAAGGAAACAAATTAAAAATAAAGTGCCATTTCTGTAGAGAAAACAATGAAGGAGAGGGTCACTTTTGTTAATGAGCTGTTCTTTTAATGATCCACTAATATAACAAGATACATATTTAGTGCTGGTGATACTGTAGTATTCTTATGCATATTCATGATTAAAATATCTTTTTATCTAAATCATTTGCTCCCTGATTCTGGAGTCTGTACTTTATATGTATTTGTTATTTCTACATGCAATGGGTATTAGCACTTCTACCAGTAAGTTAGTACGGAACCGCTGTGATTCCTTTTCCTTATATTGCATCTCCCCTAAAATACTAAGATACTGAAGTCTTCAGTTTGTAGCTGCTGATGAACATGGAATGACAGCTTTTGAGACTGACTAAATTCATTATGTAATCCTGTGATTTTAAGCAATTTATAGTGAGAAAATTATATATCAGACCACACCAGGAATATCACCCTACATGTAGAAAAGACAACAACAAACTGGCTGGAGATGAGGGGAAGCCACCCAGACACTGAGACTGGAGCCCTTGCCCTGCGAGGAGAGGATACAGGACCAAGGCTGGTTCAGCCAGGAGAAGGGATGGCTCTGGGAGCATGCGACAGCATCCCTGGCACTGAGGAGAGAAATGCAGCTGGGCTCTTCACAGCAGTGAACGGAGGGAAGGTGAGGGGAAGCAGCACAAGCTGAAACAAGAGAAGCTCAGGCTGGAGATAAGCCTTTTCCCCAGGAGGACAGCCCAGCAGTGGCACCGGGGACAGAGAAGCTGGGATGTCTCCTGCCTGTGAAGTTTCACACCCCGATTGTGTGAAGGCCTGAGCAGCCCAGTTTGACGCCCCCCTTGCTGAGTCTGCTCTGAGCTGGGACTGGAACATTGACTGTTCCCTACATCTTTCCAATCTATCTCTTTTTATTATTTTCCGTGACTACCTAATTTCCTAATGCCCTTATATCATCATAAAGACTGAGAAAAATATAGAAAATGAAGACTCAGAAGATGCTTCTAAAGAGACCTGAACATGAAGTCAACTGCTAGTATATAATTATTCATATCTACACCAACAAGTGAATGTAAATTGAATAACTATGAACTATCGTAAAGTTAATTTTACAGTCATGAAATCATCTATAAAGGAGTTAACCACACAATTTTTCCTCTTCTATAAATTGTGCAAACTCAGTGGAGCTTCCTAGAGTGGTTTTTCTTCCATTCTGTATGCCAAGGCTGATAACAAAGGACATAGCACAAAATAATTTTGTTAACATGATTTTGCATAGTTTCTCACAGACATTTAAGCACACAGAGGTACTGAAGGAAACTAAATGACTGAGTTATATCTGCATATGATAATAGCAGGAATTCCTGGGAGTATACTGAAATGTGGATTTGGTTACATACAAAATCAAGCAAGCACGTTTGTTAACAAAATTAAAACAGTTTTTTGGAAAAATTAAGTAAATATATGCATAAATCAGCAAAGACATATTCCTACACTGTAAATTAATAATTTTTGTTAAAGTAACAATTTAAATTAATATGCATCTGTCTTCTGAAGTTCAACATAGCTTAAGCTATGCATTAAGCTTAGCAGTTCAGAAAGAAGGGGACAGAATATCTGTCCAATATACAGTATTTTGTCTTTACAATTTTTCTTTCTCCGTCCCTTCATTGCTCTTTTTCATGCAATTTTATCAAAAGCAAAGCACTAATTCATCTTATTGGATTTTGAAAACATGAGAAGCAAGTGGTTTTTAATTAATCATTAAATATTCACTCACTATTATTGACAATACTAGTACCTAAATTCTATTTCAGATTTTAAGCTTCCAACTAATCCATCAGTTTAAGACGCAGAATAAGCTGGTTTGTTTGAAATTTTTAAATTATTTTTTAATTATTTTTTTTTTTTAGGGAGAAGGGGAATGGAGAAATTAAAACATCAGAGAGCTGCTTCTGGAATAAATTACTCCCATATTTTCTTCTCTGTAGTTCAAAACTAAAGAGATAAAAATTTTTACACACATATTCCAAACTCTGTGGATCCAGCTTCCAGTTTCTAAGTAGGCACCAAATATCCAATATACCTTGGAGGTCCTTAGGAATATTTCTTAATATATTTTAAAAGAAACTAATTGATTGTTTTAGACTCATTCATGTAAGTGAGAGTGCTTTGTCAAGATTAATGTAAAAAGGTGAACAATCCTTCTACAAACTACTTTATGACAATTCCAGTTTATATAATAGAGAACTGAAGGCAAAAAACATTTCTCTCTGAGATTGTTCCAGTGCCCACACTATTGCACCTGAGGAAGAAGGAAGAACAAATATCATTGCTACTGAAGGAGATCAGATAAGAATGACACAGAGCAAAAAACTACATGGAACATAAATAAGCTTCCCATTCAAATAGTAATTTCTCTGTAGAATGACAGATAACTAATGCTTTTTGGATAAGACACTGTAGGCATAAAAGGTCATACAAAATGATGCAAATATTCACGACATTTATTTTGAAAGCATACTCCAGCAATAGTCTCTGTGTAGTAGAAAAACTATTACAGTGGGTTATCATTTCAAAGTTGGATATGTATGTCCTATATCTTGTAGCAGAATTTTTCTGATAAACCGTCTGTTTAGATTCTACCAATAATCTTTTGCTGCATGCTTTCCCAAAAGTCTGCAAAAAATCTGGTATGATCAGACTGACAAACATCTTGTTTTAAGGCATAATGGAGTACAGCCAACGTATCTGGATACAGGCCTGCACTACTAATCTGAAAGCTACAAGAAAGGAAGAAAAGACATGGAAAGCATACAAGAATAAAAATGAAGCTGATTTGAATACAGTCTTCAAGTAAGGATTTAATAAGACAATTATGGAATGTTAATTAAAAATGCAAATAGATTAAACACATTCATCATGATTTAACAATTCAGTATGTGTCAACTGATTATTGAAACCACATTGTGCTTAATGGTACTGCAATTGAGGATGAACAATTAAGAATTTATTCTGATTCTGTGGTCATTCATTCATATCTTTTCAAGTAATTACCATTCTAAATCTAGATATTAGGAGCAGAATAAATGCTACAAAAGTATTCTGAAAGCAGCCACTTGATTCTGACCATGTACAGGCTTTAGTTATACAGCCACTTGCTGATTGCTTTATCTGAATATGAAAACATATGAATTTTGTCTATAGGTATGCTTGTGGAAAGTAACTTCTAAAAGTTTATGCTCTTGAATACCATCATTGTAAGCTTTATGGCAGCCATGAGATGAGGTTCACAGCAATATCCTTAAAAAACAAAACAACAACAACAACAACAATAACAACAACAACAACAACAAATGAGACTGAGGGAAAGGGAAACATTTTCTGGCAGTAACAGTGAAGTTCTTAGACCCTAAGCCATTGGTGTAAACTATATACTCATCCACCAGCGCTTTTTGTTGATACTGAAACTGGCACTGCTGATACTGATACTCAACACAGTTCAGGAGCAGGAGTTTCCAGAATCCTTCATTAGTGTCCTAGACCAGAGGCAACTCAATAAACCAGTACAGGATATGAGGGCACACAGGACAGCTATGAAATATGCAGGCATACAGAATTATTTTAGGTCAGAAAATTAAATTTAGACCTGAACCCTTCCAATGATTTTTCAGAAGTATAATTTTTTTAGGAATAATGCCCTGGCATAGCTTCGTGTGACCCAAAAAGGAAAAAGTTTAAGCATTTCTAACATTCTCTAATCCCTCTGCTGTGCTACCTCTCCCTTAGATAGTCAAAGCTCCCTAGGCTGGACTCTCCAGCCTTCATCCTCAGAAGGCAGCCTGGGCCTGTGTGAATAGGGAATGGAAAAAAATAAACCCCCTCTCATTTGAAGTGATGTTGAGAAGCATTGACCAAGGGTGGAGAACTGCTGAAAGAGACTCCATTAGCTGTAAGATATGGTATTAATCTCAAAGTCTCTATATTTAGTGCAACTAAGAAAGCTGTGTACAACTGGGAAGCAAGAGAAGCATTCTTCAAAAGCCTGCAGTCCTAAAGCGTCACAGGTGGTAGTTCAGAAACATCTTTATAACTACTGGAAAAGCAAAACTGAAAGAATAAGCTGTGACTTATTCCTCTACTCTGTTTCAGGCAACTTAGTAGTGAGCATTTGCTAAAATGTCTACATTATTTCAGACTTCTAAGACTCATGTTGCAAACATGGCATCTAGATAGGCGTAGACACATTATAAAGGGGTATGTGTATAACTATATCTGCAATTATCTACATATGACATAAGCATTATGTATACACACAAAAGACAAAACCAACAGAAGTTAATCGGAAGTTCAGACTGGTTACGGAAGTTCAACACAGGTTGCTATGATATTACATTTTTTGCTAGCATGATCCGTTAATATTTATAAAACAGAAAATCAGCAAACATGGGTCTAGCTGTAGAAAAAGGTATTCTTAGTAAAAGATGTAATCTAAGTCCAATAAAATGGAGCAGTTTCCGACAAAATGTTTAAATGAGCTACCTATTTCATAGTCACTAGTTCTTAAAAGACTATAGCTCTTTTCAATCATGCTTTGCCTTCTATAGAATAATTTGAGGTTAAATTCATGACCTCAGTTAGAGGAGGAAGTTTGGAAGACTTCAGGTCAGTATCTTGTCTTCCTTGCTAGAGATCTTTCATACTGTTCTTTCATGTACCTGATGCTTACCCTTCACCCACTGTGCCTTAATTAATAAATTCCATTAAAAATGTTATATAAATTTTGCCAATTATATAAAAAAGAGGAATTGTTCATTTTAATGAGGTTATTATAAAACAGGGGTGTTGAGTGTTTACTTTGAAAAACTACAACTATAGGTATTTTGAGTGTAATAATATAGGTATTTTGAGTGTAATAATGCTTCTTAACTCATTTCCTTCATGAACTATTTACACTACAGTTGCAACTTATAGCTTTAAAAGACCTTTATTAAAATGCACAGAAGCAAGACTGGCACATATAAAAAGCATCTCCATATTGTATTAGTGCAAAATACGCTGCTAGTTATTTGAACTAATCTCACGTAGAGTGGAAACAGTGTAATGAGAAAAGGAGTTTTCAGAACCTCAGTGAAGCAAACAGAAAAGCTATCTAATATGATGGATACTAGGGAAATTTTCAGTTGTAGGGAAGTGGTATCTGGAACACATATGAATAAATTTAATTCTGTTTAAATACTGTGGTAGACCAAACAGCGTTCTGTATCACTACACAAACAACGGCTTCGTTGAGTTTCAATTTGTCATTTTCCTAATGTGGGCAGGGCTAATAATTCAGTCTTTCTAAAAACAGTGTCCCTTCTTCCTGTGTCAACTCCAGCACTAGATACAGTCACAGGGACCTGGATTCAAAGCTCTGGAATGTAATTTTTTTTTTTTTTTTTTCCTGAGCAGCAGTGTCTTGATTGGCTTTCTAACAAAAAAATAAAAATATAGGAACAGTTAGGGATCCAAAACATTCAATGGTCATGCTTCTATTTTTAAAGGCATGTAAATAATATCATTAAGAGGCAATCAGAAAAATAGACAAGAAAGCATTAGAACCTTTTGGTATCTGAGTACTTGTACACATTTAGTATTAAGGCAAGTGAGAAATGACAATGGTCCATCCTATTTTTTGTTTTCCATGATCCACAGATCTCTAAACATATTTTAAACTTTCCCTTGTTAAAGCAGGTGAACCTTTAAGATAAAAACCTTGATCAACTTAGAAAAATTTAGTCTGGAGGAAACAAGCAATATTTTTTTTAAGTATATACACTGTATTTCCCATGGAAACAATTTTCACTGAAGGCACAATAGTAAGTGGATAAGGAGTCATGAACACTGGTTGAATCATAAGACAGAAGTTTAATAATTCTTTACTATTATACATTAAAGAACTTGACAATTATCAGTTGTGAGAAGGGTGCACAAGTCCATGGGACCTGATGGGATGCATCTGTGGGTCCTGAGGGAACTGGCAGATGAAGTTGCAAAACCGCTACCCATCATATTGGAGTCCTGGCAGTCTGGTGAAGTTCCTGCAGACTGGAAAAAAGGGGAACATAACCCCCATTTTTAAAAAGGGTAACAAGGAAGACCTGGGGAACTACAGGCTGGTCAGTCTCACCTCAGTGCCAGGCAAGATCATGGAGCAGATACTCCTAGAAACTATGCTAAGGCACATGGAGAATGAGAAAGTGATTGGTGACAACCAACATGGCTTCACCAGGGGCAAATCGTGCCTGGCCAGTCTGGTGGCCTTTTATGAAAGGGTTACAACATTGGTGGATAAGGCTAAAGCAACTGATGTCATCTCCCTGGACTTGTGCAAGGAGTTTGACACCATCCTGCACGGCATCCTCGTCTCTAAATTGGAAACATGGGGGTTTGATGGATGGACCACTTGGTGGATAAGGAACTGGCTGGATGGTTGTGGTCAACAGCTCAAAGTACGAGTGGAAACTGGTGACGAGTGGTGTCCCTCAAGGGTCAGTATTTGGACTGGTGCTCTTCAACATCTTTGTTGGAGACATGGACAGTGGGATTGAGTGCACCCTCAGCAAGTGTGCCAACAACACCAAGCTCTGTGGTGTGGTTGACACGCTGGAGGGACAGGATGCCATCCAGAGGGACCTTGACAGGCTTGGGAGGTGGGCCTGTGCTAACCTCATGAAGTTCAACAAGGCCAAATGCAAGGTCCTGCACCTGGGTCGGGGCAATCCCAAACATCAATACAGGCTGGGCAATGAGTGGCTTGAGGCCAGCTCCAAAGAGAAGGATTTGGGAGTGGTGGTGGTAGATGAGAAGCTGAACATGAGCCAGAAATGTGCGCTTGCAGTCCAGAAGGCCAACCATATCCTGGGCTGCATCAAGAGAAGTGTGGCAAACAGCTCAAGGAAGGTGATTCTCCCTCTCTACTCTGCTTTCATAAGACCCCACCTGGAGTACTGTGTCCAGTTCTGGGGCCCCAAACACAAGAGAGACATGGACCAGTTAGAACGAGTCCAGAGGAGGCCACGAGGATGATCCGAGGGCTGGAGCACCTCTGCTATGAGGACAGGCTGAGAGAGTTGGGGCTGTTCAGCCTGGAGAAGAGAAGGCTCCGGGAGATCTTATAGCGGCCTTCCAGTACCTGAAGGGAGCCTACAAGAAAGCTGGGGAGGGACTTTTCATAAGGGCAGTTAATGACAGGACAAGGAGAAATGGCTTTAAGTGAAAGAGGGCAGGTTTAGATGAGATATTAGGAAGAAATTCTTCACTGTGAGGGTGGTCAGACAGTGGAACAGGTTGCCCAGAGAAGCTGCGGATGCCCCCTCCCTGGAAGTGTTCAAGGCCAGGTTGGATGAGGCTTTGAGCAACCTGGTCTAGTGGAACGTGTCCCTGTTCATGGCAGGGGGGTTGGAACTGGATGATCTTTAAGGTCCCTTCCAACCATAACCATCTATGATTCTATGATTCTATAACAGTAACACAAAGGATAATGCTACTCAGTAAAATCAGAACACAATTTATCATCCAGTGGCCAAGTGATTCTTCTGAACAGATGAAACTGCTGAGGCAGGTTATATGAAAGAAGAGAATTCTACTATGTGCAGTCAAGTCTCCTTTTACTGAAAAAATTGAAAAGGCTGTTCTCATCTCTAAAGATATGCGATTCTCCCATAGTAATGATATTTAACTTGTGGCCTAGGGCCATCCTATTGTTCTAAAGAAACCAAGTGATTAAGGGTTTGAAAGTGAGCTTCACAAACCATGTTGTGCCATGCCAGGCAGCTGCTAGAGGTGGTCTTTGAGAAGCCTGTGCCCTAATTGTTTCCCACTGCTCTCCTTACCACCAGAGAAAGCCCCAGTTTGACTGGGATCTCTCTGAAAGTATTCTTTTCCAGAGAACTTTAAAACAATTCCTGGTCTCTGGGTGCAAGCAGAAATTCACGCAGCTCTGCTCTACACCTCAAGATATTGCAGTCAATCTCATGGATTTTGCAAGGACAGACTCATGATTTTCAAATAATTGAGTTGGCAGCAACAAACAGAGAACTGTCTTAACTTGCACCAAGGAGATCTGGTCTCTAAAAAAAGCAAATACAAGGTAAGGCTAGTCAGAGAGGAGTCCTTACTATCATCAAAGCATTCTTCTTTATCTGTCATGTCAGCTGTTGCATGGGGCAGGCCCTGTAATTCCTGTGGTCTGATAATTTCCCATGCCTAAGGAGCTCAAACCTGGATCCTGCAGCACCGTTTCATAACAATTTCGAAAGACATGATCTTTAGCTGAGAAGCTTGGAAATTCCTTAGTTAACAGACTGCGTATCCTCTGCTGTTACACATCAAATAATTCAGAGTACAAAGGAAAAAAAAGTATGGCTGAAAAGTAGCATAAATAAAATGTTAATGATATTTAAATTCTGAAAATTATGGCCTCCCTCTGAAATGCATAAGCAATACACTCCAAATACCAGAATCAACTGCTAAACAGGAAAAACAAAAAGTATACACACACATTTCAGATTTTCTTCACTGTATACAGATTGCTTTCATTCTTACTTCATAATGATGTTGACAGATTCTAGTAATAACTTTATCCCAGAATAAGAGCTCAGCACAGAAAACTCTGGATTTTTATCTACATTTTTAAATAATTTCTCAGTACAACAGTTACTTCTTACAGAGTTGCCTCAGGATTAATGAATCCCAAGTAGTATTATCTCTGACTTTCAGGAAAATATAAATAAGAACTTTCAAAAAATTTTAGAATAATCTTTGAACTAGGAATTTCCTTAAGTCTAAGTTTTGTTTTCTCTAAACATTCTAAATACATGGGCCCTATTATATTTTAATTATTTTTTCCTAGTTCTTAAATTATTTTCAGTATTTTTTTCCAGAAAAAGAAAGATAAACAACATAATTTAGGAACTAAGATTTTCATACCTCAGTAGCCTCCTTTGAATAATTTTGTTAGTGTAATCTCAGCTATTGGCTTTGCACAGGAAAGAAAATTATAAAAATTTAACTATTCCTCTGCCTTCTAGTAATTTCCACCCTCCTTGAAGATAATGATCATTAAGCAGATTTGCTGTAGTAACTGGTTACAAAGAACAAAAGCTCTTTTGAGCTCTCCAACTCTTAAGGGGAACTGCAAAGTATTATTATAGCACTATCGCTAACAGCATTAAGGCATAGGCTCAGAGAGCTAAACATATCTGCTCGCTGACTGTGTCCATTCTCTCATTTATACCTTAAGAGGTTTATCTGGCACCTCTGGAAACACAACACATCTCTTCTCCCAAATGGTTATGGAGTTACTTTTCACAGCAGAAATCATTCAGCTTTTTTGGATGCTCTCAGCTACCCATAGAAATATTCACACATGGTCTTTTTTTTTTTTTTTTTTTTTTTTTCAGAGAGAAGACACATTCTTCAGACTGTAATTTCTTAATCTGGATCACCAGCCTGAATTTTCCCAGAAAGCATCAAATCAGCTCATGTCATCACCAGCAGAAAATACAAAGGTTAAAGATTTTTATAAATTATAATTAAGACACTAGCTGCACAGCTTTCATTGAGGCCCTGTGTGCACACTGATTTTGAAAAATTGCAAATAGATAAGTCTACCCTATATTAGTCAGAGGATTCCTAAAAGGAACCAAAGTGGGAGATTTATTGTGGAAGTGTGATAAAAGGAACTGTTTGTGTCTCATCTGTTAGAAATATAACTGTGCAGTAGAACTACTCATTAGATACATCATGATCATAGTGGAAATTACAAGAAAAAAAAGATTAGTCCTATGAATTGAGAAAGATTTGTCCTGAAATAAAGCTTGTGCTTTCTGTTTTGGAAAACCATGCTCTATATCTCTGCTTCTGCAACGTTTTTTGTATCACTCCAGCAAAGCCACTTGTAGCATTTTTTTCTCATATGTTAGTAATCACATACTCTTTGTTCCTGTAGATGTCCTACCTATTATCTTTAACTTCAGTGACAAAGATGCTGAGCACTCATGATAACATCTAAGGTTCACAGTTCCCCTCTGAACTTACTGCTATGTCATGTGAAGTAATTTGAAGAAAATTGATCCTTGTGTCTCAGACAGAACACTCACAAAAAGCAGAGGCTTTTGACGTAAACGTCTGTGAGCCTTTGAGTCTACATCCGTAAAACAGGAACACGATCCCGTCTGTGCCACAGTAATCCAGGAAAACAAATTCAATAATATTTAAGAAATAGAAACTTATAGTAAGTGCCAGAGAAAAGACCTTTTTGAAATTAATGCTTGTCTCTGAAATAAAGTCTGCATAGCACACAGCAAACAAGTCATGAGACCACATATACATTGAAAATATTTCAGGCAAATAACAGAAAAATTACTTCCAGCTCTTCCATAGTACCTGTTCCCTACTGAACCAGTCATGCATAGAAATCATCATGTGCTTCTGAAGTTGAAGATGATATTACAAATAGATTAGGTTGGAATAAATATTCCTTAAATCATACCTAAATAAAGATTGCAAAGTCATTTTTTCTGTGTGATATTCTTTCAGTGCAGCTGTGTTTTCCTACATACATAGCTGCACAGAAAGAAGATCATATAAACGACACAGCATCCTTGTGAAACAATAATGAAAAAGAACACTGTCTTGAAGTCTAATCTATTAATAATTTGCAGAGTACTTTCTGCTTGTGTGAACATAACCACAATGCACTTAGAAACAGGCATAAGACAAACACAACTCAGAAAAACAACAGATCAGTTCACTGGTACCAATAAAATGGTAATAGAATGCTGCTTGTTTCTCTGGATCACAGAGAATTAATGGTTTTAATGAATAACAGTTTCAGCCATACCTCCTTGAAGAGTGGATGGGAGTAGCAGAAGACCATCACTCTCTGTTCAATTAATCTTTATTGTCCTGGCAGTAAAGCAGTTGCTTGATACAATCCTGAATTGCCACAGAATTATCCACAGTGGTAGAACAAAGTGGTTTTGCCTGATCTGAAATCTCTTTTAGCAGTTGTAAAGCACTATGAATAACTTGTCTGAAGGCAGATGAATTAGCGCAAACACAGTGGATTGTTTAATGCCTTCACTCCTTTTGCTAACTGGATTCTTTGACCTGAGCAACAAGACTTACCAAAAGACATCCACCCCATCCACTCCCACCAGTGATAACTGGCTAACATTCACTCATGCACTAAGAAAGGTATCATCTTCAGGCACTGCCCTTTGAGGCTATGAGAAAAAGTTGATTAAAAAGGTAGGACGCATAGCTGTGCCAACACTTAATTTTGCTAGAATAACTTTCCTTTTCTTTTCCTATCCTATAGAGTCTTTATTTCGAATGTTAATCCCTAAAATACATCACCAATTCATAGTGATATCAGAAGCTAATGCACCACCACTTATTTTAAACCACAACGTCTTAGACATCGTAGCGTATCAGCCCTTGAAAATATCAGACCTATAAATTTACTGCAGTTTAAAATCAGCTTGCTTGCTTTATTTCATATCAAAGCATGACTAACCACATCTCCCAAGTTATTTATTTCCACATTCTTTTCATTGAAAACATCAGAAAATTAGCTGCTAAGCAGACATGAAATCTTCCAGACCTGAAACAAATTTATTGTCAAGCATATATAGAGGAGAGTGAAAATACACTTTTCATAAAACTGATTTCCCTGTTACACTCCTTGCTGCATTTTAATTATTATAGCACTATCGCTAACAGCATTAAGGCATAGGCTCAGAAAGCTAAACATATCTGCTCGCTGACTGTGTCCATTCTCTCATTTATACCTTAAGAGGTTTATCTGGTTTATCTTTTTAAAGTATTATTTATTTTTTACGTAACATATGAATTTAACTTTACTCATTCATATTTTCACAAAGATTCCTACCGGATCTTCTGTTTTGTGGTTGTTCAGCAAATCGGATAGGAAATCTTCATGAAGACTTTCTCTACGAATCAATGTAAATTCACGTAGGAAAACTGCTCCTTGATTTTGGTCTCCAAAAACCTAAAAGGAAAACATGATATTAGGAAAAGCAAAATTTTAATTCTGTCATAATTAATCGTGACAGATAAATCAAACTGGAAGATTAAAATGTCCCTTAACGGTCCTTTGCCTTCCATTACTAAACTCATTCTAACTGTTCAGCATTGCTATTAAAGAAAACAAAGACATATATTTAAAGAAAGTCAGTGACTTAATGAATAACTGCCATTCTCATAAGATTCTGTTGTAAAATAAGTTTCTATGTTGTTACTTACAGCTACGGTCTATATAAGGCAGTTAACAGTTAAAATGACTCTTGTGGAACAAACTAATATGTACAGCGTATTTTTACTTTTTGGAACACATCATATTTGTCCAACATTTTGACTGCTCTATCATAACTTAGAGCTTAAAACTTTATGGCCAGAAAAAAAAAAAAATATATATATAAGTACTTTGGCTAGCAGACTTCAATATGCACATGCATTCAAAATAATTTCAACTAATAATTTAAACTTTACACCTATTGTTATCAAGTTTAGGAAGATATAAAAGATACTTCAGAAAGAGGTTATTTCTTCAGTAAGTGTCTAATCAAAACCTATTAAAATGTCCTGGTACTACTCTGGCACTGCTATATTTTTTCAAAATAAATAATGAAATCAAATCCACACCATTCTGCATGCTTCCACATACTTTTTTTCTGTGGCTATCCAAGCCATAGACTGATAATTCTTTTTAGGTATAAAGTAAATTTTAAAAGTCAGAAACTGGTGAAATATCAGGGAGGGTTTTTTACATATGACTTGATGATCTTAAAGGTTTTTTCCAATCAAAACAATACTATGATTCTATATTAATTGCATATAGTGCTTTTTATTAGACTGACTGTAAAGAATTTCACTAGTGAAATATCCATAAAGGTTGTTAACAACCAGAAATACGGAGTATATTATCAACTGGAAATCTAGTTGATTTTTCACTTTTCAACACTATACAACGTGACTTTTAAGGGTGACTTAGCTTGAGAGGATAGTATGCTTTATCAAAACAGCTAAGAAAGAATATTTTGTGCTTTAGTACTTAATAAGAAACTGCAGCTCTAGTATTAATTAGGTAAGTGTAACATTCATAATAATTTATTTATATGAGATACTGACTGTTCTTCCTATAAAGGTATGTGAGATACACGTGCATGGTAATTGCGGAGTTTGGAGTTTCTGGTTACTTTTTTCTGTTTCTCCATCTGAATGACAAGATACTATAATCAGGAATGGCAGATAAGGTATTTCTTCCTCTATTTAAGATAAGCATGGGACTTACAAATAGACTGTCATTGTTACTCACAAGTGCTGTATTACTAAATTAATTTTACCAAGAAGATAGTCCTTGCTCTGCTGCTTTTATTACGGCTATTTATTGTATGCATCCTTCTGCATAGCCAGATAACATAATTATCCTGGCTCTACTTATTCTAGATTATAAGTTCAGAGAAAAACGAGGGCCTGGAAGTACACTGAATGTGATGTGTAGTGTCCAGAGGGAGGATGAAGTTTAGATTTGCCTTGCCACTCCCTACAAGTAGGCTGGTATAGCTGTTTGGGAGGAGGCAGTCCTCCCTGCCAGATGGCAAGCAAAGCCAGGGCAGTTATAATGGGGTTAGTAGAAGGAGATGAGCTAATAAAATTAAAGCGGGGGATGGGAAAATCTTAATATGAAGTGGGTAATAGGAAAATGTAAGAGTCTCAGAACCCAAACTTTATGCTGGTTAACAAAGCAGACTTTTTCTTTGATGTAAGCCTCTTGTCTCTAGTAATAAAATACAAGGCACCTAAATCTTTTGGTTGCTTTGAGCTCTTCCGCTGTAAATTTTAAGTTTTGAAAAGAAAAAAAAAGAAAACACTTTTCATAAAAGGAATGGAGTTTTGGAGTTCTACAAGTAAGGGATTTTAACATTTATACTTCTGGATAACATTGAGAGAGAAACACCCCATGATATTGCTCTTATATTGAATCATGGCAATGGAGAATCCTCAGGGGTGTCAGAGGAAGAAGCATGCATGTGTCCAAAAGAAAAAGAAGCCCTGCTACTGACACATATTCTTTTTTATAACAAAAAATTATGGACAAATAATTATCTTCCAAATAAAAATGCCCCTGAAATAGCTCCTATTTCATAAAAGTGTTTCATCCGAGGAGTGGCAAAAAATGTTCAACAATAAAAGTTATTTCAAGGAAGAAAATCTGTAGTTTTATTTTACTTTTAAGTAACAATCTGTATTTGTGATTTTAAGCACTTAGGGTCAGCAAATGTAATAATAAAATCATGATTAATTAGGTTTTCTTACAATTTTGTGCTTGTAATTTCAGAAGTCAAATAACAGTGTAAAAAAGTCACTTAGTGAGCCACCTTCTTACTTCACTTACTTTGCTCCTATACAAGCATCCCTAGATCTTGCAAAATCTTTTTCTTATAATAGCAGTTAGTTTCCTGTTATTACAATTTCTAACTGGTTATCAAAAAGTAACCAATCCTACTGCAGTACTGTAATCTTCCTAAGTTACGAATAGTTAAAATAAATACTTCATAAAAAATGTATTTGCAGTATCAATAATCTCAATAAAGTATCGCTAACCTTTAAAACTTAAGTATTTACCATGTCAATATCAACATTTTAACTGCTGATAATTACATAGGAGGGAAGTAGATGCCAGAGGCACTACTGAGGAAGAACAGACATACCAAAAGAGTTGAAAAAAGACATTGAGAAACTGAGGAGGAAGGAAGAAGATGAGAAATAAAAAAACCCAAGAAAAGCAGTAAAAAGAGCATCAATTATTTTGTTGATTTTTTTTAACTCAGCAAACCTGAATCATAAAGTCTTGAAAAAAGGAGAGAACTGAAAAGCATGCAGTCATCTAAAAAACTTATTCTCCTCTTGATTCATATCACATACTTTTCTGCTTTGAGCAGTAGTTCCTCTTGGATTCACTGTAATTTATATAGCTTCTGATGAAACAGTAGAGTATGGTCATCCTTACTTAGAGAGCTGGAATCAATCCATTTAAGATGAGTGTCAGTAAATTGGAGTAATATCTGGAAAGACTGTTTTCCATTTTTCAAGTTTCCTGAAAATCTTGGCTACATATACATCATCATTTCATTCTCTCAGTAAATCTGTTATCATTATAACACTGCCACCACATTTCTCAACTCTGTTCCTCCAGTATATGATTACACAAGCTTAGAAAACAGTCTCTAAAAATACGGCAACTGAACCTTTCTTAATCAGTGACTAAACCACATGAAGAAAGACTGGCCTGGCAGAAATCTGACCATTAGTTGCAGTAATCATCTACAGCAACATGCAGCTTTTCAAGAACCTGCAAACAACATTGGAAATGAGATTCTGCTAATGAATACATGAAGATCAACAGCATAGCACCAGTCCCTCAGCATGAGGAAGCTATCTGGGTATTCAGATGCTCAACTGACATTTACAAAGGAGACTTTTATGAAATTGAGGTGAGAAAAAATTCCAGCAAATATCTAAGCAATAATGTTTTTCTAATTTTAGCTCAGTTTCTGTCTCTCTTAGATCAGTATATTAAAAAAAATAAAGTTGTTCCATTAGGTACAGTACTGTGAGTCCTTGGGACAGAAATCTTAAAGAAGCCAGGCAGAGAAATACAGAATTAGAAAATAAAAGGCCTAACACAAACCAGAGGGTGGAAATATGCATCCCAGCCAACAGAATCTAAGTTTTCTTGCACTTGAGTATGGTCCCACTGTGGAAGCAGCTTATTAATTTTACTGTGAGTAGCAATAAAGTAAACTACTAATAATCCTTTGTTAGCAAGGTGTAATAGTGATACTTTGCTGAATTCAGAAATCACAGAAATGACAATACAGGCCAGGAATTTGATGCATGTAATCATGGTACCTTGATAGCACCTTTCTCAGCACAGACATTGAGGGATTCCAAAGTATCTCACTCACAAAGCAGAAATCTATGGCCTCAAATGTTTATAATTAACTATTTGGGCACACCGCAAGTGTAGTTTTAAGGTGACAGTTGCTCAGTCAAAACTTTTTTTATTTTGGATATTCAAACTCCAAAGCACCCAGAAAATTATTAATAACTTCAAAATTTGAGGCAAAAAAATATATACTGGTTTACTAAAAATGCTTCTTCTAACAAAATTATTTTAAAAATCAGGTTCCTTAAGCCTTCTGCTTTTTTTTTTGAGAGGCCTAGAGCATCTTTACGATGATAAGAAGGATTACTTTTCCCTATTAACAGTATTCTTAGGCATGAATGTCTTGAATTTTATGACAGAAACAAATTGGAACATGAAGCATATAACAGAAATTCAGGTATTGAATACCAGAAAGGTAACAATGACAGTTGTAGTGAGGGATGATAAATTAAGAAGCCAAGTTACTCTGCAACATGGTTTTTGGTTTAAACTCCACTCTAAAGGGCATAGCAACTTATGCACGCATTTCAGCTCTGAATTACTCTCAATAAAAACTAACAACAACACCACACTTTATCGCCTGTACACTTCCAAGTGAAAGAGTGCTACATTTTTATATGAGTAACAAGAGCTTTACTGCATCCCTCAGCCCTGCAAAACACAATCACGTAAGAAGGAAAGGCATCCCAGAGACTCACAGGTGTGTCTAAGCATCTGCTAGCTGCCAAATGAACTTGATTAGTACCACTGGTGCCTCAAGCAAATGCTTAAGAAAATCTCATAGGCAGTTGTGAAATAAGAAAATTATTATATTTGCCTTAAATCTTCCATGGTTTTAAGGTGCAGTTTTGATCTCTTTCTTAATTCTCTAAAATGGAATTAGGATGGGTAGAGAGGGGTACACCAGGTCCCGGATTTAGAAGCGATTATAATCTGGCTGCAAATCTGAACTCTGAAAGCTGTTTGTCTTTACCAAAGTCGATTTGAGAACTGAAAATATGCAGAGATTTTACAGCCTAATTCTGCCACTGTTAATCATTCTAAACACTTTTCATTCCCCCATGGAGAGCCAGAAATCTATGCACAATTTAAAATCTATTCTGTATGTTTCCTTCTGGGAATTTCTTGAATATGAGCACACTATGTTTTTAAGAGGAATACATGCAAAATGAGATACTATCCTATTTAATTAAGGGAATCATCCTTCAAATACTATGTTTCTGTATTACACACTAATACCCTGGTCCTTCAGAATTGTTCAAAATTTTCCAAAAAGATTTTCTAGGTCCCCATAAGGAAATACAGGCGTATGTAATCAGAGAGGTTGTGTCAATGCCTCTGTCAAAGGGGTGACAATTTGAAGCCTTTTGTTTTAAACCAAAGACTAGAAGAATCCATGTATAATGTGAATTGAGAGATAAAGTAGATTCTAAAACAAAAAATCGTGGTTTAGACAGAGGTAGCAATACCTCCAACTTAGATTTTTCTTTCTCTTTTACCACCGCATTCTCACACATTGAACTAGGGCTGTGAAGTCGACTGTTCTTCCTCTCTATACAATTTAATTCTGTTTAGATTCAGATCAACTAAATTATTTTCTTGCCAAAGCAACAATAAGAACAAAACAAAAAGCTTTTTTCTTTCATTTTTGTGAGGTCAGACAAGATGATCTGTTTAATTTCTAGGCCTCTGTAACAAAATTAAAGGAAAATGTGGGCTGTTGTAATATATCTGCCACAGGTGAGGAGATTAAGTTCGCAGTGACTCCAAAGCCCAATGAGAAATGTGCTCATGTAGCTCATAGGTAGCTTTCGCGTGAACATCTCCATCACTGGCACGCTGGACAGTCACCTATTAGAGTGGTGTAACTATATGGAAAATATTTAACACCATGTGAGAAAGCAGGAGAAAGCTCAGGTGAGTGCACACAGGACATTCATGCAGTCACAGCAAGTAAAAAGCTTGTAAGAAAGTAGTCAGATTTTCAGAAGGTTCTCTGTGTTTTCCTCTCACCTTGAATTATTACCATTGGAAGAAGTTCAGCATTTCTACTGAAGGTAGAAGAGACTGTTTCAGGTCTAAGTTAACTGCTATTAGGATCCTGCTAGCAGGTTTTCTTCCTAACTTTCCTGCTAGTCTGTTTTGAAGGAAGTTCTCTTTGTTTACAAATAATTTTTTTTGAAGGTAACCCTTAGAGGGCAGATTCCCAGGTTTCCTTGGCATTGATAGTTAGTAGCTATTTCTTGCCTTACAACCCTTACATTATATGGCTTTGACTGTCAGCTCATTAACATTCTTTTAAATCAAAGAAAGGGTTGGCTAGATTTACAAATTAAATAAATCTTAAACTAGAATTTTTCACTACTGCAATATCTTTTGACATCTTAAAATAGGACTGCATGTCTTGGGAAGGATAAGCTATATAACAAACAAACAAATCTTTACCGCTGTGGAAAACAAAATTTTCCTGAGACCTAAATATCAATAATATTGCTTTCTGATTTCAGCCTTTCCAAATGTTAGTAACAGCCTGTCTCTTAGGAAACTGGCTACTGTTTGTAGTGGTTTCGTAGGTTTAGAATTTTTAAAGAGAGAAGGAGGTTCTTATTTGGCTTCTCTAAAGGTAGTCACGACGTGCCTCAAAACACAAACCCGAATAGCAATTTATTTCCCAGGGGAATGTTTTATTCAACGGTGAAATGTTCCCACCAGAAATCTTTTTGCTTGTCTTGAAATATATTTAATCTTTTTTTCTCTTTTCTCCATGCCTTTCCACAGAGACTGAATTCATTATTATCTTAATGGTAATGCCCTGACTTCTTTTAAAGCTCTGTGGAGGAAATGTGGCTTTGTGCTAACTATTTTCAGTTCTTAAACAGCCACAACAGAAGAGTCTGGTTAATGTATTCATTGAAAGAATTATTTAAGCTCCATTTCAATCTCTCATTATAAATGAACAAAAGAAACAAAAAGAGATTTGCACTCAAGAATTACAGCATGAAGTGTCCCTCAAACAAAACCACCAGCTACTAACATCTTGGACAGACATTAGCTATGATGTGGATAAATTTGTAAAGCACACACACGCCTACACTTGACCCACAGTGTACCAACAAGAGAGGAAGCCAATATGGGCCTATTAAATGGAGTGGCAAAAATGCAGAATGCAAAATAACACAGCAATTCTCCTGCTGCCAAGCAACCTTGGCTAAAAAAGAAGGCAGGAAGGGAAATGAAGAACAAGAAAAAAGGACCAAAAAAAAAGAAAAAAAAAGAAGAGCACATTGTGGGGAAAAAAGGTGAAGTCACATAGAAGCAAACAAATCAAAGTTATATAATTCCTTTTAAATCTTGCTGATTAGAACCTTCTTTCTAGCTGTAGTTAACAAAAAAATGCACAGACACTAGCAAGCTTTACGAACAATAGCTGGAATTATACTTACGAACAATATCTGTTTTCTCCTTTACTGGATAAAAAGGAGATATTTAGATGGGTATGACTTGTATGCCTTGAGCAAGTTATTTCTAAAAAATAGATGGTTTGAGCAAGATTGTGTCTGAATTCCAGCTAGATTTTCTTTCCAAAGCATGCCAAACAAATACTGTTGTTCAAAATACTCTAAAGCAGACACACAAATTGCTATACGACCCACAATTAAAGGAAACCAAAACATATAGTCTGGAGAACTCCTTTTGTACCATTTGCTTTGTTGCCTCACGTGGTTGACCACCAACAAGTAAGGAATGGTTAACTCAACTGCCATTTTTCAAAAGATGAGTCAGTTATAAAGCAGTCATAATCAGTATGTGCCATGTGAGAAAGTGGAACAAGTAACAGCTTCAGAAATCACTCTGCAAGCTTCGGTATGTTCATTTACCAATGCACCTTGTCCCTGCCCTGCAATATCCTCCTAAAGGTCAGAACAGACACCAAACTATGCCAAATTGCATGAACAAATAAACGTCTGGGGTTAGTTTGGATTAGCAAGATTAGTCATTTCCAAATGTTATCTAATCAGTAGTACCTTATTTCAAATTATTATTAGCATGAAAGAAAGCAGAAAACAAGACTTATAATTGTTTTGCAACATACATCATAAGTAGCTGTACTTGTACTATCATGATTTTTTGCACCTGGTACTTTTGTGCATGGTAGAAAAAATGCTACTAAGACAACTTTCCTGCAGTAAGGAAATAACAAATGACAAATGTGTACCCAGGAATATAATTAAATTAGACAGTTTAATCTAGACATCAAATAATTTAAAGAAGTCATTATTCTTCATTGAATCCCATTGCTCAGAGGTTTTTATTTCAGCTGAACTACAGAATCCTCTAGGCTTCCTTTTTCAATTTTGACTGAGTTTTGGAAGAGAACACTGGCAAATTCTCCAGAATTGCTTCATCAATCTTCCTGGGCACTCTGAGCACAATATTTTCCTCATGAAAATAAAATTTCATCATGATAACTTCACATTTTTATCAGAACTTGAATCTTGGGTTTACATGACCAAGAATCAAGGAACACCAAGGAACTTTTAAGCAAAGGAATGCAACTACTCATTCTGCCTTTTTTTTTATTGTTAAACTTCCTTATGTTACAGAATAATGAACGCTGTAGAAAAGTCATTGAGCTGACATTATGGACTTTGGCTCAAATCCTAGTTACTCAGAGCTCAAGAACTGGTGGTAGAAGGTCCTGTTTATTTTATTGTATCTCTGTCATATTAATGCAAAATAAGGCAATTATCACAACATAACTTTTCACAAGGTGAGGTTGTTCACACAAATCATAGCTTGTTCATTACAGTCTTGTCATATTGTTGAATCTCTGACCGTCTCTCTGCTTTATTAGGGACTAGAACTTCAGGAATGTCCTGTCAGACCACTGATGGCTATTTATTACATGTACACTCTTTTCAGCTAACCAAATCATAAAAGTATTTACAGGAAGCCAGATAGTGCAAATGGCCAACAGAGACATTAGAAAGCAGTAGTAACACTATCTTTATGACCTGCAAGTCAATCAGATAGGTTTCAGTTACCACATTTCCCCATAATAAAGCAATGCAAATTCTATTCAGTCTAGGTAAATAAGATTTTTCTTGGCTGGGTAGCTGAACTACCATTGTTTCCATCAATACAATAATCAGCTTTGTTGTGTTTTGTGATGAGATTCATAAGCTTTTGTTACAGCTTGCACACTGCTGAAATAGAAGCCAGGATTTTCTCATATTTAAGAAATATGAAGACATTTGGTAAGAAAAGTATCAGAATTATTAGCTTCATGTCATGAGATTTTGTGTAATCTTTCCACTGTGATTGTCCTTGTATTAGAAGACTTGATTCATAGACTCTGAGGAATCTTTTTCTTCATATTGGATTTTATGTCCTGTATTTTTGTTTAAAAATACTTTTGATGAGATTCTTAATGCTTTATGCCAAGGGTAAGACTGGTTTTAATAACTTTAGAGTCCTTTTAATTCTGAACAGCATGTGCATGTAGGAGCTGTATATATATACTTATAGCCTTGTATTTATAGGGTTGGAGGTTTCCTTTTTTATCTCTCCATATTTAGTATACCAAACTTCTGACACATGTGTTATCAATGAAGTCAGTTAGGTCAGAGTCTTGCAATCAGAATTTCTAACTTCTCTCAGATCTTTACGCTCTAAATAATGAGCTGAATTGTTTCTGGAGATGATGATAGCAGGGCTGAGTATTTGACACAAACTAGCAAGTAACAGACCAGATATCCAGCTGGAGTAAATTAGCACAGCTTCATTTAAGCTATTGATTTATACCAGTTGAAGAATTATACCTGCTTTAACAAAAATACTTTTATTTTTTTAATGAAAGCAGGACTTTCTAATTATTCAGTAATCTTTCCATAAATCTTTCTGGCTGTACTGTTTAGCAAGATACTCTATCTCTAATTAACTTTTCAGCATCCATTTGAGTCCCTATTGTCCAAGTGTGGTGGGGCAGTGATGCAGCAGCTACCCAATGCTATGAGCTGGTTCATCCAGCCAGAGAATATCTTTCCCACACCCTTCCCAGCTCATGATAAACCCCACTGCCTCTCCTGAGCACAAATGAGGTCCCCTTCACTGCATATGTTATGGGGTGTCTCCCTATCTGGGCATATTACAGAGTACCCCTTTTACACTGGGATGTGTCCCTACAGTCATTAATGAGAGAATATCCTAGAACTTG
Organism: Caprimulgus europaeus; assembly: GCA_907165065.1. Next base: position 46,015,566 of record OU015527.1, read on the forward strand.
ACTCATACACCTTTTGTGACAGTTATTTGAAGCTTGTGTTAGATGTACCTCTTAGTCTCATCAGATGATGTTTCGCAGCACTTTCAGAGTTTCATAGTATTGAAGGCCAGAGGCCACATCCATTATCAGGTCATACAGTTTTAGATATATAATTCCTACGCTAAGCCTTCATCGTACTCTGCACTACTCATCAATAACTTTTGCATGAAACAAAATACATCTTTTAGAAGAAGCCTCCAGCCTCAAAATGCATGTAAGCACTTCATGACTAGGGAGCATGAAATAATATCCTCTACTAGAATAAATACATTGTACAAGAGAGTCATTACACCTGAATTCCCTCCCAAAATGCTTCTCAGTGCAGTTTGTCATATCTTTCTGTTTAAAACATAGTACAGCTTAACTAAAAAGAAAATTGTGGTATATGTGAGTGAACGATAAAACAACTATAGAAAGTATAGCATCCAGCAGCTACTCAGAGCTGCAAGAAGGTAACTGCAAGTATTTAAGGTTTAAGCATAGACAGAATCAAGCAGCCCAAGGAGTTTGCACTGAGGCAGACAAAACAGAGAATCAACCAGCCTCACAGTAAGCTCCCAAATCAAAGAATCACAGAATGCTTTGGAAGGGACCTTAAAGATCACCTAGTTCCAACCCCCTGCCATAGGCAGGGAGACCTTCCACTAGATCGGGTTGCTCAAAGCCTCATCCAGCCTGGCCTTGAAAACTTCCAGGGAGGGGGCAGCCACAACTTCTCTGCCATGAGGTTGCTCATGGTTGCTCATGGTTTCTCTGCCACAACTTGCTTGGTTTCAAGGAATTTGAAATTGACTCTTTCCCAGACTGAAGCTACTGGCATTGATATGGCATCCACGTAAAAAAAGGAAAATTTATCCTGTCTGTTCAGTGCTTGAGTCATATCCCAGAGTAAAATACCTTGATCTGGGATTCTAAAAGATAATTTTTACTTTCAACTCTTTCCTGTTTATCACAACCCAGAGCAAAATCTAACACTCCTTGCAGGGATTAACTCTAAAAGAAACAAAAGGTGCACAGGAGTTTCCAGCTTAAAAGTGCACAACTCATAAAAAACCCAGATGGAAAGATCCTTCCAGTTCAACTAAACCTCTTGGCAGCTTTAACAAGCAGGCCTTACTGCTGCACTTTTTAGACAAACCACCATTTAAATACCTTAATTCTGGATTTTTTAGTAGTTTTAGGGAATACCCTACTAGTGCACACGTAACTGACATCCTGACAAACGTAGTGTCTTATTTCCTCAATATTGTGGGTCTATCAGCTCAGAATTCAGATGCTACTGTCCAATCCTCCAAGGAGCCCAGAAGCTGTACAGCTGAAACAGAGTGGTGTTGTGATCACACTCTCCAGAGATGGAAAAAACAAAGATAACTGAGCTGTGAAACTCACTAGCAAAGGATGAGCTTGTACAGTAAGACTGAAATTGAAATAGATTAGAACAGAATCAGATATGTAAGTTAATATGAACAGTATACAGAGTTACCAGAATGAATGATAACATACACTGAAATGTGTAGTACCCATTAGGGTTCAGGGAACAACAAAATCAGAGACATCTGTATGTTCCATTCAAAAAAGCCAGATTATACTATGTCTGCTCCCTGTGTTTGTACTTTTGACCGTAGTCACTCATTTCTCAAGCTGGATATGTACCTCAGGACCAGCTGGGCACCAGTCTGATTCAGGCTGTCAGTGCTAGCCTACTAGAAAATAAGCTTTTGACGATATCTGATATTCCTGTTGCAATACATTCTATAGAGTTTATTTTGTACTTTGCTGGACCTTTTTTTTGTACTGGACCTTTTTTCATATAAAAATGAGTGATTGTCTCTCCACAACTATCTGGTACATCAACAAGAAGTTCTGAACCTCAAGTAGATAAATTTTTGTGTTTTAATTTGTGAGCTTTACAGTTATATTAGTAACACAAGGAAACAGAAACTGGACTGACTTTATTCAGAAATAAGTTTTTATGCAGAATATCTTCCTTTAGGAATGTAACAAAGTAATGTATTCGTGATCTTCATCACAAAAGCCTCCACCACTAAAGCAGAAGTGGATGAAACCATGAAGTTAAAGGCTCCTGGATTTTCAAATTTAAGTTTTAAACTGGAAGAACATGGTCTGTTAACAGGTGCAGTAAATACTTTTCCATACTTGTTTATTCACACTCAGCTGTAGACCTCCTGAAGATACCTGTCAAATAACTTATGCTGTACATGCATATCAACATTCAGTGCCGATTTGTAGTACAATATATGGCACAAACAACAGTATACAAAACATGATAATGTCTCCTGCCCAGAACCCAGATACAGGCCATTATAAGGAGTGAAGGAAAGATACTCTCAAATCTCCAACAGAGCACGCTGACTCACAGTATATTCAGAGAAAAGTTGGAAAGAAAAATGAGCTGCTGTTTCAACAGCTGTGAAACAGCCATCATGACAAAAAGAACAAAAATGTCTTTAAATGTCACATGCTTTATGCCACTGGATTTAATCATGCCAAGCCATCATGATTCTGGAAGACAGCATCAAGGTACAGTATCCAGGAAAAAATGTAGGAACCCACTTTTTGTTAACAATCACTAAGACTATTTAAAACTAACTTTAGAGTCTGTTGACAGGCTGAAATATGATTTATTACCTGTCCTGATACCTTTAGTAGTGAAGCAAACCCTCTGAGCAGAACTCGCTTTTTCTTACACAGTCTGTGATTCTTCTTACATCTCAAGAATGGAAAGAGGACTGAGTTTTCTGGCTCCCACGAGACAGTTTCTTACCCTCTTCTCATTGTCTTCAAGTCCAGGCAGAAAACTACTATGGACATCTTGAATGTCTACAGCCGACAGAAAACTGAAATGCTTCCCAAAGAAATTTAGGCTTACCTCCTGTAGTGATTTCATTCACAGGCACTTCTTGATGAAGGAATTTAAATTCCATGTAAAAAATTCCTAGGATTAAGAAGTTTTGTGCTACTACATTTACACTCCAGAAAATGGCAGATGATGTTATGAATGGCAATGAAAAATTTTGTAAGAGATAATATACTCCAAATCTTAAGAGCAGCAAATTGAGACACTATGCATAATAGCTGCCAAAGAGCTCTCATTACATCTTTAGTCTAATGCCACTATCATCCACCTCCTTTGCACTTTGGTAACACACAGCAGAAAGAAAAGCAGGAAAAATGAACCCTCTCACAATGGTAAGGGAAATGATGGGTGAGAAAACATGGCTAAACAATTCTTACAGGAGTTCTTCCGGTCTCAGAATCCATAACTTTTAAACAGATCAGAAGTCAGAAAACACAACTAATTCAAGTGAAGTTACTACATGTATCTAAGAAATTTCCACCAGTACATTTCTACATTTTTTTCAAACACAAGAAAGATAAATAGAATCTATGTATTCAGAAAAGCAGTGTTTGCTTTATGATGTAGGTACCATATAGTGTGACAACAAGGAAAAAGAGCGACAGGAAGGCAGTAAGAGGAAGTAAACATAGTATTATTTGATTATATTGTTACAGTCAAAAGATTTGGAAAAGAATGATACAACATGGATCACACTGAACTAAAAATAACTGTATTTCAGTGGTAGAAAATGAATAACAAGCAACGCTAATGAAAAATTTTGATTCACTGTCTTGATGACATCAGAAAAGAGTTCTTTAAAGGTCTAATACACCACACTGTTCTTCTCATTTGGCTTGAATGATACACACAATATTATTTGTTTAAAAATGTATCTCTTTACACTCTGTTGCTGATTTCCCAGCTTGAAATCTTCTTACTTTTATAGATGTTTATGGCTTCTACTTTGTTAGTAAACTTAAAAGAAACAAAGTCATCTGACATGAGGTACACACAGCTGCTTCCCACCCAAACTGGTGCTATGCTAATAATATCTTTAATTAATATTCTTCACAAATGTTTATCATAAAAGCTGTAGATAAAACAGAGAGTAGGCAGCGAATTTACAAGAGACCACTTACTATGTTCAAAATTGCTCCCAGTTTTTACTCATCTGCTCATTTAATAGAAGAACCATTTTTTCCCCCTTAATAAAATCCAGTGCAAAACTTAATTTATATGAAAGTTACTGACTGATTCAAAGGGTTGATAAAAGCTTAATTTTTACATTGCCTATTGAAATGCAGTTTACTGGTAGCTATAACAGCTGAGCAAACACTCAAAATATATTCTCTAAAATAAATTAAGTCAATTTGATTTTATATACTCACAATCCTATTTATTCTTACTCTACTACCATTCGCACCAGCACTTAATTGTTATTTAAAGTTAAATAATAAAAAAACTTTCTATAAATTTCCAGTAGCCATGTATGGGCTTTTGCTTTCTTCTTCCGAGTAAGTTCAACTTAGTTTGTTAACAAACTTTAATAATGTCTAAATATAGATCAGTCAAACCTTGAATTCTGTCTCGTTCCTCAATACCTTATAAATCAGTAAATCAAGACACAAAATCACCAAGTGTGGGACTTGCTTGTGTTAAAAAGTTAAGAAGCTGGATGACATTCTGTGAACATATCTACATATGGCTAACCTGCAGACAGATAGATAAACAGATTTAATTAATCAGTTACTGCACAAAAACTTGCTCAACCATGACAGTTTCTAAAATACAAATAAGCAACTTCTGTGAAATTAAGTAATTGTCTCACTGGAGTTTCTGAAAAACAGGAGTACTTATAAAAAATACCTTGACATTTGGTTCATTGGTACGACTAAGGCTCAGTGGGACCAGAGATAGAGCAGTATAGAATCACAGAATCATAGAATGGTTTGGGTTGGAGGGACCTTAAAGATCATCCAGTTCCAACCCCCCTGCCATGAGCACGGACACCTTCCACTAGACCAGGTTGCTCAAAGCCTCATCCAGCCTGGCCTTGAACACTTCCAGGGAGGGGGCAGCCACAACTTCTCTGGGCAACCTGTTCCAGTGTCTCACCACCCTCACAGTGAAGAATTTCTTCCTAATATCTCATCTAAACCTCCCCTCTTACAGCTAAAAGACATTTCCCCTTGTTCTGTCATTAAGTACCCTTACAAAAAGTCCCTCCCCAGCCTTCCTGTAGCCCCTCCAGGTACTGGAAGGCCGCTATAAGATCTCCCCGGAGCCTTCTCTTCTCCAGGCTGAACAACCCCAACTCTCTCAGCCTGTCCTCATAGCAGAGGTGCTCCAGCCCTCGGATCATCCTCGTGGCCTCCTCTGGACTCATTCTAACTGGTCCATGTCTCTCTTGTGTTGGGGGCCCCAGAACTGGACACAGTACTCCAGGTGGGGTCTTACGAAAGCAGAGTAGAGGGGGAGAATCATCTTCCTCAACCTGCTGGCCATGCTTCTCTTGATGCAGCCCAGGATATGGTTGGCCTTCTGGACTGCAAGCGCACATTGCCAGCTCATGTTCAGCTTCTCATCCACCACCACCACTCCCAAGTCCTTCTCTTTGGAGCTGGTCTCAAGCCACTCATTGCCCAGCCTGTAGTGATGTTTGGGATTGCCCTGAGCCAGATGCAGGACCTTGCATTTGGCCTTGTTGACCTTCATGAGGTTTGCACAGGCCCACCTCTCAAGCCTGTCAAGGTCCCTCTGGATGGCATCCTGTCCCTCCAGCGTGTCAACCACACCACAGAGCTTGGTGTTGTTGGCACACTTGCTGAGGGTGCACTCAATCCCACTGTCCATGTCTCCAACAAGGATGCTGAATAGCACTGGTCCCAGTACCAACCCTTGAGGGACACCACTCGTCACTGGTTTCCACTCGGACATTGAGCTGTTGACCACAACTCTTTGAGTGCGACCATCCAGCCAGTTCCTTATCCACTGAGTGGTCCATCCATCAAACCCCCATGTTTCCAATTTAGAGATAAGGATGTCATGCAGTACTTCATCACACAGCTCATTTGTTTAGATACTTCTATGATTCACAGATAAAGCAAATGTTCAAATGAGTATAGTAGCATTAGACCTCACTATTTTGCATTTTTAACTATTACAGAATAAAGCCACCTTCACTCTTTATGATAAGTATGAGGAGTTTTACACTAAAACATCATTAATATAAGCTTAAGTAGAAAAGTGGCCATGGAAGTCATCTAAAGCTGTCTATTCCATACATAAATATATCTGCCCAAATAGAAAATCCAGACATGATATGGAAATTAATATACACCCTAGATTTTAATTGTCCTCTTGTATTTCTGTATATTATTAGGTATTGTGACCTTTCTTATTTTTTGAAGTTGTTCATACTTTGTGCAGCACAATGCATAACCTACAGACATTTGCTTCTGTCTCATTTGAGTGTATGTCGTGCTAAAGATAGAAACTAATTTCATTTCAGTTGGAAATCAGATAATTGAAAAAACAGTTATTGTCTTGACACATAAAGCTATGTTTCACACTTCTATTTTAGTATCAGATGGGGGTTATTCTGAAAAAGCTTCCCTATGTTAGTGCTGGTGGCAAAACAAACAAACAAATAAACAAAAAAATTAAAATTAAATATAAAAATCAACCTGTGTGTACTATGTTGATGATGAGACTAAATGGTCCTGGAAACTCCTAGTTCTATTTTCATATGTAGGAAAAATTATTCACACAGCAGAAAAAAAATATTTCTTTTTCAACACCTATTATGGGGCACTTCCTTCTTTTGATAAATGTACCACAGCATATAAGCCACATTTATTTGAGGAAAAAATGGCAAAAAACCCCTCCGTCTTTTACTAGAAATGAGGCCTTGAAATTGCCTTGCTTCAGACATACTTTTTTTCTTCTTCAGGTAAAAGTTTTAATCTGACAGAAGCAGAGTCACTTCAAATGTACAGTATATTACATATTTCTTTATTTTATGGTTCATTTTGAAGACTAAACTCAGAAAAATTTTGGCAAACTTTAAAAAAGGATTATTTAAGGATAATTTAAAAAAATGTTGGCATGCTTTGGTCATCTTATTCAGCACATGAGTATTAATGGTACCTCTTTATAATCCCTAAAATGTATTCCTATGAAATATTTTTATCTAAATCATAGCAGGAATTTACAGGATATCATGAACTAGCGAAATCAACACTTGACTCATCTCAGATTATCATCAGTCTTCTCTACAGTATGTATTTTCTCAGCTCTTACACCCTCTCAGCCATCTGTGAGTGATCTTCCAGGATTTAGCAGAACTGAAGAGAGGCCTTTTCCTATAACTTTAATTTTACAAAATGGGAAATGCAATAACTAGGCTATATTCATATTATTGAAATAATGGAAGAAACAGGTGTTTTCCAATAAGAACATAGTTCCCAGTTGCACTGCTCCATTAAATAGATTTCCCTAATTCTCTCTTGCCTGATAGTAACCCAGTTCCAGAGCTGTTCTATTTATTCATGTGACAGCAGGAAAAGTTTTAAAGATTGTTCAACTGTTTCCTTAATATTTAGTTCTCAAGAAAATGGATCACTTCAGTTTTATTCAAATAATTTTATCTATATTAATGTAGGACTTAAATAATCTAAACATCACAATGTGTGGATAATAAAGAAGCAACTAAAGGTCACTGGTTTGATAAACTTTTTTATGGGCTTGTAAATTGCTTCAGAAAAATAAATTTGTGCCTCCACCTACAAAAAGCTTCATATTCCTAAAACCAAAACCACAAATGGTTTTGAAGTTGCTCGGTTACTTGGTTTCCTACTTTTCCCATCAGTTTAATTTGCCCACAAAGAGAAAAGTGCTAAAACTCCATTAAAGCAGACCAACTGCTCTCACAGCTATCTCAGATCAAGAAAGGGAAAGAAATACTTGCAGTCTTACTGTAAATTTTCAAGCAATTCCCAGCTAAATTTTGCAGATTCTCGTGGCTCAGATGGAATTTGAGATAAAAGTTAGAAATCTTTAAGGATTTAGGCAAACTAAATCTTGAATCCATTATCTTCCAAGATTTTCTCCTTACCCACATAACATACTCAACCAGGGCTTATTGAATGCAGAGAATGTAGCTTTTTCTAGAATTAACTTCCTAGATAAAATACAGACAGAGGCTGCATTAATTTTATCTTCAGTGCTATTTTAATTTTCTTTTCGAAACAGGCTTATTTAACTAAGTCCTGTCTAAGATTGTCTAATATACAGAAAACTGCTATGAATGTGGTTGAAAAAAATAAACTGAAGCCTATATAAACTAAACCCATCTATTTTATTTCAAGCTATTACCTTTCACGTTTTACTTCATACGAAGCACATTTGAATTATTTTTTTTTTTTTTAACGTGATCTATGGATTTCCTTTCTCTATTTAATTTGCAAATATAATTCCAACAAAATAAATGAGGAAATTAAGTCACAGAAGTAGTTACTAATGGATAAAATTTTGTAGATGTCCAGTTTGGTAGCCATTTTCAAAAGTAAAGTAGGTAGATAGATCTTAGTCCACTACCAAAAGAAATGGGCACAGATTATTAAGTACTTGCATCACTTTTAAAGATAGGACATAAGTGCAGCTGCTATTAGTTATCTTTCAAATAAGATGACAGATTAGATGCCTTTCAGTACATTTGGAATTTTCAAAGCCTGTTTTCTTTTCATAGTCATAAAGATCTCTGTGGAATAGAAAATTTCAAAGTTGGATTAAAATATTAAAAGCAGTTTTACTGTCATGAAAAATCATCTGTATAAAGAAATCTATGCAAAACTATATATTAGTAATTAAGATCAGGCTACCAATCATATGTAGTTATCCTGCCTGCCTAACACCTCCTATTTGCCCTTCATTCTAGGTAATGCACTGATGCTGAAAAATCTTGAGAGACCCTGCCTCAGGTTAAAAAATCTTTTCCCCTGGAGAATTTCTTTGTTTCTGTATTAGGAGGTCATTACATCAGATTAACTGTGATTGTGGATAAATGCCACTCAGAAGTGGTTTGACTTTTCAACAGCTTTTGTATTACTGTATTGAATACTCCTTTACTTGCAGGGAATTAACAAATAGTTTTTGCTGGACTGACATCTAACAGCAAGCCATTGTTTAGCTACTTTTTGTTTGATCAGTCATTCATTTTCTAATCTGAAAGTAAAACCACATTCTAACTGAGGGCAGCCTGGCAGATCACATCATAGAAGCAGATTTCAAATCAGCAAGGGAAAGAAAGGAAGCGTTTGCTCACCACAGTGCACATCACACCTTTCGAGAGCTAAAGTATAAAACATGGATGATAAGAAGCAGAGACATGCAGTCATCTTTTAATAAGAACCAAAAGGATGTAATGCAAGAAGAATGGGAATTAATCTTCAGCACTTTTCCTCAAGCATTCTGCATAAAGAAAGTTATCTTTTTAGGTAATTTACTAACCCAGTAGTACAAAAGGAAAAAACCCAAAACAAAAAAAAACACTGTTGCCAAAAGGACAATATAATTGCAAAACGGCAAGGAGATGCTTGTTGTAATCCATCCTCATTTCCCTGAATTTCTGCTATAGGGATCTCAAACATTGGGTCCCTGAGGAGGAAAAGATGCCAACTGTGCTCCTCTTGAGCAGCCTCTAGCCATTAATTCATGAAGTGTCAAGGAAAGGCCGCCTGTTCGCCGCATCCCTCTGGCTGGCTGTCCGCAGCAGTGGGTGGTGACTAGTGGGATGATGTAACCCAAAGTGGCCGTCGGCAGTAGGTCATGGTTCATCTGCTTCCACTAAGGAATTGCAGCTGTGCAATCTAGAGCCGTTACTCAGGAGAAGACTGGCCACATGCATGAAAGCATCCTGTAGCTGTTACTTCTATCTTCCCCAAAGAGGACACAGGAAAGGAGGAGATTACAGAGAACCACAATGGGTCACCAGTATGGCCAACATCCAGCCTCAATGAGACAAGGGCCATTAAACAAAGTAATCCCGAAGTATTAAGACATGTAAGTGAAAACTTAAGGAATATAAGTGTTAAAAAAAACCAAAAACTTGAAAATGCTGTTCAAAGTCTCCAGTTTTCAGGTAACAATCCATTTTCAGAGCAGCAATACAAACAGATTACACTGTAAAATCAAGCATAAAGTCTGTAAAAAGGGGCAATGTTAGTCCTTCAAAAGAAAGGGCTAGCAATTAAGAAAAACAAGATATCATCAAGCAAATGGAAAAGATGCCTGAAAATAATGTTAGAAAATCTTTGGCTAGCTCCCCTCATTTCACAGGAAAGCTAGTGGTTTTCTCATTTCAGCATGTCCCCTTTGTCTCTCATTCTCCTGATGGACATCCAAGCCAAGATCAAGCCAATAATTTTTTCAAGAACAAATATAAACTAAGGAAAAGTCAATTAAATTTGAAAGGAAAATATAAACTCATGCTTTCTTTTGCCCTAGATCTAATCACTCCTTTTCATCCCTTTCTCCCTCTGAATTTAAGACTACTTCTCCTACACCTTTGTATCTCCACTCTGAAGGTTAACAGTGATGTCTCTTTACTAAATGCAACTATCTGTGCCTCTCATTTTTCTGATTCTCATCAGTGCAGATTCTTATCGTTGATTCTAATGTTCTCCACATCCTTTAGTTCATTTGGAAATAAAAAGGCAAGACACTCTAAAACCCAGCGCTACTAAAAATCTTGAGAAAGTTGGCATTTTTTCCTCCTCCTCAACAGTGTAATAGTAATACAGCTTCAACAAATTCTTGCTCAGTTGTAAACTTCAGCATGCAGGAAAGTTCCCTCATTATATGCAAAACTCTCTCTTCTTTGAATGGTTATCTGTTGAAAGTTAATTATGTTTGAATACTTTGCAAAATGAACTAATGGAAAAAATTACAGCTGACAAGAAATACAGCAGGAAACTAGATGAAGTTGCAGATAGGATAGAGGAAGTTGCACAGAAAATGAGATTTCAGAAACCTGCACAACACAAGGGTAGCGTAGCAAGAGCTACAGCACTCAGCTAATAGCTGAAATATAAGGATGTAATTCAAGTTTGTCCTGTAAGTACCAATTAGTCTACTATCAGTGATGTACCTGTGTGTGCAGGTAGTAAACTTAAGTAATGAATTACCTGCATGATCCAGGAACTCACCAGATAGCTGTCTGCATATGTGAGAAAATGGATTGATTTGAAACTGAGTTGACTACAACCAAGGTGATTCATTGAAATCCTAGCCATCTTCAAAACAAAGCGTCTGATTACTTGGTTGAGGAGGGAGGGCTTCTGGAGGTAATTTCTGACTGTCTTGAAGATGCCTCCAGAAAGGTGGTCAAAGTACGTTGACCAATTTTCAATATGGTGATTAACATCCTGGGTGGAGAAATCTCACCCTTCCTCACAGATACTTGCTAGGAGATTCCTCTGCAGAACTGAATAAAGAGTGCAGAAATATGACAGTTATAGTCAGTAAAAACTCTTCCTTCAGTGGCAGACGTGGTCATTTACAAGAGTCCTTTGTACATGGTTAATACGGTTAGGAGATATTTTTTATGTAATCCAAGCCAACCAATAATGAAGGAGTGTGCATGTTCTGGAGTGGTCACACAGAATCAGCTGAGTGTAAAAATTGGTTCAGAGACTTTCACCCAATTCTACTGAAGACATCAAGGACACTTGCTATCACTATTTGGACAGTAACCAATCATTCTGTCTGAAAGAACTCATAAGAGCTCTATCCTATGCCAAGACCCAAATAAATTGGGGCTTTTCTTTTTTTTTTTTTTAACAAACTTTCCGCTTATGAGTGGCTGTGTAATAGCAAGGCACGAGCTAAAGAAAGTGCCTCTAGAACTATGTAGCACAGTCAGAGGCAACACAAGAAGCAAGCTGCTTCTTGAAATGTATTTCACAAATATATATATTTCATGGGCAAAAGGAAAGATCTGACTTTCAAATCAGTAACAAAAAAAGAAAGAACAGGTGGAATGGAATGGAATGGAATGGAATGGAATGGAACGGAACGGAACGGAACGGAACGGAACGGAACGGAATGGAATGGAATGGAATGGAATGGAATGGAATGGAATGGAATGGAATGGAATGGAATGGAATGGACAATTCAGTTGGAAGGGATCTACAATTATTATCTAATCCAACTGCCTAAATAACTAGATAACTCAGGGCCTTTGCAAAGAGGGTCCATGCTTGACTCCAAAGAGATCAACTGCAGAATATCCATCTATCTGCCAAAATAATGCTAAAAAGTGCACTCTAAATGCTGAAAAGTATCCTAAAGTGGTGATTGAGGGAGACTGCAATTGATTAACCTAAGCCATCCGTGAGGAAGAATGTTTCTAGTCAAATTATAAATCTACCATGTTGGGGAAGAAGTTTCACAGAAACAGACATTCAAGTGACTCGTAGTGGAATCCTTTTACTTATTAGAAAAACTGAACTACATAATGACAAAAGTCAAGAACTGGTGCTCTGCCAGAAGGCAGAAATGCAAAAAGGACTCCGAATGTATGTATTCCAAAAATGTAAAATAACAGGTCAGTATCAGTGGGAGGCTGAAGAGAGGTAAACATAGCTAGAAGAAAGGCTTGTTTTCCTACCTCTATGTCACAGAACATAGAAAATAAGGTAAATTACAATACAAAAGTAGATTTTAAAAATCCATGGAAAAGTTAGAAAAACCACAAAAATGCCAGAAAACACCAGTAACTGGAGAGCAAGAGTAAAGAGTGAAACACAGAAGGTGAAAAAGATGACAAACTTGACTTGGAAAATGAATTAAATCAATAAGAAATAAGCAAAATTTTCACAGAATTAAGCAAGAAGGCTGATCAACACACTGAATGTTGAGTGACATATATAAGATGTAAAGCTAAGTGAAAAAAAAACCCAAAAAGATATGAATACAGGTCCTGTGAGGAAAGAGTTGTTCAAGAGTGGAAATAAAACTGTTGGGTAAGCATCCATGTATTTAAAACTTATCTAGGAGAAAAGTATACTGAGAAATAATTATTAAAAAATAATATTCTAATAGGACTGTAGAGTAAGTCTGCCAGTCACAACTACTGTCCCATTTGGATATAGTAAAAAATCTCAGTATTATTATTGGAGAGGAAACTACTGACAAGAATTGTGTAATGCAAAATTAATACCCTAAGCATACTTTGGAAAAGACAGTACTGCTAACAATGGTAGGCCCAGTATTTTCTAGATGCAGTAGCTATAACTTGAAAAATAAACAAAAAATATTTAATCAACTAGCAAAGAAAAACCCCACCTACTTTAGACCTAATAAGCAGGAATTGAAATAATGGAAAATATACTCAGACGAAATAGCTTTATGTTTGTTTATTTATTTAAATAAACAGCTGGAAAGATAGAAAATGAGTTTGTAGAATAAGCTTTATTTGCAAAAATGTCAGTCTGTGATGAATTAAGGCCTCTGGTAAGTAAACTCAGTCGAACTGAAGAGTTCAAAGTCTCAAACAATATAGAGGCTTAAATTTCTCAAGTCAAAATGACATAAAAAACCTACTTGGAACACAAATCCCAGACAAGTAAGAAAAGCATACAGAACTAATGTAATGAATCATTGTATATACAGGTGTATTTGTAATAATATGTGTACCTGAAAAAAATGAAGGAAAAAAAGAGACTGATCTTCAAAGAAAGCTGGGATTTAACACTGTGATGATAAAACATTCACTAAAAATGAAATTTGATATAACCCCAAGTAAGAAAATAATAAAGATAATAAGAGAGGGGTGTCCTGGTTTTGGTAAGATAGAGTTAATTTTCTTTTTAGTATTTTAGTTACAGTGTTTCAGTTCAGACTTATTATGAGAAGAACGTGGATAACAGTGCTGGTGTTGTGGGTTGCTGCTGGAGCTCAAGGCCACCGTGTTTGGCTGCTTCACATCTGCATTAGGACTGGGAGGGAGAAGCGCAGTGAACAGCAAAGCCCAGAACTGGCATTTGGATGTGCCAGTGAAATATTCCAGATCATATCCCGTCATGCCAGTATATTAACCAGGGCTGACCGGAAGACAGGGCACTTCTCTCCCGGGGGTACCTCTCTGGGGGAGCGCTCGGGCTCACTGCCCCGGGGTTTCGGTTTTGGGACTGTCTGGGCTCCGGGATCGCTGGCTGGCACAGGCCGGGCATCAGTCAGCGGGCGGTGAGCACTGTGTATCACTCATTTGTATAATTCTGTTATCACTGTTGTTATCATTATCATTTCATTTTAATTAGTAAATAGTTTTTATCTCAACCCGTGAGTCTCCTTGCCCTTCTTTCCCATTCTCTCCCCTACTCCCTGGGTGAGGCAGGGGGAGGGTGATAGAGCAGGCTGTGTTTGGCTGCAAGCTGCAAGTAAAAAGGGTGAATCCACCCAAACCACCACAGAGGGGGAAAAAGATAAATGCTACTGGGTGTAACTGGAATCAGGCTTGAAGACAGGGAATTTCAGTCTAGAAAAATAAATGAAGTTTTGATATACATTTTAAACAAGATTAGTTGCATTGACCATATGGGCAAAGGCACAGGCTGAGTATTATGAAGACCATGTAAATGTTATTGCCATAGCAAATTTGGAAATACAATTTAAAAACTTACAATATTGTAAGGGTAAGGTAAGAAAGGGAAAAGACAGCAAACAAGCTCCATGTGAAGAAAAGAACAAGCTGGTATTTATCACATCAAATGCCTGGCATTTAATAGTTCTTCTGCAGCCAATGGTGAAACAACAGCAAATTAAGACAGGATGAGAGAGGACAGGAATCCAAGTCAACTTCTAAGGGCCTCATATTCAGTTTTTATGGTATTTTACACCTGACTTCGGCACAAAAAGCAAAATGTGATGATGACATACTGTCAACACAAAGAGGCATTATGTGACCTTGAGAAACAAAGGGATAGAAAATAAATTACATTAAGTTGATAGCATGAAGTGAAAATCACACATAGGCATCCTGTTCCAGAAAATTCAGTGTAGAATCCTATTTATGAGAACTTTTGACACTACAAAGAAAAGAGGTAATACAGAACCCTAGACTTCATAGACATAGTAGAAATGGGACATCTAAATTGGATACTTCTCATCCTGAGAATCCTTCAAAACCCAAGAGCTTTAAATCAGGCCCAAAACACTGATGACTAGTTTAAAAATAATGAGCTACAGAAATGCTATAATCAGGTTTGCTTTCATTTAACTTTAATTTAATATTCTCAAATATTTTTCTGCTGTTACTCAGGGGCAACTGCTCTCTCCCAGCCCAATGTGCAAGCATCTTATGGCAAAAATGTAGGGCTGGCTAAAAAAAAAAAACAGAAGCGAGCTGGCAGGTCTTTAAGGACACCTTCCTGAGAGCACAAGAGCTCTCCATTCCCCAGCATAAGAAATCAAGCAGAGGAAGTAGGAAACCAGCATGGCTCAGCAAGGACCTGCCGGTCAAACTGAGAAAAAAGAAAGAAATGTACAGGCAGAGGAAGCAGGGATGTGTAGCCTGGAAAGAATACAGGGATCTTGTCTGGACATGTAGAGATGGGATTAGGAAAGTCAAGGCACAGATGGAACTGAGCTTGGCAAGGGGTGTTAAAATAACAAGAAGGGGTTCTTCAGGTACATTGGCCAGAAGAAACAGGCCAAAGAGAGTGTACCCCCTCTGATAAATGAAAAGGGAAAACTGGCTCCAACAGACCTGGAGAAAGCTGAGGTGCTCAACAAGTTCTTTACCTCAGTCTTCACTGGCAGCCAGGCTTCCCATGTTCTCTCGAGTCCCTGAACCTCTAGGAGGAGGTCAGAAGAGCACAGTCCCTCCCACTGTAAGAACAGAGCAAGTCAGAGTCCACCTCATGAGACTGAATGGGTCCAAGTCTATGGGGCTGGCTGACATGCATCCCAGGGTCCTGAAGGAATTGTCTGATGTGGTTGCCAAGCTGGTCTCCATCACATTTGAAAAGCCATGGCTGTCAGATGAAGTCCCTGGTGACTGGAAAAAGGGAAACAACACTCCCAAGAAAGGGAGAAAGGAAGACCCAGGGAACTACAGGCCAGTGAGCCTCACCTCTGTGTCTGGGAAGTTCATGGAGCAGATCATAGAACCATAGAATGGTTTGGGTTGGAAGGGACCTTAAAAATCCAAAGGTTCCAATCCCCCCTGCCATCAGCAGGGGCACCTTCCACTAGACCAGGTTGTTCAAAGCCTCATTCAACCTGGCCTTAAACACTTCCAGGGAAGGGGCATCCACAACTTCTCTGGGCAATCTGTTCCAGTGTCTCACCATTCTCACAATGAAGAATTTCTTCCTAATATCTCATCTAAACCTCCCCTCTTACAGCTTAAAGACATTTCCCCTTGTTCTGTCATTAAGTACCCTTACAAAAAGTCCCTCCCCAGCCTTCCTGTAGCCCCTTCAGGCACTGGAAGGCTGCTATAAGATCTCCCCGGAGCCTTCTCTTCTCCAGGCTGAACAGCCCCAACCCTTTCAGCCTGTCCTCACAGGAGAGGTGCTCCAGCCCTTCATCATCCTCATGGTCCTCTTCTGGACATGTTCTAACAGGTCCATGTCTCTCTTGTGTTTGGGGCCCCAGAACTGGACACAGTACTCCAGGTGGAGCCTTACGAAAGCAGAGTAGAGGGGGAGAATAATCTTCCTCAACCTGCTGGCCACGCTTCTCTTGATGCAGCCCAGGACACGGTTATTGGACTTCTTGGCTGCAAGAGCACATTGCCAGCTCATGTTCAGCTTCTCGTCTAACCATCACCTCCCCCAAGTCCTTCTGTTTGGAGCTGGTCTCAAGCCACTCATTGCCCAGCCTGTATTGATGTTTGGGATTGCCCCGACCCAGGTGCAGGACCTTGCATTTGGCCTTGTTGAATTTCATGAGGTTAGCACAGGCCCACCTCTCAAGCCTGTCAAGGTCCCTCTGGATGCCATCCCGTCCCTCCAGTGTGTCAAGCACACCACACAGCTTGGTGTCATTGGCAAGCTTGCTGAGGGTGCACTCAATCCCACTGTCCATGTCTCCGACAAAGATGTTGAATAGCACCGGTCCCAATATCAACCCTTGAGGGACACCACTCGTCACCAGTTTTCCACTCGGACATTGAGCTGTTGACCACAACTCTTTGAGTGCGACCATCCAGCCAGTTCCTTATCCACCGAGTGGTCCATCCATCAAACCCACATGTTTCCAGTTTAGAGATAAGGATGTCATGCGGGATAGTGTCAAACTCCTTGCACAAGTCCAGGGAGATGACATCAGTTGCTTTAGCCTTATTGACCAATGCTATAACTCTGTCATAAAAGGCCACCAGACTGGTCACACACAATTTGCCCTAGCAATCAGGTTGCTGGTTGTCACCAATCACCTGGAAACCATGGCAAGTCACATGTGAGACAAGGAGGTGATCTAAGATCATGCCTGACCAATCTGGTGGCCTTCTATGATGGAGTGATAGCATCAGTGCACAAAGGAAAGGCAAATGATGTAGTCTACCTGGACTTGTGCACAGCCTTTGACATGGTCCCACATCACATCCTTATCCTTAAATTAGGGAGATTTGGATTTGAAGGCTAGACTATTCAACGGATAAAGAATTGGTTGGATGGTCACAGCCAAAGGTTTGTGGTGAATGACACTACGTCCAGGTGGAGGCCAATGACGAGTGGTGTTCCCTAGGGTTCAGTCCTGGGACTGGTGCTCTTCAACGCCTTTATCAATGACCCGGATAGTGGGATTCAGTGCACCCTCAGCAAGTTTGCTGATGACACCAAGCTGAGTGGTGCAGTTGATACAACAGATGGAAGGAATGCCATCCAGAGGGACCTGAACAGGCTTGAAAAGTGGGCCCACAAGAACCTAATGAGGTTCCAAAAGGCCAAGTGCAAGGTTGTGCACTTGGGTCAGGGCAATCCCGGGTATGTGTACAGACTGGGAGAAGAACTCACTGAGAACAGCCCTGCTGAGAAGGACTTGGGAGTCCGGGTCAACAAGAAGCTTGATGTGATCCAGCAGTGTGTGACTGCAGCCCGAAAGGCCAAGTCTATCCTGGGCTGTATCAAAAGAAAGGTGGCCAACAGGGTGAGGGAGGTGACTGTCCCCCTCTACTCTGCCCTTGTGAGGCCCCATCTGGAGTATTGGGTCCAGGCATGGAGCCCCCAACACAAGAAAGTTGTAGAGCTTTCAGAGGGGGTCCAGAGGAAAGCCACAAAGATGATCATAGGGATGGAGCACCACCCATATCAAGAAAGGTTGAGGAAGATGGGCTTGTTTAGTTTGGAGAAGAGAAGGCTCCAGGGAGACCTCATTGTGGCCTTTTGGAGCTTATAAACAGGAGGGAGAGTGACTTTTTACCTTGGCAGATAGTGATAGGACAAGGGGAAATGGTTTTAAACTAAAAGAGGGGAGATTTAGGTTAGATATTAGAAGGAAATTTTTCACCCAGAGGGCGATGAGGCACTGGAACAGGTTGCCCAAGAAGCTGTGGATGCCCCAACCCTGGAGGCATTCAAGGCCAGGTTGGATGGGGCCCTGGGCAGCCTGATCCAGTTGTTGGCAACCCTGCCTGTCGCGATGGAGAAAAAACCCGGACGCTCAATATGAGTGATCAGCAAGCTCCATTTATTGATTACATATGTGCTCCTTATATACAGTGGTTAATTAAGCTCATGCATATTCTTAAAGACCTATACTAATTGGTTTATTAATTATCCTGGGAACTTCTTTGTTATAACAGGTGGTTTTGCTCTGTTCACGTCTCAAGGACATCAACAGGTTACTCCTACTTTGCGGTTACCAGCCAAAGCTACTCCCTTCTTTTTCCCAGCTTAGTTTTGCTAAAGTTGTTTGAAGTCTCAAGGACAAGTAAGTATCCTGGAGACTTCTGTTAATTCACCCTGACTTATGTCAAGGGCCTAAGCTGGCTACTGCGGCCTGAGCCATTTCATACCCTCGCTGCTTCTGCTAAGTCTCTGATTGTACAACGTCTCTAGTGATCTGCAACACCTGCCCATAGCAGGGGGGTGGGAACTAGATGATCTTTCCTTTCCAGTCCAAGCCATTCTATGATTTCTTCTGTAGTGTTCTATCACCTCTTTTTTTTTTTTTTTTTTTTGCCAGTAGAAACAAACGGATCTCCTACTCTCCAGGAGTTTTCCCCACTTTTCTGGCCTAAGAAATCTCATGCAAAAAAATTCAAAGCTCCCATCTCTCAGCACTTGAAAGCCCAAAATGTAGACTACAACATGCAGGAATAGCCTCAGCGCAGATCCCTGGGAGACAAAGCAAATGGTAGCGCATGATGAGTAAATTTTCACGTTAGGGAAAGGTCATGACAACTCTTTGGTGACTGAAAAGCATGCTGATTGAAAATTTTGGACATGTAACATAATCCTTTTCCAGGAATTACTGTAATCTCCTGTCTCTTTCTTGGACTTTTTCACAATAATCTTTCCATAGAACAGTCAGACAATAATTCTCCAGAGCAAGAGACAAGTTGCTTAGTTAAAGACGAGAAGCAGATGAGGAGGTCCATGCACAGCTCCTAGATGCTTCCACTAAAATAGAGTCTTTACTGAAAGGAGGAGGAAAGTGGTACTCATGTTGATTTAGGTCAACATTTCATAAAAATGCATAAATCAGAAATATTTAATAATTTTAAAGAAAGGTTGGCCCCCAAAATATTGAAGGGTTCACAGTAAAACTATAATTCCTGTAGCAGTTTCACAAAAATTGCTTTTCCAAAATGTTCTAGAAAATTTCCTCAAAGGCTAGACCCATAGCAACATCATGCAGTCCTCTTTAGTGCGTTACAAAAGAGAGATCATGTGCTGATGGACAGGTTGCCCCATTTCCCTGACATGATTAAAATTATTTAACTTCATTTAACTAAGATTAATAAAGTAAGCAAAAAAGCATCTTTTGCGGTGCAAAATTTAATGTGTTTTATGACAATATTCCATTATTTCAAAGAGACAAAAATATTTTAGAATACAAACAGACACTTTGTATATATACAAGATGAAAATAAAAAAATCCATCTTCTGAAAAGTTAACCAACTGTGTAAGACTTCTCCTTTTTACAAAACTGTCTTTTGTGATATAAATAGAATAAAATTACTACTTCATCAGTCACTACCATAAGCCACATTCTTTTCACGGTATGTACTTTTTCTTGCAAAGTTAAAGAAGGCATCACATGTGACAATGGCCTAAATGTAACACAATGAGAACAAAACTTAAAATAATTTTAAATCTGCAAATACCATGAAATGTCAATAGTAATTTCTTCCACAGGCTTTATACTGGTTTTTAACATTGTTAGGCCTGACTGGAAAATTGGAATTTCAACATTTTGTTCTGTCTCATATTAAGAACATATTAAAAAAGAATACTGAGAAACAAAACAAAGCTAAAAATTCCGATATACTTTAACATTTCTGGTTAAAAATATAATGGAAATCATATATTTTAAAATTATTCTTATGTCTTAAAACAATCCCTAGTCTCCATTCTTCTATAATAATTGAGTGATTTTACAGACTACATGTAATACATTGCCTCATACTTCAAACACTTATTGAGACTTGGTCCATCAAGGAATTTACAGAAGAAATCAGACATCAAAAAGGTCATGTTATTTTAGGAAGGAGTAGTGTCAAACTGACTTGAAACCAATGAATTGTAATAATAATTGCACAAATCAGAACCTGAAACAGCAACATATGTGTCCAATAGGTCAAGTTAAGTTTTAAGGGTTAAAAACTTTTGGCCTCTGTTATAAGACCTAAATTCCACTCTCATACGCCCACATCCATACTTGCCTTCTCCTTGCTGCTCAGGTAAAGGTCTTGTTAGCCCTTCCTTAAGAAAGATTTGTATCGTCCTGTATGGACAAGTCTGCGCTTTTCACTTACAAGGCTTTGCTCCAAATCATGGAACAAATGTGCTGGAACAAATATATATATTTTTAACACCAAGTACTGCCTTATCAAACTATTCCTTTATTCGGAATAAAATATTTGAATGTAAGATATTTTTATAAAGTCTGAATATTTGTTTAAATAAAAATTTCCAGCAAAATCAACACTTCCGCTGTGCAAGAATTTGCTAGCTTTCAGTCAAAACCACATTTTCGTGAGAAATTTGACCAGATATATCTTACAATTTCTTACACTTCTTAGTTTCTGAGCTGAGGGGAGAGCGGGGAAATGGCTTCATTTCTCATTTCTTCCCTTAATGAATTGTTACTAATTTAGAAATTTACCTTTTTTACTGGTTCTCCATCAAGCAGATACAGTAAAACTGCACTGGTTTAAAGACAGAAAAAAATAATTAGAAATTTTCTTCTATAAAGTCAACATCCAAGTAATAAAAAAATCTAGTGATATAACAATCTTTCTTTTCTTTTCTTCTTCCTTTTCCCTTTCCATTTTGATAAATAATCAGACTTAGTCTTCTTTGAAGACAAAAAATTATCTACATGTATATATTGCTAGCTCTGTTATAAAAAGAGACATGTGATATCCAGAAATTTAGAACTAGAAAAATTTGTCTGGGTGAAGGTTCACAGAAATTATACAGACATTGATTTTTCCCTCATCCCTTCCTTTTTGCAGTTATGTCTACTACCTGAATCCCTGCTATGAAAAGAACATATTTAGCACAGCACTGAATTATCTGGACTTCTTTTTTAAAATGGGTACCTCACACAGCTTTTCAGTTTTACAAATGAAATTGTCTTGTGAGGCTTTTGACTCTTGTGCAATTATGACGCAAAGGAGGTCACACCTACAGTATTCAACTAACATTTAGCAGGTTACAAATATATTGCTGACATGGTGGGTATCTGCCAGTACTGACTACCTTTCTTCCCTTCCTGCTTTCTCTACAGCTGCCCTATACGTCTTTCACATACAGCTACGGAGGACTTTGCAAATAGTGGGAGGCAACATAAAAATCTTGGAACTATTTGAGCAAAGCACAAACTCTGTGTCCAGCATGGCCATTTGTGCAACCAAAATCTTGCATGTTTCTCGTTGCTCTAGGAGTACTGAATGGAGCTCCAGAAACAGCACGTTTCCTCTTGGCTGCTTCCTGCTAATAATCTGAAGTCTGCCAAAGCAGCTCGAACCTCTCCCTTCTCCACACCCAGTCCCTAGGTCACTAACCTTCCCAGTGCTGACAACGACTCTGAAAAAGAATGACAAAATCTAAATCATCTTTCTATATACAGGGAATAGCTTGCCAGGGATTTGATCTGTGGCAAAAATCAGCTTTTCTGAGCCTATCATTATTTTTAAGAGCCTTTTGGTTATGGGGCATATTAGGATTTTGCACTACGCAATGAAAGAAAAAAAAAAGACAACGACAAATCTCCAACAGTTTATTCAACTTGCCCTCAATTCCACTACTCCTTTCTCCCTCACACACCCACACACATTTTATATCTTTATTACATCAGAGAATGCTGTCTCAATGATGTAGTACAGTATAGTACAGTACATCTGGTGGCTTAGGTAATAAATCACAGGACTATTTTTCTAAGCTTTTAAACAATTTTTTTTTTTTTTTTATCATCTGCTTCTTCCTACTAACAACACTGTCAGTCCAAATAGCTTGTTTGGCTTTGCAAGCTTTCCCACTAGATCACCAGGCCTGGCACATATATTTCACAGCTGTGCCATATGCTTGATGGCGTTAACAATGAGTCCCTGCTTACACGATGAAATTTCGTTTTGCACTCCTCAAGTTTCCACTCCCCACATTCTACAAGGATGACAGACATTTTGGGAGACCAGCCCTGCCCCCTTCTCTGGCAACAGGGGTATTAGTGAACAATAAAAAACCAATCTTCTTTGGGAACTCCCAACATCTTTTCAAAAGACGGCTATACCAAACTCCAGTGCACTAAGGACCTTTAGCCTCGGGCTCTCCCTCGCTACCCCACTCCTCCCTCAGCCCAAGCTATGCTTGTGAATTACAAGCACAACACCCACTCATGAAGATTCAACAACTCAGTTATTTAAATTGTGCAAATAAGACAAACATTTGTATAGACACTATGTGCCTAAAGGATAAAGTATTCCTTGGTATTTTGCGCCACTTCTATCAGTGGTGTGTTGAAATAGGCTTTTTAACATCTAAATTTACTCAAACCTTTATTCTACTTGCTGTTGTTTTTGTCAGACCAGTATATTATTTGGTTGCTTAAAATCCTATATATACTGCAGGCCAACTAAAGGAAACACTGAGCAGCAACTTTAGCTGAGCCCAAGCAGTATCAGCTGATAGCTGTGCAACCAGGACATTAGCCACTGGCTATGTGGATGTGTGTATACTCCAGTCCACCTCCAGATTACCCACAGAGGAGGTATGGCCCAGATTTTACAGGAAAATAACTTTTAAAAACCATACAAAATATTTAGTTGTCATAATCCCAATGCATTTCATAGATCAAATGTTTAGCTTGGAGCATCTACTTTCAACATCAGTATGCTGAAGCTACAAGTTATTAGCTCAAAGTTTCAGTATACTTAATTTGGCAGTCACGGTAGCATTTCAAAGTAGCTGCATTCCATTTTGTCAAGTTTCATCTCCCACAGAAGTTTTACTAATTTCATTGTTTAACAATAAAAAACAGCAGCATGTTGGGTAAATATAATGAAGCCTCAAACCTGGTGATTCATGCATATAGCTGATTCCGCTACATATGAGAAACACAGAAAAACTAGGTATATGTAATTAACAAACAATAAAATATTATATTAATTTATTCACCTCTTATCAAAGTCATCATTCTATATATATTTTTTTTTAAACTAGGGCCATCTCTTTGTTCTGTAATTCACATGAGGATGGGCAGCTAGATCAAAACATTCACTCAAATGTTGTAGGTCGAGGCAAAATTTTACTTTCACAGGAAACTGTCTTCAAATACTCCTTAGGGCTAAGGTTACTATAAAGTATGGTGATACTCTCCTCACTATCTCAGCTCAATAATCAAGCCCCTTAGTTCAAGCCTTAGCTGTTTAGTATACTGACAACAATCATGTAGGAAACTCAGCATTATATGCTCTACACTACGGTGCCCGGTAGAAGAGAATTTGTACGTTTTCAGAGGTAATTAAGACAGCTGCAGGTTCCTACTGCTGCTTTTTAAAGCTTCATATAGAAGCAATCAGACTTGCCTAAACACAGTTTATCTTCAGATTAATGACAACTGAGATCTAAAGTCACATTTTCAGTCAGTAAAACTACACTTTTCACCCTGAACTTCCATGCCATTACTTGGTCAGAAGCCTGGCTTACTGAGCAAACTGTAAAACTTTCCAGTGGAGATTCTGCTGACATCTGGACCAGGCTCACTGTTAATATGGCATTTTGCTCAAACCACCTCATATGACCTTCAAGTCAATTAAAAGTACATGACTCAAAGATAAGCAAGTCAAGCTACAACAATGCAGCATATAAAACCTGAAATGTTCTCCTTTACAGTGGTATACACATAAGAACAATTATATTATGTCAGGCCAAAGCTTTATGTGGCCCAGTTGGTAATCTAAAGCAGTGCCCACCACTTAGGGAAGAGTAGAAATAGGATAGGCATGCTTAATGCCTATTCATGATAAATTTAATGTTTCATAAATTCATTACGATTATGTCAGAAATTCTGAAATCTGCATCTCAAATAACAGCTAAGGAGTTTATGGAAATTACTCATTCTTTCCATAACAGTAGGTAGCATTGAGTAGGAGCAACGATTTTGTTTGTAAATGTCTCACATTAGAATTACAAGCACTTCATCACCAGAAAAGACACAGCTAAGAAGTAGATTATTTTCAAAAGGATTCCCTCGAGATATGGCTGCTCTAGTGTTACCACAAAAATAAGAGCAGAATTTATAAGACTTAGGAAGACATTTTGTTTCTGTTTTCTGAAAATAGTAGCTAAGCAGCAGACAATGGGTATTTATTCCTCTCTTTGTGAGACTGTGAAATATCTAATGCTAAACCTATGCCACCTAATTATCACTATGCAGAAGGATGCAGATTCTGTCTCTAAAATACAGTAGTACCAACTTCCACAGCTCTCCCTATTAGCATAGTTTGTACTATAGTTAGAAGGCAGCCTGTGATAATTTGCTGTTCAACTCTTCTTTTATCTGAGTAATAAATACATAGAATAAGAGAAAGATATTTGATCATTCAGTTGAAAGCAGCCCAACTCATTTGAACCTGAAACTATTACACTTTGGAATATACTCAGTTTTCAGAAGCCCCATCTATTCCTAAGTGTTTAGTGTGGCTGGATCAAATAATCATGTTCCCATTATGTGATTAAAACAGCGCCTGACCATGCTGTTTCTATGTTTGTCTTTGTTTTCAACATCCATGGCTCCAGAGTAACCCCCTTTGCCCCTATTAAAGGCGACCCCAAACTGAAAGTTGGCTGCTTTGCTGTTTTATACATACCACTTGGATCATGAGTAATGAGGGGCATTTCACTTAGGGGTGTTCCTGACAACAGGACCCTGTCCAGCTGCCATGCGTCTGTTAACCAAATGTTAAAACAAGGTAGGTTAACACTAGGCAAGTCTCCTTGGAAAGTTATTAGCACAAGAGACTGTTTATTGCTAAAACATTCTTAAGCAAAAATAGAAATATATTTAACACTGTGTACTAGATTTCCAACATGCATCTCCAAAGAGAATGTTTTAATCATTTTGCACTGTCTTTTTTCTCCTCAATAATAGCTGCTAGCTGGTCTGATAACCCAAATTGCTCTTTCATTCCAGCTTCAACAAGATAAACAAATACCAGCATTATAACACCAAAAGAAAGTTCCAGTTTTCTGAGTTTATGAGATTTCTCAAATTACCACAAACAATAAGGCTATTATTTTTAAAATCAGCTTAATCCTAACATGTGTAGGATTAACAAATATTAAATTCTCCACAAAGCACTCCTCTGGGGCAGGCAAGAATGTTTCCCAAGGAATAAGTTAATCAATATGTGAAGCATTGGCAAAATCACATCACTGCTTTAAACTAGCCTAAAAAAAGCAGTTGAGGGAAAAAAAGAAAAAAACAAACAAAAAAACCCCATAAAAATTAATCAGGGCAAAAACATTAGACAATTTGCTTTTCCAAATTTTCACTTATGATAGCTGTACCTCAGAAGTTCACAAACTGAATGGATGAAGCCAAGGTAAACACAATAAGCTCTCCTCTCCTCTCCTCTCCTCTCCTCTCCTCTCCTCTCCTCTCCTCTCCTCTCCTCTCCTCTCCTCTCCTCTCCTCTCCTCTCCTCTCCTCTCCTCTCCTCTCCTTTCCTCTCCTCTCCTCTCCTCTCCTCTCCTCTCCTCTCCTCTCCTCTCCTCTCCTCTCCTCTCCTCTCCTCTCCTCTCCTCTCTTACTGAGAGTGACAAGAAACAGAACAGGCCCCAGGACAGACCCTGTTGAACGTCCCATTGTTACCAGCCTCCAGGCAGAGGAGAACCTTCACAACATGACCATCCAGATGTTTTACTCATCCACCTACCCAAGCTTCATTGTCCAAAAATGAAATACAAGAATACTGTGGTAGACAATATCCAAGGATTTGCCAGAGACAATGTAAATGACATCCAGTGCTCTCACATTATTCACAAATCCAGCCTTCTTATCCTTTGGAAGAGGCAGACCAGTGGATCAGGCAGATCATATTGGAGAATACTGAGGCAAAGAAGGCACTGAGTACCTCTGTTTCATCCATGTCCACTTGATGCTCTTTCTAAGCTTATCATATTTTAAAAAGAAAAAGTAAGGAAGATTCTCCAGAGGAAAAAATATTATTTCTCTTTCACATGGAGAGAGGCTAAGTATGCTGACAGAGAAGAAAGTCTGAGAGATGGCATGGTATCTCTGAGGTGGTAGAAAGAAATACTTCCTTGCAACCTGGGAGAAATGTATGTGTTTGCTATCATTGAGTTGTCTGGAAGCAAGTAAGATCTGTAGGTACAGAAATAACAAAGAAAGAATTGCTATGATGTATCTTCTGTTTGTTTCTACTCTTACTGAGGTATTTCATAGTAAGTTGGATTTTTGTCCATTTAAAAAGGTCAGTGTATCTATTTTATTCTTTAATTGCTTTTTTAAGTTTAAAAAGCCTTTTGGGGAATTCATTATAGTAGAAAATTTAAGCACGTCCACTTCAAAGCTCACACAGAATCCATTTCTGATTACTGCCATTTAATTTTTTCTTCATTAGTCTTGTTCTTTCTCACTTTTATGGAAGGAATAAATGTTTGTTATTTCTTTTAATCAGGGAAAAGGACAGCTTCAATCACTTTCTCTGCACTGTATATTATATAATGAAAATTACTGTCATTTATTATTTACCAAAGACATGGCCTAAAAACTTTTTG
The DNA here is from genome assembly GCA_907165065.1 of Caprimulgus europaeus. The sequence continues at coordinate 46,042,945 of OU015527.1, forward strand.
GTATGTAGGTATGTGTGGGCCAACATAAAAGCTTCATGATCATCAAATTCAGCTAAATTAATTTTCCATATGTAAAATGAAAATTATTTTCCAAAACAACAAGTTGACACTTAAATTTTAAAGAGCACTGCTGAGCTTGAGTTGAATTTAAATCCTACACTTGAATTTACAGGAAACAATGAGAAGTAACTATTTATTTATCCTTCTTCATTTGCTTTCTGTGTGCAAATAAATATAATACTTCAACAAGTATTATTACAAAGAATAAATTCAACTCTTTCATGAAACTGGAATAGATTTTGTATATACCTATTACAGAAGGAAAGGTCAGCTTAGGCTTCATGCCAGCATAATCCTTAGCATTTGTTCTTAAACCCCCATCAACATGAGTTTCAATAAATATTAGATGTAGGAATGTCATTTTTGTAATAGACACACTTGTTTGCCATGAAACAAGTATAGAATATTCTTGCTTTGATGCCAAGAGAATGCCTAAAGGAAAAAGCTAGATGCTTTTCAGGGCTTCAAAACACAACCAAGTAAGCTTAAGCATATGTTTCGTCACCTTGACATCAGCTTAAAATACCACTGAAATGCAAAAAAAAGAAAAGATGAGGCTTCATGAATAACTAGAACTTCAGCTAAAATTAAAATAAAACAAAAGTTCTAATGTCTTTAAACAGAGTGAAATCTGTTCAGGAGTTTCCAACAATTCAAACTTCAGTTTTCATCAAATATTAGATATCTTCCTTTTTACTGAACAATCGAAATTTTTAAAATAATAAAAGAAAACCCTTCACAATGCCTCTGACTCTATCAATATAAATTTATTTAGAGTTTACAAGCGGTCTTTTTTAAACCAGATAAAATCTGGTTTGGCTTGGTTTGTTTTTTTTAAGAGAAGACCAGTTTATTCAATTCTTGCTATTTTTAAATTTTAATTAAAAAAATAACTTGTGTTAATACCACATCATTTTTCCTGGAGCACTCAAAAAGCTGTTGGAGATGGCTTTGTCATTTTGACCCCAAGTACCTCTTTCACCAAATATAAAACTGAGAGGGGAAATTTCCCTCTGGTCAGTGATTTATAAATAGATATTTTACTTATCTCAGACTTTTTTTGTGATTTACTATTTATGTGGGGATAATCTTCAGTGTCCTTGAACCATTATATGGTATGCAAAATGAAACAAAGAGCTTGACCTTGCTCTAAGAAATTTACAAGAATAAAGAAGACTCAAACTGAGAAATTCAGATGATTGTATCCTGTGAGGCTGAGTTTGAATAACCCATGCTTTTTTTGTGTGGACTTGCCAAATACGGACCAAGAACTTTCAAAACACACTTCTATTTCTGTTCTGACTGACTCATTATGTTACCCTACAGGAATGACAGACTGTTGCTTATTACAGGGAATAAACTCAGGCAAGGGAGAAAACAGGATTATTAGTGAAATTAACCTGAATATTGAACTAATTGAAGATTAAATATTTCCTTCTAACATATTGGAATGGCTTTAACCAAACTAAACCATACTGGAATGGCTTTAACCAAACTAAACCACTTTGGCTTTAACCAAACTAAACTAAATGGCTTTAACTAAACTAAACACAGGACTAAACCATCCTCTGTTTAAAAACACAGAAGTGAGTACAATAAATATCATTATGCTTAATCTAAACAATAGAAAGACCAGACCATAGCTTGGGAGTATAGTTACTGCACTTCATCCTTTATTTCACATAGTGCTTTGTTACTTTGGACAAGCCATAGTCTGTGGCATCACATTCTAAGAAATAAAAATTGTTAGGGAACAGACCATCTTTACCTTTGGTTTTATGTTACCAAGTTCAATGGAGACAGGTCATAAGTATTTTCACTCTAAATGATTTTGCAGCACTACACAACCCTGGATTAAGACATTCTGCTTGTTCAAAGAATTCTAGAATGAAATTAAATAAACAATACTATATGATTGGCAGCTGTGAGAACCTCAGCTTTTACAAGGTATGCAAGCCATATTGCAATGTTTTCCAATGTCATCCCTAACTAATGACTAGAGCTAATACTGTAGATTGTTTTAAGATAGTCTCATACTGGAAAGTTAAAATTTCCAAAACTTTGTCAAGCCTAAAGCCGAAGAAAAATCTTAGTTCAGAAAAATTTTCCAGACTAATTCTTTCCCTTAACCAGTTGTTCTTTGAAACAGCACAAAAGGATATTTTTTCCTCAAATTTCTGTTCGTGAAAAGAAAAATGTAAAAAATACCAGAATATTAAAACTTATGTCCAAAGCCTTTTGACAGATTTACTACTACGTTTTGTGAAGATACAAAATTTTACCTTGTAGCATACTACAAAATTAAAGGTTATATTTCTACCCAACCTGATTGCCTTTAATTTAGAGTAGATGAAAGAATGCAGACTAAAGAACACATGTAGCTTTTTATGCAAAATACTCATTTTTAGGAAATTTCTCCCTTTATGTAGTGACAAATTAACACTTTTAAACTTTTAAGCTGTGATAGTATCAAAATATGGTTGTAAATATATGAGGAAGTAAGAAGCATGAACTATATTTGTCAAAATATTTTAGTCCTCAATATTTATAACTTGTTTCACTTGTAACTGATAATATCAGACCCAGGACTAGTAACAGTCTCCAAATAATTAGTAGTTTCCATACTTCTGTACCTGCTGGTGCTCTGTGCTATCTTATTTATTTATTTATTTATTGCTAGGAAAAATCTTACATTAAGGTTCAATATTTCTCAGAGAATGATAATTACCTGTCACAAGAGGCTGACAAACAAGTAGACAAGACAGAGATAAAAATGCTGTAAAAGTCAACAGCAGAGAAACATCATGCTTTCCTCTTATTATTCCACCAGTCTAGCATTCACATAGACAATTCCCTAACAGTTTGAATGAAAGCTGAAAATTATAGTTTTCATGGTTCATGATGGCTTTTTAAAATCCATCCCACCACTTTTTTCTTTTTCTTTTCTTTTTTTTTTTTTAGCAAACCATTATACATATAGTATGCTTCACAGTAGAAAATCTTATTACAGGCCTTTGCTTCACAGCCTATTGTTTAGAATATTTGCACAAGTGCTGGTACCACAAAACAGCAATAAAATGTTAAGCAGTGAGGCTCTACATCTGTGCAAAGTCAAGGCTCTCCATGAAACATGACTTTGCCAAAATTTTTTTGAGGTGGTCCAGATCTTATAAACAAACACCCTACTCTGCTTTTTAAAAAAATGAGGGTGATGTAAAAGATGACTGTCATTTCTGCTATAAGCATATTACATTATTATGCCAAATATTTTCTAGTCTTATCCTTTATTAAATGCAAAACCTAACATTTTGCTTTTATTTATCAGAGGTATTATATGTAGTCAGATAAAATTAGCTTTGCCAGAGCACAGTACTGTATTTTCAGTTAGGAAAGTTTACGTTGGCAAATTTAAAACTTCATAAGAAAATTAACATACATGGATATAATTTAATTTCTATGCATGTGTATTTAAAATTATTAGTACATGAAATTGCTATTCCTTTCTATAAACTCTACCATTTCTATCAATTCTACTTTACAGCCATCCCTGACTACCTTGGCTGTACTATCAAATTGTCATTATATTATCAGAAGGAAGTATTCAGATTTTAGGCCTGGCAATTGCTTATCACATTGCCACAGATATGACTCTAGTTGGCACTGACTCAGTAAAATAAATTTATTGGCTATATTAAACTTCAGAACAATTAAAATTATATTGTATTGGATCAACATTTTCATTATGAATTGTCATCTAAAAGTCACCTATGTTCTCAAATTTACATCACAGTGTATGTCTAAGGTTATCACACTTCTGTGAAATACTCCAATATAAAAAAAATTAAAATCACCGCAGTGATTAGCATCATATTCATCAACAGATTCCTACGTTTCACACTGAAACTGCTTGCATGGAATATGTGTTTTTCCCCTAAGAGTGATCCTGTTTAAAGTCTGAAATATGGTTTCCCCTATTATAAGAACACTGTTCACCCTCTTGCAGTGAGTTATGTGCCTTTTAAAAGATAAGGCCTATATTTATATGATGTTGAATGATTGCAACTATAATTAAAACCTCAAGATTTATTAGGTACCCTGCATCACACAAAAACATAATGCTCTAATAGGAGTGAATTTACAGTTCAATTCTACATAAAGCATTGTGCTGATTTCTTGAATAAATATGAAGAACTATTGGGACATTTGCAAGTTATAGAACCAGGAGAAATGAACTATCAGCTACTGATGCACTTGGGAGTCTGGACAACAAGACAAAACCTGGAATTGCTCCACTGACATGAGAAAATAAGTGTAGTATACAAAGGAATAACATACAGCACAGGATAATTTATTTATTGTTTTACTGAAAATGAAAATATTGTTTTTCTCATTATGATCTGTTGCAGAATGCTCCGGGAGAGGGGTCACAGGTCACTAGAGATGTTGTACAATCAGAGGCTCAGCAGAAGCAGCAAGGGTATGAAATGGCTCAGGCCGCAGTAGCCAGCTTAGGCCCTTGACATAAGTGTAACAGGCAAATGCACAGTCAGGGTGAATTGGCAGAAGTCTCCAGGATACTTACTTGTCCTTGAGACTTCAGACAAACAACTTTAGCAAAACTAAGCTGGGAAAAAGAAGGGAGTAGCTTTAGCTGGTAACCGCAAAGTAGGAGTAACCTGTTAACGTCCTGGGGCGTGAACAGAGCTAAGCCACCTATTGTGTCAAATGTAGAGCTCGTGCTTAAGAGTGTTTAACCAATTGCTGTATGTGTTTAGCTTGCATGTATTGTGATAAAGGGTATAAATCCGGGTGTGTATTAGAATAAAGTGGACTTCTTGAAGCTAACTCATATTGGGTCATCTCCTGATTTCCCAAATCCCGCCTCCTCAATGACCTATTTCTTAAAAGCCAAGAATTTTCTCTGTGCTGTTCTTGTAGTGTACACCGTCACAAGAGTTAAGAGCTAGACAATGCTGTCAAAACCAACCATTCACGTAACTATCTTCACAACCACAAACACCACTGTGAGTATGCACTGACTACCCATCTCACTTTTGCACTCTCAAAAACACCAGAGCAAACCCTACTGGTCAGTTTTTAAAGTGGTTCAGCTGCAGAGTTAATATCAGTTGTGATTCAACTCTAATTTTGCCTGTCGACAGTCTTGTTCAGCTTCCCAGATATTCCAGCTTGTTGCCAAGACCATTTTGTAAACGAAATCTCTCTTTCGAAAATCACCATATGAATATGTCAACAGGTCATGAAATATTTTCATTACAAACCTTGAAGAAAATTTACGCTCTAAAGCAACAGTTAGAAAAATGTCTATTTCATTAGGCTTGAGTGTGAAATCTTGCTGGAAAACATTTATTTTGGCAACTCCCTATTCTGTTGGTGGCCCAAAAGTACCCTGACTAGACTATCCTGGTGGGAGGCAGCACCAGCTACAGCGAGGAAGCCATAGCAGATGAGCTAATCACTACAAGGATCACGCTAGAGCATGAATGTGCAATGTGTGAGTACGTCAGAATGTCTGAAAGAAATAGAAATTCACATGTTACTTCAAAGTAAAAGGTTGAAAACTTTTATTCATTTATACAAGGATCAAAAATAGCATTAGAAAATCCACAAGAGGGATTACTTTTTTCTGATGCTAGTAGTGAGAATAGATGTTAGCTTGCATACTGAGGATAAGGTTACTTCAACCTCTTAATAGGGTTCCTTCAACCTCTTCATAATCTTTTAAAAGTTCTGTGGTCATTTTAACTAAGATACTTCAGTTACCTGTCAGATCTAGCTAGCATTCACTAAGTCTCACTAAGTCCATGAAATATGGGAAAGAAGTTGTTGGAAGCCCCATTAAAAACCTTGAAGTCTCTCCTGGGAAGAAGATTTTCTCACAATTGTCAACATCTTACCCTCTCTCAACCTCTCACCTCCAAAATTTCCAGAGATTCATACTATTCCTGTATCTGCAAAGGTTTCCAGAGCCCCCTGCAACACAACTCAAGAGAGCTGCATGGAGAAAAAAAGATCACTCTTAAGGTGTGAAAAAGGAAAGAACCTACAATAACTTGTCATAGGCATTTTCTTCCAAGGAAAACTTAACCTCCATGAAACTCAGAGGGTTTTATTCTAAAACTGAAATTTGATATTTGTGAATCTAATCTCCTTGAATCTCCTGCATGACTGTATTTGAGATTTTTCTTCCTTAGACAAATGCAATAAATTCCAAAAACATTATTTATCCACAGAAGAAATCTTTAACAATAAAGCACACAGCTGAGTGTCAAGATATGTAAGTTCTGCCAGAGATTTACTATGCACTCCATCCCAAAAAAGAACCACTTATCTCACTTGTGAATTTATCTTGTCAATTTGATGTCTGTAAAGTATCCAAACTCTTCAAATACACTATGAATTGTAACAGTTCACTGAGTGTTACATGAAAATATCACTAAAAATAATAATAAAGCAAAGCTCTTAGTTTAAATCCTTTATTTAAAAATGTTTTTACTTACAACCCTTCTCAGGTAGCTCTTTACAAACCAAGTAAGTCCATACACTCATATCAAAATTAAAAAAACATTATTTGATGGGGATCTTTTGAGTTTTGGGAAATGTTGGTTTAAGTCAAACAGATCAAATGCGTAAATAAACAAAACAACCTGGTAAAGTGTAAAATACAATTACTCCTTCCCTTCTCTGTAACAAATCACTGTACTACCAAAAGGATTAAGTGGCTTCACATTAAAGTTGAGAAGGAAAAGACAGCTTTCCTACTTTGAAGTGAATTTTTAGAGTTCCTTCAGCACTCAAATTTGAAATTACAGAACTGCTAGCCAAAGTATGTAACCTACCATTATAAACAGCCACAGTGCCACTGGACTAGCAGGTTGCCATTATAACTTCAATCTACAAAAAGTCTCCAGAGGAAATCCTGCAAACTACAGACCAGTGAGCCTGACTGCTCCCATCCATGGGAAGATGGCAATTTGTCTCTAAAACATTAAAAAAAAAAAAAAAGGGAAAGAAAGGATTGCTAGATACACAAACACATAAATACAGTTTTGTTGGAGAAGCATCAGTGGGGCTTAAGTAAAGAGAAATCCTGCTTCATTAACCTGTTGGAATTGCAGAAGGTGACAGTAACTATGTGGATAAAATCTGACCTGTATTTTCAAATGGCATTTGACAAGGCTCCACGTGAAATGTTATAAATAAATTCCATTGCTTCAGGATTGGAGAAGAGGTTGTTCTAGCAATAGGGAGCCTGTTAAAGCAGAGGAAACAAAAGGTAGTGCTTAGGTGTTCCTTTCAGGATGGAAAAATACAGAGAGCAGGATACTCAGGTCTAATACTCAGGTCTAAAATACCAGGATACTCATGGTCTAATGCTAGGAGCAGCTTTATTTCACCTCCCTTTGAGTGAACTGGAATGTAGAGGCAACCATGAAACCTTCAAGCTTGCAGGTGATACCACACTCTTTATGGGTAGTCAAATGCTGTGCCCATGGCAAGGAACTGTAGAAGGGCCTCAGGGATGCAGTAGGTAAGGATCAGTGTAAGGTAGAACTGGCAGTTTAAACTCAGGAACAAGACCTCAGGGTCAGCCTTGGCACAGGTCTTCAAAATTATGAACTCAGAGTGCAAGGGCATCTGAGAAGCCAAATAAATGTTTGGCTTCATCAGGAAGGTCACTGAGGATAAGGTCATCTGTTTGTTAGTGTAACAAACACTGATGTGCCCATATATCGAGTCTTGTATGTTATTCCAATCTTTGCATCTCAAAGGGATGGTAGAATTAGAGAACATAAAAAGAAAAGCAACTAAAATTACCCAGGAGGTGGACTGGCAGCCAGTCCTGGTAAGACTGGACTTATCATGGTTTAAAAGGCAGCGGTTTAAAAGGCTGAGTAGTTCTTCAGTTTGGAGAGGGAAAGGCTGAAGAGGGCTATGACTGAGATTTATAAATTCCTGAAGGTAGCACGTGAGCTGAGCATGAGACTATGCCTCACCAGGCACCATGGTATGAGTGTAAGGGTCGCCTGGTTAAAGTATCAGGGGAAAAGGTTAAAATAAATAAAGACATGTACAGTGTCATGTGGTGGCTCGTCAACTTCTTTAATTTGCTTCTACCAGCCTGTGGAGGCAGGCAGTGCCAGTGGGTACAAAAAGGGGTCAGATGGATGCAGGAAATCTGTAGGCAGCTACCAAAGAGAAGTAAGGAGGGACATCTGCTGCCACTTTGTTCTCTCCTCTTCCAGAGGCTGAAGGAGTACAAGGGGATCAGACTGAAGAAACTATTAGGTTTCTGCGCTCTCCTGAAGCAGAATCTGCTTTTGCTTCTGCTGGAGACAGAGCACTGTTGGTGGATGTACCCAGAGCTGGTCTAATCCAGTTGACATTAATGTTCTCATGTTTTTCTTTAACAAGATGGACTGTAAGAAGGATACTAACTCTACCTACTGTTTCTGACACACTAAGTCCATGACCAATTGCATTGAACAGATTCACTTCAAGACAGTAAAGAACAAGACGCAAATAGTGCGACTGAAAATGGAGGGGAATTCTGAGACTCCTCCTTGAAAAACAATTCTTTCCCGAAATTTAATATGGTATTCCTAATCACATATTACTCATATTGAAGAATGACTTTTTCCCCATACTGAATAGTTTCTTCCTAAGTGACAATTACTCAGCTGAATTCACTGGTGTGGTATTTACATTTCTCAGGTATTTTGTGAGAATATAAAAATCTTTGTACTAGATACAGAGAGATTTACATTCATAATATAAGCACTTTATGCATATTTAATTCTTGTCATCCTACATACTAATTAGCTGTTTCACTCTCTTTCACTTCCAGATGAGGGAACTCAAGAAGTATTTGTCTATTTCAGTGTTAGGAAGCTAATGCATTGTCATCCTCAGTCTCATTGTCTTCTTGCTACTAACTGGTACTTTCATTTTTAGATGCTTGAATCAGACAGAGCTACTTTTCACAGAGAAGCATCACATCTAATCAAGAATTGAGGAGCAATTTTCAGTATCACTTGTCTCACCTGAATTCACACTGAAACCTGCCCATAAAAGAGATACAAACTCTCTTTTTTAAAGCACTTCACTTATTTCTTGGACACAAAGTCAATAACTGAAGTACTGAAAGAATTAAATTATATCTGTTTAAAAGCAAACTTTTTTATACTCAAAGCTTAAGAATCGTAATATTTGGCAGGAGGGTGGGCATGAAAATTTCACATTAATATTAAAAATCACACACACTTGCCAACGCACAGGTCTTCATTATTCATAACTTTACCAGACTGATGTAATGCATGTCACAAACAGATGTTTTAGAGAGAGCTTTATGAGTGAACCAGAAGGGCAATTGCCTAGGACCCCAGGGACCAGAAGAAAGTCCCCCAGGAAACCAAGCTAAATAGAAGTACAAGTCATCTAATGTATAGGTGGGAGCAGGGAGGGGACTGTGCTTCAGCTTTCTGGAGCTCTCCTGTATCTAAAGACAGTTTCAATTCTCTCACCCTCTTCTTCACCTGTATCAGAATAGCTATGCTGCTGCTGTAAACAAAAAAACATATCCAATGTAAATTTTACAAACACACTACAATGGTACAGTGTTAGTCTACCAGAAATAATTAGCATTTTCTAAAAATCAGAAGGAAGGATTGCTAACACACTAATAGCAGATAAGTGCTCTACAGAACAACAACAAAAAATACTCAGCCAGAAGGATTTGCCAGCACTATAGTCATAGTCTGCAATTAGCCCTGGTTGCTTCTGCTTTGGCATGTTCCTTGACTAATAAAGGTTTTTTTTAAAAAAACTGACAGTGTTGAATGCCATAGCATTTACAATTCAGCCAGTGGATCTGTGTATTTAAAAAAATGTAAGCATTTGGTTTACAGGTTAGAATTTTTTTCTCAATCAGAAGCACAGCTAACAGTTTACTGTAAAACATGCTGTATATTCTATGTAAAGGATTTTGAAAAGCTGCATAAACAGAAAATTATTCAAAGACAAATTATGTCTGAGGATTCCATATTCTTTTATCTTTTATCAAGATCTAAGAATTAGTGAGAAAAGCCATACTCAAACTTCTTACACTTCCTTGTTGCTGTTGGTGATCATAGTTACTACAAGTAAGGAATGACATGCAATGCATCGAAATATAAAATACACTGTATCTTAAAGATCTCTCACCATGATCCAGTATCCAAATATAAAACCACCGTATTTTAAAGATCTTTCACCACAATCTACCTGCATGCAATTTTTGCAAGCCTTGTTAAATATTTAATGGGACTTCAGAGCACCATGATCTATAAAGTCAGTTGTAGCTTTCTGAAGATTGAGAACATTTTATAAAGTGAGAGTAACAGAAGACAGTGGACACAATGAGAAGAACTTACTTAAATATCATGTTTGGGCCTGACTCACTCTTTCTCTCAAAGATACAAATGCTAAAAATGAAAATACAAATCACTGAGCAACTCCGAACATCTTACTGGGATGCAGATCCCCATCTGACTGATATTTATACCCTCGATGTTTTGCTCATCCTTACAAGAATAACTTCTTACATCCAAAAAGGCCCACCTTCCCAGTTCTGCACATGCTAAACATCACAATTTTATGTTGTGTGTCTGACTGATCCATAAAGAACCACCAGTACGTTCAGATTATATTCAGTGACAGGACACTGGAACAGGCTGCCCAGAGAGGTTGTGGAGTCTCCTTCTCTGGAGATGTTAAAAATCTGCGTGGACGCCTTCCTGTGTGACCTACTGTAGGTGTTCCTGCTCTGGCAGGGGGTTGGACTAGATGATCTTTCGAGGTGCCTTACAATCCCTAACATTCTGTGATTCTGTGACAAGATGATACTGTCCACTCTATTTAATTGCATGCACATGATGCTGTGAGTATTTGTGGGGGTGGGGTTGCCCAATTAGGCATTTCAGTAGAAATCCTTGACAAAAAAGCAGCTGCAAACACTTTCCGATTAAGCTTTTTAGGTAGTTTACAAACAATTTAGAATTAAATTAGAACTATTACCATACTTCTGTTTCAGCCTCTTCAAGTAGAATTCCCATTGATAGGAAAAGGAAAGTATATTTAACATCAAAAAGTTGTGCTTTAAACATTCACTATAATTCTGTAAAGGGAGTTTTAATGGGAATATTCCACAAAGGCCATAGGTAGAGAGGTAGTTGTGAACTAAACGGGTAACATCTCAGAAATTCAGTCTGTATATGGAATTTAGGATCAATAACTCATTGGAGCACCACTGAGCAAAATGTCAATTTGTACAAAGATAATCGCTATAATGTCACTAGTTCAGGTTGAAACAAGAACCTTTGCCAGAAATACTTTAGGTGGTTGTTATCCTGATGACAAAATCTTGACTGATCTGCTTAAATCTCTGGCATGCCTTTTACTGCCTCAGGAGCTAAGATTAGTTTGCTTTTCTACATTATGTCCTTGAAACATTTGTTCAATTTATGGTGCAGGAAAAATCCTCTTGCTTGAAAACACATAGGATAAATACACTTACTGAGCCCTACAATTAGAACAGTTCAACGAAGTAATTCTGTTCTCCAAACGTCACAAGCTCCCTGTATTGCATGAAAATTTTGCCGTCATTCAAGCCCTCTGTTCATTCTGTGTGAAGGTACTACCTGCAGACAATACACTAGCATTTATATATCACCTTTTTTTTTTTCCTTTTCAGAAAGAAGACAAAAAAAAAATTATCCCTACCATGACAACCTAGGTAGTGTTTAAATCTTGTGATTCAAAATATATCAGAGAGTAAGGCTTCAATATCAGTATTATTACCCTGAAATTTCAAATAGATTTCAGTTCTTCCCCAACAAAACATCTGAAAAATACTCAGATCAGGGTGCTCACATTTATATACTCTTAGCACTCAACCTACAGGAACCCATTACACTGAGGAACTTGCCTCTGTTTGCTCCCAGTGCTTCTGAGTGCTTATGGGCTCTGAATGGCTTTAGTAAATTATCAGGTCTCTTGTGTTCTTTAAGTTAGAAACTGAGGGCTAGAGAGTTATCACAGAATCACAGAATGTTAGCGATTGGAAGGGACCTCGAAAGATCATCTAGTCCAATGGCCAAGTTCTCTTTCAAACTGAGCATATTTCGGGACAGGGGAAGATTTGTCGCATAGATTTCTACAAATGCAAATACTCCCATCAAATATATGTCATCTGGAAAATAATCAACTACAAAACGAGAATCTAAAGCAGCAGACAGACACCAGTCCAACAATTTACAGGGGAAATCTCATTTAATTTTAGCTAAATGAGAAACACATAAGGAAGATAACAAGGTAAAAAAAAAATACAAAGTATTCAAAATAAAGGCAATGGAAGTAAACTGCTCCGAACATGCAAGCTTTATCTGGAGTGATATATTGATAGTGTAATTAGATGTTCAAAAATATGCTAGGTTTTTTTCTTCCTGCATTGACAGCTGTGCCTTGCTGGTGAATACCTGAACTGTTTTGATACCTCTTTTCTATATCTATCTGGAACCTCACAAAAAATGAAAGCTAGGTTAGGCACCTGAAAAAGTGCACATTTTCTGAAGGCACCAGATGCAGAACCTACCACAATGCAAGTTTCTTTTTTTTTGAAGCTCTAGTACTTTCTCCATGTTGTCCTTCTCATGCATTTATCAATGTTAGCAGTCCACTGATTATCACTATATGTCACTGCTGTATGCCTCCTCTTACTGTGTTTTTGAACAGGCTGATATGTGCCCCTACTCCATTTTTTCCCAACATCTTTTTCTATGCCTAAGCCAGTTCAAACAGAAGGTGATCACTTCAGTTCACCCATCACCTTTTACCATTTTTTGTTCTCACATTTCCCTTTTGAAGTCTTAAAGGAAAGCACATCAGCTGAATGCAGATTCTCCCTTGGATAGTAGTTATCCACCTTTCCTTCCTCACAGGAAGCTGACATTTTTATTTCCTTTCCTGGATGTCCATGTTTGCCACCTCTAGCAACACTGTATAACCTACTGAAAGCTTTGTATTTCCTCTTCCACCACTATTTTGGAAGCTAAGATCATAGCAAAATTATACACAATAAAGAGTGCACACTTCCTATGTTGTAATAAAGATTATATCTGCTTTTCTAAATTAGCACTTAAGTGTTGATTTTTGTGATTTCCATTGTGATGACAACACCTTTATTTTAGCAGCCCTGAAATAATTACTTTTATAATTATTGATGATACCCCTCCAGGATGAATATTGGCCTCATTTTGATAATTACTCTTTTCCTGACTTCTGCTTTCTACCTCTCCCTCAGTGTTGCTTTCAAAGTTTCTGTTCCCATGGATTCCAGTATTATTTAAGGCTGCTCAAAGAACAGAAACCCACAGTACTAAGCACAAGGCAAAGCAGGAAGACAAGATTTCTGTTGCATGTAGTTGTCAGTGCAGCCCTAATAGAAAAGCAAACAGGTTTTTTGTGCCAAAATCAGACTTATTTGTTCACCTTTTACAGTAGCACCAACTACATCTAGTCAAAATAAGTAAGCGTTAACTCAACACGTGAACACAATATACATACATGTCTGTCTAGTAATGGCTGCACAAAAGGTAGTATTTTTTAATAAATTTTGAGATCCTATTTCTCTGTATCTTTCTTACACCACTTTACTGCTGATAGGAATAATCAGTACTTAAAACTGGTGGACTAACACAGGTAGGCCAAAGTGGTCGACAAGGGTGAGGGTTAGCACCTTGAACAGCTCCAGGACAGTAATCAGCTCCCTTCAAAATCCACAGGATTAGTCAATAGATTTGCTGCTGCTAAGAATGAAGGAAAAGCCTGAGCTCTATCTGTTTGCCAGGAGGCACCCAAACACATTGAAAGCAGAGCTTCCTATGACACTTTAAATCACTTATGCAACTTTCAAACTTAATTGAATATATCTGTGCAATTTAGAAATACCAAGTGGCATCAGAGAAGCATCCAGCTCACTGTGCTCAAGGTTTTTACAGAGAGTTGGTCTAGTAACATACATGTCTAGCAGAGCAGTAGGATGCATAAAGCATTCTGAGCTTATTCAGCAGAAGCTTTAGTTTTGTCAGGTCTATTATCTTTCAGTTCCAGCAACTGCTTTCCTCCTCATAAAACACGCCCTTTACATGTGCCACCCCTTTAGACTTCCTAGCAGAGGCTATATGACTAAGCATTTTCCCTGGTGAAATCTCTACCTTAGATGCATCCAGGAAAAGCTTCTTACATTATTTGTAAGAAACCTTTTCCAAAACATGATCACTGTCAACTTGGAAGTTATAGGAAGAGAGTTACCAAGGGCAATCCAGTAATTTTACTCATCTAGTAATGATGGAGAATTGGATTACATTATTGTAATGAAAAGGTGTGGATATTATACTCTAAAACTATCATTTGTTACATCAAAAGTTCAGATGAGTCACTCTTAGATATCAATGCAATTCATTTTAATTCCTGGAACAAATTAACCCTTCAAGTCATCTTTGACTTTCATAGAGTTTCACAAGTGATTAACATAGACCAGTCTGTCTGAAGAAAGTGGGAATATGAGGTCATGGAACTCAAATATGTCATGTTCTCTTCTTCCAAAAAGAAAATGGCCAACTATCAGACTGCAGTTTAGGCAGTTATGATCCTAGGAAAGTCACATTTCTGTACAAGACTTTTTGGAGAGGAAACCACCCAGAAGCATGTTTTCTGACAGGACCTGTGACCCTGTGGGTAAGCCACACTTGAGCAGTCCATTCCTGAAGGACTGCATCATGTGGGAAGGACTCATGCTGGTGCAGTTCTTCAAGAACTGCAGTCAGTAGGAAGGACCTAGACTGCAGAGGATCCTGAAAGATTGTATCCCATACAAGGGAACCTATACTGAAGAAGGACAAGAGCATGAGGGGGAAGGACTGGCAGAGATAAATCATTATGAACTGACTTCAACTCTTATTCCCCATCCCCTTGTACTGCTTGGAGGGATGATGCAGAAAAGTCAGGAGTGAAGTTAAGCCTGGAAAGAAAGGAGAAGTGGAGGGAAGGTGATTTTAGTTTTGTTATGATTAATTATCAATAAATTCAATTAATTTCCCCACGTTGAGTCTGTTTTGTCCATGATGGTAATCGTTAAGTAACCTCCCTGTCCTTATCTCAACCCATAAGTCTTTCACCCTATTTTCTCCCCCTGTCCTGTTAATAGAGGGGTAGTCACAGAGCATCTTGGTGGGCACCTGGCAACCAGCCATAGGTCAATCCATCACACTGATCACAGAATCACAGAATGCTAGGAATTGGAAGGGATCTCAAAAGATCATCTCGTCCAATCCCCCTGCTGGAGCAGGAACACCTAGATGAGTTCACACAGGAAGGCATCCAGGCGGGTCTTGAATGTCTCCAGAGAAGGAGACTCCACAGCCTCCCTGGGCAGCCTGTTCCAGTGCTCTGTTACTCTCACAGTAAAGAAGTTCCTTCTCAAATTTAAGCAGAACCTCCCGTGTTCCAGCTTACACTCACTGCCCCTTGTCCTTCGACTGCACACCACTGTGAAGAGCCTGGCTCCATCCACCTGACACTCACCCTTCATATATTTATAAGCATTAATAAGGTCACCTCTCAGTCTCCTCTTCTCCAAGCTAAAGAGGCCCAGCTCCCTCAGCCTTTCCTCATAAGGGAGATGTTCCACTCCCTTAATCATCTTGGTGGCTCTGTGCTGGACTCTCTCAAGCAGTTCCCTGTCCTTCTTGAACTGTGGGGCCCAGAACTGGACACAATATTCCAGATGTGGCCTCACCAGGGCAGAGTAGAGGGGGAGGAGAACCTCCCCCAACCTACTAACCACAGCCCTTCTAATGCACCCCAGGATGCCATTGGCCTTCCTGGCCACAAGGGTACAGTGCTGGCTCATGGTCATCCTGCTGGCCACCAGGACTCCCAGATCCCTTTCCCCTACACTGCTCTCTAGTAGTTCATTCCCCAACCTATACTGGAACCTGGGGTTGTTCCTGCCCAGGTGCAACACCCTACACTTGCCCTTATTATATTTCATTACGTTTTTCCCTGCCCAGCTCTTCAGCCTGTCCAGGTCTCTCTGGATGGCAGCACAGCCTTCTGGCGTGTCAGCCACTCCTCCCAGCTTTGCATCATCAGCAAACTTGCTGACAGTGCCCTCTGTTCCCTCATCCAGGTCACCGATGAATATATTGAATAATACTGGTCCTAGTACTGACCCTTGAGGGACTCCACTAGACAGGTCTCCAACTAGACTCCGCCCCATTGACCACTACTCTCTGGCTTCTTCCCACCTGATATTCTTTTCTTCTGAGAAACATGACCCTAAAGCCAGATTTAACTTTATCACTGAGGTGTAGTTTAAGGAATTCCAAAATTAAACAGGATTTTTATAAACTACTCCATAGGAAAGCAAAAAGCAACTTCACATGTTCCAACAATCTGCAGGGTACAATGTCACTCTTTTCCCCTAGGGGAAAAAAAAAAAATCTACTTAAAAAAATACAAAAGGGGAGAGAGGGAAGACTACACAGGATGTTTGCTTGCCAACATACTATTTCTTCTTGATGTTTAAAGGATACTTATTTTAACATAAAGCAAATTAATGAATGAGAAGTGTCAAAAACTGACAGAGAAACTGGAAAGGTATAGAATCTACATTACTTTCTCAACAGCTTTTACTTACTAGATTCCAAGTGGAAGAGCAAGAAAAAGCTTCTTAACTGTTTACATGACTTAGGAAATTCAGACCTGTGATCTATGACCCTTAGGGCAACTCCAGTGCTATACTCACACTCAGGCTGGTCTGGTAACCAGGGCAGCATAGTGATTCAGACTAACAATTTACAGTCTTAGTTATTTCAGGCACCTTCATTTTGTATATCAGCTGCTTGTGTAAATACACTTTAAGTCAGGTAAGCAAGTTCAGAAATTCTGCTACTGCTACAGCTAACATAAACCCTCATGAACCCTGACATATACAAACTAAACCCTGAATGTGCATGTAACTCATAGACAGATGAAGACTGTTTTGCTCCAAAGGCGTTTAAAGAGCTTTTGACCATGTGAAATTTAGAAAGAAGATTTAGACCAAAGTCTCACAGTAGACACTGAGAACCTCTTTAAGGACTTCAAAAGGCTTTAAATCTGTTACTAAGCAACTAGCAGCCAAATAGAAAAAAATGTTATTTTTCCACTTTTAAATCTCCAGCAAGATTAATAAAAAGGTGGGGAAATCAATCACAAGGATTTAGCAGTGCTTTTTGGTAGTGAGTTAGCTTGCTTCATCATTTAGTAACAGAATAACATTCCCAGCTCTTAGTTTTAGATATTTCTTGGTTTTTTGGTTTTTGGGGTATTTTTTTTTCCCCACCAGACAGTAGGAGTTGAGCTTTGTTCTAGTTCTATTGAAGTGAACCCTTTCTCCCAGGTATTCCAAGTGTCTTATGTAAGCAGGTACAATTATAACTAGTTGCCAGTCAAAGCAGGTGTCACGCTGATCAATGGGTAAGGTCTTCAATGAACAACTCTTCTAGCTTTTGTCTCTCCATCATTTAAACAAGCAGTCTTTTCTGCTACACTTGGGGTAGGTCTGCTAAACAAATTCAAAACTGCAGGCCTCTGCACTGACATGAGACCCCACTGGGATTTTTTTACGTTATATATTCTAGAGCAAAGTGTTAGCATCAAAAGCTTTATCCCAGTGAATACCATTCATACTAAATACTTCAACTAGTTCACTGCCGCAGTAAAATTCAGTGATCCCACAACTACAAATTTTAATCATACCTGCTCTGAGTATGCACCACAAATGTCCAGTAATTATAAGTAGTTGGAGACCAACTACCTGGAACGACCCATGCTCAGCCCTGTAGAGGCGACCCTCTGCTGAGCTGACAGCATTTATTGTCTTGCTATCGAATTCAGCTGGTAGGTTTAACCTTTCAGTTGTGGCCTAAAAGCGACCAGATGACAACTAGGATGAGGATAGGTTACACAGGTCCCACATGACAAAATATTCTACAAAAGCCCAGCTTACTTGAAACAATATAATGCGTACTTGTTTGAAACCATGACCACAGACTGATTATAAGCACATGATGGCTGTTATTGATACATTTGAGCAGTGACCTGAATGGAATTATGAATGATCTGGGAGAATAAAAATAGCTGGGGGATTTACTATATTTTTAGGTTTTGGCTCAGTGACCGACAACTGGAGCATGTTCTCACCAACCTAGTAAAGGGACAGAACCAGTGAAGACTGTTGAGTCTAAAGGACTGTTTAACTATTATTTTCCTAAGCACAGATTCTTTGTTTCTTGACATTTTGTCTATTTCTTTCCCTCTTTCTTATAAAGTCATAATTTTGATATATATTGAGTTATCCAGTATGTTAGTAATTGTTACCTAGACAGGAAAAAATAGAAATACTTTAAACTTAAAATTTAAAAAAAAGTGTTGCTGTCTGTATGTTTTTTCCTTATATATAATTTCTTTCAGCCTGTGTACTGCAGAAATAAACTTTTAATTTATGTTTCTGTTTACCTTTGTTTCTAGCTAGCATGCTGGAAGGAACAATATCTGTATTTTCAATATAAAGTCCTTTACCCACTAAAATACAGTATCCAACCACCTTTGTTTTCATAGAGTCTCTTGAATATTTCAGGATCAATGAGTGTTTATGAGTGGTCATACATTATTTATTACATCACATATGTATAACAGAGAGTATTTTTATTATTATGACCTTGTGTAAAATTATAGCTAAAGGCAGAGACTATCCCATTTTCATTACCAGCTCTTGTTTCAAACTCAGAAGTAAATATCTCCTGCTATTGGCTTCATAGGCTACAAAGTCTTTTTTTTTCTTTTTAAAGAAAATATACTATCAATTTTAAAATTTTGCACAAAAACCCAACAATACACATTCCTCAGATCCTCTCTTTTTTAAAAATTCAAATTTAAGATTAATAATGACACAATTTGAAAAATATTAATCACAGAAGAGTTATTCCTAATGCAGAGAGCTTGTGCCAGAGCATCAAAATTACTGTTTCAGTTCTATTACCAGTCTGAACTCTATACACTTATTTCCTTCTTTTTCATTGTATTTTACAGTGAGACACTGTATTTTCTCCATCTTGGGCTGTTTTACAATTAATAAAAGACTTTTTAAATTTATTTTGAGCCCACGGTTCTTAAGAGTTGCAGAAAACTCTTTTAAAAGAGCCATGACAATGCATTTTAAAAAGCAACAACTTCATACATTAATGCCTTCCTAAAACAATTCCACAAGATCTGCAAATAGCCAAGTTAATTTGCTACAGAACAGATTTAATTGTCCCCCCAAAAAACAGTACGCTCCTTCATTTTAAAATACCTTAATAAAATTAATAATGAAAACCAAACTCTATATACGCTTAAAATCGTTAGAAAACAAACCACTTCTTAATTTGCCAACTGACATCTCTCTTTCCTCCTTTTTCTCAGTTTTTATTACAGATTATGTATACAAACTTGGGATGATTTAAAATGATCTAAGTTTCCCTTGCATCAGTTCCAGAATACTTAGTGAACAATTCTCTAGAGGAAGCATGAACTGAACATCTGCA
The DNA here is from genome assembly GCA_907165065.1 of Caprimulgus europaeus. Next base: position 46,062,693 of record OU015527.1, read on the forward strand.
AACTGTTGCAAAATAGCCTATACTAGAAAGAGCTTTGAGAAACTTACTTTAAAAACGGCATGTAGTTTTCCTAGGCTGTGGTTTTGCTACAGGAAAGACATAAAGACTGTACAACTCTTGCAGGGGGCTTCAGGAACTCTCGTCAAATGGGTGTTGTCATTTGGAGATGTCTATGATATACAGTGTCTTGCTTCTGAACCCATTCTGTGACCTCCTGTGACCTCCTGATTTTGCAGATGTACAACTTATATCACCTTCTTTCTCCATGAGAGACGGATTGCCTAGATAACTCCTTTCCAGATCTGCCACATCAGAAGACTAAATAACTAAATAACCATAACAGTAGTTTATATGAACATTCACATTTTTCATTAAAGCTGCCCTTCCTTGTATCATGCTACAGTACATCAGCAAATCTAACTGTTAGTCAGGCTACTCATGAATACAAACTGCTCTTTGTTTGTAGTCAACAAAATAAAAAATAAATTCTTTTATTTTGTTTGGTTTGGTTTTCATATGAGCTCAGAATTGCTAACTCCCCTGAGGAAAAGTGAATGAGCTTGACCATACATCTAAGTTCACAACTAATATCAGCCAAACTTACCAAGTTTCATACAGCAAAAACATTCTTATGTCCTCACTGAAAAGTGATTAAGATGGTTGAAGGCATGAAAATTATGTCTGTGCAGAGCCAACTTTGCAAGCATTCACTTAAAAATGTCAACGAATCAGACCAGTTTTAGCTAACCACAAGCGTGTTATGTCACAAGTACCTGTACCCCAGGTGTGTTATGTCACAAGTACCTCACCAGATTTACACCTTTTTCCCTTCTTACATTACAGAAACATAACCTTTTGCCTCTCACTACAGTGTTCAAGCCACCAGATCAAGCTTCCAATCCAAATGATTCACCAACGTCTGTGGAAAACATTACATGTATTCAACTGGTCATACTCTCCCACATTCCCACCAGGTTATGAAAGACAGGAATATGAAATGGGGAAGTAGTTGGAAGCCATTGGATAAAAATTGTTCCAGGAATCTCTGCTCCAAATAGCCACAGATGTACAACATGGATCACATGAATGACAGTGGATATTCTGTGGCAATAGAAATGCAATTACAGGTATTTGACCAGTATATCAAAGGAAAAATGTCCAAATCAGTAGTACAGTAAGAATTACAATACTGTATGGAAACCCGTTTTTGAAGACCAACATCTGCTAAAAAGTGATCCTGAAAGTCTATTTTTCCTTATTTATTCAGACTGAACAGTAATATTGATGAGATTACTGGGGGATAGCGGTTGGAGGGAATGGGGGCGGAATTGGCATGAATAAAGGTGAAAGAGTCTGGCTGTAACTGTACCGTGACAAGGACTTAAAAATCCTCAGTTCTGTATTTCTTACTTGTTGCACATGTTAATCAAGGCATAAACATTTGTGACTCTAAAAAGTAAGCTGAACGAGAGTAAATCAGTCTCTGTTAGTGGAGAGGCTGAATGAGTCTGAGTGACAATTCATCAGACAGGTAATGCAGTATAGCTGTTTGCAAGAGAGTATCCTAGACAAATATTCCATTTCCAAATATCACCTAATCCTCTAGTCTTTTTTTTAATGCCACAAGCATACAATCTTTGATTTACTCAAAACCATTCAATTCTATCTCTCTACTCTTTTTTCTCCGAAATATGAAAGGCCCTTCTTGTAGATCCAATCCCTTTTGCATCAGTTTCTGTATTGCAGCATTTGCTATACAAAACTGAAGCAACTTTCTATTCTAAACCTGGATAATGCGATTTCAAACACCCTCAATGTTAACTGTGAAATATGACCTTTTAATGGCAACCAATGCAACAAACCTGAAAAGAAGAGCTGGTTTAGAAGTGCCTTTTGAGCCCTTTAAGAAAACACTTTTTTTTAAAAAAAAGCATCCAGGTAAAACCAAACATGAGTGAAGGCCACAGAGACACTGGTCCAGAGACAAACTGCCTTGCTAAGTTTCAATAGAACAGTTACTCAGCTGGGGAAAACTTTCTGTTCCAAAATGTGGTTCAAAGCAGAAAGATTTTAATTAATCACAAGAGCAGGAAATGTTTAATGAACAATAACCAGACATTAGTGCCACTTTCATATTTGTGTTAGATACCCAAAACTCACTTTTTAGTCCAGATGTGTGATTTACATGTCCTTACCAGTCAAGGAATAGAAAATATTCTAGGAAATTGAGCTAAGGCAAAATTATATTTTTTTCTGCTATTCCAAACGAATACGAAGTTTCAGCCTTTTTGCAGGATTTTTTCTAAACTATAATGGGATTATGGGCATGCATAGATACTTGAATTTCATTGCTCAACTCTTAGGCTGGTAAAGGATATAAGGGGATGTTTCAACTATCTTGAGTTAAATTTACAGCCTTGAAGCTCAAAACACAAAAGGTGGCACCAGCGAGCCCTTAGAGCACTTCAGCACTAGACTCTCTCTGCCCACTCATTTTTCTGGTAGTACAGACAGCACTAAAACTGTGGTACAGTAAATTAATTCATCCTCGGTTTTTCCAACAGAACATATCATCAAAGGATTTACTTGTTACATAAAATTAACAGGGAAGAACTATTAACTGGTTCAACTGTGTCATTTCAACAATACCCTAGGAAATTACTTCTCTGCAGCAAACTCCAGTTCCATGGGAGCTCCAATTTCACAGATGCAAATTAGCACTGAGGAGGCTGCCTCTCCCTCTCAATTGATCAGTTACAGAGAGGAGGAAAACACATCCTTGGCTGCCATCGTCAAAGGCTTTCTTGACTACAGCATGTAGCAGACAAGACAAACTTTTCCTTCAGCCTGCTCTCTTTTAAATGCACAAGTCACACAGGGTAAAATGTGATATCAATCTCCAGAAGAAAAAGCATAAGGCTATCGCTACTACAGGATGATCTCATACACATGCAAATCAGCAAGAAAACTGGCTGTAGCAGATTAAATCAACAGATAAAGTCTGCTTTGTTTACCATAGTGATTATTACAGAAAAACAAGATGAACTGAATGCCCTTTTTGCTAAAGGCAATAATAAGGTATAATGTCTACAGCACAGTATACTTCAGACAACAACTGAGAAAGCTCCTGGTCTGTTTTGCAGAGAAAGCATGCTCAAAGGGAAGACAGATGTGTGACTGTAGCCTGCATGATTCAGCACTTTCCCTTTTGGGGTTAAATTAGGAAGTTAGTGTTACATGTAGTTGCTTTTTCAGCTGTTGAAAAGCACTGTTTTGAAATACTCCTTCTTCCACCACCAAAGTAATGAGCTACTCCAAATACATTTAACAATATTTCATTTTTTCTCTGACACACATGCTTGCTGCAGAAATTGTTTATAATTCATTCATGAAGCAAGGTGTCAAGTCAAAGTCAGCTCTGCACAGCCACAAGATTCCCCTGTCAACTACTAGTAACCTTTATACCTCATAAAAGCTAATTTCAATCAAAGGCCACAAGCCCTTAATGTAAGTCTATCTAGAGCAACACACAGCTTCTTCTAACTGCTAAAGAGAGAGAAGGGCTAAAAGTACAGGAAATAATAAAGGAAAACAGTATGACCACTGACATGCACAGAAAGGGTGGATAGAAGTAGTCTATATATGGTAATTGGCACCAGAGAACAAAAATTATTGTATCAGTACTGATCAAAAATCATTGAGTTAATTTACCTGATTTTCTTATGCTGAATAAGAGCATTCATGAGCAAGTTTTCACCAGGGTTGGACAAATAATAATACCATAAATCCTTGAGTTAGATTTTTAGAATTGCACCAAAATTATTATTTTCCAATAAGAGAGGGGTTTTTTTTTTTCAATAAAAATTATATAACCTGTGGTAGCATAACAGTACCACCTAACAAATCAGACTCAGTTATCATCCAAAACCTCATCTGAAATTTCCTAAAAGTAACAAATTCACAAATGGCTTTTAAACCCAAGGAGACTGTTGAGATTGGCTTGTGGTGAGTTACATTGTCTACAATGAAATGAGGATCCACAGATCTGCCTCTTGAAAAGAATGTGGCAGTCAGTTCACTTTTCTCCTCATTTCTCTTTGCTTTTAAGAAAGCAAAGTTTAGTATCCAGCTGCACAGTCCCAAGAACATGGAGATCAATATAGTTATTTTCATTTTTCTTACGGTTTGCCTAGCACACAATGGAAAAAGGTATTTTTCTAGATGCTGAGCACAAATGCAGTGCTTGTACATAATGCCTATCTCTTTAAAAAGCCATCAAAATTGGGATATTTTTTTTTTTTTAAAGCCAAAACCCAGGAGATACTGCAACAGAAGTGTGTGTGAATAGTTTGGTTTCGCCTTTCAGAATCTGGATGGAAATGAGAGTAGAGCCTGGCCCATACTCAGAACACCCACTTGACAAAAGAGGCTTGCAACAGCCAAACAATCCACCTAACAGCAAGAGGCATGTTGTAAAAGAGGAGTTTGTGTTATATGACAGCCAAGCTTTTCAGTAAAACAGCTTTTAAACAAGGGCACATGCTGTAGAGGATTCCAAAGCATCTTTTCTCTTAGAGGCTAAACAAATTTAAAGATATTAAAATAGTTTTAATTAAAAATATTAACATAAAATTCCTGAAGTAAAACTTATTTCATTTTAGGTATATAAAAGATGAAAGAAAATCACTCACCTACCTGAATTTGATTAAGTTGAGGTAAAAACACAGGCAATTTAGGTAAAATAACCACAGGAGTATACAGACAAGTATATGATGTCAAAAGACACTGATGATTACAGCACACAGTCTGCAGAGTTTTCACTTTCTGTGAGTAAATTACAGCACAAAATTAACTCTAAAGCAGTACTCTGATACATCTGATTCTAAAAGAAGTCCTTAGAGCTAGTTAATACTGACATGACATCCTGGCAGCTCTCCAGTGGTATTAAAACAGTTGAAACAATAACCAGTCTTTTAAGATTTGGCCCAGCAGTTCTACAGTAATACCTCCATTGAAAAGTTTTCTTTAAAAATATTCTCTACCACGCATCAGATATTACCCCTATACTTCAGTACAGTATAGCAGTACATTTCTCTTTTCTGGGTAAATGTTATAATAAAGTGTAGGTGATAGCTCACTTTGTCAGCTCTCCTGAGCTAACATATAAATGTCTGTTTACTACCGTTTACTCCCATTAGCCTTGAAAAGGTGTAAAGGAAATAGATTCTTGCTTCTTTCATATACTGGAAAAAAGGGAATTTGCTCATTTTACCTTGGAGAACAAATAATGACAGGGTAACACCACTGCACAAATGCTACTGAAGGCAACAACCAGGGGTACAAAATCTTTAGCGCTAGTGATTAAGTGTCATTGAGATTAACTTTGAAACTCAGTACCTTGTAGAGATAATGATAAGAAATGGCATTTTTTATATTTATATTTTACACTGGGCATCTAACTATTGAAGGTTATAGAGGCACTTGAACAATTCACTACGGAAAGGCACACAAAAACATTTTTGGACCAGAACAGCAGTTCCTGTTTAGTGAACTTTTAATATCAACTATTTTAACTGTAAAGAGGTAAAATGCCAGTGGTATTTTAACCCTTCAGTTATGCACATTTGAAGTATTAGCTTTAACTGTTCCTCTAAATTTTACTTTCATATTCATCTTTCAGTTATACTTCTAATAATTTCTTTAATCTCAGTTGAAACCATTCAGGATCCACACTGGGATCATGGCATTTATGACAAAGAGGTGATGGGAAAGGCATTCTCTCTACATGTTTGTGAGAGGGTCTGGAAGCCTGCACAATCCAATGAAATCAGTGTGTCTGCTCAATCCTTTATGTATTCTAGAAACAGCAGCAGACACATGCTATCTTTTTTAATAGCAGTAAATAAAATTGCAAATGAATAGTCAGCACTGAAACAGCAATGTAAGTGGGCTCAAATATCAGAGAGAGATTTACAAGCAGGGCTGCAGCCACTGCACAAACTCTTATTCTAGGTATTTAGCTACTAAAGAAAATTTCTATGGTGGAATATGCAGGCAGGATAGGAGAGAGATTTAGAATAACATGAGATTCAGACAACTGAGATTATTCTGTAGAGTGACGAGATATCTTTCTTTCCCCTTCTTCTATTTCTGCCAAGAATGCATTAACTTTGCTAGCACTGGGATTATTCCACTCAGACTATTGTTTCCTTTAGGTTAATCTAGTGTAGAGCTTGCAAATCAAATCCTTTCAGGTAGGTTTAATTGCTTCATTGAATTATATTTGACAATAATATAGAAATACAAGAGTGAAGCTTACTTTCTACTTGGAGTAAAAGAAGAGCAGGACATGGGAAAAAATCCATTTGAGGGAGATATTTTAAATTGTAATCCTCAAAATGAAAACCAAAAGTACAGAAATGCAAATAAAAATTAGAAACTTTCTGATCCTAAGACAAGCAAATAATCTAACCTACTAAAACACAGGCACCTCCATTAAATTTCAGCACAACGGAGATTTTCACTTACAAAACTCACATGGGACTGGCAGAGTAATTTGTTCGAAACTTAAGACTGGCAGTTACATCTATGAAATTTCCTGCTGGAGTTATTCTTGTAAAAAAAATATGAGATAGAAATGTTCTTCCCTCACTTATTCATAAAAACAAAGCACTGCAAATACACAGGCAAACCTGTTTTCGGTTAATTTGGGTTGGGGTTTTTTAAATTTATTTGTGTACAGATGAACATCTGTACAAAATTTTTTCTTTAAAAATTAAGATATAGTCAACTTTGGTAAATACTAATGTTTCAGTTAAATGAGTTTTCTCCTAAGTGATTCTAGACTGTTTTCAGAAACAAGTGCTGTGCATAAACTAACATAATAATTTTAGAATATTTATACAATGCTCAGTCAGGCAAGATCAGTATTGCTATAGGAAATATTTTTTGGTTACAATTATGCTAATTTAAAATTGATCCATCAGGAAAGAGGATGTTTGTCTGTAGGGTTTATTTTTTATTTTTCCCTCTCAATAGAAATTCATATTTCTTGTTTTTCAGATTTCATATTTCTTCTTTTTCAGATAGAGAATTTAAATGAAACTGTCTAGCAGCACCCTGCCTCCACCACAGCCAAAGCAGTCACTTAAGAGTGAGCATAAGAACAGAGCAAGTATAAGCCTGTTTTCATCTCAGCTATGACATCAGCTTCTTGATTCTGCGCCTTCCTATGGCTTAATTATGTACATTTTGAAGAAATATGGTCCTTTTTACCTTTTAATTTAACATCTCTTGCTGTAATTTGAGGATCTCCAGTTCTTGGATTGGCAGGGGTAGTAACCAACTTTTCCCTATTAATGTGCTCTCCAGTTCATTCACGATTTCAACAACTTAATCAAGTGTTCAGAGGAATAAACAGAGATACAACCTACAGCTCCCCAAACCACCAAAAAAACCAAAGCCCAAAATATGGTGCCACTGCCTTTCTTAGTGGTTGATAGGTTCTAAAAAGTTTTTTTCATGGCATAAAATGTGATTTGTCATTTTGCTATATCTGTATCCCTTGTTTGACTCTTATCTCACAGTGCAGGACACTTATTTTCCATTGGGAAGAATAAAACCAAAAGCTGTAACAACACAGTCAAAATCCCTCTTCAGGCAGGTGCCAGCATCACAAACCAATTCATGTGCACAGAATAGCCAAAAGGTATGCTCCCTCAAAATCTTCCAACATAGAGTGACTTAATGAGCACATTTCTTCCCATTTTACAATTACAGCAGCAATTTACCGCCATCCCTGTTGTCCTTCTCCTCATGCATCTTCTTCTGCATACATAATTTAAAACACAGAAACACAGGTTTTAAAAAGTTTCTGCCCCTCCAGATATGGTTTTCTTACCTTTTTCTTATTCCTGCTCTCTTTCTTTCTTACTCATCCCACCTTATTCCTTGTAATTATGAGAAGCAAAGACAAAACGAGTTGAGCTCTCCTGAACTTTGACACTTTTTCCCTCTATTCATACTTGGCTGCATGTAATTTTTTTTCCCTGTCAACCATCAGAGAGAATTCACAGGGAACACCAGCCATCTGTCTGAAAGGAGAGCTAAGAAGTACTAGGGTAGGTACACATTTCAAGCACACAGCACTGAGGAATTTTTAAGGGGCATCTTTATGTATATCACAGCTCTCAGTTAGGGATGCAAGAGGGAGAAGTCAGAAGGAGAACAGACACTGCAATGAACAAAGGCATTCACCTTTCCCAGAGGTTCACTTTCAAATTGTGTTTTCTGATTCAGCTCAAGAAAAATAAAAATTAAGATAATGAGCTAGCTCCTTGAAAATCTTTTCTTCTTCACTTTAAGAATCACATCTCTTTTTATTAAATGAAACATTATCTTCAGTTGCAATAAGGAGAAGTTATGCCAGGTATTTTAAGCTGTCTCTACCTTTTGATCATTAAAAAATTGAGGAAGAGGAGAGTCATGTATTTCAGATCAACTTATATGACCACAAGAACTTTTTTCTTTCATTATTCCATGTGCTTGACAAACCAAATCCAGCAGCACGGTATGGCACCACAATCTATCAGATATTCTTCATACAAATAGTATTCCTTAAAAAAAACTTGCAAAAGAAGGCACACACATACAAAAAAACTCTCATGGGATTGCCACAAAATTGTAAGCTTGTGCCATTTTTATTTATGTCTGATGCAAGAAAAGTAGGTATCTAAAAATTTGGGAGAATATACTGCTAAGGCATTAGCAATAAGCATTAGCAGATGCCTTAGACTTCCTGAGAACAAACTCTATGTTTGCCTGGACATGCAGAGTGGTCAGGCAGAATGAGGATGTAGAGGCATCTGCTATACGAATACTTTGAAACTGCTGGCCAACTGAAAGCACAAGTGGCTTCCAAGCTGGGACTACAAATTGCACCACAGCATGTTCCTCACTTTGGAAAAAACATAGTTACAGTAGGAGGACACAAGAAGAACATAATGAATGCAACAGAAGCACTTACAGATAATTTCCAGTGGCTTCTGCCAGTTCCAAGAAAACAGAGTTAAAGTTATGTGCTCGTATACCTAACTCTTCATTTCCTCATCAAGCATTTGCTGAACTCATTATCCTGGGAAATCACATGGTACTAACCCATAACCTTAAACATCTTCATTTATGCAAAGTTTTGTTTAAATTTTCAATTATTAAGTGTAAGTGTACAAAAACACACTTTTTCATCAACATTCAAATGTCTTTTCAGGGCAAATTTTTGCTGTGCAGGGATCAAGGTGTCAAGATACAAAGGGCGGAACTTCACTGGAAAGGTGTGTACTTTACACTTGCAGTTGTTCAAGTGAGCAATTAAGTGACATACAATGAATTTGTTTCTTCTTCATGAAGATAAGTATTAGAATTGTTTATTTTTGCCCTTTAAACTTATTGTGTATTTCCACATGCAGGAATGCAACTTTTGGACAAATCTGTTGAAATTCTTTCAATTATCAATGGAAAGAAGTGATTTAAAAAAAAAACCACTGTAGGTTTTCATATATAAAAGAATTTCCATGAATCAGTATTTTAAAGCTCAGTCTTTCTGGACACACTGTCAGAGAAGACAAAGAGCAATGGCAAAATAGAAGAAATTAATCAAAACAAAGAGCTTGTAAATGATTGACTGTGAAATGCTGTTGTATGTTTTTTCTTTACTATTGTGTATTAACCATACAGTTATGTAAGAGTCATATCCAAGCACAAACAAAAATCTCTGGTGATTCTCATTGTGCCTATATGGTTCAAAATGGCCATATATATACAGTAATTATTCAATGGTAGACCCCTTTTGAGAGTAGTGTGTCTCTTCACATACTGCTTTGCTCCCATTTAACCACATTTAAAATAACTTTTCATATCAATGGTAATTTTCTCTCCTTTCATGGAATAAAAATTCATTGTCATTTTTTTTACATTTTTAATGGAGATATACTTAGCATTTTCCCATGCCTGGAAATTTCGCTACTTGAGAAAAGAACTGAAGCTGATGAGTAACCATGCCATCTTGTCCTATTACTTATTTGGAGAATAACACTCATCATCCAGCCACAGAGGCTGAATACTGTTTTCCACAGTGAGACAAATACTTTGCCAACAAATACTTCTCTAGGTTCTCTAAGAATTATATGTCCTCTGAGATTTCAATTCCTCTGATTTCTCTGTGCTAGAGATAGTTCAAGCAGCAGTCCTGAAAACAAGATTAACCCATTTTGCAGTCAATATTTTTGTTAAAATTTGTTTGCTACCATTTGTATTAAGAAGAAATATGTTGTTCACTGCATTTCCATCCACTTATGTTTGGGCCTACCTCTAATTTAGAGGGTTTTAATAGCTGTTTTTAATACAGTTTTGAAAAAAAATATATTAACTTACACATGTAGCTCAGCTTGAAAACATACAAATGTAGAGCCCAGCAGATATTTCAGCAGAGTTTAGGACTAATTAGAGAATAAAGAGGGACAAGGCTTCAACTGTGGATCTTTAATTGTAGATTAAATAGAAGCATCCTTACACACCGTTTCATTTATTATTTTACCTTGAAGAATGTGAGATTATTTATTCATTAAGACATCACAGTATCAACTCATTTATTTCCATTTCTTAGGTACACTGAACTGCTCAGATGAAATTACATATCAATGTGAAGACTCAGTCCTGGAGTCTAGGTGCCATTACAACAGATCTAGCTCCTCTGCTCATTGTCTAAAAGGTATGCGATTTAAACGTCACTCTTTTATTTTTTTTTTCCCCAATCCATTCTCTGCCCTGTGTATACTTAAAAGCAGAACATAAAATTTTGCAGAAGAATCTCTTTCTTTTTTTGTCAGTTGCATATCTGATCCTACAAATAGGGCATTTTCCATAACAGAGTGATATATATAGGAAAAATGTGGGAAATCATATGCTCAACTGTATCTGCTGGTAGGATACAGGAAAACAATGCTGTTTCCTTTCCATGGAGGTGAGTTAAGAGTAAAGATCAAGGGAAGCTCCTCCATCTTCCTCCTTTGAAAGATCCTCCTGCAGCTGTTGTAATTCCTGTATTTCTGTTCTTCTAAATACTCTTGCTTACCATATCACTCTTAAAATTGTCATCAAAATTACAGCAGTGAGAAGTGGGCTAATAAGATAGTAGGATGCATTAATAGAAAAAAAATTTTAAGATAACTTTTAAAATGCATACCTTTGCCTATTGGCACCACTGTAGGAGAAAATACATCTTTGTTTTCCCCAGTCCCTTTCAGGCACAAAAAAGGTTTTAGGGAAAACAGTCTTCTGATTTTTGCTCAGGGATGGCAGTTGTTTCCGCCACTCATAATAGGTCTCTGCCTATAGGCAGCAAGGCCATCTCTGACTTTGCCATTGAGGTTGATTAGAGAATAGCAACATTTTTTGACAATCATCTATGCTTTCACTCAAGAGACCTTTGATTAAAGCAAGCTATAAAAAAGTCTCAAAAAATAAATCATACGTATTAATTTCCATAGATGCACAAAAACAGTTGCACCAAGGATAAAATGACCACTCGACTGTTATGCACGTGTTCTGTTCAGCCCTTAATTTCTAATGCCAGCTTCTGTAAATTCCTCTTGACCCTTCCCTGGCTGAAGGAAAAATATCCTGCTTGCAGCAGAAATTCTGCTGTAATGTAGAAAAGCTCCGTAGCAGCTTTCAGTAGCAACAAACACATCCCTTCCTTAGGCTAGGAGGGGATGACAATTGTCTCCTGTCTTTTTGTTCCCTTTTATCTTTGTTGTCAAGCTTGGTCAAACAGCAACAGTGCCAAGCTGTTGTTTCTCCAGACCTACAAACCTGGTTGTCATGCTTAAGCTCAGAGAAATTCAACCTGATTGGCTTGGGATTATTTTTGACCACCAACCTCAGAGGTAATTAAACAAAAAACAAATTACACTGGTATGCTTCTTCATAAGAAGAGATATTTCCCAGTTCACACAAGCAAAATTGTCTAGTGAACATTTCAAGGTTAGTTACTGTCACATGCTGAAAAATTCCAAATCCTTACAGCACTAGACACTTTGTGAACACTTCTCATTTTCTAGGCTGAAGAGTTCTCTGCACTGAAGTCCTGTGTATGCACAGACGAGTTAGAAGTGCAAAGCTACATTTAGCCAACACCGAGTAAAACAGGTCAACGCTCAAACTTCATCCAGTAGATAGGTGCTTTTCTTATTATACATGGTTCTCCATTTCTTTGTCTGGGATTTTTAAAGTATCATTTAAAGCTACAAACATACATTTTCCTTCCCTGCAGACCATGAGACAAGAAAGGTTCAGTCAGCTGAATTGTGAGCTCAGTGTTTCAGGACAGCAGACTAGAAACAACTTTTGCCACTTTTATCTGAAAAGACCCATGATGACAGAACAACTTTGAAATTGCAAAGAATTCCTGGTACAATTCAAAGGATGTCACAAAACTTTTGAAATTAATTAATGGCCCCACCCACCCCACTAGCATCACAGTTTAAATCTCTTTTTTTTTTTTCCTTTTTTTTCTACCTTTGCTCACATTTAACAGAAAATTTCCACACATACAGATTACATCCTTGCATGAGAGCTGAATTATGGTGTTCTCCAGGAAGGAACACCAGGAAAGGAGAGACTAGGGGACAAATCAGCTTCAAAATTAGCAGTTTATTCAGCAGTTTCTTTAACTTAATCTGGCACCGAGAAAGTTACCGTTAATTCATTAGGCTCAGAGAGTTTCTGGGAACTGTGTAAAAGTCATCAGCAGGAATCACATTATATTTATACCAAAAAGCATACATAAAAGTATAGCAGATGAAACACATCTCAATGAAAGAACAGTACCTACAAGCTATGATGGGTTAGAATGGTCATCAGCCTATTAAATTTGCCACAAATCTCATCTGACAGAGTTTCAAATGCCAAACAAATGCAGTTACCTTAAGTTGTACTTGAGTTGCACTGTGTATACACAGATGTATCTTACAGGTCACCATCAGTGATCTAAAGCGATAACACTATTTAATGCACGCAAACAGCATAATTCAAACTAAAGAAATACCAAATCTTAGTATTAGCTTAAACCTCTACTGATATTTAGATCGTATCCCACAATAGTGAATGTCTGCAACTACAAAAGCTAATGTATTTTTTAAATGCTACCCAACTTACATGTATTTTACCTACCAGACAAAGTCAGTTCCTCAGATCCATAAGCAGTTTCAGAGATTCTGTTCTCTTGTTAAGAGATCCTATATATGTGATTTTGTCACTATAAGTATTATTTGCAAATTGGTACCCAAGATGTTTGTGTACATACATTGTCCTTTCGATTTTAAAAGTACTAGAAATACCAAATCCACCTTCCCCTGCCAGAGGATGTCTTAACAGTTTAGAGATGTTGTTGTAATATCACACATTTTCAGTACTGAAGAGACCACTTAACTCAGTTTTGGCACCTGTGCTTCAAAACAGACAAATGTTTTCACAAACTTAGTTTAATAAGTGAAATAAAAATAGATTGTTTAAATTCAATTACAAATATCTGCTTAAGTTTGAATAGTGGATGCCTCTCTCAACTGACAACTAAAATCCTGACTATATCTAATACCCATAAACAGAAGCCTAGTCACTGTGCACTGGAAATTACCAGATAATATTATTATTTTATAAATCTCATTGATTATCATAATTTATCACCTAAGTATGTAACATAGTGAATAATTTTTTTAAAAATAAGTATTTTTCATTGGTATAACTTCAAAATATTTCACTTTTATTTTAATTTTGTTAATTTTTTATAACTGACATTTCAAAACAAAAGGTTATTGTAAAACAGAACAATCACTTTTGTTCTGAAAATTTCAAAATATGCTTAGAACTTTATAAAAAATGTATAGAAACTGAGTTTTTGTTTCAGTTTTGATGAATATGCATTTTCTCACAAGAAAGAAAAAATCACCATACATACTGTTCAAAAATTCACAGTCATAACCATGACCACCCAAAAGGAGAAAGCACAATGCTTTTGGGTAACAAGCATCTGAAAATACCATTCAGAGGCAAAGGTTCTGTTTTCTTTTCTACAAGCCAGGCAGCAACAAGACTAAAGCAATGACTGCCTTGGCTGGGCCACACTGCTGAACTCTACAGTGCTTACAATACAAAAGAAAATTCTCCATTGACAGAAACATCCGAGCATACTCAAGCATGCTTTATACCAACATTAAATCATGGCTGTACTCCAGAGCTAAAAGGTTTTGTCCATCAGAGGATAACTGTGAGTAACTGGATCGCAGGCTTCTGTAGTATTTTATACAAATGTGTTAGAAATCTGTCACAGTAGTCTGGTTTTATCTCTCAACAGTAACTACAGAATTGATGAAAAAAAGAAGAGGAAGTGCCTGATGAGAAGGAATTGCCTTGGCAGATCGATACTTTTAACAGCAAGAGGTAGCTCTCTGCCTGGAGCTCTACCTCCAGCTGAAGAAAACATTGTTCCATGGATTAAAAGTCAGTCATTATAGCTTTAGCCTAGCTAATCGAGTTGGAATGGCCATAAAGTACTCAGAAAGAATTAAACGCATTCTCTAGATGTCCACCAGACATTCTCAGTATTTTACCTCAAATTCTATTTAATGCATAAAACCCTCAACACTATCATATCATTCCTATGGACATTCCTATGTCCATCCTGCCTATGAAACGTAGCAGAGATCTGCCCACACATTTTACACATAGAAAGGTCTATTATGCTTCACACAGAAGTCAATGTTAGCAGAAGCATCCTGTTCAATTTCTCACCATCACTTAAATCACTGAAATTCTCATATTCAATATTTTCTCCATAATCAGAACAACTGGAAATTGTTTTCTTGTGGTTTTTTTTCCCAAGTGGAAGCTGAGAAACTTACATTCACACACTTCCACAAGGGGGAGCTTTAAAAAACACCAACACTACCAACAACAAACAAAATCAAAAACCAAATCTCAATAAAATTGTTACAAAAATAATGATAACTGGTAATACTACTGTATTGTCAGGAAGACAGATTACCTCCTTGTCTGCAGTATCATATGTCGTTACAGATATCACTATCCACAAAGCTGATGATGTCTTTCTTATATAAAAAGCAAAAGAAAAAGTCCAAAGCTTGAATATTTGCATGTATCCTGCCCTTGAGGTCATTAAATGAAGATAGCAATATAAACGAAAAAGAAAACAAAATTCACATCGTTTCAGACAGAGAATTATCAGAGATGTTTTCTAAGATACTCTGTTATAATGCCATAAATAATAATTCTTTTCATTAATGCTGCACTGTCACTGGCAGATGATAGAACACTAATTCTTTCTTCCTCTCCAAACGTCTTGCACTGAGGTCATTATAATCTTTTTAAACCATGGCCTCATTTTATTTTCTTTCCTGGGAGGACTGCATGGAGACTACCAGTGATCCATCTATCCCATGTGAAAAAAACTACATGAAGCAAACATTAAAATTATGCTCACAATATTTCAATAGTCAGGGATGTATCAAAGCTAAGACTCATACAATCTTAATTATGCTTCTTAATGTATACATATTCATATAAAAAAAACCACACTAGTCATTAGCTTTATGCATTTAACTTGTGCTTTCTTAAAATGCTGAGCTATAGCATCATGTATGACCATGCACAGTCCCATACACATGAAATAACAGAAGCCCACCGAAAGCATTTCTCTAAACAGGATGTGCTATTTATACAGATAATGCTGTAAACAGCGGTTTCACTTTCTGGAACTTCAAAGCACTTCCTAAAAAGCTGAAATTCCATTTCTGCAGCTCTGTGCCTAGACCAAACTAGAATTGCCAATTCTATTATAAAAATTCCTATTTTGACCTTACAGCCCAGCCTAGGTCTATTTTGCCAATGACAGCAAAGTTGCTAAACTGGGCATCTTTACAGCACTTACTTTACCTGCGCAGATAAAAATGTGCTAACATATGTTTGATACTATCCCTGTTGATTAGGTGCAAATTTGTACAGGTATGCTTACAACTGAAGTGTAATTATAACATTATAACAAGGAAATAACATAATAACATACAAGGTAGCAGTCATAAAACTACATGAAGATTTAAGAAAAGGTAACTTTCAAAATTAATTTTCTAGTTTAAGTATGTTGGTCATAACACCAAGTATCCATGGTGCTTGCATAGAATTAACAATCCTTAACAGCCCGAGTTTTCAACTACTTCACCACCACTGAATTCTTATTTCACAGATTTCATCCAGCTTTGCTAGTACTGTCACATACCATTCCCACACATCAACACAGCAGGCAGAGCAAGCAAGAAGCCCTAAGGTAATCAATTTCAGTAACAGATCAAACGCTGGTCCCACTGTAGCTATGTAGAATATAGCTCAGTTTTTCTCTTTAGCCTTTAATTCCTGTAAACATCCCTGATTTTCTTTAAAAACCTCATGTGGAACAAACTGTAAATGATCACACTTTGCTTATAATAAATGGCCCTCCACAACTTTGGTGTGATTATTTGTTCCCATGTTTGTGTGAGCCATGTGTAAGTTGCTCTCTGAGTTACAGTTTTAGGCAGCACTTCCTTTGCTGATTGTTTTGGAGGGTGAGACAGGGAGGCCAGCTACAGGCCAGCTGAAGCTTCTGGGAATGACTTTAAGAGTTTCTAACACATCCTGGAAGCTTGCAAGGGAACTACACACTGAATACGAACTACAGCGAGCATCTATTCTGGAAAAACAAATGCATATATATATATATACACACATGTGCACATGTATTTGGCTTCTACTTCACCCTTAACTAAAAATGCTGCCACCACCACTGCTGAGACGTTACAGATGTCAAACACACACACAGATTCAAAGAATTCTTAGTCATATTCATAAGATATTTCACCAGGAAAGGACATGGAAATCTGTAGCCATAAAGTACTATAAACCTTACAGTCAAAAAATATCATCATATAATTGCATTGCCTGCCTAAAATCTCTTGATACTCATTACTGCATAATGTCAGAGATCAAAACTCTCAGTGTGATGGGTTGTTTTTTTCATCAGTCTTTTTAGATCCTTACGTCCTAGTGAGATGCCCCCTGACTGAAAGCCTACTCTCACTCAAATTGTCAAGGATTTTGTCATAAATATTCATGGAATTAGGATGTCACAGAAACTAATCAACCAAAAACAACACACAAAAAAAGGAAAAATTAAAATCTGAAATGTGTTGTTGCAGGATATATATACAATATACAATTTTTGTTAATAAAATTCATTTTTAAGGGTGATTAATAACAGATTAAGCCATTGGCTGTTCTTTCTCTCAGCACAAATTCTTCCAGAAACATGTAGATGTCGCACTCAGGGATATGGTTTCATGGGCATGGTGGTGATGAGTTGATGGTTGGATTGGATGACCTCAGAGGTCTTTTCCAACCTTAATGATCCTGTGATCCTGAGTTGCAATGGGATTTTTAAAGTATTTTTTTCTTTCATGGTTATTGCCAAGTTTGAGAATTACTATATCAAGATGGTGACCTTCTCATACCAGCAGGATTCTGTTGTGCTTTCCACTATACATACACATAGTAGAGGTCAGAAAGCCAAGCTTTTTAAAGTGCCAACCTGATTTTACAGATGGAGAATGGCAGAAGAAAAGACAAAGAAGCCTAAGCTGCATGGAAAGTCTCTGTTAGAGAGAAGAATGGACTCTCATTTCTATTCTGACCCCAGGATTTTAAACAATAAAACCACTATCTCCATCTATATATTAATATAAGCTTATATGTTTTATTAGGTTTTTATATCCTCTCTGAAATTGTACTCCATCCCAGAATGTGTGATTTTTTTTTTTCTTCAAAAGCAGATAGTTTAAAAAATATGTGTCTGGTGATGGTATACATGAGGAATGCTGCAATGCTTTCATATTCAGAAGTACACAACATTGAATTTGTTCAAGTGACAGTAAAAATGGCATGACAAAGTTTTTACCTCAAAGACCACATCAAGTTTACCACCTTTACAGTTGAGAAGATCATTATTCTAACTGCCACTGCTATTTTTGAAAACCAAGATGCTCACTTATATGCTTTCTTCTGTCATGCTACTTTTATAATTCCACTGTCCTAAACATGAAAGGTGAGACTCACTCCTCAATATCTTAGAATAATACCACACTGTTTCTATTTAGGCTACTTAGCTTTGAACACTTAAGTGTCATATACTACACATGGAAATGTTACAATTAGCTAACTTTCTAACACTCATCACTGACACAGAAAATTTTAAATTCATTCTAGACATATTTTGAATCAGTGTGGGGGGAAGGGATGTGAGACTGAAAGGAAGAATAATTGGAACAATAATCCTAGGTATTGGGATAATTCTCTGTGTTTAAATATTTCAGTCACTTGAATGAAAAAAATATTAAAATAAAATAGTAATTTTAAAAAAACCTTTAACAAACATATTCCAGAACGATGATGTTGAAAAAGCGAAATCAATACAATGTGATTCACAATTCAATCTGGGAAATTAGAGCAATTCATCTTACTAATGGTTGCTAAAGGGAGGAAAAAGCAAAGCAAGTCTCTCAACTTCAAGACAGCCTATTGCTGCTGTTCTCAAAAAGCCTGCTTCTCAAGTACCTGAGTGCTTCTTTCTGCTCTTGTACCCCCCTGGCTGGCAAGCAAGGAAACCCACAGTTTAGTAGACTAACTGTGGCTGTTAATACAACCACTTAGTTCATCAACATCTGCTGCAAATAAACCTGAACAGGTTATCGTTCTTAATCTACCAATTACACAAAGTGATGGATAGACACCTAACACCAGCCTGTCTTAGCTCTCCACACTTTGCATAAGTGGCATTTGAAATACAGGAATGGTGTGCACATCCAATGAGCATAGTGTGACTTCAACCATGTCATGACATTGCATTTAACGAAACAAGGTGAATTATGGTTGAGTTTGTCAAAGATACTATCGATTTATTGGCAGATGCTGTCACACACTTTATTTACTGTTGTATTATTAGAGCATACAAGGATTAGCTCAACTCTGTACTACCACTTGAAAATGACAGCTTACTTCTTTTCATCCTTTGTGCACTCCCTATAAATGTTACTTTTAGCTGTTATTGGTATTTACATTGGGATATGACAGCAAGCCTCTACCTTGGTGGTAATTATTAAAAAAACAAAACTATTTAAATTGTGATGGACTGTATTGTAAAGATAAAATTATCTCAGGACAGAACTAATATTTTACATACGCAGAATGCATTTGGCTAATGTTCTTCTGAAACCTCTGTGAAACTGAAGGGCCACACTTTGTACTGAGCCTAGAAAAGTTTCTGGTCATAAGCTGAGACCGAGCACAGACTGTGTCTGGCCACAGACTGACAAACTGGGAAATCAGGTCATTTAAGACTTAGAATTCTTGACAAATTCTTAACCTGTGACTTTGTGAGAAATCATTAAGATGCAGTCTTTAGTTAGGCTATGTGTGTATCCACAGGATACTCGCCTCACTCACTACACGACAAAGAGCCTCAGAAGCAAAATTGGCTATAACTAGCCTCTACACATATGTGATCAAATCAGAACATCACAGTGGGCTTAGAAGACTGTGGCATTACCAGGGGAGTAAAATCTCTAAAAAAATCAGGATTCAGATCTGCTAATATCCCTGATCACTAGCATACTTCATAAACTTTGCTGAAACTTTCAAAAACTTTAAAGTGAAATGTGAACCTTAGATAGAAAGTCACTGTCAGCACAATTTAAACCAATCTGCCTTGTTCGCACATTGTTGGGGATAAGACTATCACAAAAATCATGGAGTAAACTTAGTAGGTGGATTGCTGTTTGATAAACATACAGGAGCATACAAATTCTCTCTTCACAGAAAAGAGCTGAATATGATCAGAGTAACTCTGGGCAATAATAATAAACTATTAAAACACAGTCTTTCTAGACAACTACCTTGTTCTATAAAAAGAAGAGGACCTTACAGAGACAAGACATTAAAGTGAAAGGCAGTGCTTGGGAAAAAGAGTGGAGACAAGAGAGCCCACTGATTCACAGAAAAGTTCATATCCTCAGGGCTTCTTTGTTTTCAGTAAGCAAATAGGTTTTCCTACTCAGTAAATCTGGTGGAGCCCCAGTTCTGAGTATCAAAACAGTGGAGCTTATACTGAAATGCATTCCAGCACGTAAGTTACTGAGTCTGGTTTTAATTGTCACATGTGCTATCCATTATCACCTAGCTGCTCATAGTCTTGTATTCACTCTAGAATCAGTTTTCTCAAAACCAGTAACTGTTTATAGTGGAACAGATTTGAAATAATATTAAAACTTTTCAGAATTAAATATATTTTTTTTTTAATTGAGTTTTCAACTGCTTTGCTTGAAGAGAGAAGATTTCTATGTTTTATACTTAACAGATCCTTCTGAGAAATATGCTTGGAGGATATAAGTAAACCAGGATGCAAGACTACGGTCAACTACTTTCTGAAAGATACGTAGAGGATAACAGGTGTATGAACTGATGAAATTACTTCTTCAGGGCTACTAAGGTCATTGTTATTTTTTACAGGGGAATTTCAGGGTGACAGATGGCTTCTGGTTCTTCTATCCATCTGACTTTAAAACTTTTACCATGGATTGCAATGATGAAAGCCCACTGAGATTTCTGTGCCTTGAAAAGTTCATTATGTACATAAAGGGAAAATGAAGTGACTAAAAGTTTTGTTTTGTGTTGCACGGGTACGCTACATCAGCGGACTTGAAAAATATTTCACATCTGTGTATAGCCTATTTGTTCACACCATCATTCCCCTTCATCAAAATCTCTGTTACAGATGGACTATAACTCAGCTCTTCAGGAGGTAACTGAAAAGCTGACCACAGAGAATGTAGATTGGATGTCAGTGGAATTAGTTTCTTGGAAATAAAAGTTTAAATAGGGACCTGGGGGACTTTCAAATGTTGTATCACATTGTGACCTTTCTTTGATGTCTCATGGCATATCTGACACATTCAGAATATTTCAGATTACAGAATCACAGAATCACAGAATCACAGAATATTAGGGATTGGAAGGGACCTCGAAAGATCATCTAGTCCAATCCCCCTGCCGGAGCAGGAACACCTAGATGAGTTCGCACAGGAAGGCGTCCAGGCGGGTCTTGAATGTCTCCAGAGAAGGAGACTCCACAACCTCCCTGGGCAGCCTGTTCCAGTGCTCTGTCACCCTTACTGTAAAGAAGTTCTTCCTCAAATTTAAGCGGAACCTCCTGTGTTCCAGCTTACACCCATTGCCCCTTGTCCTATCATTGGTCATCACTGCAAAGAGCCTGGCCCCATCCTCCTGACACTCACCATTCAAATATTTATAAACATTAATCAGGTCCCCCCTCAGCCTCCTCTTCTCCAAGCTAAAGAGCCCCAGCTCCCTCAGCCTTTCCTCATAAGGGAGATGTTCCACTCCCTTAATCATTTTGGTGGCTCTTCGCTGGACTCTCTCAAGCAGCTCCCTGTCCTTCTTGAACTGTGGGGCCCAGAACTGGACACAATATTCCAGATGTGGCCTCACCAGGGCAGAGTAAAGGGGAAGAAGAACCTCTCTTGACCTACTGACTACACCCCTTCTAATGCACCCCAGGATGCCATTGGCCTTCCTGGCCACAAGGGCACAGTGCTGGCTCATGGTCATCCTGCTGTCCACCAGGACTCCCAGATCCCTTTCCCCTTCACTGCTCTCTAGGAGATCATTTCCTAACCTATACTGGAACCTGGGATTGTTCCTGCCCAGGTGCAACACCCTACACTTGCCCTTATTATATTTCATCAAGTTTTTCCCTGCCCAGCTCTCCAGCCTGTCCAGGTCTCTCTGGATGGCAGCACAGCCTTCTGGAGTGTCAGCCACTCCTCCCAGCTTGGTATCATCAGCAAACTTGCTGACAGTGCACTCAATTCCCTCATCCAGGTCATTTATGAATATATTGAATAATACTGGTCCTAGTACTGACCCCTGAGGGACTCCACTAGACACAGGTCTCCAACTCGACTCCGCCCCATTGACCACTACTCTCTGGCTTCTTCCCACCAGCCAGTTAATAATCCATCTCACTACCTGCTCATCTAATCCGCACTTCCTCAATTTATCAGCGAGGATGCTGTGGGAGACCGTGTCAAATGCTTTGCTGAAATCAAGATAGACCACATCCACTGCTCTACCATCATCCAGCCACCTCGTCGTGTTTTCATAAAAGTCTAGAAGGTTGGTCAAGCACGACTTCCCCTTGGTGAAGCCGTGCTGACTGCCCCTAATGACCCTCTTATCCTTGATATGCCTAGAGATGGCACCTAGGATAAGTCGTTCCATCACCTTTCCAGGGATGGAGGTGAGGCTGACCGGTCTGTAGTTACCCGGGTCCTCCTTCTTGCCCTTTTTGAAGGTTGGAGTGACATTTGCCTTCCTCCAGTCCTCAGGCACCTCACCCGTTCCCCACGACTTCGCAAAGATGATGGAGAGCGGTCTAGCAATGACCTCAGCCAGCTCCCTCAACACTCGTGGATGCATCCCATCTGGACCCATGGATTTATGGATGTCCAGGTTGCTTAATTGGTCCCTGACCCAATCCTCATCAACTGAGGCCATCTTCTCCATTGTCCTGTCTCCATCTGGGGTCTCCAGGGTACAGAGCTCCTCAAGACAACTTCCGGCAGAGTAGACAGAGGCAAAGAAGGCATTCAATAGCTCTGCCTTCTCTGTATCCTCTGTCACCAGGGTACCCCCCTCATTTATCAGTGGGCCTACATTGCCTCTGACGTTGGCTTTATCTGCCATGTATTTGAAGAAGCTCTTCCTGTTGTCCTTGACCCCTCTGGCAAGATCTAATTCTAAGGAGGCCTTGGCTTTCCTAGTTGCCTCCCTACATCCTCTGACAATATCCTTATATTCCTCCCAAGTAGCCAGCCCCTCCTTCCACGATTTGTAAACTCTCCTCTTCCACTTAAGTTTGGCCAGCAGTTCCCTGCTTAACCAAGCAGGTCTCCTGGCTCCCTTCCCTGACTTCCTACATATTGGAATGCTTTGATCTTGAGCCCAGAAGAAGCTGTCCCTGAACGTTAACCAGCTGTCTTGGGCCCCTTTACCTTCAAGTAATCTGCCCCATGGAATTTCCCCTAACAATTGCTTGAAGAGGCCAAAGTTGGCCCTCCTGAAGTCCAGGGTAGCAATCTTACTTGTAATTCTGCTTATGCCACATGAGATTCGGAACTTCACCATCTCATGATCACTGCAGCCCAGGCAGTCCTCAACCTTCACAGCCTCAACCAGACCCTCCTTGTTAGTGAGGATCAGATCCAGCGTCACTCCCCTCCTGGTTGGTTCATCCACCATTTGCATCAGGAAGTTATCATCGATGCACTGGAGGAACCTCCTGGATTGGGGGTGGCTGGCCGAGTGGTCTCTCCAGCAAATATCTGGGTAGTTAAAATCCCCCACAACAACCAGGGCCTGGGATTGCGAGGCTGCTGTCAGCTGCCTGTAGAAGGCCTCATCAATTTCTTCACCCTGATCTGGTGGCCTGTAATAGACACCCACGACAGTATCAACCCTACCAGCCTGCCCCTTGATTTTTACCCACAGGCTCTCAACTAGCTCCTCATCCGCCCCTGGATAGATCTGAATGCACTGCAGTTGCTCTCTCACATAAAGAGCAACTCCACCACCTCGCCTCTCTGGCCTGTCTTTCCTGAGAAGGACATAGCCATCCATGACCACATTCCAGTCATGTGAGCTATCCCACCATGTCTCTGTAATTGCTACCAGATCATAATCCCCTGACCGAACACGGGTTTCTAACTCCTCCTGCTTGTTCCCCATGCTGCGTGCATTGGTGTACAGGCATTTCAGGGAGCGAGTCGAGTTCACCAGTTTCAGCCTAGGGGGGTGGGAGGCCTCCCTGCCTTCATCAATTCCAAACTGCTGCCCCACTGGCACAAGCCCAGCCGTGACCCCTTCCCCCTTCCAATCTAGTTTAAAGCTCTCCAAATGAGCGCTGCTAATTCCTGCCCCAGCCTCTTTTTGCCCCTGCGAGATAAACCTTCCTCACACATTACTGTCTGTACTGGTGTCCTATGAACCCAGCCATTATCAAAGAACCCAAAGCCCTGCCTATAGCACCAGTCCTGTAGCCAGTTGTTTATGGCCTGAACTCTGCCATTGCAACCCACATCAGCACCCGAAAGCGGAAGGACAGAAGAGAATATTACTTGCGCCCCAGACCCTTTCAGTAGTCGTCCCAAGGTCTTGAAATCCTTCTTCATTGCCCTCAGACTACGGAATGCGGCTTCCTCTCCTCCTATCTGGAAGATCAGGAGCGGGTAGTAGTCTGTTGGGTGCACCAGGTTGGGGAGTGCCCTGGTGATATCCCTGATCCTGGCTCCTGGAAGACTACATACCTCTCTGTGTTGAGGGTCAGCCCTGCATATCGGGCCCTCTGTTCCCCTCAGAAGGGAATCACCTACTACAATGACCCTTCTTTCTTTCCTGTCGGAGGCCGTCTTTAGGGGTTGGGTCACCCGCCTCTTCCTCTGTGGCCTAGTAGGTGGGCCTTGCACCTCGTCCTCACCAACATCTTCACCAACGTCTCCTTCAAGAGGCAGGGCCTCAAACCTATTAGAGAGAGGCACCTGAGGGGGCAAAGCAGGTAGGGAAGAAGGCCGCCCATGATGTCGAACTGGGACTTTCTTCCAACTCTCCTCATCTCCCCGGCCCCTTGCCTCTGCCTGACAGCTACAGGGCAGCTGCCTCCTCAGGTCCCCCCTCCCTGCCTGATAGGGTGGGGGTTCCCTCACCTTTTGGGGGGTATCCTCTTGGGGTATTTCTGACACCAGGGAGTTACTCCACCAGTCAATCTCCTTCTCACGCTCCCTGATGGACCTCAGTCTCTCGACCTCCTCCTTAAGTTTCACTACCATGCTGAGGAGATCATCTACCTGCTCACACCTCACACAGGTGGAGAGTTTCCCTCCCTCCCCCGGCAGCAGCAGGCTCTGGCATTCTCTGCAGCCAGAGACCTGAACAGCCACCGTCTGGGGCAGGCCCTCTGTCTGAGTCGCCACAGTCTTCTTACTATAACCTCTCCGCCTGGTGGACACCATCTTCGGAGGCAGCAAGGGACACACCTCCAAGTGGTTGAGCTGTTGTGATGGAGTACTGCTAGCCGCAGAGATACAGTGAGCTGCCCTGCTCGCCTCCCTGCTCGCCCTGCCTTGCGCGAACTGCCGCGCTAACTGCCGCGCCACGCCCTTCTGACGCGCCACGCCCTGTTTGCCCGTCCTGTTCGCCGCGCTCCTGGTCGCTCGCGCTCCCTGGGAGCCGTTTAAATCTCCCGCGGCTGGTCCTGGCACCGCCCCCTCTGCGTCAGCCCCGCTCCCACGATTGGCTGCTCTCGACGGGACCCGGCGACACCTCCGCAGTGTCCCCTGGTGCTAGGACTACCCCTCCTCCTCCTCTCGATTGTAAACAGCCACACGGACTTACCGTTGACCGTTGCTGCTGCTGCTGCCGCCGTGCTCCACGTGTGAGAGCAGTCGCCGGTTTGAGCGCGTTTTACTGCGTTTGCCGCGTTTAAATCTCCCGCGGCTGGTCCTGGCACCGCCCCCTCTGCGTCAGCCCCGCTCCCACGATTGGCTGCTCTCGACGGGACCCGGCGACACCTCCGCAGTGTCCCCTGGTGCTAGGACTACCCCTCCTCCTCCTCTCGATTGTAAACAGCCACACGGACTTACCGTTGACCGTTGCTGCTGCTGCTGCCGCCGTGCTCCACGTGTGAGAGCAGTCGCCGGTTTGAGCGCGTTTTACTGCGTTTGCCGCGTTTAAATCTCCCGCGGCTGGTCCTGGCACCGCCCCCTCTGCGTCAGCCCCGCTCCCACGATTGGCTGCTCTCGACGGGACCCGGCGACACCTCCGCAGTGTCCCCTGGTGCTAGGACTACCCCTCCTCCTCCTCTCGATTGTAAACAGCCACACGGACTTACCGTTGACCGTTGCTGCTGCTGCTGCCGCCGTGCTCCACGTGTGAGAGCAGTCGCCGGTTTGAGCGCGTTTTACTGCGTTTGCCGCGTTTAAATCTCCCGCGGCTGGTCCTGGCACCGCCCCCTCTGCGTCAGCCCCGCTCCCACGATTGGCTGCTCTCGACGGGACCCGGCGACACCTCCGCAGTGTCCCCTGGTGCTAGGACTACCCCTCCTCCTCCTCTCGATTGTAAACAGCCACACGGACTTACCGTTGACCGTTGCTGCTGCTGCTGCCGCCGTGCTCCACGTGTGAGAGCAGTCGCCGGTTTGAGCGCGTTTTACTGCGTTTGCCGCGTTTAAATCTCCCGCGGCTGGTCCTGGCACCGCCCCCTCTGCGTCAGCCCCGCTCCCACGATTGGCTGCTCTCGACGGGACCCGGCGACACCTCCGCAGTGTCCCCTGGTGCTAGGACTACCCCTCCTCCTCCTCTCGATTGTAAACAGCCACACGGACTTACCGTTGACCGTTGCTGCTGCTGCTGCCGCCGTGCTCCACGTGTGAGAGCAGTCGCCGGTTTGAGCGCGTTTTACTGCGTTTGCCGCGTTTAAATCTCCCGCGGCTGGTCCTGGCACCGCCCCCTCTGCGTCAGCCCCGCTCCCACGATTGGCTGCTCTCGACGGGACCCGGCGACACCTCCGCAGTGTCCCCTGGTGCTAGGACTACCCCTCCTCCTCCTCTCGATTGTAAACAGCCACACGGACTTACCGTTGACCGTTGCTGCTGCTGCTGCCGCCGTGCTCCACGTGTGAGAGCAGTCGCCGGTTTGAGCGCGTTTTACTGCGTTTGCCGCGTTTAAATCTCCCGCGGCTGGTCCTGGCACCGCCCCCTCTGCGTCAGCCCCGCTCCCACGATTGGCTGCTCTCGACGGGACCCGGCGACACCTCCGCAGTGTCCCCTGGTGCTAGGACTACCCCTCCTCCTCCTCTCGATTGTAAACAGCCACACGGACTTACCGTTGACCGTTGCTGCTGCTGCTGCCGCCGTGCTCCACGTGTGAGAGCAGTCGCCGGTTTGAGCGCGTTTTACTGCGTTTGCCGCGTTTAAATCTCCCGCGGCTGGTCCTGGCACCGCCCCCTCTGCGTCAGCCCCGCTCCCACGATTGGCTGCTCTCGACGGGACCCGGCGACACCTCCGCAGTGTCCCCTGGTGCTAGGACTACCCCTCCTCCTCCTCTCGATTGTAAACAGCCACACGGACTTACCGTTGACCGTTGCTGCTGCTGCTGCCGCCGTGCTCCACGTGTGAGAGCAGTCGCCGGTTTGAGCGCGTTTTACTGCGTTTGCCGCGTTTAAATCTCCCGCGGCTGGTCCTGGCACCGCCCCCTCTGCGTCAGCCCCGCTCCCACGATTGGCTGCTCTCGACGGGACCCGGCGACACCTCCGCAGTGTCCCCTGGTGCTAGGACTACCCCTCCTCCTCCTCTCGATTGTAAACAGCCACACGGACTTACCGTTGACCGTTGCTGCTGCTGCTGCCGCCGTGCTCCACGTGTGAGAGCAGTCGCCGGTTTATGAAGGGCAAGATTAATCTTGCCCTTCATAATAGAATTATACAACAAAAGAAAGGCCTTCTGTATGACCTGGCTTTGCCAAAAAGAAAAAGTGAAAAAGTGATAAGTGAACCCCATTGAGGCTACAGGGGATGTCGGGATGAAATTCTGCACCTCCTGAGCAGCACCAGTATCAGCCTCACTAGACATTGCAGTGGTAGCACAGTTAAAACTGAAAGTAGAAAAAAATTTACATCAGTTTGATTCCTCTGTGGTCAGAGATTCCTTATTAAATTAAATATTAGTTTCACTTTTCCAGTCACAGGACTAAGAAAACAAACCCAAACTTCTAAATTAACCAGAGAAAATAAGACAGACATAGTCATTCAAAAGTCTCAAAGCTTTAATATCACAGAAACTTCCAAGGAGTTTCTGTGATATTAATAATAATAATAATAGATAACAGAAAAATCCCCATCTAAAACAAAAGAAAACAGGTTTCACTTTAAAAAAAATATTGTGGTTTTACAGAAAATAAAAATATTTACAGGTATAATTAACATACCAGATAGACAAAGCCTGATGCAGTACAGTAAGCAAATAATTTCTTACAAGCAGGTGTGTTGGGTTGAGGGGGAGTACTTTTTTTTTGGTAGTGGGGGAAGGGGCCACCTTGTGAGAGCGAAAAGATCCGCTGGCTCCAAGCCAATGAGCACTAGAGAAACACCTCTGAGAATCCTTATTAGTGAGGGGAAGGACTGTCTTGAAAAGAAGAAGGTGGAGAGAACCTGCAGGAGAGGCCATTGACCTAACAAAAGACAACCATCAGCCAAACCAAAGAGAGAGTTTCATTGCCACGAGGATGGAGGAGGAGGGGGAGGACAGACAACTTCAGACACCCAGTTCAACCGTACGGAGTAGGAGAATGCAAAGGAGGTGCCTGCAGCCCATGGAGGTTCAACAGCACAGCAGAGACCCACGTGTAGACCATGGAGGACTCCACACTGCTGCAGAAAAACTGAGTTTGAGGGCAAGTGTGACTGAATTGAGACCTGAGAGTAGCTCAGTCCCAGAGTGGAGGTGGACCCCCAGAGCCAGGGCACGAGGAGGTGCGCTGGACCAGAGGCCCGTCTGCAGGCCGTGGATGTCCCCACACTGGAGCTTGGAGCTGAGCCCAAAGAGGTCCATGACTCTATGGGAAGCTTGCGCTGGAACACTTTGCTCCTGGACTTTCATGCCAGGAAGAGCAGCAATGGTGAAATGACTGAAACCCTCATTCCCTGTACCCCACTGTGTGGGGGAAGGTAGAGACATGGGAAGCAAAGTGATTTGAGCCTGGGAAGAATGGAGGGGTGGGGGAAGTTGTTACAAGATGTGGTTGTTACGTCTCAGTGTACTACGCAGATGAATGACAACGAATTACATTTCTTTTTCTTGCCCAGGTTGAGTCTGTTTTGCCTGTGACCATAACTGGTGAGGGAGCCGTCCCTGTCCTCATCCTAACCTGTGCCCTCTTTGTTGTGATTCCCTTCCCATCTCACTGGGTGGGGAGAGTGCGTGCAGGACCACAGCATCCTACTGTGGTTAAACCAACACAGTACAAAGGGGCCTATAACACAATTCATATGGTGGCAAAGTTGTGTATTGCAGGCAGAGTATTTTTATTGAGTCCATCTAGTGATCAAGATTACATCCTACAATCTGAGTATTGTCTTTTAAGGGTACCTTTACTATTTAGCAACTCACCTACTCTAGTGTTTACTGTAAAACACCTACTTCTTGTTGGTAAATTTTGCTATCCATTTAGTTTGTCCTCCTGTATCACCAAATCCTTCAATTTTGCCAGTGGCAGAGTTATCAGGAGGTTACTTTAGCCTAGCTTTTCCTAGGCACTTACATTCCAACCTTTCTACTCGCTGTCACACTTTCCGAACAGTGCAAGGATAAGGTCCCTGCAGTATTTGGTGGTGAACTCTGAGCCCAGTGACACTTCCAGGGGCCAGGTTCTACCCAAGAGAGAGGTTTTCAAAGGTCAGCCATTTCTGCAGGCAAAGGTGCAACTTCACCAGCCCTTTAGCAGTTTTAAGACTCATTCCTAAAAAGTGGGTATCAGACTACTTTCAACACAGTTACAACATCATATTCACATCTTACTTCAAAGACTAGAGACTACAAGACCCCTGGCTTCAATGAGGTTGGGCATCCAAGCTTTTGTGCTGAGTTAGGTTTCTCCTCTCAGCATAGCAGTGTCTCACTGAAGGACTGCTCATTTCTTAGGTAAATGCTTCCACAAGCATTCTGTTGAGCTGTTGCTGTGCTGGGTACAACACTGTCATCTCTGAAACTTCATACAGTACTGAAGCAATTGATAGTTTTAGGCCTCCATGTACCTGAGGGAAAAAGTCTGGAATATGAACATGAAGTCACTGTACAGTAAAGCAAAAACTGCAGGAGGAAGAAGCCATTAACCTTTACTATACTCTACAGATTTCAAGGGGTTTTTTCTCTAAAAATTGCCTAGCATAAAGTGTCAGCTGAGCACTACCACAGTATATAAAATGATAGATCATAAGTATATTATTTTCTCTCAGTAAGTTATAACAAGGATAACGCCATGTGTTCTATTAGCTTTTCTTAAACAGTTATGATGAGAAAAAAAAAAAAGGCATTTTAAGATGACAATTTGTTCCCAAAGTACTAGGGCTGTTCAAGCAAAAGTATTCCTCAGTTCAAAGAAAAATCAATAAAATAACTACCTGTGAACTTGGATCTTTTAAATGGGCATGCTAACACATGTGCAGCTATGGCAGTCAACTGCAAAGGGTATTTTTTTTTACTCTCTTTTCTGATTACGTAATTCCAAAGTGACAGTAATAGTAGCACATGGAAGAGAGACAACTTAATATAAGATTGTATATTTATATATCCATTATTACAGTACCAGTTTGTATTTTTATGTAATATAAAATCACTTTCACTTATTTTATGTGTAAAAATGTAAGAAAATACTGTAGGCGTTAGAGAGCTTTATTGATATTTAGCTAAAGGAGCCGTTAAAGAATGCAGAAACAAGAGGTCATCTCTAAAATGGGTTCAACTGGAAGGAAAAAGTGGTCTCAAAATTGAGATTAACAGATTATGAATTAGGGGACTTAATCTCAGTTCCTGAATTAATACATTTTCCTCTGCATCACTGGAATCTCTCTACAGATGAGGAATCATTAAACAGCAGCTGGTCAGAGGCAATGGAAGTGTTAAACATTCTGCTGGGCAGTCTAAAATAGGCCCATAGTAATAATGTAGGGACAGGATTCCTCATGTATAGTTATGGCTTTTTTTTTTTTTAATGCTAGTGCTAGAACTAGCATTTCCCCATATTCCTTTATTAAAGACAGCCTATGTTATAAGTCACTCGGAGGCTAAATCTTAAATAGCTCATTTAGATACCTAGTAACTTTCTACAAGTAAATTTTAAATTTGTTTTAAAAATTACAAAAAGGAACAAATTTTTCAGTAATCTGTTGACATATTCTTTTCCTTACCCACTTTTACATTAATCTTCTCAAAAAAGCTGAAATCTCATCGTTGTACATAATTTCAAATTTATGTTTAGTTAAATAGAAGGACATAATAAATGCATACATTTTGGAGGCACTGATTTAGAAGCTGGAGAATCCACTTCTTACTACTACATGACTAACAGTTACTATTTGGTTGAAAAGTATAATTCAATTTGAAAAGCCCTGTTGTTATTTATAGAGAACTAGTCATACACAGTAAATTATAGAGCTGATCAGAACTGTACTCTATATCTAAAAGTAAACACTTCATCAAAGCTTCACTGTATTTGCTGCAGCTAGTAAAATGAACCACCTTTTAGTATGTCCTACATGATTTTTTAATTTTGAGTGCAATCCGGTTATTGAGGAATATACCACCAGGATATGTGTACATGACAGTTCTCTGGCACCATACCTACTGCAGTGTAGTGAGTTTTACTCTTTTACTCTGTAATTTTTATCCATCTTGCTCAATCAGTTTTAAGATGGAACATGAAAGTAAACCTTTCAAATGGTACAAAACCCATGTAATGTCAAATGCAATATAGTCATCCTGCTTCCTGATCTAGTGAGCTAAACCAGGGAAGAAGCAGTCCAGGCAGGGCTTTCAAATGTTTTACTCATCCTCAATTTTTTTGCTATATCTCTGCAGCAAATGCCAGCCAGCCAGCTTCACAGCAGCTTGCTGTAATTTACACTGAAACCTCCACTGGTACAGAATGGGTTCAGAACTGGCAACATCAGTGTTACTCTTTGACTATCCACCAGCTCAATTCCTTAGAATTGTGCACAGGGGCAGTTTAATCCGCAATATATTGTTATTAAATGAGAGCTGACTTTTTAAAACTCTAGCATGTGTGATTCTCTTGGTGATAGGGAAAGGTGAAAGGTTACTCTTGAAGCATGGGTATAGCATATCATAATTAACCAACAGGGCATGTGATACACTTTAAAATGGTAAAAGTATTTCACAATGGATCAACGGTATTTTAAGTTGCTCATATTGTCCCTTTATTAGCACATAATGACTAGACTTTGGCATTGATGTTACTAGTCACAACACTGACTAGGAAGAAATCACAAAGCTAATGAAATGAATCTTTTTTTAAAAAGAAAACACTTAAAATCCACAGCTCTCATTTTAAAAATATCAGCACTAATATTACTTAGTTTTTTAAAGAAAATCTTTGCAGGATCCTCTGTTTCATACTACATCTCTTAGTTTCTGTATTAGTCATTCTTTGCAATTTTCATTATGCATATGGGTAATCAAGCAAAGTCCCTTTTCAGCGGATACTGCAGCCACATTTTCAAGTCTTGTGAAGGGAAATAGTCCACAGAGTTTATCAGATGCACCATGCAAGAAAAAAAAAAAAAAAAATCAAACAAAATAGCTAACTTACGAAGTTTGCAATTCTTCCACAAATTATCTGACTTTTATCTTCCACAAATTATCTCATTCTGGAGACTTTTCTGCAAATGTTATCAAAGTAAAGGTCTGAAAGAAAGCTGAATTCATAGGATGCATGCTCTGTCCTACAGCATTTGACAGAGAGCCCATCCCTCTCATCTGTGTCCCAAGAGGAAGTAGGATGAAAGGAGCAAGAAAGGAGGCATTGCCAAGCCATCCACTCCCATCTGACTATTACAGAATTTGCTATCAGTAATGCCTTCCCAGTCCCCAATTATTTTTCATTCTGCTTATTCCAGTCCTATAAATTATTTTGCAAAATATAAGAATCCTCATGTACAGAGCAGGGAGATAAAAATCAAAGTTGTTTTTCACCATGCTTCAAGGCCGTTTTACCCAGAGACATTTAAGCTTGCACCTAAAAGGTGCCTAAAAACAAAAAGGAAAGGAAAACCCATACATCAAAACAACAAAACACCAACTTGGGACTTGTCCAGCCTACAGCCCTGAATTAACTTCAGCATCTTTCTTTCTGAGTAAGTACCAGGGTTTGACAAGCCCACAGTGAGGTATAGAGCTTAAGAACTGAACCAGAGTACTCAAGTCACACAGAACAGAGATCAGTCTTCCATAAGATGCAGACAGTTAAAAGGAATTAATTAAGAACTTGCTTTTGGCAGGCTAGTATCTTCACAGAATCACAGAATGTTGGGGATTGGAAGGGACCTCGAAAGATCATCTAGTCCAACCCCCTGCCGGAGCAGGAACACCTAGATGAGATCACACAGGAAGGCGTCCAGGTGGGTCTTGAATGTCTCCAGAGAAGGAGACTCCACAGCCTCCCTGGGCAGCCTGTTCCAGTGCTCTGTTACTCTCACAGTAAAGAAGTTTCTATTTTATCTTTGAAATATATACTCGTATTTTGATGTCTATTTGAGTTTGAGTTATATTCTAATGTGACTGGGACAAATTCAGTGCCACACCATACCCTTTAATACCCAGTAGGAACTAAAGGAACTTGTGGAATGCAGCAGCGTGCTGGGAACCTCTCTATCAGTAGCTCAGAGTTAAGCAAACTGCTTGTATAAATGGAAATCCTTTTCCTTTGTATCCGAAAGGCAAAGAAGTTTAATTAAGAATGCAGTTATTGCCAGTCAAAAGGAAATACTCTTATTTTAATGGTAAGTAGTGTGGCATTCATGACTCTGGTAGATTATGTTAGCAAAAAACCAAAACATTTACACTTTACCATTGCCAGTAAGGACTTTGTCACACTATTTTTGATTAGCTACTGACCTGAGTGGGACAAGGTGGATATAACATGAGGAAAAGTTAAAGAAATGCTGGATGGAGAAGGACTTTGGCATGATTCAATGGAATAACTGATGAATTTCTAAAGAAAAAATATAAAGCGGGATTAGCCTGAAAAAAATATCTGCACTATATACCATTCACAGTCCTACCCATATTGCTTTAAAGCCCTTAAACTAAACAAAAAGTTGTTTTGTAAAATGGTCACATACACCTATGCTTCCAGATCTCCTTGATTCTTACTAAGAAATTTTCACCTCTGAAAATAAAACTTTTTATCTTTTGCATATTTTTAATCTTTTCAAAGTTTTCGTTTTACCCATGTATCCCAAGCCTATTCTGGATTACTTGATTGCTTGTATGGGGTATTAATTGTAGTTTGTAAGGGCGGTTTTTACAGAACTACAAAACAGTCAGGTTTCTTCAGAACTTTGATCAAATCCCTGAATAAAAAACACTCTTACATAGCTATTTTCTGATTTTGGTGTGTACGAGGGTGTTAAAAAAGTACTACACAAAAAAAGTAAAAGATCTGTGCTTAATTTAAGTTTTGCCTCCATTTTCAACAAAAGACATGCATGAAGCCAAAGATAATTGGAATCTCTGTCAAAATATTGCATCAAATGGTTAATTACCTCAGGCAAGAAAACACAATATGTATTATTACTACTCTGTGTTAAAAGATCACTGCATTTTTAACTTTCTGACTCCTGCTTGTACTGGCTTGTCTCTCTTTTGCCACTGGAGATTACATGCTCTGTTAATCCAAAATGCAAGCCACAGTACACCTTACATGCCACAGAAGGCCAGAGCATGTGAATTGTTTTTCCACTATCAGCAATAAATACTATTTGTGCTTCATATAGGAAGACCTTTAAATTAAGTAACAAATTAAACAACCGAAGAGTAACACAAGAAGTCAGGCTATCTTACAGACCCAGTTTTGCACTTGCAGTGGATTACACAGATGTTTCATTCACATTTTACCTAACAGCTATTTGCTAGCAGAAAACTCAGGGAGTAGTTCTGATTTGAATCACAATTTTTTTCAGCTTGTATTATCAGTCCTTTGCTTTTTTTTCTTTTGCCAAAAAAAGAAAAAAAAATAGAACTTTATTCTTAAATTCCTCACTTCCACTATTACATTTTAGTTGCCTATGAAAGCCATTTTATGTACAGAACTTACCGTAAGCGGAATGCAACTATCTCACAGATAACTTGTTGCAGTGCATGCTTTGCACTAAGATGTAATATGAACCATGGATTCTTAATCCCACGTCAGTGATTACACTAAGTCCTTTTGCTCTGCAACTTTTTTGATGATGCCAAGCTTCCTGTTGTCAGTTGTGTTACCTCCCTGAAATAATATTTATTCAATTAGGCAAAAAAATTGAGAGGCTGCTACATTGCTATCCAAGACTCAAAAGAGTACTTCAGTGGGCCCAAGTGCAATTCCAAAGTGTTTCTCCCACCTATAGACAGCTTTGAAATTAATTTTCTGGAGTGACAGTTACATTGCACGGATTTGCTCACCATATGGGCAATCATGCTTCTTGACGAAAAATGGCATGTTAGCTATTTAATCAAAAAGAAGCTGTATGGATCCCAAGGGACAAGGAAACTTTAGCATTTGTGTTGACTGAACCATACGTTCATCACTGTAAGATATTTGCTCTGCCAGTTTGAAGTTGCTTCTCCACATAAAGCCAAAACACAGTCCCCAACTATAGCCTGGCTTTTCAGAGTGGAGATTCAACAGATCTACCCTACTCTCAGGAAACCAGTAACAAAACTCAGGGAACTACACTTGCATTCATAACAGATAACAGCTAACCTGCTCCTGGGTGTCTCACTGAAGAAATGGTCTTTCAGTTAGTAACACTGAACTACACAGTAGCTGAAGTTACTGCAATTTATTGTGTCCTGTAAAGAACTGGGAGAGCCTGATAATTATTTAAACTGCCTGGAATCTGTCTTTGTCAAGCTTCACTTGTCCTCTAATTCCTGCTAGAGTTAGCTGACTTGTTAATGAAGAGAAAAATATCTTCATACATCTGAGAGACCTATTTCCACATTTAGAGGCTCCCAATTACCTTTTGGTACTTCCCATCAGGTTTGAAATCTCTTAGACAACATCTACATACCATGTTTATGAACTGCCATTGTTCTTGGAATTTTTTTGCCTCTGATATAATTAAGCTCTTACCATGGTCAGTGATCTCAGCACATGCAAGTTCAGTCAAACACTCCATTGTCCAAAACAGCTCAGCCCACAGAATGTGGTTTCTACCAGGGTAAAATGCAATTATATAGATATACCTATCCATCATCCTGTTAGAGGAGGCAACAAACTATTTTAGCTATTATTTACCTGAGGGTAAGCAATACCTTGAGAAAATAAGAATAATCTTTTCCTCCAGAGACTGAAAAAGAATATGATCATTAATATCCATTTCTGTAAATGGATTACTGAAATGGTCAGTCTTCTGATGATAACCTTCAAACTTTTTTCTTCTCTTTGGAGAGTGACCTTCTCAGAGGGTGAAGAGGGGAAAGAAAAGGAAGAACTCTATATTTCATTTGAATATTTTTCTAAAAAGAAAAAAAAAGAACTAAAGAACTTGAAATACCAATATTATCTTGATCTAGTTCTGCTTACTCACTGTTCAAAGCACAGCAATTGGGTTTTAGGAAGAATGCAACATTTCACTATGGCCAAAGCAAAGCAGACAAAAGGCTAGGCTCTTTAGACAGACCTTTAAAAATTAATATTTTTATAATATAATTTTAACAGCTAAAAAATACGATCTTAAATAAGCGTTAGTGAGAACTGATTATTATTCAGAATATAGACACAGTATTTTTTTTTTCCTTTTAACAACTGAACCTGATTGGAGACTTCAAAGAGAGTGAGAGTTAAGAACCTTTCACTTCTAAGGAATTAAGACAAGAAGAAAAATGTATTCATGATTATAGCTAATACTAACGGTTATCTTAAAAAAAAATCAGTATTTTTTTTCCTATCAGCAAAAAAACCCACAACATGATCATTTGAAATTTATGCACTGCAAGTTAAGACAAAGCACATTGGAATGAGTACTCAGATTCCGATTTCTGTGACATTACAAAGCAGACCAGTGCCCTCTCCATCAGGCTGTGGCCTCCTAGGCTGTCACTGTGCCACAGATTTAGAATGGTTAATCACCAAGATACCAGAAGTTAACCTACATGTGCTAAATTAGGAAGGCAGTCTTGCCATAAGGCTTACCATATACTGAAGAGAGAAAAACAGGCACTTTCAGAAAACAATTCACATCTTCCAGAAGGTGCATAAACCTGCCTGCATTTGACAGAATGCAGAATTCTCCCCTGCTGGAGAATAAAGCAGAATGAATGACCTTCCATCCCAGCTTCCTTCTTTAACAATAAAGAACTGTACCATAAGACATAGTAATAATTATTGTCAGTGACAGCTTATGAACGAAGGTGCAGTAGAAGGCGATCCAATCCCTCACTGCGCTAATCCCTGGATACTCCGTAATGGGTGCTCTTTTTCTTTTTTTTAGTGTGAAACAAGCGAACCACCCTGGATGTGGAATACCCTCAGAACAGAAGTCTTACTAAATCGAAGTTGTTAAATTTCTACTAAATGTTCTGACAAATGAACAGGAGACAATAATTAAAAACATGTTAAATAGGAACCTCTATCCAATTGCCTTTTAGAAAGAACATGGAAACAAAGATATATTTTGTTTAACTGATAAGATCTTACACACAAAGTAATCACATCACTTTATAATCAAGGTTAGGTATTTATATCAACTTTTTAATAAGAGTGGAAAATCCATTTGAACAAAGGAAACCTATCACACAAGCACAATTAAGGCTGAAATTAACCCCACCCTTACACAGCACATGATGCTAATGAGAGCTTTAAGAAGATCAGGTTTACTGTGAAATAAGGAAAATAGTATCTGTGTTTATGCTATATATCATGAGACATAAGACAGCATTGATTAAATTAATGACTTTAATTCTTTTTGCAGTGGATTTTCTTTCTTAAAAAAACATGTGCACACACACTCCTTGGGGCTTAACTTAATCAGCACTTAATCTGAAAATCTCTGAATGGTAACCAGGGGTATTGAAAAATCAAAGTGATGTCTTACTTTACGTATTCATAGCAAATAGAATAAGAAGAAATGTAAGATAGGAATTATTAAGAAACCTCTCTCTATGCCCTCTTGCCCAGCACCACATTCAGAGACTCTAGTTTTCCTATTTTCTAGGCTCTACATAAATTTTCAACATTTTACAGGTAAGCAATTAAAGTGTAATGTTCATTACACACATATAAACAAACAGACAAGCAGTATATTTTTATGTAAACTGAAAATACTCTTTTACTGAGGATTGGGAGTGGTAACACCCTTTTATTGACGTCAGTAAAAAGAGAAAGTTAAATCATTAACAGACCTTAAAAATCAATTTGGCTACTTCTGGCAGGTTAAGTCAGATATTTTATTATAAAAATTATTAACCTTTTGGCTCTTTCTTTCAATAAATTGATTTTATGAAATAAGGAGTGATAAGGGAGTTTTATGAAGTATAAACAGTATATATTATAAATAATAACACATGGCTGTAGAGCAAATGCTTTTGTGATTGATCATAGCAACAGAATCCCACGAGTGGCTTACAGCATAGTCACATTGGGATCATCTACTGTACAATCCATATGTTAACTAGATAACTGCCTAGTGTGGAAAATTTATAAAGTTAAGGCTAATGAAACTGGTTTTGTTTGCTAGATTTATTTCTCACTGCAGAGATGACGTAAATGGATAGCAGTATATGGCATGTCTTCAAGGGAGCAAACCCTACCTAATTCAGAAATACAAGTCTTTAAAAGCATAGAATAATTTTGATTTCACCTTCAGAATGTAATCAGGAGAAATAAAATACAAGCCAGAAAGCCTTCACACTTCACCTGCACCTGCCAGTATGTAGTCACATCAGCACAGTTCCCAGAAGTGAACACTGACACATTTCAGAGCAAAGAGACATGGTAAATAACACCAGACAACACAGATTCAAAACCACACAAATAAGTGAATGGGCTCAACAAGAGTCATCATTCTGGTGTCCCAAAACAGTTTGTGCTGCCTGTAATTCAAGCAATGATGCAAAAGCACAGTGCCAGATGCCCATATGGAAATGTCAGTAAAAAACAAACTTCCAGGACCTTCCCAGCTATCACAGAGGCTATTGCCATGCAAACCTGTTATGGGATCAACCTAGTTCCAGATCCCTGTGGCTGAGTCAGCACTTTATTTTCACTTTTCAACAGTGAATTTATGGATTTTGACTCTGCTGACATTTGTTTCAGAGAGGAAAAGGAAAAGTGGTCCATAAAGTTCCCAAAGGCTGAAAAGCAAAACCAGGAATGCTTGTGAGAAAATTGAAAGCAGATTGCTGGGTGGATTCAACTGCCAGGGATCTTGCAGCTGGTTGACCCCCTTCCCTACCAGGTGTTACTACAGAAATTACTCTAAATATAGCTTGCTACCAGCTCACTAGTAGTTCACAGGTAAAAAGGCCTGAGAAAACAGAAGGAAAGCAGCAGCTTGTTATGCTAGTATGCAAAAAGACAGCATGACCACCTTAAGCTTCCTCAAGCATGATAAATAAGGTTGCCTATCATCACATTAGAAGAAATTGTTCATTAAAATGGTTAGAGAGATCCACACATACCTTATCCAGCAAGCATCACCTGTTTCCATATAGAAAATGGTGAAATAAGCTACTCTCAGACAGACAATTCATGATGGAGGAAACAGTATTCTTTTCCTTTTCATATTTTAGCAGGTTACTATTTCCTTTTACAATCTTTCCAGTTGTGCTAGTGCCAAATATGTTATGAGGTAATGTTTGCCTCAGATAATTCTTCAATTCTAGTCATCTGTCAGAGGGAAAAGTCAAATAGTGGCACTGCTTCCACACCTGGTCCTTGAACAAATCCATTGTACTGGAATCATTATGACAACCTACGAATGAATTATCGTTTGCTTGCATTGGAAAAGCAATGGAGGAGATCTCATTGAAAAGCCTTCTATTCATCCTTGTCAAGAGACAGACCAGAACACAAACCTGAAGATATTAAAATAGCTCCTCTTCACCATTTTATTGACACCAAAGGCATTCCTCATCAAGCTGTCCCATGGTTCACTGAACTCTCCACAAATACATGGAAAGAATTTACATGTGGTCAGTTGACAACACCACACTTCTCTCACCTCTCCTTATGTTCAGCTGGATAGTGACTTTCAACTGATGTCTGGCAGTTTTAACCATTATTCCTTCCCTCTGCCAACTCCAGGCATATGTCCTCTATCTATTTGCATTGTACAAACAATACTATTTTCTTTCTGTTTTGTAATTAGGCAACATTTAGTTCACATGAGGATACGGATGGCCTTTCGGATTCTTCAGAAGAAGCAGTCCAGAGCACACATAGAACAAATTGAGGAAAATCTAGTATTACAAGAACAATCCTATCCACCATTATTTTAGCAGGCCCATCTTTTCAGGAATATAAGATTTATGAAAAACAAGTATCATAGAATGGCCTGGGTTGGAAAGGATCTTAAAGATCATTTAGTTCCAACCCCCCTGCTGTGGACAGGGTTGCCAACCACTGGAGCAGGCTGCCCAGGGCCCCATCCAACCTGGCCTTGAATGCCTCCAGGGTTGGGGCATCCACAACTTCTCTGGGCAACCTGTTCCAGTGCCTCACCACCCTCTGGGTGAAAAATTTCCTTCTAATATCTAACCTAAATCTCTCCTCTCTTAGTTTAAAACCATTTTCCCTTGTCCTATCATTATCTGCCGAGGTAACAAGTCACTCTCCCTCCTGTTTATGAGCTCCTTTCAAGTACTGGAAGGCCACAATGAGGTGTCCCTGGAGCCCTCTCTTCTCCAAGCTAAACAGGCCCAGCTCCCTCAACTCTTCTTCATAAGAGGTGCTCCAGCCCTCTGATCACCTTTGTGGCTCTCCTCTCCTGCTCCAACAGCTCTGTATCTTTCTTGTGTTGGGGACTCCACGCCTGGATGCAATTCACCAGATGAGGCCTCACAAGGGCAGAGTAGAGGGGGACAGTCACCTCCCTCACCCTGCTGGCCGCCTTTCTTTTGTTGCAGCCCAGGATAGACTTGGCCTTTCAGGCTGCAGTCACACACTGCTGGATCACATCAAGCTTCTTGTCGACCAGGGCTCTCAAGTCCTTCTCAGCAGGGCTGCTCTCAATGAGTTCTTCTCCCAGTCTGTACACATACCCGGGATTGCCCTGACCCAAGTGCACAACCTTGCACTTGGCCTTGTTGAACCTCAAAAGGTTCCCTTGTACACCTCATTATAGATTGTCTCTGTAATGTCCCAAAGAAGAAAATATCAAAATCATATACTGGTACTACCAGGCTGATTAAAAGCAATGCTTACCAGTTTTTAGATAAACCTGTATTTCATTAGTCCATAAGCCTTCCAAAAAAATGATTGCTGGCCACCATCTTATCAGCTAGTATTAAAATAGGTACTTACACAGTGTAAGACAACTTTGCCACTTTGAAATTACAATTAAATTTAACATTTTTAAATGGTCAATTACTTATATCATTTTTTTCACAGCTAGAAGCAGGAAAACAGAAGTTGTTTCTAAATTAAGAAAAAAACTTACACCATTTTATAACCAAGGTTTATTTTGCATATCCTTCATTATCAAGCTATTTTTGATAAAGATAAAATGGTTATTCTACGTTTGCATACCAAGTACATAAATTTATATTAAAAAGATTCTTAAGACTCACTCTGTCGTTATCTGAATTTGTACTCACACACACATAAAAATATAAATTTACATATATAAATATATATATATATATATATATATACACACACACACACTTTCCTTTAAAGTATGTTGTTATGAACAGTGTGCAGTTTGTTTTATTTATTTTACCTGAAAAGGGCATCTGTGCTAAATTCTGAACCAGTAAGATCACAGAACATTCAGAACATGCTGCTCAGGAAAGGCACATACCCTTCTTACCATACATGGTGATTTTGGCATGTTGGCTCAGTCAGCTCTTAGAAAAGCAAAGGCTAATGGTCATTTCTCCCAGCTAACATTCCAATAAATAGAAAATCTTTTCACAAAAAATGAAGCATGCTCAAAACATTAAAGGAAAACTAAAAAATGCAAATAATAAATTCTTATAGTGGTTATATTCACTCCAGGTCTAATCTAGCCTACTGCTCTCAAATTATTCTGTGCTCTTTAATTTCCTGCAGCACAGTGTCAGCTAAAAACAGAGAAGTAATTCTGCAGCATTGGACTCAAAAGTCTCAATTTCCTTGAATGAAGTGATGATCCTACTAAATATTGTTATCTCCTAGTCTATCTGATCTAAACAGTGTTCCAGTACAATATAGGACGGTTCCCAAGCAGAAGTAACATGTGCAAACCTGCTTTTCTGCTTTCCCACCTACTTAAAATGGCATCACATACCTTACAGAGTCAAAATATGCATCTTTGGCTAATTGCCCACATTCTGGAATGTGTGCTTCATTAGTTCTATCAAATTTATCCCTTTGTGGTTAAATTTATCTCCTGCTCATACAGACAATCATACAAATGGCATTACAGAATTCCTTATATGCTCACATACCTAATGGATGGGCAATCCAGATGGGGGGTTTAGCCACATGTGGCTTATGAACCACATGTAGTTGCTCTTGCAGTGTAATCAACTAATTCATATGAGCAGCAGAAGACTTCAGTGGGGGTTACTATATAATTTAAAATCCCAAGTACGGTGTAAAGATTCCAAAAAATACTCCAGGATCTAGCAGGCTCCCAGTCCCAGCATCGTCTCAGGACAGGGTCCCTGAGGAGTCACACACTCCCCCACCAAGGTGTCTGGGATGTGATTGTGGCTCCTACCTACCAGAAGAGCTTACCACACAACCCTGAGTTAATGAGACTGCCACTTCCATCTCCCAGTTCAAATGACCTTATGGTACAAATAAAAACATCTCTTGTACCATGTCAAAAAGTTGTGCCTTCTGTAAGGGGTAGATAGTATTGTTTTTGAGCAACAATGCTTTGAGTATGTAATTAAAAATATATAATTCTGAGTCCATGTATCAGTATTTTGCATAACTAACTTCTAAATTTCAACACAAGTCACTGTCTATCTAGAGATTCTTTGGGTAAAATTCTATGGTGTAGATAAAGCAGAAGGTGAGATTAAGATAATAAAAAAACCAATGACTTCCTAATTACAGAGTCCCATTTTCATTATATGTATCAATCATCCACAAAAGCATGTTAAATTCTAACTGATATTAATATCATTTTCATTTATTTTGCCTCAGACAAGCAAAAGACACTCAGAAAAAACCCACTAGTCACACAGTATTATTTTGCTTACAATTTTTTGCCTCTCTTGTTTTCTGTTTCCCTAGATTTTCTGTGTTTATGGTTCACTTATATGACAATCTATTGTATCTACTCTGCTCTACTATCACATTTGCCCATCACTGCTTCTTTCATATACAAGCAGTAATCTCTGTTTCCTTCACTACTGCGTGCATACTGGTGACTTCGATCCACAACAAGCTGCTTTTTCCCTTTTCTAGTCACAGAATTTCAAATATAGACAAGCTACCACCTTCTACTTTTTAAGTCTCCAGGGCAAGACACTGTACTAAAAAAAAAAAAAAATCTTCTAAACTTTTCTGTGAAATTGTGCCAGTACACATGCAGGAGTTGGGGTGAGGGTGGGGATGGGTAAGAACAGGAAAAAACATAATTGGAGAAAATAATGTCATTATTACAGAGTTTGAGTTTTTAATTCAACAGTGCCTATGCATTATTGCATCAAAATGCCACTGAATTCACACCTAGATAAATCAAGGATAAATATGGTTCTTAGCTCTTCAGCACCAATTAATTTATTGAAGGTTATGATTATTAATCCTGTTGTCTTTAGGTATTTTGTATATTCTAGCTTCTAACATAGTAAGAAAACACTGAAATCCTTGAACAGCAGCACTATGACAGATCCTGATGAAGAGAATAAAAATAATTTTTCAAATATAAATGCATGAACTGGCAATCTGCTTTGACTAGAAAACAAAAAATTAATGGAGCATTCAAAAAGGATTAATTTTCTGTTAATAATTTTTTTGCC
Organism: Caprimulgus europaeus; assembly: GCA_907165065.1. Next base: position 46,106,869 of record OU015527.1, read on the forward strand.
GTGTTTCTTTCTGTTAAGAAAAATACAGCTACAGAGAACACATCTAAGTATCCAAACCACTCCAAAGAAAATGAAAAGACTGACTAACAGGATTAATCACAATGTGAAATTTTATTACCATACTAACCAAGACAAGCAGTTTGGAGAGCCCATGAAAATAGATAATACAAAGCCTGATAACAAATTATTTACAAAAAGTAATTACCTGACAGCGACAAGAGACTCACTTGGGGGTACTTTTTTTTGTAGGGCTATGAAAACAGGGCTGGATAGAATCGCGTGGGTCACTAATTTAATATAAGAGGCCAATTTCAGACAACTCCATAGCATGCTTACCACACACAAACAACTGAACACCCCTGGGACTGATGGTTAGACACATCTCTTTTGTACAAAGTACCTAAGGCCACAAATTGGTGTACTTCACGAGGAAGGGGAAAAGCAAACACATCGTTGGGACCCCTACAACAAAGAATTTGTTATATGAAGCTTCCCAGATGATCTTGAGAAAAGTACAGGAATACTGACCTAAAAATCTAGCAAGTGTTTTAAGAGTAAGCAAAATGACACAACCAAGCACCAGGGAAGTTTCTCAAGTAAACAGCAACACTTACATATGCAGGTTAACATCCTTCAAGCCATGGCAAACATCCAGCACTTCAGAGGAATGTGGGTGGAAGATAAGGGGGAGGGAGAAACAAATAATCTGCATCAGGAGAGGATGTAAATAATTCTCCCAAGATTCTGGAGATAACCAGCATGTCATCCTGTTATTTGAGGCTAAGAAGGAACAAAGTCCTGTTTCTAGGATCACTGGTTTTATATAATTAATGTCATTAAATCTTTGTATTAAACTTTGCTTTCAACAATACATGGCATGTTATTGTGGGAACACTGTTTATTTTAGCTGGTAGACTTGAAGAGTAAAGCCATGTGTTCATACAAAATGCAATGGTTATAGCAATTTTGTGAAAAGAAGCTACTGCAAACATTAAACCAATAACTTTATTTACTTATTTGTTTGTTTATTTTAAAATTTAATGGATGAACTATTAGCCAAGAGAAGTCCAAGTCTAAAGGCTGCACCAGAACAAATAAGTATTTAGTTAAAGGCTTGTTAAAAAAAGGAAATACCTACCCAAAAAGATTAAGGAACACCAGAAGAAGTTATTTAAGTGTTTATCATAATTAAGTTCTAGTTACCTTCTCAGTTCACAGTTTCTGTCCATACTTTCTTCTAAACCCTTTTCCAATGCGCAACAACTATTCAAAATATTTCCAGTGAGATTCCTGTGCCTGCTCATGAATGTTGCTAGAGGAATTCATTAAGTGAAAATCCAGGGTCATTCTCTTCTCTGTTTTCATAACTTCCTCTGAACCACCTCTTTTCTCATTTTTAGAATTATCCCTTTTTTGAAAATGAAACAGTATTTTCCAAAGTACTCTGGTCTGAAGCGAACTGTGCCAGATCCTTGGTTTTACAAGCATTTATAATTGGTAGTGGTATAACAAAAATCATGGCATAATGTGAAGAAGAAACCATATTTAAGGAAACTGTTTCAAAGCAGTACCTACACAGTCTAATTAGGAAATGGCATAGAATAACTTCTATTTTGTTTGCTCTCTTTGTTCTCATAGTGCTTAAACACAAAAGAACAAGTAAGTAGTTAAGTAGTTTACTACTGCAGTTAAGAATAATAAACATACACTATTTATGTTCATTTAATCCTGTGAATTACCTAAACAAGATTTCCAAAGGCAAATCTATCTTTTTTGCCCATACCTAAAAATAGTAATCATACGGTTAATCATTATAACTCGAGAAGTCAAACTGGTTGTTGCTACTAGACACAAACAAAATCTCAAATTTCATATTGTTTGACTAAATTGTATTTAATTATTTAAAAAATATTTCCAAATTAATTCTGCCTAAAAATTTATACTTCCTTGTTTTGTAACTCAATTACTTTTATTCTTGCATCAAATAACCCACAGGAAATGCACTGTAAGACCTCGGCTTTCAATGCCCTTCAGTGATTTCATACTTTCCAGACTGTGTTAAATATGAAAGACATTTTCCTTCAGCTCAACTATGAGAAAGTTAAAGAAGATGTTCTACCTGTTGCTTTTGACTTCAGTAAGATCAGTGACATGCTCATCTGTACCAATCAGATACAACTGGAAATAAAAGTTCCAAACACTTTTTTGGAATTTGAGGTTTCATAGATCGTTTGTCCAGCTCTATCTGAAAACACAAAACCACCCAACCCTGACATGAACACATCTCTTGCTGCACTCCTCAGTGACATGAAACTAGTTGAAGTGATTGAAGCTATAATCCTGGTAATTTAATTCTCTCCCCATTGCTATAGAGGAGAATCCTTAGAATTTCTGACCTAATGATCTGTGATTCCCAAGAAACAAGCCATATTGAGGACATAAGGGCAAGGCTCACCTCTGACACAAAAAAAAAACCAACAAACAAACAACTGTAGTTAAGTTCCTAGCTTCAAAAGATTTCTTCACATCTCTCTTGCTAACTCCTTCAAAACTTTGAAAATTTAGCATCCCATGAAGAAGCTGATGGTAAACATGAACATGAAAAAATTTTCAAAATATGACAGTTTTAGAAGACATCCTTTTAGACACAAAATCAGGTCTTACCAATGACATGGAAAGTATATACAAGTTGCCACATGAACATATATTCCTTCTAGTCATTCTAGCACACACTGAAATTTAAAATGTCTTAAATTTTAAAATCCAATGTAAGTTATTTATCCTGTTCAGAGTTACAAGAATACATGTCATAGCTTTTAAGAAACTAGCAATCTTTGGATGCCTACGCTTTAGATTTCAGATTAACTGGGAAAATCTCTGTCAGGTTGAATTAAGTCCCATGTTGTCTCCTCTCATAAGACCACCTATATCTTTCTAATTTAGGCATTTTACAAATCCAGTCTTTCATCTGGGCAATTTGGAATATTTATAAATAGTAACATAAGTAAAAGACCTAAAGCCCTATAAAATAAACTAAATATGAACAGCATGAAGTGCTTCCAAAGTACTCCTAAAAAGTAAAGAAGAAAAAAAAATAATCCTCCCACTTTGTAAAAGTAGGATGTAGTAGACAAAAGTAATTGCTGTAAACATTATTTTGGCCTTAGGATATTTGACATTTGTGCTTTTTATTAAATCAAGAATCTATTCTAAATTCTGAGTTCATAATAGATGCCACTGTTCAGACAAATACTGCCTACTGCAAGAATTGCGAATGTGCCAAAAACTCATGTTTGAGAAATGAAGTACATCTGTCAAGTTCAATATCCCCACTGCCAGTTTTGCTTACTATATGGTTTCTGTATTACAAAGACAATCAGCTAGACACATACACCAATATGCAGAACCGTAGATGGAATTTTTCATGAAGGTGGTGTGTCCAGAGGAAAGGATCTACTGTCAGTTCTTCAGCTTCTGTCTCCTGTATTTCAGCTATGCCACAAAGTGTTGACAAAAGCATTAAAGCACAGCAGTAAAGAAGAAGATGTTTCTTCCTAATTCTGTTTTACAAATTGCTTTACAGGTTATGATTTTACTCAGCATTACAAACAAATTTATCAGCAGCTGTAATCACAGAAAAAGCTGAATATCATGACTAAAGCAGGGATAGTGATGGAAAGGGCACAGAGGAGTTTGAAGGATATGTGCTCATGACTGATTCTTTACAAAACATAGACTCGGGGAGGAGACATGTAATCTTGTTATTACAAGTAAGAAAAATGCTCCCAGCAGATCCTAAGCTGAATTTCAGAGCTGACATGTGCAAAAATCTAACTTCAGCTATTTTAAACATAATTTTCAGGTGTTAATCCTGTAATCCAAAAACATTCAGCTAGCAAGAATGCAGCTAGCAAAGGTTCTGCCATAAAAACCTGTGGTTTTCACAGTTATTTAAATTGCAATGTTTTCTGAACAACTTTGCAAAGAACTAGGTTGAGTTGTGCTGTGCACTGCCTAAAGAACACACAAAACTCTGCTTTGAAACCAAATATATAAAAGACACAAGAAAAAATAAATTCTCATCTATGTTTTACAACTGGAAAAGTTGTATAAAGAGTGTAAAATATAATGTACTTGAGAGATGTTAGAAATTCAAGACCTAAGCTTGATCCGGTGGCAGGATGTATGAACAAAGTATCACCCTCTGAGTGTAGAGTTGTATGGGGTCACGAAGAAAAGTCTGGAAGTAAAAGGTTTTTAAGGGGCTCCACCTCACAGCCCAGTGGAAAACACTAGTAAGATGCAGGTCCAATATCCTTGCATTCTCACATTTCTCCATTCAGCAGTGTTTAAGGGGTATGCAAAAGACAAGCGTCAATTGTTTTTCCTGTGTTGCTGTCAAAAGGGTTTCCCCTTCCTGACACAGAAATAGGCAATATACAGAATGCTATCTTGTTCATCAGACAGATAAACATTGGAAGTTGAGGATAAAATCTTAAATATGATATCAGAGTTCAAGTTTATGAAAATAAAATTAAAAAAAAAAAATCCTGTCTGTTTTCTTTGAGATGTCAATACACAGACTGTATTCCTTTTCCCTTATATTATTTTCTTCTTTCAGGGTAACACTAATCTGTTTCCTCTTTTCAGTAGTGTTCAACTTGGTTTGGTACTTGTATCCTTTTCTAAATAGTCCGTATCAACCCTGTCTCCTTGTTGCAGGATATAGCACTCAAAGAAGTGAACCTTTGCCTCCTATTCCATTGGCCTAAAAACAACAGAGTGAGATTTTTCTGCAAGTGACTATCTCAAAAAGTCCAAGAAACAGTTCAAATGGAAAATTCACATTTCCCCTGCTACTCATGATACTTAATTGTGTGCCTTGCTCCATCCTCATTATCGAACACAGGCACACATGCAAAACACTGAACTTTAAATAGACACCTTATTAATATATCTACATAATACGAGGGGAATTTTCCCTTAAATTGGAAACTTAAGAAACCTGCTTGTTTCTGGTATAGCAGCTAGTAGGTCTATTCTGTAGCTGGACTGTGTAATGGGGATATGAAAATTTTATTAGTCTATTTTTTTTACATATTAATCTTGTCATTATTCAAAATACTTTGTCTATATTTCATCAACATTGCCACTAAGTATAATAACTAAAAAATTGGTGCTGTCTTTGCAGTCAACACTTAAATTTTGTTTAAAAATAACCAGGCACCTGTGCACTCCAAGACAACTTTGTTTCTAGGAGGAAAAATATGAAATTAATTTCATCTGCGCTCTCACAATTGATTAGAGGAAAAAAACCCCAAATTTCATCAACCGTTTGGCATTCCTGCCTCCCCAAGTAATTGCTTGCATAAGCATCTTTTCATTATACCTTCTTTCTAAGGGAGAAATAATGGCTGAAAAACTGTACACTACCTGAAAGAAGCAACTTTGTTTGAAACACTGGCAGTATCATCCTCCTAGGTCTCTCCAACTCTTCATAACACTGCCCAATCACTGACAATTCTGTGGCAAAATAATCTTTCAAATGCCAGCGTGCCCTTCAAAATGTCTTTTATTTCTTACAACAGGAGAATTTTTTTTAAAAGTACATTTTATTTTCAACACACTTTACAAATCTGTTCTCTCTCCTAACCCTCTTTTTCCGCAAGCAGGTGAAGTATTATCACCATAAGACAATCCCAGTCTTAAACAGCCTAACCAAAGGCCATAGAGGCTTTTTGCTGAAACTAGCATTGAATTCAGGCCTTTATCACCTAACCTTTAATGGGTAAGTCACCAGGATTTTATCTCTCCCTCTCTACATAAGCCTGTAGATTGCATCCAGCATTTTAACTTTATATGAAATGTCATTCCTTTCTCCTCAGCTCACATACTGTAATTTTTTTTAATAGACCTGCTGTTTCATTTTAGTGGACCCTTTCCTGGGGTAATCCTGAACCAGAGACGTGTAAATTTATACTAATGAATGACTTCCCTTATAGAATAAGGCATATATGCTTCAAAGCAAAGTGATAACCTATGGTGGATTAACATCCTTTGAATAAACATTGGTCTTGATTGCAACAAAGACAAAATCAGGAATAAATATATCTGGTGTAAAACACAGTTGTAGTAGATGATAGATGTTATCGCAAATAGATATGTCATCTGTAAAACTTTGAGTCCCAAAGAGTGAATGGGAATCCACTACATAACAGAAATATAAATACAGCTTGTAAAGAAGAGGTAGAAAGAAGCAGCATATATTGAAATGCACTTTCGTACATGCTGTACTCCTACACACCTATCCACCCAAACAGTCAGAGAACAAACCTGTAACAGGACAATCTACAGGAGAAATCACTTTATAAGTAATACATTTACACACACTTGACCTATTCACAGCTGATTCCATATTACATCCTATTATATCTGACCTCAAAATCTGTGGACCCTTAATCATGCAGCAAACTGCTTTCATAAGACTCTCATGTTACACCATCACTTATCTTCAGCAAAAACTTGAAAAAGCAAAGCAGATATCCTAAATGAAACAGTAGATGAAAGGAACACATTAAATCATTAAAAATTAGTTCAGAAACTCAAAGATCTCCACAACTGCAGTTCTCTCAGCTTCTTTAAAAAAAAATCTTGAAATATTTTTTTTAAAAAACCCAAATTGCAGCAAAATCTACATATACTGCACTATTGCATTCATGAAGGTGAAAAAAGGAAAATGTTTCTGTGTTCTACTTTTCCAGTTTTATTGATGATGAACCACTTGCAGTGACATTTTCAGAAATATTTTTCAGGTCTGATGGGCAAAATTGAGCTGCAGTAAGACATGTCAGCAGTAGCATGCTCCTTTTAGTGGCTGATTCTACTTGTTTCAACAGATACTGCTTCCTTCCTAACAAAAAAATTCCTTCAAACAACATACTGAATTAATCACACTAGACTCTTACAGCACTCACAAAATCAGCTTTTTAATCCTCCCTGTTCTCGAGCCAATCTGAAAGACAAATCCTAGACCCAGTGATATCTCGTCAGCTCTATCTGCTGCTAAACCCCACACCAGTATCTTCCATCCAGTGCAACCCTTATCCCCCTGTCTCCACTTGCATCTGGAAAAAACCTACAAATCAGATTAGCCTAGTTATCTCAATTTTCCCTGAATCTAGTTGCAACTTGAGGACTGGCATGATCAGGGCACCTGGACAACAGAGCAGCAAAGAAACAGGTACATATAATCCCAAACCTTGCCTGAACTCAAATGTAGAGACCAACAGATTAGATCAGCTCTTTCTGCCCCACTTATCTGAGCCCAGACTAGACCCCAAACTCAGACTTAGCCTTGGTGAATCAGCCTAGGTCAGGTCATTAGTTGCATTCAGTTTCTTCCCACTTGGACCTTTGTTTTTAAATCGAGTCCTTCAAAATTGACTTAACTAAGTGGAGTTAACTGGAGTTCTTAGGCAATTTTCAGTTTCACTTAACTTAAAATTTCAAAGACATACTTTTATTCTACACTTCACAGAATAAAAACCTTCAAAATGGGGCATTTCCATCCCCTCTCCTTTAACTGAAATTCATTCACTGAATGTTAGATGCAATTTAACCACATGAATACAAAAAGCAACCTAAGGTTGGTCTCATAAAATGCAAAAATATTTTAACTGTCGCATTAATCCCAACAAAAGGTCAACCAACAAACAAAGCAAAAAATACATCAGCAGCTATGCCAGTAAGTAGCTATGTCAGTAGTACTTTTGTACTTGTACTTTTATTAACCACTGAGGTCAGATAATCCTATTTGCTGCAGTCTTAAAATGGTCATTACATGCTGAAATATTTTTGAATCTTATGGATTGTTAACTAACAATCTATTTAACTACGTTTTTTTTCGTAAACAGATTGATGAACTATAGCGTTTTATCATATTACTCGCCCACAGTGACCCTGTGATGTGTCAGCTTTCTTCTGTAGCTACGTTTCAGAATGTGTTCTATTATTGTTAAAACCCTGTAAGAACATCACAGGAGCCTGACAAAGCTCTAAATACATTTTTATAAAAAGCATGGGGAGCAGCTTTACCCTTAACCCTCTTCCATATTTTCATCTTGGCTTGAATTTTTAAGGGGACCTAGGAAGATCCAAGCTCTCAGGTTCACAAAGACAGAACTTGTTCTGCACAAAAGCAGACACAGACCAGCACTGAAATTCTGCATGGAACTCTCTAAGTCAAACCAATGTTTCATACAAAACATACCACTTTGGTTTTGTATAGTCAGGAAGGAGGTTAGCTTCCAAAAATGTAACATCACATCAGCAGTAAAATCCAACATAGTTAATGCCAAACCACTAGCATAAAGTACATATACAAGTGTTTTAACACATTTTTAAAAATCATAGAATCATAGAATGGTTTGGGCTGGAAAGGACCTTTAAGACCACCTAGTTCCAACCCCCCTGCCATGGCAGGGACACCTTCCACTAGACCAGGTTGCTCAAAGCCCTATCCAACCTGGCCTTGAACACTTCCAGGGAGGGGACAGCCACAGCTTCTCTGGGCAACCTGTTCCAGTGTCTCACTGCTCTCACAGTGAAGAATTTCTTCTAACATCTAATCTAAACCTCCCCTCTGCCAGTTGAAAGCCATTTCCCCTTGTCCTATCACTACCTGCCCTTGTAAAAAGTCCCTCTCCAGCCTTCCTGTAGCCCCTTCAGGTACTGGAAGGCCGCTATAAAGTCTCCCTGTTTTCCTACTAGTATTGACATTAGTACAGTGCCAGGTTATATCAAGGATAGAATCAGCTACAGAGGAATATTACTTCTAAAACAAAACTAGCCTATCCTTTACTGCACAGATTCTTTATTTAATTGTTCTCATACAAACATTTCAAATTACTGAACTCCTGGGTTCTCCTCTATATGCTCACCTTGTTGGAGGGCTGATGTTACATAAACAGCATAGCTTATACTTGTAATATTTTTCTTGGTAGTAAACTAGTTTGAAAGGGACCCAGTAAACACTAATTTTAACTGCACTCCTACACTGAGATTCCTTATGTATGATCTGACAAGAAAACATGCAGTCTCCAAAATGAGGAAAAGAGTTGTTCTGCAACCCATAACATTCCAGGGATCCTGTTAAAATACCAATTCTCCTTCCTTTTCATCAGCAACCAATTAATAGCAGTATGGCAGTACTAGACATGTGGCAAGACTCTGGAATTACAGTTATTCATTACAGTTGAAGATCGTTTTGATGTTATACAAGCCTCTTTTCATTTTTCCCAGACTACTACTTTACAACTGACACACTGAATAAAACGTGTTCTAGGTAACAATTTCTCCTGAAAGCTGAGGTTTACGTTTAAGGAACTTAAAATTAAAAGCACTGCCACACAAAAAGGAAAAAAAAAAAAAAAAAAAAAAAAAGACATCCCTGTTATGCTTTCTTGAAAAATATTTCAGATTCAATGCAAAAATTAAATTTATATCAAGATGTTTAAAGACTGCTCCATTACCTTAATTTCAGGAGAGAGGGAAATAAGGACATGGTGAAAGCTAATTTTAAGCCTGAGCAGAAATCTATGTTTCTCTCTTTCACAAATTTGATATATCAGAAATGTTCTTGCTACAGTTTAAGGAGAAAAAATAAAAGAATAAAAAATCACAAACAGACCTCTAACTCCCAAGAAATCTTATAAATCTGGAGAGGAAAAAAACAGCCAAACACCATCCACTCTGAACAGCTTGTAGGTTTCACTATTTCACATCATTCTTGAGCGTGCTGTCCCCTGACTGCCACAGGTCAGCAGTCAAGGGAAGTGCAGAAACTACTGTCTGTCTGATGAATTCTGTTGTATTTCTCCCTCTGAACAGCAACTAAGCATCAAGTTTTCCTGTTTTGCTCCCTTATATGTCTTTTCTAGCAGATAAAAACATTCTTCACTGTATGGCTGTTCATTGTTTAGGAGATTTCTCTGTTATTGTAATAGGACAATTGATTTAGGTTTCTAAATTTTATTAAAAATTAACTCAGGAACTTTTTATTAAAAAGCAGTCAGGAAACCCCAGTGCTCAACTTCCTTGAAAAAGCTAGTCATCAAATAATAAATCCTTTCTACACTACAGCTTTACTGTGATTAACCCAGGACAGATAAGTTTAAAATTTGCCATTGAAGGTTTGTACATTCTACAACCACAATGTTTCAAGCTGTTTTAAATCAGGAAAATTGAATAACTAAAATAATGCAAAGATAAAACCATTTCCTGGTATTTGATTCAAAACCCAAAACTACATAGTCCTCATTTCAGTATGCTCATTTATTCTCAAATACAAAACATTATAACAATATTATGGCACTGTTGCCAAAAGTATCAGAGACTGAATATAGAACAGAGAGGAGAAAAAAAATTTGTAATAAAAGTATTAATACAGCTAAAATAAAAACAGTGTTCTTTCCTATAATTGTGCAACTTGTATTTGTTCTGTTTTTTAGTTTTGCTAACTACAAATTAAGCACATTTTTGGTAGTGTGTAATTAATAATCAAAATCATCCATTAAAACACCTCTCTAGCCTCTGTAACTGAACGCTAAGATAATAAGGGCGAGTAACTTTCAAATGTAGAGGGGTCTTTTCTTAACAATTTCTGCCTATGCCCTACCTATGCATATACAGGTGTATAGGTGCAAGACTAACAACAGCTTATTCTTGGAAGGGACTAAAGGCTAAGCAGACTTTTTGTTAGCAAATAAAAATGCTTACGCATTTATGGACTATGCAACATGAAAATATGGAAATTAGAAAGCAAACAGGGAGCTCACTTTTTTATAAAATGAACTTCAGTAGGATCCCAAATACCAACATAAATATTCCAATAAAAGACAAAGGTTCTGACCCAGCTAGCAACTGCTCTTTAATCTTCTGAAATACTACTTCATAAACACTCAGAAAATGTTGGTTAGAGTTTCACAGAATTTAACCCTAAACAGGACAGATGCTACAAAAACATAAGAGGTCATTAAATATAATGCTGACTCATACCTGGAAAGCATCAACCAAAAAAAAGAAAAAAAAAAAAGGTTACATTCAAAGTTTGACAATCACCTCCAGGATAAACACCACCTTCAATTAATCATTGCAGTACAGCACAGAAACTTATAAGCACTTTATTTAAACTCCAAGTGGATTCCAAGAGCTTACCTCTTGACAGCAGTCTTCTGCTAAGCAGAATTTGAAAAGCCACTGTATAAATCACAGGAGAAGCATTATGTTTCAGTGACAGTGCTCATAATAAGCCTTCGGATGCAATATCTAGTGTCATTATCTGTGAGTTAAAGGTTAGAAGTAAAAGGCAATGAGGGAGAACATACCAAATGTAGAGGTCTTGTGCCTTTCTAAGGACTGTTCAGACACAGTCTCCAAATCAGCAAACATATAAGTTGATTCATGTGACTGATTTCCTAGATTCACTGGGATCACTTACAACTGAAGTTACAAATGCACAACAGATATACACTTTTTAGCAGGGGCACGGCTGTAGCAAGAGGATTCAGAAAGTCAGGTAGAAGGGGAGAAAAGAAAAAATATTTGGAAAATCATTTTTGTCTTTTACTTTGGCACATCATTTTTTCTTTGACAGATTTTGCAAAGGCAGCTTTTTCTCACTGAAACATACAGATGTTTAAAATGTCAGATATCAAAAGGAGAATTTTCTAATAAAATATCAGAGAAAATTTAAAATGTTTTTACTTCAAAGTGGACGCATGCACCACTCTATGCACCAGGATACCATAGTAAATTGCCATGACATTACTGACACTGTCTATTACAATTAAGCAGTTTTTCTTTCCTGTAAATAAAATAGTATTTTTACAAACGAAGCATTTTTCCAAACATTTGTTAAGCAATATGACCACTGAGACATTCTGCCTCCTTAATTCTCCAGCCAACTGAAAAATTTTAAATACTTAAATATCAAATTTTCTGAAATTGAAAGGAAAGCTTGAAATGTCATTCATCTACTAAAAAAAAATCTTCCCTTCTTCATTTCCCCTTCCCTACCATAACATAGATCAGCCAAGTCCATGGCCAAAAGGAAGAAGTGTTTTTTCAGTGCAGCTGTTGGTCAGTCATTTCTCTGGGAATTAGCGTAAGTCAGGATGAGTTTGGCTCCTCTAAAAAAACACTGAGTGAAATAAAAGAAAACATGCAGCCACACAGGACTAGTTTTTGGCTATTATATTACACAGTAGTGTCATTCTTATATATAAAGTCTTTCCTTCATATTAGCTTTTCATAGAATCAAAAAACCTGTGCAGCCCAAAGGAAAACTGGTTTCTGCAGCCCACCTGAGCTACACCAAGATTGGTAGTATTATTATAACTATGTCAAAATCCACAAGCAGGTCTTTTCGTTCAGTGCAATACATATGCCTGTTTAATCCACAAGTCAGAACAAAACTAAATGAAACAATTACTGAAAGTTTTGTATAAATCCATTTTTCCATTATTACATGCCTAACTGAAAGAACTGATATATATGGGGTCACTTTAAAATAATATATTTGTATAGATGAAAATTCTGGAAACACTTGGTTGAGTCAAAAGTAACAGTATCAAACAACGCTCCACAAGCCATATCTGGGACTGATGAAATGCAGTCATTATTTATGGCACCTAGCCATATGTTACTATGAACAAACTGAAGCACGGATGCAAGAACAGGCTTTGTTTAATTCCTCTGATGGACATAATTGGCTGAGATGGGACAGTCCTGCTAGATCACCCACACCATTCCCACACCAGTCTCAAACTGGTGTGTAAGCCACACATAGAATACTGCTCTTGTCCACTCAGTAGAACAACACGCTTAAAGAACCAGACTTTCTGTTATCCAGCAGAACTCATTACTAATAATTTAATTTCCCCTGTATGGTCAGTCCAAATTATACAATTTATTTTTTTCTCTCCTTTTTTTTTTTTTCTCCTATTTTTAGGAAATGTAACTGCATGTCAAACAACACTAGTGATCTATTAATCTTACAATTTATTCCAAGGTACCTAGTGCAGCCCCACTTAATATACTTCCAAAAGGCCTTGAATTGTCTCCTCTTTCTATTTCTCTCCCTCTTGGTAACTTTCCTTGCACATACATGTTCAATAATTACGCTGACTGCACATTTCTCTCAAAAGGCATACAAAATGCATACCCTTAAGACTGAGAAGGGTCTAAAAAGTTTAATTAAGTTGAATAGGGGCATGACTCAGATGCACATGGCATTATTCACCAAGTCTTGTAAACAACATCTTACATTGCTTACTAAAACAGAAATATCTTGTTTGCAGCTGGGACACAACTGCATTTTTATGGTGCAAAGTGCCTTAAGGTGCACAATGTACCCATGTATTTGGGCTGTTATGGGAAGATTTAAAATACAGGAACAAAAGCATGCAGGGAACACTGCGGTTGCTAAATCCAGCTAATAACTTGCTAGTCTACTCACCGTACATGATACCATTAGCGAACTGTAGGAAAAATACTAGAAGAAGACACTGGAGAGTAAAAGTATTGAAGTGTGCTTTGCAGTGAAATAGGATTAAAAGCATACCTGGGCTTGCCTTGTGTTTTGTTTTGTTGGGTTTTTTGGGGGTTTGGTGGGATTTCGTTGGTTTTTTTTTTTTCTTTTTCATGTTAAGTGCCCTCAAAGTTTAATGAAAAGATTTCATTTCTAACCAAGATTTTTAAAACTTCTAATACAAAACACATGCTTATCTAATAGCCACACAGAAATCCTTAATCCTTGGGACACCAAGTAGCAATAATTTACATCCTCTGATGTTTCCATGAAGTTCTAGTAGTATCTACTTTGTGCACCCTATGTGAACTTCCACACCAAAAACAGAAATGCATTTTAACATACAGGTTACATTTTTATTAAGAGAAGTAATTCACAGGGACATGAGTCTGGAACATGATACTAGTAATCTAATCTAGGCTCATCAAAAATTATACTTCCACATTTTGAAGTATCTGTTCATCAATCCATTCTGCCATCCCTCATTAATGATAAGAAAACAGAGTATTCCTTATCTGTACCTAACCATATGATTGCATTATTAACCCAGTTATTTGCTGGAAATACTCATGAACAGAGCAGTATTTTTAAGTCCATTAAATCTGGCATACAGCTCTAAAAGAGGAATGAAGTAAAATTTCAAATTAGATAGAAGCCATAAAAGTATAGTTTGATGCCCTCTTTTCCCTTCCTTTTAAGGAGACAAAAGCTATTACAGAAAAGTTGTTTATTGAGGTCACATAAGAGAGCAACAAGTAATATTGTCAGATTTATATAACTTGTCAGGAGCTGTGCAATCAGATCAGTACTAAAATATTCCTCCCTGTGTTTATCTTTTGACCTGTTGCAGCTCGTGTTTTGTCTGCATTTGGATCTAACAAATTCTTCATTCACCCTAGCTTTGCACAACATCTCCAGATGAACCCATGACTGTAGAATCCAGATGCAATATCAGTTTGTGAATAATTTTACTTTGCCTGGTGCAACAGGAGAAGAGGAAGTGCAGCTTCTTTCCCTGACACTTGCACATATTCACATACGGCCTGTGAAAACATGTGAAAATGCTGACAGGCTAAATCTCTAGTGAGCTGCAGGCTATGAATGCTCAGAAACCTGTAACTTGAGCAAATTTAGTCTTACTTTCACAATTTTAGCAATAGACATCTTCAGTGCAAGGCCTTCCTCTTGCTAAATTTTCAGCTCTTCTTCACAAACTAAGGGAAGTTAGCGTTTTCATGAAAGAAAGCTAATTAGAACTGCTTCAAATTACATTTTTTCCCTATACACCTGAATTCTCAGAAACGGCTCTACAATTTTTGCATGAAGATGAACATACTAGAGAGAGTCCAATGAAGGGCCACAAAGACGATGAGGGGACTGGATCATCCCTCTTATAAGGAAAGGTTGAGAGGGACTCTTCAGCTTGGAGAAGAGCAGGCTTAGGGGGATCTTATTAATGTATATAAATACTCAAAAGGAGGATGCAAAGAAGCAGAGCCAGGCTTTTCTCAGTGGTGCTCACTGACAGGACAAGAGGCAATGAGCACAAACAGAAACACAGGAGATTCTCTATGAACATCAGGAAACACTTCCTTTCTGTGAGGTGGCTGAGCCCTGGCATAGGTTGCCCAGATACACGGTTCAGTCTCCATCTCTGAAGATACTAAAAAGCCATCTGGACATGGTTCTGGGTAACTGACTTTCAGTGACCCTGCTTGAGCAGGGCAGATTGGACAAGGTAACTTCCAGAAGTCTCTGCCAACCCAAACCAGTTTGTGATTCTGTGATTCTAATTAGAAGGGAAGAGGGGGGTCTTATTATTTGAAACAACAGTTTCAACGATATGACAGATGATGATGCAAAAAGAATATACCTTCGAATATACCTTCCTGTGACTTCATGCCTTCAACTGACCATGCAATCAAGAATCCATTTTATCTACTACAAAGCTCAAAAGATTACTCCAAATACTAAAGTAAAATAAGTTTATTTAAGCCTTCCACAACAAGGTGAAATCCCTTTGAGTTTGCTCAACTTTAACATTACCAGCCATAATTATATTCATCAATATAATTTTGGTCATAGTAATGCCAAGATCATAAGAAACACACTACAAAATTCTTGTGATGGGTACAGACTACTTTCAAGATGATTCTACATGAAACAAGTAAGGACATGGTGATATTTCATGCTGGCTGACTACCTGAACTATACAAATTTATTACTTGTAACCTAATATTTTGTCCTAATCTCATTTTTTTTCTACAGTTTCATCTTAAAAATGCGTCTACACTAATCACCGCAACATGGTCAGTTGGTTTTTTGGTGTTGTTTGTTTTTTTTTTTTTTTTAATTTAGGGATTCCTATTTTCAGTAGCTTTGATCGGCTTTGTTTCTGACTTCATTCCATAGAAGACAAAGTTATAGCTTTCTCTGGACAGTGGAACAAAACTCAGTAGATTTTTTACTTGGTAAGTATTTTGTTGGAGAAAAGATAAAGGTAAATGCTTAATATAATTTGCTATTATGTCACCACATGCAAGTATTTTAGAAGTATCCTTTCTTCTCCATATGAACTATTTCCTAATGCAGAATATAAAAATAAAATAAGATACAGTAAATATGAGGCACAAAAAGTCTCCCAGACAATGACAAGCATGAAAATCCAATTTACCAATGGTCTACATTTCCCTAGGTCCCTTCCAGACCTAAACCTGTTCATATCCAGTCAGTCCATGAATACATGTGAAAATACCTGCACTCATCCACAAAGCTCATACATGAAGTCTTAAGCAGAGATAAAAGATGAGTCTACTATAATAACTATTACATCACAGTGAAATTAAACATCAGTTTAGGTTCTTTTGTTGGGCATCTACCACATTTTTTTAAATATGCAACAGCAAATTAAAAAAAAATCACTGTGAGAAAAATCACTGTAAGAATAAAGTTCCACTAAAACCCAATATATCGCTTTATACACCTAATTGAAATTCCCTAGGGCCATTGAACTGAGGGTGCAGTAGGAACGCCTGTCATCCCCAGCAAACTAGCACTTAATTTCAAAATACAGCTTGAAAATAGAGTTCAGACCTATAATTATTATTAAATTTTATTTATTTCTAATTTAAAGACCCAAATTGGTCTAGCTCCTGAAGGACTTACAAAATAGTATTAACAGCAGAACACAATTTGAAGACTCTAATTTACTTCTTCCAAAAAAAATGGCAATGGGTTTTGTATGCTCCTTTTTATCATAATACAGTATGGCAATATCATCCAAATCCTAAATTCACAGTAATATTTAGTAAATAAGAACAATCATTTTTCATCTTAATTTAATCTCAAATTTAGATTAATACAATGCAGCACTACAGAATTACAGTAATTTTTAATATCTCCTTTGTGATGCATGTACACACCTGTGACTGCTTAGTAAGGCATAACTGTAATCCCCACTTGCTCCACTATCTCACATTAAAAATGCTAGAAAAACAACAGAGGCTTCCGGGGCTGATTATGTTCTTGGCCCTAGGAAATGCTCTCCATGAGGACAACTGATTTTATTCACACTATCACTGTATAAATCTGAGACTAGAGGCAGGAGGCAGTGCCAAACTCTGCTATTTCAAGAGTAATACTATCTCAACAACTGTAAAATGAAATTCATGTAAATAAGCATCCAGTATAAAAGCCAAAGGAAACTCAACTGCCTGTTTCAGCTCCCAGGCTACTGCACTGCATCTCACTCAGTCCACACTTTTTCAAAAGTAAGCCTGAATATTCTGTATTTGCATGTAAAAAAGAAGAAGCTATTTTAATTCCTCACAAAGAAGAGCAGCTTGCAAGAAAGAGGGCAAGCAGGGCAGGTGCACAGGGCCAGGACAAGCGGGGATGGAGCTCAGTGCCAGGGGAGTAGATCAGCTCAGTCTCAGTCCTGGTAACACAGCTGGTGGCCGGGTTAAAGGATGTGACAGATGAGGTGTCCATTGCAGGATCACAGCTCTTATGGCTTGTAGTGGTTTTTATCAGAAACAGACACCAGATCCCATTAGACACCGGTCTCTACAGGCCAGTCTGGGCACTCCCAAGGCACACCTGTGCTACCAATACACCCTGCAGCCTTTTTCCAACAACTTTTCCAGTGAGACAGTCAGGATCCAGTCCTGACCACACACCTGTAGGTGCAGGTTGGCATTACACCTCATCGCCCACTGTGCTTTTAAATCATCTCCTTTCCATGAGATCCAGAAGTGGTGCAACAACAGAAGGCAAAATGATCTAACATAAAAGTTTCTCTATCGAAATTAAGAACTTGACTCAGACCACTGGGCTAGCCTGCTCATGGAAGTACAGTTACCACAAAGGTTCAAGGGAGGATAAAATACCTGGTCAGGAATGCAGCAGGAGACCAGAAATGTCCCATTCAGCAGCAGCCTGAAGTTACATGGAGAATAATGTTTCTAAGTTTTTTGCAAGTGAGCCTTTACTTTTTTTTTTTTCTTGAAAGGGTTAAATTAAGCCAATGCCCTGCACATAGAAATAATCTTTAATAATAGCAATAAAATAATAAATAATAAAATAATCTTTACTGCAAATTTACTATGACTTGTTTAAAATTCATCTTCAAAATTTAAGAAAACAAACTGAAATAGTTTAAGAGAGCCATGTTCACACTTGCTTTTCTTTAGGGCACATACAAAGCTGAAAGTGAGTTCATTTATCATCTCCAGAGGGCTGACTGGGGCATCATCAGAGAGGCTATTTTTCTTTCCCTTTTTTTTATTTTTTTCCCTTTCTTTTTTTTTTTTTTTTCCCTTGACTAGAGTCTGAAATGTAAGCTAGGCAGTGGCAAACTGATGACTAAGCAAAGCAAACTACCTGTAGAGCATGACAGAGGATGTAAGTTACACCCAGGGGAAACGCAGTGACAAGGCCCAGCTCAGCGCTCTGCTTCAGAACGACGCACCCGCCTAAGGAGCACAGGCGGGAGGCTCCCGAAGTTGCTCTGCGACTTGGAGAGTATCACACACACCCCCCGCCCCCCCGAAGGAGGCTGAGAACCTCACCCCGCGGCACTCAGCACAGCTCAGCGGTACCGTAACTGCTGTAATAAAGACACTCCCATCCTCCCTTCCAGAGAGCTGTAAAACCAGCCCGGCGCAGCCTCCCGGAGACGTCCGCTCGGCAAACACTGCTGCGGGCAGAGCCTGCCGCCAGCCCTCCCTCCCTCCCTCCCTCCCTCCCTCCGCGCCGGGCAGCAGCGGCAGCTACCTGCCGGCTGAGCAGCGGCCCCGCCGCCGGCCGCGCAGCGCTCTCCTGGACTAGGTGGGATAGCAGACGGCAGCATCCCGGCGGCCGCAGGTGCGGCGCTCCCGCCGTCCCCCTCGCCCCCAGAACAGGGGAGCCTCGGTCGCCCCCGGACCCCCTTACCTGCGCGGCGGCGAGGAGCCCCAGGGCGAGGGCGAGCACAGGGGCGGCAGTGCCCCGGCGCTCCCCCGCCGCCGCGGCCATCCTCCTCCCGCGGCGCTGCGGCGCGGTGCACCGGGGGCCGCCCGCTCCGCCGCTCCGCGCCTGCCTCGCGGCCGCCCCTTCGCGCCTCTGCGAGCGGCGCGGGGTACGCGGCGCCTGCGGGCCCCGCAGGGCAGGGTGGTGCGCGGGGGCGCGGCCCCACGCTGCCGGGCGGCGGGGAGGGAGGCGGGGAGCCGCTGCCGCTGCCGGTCCGCCCCCGCCCGCTGCCGCCGCCTCCCCCGGGGCTCCCCGGAGCTCGGGCGGAGCGGGCATGGCGGGGGGCGAGCGGCGGGCGGGCAGGCGCGAGCCTGGCGGGGACAGGCGCGCGGGGAAAGGGTGCTTCAGCACGAACAGAGCGCGCGGCCGGGGACCGGGCGGGCGCGGGAGGATGCGGTGTCTGGGCAGGGACCGGCCGGGCAGCGGAGGATGCGGTGTCTGGGCAGGGACCGGCCGCGCAGCGGAGGATGCGGTGTCTGGGCAGGGACCGGCCAGGCAGCGGCGGGGCGCACAGGTAGGCACAGGGCATGCAGGCAGGGATGAGTCTTCCAAGGTGAGGCAGACAGGGACGGGACACCCAGGCAGGGATGGGTCATGGAGACAGGGATGGGGCATGGAGGTAGGGATGGTTAAAGCAAGGACAGGGCATATGGGCAAGGCTGGGATGCAGTGGCAGTCATGGCCAGCCGTGCAGGCACAGGGTGTGCAGATCCAGATCTGATTTCCTTGACGTGCCCACCTAGTAAGCCTATGAGCATTTCTAGGACTCATGAGCTGAGACACAGGTGGTCTGCTGTGACACACCCTGCTCACGTCTTTGTGGAAGTAAAGGCTGCCGGTGCTTGACCTCGGGAGCAAAGCCCTTTCATACCCATCTCTCTCAGCTGCTTTCAAGCCTTCACTTGAAGGTATCTGCTAGTACCTGCAACTCCAGCATCTGCTAAGAGAACAGTCAAAATGCAAACTGTGGCAATCAAAGAAGGACAATCGCCTGGCCAAATTTGTGTGGGCTGCTTGTGAAAGGTTCGTGGCAGTTCCTATAAGTCCCCTGCAAAACCACAAGAGAATGTGTTGTTATTACATACGTTTCTAAAGCTCTCACCATGAGCCTGTTTGAATGCTCCCATAGTGTCTGGACACGTGTATTTACATACTTGGATTATCCCTGAAAAATGCACACCTCATTGAAGAGCCAAATAAATCATACAGGAATCCTAAATGAAACTATACATTGATGAAGCAGCATGTGCATGGACTAAAGACTGCCACATTTCTCCTCATCTTTTATGCATTATGTCAGCCATTGTTTAGAAAGTCTTTGCCCTGTGCAGAGGAGTGTTGAGTTTAAGGCTCAGATCTGCACATGAAATTATAGCAGCTCTTTTACATTGAGATTTATAACCTATTTCATCTGCTAACTCTCTACAACCTGTTGTTTACACAACAAACAGAAGTGCTGTGGTTAACATTTTAGAAATGCACTTTCAAGTACAGCGACATAAAGCACAGTAGTTTAAACTGAAAAGTACTTGCTTATTCAAGTATACCCAAGAATAATCTATGAATATGCATGACAAATGAATTTCTGGATTTATTTTTTTTTCTAAAGACATATGGTTGGGCAAAGATGTAAACATTCTGTAGTTCTTGTTTTTATTAGCATGTAATTATAAAGGTTAAGGCTCCTGTATGCATGGAGTAGTGTGATCTAACATATGTCATAAATGCTGCATAATCCAAGAAACACAATATGGCTGAACAAAACATGACATCCAATTTGTCAGGAATAAGCTGTTTACAAGTGTAATGTTGCAAATTATGCTTATCTTTTAAGAAATGAGGAGGACCTTTCCTAGTTTTTACAACTGTCTGAAGGGCCTGAGAGTTCAAGGTAAGAACCAAGCTACATGTTAATTATCAGGAAATGTTTTATTGACAATTGTTACTATTTACATTATGAATTCTTTGTTATTAGCATATAAAATATAAGATTTCTCTATTCTAACACTGAGTTTCTACCTACAGGTGATTTTACACTCCTTTGATATTGAAAGTGTACCATTGTCTAACAACTACGTAATAAAAAGTATTTTTTCTTACACTTGTGTCTAGAAGAACAGTAGAGTTATGTATTAGTGATCGGGGCCAGGGTGGGGAAAGAACTTTCTGAAAGTGTCTTTCCAATTAAATGGACACGAAGACATACGACAATACTACTTTTAACCAGAGATTAACATAACAACTTACAAAAGTATGCTCCTTATTCTTTTGTGAGACTCACAACCTTATTGCCAGGCACAAGATATCAAATTTACACTGTCATCAGCCCAGGGATGTAAGGAGACTTAGGAAGATTTAAGAACTTTTGAGATCTAAGAAAAGATCAAGGCTTCATATGCAGAGAGGGAATGTACGTAAGGAGGTTTCCTAAGGAATGACTCTCCTTGTTCAGAAAAAGAGACGGGTTAACAACTTTGAAGTCATTTTTAGCATTAACCAGAAGAAGGCAAATAATATGCTTAGCAAGAATATGCTTTTCTCTATATTTAGAATGCAGGCAGGATACACTCTCAGAAAATCTAACTTTTTCCTCTGAGCAGCATTGCTTTGGTATTGCAAGATAGGATTGTTCTGTGTCTCTTTCTGTTTCCTACATAACTTCTTTATTTCCTGCAGAAATGGCAATACATTTTTAAACACAGACTTGTAGCTCTAAATTCAGGTAGAGCCTCCAAGCAAGCATAATACATGACACATTAATGTTAAATTAAACATCTGAGGCTTTAGGCATTTTTGTACAGCGATCTTAGAATTATAGAGTGTGTTTGGCCAAAATGTTCCCTGGTGCTGCAATAGTGATGTCCCACTGCTCTCAGTATTTCTTCAGGATTAATTCCAGGGGTCCAGGTTTTCCAGCAGTGCAGAAGCTATGAAGGGGGCTG
Organism: Caprimulgus europaeus; assembly: GCA_907165065.1. The sequence goes on from OU015527.1 coordinate 46,128,907, forward strand.
CTTTTCCATTTAGATATTCTCGGTTTCCACTTAGGTACTTGCATAAATAGAACTTGCGTCAGTGTGCAGCAGTTTGCATTGTAAGTACACAGTACTTTTGTAAGTGTAGAAACTGTGATACTTTGGTCCTGCTTAGATAGTTGGGGAGTTCTGAATGTAGAGCCCTCAGGTATCTCACATGGTAGGTGCCTCATTCCTATCTGTCACCTGCTGCTCGGTGTAGGCAGTGAAGAGCCCCAGCACTTTTCAAATAATATAAAAAATGTGTGTGTAAGTTTCCCCTATTTTCCTCCAGTGCTTGCCCAGATACATTGATTTTCAGCTTGTTTGATAGTTTCCATTCCACAGACAGAGTTTGCTCGGGTACAGAGTAGATGAAGTAGATCGTATAAGTAAGTACCTTCAGATTCCTTTTCTTCTGCATCTTTAACTGCCCATTATTAAAAATCAGTAATAAGTAGCAAACATTATTTTTCTTTGTAGTTAATACTTGGCATGACTTTGTATTTAACTTTAGAAGTTAAATAAATTAAAACTAGTGGAGGAAGCATTTTATGCAGAAAAAAGCAATATTTGAAACATTAAATTTGTTAGTGCGCTAAAAATTTTCTTTCTTGAGAAGTTAATAACTTTTCTTAGGACATGCATTTTTGATACTGTAGTGCCATCCCAATGAAGCTGAAGTGGAATCAACCTACTACGAATGATAAGAACTGTGAAGCAGAACATCTACAAGTCTCCTCTCCTCTCTCCTCTCTCCTCTCCTCTCCATTTTTCCTTTGCCGTTTTTCATTTCCTAAAACAAACAAAGCTAGCATTTTGTTGTCTGTGTTCATGCATCAGTCACATTTCACCTGTTGGCATCTGAGCAGACAATAACCTTTTAACTCTAGCTGCTCTGCTTCTTCTTGTGATCTGTCTTTGGAGACACTGAGCCATCAAACACTTGATTATTCCAGAGGTGGTCTTTCAGAATCTTCAGAATCAGACCCCTTCAGAATCTGTTTCAGAGAAACAGAATTAGTAAAAAAAGACAGAAAAAATTCAGAAATCAGCATAGAAAAAGAACAAAGCATTCATATGCAAATTTAAACTTTAAACTACTTTGAATGAAAAGCAACATTATATCTGTACAGTAGTAGAAACTTATCAATGGGTTTATCTTTCTATATTCAGATCCACAGCTTATTGGAAGCAGTTCAGAGATAGAGAAGCCGGACTAAGCTAACTAATTGGATGAAATGTTTGGAACACTTAATCTCTTGATTTTGGCTTGTTCAAAACTCAGAATGTGACAGCATTTGTTTTTCTTAGCTTAAAAAAATGACATAATGAACTGTTAAGAAGTTAAACAATACAGAATAAATTCAGGATTTTTTTTGGTACGTATGTGTGTTTTGAATACTTGCTTGTTTCATGGAAGAAAACCTGTTCTTTATATAAGAGCTCCCAGCAGAGACTGCATCTGAAACACTTAACATTCCAAAGTATAATAACGCATATAAACTCTGTTGGGTGAGGCTTTCTGGGTGAGGCTTAACTAGCTATACAAGGTCTAGGATTAATAACAATAAAAACTTGTTGAAATTGTCATAGAGTGTTTAAAGGCCTTCCCAAGTCACTTACCATCTGCTTTTCCCCACAGATATGCAGGAGATACCTAAAATACTAAGACATGTAACATTTGTGGAAGAGGCAGACTGATGCAGAAGTTATTTCGGATTCCCTTAGCACTTCATCTGTAGTTTAGAAGTCTCTATACTTGCGATGTAATTCAGGAAACAGTCCTGAACAGTCCATATAGTGTACTGAATTTCATTTCAGACTACATTTAGTAGGACTATGGTTTTTCAAGGATCTATGGGGGGGGAGGGTGTTTAAAGATATTCCTTTATCCAAATAAGGAATTCCACAAAAGTGGAAGTCAACAATGCTGCCAAAATATGTGGTCATGTCTACACTAAGAACTGCATCAATCCAGGGAAGTTCTGGGACAGCCTCCTCTAGCAGTTCTCCATCATCATTTAGGGAAAAGGGATGACAATAGAAAAAAAAAAAGAAGCAACTCCTTTGACTTGTGAATGCAGTCTGTGATGTCAGTGTATAAACCCAAACCAGTAGAGAGAATCCAGCGGGTCTCCAAGTTACTTGTAGTATACTTTTACATAGGGAAAGGTAGATCCATCTCAGGAAAAGTGCTGCACTATCTCAGGGAAGGAAGCCTCTCACAGATCTATTAAAAATCTTTTATATGTTAGGGTGAATCCTTTTCTTCATCCTGCACCTGCAATCCTTGGTCTCCTCTCAAGTGTTGGAGGAAGAGACAGTTGGTAGCAAAACTCTGTCACCTCCTTCCTCAACTTAATCACTCAGAAAAGGGGATGGAAGCAGAATAAGTCATGAGTCAACCCTCTTGTTGACCTGCAAATGACCATTTGTGATGCAGACTTCAGTATTTTAGTAGGGTGCATTTACCCGCTACTGGAAGATGGAGTGGCATGGGAAATGCTCTGTTGTTATAGGAGCTGTCAGGCAGTTACACATTCCAGCCTCAGAAACCATGTTCTGCTGCAGTAGAATCGGGCACTCTGACATGGCTGAAATATTTGTTTGCATTTTTTTGGTGCTTTTTTTCTTTCATTAAAACATTGTGCTATCCAGGGCATTTTTTGTTGTTGTTGTTACTTTTCTGTGCTTATAGCATAGCTGGGAAGCTCTTTTCTGGGGTTTGGTATTTATTCCAAAACAAATAATGTCAATTCCTACATTCTGTCATAATGTTTTAACACTATGGCTTTTGGAGTTCATTAAGTATTTTTTATTAGTCCTACCTGATAATAAAAATAAGCAGTCTTGTTTGCCTCCTAAAGAACTTTTCAGTCCTATGAGCTTTTGTTCACGATGCTCACACTCATAAAAATAGGCTTTCTCCCTCTAAATTAGACTGTCATCCACAGACCTCTTCCACAGTACTGAACATGCCAATAGCTTCTATTAACTTCTGCTCCATTGGCCTTATTTTAGATCAAAATCCAGTCTTTTGAAATACAATCCAACAGGTAGATTTGTAAAAGCAGGCAATGAAAATGCAAGAAGTAAATATATGAGCCCTTTGAATTCCAAAAGCCTGTTTAAAAAAAAAAAAAATCCATAAACAATTTCATACAATTGTTTCATTTGCACTGTTTGGATACTTATGAATTGCCATCTGATTATCTTTTGAAAGCACTATTTTACTGAAATTTTAGTACAATATCTACTGTTTTACTTGAATCCAAACCTGGTCCCTAGATTCTGCATCACTTCAAACAGTTAACTCTCTAGGCTAAAAATATTTCTGAGCTAATATTGTTTCAGCTAATATAATCAATGTGAACTCAACATGTTTTAGTCAATAAGTTGACTGGACAACACCATCACTGCAGTTCTCAGTGTGAAACACTACTTATTTCACACCAGATGATAAACTGCAGGTTGGAGCCACAAGCCACTTTTACTGTGTCAGCCTGAAAGGTAGCAACTGTAAGCAATCCTGTAGTTAAAAGATCTGCTTTAAGACTTTATTTTCACAGATGGAAAGGAAAATGGCACCATTTTGATCACCTATGGTAACTTATTGTATAAGAGGTCATTGGACTTCCTGAACTGATGCAAACTATGGCCTTACCAATTTTATCCACTGATAAAGTTAAGTAGATTTGACTTCCTGAGTCTTTCCTTAATCATTCATTTGGCTTTTCTCAGAGCCTTCTCTAGTTTAGAATCCTGCATGAGTTATGGATGTAAGAAAACAATCAGCAATAGCTGCATCTGTGCTAAATACACTGGTAATATCAGCTATTCACCACTAGTTAGTTTTTGGTTTTTACACATCCAATGGTTGCCTAAAACCTTTTGGCCACTATATCACTGGCTCATGGTATCAACTATAACCTACAAATATTTTCCAGAGTATCTCTTTCCTGGGTATCCCATAATATGAGTTGTGTTTCTTTGGAGTTACAGGTAGGAACACATTTGATTTAACAAAATACACACAGTCCATTTCTATGTACCCCACTTAGTAAAATGTCTGAATCATTCCCTTTTACTCAGAATGATCACAGGCTATTATAGAAATCAAATCAGTATAATCCACAGCATTTTGGAGTTATCTGCATGTTTTTATTGAATGATCAATTTCCTTCCCAACATGTTGACTTTGAGTAGATAGAGGAGCAGCTGTTTTGGAAGGGTTGTTCCTCTTTTCATTGTATATTCCTTCTTTCTCTACAGAAGATGGATCAATTTTCCACAAAAGCAGAACTATTTACCTTATTCCTTCTCAGCTCTTTATAGCCATAATCTGACTTCATTTGTTTACAGCACTGGAAGATTTTTTTCAAGGAGGTAACTTAATGTTTTTCCTCTTACGTCCTCCAAAAATCTCAGAAGTTATTTGTAAGCTCTAAGGTATTCTATGCACTATTGTCTTTTGACAGAGTTATTGAAAACCAAAATGTTTTATCAACATAAATGATACAGTTTCAGCATGTTTTTTTAAGTTTTATTCCAACTTGCTCTATCCCAGTGCTGAATTAACATTCACACATCAGTCTGAGGTATACGGGAGCAGACTACCCACAATGCCTCAAGTTAAAAGGCCACATAAACAATCCTCTTTTTGAAAATTGGGCCCACAAGAACTACTCACGAGCCCAAATATTCTTTCCTGCCAGAACAGTTGGACCAATTTTTGTAGAGTTACATTTGATCAGCAGTTGAGTGAATCAGGCCCAAAATCTTTGATGAGCCTAGGCTGACTGTGGAAGCAAAGTAACTGTTGTATGGAAAAATTGCCAGCATAGAATACCTTCTTTTAACCTAACATACACAGTGTATGCACAGTAAGAACATTTGCATTCACCAGTGGCATGCATAGATAACCAAACAACTTTTCTCCTTCCTAGTAATGATGAGAACCCATGTGCTCATAAAGACAAAGCAACCTGAAAAGTTTAAGCAGCCTTAACTATCCTCTCCTTTGGCACCAAGAGACATGTCTCATCTCAGTGTTAAAGTGTGATGGTAAAATAAAATAGAAATCCTGTTATCGCTTTGTGTTCTGTACAAAATGGAAGCAGTAGCCAACAGCAGTAGCCAACAGTAATTCACATCGTATCCTGACAGTTTGAATCAGAACATGATAAAATTGAGCAGGTGCACACTGGACTTATTGGAACAATGCATGGAAAAAAATGATCTCTCTTTTCTAGAGTAACAGCAATAACTCCACAACAGTGATCCAAAAATGATTCAGTGAAGAAAAGCTCTGAATCAGGCATTTGGTCAGCAGCTTAGCCATAAAGCAAACCTACCTCCCCTTCTACTGTCTGATACTCATTTATCCGATATTTTGTTTCATGAATATTGAAGCGTGAAGTATTTTAAAATATCACTTTGCTTTTAGGACAGCTGTTTCTTTTGGATTGCATTCTCCTTCCTTATATAGCCTAAAGCAAGGGTCCTCCCACCTAGGAAGAGCCAGCAAATACCAGTCAGATGGCATTTGAACAGACTGTCACTGCAGTTACATCAGCTTCTGTACAACATGGACATAAATGGGGACAGGAAAATCAACAACTGGTAGAACTGAACAGAAATGGGTTTCAGATGGTAAATAATTAAGAAATGAGACAAATGTTAACAGGTTAATCTCATGCCCCTTGAAGCCTATCGATAAGCTGTGGATCAGATGCAAACTTCTGAAATGATATTTCAGAAGTCAGAGATCAATCCTACTGGTGGGGAACTAATCGGAGCCTGACAAGAAAGCCAGTAATACCTTCTCATCTGAATGTAACAAGTCATTCCCAAGTGTGATGAGCCCTAGCTTGTGTTTATTTTTTTGTGTATATCCATGTAAATCTCTTACTACGTTTCATTCCATTTTACCATAGGCTAAAACTCATTCTAAAACCCCAGATAATATTTTTTATTTAAAGACTTTCATTCAACTTGTTGATACTCAGGGAGCAAGTCTACAGGTCCATATCACTAAGAATTTTCCTTTTCACCTTCTCTCATGAAGTTTTCAAAGTGGAACTCTTACAAGATGAAAAAATGTACTTTTAAAATTGAGAGATGAACATGTTACAGCCACAAGATGTCAGTGAGGCTAAAAAATCACTAGGAAGCAAAGTGGGCTAGACATACTGCAAGGAAAACTGTAGTTCTAAAACATGGTGTACAGAAAGTATCAGGGACACGTGTCAGTCTCCAGCTACCTGATGAGGACTAGACAGAAACATGCACTGTCTGGGCACACAATTGACTAAGTTCTAGCATGCATCGCTGCAGTCTGTCCAACATGGAGCCTCAGCCAAGCAGGCTACTGATTTCGCCTACTATGGCAGCTTCTGCATAAATAGTTAAAAACAAGGAGCATGAAAGATGAGCTGAGCAAGCAGCTTTTCCTAGGGCTTCACAGATTTATATTCCAGGTAACTCTGGACACTACCTCCTGCCCTTGAGAAAGTATACAGTGGACCAGGCTTCCTCCTCCTCTGCTACAGGAGTCCTATCAGTCAGGATAAGATCTCACAGTATGAACGAAGGTGAGATCTCACCTTCTTGTCCTACTTATGACTTTATGAAAATAGAGTAGAGATACCCCTGCACAGCATACAAACACTTGGCACCAATTTCAACGCTCTGCAGCCTGCTCCACAACTCACCAAGGGCCACAAAATGATCAGAGGGCTGGAACACTTCTCCTATGAGGAAAAGCTGAGAAAGCTGGAGTTACTCAGCTGGGGTCTGGGGAGACCTTATTGTGGTCTTTCAGTACTTGAAGGGGGCCTATAAAAAGATGGGCACAAGCTTTTTAGTAGGACTTGTAGCAAAGGACAATGGGTAATGGTTTTAAACTAAGAGAGGGTAGATTTAGACTAGATGTAAGGAAGAAATTTTTTGTGATGAGGATGGTGAAACACTGGAGCAGGTTGCCCACAGAGAATGCTCATTCACTAGAAACATTCAAGGCCAGCTTGGATGGGGCTTTGAGCAACCTGGTCTAGTAGAAGGTGTCCCTGCTCATGGCAGGGGGGTTGGAATGAGATGATCTTGAAGGTCCCTTCCATCCTATACAACTCTATGATTCTATGATTCTTTGACTCCCTAAGGGATTGATAGCTACTGCTACCAAAATATTGGTTTAGGGACTGTTTTTCCGTTAGTGATTTTCAACATGCTTTGAAAACCAAAGTATAAAGATCTCTGTCTCACAGACTGAGAAAGAAAGGCACACAGAGATATGGTAACTTGCTTATAAGGTAGAAACTGTCACAAATAATAGGGTTAGGGGAGATAAACACCAGCCAGTGTAAAATGGAGCACTGCTACTTTAGGACCAGTCTGTTGCAAAGCTTTCACTCCAGTAACCCTACAATAATTTTACCGCTGGACGGCCTGCATTCTATTTTTAAAAGTTGGGAACAGTGATTTTAGAATAGAGTAATGCATTGGGTTTACATGACAAGGTTTTGGTAGTGGGGGAGACACGGGTGGCTTCTGTGAGAGAAGCTGCCAGTAGCTTCCCTCGTGTCCTACACAGCCAATGCCAGCCGGCTACAAGAACGAACCCGCTGCTGGCCAAGGCTGAGTCCATCAGTAACACCTCTGTGATAACATAATTAAGGAAAAAAAAAAGAGAAGAGAGGAAAAAAAAGCTGCACACTTTGCAGCTGGAGAGAGGAGTGAGAAGATGTGGGAGAAACAACTCTGCAGACACCAAGGTCAGTGAAGAAGGAGGGGGAGGAGGTGCTCCTGGCGCCGGAGCAGATATTCCCCTGCAGCCTGTGGTGAAGACCACGGTGAGGCAGGCTGTCCCCCTGCAGCCCCTGGAGGTCCATGGTGGAGCAGATGACCACCTGTAGCCTGTGGAGGACCCCACGCCGGAGCAGGTGGATGCCTGAAGGAGGCTGTGACCCCATGGGAAGTCCGTGCTGGAGCAGGTTCCTGTCAGGACCTGTGGCCTCTTGGGAGAGGAGCCCAGGCTGGAGCAGGTTTGCTGGCAGGACTTGTGACCCCATGGAAAGGACCCGTGCTGGAGCAGTCTGTGAAGATCTGTTCATAGAGGATTTCACAAACCTTTTTCCTTTTTTGACCGGAGGGAAAAAAAAAAAAAAGAAAAAAAAAAAAATATTTCTAGAACAAATGTTCTTCTTAAAACTTATACTTTACAAACTATACTCTGCCCTAACAATCATTTCTGGTCTCTTCAATTGCATACTATTTTGAATTTTGCCTTTTGCCTTAGAATTTCTCAAGATATCTTTGATGTTATGAAAACAGAAGCATCAACAGTTACTCCAAAATTGTTCCACAGATTATTTTTATTCATCTATGTGTAAGACAGAGGAGAGAAAAAGTCAGGGGCAGAACATAAGGAATACACAGTCCAATATAGCTTTTGGCTACTACATGCTATCAAACTAGATTGTTTAATTAAGATGAATTAATCCTACATCTTTTAATAAAATCCTTCAAGCTTTTGGAAACCCAGTACATCAAGAGTCTATGAGAAGTTAAACACTTGTCTAAAAAAAAAAGGGAAGGGGGAGGGTAGAAGAGGAAAATTTAAAGAAAGAAAGAAAAGAAAGAACCTCCAGTGTTTATGGTAAATATATCCTGGTTACCTTGGCGCAAATCACAGCTGACTACAGACAAAACTCACGCTTCCAAGAACTCCCAGATTTTTGTGATTTGCATTCAGTTTTAGTGGACCCGAACATACCTGCTGGTGTCTGTTGTGTTCTCTATCAAAATATAAACCCAAATAACCAAGTTTAGGGGAGGTGTGGCTTTAGAGCTGCATTTTGCAGGTTCTATCCTTTTTTCCAGCTTTCAGTTAAGAAATGAGAGAAAGAATAAATAACCATAAAAAGTCTTCACACATCACTAATGAAATAAAATTGCTGCCGGTTTTCAGATCTTTGAGCTATTTTGAGCCTAAGAGCTCCCATTGTAATGGGAGCTGTCCCTGCCACTGTTTAAGTGTTTAAATAAAAATGCCAAGGAATCAGTACACTAAGTAGCAGTAGTGTACTCCTTCATTCTCTTCCAGGCCAAGGTGAAAATATATTGTGGGACACCATGGCACAACCTATTCTCAACCTGCATATTGTGACACAGCACACCCCACAAGCACAGGCGGCTGAACACTATTTAAAATAGCTGTTCATAACAGCATAGATGTGATTTATGCCAACTACTTTGCCTACTGAAAAAAGTATGAAGAGCAATACTGTAAAGAACACTCAAACATATAAACATTCCCACTTTCACTGAAGTAAATACCCAAAGATCTGACACTGCAGAAAATCAGATTCCAAAATGAAAATCCCTAACTTTGTTACATAAAATCTTTACTTAATGATTTGCATGTATGTTTTGAATACTGCTTCACAGAAGAATTAAAAACTCTTAAAGCCTGTTCAAAATTTCAAACAAAAATAAATTTATTTTATTAGACTTCAAAGAAATACAATAATTACAACTTATCACCTTCCTTTGAGGTAGTATCTACACAGCTATTCACTCCTTTATCATGCCTGTCTGGGGAACAGAAGCACAGATAGAATTAGGCTGCGTCATAGTGCCATTGCCAGTTTCTTACAAGAGAGTTTTAATCTGTTCTTCACTAGAAATCAAGGAAGTGTCATCATCCTTGCATGATGCATAACATTAATTCTTTTGAATAATAAGAAAGTGTTATCACGCATTAAAATTGGTTATATACTATAATGATGATTTCTACATAAGAGTTTTTGTTTTGTTTATATAGTGGCAAACTGCTTTCTAATTTGAACTGTAAATTAAAACATGGATGCTGATAGCATTCAGTTTTACATAAGAAATACCTTCTGCTGGAGAAAGAGAGCAGCCTTTTGCCTCTTGATTAAGATAATTTGTTCATAGTTCAGTCTCTTTAACGTGAACATTTGCCCATTTGGAACAAGGTTTGCACCAGGAATCCATTTTATAAAAGCACTAATGTTAACACGAACAACCAAAGGCATGCGAACATTTCAAAATTAACCACAATTGTAAATAGCCTACTTTGCTTTTAGAAACAACCTGTGGATTTCCAGAATGCCCACATTAGACTTCCTTTGTGAAGCAAGAGTGAACATTGGCCTTACTTAGAGAAAACAGGAACACTGTCTTTTTTAAGCAGAAAGGAAAAAACATGTAAGTTGAGTAACTCCACACACACTCTCACAGCCCCCCACACCCCAATTCAAACTCTTGGATGAAAATAGAGATGTTATATACTAAGTTTAGGGCACTTTCAGACAGTGGACCAATAGGACTGTATTGGGTTTGCGTGGCAAGGTTTTTGGTAGCAGTGGGGGAGGGGACATGGGGTGGCTTCTGTGAGAGAAGCTGCCAGAAGCTTCCCCCATGTCCGACCCGACACAGCCAATGCCAGCCGGCTACAAGAACGGACTCACCGCTGGCCAAGGCCGAGCCAATCAGTAACGCCTCTGTGATAACATAATTAAGAAAAAAAAAAAAAGGAAGGGAGAAAAAAAAAAGCTGCACACTTTGCAGCTGGAGAGAGGAGTGAGAAGATGTAAGAGAAAACAACTTCGCAGACACCAAGGTCAGTGAAGAAGGAGGGGAGGAAATGCTTGAGGCGCCGGAGCAGAGATTCCCCGCAGCCTGTGGTGAAGACCAGGGTGAGACAGGCTGTCCCCCTGCAGCCCATGGAGGTCCATGGTGGAGCAGATGACCACCTGTAGCCCGTGAAGGACCCCACACCAGAGCAGGTGGATGCCCGAAGGAGGCTGTGACCCCGCGGGAAGCCCGCGCTGGAGCAGGTTCCTGTCAGGACCTGTAGCCCGTCGAGAGAGGAGCCCAGGCTGGAGCAGGTTTGCTGGAAGGACTTGTGACCCTGTGGGGGACCCACGCTGGAGCAGTCCCTTCCTGAAGGACTGCACACCATGGAATGGACCCAGACTGGAGCAGTTCATGAAGAGCTGTCAGTCATGGGAAAGACTCACGTTGGAGAAGTTGGTGGAGGACTGTCTCCTGTGAGAGGGACCCCACGCTGGTGCGGGGGAAGGAGTCCTCCCCCTGAGGAGGAAGCAGCGGCAGAAACAACGTGTGATGAAACTGACCCCAACCCCATTCCCTGTCCCCCTGTGCTGCTGGGGGGAGGAGGTGGAAAATCGGGAAAGAGATTAAGCCCGGGAAGAAGGGAGGGATGGGGGAGGTGTTTTAAGATTTGGTTTTACTTCTCATTCTCCTCTAATTTTGATTGGTAATAAAGTAAATTTGTTTTTTCCCCCAAGTCGAGTCTGTTTTGCCCGTGCCAGTAATTGGTGAGTGATCTCTCTCTGTCCTTATCTCCACACACAAGCTTTTCGTTATAATTTTCTCCCCCTGCCCATTTGAGGAGGGGGAGTGATAGAGTGGGCTTTGGTGGGCATCCGGCCTCTAGCCAGGGTCAACCCACCACAAGGACAATGAATGATTTGGTCTTTTTCGCTTTCCTCTGCTGCTAGCGTTATCATTTCCAACCTACAATGCTGCCACCTAACTGCTGCTATTGAACAAGAATTGCCAAAGAGTGTCAATGAGAGTTGTATTTGGAAAGCAAACTCTTTTAGAGCTGGAATTGACCAATGCTTTGCAGTTTCCTATTCACAAATATGCCATATAGAAAACTGCAACTTCATGTGCAAAGATATACATAAAAGCCATGGACAATTTATTGACACATGCAATGCAATGGATCTGCAAAAGTTACCTTGTAAAACTCTCTGCATCAGCACAAGATGTAAGTCTTTGTATGTGAATGCATTGATAGGTAATGATACTGGACACTGAACCTTATTTGAAAAATTCTGTAAGCTTTGCAAGTTAAAATTCTTTCATAGAACATTTACCCCAGAGAATATACGTGTATTCACAAAAGCTAACATATACTTAAAACAAGTGTTTCACACTTTACTACAATGGAATGATCATCCACCTTAAGTGAATTCCATATTTTATTGGTGGGGAGATGAGAGCAGAGTTTGCTTGGAGGGTTAATATAAATAGATAAGGAGTCTTTGTGACTCTACTTGTTTGTGCAGCGTTCCACACTTTCCTAAGAAAGGTTAAGAATATTGCAAAAGGTGCACAACTTCTTCCTGAACTGATCCCTTCAGGGCTAAATCAAACTTAGCATTCAGACTGAATGAATCAAGAGAGACATGTTTAATTATATTGCCAAAAAAAATTAACTTCAAAATATATTAAAAGCCTACACCCCATCAGTTTAATTGAAAACAATTTGAAAGCCCCAGTTGTCTTTTTCTCTTTGGGCTTTAACAATTATGGCTAGCATATTTGCCACAAATTGTATTTTTCACAGGTGAAGTGAAAAAGAGAGTCTTAGGTGCTTGAGTTGTATTGGGTACTACATATTCACTAATATTCATTTGATATTCCCAGGAATTTTAATTTCTTACAGAAAAAAATCTTAAGAAAAACACTATAGAAATAATAGTTAATTTGTTGTTGTTGCTGTTATTAACTATGCAATAGTTTCACTCCAGAAAAGTATAGAAATATTTCACCACTGATACAATACCGGGGAGTTAAACTATTCTAATACACTACTCTGACTTCAGACTCTACCTCTGAAACATCAGAAGACCATGTTTGTATCTGTCCAGCATGGAATATATTAACAATTTTCTGCTGCAGAGTAGGTAATTTTTTAAAACAGTTTTGGACAGTTTTAAGAGAATAGTGTCTACTATTACAAAAAAGTTTAATACAAACCACCTCTCTCCCTGATACTCTTAGAAGAGACAAGTAGGAACAGAGGCCAAGATGAGAACGCTGGTGCACATAGATCACGTCTGGTTCAAGAACTGTATGGCTGTAGGCACTACTTCTACCCATTCCTCTGTGGATGTGGTATCTTCCAGGGCTGTTGAAGTGACATCTGCCATGAACAGTATTCAGTATTCTTGATTTAAGTCTGGCTGTTCATATTACCATAAGGGAAAAAAAATGTGACCAAATAAACTCATAACATTCCTTCAAAAATAAATAGGAAAAGAGCAGATAGTAAGATAAGCATTTGTTAACAGTGATTTGACAATAATTAGATTTTGGGGAAAAAAAAAAAGCGTAAAAATGCATTCATATGGATGAAAACCAAAATACTGATTTAGGGACTGTTTTTCCATTAATGATTTTCAACATGCTTTGAAAACCAAAGTATAAAGATCTCTATCTCACAGACTGAGAAAGAAAGGCACACAGAGATATGGTAACTTGCTTATAAGGTAGAAACTGTCACAAATAATAGGGTTAGGGGAGATAAACACCAGCCAGTGTAAAATGGAGCACTGCTACTTTAGGACCAGTCTGTTGCAAAGCTTTCACTCCGGTAACCCTACAATAGTTTTACCGCTGGACGGCCTGGAGGTGCTCCAGGCGCCGGAGCAGAGATTCCCCTGCAGCCTGTGGTGAAGACCACGGTGAGGCAGGCTGTCCCCCTGCAGCCCATGGAGGTCCATGGTGGAGCAGATGACCACCTGTAGCCTGTGGAGGACCCCAGGCCAGAGCAGGTGGATGCCTGAAGGAGGCTGTGACCCTGCGGGAAGCCCACGCTGGAGCAGGTTCCTGTCAGGACCTGTGGCCCCATGGAGAGAGGAGCCCAGGCTGGAGCAGGTTCCTGTCAGGACTTGTGACCCCATGGGGGACCCGCGCTGGAGCAGTCCCTTCCTGAAGGACTGTACCATGGAATGGACCCATGCTGGAGCAGTCTGTGAAGAACTGTTCATAGAGGATTTCACAAACCTTTTTCCTCTTTTGATCGAAGGGAAAAAAAGGAAAAAAAAAAGAAAATAAGAAAAAAGAAAAAAGACAAAAAGCAAAACCAAAAAAACCAACAACAAAGAAACAACAACAAAAAGATATTTCTAGAACAGATGTTCTTTTTAAAACTTATACTTGACAAACTACACTCTGCCCTAACAATCATTTCTGGTCTCTTTAATTACATTCTATTTTGAATTTTGCCTTTTGCCTTAGAATTTCTCAAGATATCTTTGATGTTATGCAAACAGAAGCATAGAGGCCTGTCTCCCGTGAGAGGGACCCCACGCTGGTGCGGGGGAAGGAGTCCTCCCCCTGAGGAGGAAGGAGTGGCAGAGACAACGTGTGATGAACTGACCTCAACCCCATTCCCTGTCCCCCTGTGCTGCTGGGGGGAGGAGATGGAAAATCAGAAAAGAGATTAAGCCCAGGAAGAAGGGAGGGGTGGGGGATGTGTTTTAAGATTTGGTTTTACTTTTCATTCTCCTCTGATTTGATTGGTAATAAATTAAATTTGTTTTTTCCCCCAAGTCGAGTCTGTTTTGCCCGTGCCAGTAACTGGTGACTGATCTCTCTCCGTCCTTATGTCCACCGAGGAGAGGAGAGGAGAGGAGAGGAGAGGGGAGGGGAGGGGAGGGGAGGGGAGGGGAGGGGAGGGGAGGGGAGGGGAGGGGAGGGGAGGGGAGGGGTAGGGTAGGGAAGGGGAGGGAAGGGGCGGGTTGGGTAGGGGAGGGGAGGGAAGGGGAGGGGGGGGATGGTTAGGGGATGGAAGGGGGGGGGAGGGAAGGGAAGGGAGGGGAAGGGAAGGGAAGGGAAGGGAAGGGAAGGGAAGGGAAGGGAAGGGAAGGGAAGGGAAGGGAAGGGAAGGGAAGGGAAGGGAAGGGAAGGGAAGGGAAGGGAAGGGAAGGGAAGGGAAGGGAAGGGAAGGGAAGGGAAGGGAAGGGAAGGGAAGGGAAGGGAAGGGAAGGGAAGGGAAGGGAAGGGAAGGGAAGGGAAGGGAAGGGAAGGGAAGGGAAGGGAAGGGAAGGGAAGGGAAGGGAAGGGAAGGGAAGGGAAGGGAAGGGAAGGGAAGGGAAGGGAAGGGAAGGGAAGGGAAGGGAAGGGAAGGGAAGGGAAGGGAAGGGAAGGGAAGGGAAGGGAAGGGAAGGGAAGGGAAGAAAAGAAAAGAAAAGAAAAGAAAAGAAAAGAAAAGAAAAGAAAAGAAAAGAAAAGAAAAGAAAAGAAAAGAAAAGAAAAGAAAAGAAAAGAAAAGAAAAGAAAAGAAAAGAAAAGAAAAGAAAAGAAAAGAAAAGAAAAGAAAAGAAAAGAAAAGAAAAGAAAAGAAAAGAAAAGAAAAGAAAAGAAAAGAAAAGAAAAGAAAAGAAAAGAAGGAAGAAATAGGGAGATAGGAAGGGAGGGAGGGAGAAAGGGAAGGAGAAATGGATGAAAAAAAAAACTTTTGCTTTGTTTCAGTGATTTGAAAATCAAATTTACAATAGGAGAAAAACAGAACAGAAGTGCCCTCCAAGATAGTTATGGATGGCATTGCAGGCTGTTTTAAAAGCATGTGCTGCACAGTAAAGAGCATTCAAACCCCACCAGTGAAAAGGGCACCATATTTAAACATTTGAAGTGTGTGTGGAGTATCCAGGAGACTCACAGAGGAGATGAGGAATAACAAAGGAAAACTTTTAAATTTAAAAACTTGCTTTAAGAGCATATTCTGAGCACTAGCTGCAGAATGTGCGCACATACCTTGCTTGTGTATGCAAGTATGTATGCAGAGAAATGTTGACATTGAAAAGTGTCCATCTGCCAGAAAAAATGACTGTGAAGTGGCTGACGACCTCAGCTGTAGCCATTTCCCATTTACTTAGCATTATAAACATTTCAAAAGATTTCAGCTATTTCCTGTGCTTCATGGTATGGTCTCCCACACCCGAACTACTTTACATCATCCTGCTAGAATGTCCTATGGGGAATATACACTATTCAACAAGGAACAGCTTTATTTAAGCACAACTGCACAGGGCTTTTTAAAGAAGTGTCTCCTTGCATACATTTTGCATTCAGAGATGCGTTAAAGGTGCTGTGCTTTGTTTCTTCCCCATTTGTACTCTGATTTTCAAATGTACAAAACCACCTGCTGCTCTTATAAGTAGCTTGGCTAGCCCAATGTCTTCGATAAGCAACTAGTTAATTCACCACTGTTTTACTTCTATTACTTTTTGAATCTTTCTCTCTTTGGTACATAGAATTGAACCAATGTTGATTGTTTGGAAGATACAGTTTATTACAGGGTTATCTTTATGGTAGCACACAAGATAAGCTGGGGATTGGAAGGCAAGCCAGGCTGGGATTTGAATGTGCCAAACCCCATAGCACTTTAAGGTCTGTTTGGAAACTGATTTTAGTATGGCAGATGGTACAGTGTAGGACTTGCTGCAATATTTATGTTCCTCCTCACAGACAGTCCCTAGTTCGTCTGTAATTAATAAACAGTTTCAGTCCTCATTCTTCAGCATTTTCAGGAAGTCAAGAAACCAGACAATCCTATCAAAGGGTTGCAATATTTGGTAAAATAGATTCTCCATATGTTAAAAAGTAGTTTAGTGTCTTAATCTTGCAGAATCAGAAAACATGGGCAACATGTGCCTTCAGAGTAAATACTGCTGTTAGCACAAATGCAGGAAGTAAAATCATCACATTTAAGTACATGTTATATTAAACTATGAGGTTAACAAAAACAGCCATAAGAAATATAGCAGGGAATAAAAGCATGTAATAAATGAGAAAAATCAGATCAACTATAAGCAAATTGAAACATCTATTGGTCCAAAATTTCGTTCATGCACGCCTAGGGAGTGAAACAATAGAATCAAAAAATATGAAAGAATATTCCTGGTTGGGCTATCAGGTTTTCACTGCTTTTGTTAACTCTTATCTAATATATGGGTTATCTTTTAATAGCTCACAGACTAATTCATAAAGAGTGGCTAAATTATCTACCATTGCTCTCCCAATATGTATTCCTGATAGTATCTCAAATGAAAAAAAAAAAAAGTATTTTGGAAAATTTATTTGGATGCCATTGTTTTGGAAAAGGAACATACCGGTTTCCCCATTCCTCCTACAAAGGCTATATAGAATAATTTTTAGCAAGAGATTCCTCTCTCGAACCATAGCAATAATTATGGTTTCTGTTTTCTTGGAATTTCAGAAAGCCCTTGCTTACCCCTGAGCTGGCCATACAGTGAGAACTACAGAAACTACTTAGAAAACAACCCAAAAGGTGGACAAAAGGTTAGTCGGCGCAGCCACTCACAACAGATCATGGGTATTTTTACCCTCCTCTCCTGTGCCTGTTGGTTCCTGGGATGTGAGGAAAAGAAAGGTTTTCCATCTCCAGCTCAAGGACTGACCGTGCCGCTGGGCAGAGAGAGCAGAGCCCCTGCGTCCCCGTCCCGCAGCGGGGTCAGAGCGCCTGCGTCCCCGTCCCGCAGCGGGGTCAGAGCGCCTGCGTCCCCGTCCCGCAGTGGGCTCAGAGCCGCGCGTCCCCGTCCCGCAGCGGGGTCAGAGCCCCTGCGTCCCCGTTCCGCAGTGATCTCAGAGCCGCGCATCCCCGTCCCGCAGCGGGGTCAGAGCCCCACGAGGGGGTCAGCAGTCCCCACGCTCTCTGCTGGCGGCTTCGGGGGCAGCAGGCGGGGGCCGCCATGGTCCCTCGGCCCTGTGCGGGATCTCGGCTGTGGGGACTGGAGCATTTCTGCTCCTCAGGGGCTGTGGTTATTGCTGATCTGCAGAGTGGATGAGCAGAGGGGCAGTACCCTTGTGCGTTTCCCCTCTGGCACGGTCGGGTGGGTTGTGACCCAGTGCAAAGAGATTTTAGTTCTCTTCTGTTTTCCCATTCTTAATAGCGCCATGCTGTCAGAAATACTTTTTTTTGTCAGACAGAATCCACTGCCACCATGGCCACAATGACTTCATTTGTTGTTAAGAGGATGGGAGGGGGGAGGAAAAGGTGTGAGAGAGAGGAGACCTGCATGCTTGATGTTGAAGAAAAGCCTATTTGTGCTTATAACATTGGAGAAATTGTTCAATACATGTTCATCCATGTGAAAAACATAACCCCTACATGGCTGCCAAATTCAGTAAGGCCTAGTATGATCAGTTATGTAAGTGCCAATCCTAAAATTTGAAGCTGCCTGGGGGCAGTTTCAACCTCTACACCCCATTTTTTCTAAGGCTGTAGAACATTTGAGATAGACGTTACTTGCTTGTTCAGGTCAACTCCTTTCCTTTTTTCCTCTTGGGGAGGAATGGCTGGAAAGATGCCTGGGGGTGTTGGTTGACAGCCAGCTGAACATGAGCCAGCAGTGTGCCCAGGTGGCCAAAAAGGCCAATGACATCCTGGCCTGTATCAAAAACAGTGTGTCCAGCAGGAGCAGGGAACTCGTCCTTCCTCTGTACTCAGCCTTGGTGAGGCTGCACCTTGAATACTGTCTCCAGTTTTGGGCCCCTCACTACAAGAAGGACATTGAGGCACTGGAGCGTGTCCAGAGAAGGGCAATGAAGCTGGTGAAGGGGCTGGAGAACAAGCCATATGAGGAGCAACTGAGGGAACTAGGGCTGTTAATCTAGAGAAGAGGAGGCTGAGGGGAGACCTAATTGCTGAAAGGAGGTTGTAGCGAGGCGGGTTTGTGTCTTTTCTCCCAGGTAACTAGTGATAGAACAAGAGGAAACGGCCTCAAGTTGCACCAAGGGAGGTACAGATTGGATGTCAGGAAGTAATTCTTCACTAAAAGGGTTATCAGGCACTGGAACAGGCTGCCTAGGGAGGTGGTTGAGTCCCCCTATAAAGTAAATGCGGTTGTGATCAATGAATCGATGAACTACGCTTGTGAGAGTGACAAAAGTGAGAAAGCTTTTACTAAGTATGTGTATCACAAGAATATCAGTGTCCAGAAAGTGTTTTGCTAGGGTAAACAGAGCTGCACAGTCATGCTTAACACAAAATAAATTGTGTTATTTAAGAATACCAGAGACACCATCCAGCTTGCATCCCTAGCCAGGCAGATGTATCCTGCAATGTCCTGTTCTTCTTAGAAGCATTTGAAGAAGTTACATAGGTACTACATGGGTGTTAGGTTGCCAGTTTAAATGCTTCTACCCCAGAGGCCTTTAGGCAAAGAACTGATCTTTTCCAGCTGGAGTGGCTGACTCTTTACACATGGAAAATAAAAAAGACTGGTGTTCAACAGTAAATAGAGAGGACCTGGACTGACATCTTGCGCTGCTATCAATGCAGTCTTAGAAACTTGATGTCCTGGTGTCTCTCCCCACTAGAGCTGTTGATCAGTCCTCCCTCTTGCAGAGGAAAGCAATATTCTGCAGTGCTTCTGATGACCTGATAAAGTTTTGAAATGGCTCAGAATACATTGAAGGGAAGTACTGCATTAACACTGCAAGAGATACACATACCGAATGAGGCTTGCAGATTCATTGAAAACCTGAGTAGTAAAAGCATGTCCTTCAAACTCTTGTTCCCTGCAAGGCTACCATAGGCATGTCTCCATCCAACTCTACACTTCACAACCGTGCCTACTGAAAAGAGAGCACCAGATAAGGCATTTCTACCCTCATCCAAATTGGAGTAATATCTACAGTCTACCAAACCTCAAGCTGAAATTAGAAAGGAAGGTTTAGTTTAGTAGGCTGGGTGGGTTCTGGATAGGTTGAGTGGATGCAGTGTGCTTTGTAGCAAAGTGTGCTTTCAGTATATTGCCATTTTGGCATCATTGCATCGTTTTGGCATATAGGGTAAATAGAAAGCACCATGGACTTACAATTTGCCTTTTTTTTCCCCACAGTCCCTAAAAGCAAAAGTTTTTTCTTAAACCCACTGAAAAGCCCGAAAAACATTTTTCCCTAAAATAAATAAATAACTACTAGTCATGTCAAAGTGGCACAGGCATAGAATTAGTCAGGATAAGGATCAGACCAGATCAACAGGGATGCTATCTCTGCAGGGCACTTCCACCTACTTCTGCTGATGTTGGTGGCAAGATATCTCTTAATTTTTTAAATGCAGTGATCCCACCCAGACTAAAGGGAAACAGACAGAAGGGTCAGGTCCATTTAAATCCCAAACCTGGACTTAAAGATATTCTAATACACTTGTAAAAATTCTGTGCTGCCTCTGCCTGCATAATGCACCAAGTCACACTTAGCTCTCTCCCTTTGGGGTTTCAAGCAACTTTCTGCCTGGGCCTATTCAACCAAATTCCTATGGGTGTTGTGGATAGATGGGGGTCACAGTCCAATAGGTTTATGCTGGCTTCATTTTTATTTCTGACTAAATTTCATCAGATTTTTTTACCCGATGACAGCAACTTTCATTCCTGGCTGAGAAGTTCTCCATTGCAGTTGCTAGTAAGTCTTGATAATTCCTTCAAGCCTTGCAAAGGAGTTAGCAAGAAGGACAAATAAATTGTGAATTGCTGCTAGGCATGTGAAACTTGGAGGTCTGAAAGTGCAAGGTTAGATGATCTCCCAGGATACATCTTAAGCCCACATTTGAGCCTATTATTTACTGGTATTAAGCTGGTGGAAGCAGATGGAAGAGAGAGGGAGGAGAGCCTTAGTTGTTTAAAATAAGTAATGAGTAGTAAGGGAGGACCACAATGAAAAAAAACCAAAGAGAGTTTAGTAATGTACATACAGTTAGAATGCTGGTTCCTTGTTTTTACGCCCTTAGCTGTGTCAAGCATATTCCTTAAAAAATTAAAGATTTAATTCAATACTATTCTCTTTGGCAGTGCCTGATTTGAAAAAATCACACAACCTCATGAGACACAGCTAGGACAAAGACGGCTCTGAGAGTAAAAAACCACCACACATTGGAGGTTAAAGAAAGCATGCCACAGTTTGCTTTTTCTCATTCAGGCTTTCATCATAATGAAAAAAAAAAAAAAAGGAAAAAAAAAAAACAACCCTCCTGAAAACCAAACTACTCACACAGGCCTCTGCTTCATGGGGATTAATGATCCCCATTCAAAACTGTGCTACATTCAGAGTAGCAGGGAAGACTATATCCTTTGTTGGCATGAAATGGTGGGTCTCCTTTGACTTCAGCAGAGTTTGGCTTATTTATGCTAGCAGAGAATTCTTCCTTGAAATTATTAGTTGCATTATAAGTACCTTTCTCTGCCAGAGCCGGATTATTCCCTCATTCAATGCATTTTGCAGTCTAGCATTAAACATGAAATGCTAAGCATTCCATATGACAGGGTTTTCCCTATGCCTCTTGAGATGATAACTCATTAAGAACTTTTTCTGATTGCTCAGCCTGTGCTGATTTCTCTTTGTTACCATCTGACTCTAATACTCCTAGCTCTACTCCATGGTACCACCCAAAACAATTCTCCATACTTTCTTTGTGTGTAATTACCGTGTTTCAGGAAAAGGAAGAATATTCTTTTCATAGCATTAACTTATGTATAGTTCTGCAAAATGTTTAACATTTATTATTACAGGAGTTGAAAGTTAATTTAAAAATAAGCAAAATGTCACCTTTGATCTTGCTTATGTGCTGTGATAGTTCTGCTGGGCTAGTAGCCAACACAGCCATTCACCCACTTCCTCCCACCCCCAGGGTATAGAGGAGAGGATTGGGGCAAGGGTAAGGAGACTCGTAGGTTGAGATAAGAACAATTTAATAATATAAATAAAATAAAACTTAAAATAATATTAATATTAAAATAATAGTGATAATGATAACAGTAGCAAAATATACAAATGAGTGATACCCAGTGCAACTGCTCACCACCTGCTGACCGAGCCCGGCCCGTTCCCAGATAACAATTCTGGAGGAGCAATAATCCTGAAACCGCAATTCCAGAAGAGCGAGAGCCCGAGTGAAAGTCAGAGACCTAAGAGAGGCAGAGCCCCTCACTGATAGACTGGGCATGACGTGATGTGATATGGAACATCCCATTGGCATATTGAAATGCTAGTTTAGCTTATTAATTTAAATATTCCTCGTCCCCTGAGGTTTTGCAATTGCAGACTAACAATACACCAAGTTCTTCACTTCCAGTGACAAAACACTGGTATGTTATCAGTGTTTCTCTCATAACAAATCCCAGGCTGAAAGCAGCACTGTTCTAGCTACTAAAAAGAAACCCAGCTCTGTTCCAGCTAAAAACCAGGACATGTGCTAAAAGAAGTGCAAAAATTCTTATTAAGCAGGTTGCCAGGAAAAAGTACATGAAGAAGTACAACACGCTTCTGCCCCTATATGTAGGTGAATGCAGACTGCCAGATGCACTAGAGTCACTCTTTAAAGGGGAATCATAAAGAAAGAAAATGAGGAGACTCGTACTTCTCTGGTGCTGGAAGTACACTCTGTACACTCCCTGACACTGTTGCTAAATGCCAGAGACTGAGCCCTGCTTGTTGAGATGGATTAGATGAGCAGAGCTCTAAAAAAAGGCCAGCAATTGTTTGGCCCACTGTAAGGCCACTTGCTTTGGATTCCCCAAGACTGTAAAGGTACCTCTGCTTCATGATCTAATTTTGCTTTTGTTATATATTGCAAACAGTAATTTAACATCCACGAATTCCTTCAGAGATCAGTAGGGCTACTTATGAAATAAAATAGTATTCCAGTGCCAGTAGAGGCACACAAAATAGCCCACGATCCCTCCTTTTAAAATTCTTGTTATTAGACTGCTCAGTAGGAGTTTAGCCAGTATACATACTTTCAGACTATCCTGAGTTGCAGAAGCTGGAAGTCCTGCTCAGCTCATGATGCATTAATTTTGTCATGCCTTTTAAACAAAAATACTCATCTCATGCTGTCTTTGAAAGTTAATACTTGCACCTTTGCGGGATACTTCAAGTATTTCTTCCTAAAACACTGAAGTAGGTTAAACTGAACAGAGATTGATGCCTAATATAAAACCAGTCTCTATAAAAGTGAGAAGTTAGAGCATTATGATTTTGGCTGTAGAGCCTCACCGAACTTGAGCAGCTAAACTGCTGGAGCCCAAGTGTAATTCTGATGCCAAACATTTGTCTGCACACTATTCCTGTGCAACTCAGGCTCCGCTTTGTCAACATCCCTTTGACTTAGGAGGCACTGCTCCGCCTTCCCTCATGGAAAATGTGCCCTGTTAATGAAGTCATACTGAACATAGCATGTTCCAAGTGAACACTGATTGCAGGGCATGGGAGACACACGAAGAGTGGCCCTTCCCTCCCCGCCCCAACACGCACTGTTTTACAGCCCACAGCTTTCGAACAGGGAGAGAATGCAGAAGTGTCACATCTTCCAGCTCTCTGCTGAGAGGTGTTCCCCACTTTGCCTCCGGGTGGCTGCCACCTGCAGTACACTTCTGCAGAATAGAAGTATGTTTATGAGACAGAGCATTTGTTTCCTTTTTTTTGACTAGATGCTACAGAACAAATTATTTTCAAACACAACCCCTCCTAGATGAAGGACTGGTTTGAATGCTGCACAGCCTACAATACAGAGCCAGTAGAATATTCACTATTTTTAGTGAAATTACTTACCATCATAGTGTACTTGTTTTCTAAATTAGGTAAGTTGACCTAGAAGTCTGACCCTGGTTTTGGCCTCTGGGCTTAATTTCATCAGAAAGCAAAATGACATTTGTTGAAGTGTAGTCTGCTATGGTTAAGGTACTTCAGTGATATCATTAGCTTAAATAATAAAGAATTACCCTTCCAGCTTCATTTCCATGAACAATTAGAGAAGGTACTGCCACTGAAGAACAATGGCACTTCTCAACTCATTGGAATGATTATCATGTGTAAACGAAGCAACAAATCAGTAACAAATAGGGAGTGGAGCTGGCATGTTGGAGTTAAGAAACTCCACAAGGAGGAACAAAAACTTCATAGTAATAAATGAAAATGCTCAATTTGCCAGTGTATTGCAAACTGCGGTTTTCATTATCTATATGGTTCTCGTTCTGAGAACAACATATATTGGTTATTTTAATTCAAATGATGCCTTTTTAGTGTCTGAAAACAACGCTATTGTGTTAGTGACATAAAACTCTTAATTGAAAACTCACATTTGAAAAATATTTTTGCTCCATTTTTTAAATTTGCAATGGTTAGCTTAACTGGTCCTACAAGACAGTAGCAATGTCTTCAAGATTTTCAGCCCCTGAAGTAATACATTCTATCACCCTGAAACTGAATTTACCGTACTGACCAGTAGTAGAATCCCACAATGAATTAATGCAGAATAGTCTCTATAGAGTATCATGCTTATCTTCTTTCTATCGCATTTTTAAAAATGTGATTAAAGGAATTTCAATGTTTCAAATACAGTCAGCATAAAGCTTAATGTCTCAAATATAAGATGAAAAGAAAAATGTAAGAATATAAAATATAGTAAGACAAAAAACAAACAGGCAGAATGGCCCAAGCAGGCAGCACTCCCAATCAAACATCTGGACACTGCAAACTCTGAGGAAGTTACTGCATCAGGATCCAGATTTTGCAGCTGTCTTGTAACGAGCTGAACCAAAACCTCAGATCTGATCATATTTGGGTTTTAAAGATGTTTGGATTTGGACCTTAGTATGTAGCTCTGGCCCAGTTACAATACATGCATTTTAGATGTTTCTGAGCCACTAAAATGATTGAGCTTTGTAGAAACCAAAACATTTTGAAATATATACTAAGAGATGCTTTAACCTATCAAGAAACTGGATTAATTAACTTTAAATTTTCTTATTTAGAACTTACATATACTTTTAGGTAAAATTTTGACTGTGCACACTCTACTAGTCCCACAACATGTATGTGTATTATGTGTCCATAAGTTCCATCTTTTATGTTACAAAGAAGTACTGCACATTTAAGAGGCACCTAAGAGACTTTTTATCAGTTTTGTTTCCATTTAGTATTAGTTTGCTTGGCAAGTGCAAAGCACCTTCTATTGAACTGCTCACTTCTTTATAGCATGGTTTCTCACATATCAGTCAGAATTCTTAACATTTTTTGTAGGTCATTTAGAAATCTTGAAGATGTTTGGTATTCACCAGAATATTTTCTCTTGAAATATAAGAAACTTTTTTTGTTTGAATAAAAATATAAGTAAGTAACACTTCTTTATTTCCTTGTTTGCCATCACACAGATTAATTTATTTTGAACCACAGAGAGATCAATTATCTTCTTCAAATCCTATTGCTTTTTAGTTATTTTCATTATTTCACATATAACATGAGATGATAGAAATACTTCGACAAAAAGCATCTGATAGCAGTTTTTCAGACAATAACTATTGTGAGCCAGAGATACACAAAGTCTGAGCGCTGCTATAATAAATACGGTACCTGTAGATGCACACAGTTAAGAGAGTCGACCGATACACCTGGCCAGGAAAATGAGTATTTGAAAAGGTTAAGCTTTTGCACAAAATAGGGGCTGAGCATCTGCTGATACTAGTAATTGCTGTTTCTTTCTCTTTCCTTCTCTGCCTCTCTACTTAGAAATCTGCCTGACTTATCCATTCCTTGCTTCAGTCTCTCTGTAAAGAAAAAAAATCATTGTACAAGTGCCTCACCTCAGCCAGAGTTGGGTTTCAGAAGTAGTATGCCTGAAAGCCTAGCAGAAATAGAAGTGCAGGGGACTGAATTACACCTTCACTGAGGAGATTGATTGCAAAGATTAGTCAGCTGCAATTAAAAGCCCAGAGTGCCTGTGTTTATTTTATAAAGTTCTTCACCCAGAAGGCTAAAACAGCAGCAGGATAACAAAAACACCTTTGAAACACAAATATTTTTTTTCAGTGGAGAATTCAAGGAAGTAGAATTTCCCTTTCTTTCGGGATATATTTTTGTCTTTCATGACTTTACAGGGAGACATGTATCAAACTGCACTTCTAACACCATGAAGATTACAGTCACAACTGCCATTCATAAGTAGGTACTTAAAAATCTTTAGATTCAAGTTGTTGTAAACGCCCTTTTCAGCTGTCCCCATTTTTTTTTTGACACTCTAAAAAACGTTTGTGAATCTTCTAAGTATTTTTAACTTTCACGAGAACAAGAAACATACTTAAAAGTTTTCTCAAGTATCCAGTCATGTCTATACATTACAGCTTTTTTTAAAAAAACTGGAGATATTGCAATAAATTCTTATAATGAACTTTGCTTTTTGACTGCATTATTCATGAGAGCTAAAACAATGCCACATAATGAGCTCTGAATATAACTTAATTCTTGTTTTTACTATCTATGTCTACTATCACAGTCATTACACAGAGAGCTAGTCTTGACTAGTGATTCAAAACCGGATCCTAAACACACTACTGCCTTCTCTGCCTTTATACATCCTTCCTTACCCATTTGTGAATTACATTTAAAAATATAATGCACTAATGAGTTCTGTATGAACACAGACTTCTTATATAGACTGAAGTTTTGGTGTAAGCCAAGGTGAGTAAATTAAATCACAGTCCTGGGACTTAAGAGCAATGAACCAGCTGTTTAGCTTCCAAGGATTTTCAGTCAGTCAGCACAAAGAGACTGGATGATATTCACACTGAAATGGAAGTGGGACATCACTTGCACTTATTTTGCTCTGAAGCTTCGGTTGGATAAGTGAAATTCAGATACCAGTAATCATGATCAAAGTAGGAGGAGAGCAGGCATCTACACCAGCAGGGATCACCTCTCATTTGCCCACTGAGGCAGTAGTAAAACAGACAATTACTGTGCTATAACTAGCTGTTAAATTGCCTGACAGTTCTACCAAGCTTTGCGTCATGGGAGATACAGAAAGAAGAAGGATGGTGAGGGAGTGAATGTCTCTCATTTCTGCAGCCACTTGATTTAGAAGAGGAATAAATGCTATTAAAATGAATCACAGGAAACCTTTAAGAAAGTAGCAAGAACAAATTCTTCAAATCATGTCAAATGAAAGACTCAAATCTCACAGGCCTGGTAATAAAATACAGTGCTTTCTATAGCTAAACAAAAGTGCTCTTCTGAAGCTATTATAACAATCAAAATTAATCAACACTCCTACTGGAAATTTAAGATGAGTAACTAAGAATTTAATGATACTCTTAGGTATAACCTTAGGGCCTGTGGTTGCAGCAAGTCAGTAAGACAATAATATGTCTGTTTTAAAAAAATAAAATTGGAGAGGAACACAGAGATAGCCAAGTCCAGTTCCTGCAATGAAAAAAGCACTGTAAAAAAGGGTGAGTTTAGATAACTGTCTGTAGGATTTCTGTTCTGTGTGGTATCATAGAACACACAGCATTTCTCAATAGTCTATAGAAAAGTTAAAGCCAAATTAAGAAAATCCACAACTATAAAGAAACATGGGAAGTGAACAGAAAGAAGGTCTCACAAATCTCATGGTTTCCTGATCAAGCAGAGACCCCCTCTGATGAACCTCCCAACTGATCCTCAACAGGAAACCATGCCTTACATTACTGAAGAGAAAGAAAGAATTTCTGTTTTTTCTTACAATTTGATCTAAAGGAAAATTACATCTTTATTCCAAACCTGGTAGTTGCTTAAATCCTGAGCACATCAATTGGTCACATCAGTCAGATAAAAATTACTATCAGTAATCACACTCTACCTATATTTACTTTATTTTCTGTCCAGTCCTTCAAAGAAAGATGACAATGCCCAGCAGCTGATATTTTAAGTGCTCACTGAGGGGAACAAGGGACGGAGGAAGAATGGGAGGGAGGAGAAGAGACTCGTCTTTCCTTGGCAAGGAAATAAGCCTCCATAGCAACTAGCAGAAGATTCAAAGCACATAATACAGCAAAGCCAGACTGCAAAAAAACAGTAATCCAGGCTCTTTTCAAACTCCTTTTGGAATATGATGTACTCATATCCAAAACTTCATTGCCAATCTCATAGGAATGATCTTACTTTAAACATAAAATCCTGCTCCTAAGTTTTTCAAGCTTTATATTAAAACAATTTGAATTTATTGGTCATTCCTATTTATTGACATATCTTATTTCAAAGAACATCACAGGACTTTTCCTTAGATGGTTGGAAATACTATTGTAACAGTAACTGGATTAGTGTTTTAGTGTTCAGTTATGATTAACTTCTCTATAACTAATGTATAACCATTTGAATATGCACTCTTGTTTTCCTTTAATTGAAAAATGGTTTCATCTTCCTTGGATACTTGGTTTTGCAAATCTTCACAATAGCCCTTCTGTGCACTGGTTCCAATTTCAGCTCATCTTTCT
Organism: Caprimulgus europaeus; assembly: GCA_907165065.1. The sequence continues at coordinate 46,157,025 of OU015527.1, forward strand.
TCAATATACATGATGACAACTGGATGATATAAAATATTAGTGGTGCTTCCCTGACTTTATAAAAGTACCTGTTGATATAATTGTGAGGGGGTTTTGCAGCTACAATACACGGGCCTCTCAAGAGCAGCTGTCTCAAAGGCAGGCCTCTGGACCAGAACACCATGACCATTTTCTTATTCAACTGCCTGCAGTTAATTGGGTTTCCTTCTTCCTTCATATAATTATTTCCAGCATCTAATTTCATGGTTATACATCTGCAGTACCAAATTTTATTCTATGCCACTCTTGTTACTGTCAACAGAAGCAATTAACATCTTCTAGTCTATGCTGGGTGACAAATACCACAAGCACTCCTTTAGTTGTTAGACATTTACCCTAGCAAACATAAAGAATGAGAAAAAATAATAAAAATGCAGTTCCAGATGGAAACTGAAGGCCAGGTCTAATTCAGGTATTTCAGTCAGCTTGATTATAGAGTTTGACTGAGTAGGGCTCAGAGATCAGGCTCTGATCTCTGCCCTTCCACAATAGTGCTAACAGTTTTGGTAAGTCAAACTCCAGTTCCCTATATGAATCTCTTCTCTCTCTCTGGGAAGCCACTGGAGTTTGACTAATGGAGAAACAACTATATAAACAACTTGTAAAAGTCTCTTAGACCTTCATGTTCACCCAGCAGCACCTGACTGGAATGCTAGATGTTATATAGAAGTGTTGCATTGTTCAAAACTGGTACCAAGTATTTATTATACTATTTAATATTTATTATTTAGTTATTTAACACACTTCTGCAGTACTACCCAAATTGTACACAAAAATCTAAAAGGTGGCTTTATGCAGCCTATGTGCATCCCAGAGCTAGGTTCCCCCAAATGCTTTTTCAACGTGCTGAGTTAACAATTTTAGGCTTTGTCTGAGGTTGTTCTTCATTTCAAGGGACAGCTTTGGCAACAGATGACAGTCAAGAATGTAAAATTCTGACTACAGCCATATGCCTAGAGTAATGCTGTGGAAAGGAGCATTAGAGATAGAGGGAACTTGCAGAACTTAGAAAACATTTCTTACTGAACTGGGGGAATACAAGGGAGTCCATGATACAGAAATTCCAATGTATGCTAATTAAAATATCTTTTTAACCACAACAATCAGAAGAGTGGAAACTCGGGTGACCTAAAAATTGGCTATAAAACTTTGCAGTGTTTTAAAATAATGACATTAGTTCCTACAGCATAAGTTGCAAACTATGAAAGATAATAGAAAACTGCCTTTGACACAAACCAAGGAATCACAGCTTGGATGAGGTTGCAAAGGATGGCTAGGAGGTCATCTGGCTGAACACTTTGATCAGGCACAGTCACCTGGAGATGGTTGCCCAGAACCATGTCTGGGCTTTTGAAAGTTTAAAGGAATGAAGACGCTAAGACTGGGTCTAGTGTGGGCCCACATGGGGTGCAGCCATGTCTGGGACCCGTGAGGGGTGTCTGAGGTGCGTGAGGAGGCCCGAGCAGCCTGACCGCTGGGGAGAGAGGGATCCTGGCTCAGCTCCCCCGTGCCCATGGCCGCTCCCAGGCACAGCCCTCCGCTTCTGCCTTCTGCTTGTCTTTAGGAGAGCCACCGTTCCACTACGCTGAAACGCCAAGACACCGCCAGCTCACAGCTGAATGCGGTACCCACAAACATCTCTCTTTGTTGTGGGGAGATTTGCCCAGTTCAGCTCTACATCTTCCACAGCAAGTACGCAAGGGCATGGACCAAAACTCATTCATCTCGGGCTGAAGCCTAAAGCCAGCGGTCCCACCATGGCCTCCGCTAAGTGCGGGAGGCCTGACAACCAGTGCAGTTTCCTTCCCCCTCCAGTGGGTGCAGCTCTGTGGGGAAAGCTTGGGCACTTCTGCCCTCCTTCCACATTGCTCTCTAAGTCATTTTCAGACTGAATTGACAGTGAGTCCTGAGGAATATTATTTGCAGTAAATTTTCTCTGCCTGCCCTTCCAGGAGTTAAAATCAAATGCTTCCGGAAAAAGAGAAATGGACACAGGTGGCGGTCAGGCCGATGGTCTCCTGATGACTCCCTCCTTCTTTGCCAAACCCGTTCTTCTCCTCATAACTGTGGATTCAAAGAGGCGTTTCCCTGTCGCCAATTGGCTCAGCCTGGGCTGGAGGTGGGTCTGCCTTGCAGCCGCGGAAGCTTCTCGAAGCTTCTCCCAGGAGCTGTCATTATTAGCCCCTTCTGCCACTACCAGAAACGCCTCCCCCCACCCCCAAAAGCCAGCACAAGGTGTCGTGAATTCTGCAGTTGAAGCCCAGGGATCCAGAAATTCTACCGCAGTTGGGCGTGTTTAGGCTGGTGGGGGTGCGGGTATGCACCTCAGTGCATGTGGGCCCCCTAGGGAGATAGCACAGCTGCGCGCCTGTGAGATGAGTGAAAGAAATCCAAAGTGAAAAAGGTAGTGAAAATAGCCAGACTCAAGGAGTGCTAGAGCTGGAAACATTTATGTTTTACCAGATTTGAAGGAAGACCATAGGAACCAAAAAGTAGAGGGGCAGAACAGAACACTTCATTTCCAGGGGATAGGAAGGGGAAGTAGAAACAGAGCTTATGAGGGACTGAACTTTGCTGTCTTTAGAGTGAACAGTAAGTGGCAAGTTATTTTCCAAGTAATTCTATCCAAATCCACAAGAAAATTGGCGGGGTCTCTCTCCACACGCATACACCGCCCTGTCCCCCCACCCCCGTAGCTCAGTCTGTGATGTCACAGCCATGACCTCCCATGAGGCCTCTGTGAGGTCGGGCACCGTGGGCTGTAAGCTGTGGGCCCGGAAGGAGCTCGCAGTATGCTGGTGGTTGTCTGCCACGGCAGATTGGACCGTCCCAGCTATCTCCAGGAGGAGATCTGCCCAGACAGGCAGCACTCCTGCAGCCGAAGGAGGGTGCAGAATCTTGCACAAGAGCTTAATTTCTCACCATGGTGAGGAAGGGAAGGTCTCCTTCAAGGGCACGAAGGGCTGCCCTGCCAAGGAGGCCTTCCAGCAGCAGTGGGGCACGAAGGGCTGCCCTGCCAAGGAGGCCTTCCAGCAACAGGGCGGCCCGGGGCACCAGAGGGCGAGGGCCTGAGCACTGCAGCGCTGCGGAAAATGCAGGTAAGTTCAGCGCTGCCTCTCACCCCATGTTTGCCCCCAGCCTGCCTGGCTTGGCCGGGCCCGACAGCATCATCCTGCCACGAGGGACGCTTGGGGCCGCGTGACGCAGACAGAGCTCGCTGCCACGTCTACGTCCTTGTGGGATGCTGTTGCACCCTCAGGCATGCCATCGGTGCCCTGCCTGCCAGGGCATCCTGCCCAGCGCTCCGCCTCCCTCTGGCAGCAGCCCCCCTCCCTAGGGCATAACCACGGCCCTGCCCCAGGGAGGGAGTGTGTAGGACCAGCGCCCACCTCCCTGAAGGGAAGTGGCACGCGCTGGACAGGTGTCCTCAGAGAAGGCTCCTCAGGCTTTTCCCTGGTTTCTTTGCCCAGGTTTGGTCTTCAGTGTGACAATGGCAGCGACCTCCCTCCGGAGACGCCTCCGCCCAGCCCTCTCCACTGTGTGAGTACAACCCACGTCCAGTACGGACACAGAGACGAGGGGTGCTGGCGGGTCAGGGCGAGCAAGGGGAGGCCTTGTGGTGTTCCCCACCAGGAGACCCTGCCTGGCTTCTCCAAAACCGCTGCTCCTCAGCTTGTAAGAGAAACCCCCACGTGCAGGTCTCTGCCCTCAAGCACTGCTAACACCAGGACCCCCTCTGTTTCAGGGAAGAGGTCGCCACCTGGAAAAAGAAGCTGTTGACAATCCTCTTCTTGATGAGCCTAGGTGCTCTCGGTGAGTATTCACAAAGTCCAGCCGGCCCCAGAGCAACAGAGGAAATGAGCGCGCAGCCCAGGTAGCCTGGTGGGAAGGGAAATGGGCTGTAGCGGTGGGGCACCAAGCGTCCCCAGAAACCGGGGCTGTGCAGAGCCCTGAGGCCCAGGGAGAGGGTCCCCGCCTGGAGCTGCAGCCTCTCTGTGCACCCCTTGCCCATGTCCTCAGCCAATCTCTTGCCACCCTGATGTGGGAGGAGACCGCGCGGGTACAGGCATCATTAGAAGCCCTAACAAAAAACTCCCTCTCGGTGACGTGAATTACAGCTGGTGCCTGCTGCGGGACCTTGATGCTGGTGTGGATGATGTGGACAAAGGATGCGGCACAGGTCGGTGACTGCTCTAGTGGGACAGGAAAGTCCTACAAAGGAGCGCTGCGGGAGGTGGGTGGGTAAATCGCCCGGTCCCTCCGGTTCTAAGGCAGTGACGCAGAGAATCCGCAGCAGCTTCTGCTGTGCCTTCCTGGAGCCACCAGCTCTGGAAAGCCCCAGCAGCTCTGGGACTCAAACGGAGAACCTTTCCTTTTCAGGTGATCCTGGGGCAGCCTGCAGCCCAGCTGAGGTCCCTGCGGTAAGAGCCCTCTCCCCTCTCCCGACCTGCAGCACATTTGGTAGGGTCGCGGCAGGTGAGCTCGTGCTCTTTGCACTCACTTGCATAGCGCCCAGGGCTCCTGCCTTTCTCCCCGGCCTGGGCCCTTTGCTAAGCCCAGAGAGGAAGGGAAGCTCTCGCAAACCAGGGAAAGTAAACGGGGCTTGAGCGCTTCTGTCTCTGCTCCTCCTGAGCTTGGAGGCTCTGGGAGGGGCTGGGCAGCTCTCTCACAAGATCTGCTTTCCTGATGACTGCAGGGATGTGCTTGCTGTGAGGGGGGAACAATCCCTAGAAGTGCAGCAGCTGAGAGACGAGGTGGTGAGCCTGGCTGCCGAGATCAGCACTATGACGAAGGTGATCCTGCACATTGTGAAACAGGGCTGGGATGAGCAGGGACCCATACAAAGCCCTTCCTGGGCCAGCTGGTGGGCTTTTCCTGCTCAGCCCACACACCCATCCCTTGCCAGAGACCGCTGGTTGAGCTTCTCTTCTGTAAAGCCCCTTCTCCGGGCCAGGTCTGACGTGGTTGTCTCCCCTGTTCATTTCTGTCTTTCCCAGGAAGTTCAGCAACTAAGACAGGCTTTGTCGGCACCCACACAGATGTCTGACTGGGCTCTGAAAAGCGCAGGTATGGACAGACGCCAGCAGGCAGGCAGGGCTGTCACCGCACAGGGTTCCTGCTTACCGCTCCCAAAAGGAGGCTGTGCTGCAGAGTCCGCTCGCCAAGGCACAGGGACATGGGATGAAACCGTGGGGCCCAAGATCACGACTGCAGCTGAGCGGCTCCCTTGGGCTCACCCCAGCCCTGCCACCCGACCCCTCACTGGAGCCCCAGCCAAGCCCCCCGGAGCCTTCCTGCCCTCTCCCGCTCCACGGAGCCTTCCTGGCGAGCAATAATGAGTGGCCGGCTTGTCCTTTGCTGTCCACACAGCAGGGCCTCGCTCTGAGCCTGCTGCCCTTCCCACAGGGGCTTGCTGCCTCCCGGCACCTGCAGACCTCCTCTTTGCATGGCTGGGAGAGAAACGCTGTCACCGAGCCCCGGGGTCCCCTCCTTTTCCTGGAGTCCCTCCCAGGGTGGGGTGCTGCGTGCAGGGCTGGCGGGCAGCCTTAGAAGTAGCCCGCAGCCACCAGGTCCTCCAGGCCTGGGGCTTCTTGCAGTCAGCTGCTCTCTTCTCCCTTCAGGGGCTGCCATCGACCTGCAGAGATCGTCCAGCAGCTCTGCATGGCTCTGCAGGGTGTTTTGGTTCTTCTGCGCTCCACCCTTTATGGGTACCTTTGTGCAGGTACAGTAGCAGAAACTGTCAGTGCTGCTTCTCTTGCCTCTTACAAAGCGGGGGGCAAGCCCTGGGGCGGTCCCCTCAGGCCAGTGGTATTGCTGAAGGCCACGGCACTGGACCGGTGCCAGACACCTGAGGCCTCACACAGGGCTTGGCTCCCTACAAAACAGCAGTTGCCCTCAGAAGGGGGCTGAGCTGAGCCCAGCTTCCACACCACCATCCCTGGTTACTGCTGGGGGAAGGAGTTTCTCCTGCAGAACCCCATTTCCCTGCCACAGCTCTGACTGTCCCTCTCGCGATGAGGCAGTGGAGGGTGGGGGGAGGCTGCAGAGCTGCTGGGCGAAAAGAGAGGTGTTTTTAAAGCCCTGACTCAGGCACAGGGTATTGCACACGTCTCCCGCTGCCTGGCTATTTACTGAGAAGACAGGCGGGCACTTCTGTCCGCTTCCCAACACGCCGCTCAGGCGCAAGCCCGAGCGTAGCCCGCAGCGCAGCGCTGCCTGGGCTCCTGGCTCCGTGGAAGCCCGGCGGGCCAAAAAACGCCCTCGCGCTCATTGCTCTCTCCCTCTGCTTGCAGCCGGATGCTTCTCCAGGATACTGCTGGCCTTTCCAAGGGTCTCGCAGTGAAGTGCTAATCCGCTTGCCCACACAAATACGACCGAGAGCCATCACCCTGCAGCACAATTCAGAGATAGCCTCTCCGCTGGGGACCGCCAGTAGTGCCCCCCGAGATTTCACTGTTTATGTAAGTCTCTGCTGGGCACCGGGGGCTGGGACCTGGCCACGGGGAAAAGCTGTAAGAGAGACTTGCTGCTCTCTGCGCAGCTGCCGAGATTTGTGTGCTCCCAAGCACTGTTATTCCCCGAAAGGACATTTCAAGGGACGTGCAGAGGGTGGTGTCACCCCTCCTAAGACTTCCTAGCACGTTTTGGCCCAGCATCTTGGGGCAAGGCCCTGAGCAACACACAAGGAAGAGGTTCAGCCCCACCTCATCCTGCACCACAGTGTGCTGGAGCTGCAAGAGCGGGCTCGGGATCACGAGCCCAGATCTGGCAGGAGTGTTTCCTCACGGTCACATCAAGCCTGACCTGCTCCCCTGTGCTTCATCTCCAAGGGCCTGGGTGTGGAAGATAAGGACACAACCCTGCTCGGGACATTCACCTACTTTGTGCAGAAAGAGCCAAGCCAGACCTTCCCTCTGCAGGTACAGTAAGTGTGTGTGGGCAAGAGGCCAGCAGAAATGCCAGTCGGCTGGCAAGTTGCTTGCAGAAGGAGTGTGGACGGTCTTTGACGGGGCAGGGGCCCAACCCCGGCCAAGAGAAACGTTGGTGGGATCTGGAGGGAGAGTGGTGTCCGGCAGGATGGCAAAAGCAGAACAAAGGCTGCGTTGGCCACGCAGCCACCTGGATCCCCAGAGCTACCTGGGGCTGCAGCCACCGGGCACGCTGTGGCAGAGAGAATGCCTAGCACCTTGTCCCAGCAGCAAGGCTCTCCCCAAAGTCCATTTCCCCGGAGCAGCAAGCCCAGCATGCTCTCTGAGGCCAGGCATTTGCTCTGCAGGGGCACAGGTGTCCTTTGCTGCCTGGATGGGAGAAGGGAAGGAGGGAGAAGCTGCCATCTCAGCCAGGGTGGGAGCTGGTCCCAGAGCAGGGGCTGGGCTGGCAGAGGAAGACTCGCAGAGCCTACTGTCGCTCTTTACACCCCAGGAGTGACGCTGCTTTTTACTATGGTTTCTTTACAGAAGGGGACCCCCGGAGCCTTTCGCTCTTTGAAGCTTGTCATACAGAGCAACTGGGGAAAACCAGGATACACCTGCATTTACCGAGTGCAGGTGTATGGGAAGATCACGAGAAGGAATGACAGCGGCCAGACACCTGTGAAGGCCAATAAAAAATAAAGAGCAAAGTGGAGAAACAGACCAGGGGGATGTGGCTCTTTGTCTGGTGCAGAGCAGTGTCGTTTCAGAGGCCCTCTGAAAGCGGCCAACTTCCGCCCTTCGCAGGCTGAGGCCTTCCTCAGGCTTTCCGCTTTCCCTCCACCACAGGGGCGGTTCCAAAGGACCAAGCCAAAGGAAATGATGCTCCCACAGCCTTTCCTTGGCAAAATCCTTTGGCACAAGGCGCACTGCCACATCTCACCCCGGGAAGGAGTCATCAGAGCCTGGCGCACTTGGGGCTCACGATCGCCAAAGCACTGGCTCGCTGCATTCAGATGGCACCTTGGCTCTGGGGACTGGGCCTAGTGTGGGCCCACATGGGGTGCAGCCATGTCTGGGACCCGTGAGGGGTGTCTGAGGTGCGTGAGGAGGCCCGAGCAGCCTGACCGCTGGGGAGAGAGGGATCCTGGCTCAGCTCCCCCGTGCCCATGGCCGCTCCCAGGCACAGCCCTCCGCTTCTGCCTTCTGCTTGTCTTTAGGAGAGCCACCGTTCCACTACGCTGAAACGCCAAGACACCGCCAGCTCACAGCTGAATGCGGTACCCACAAACATCTCTCTTTGTTGTGGGGAGATTTGCCCAGTTCAGCTCTACATCTTCCACAGCAAGTACGCAAGGGCATGGACCAAAACTCATTCATCTCGGGCTGAAGCCTAAAGCCAGCGGTCCCACCATGGCCTCCGCTAAGTGCGGGAGGCCTGACAACCAGTGCAGTTTCCTTCCCCCTCCAGTGGGTGCAGCTCTGTGGGGAAAGCTTGGGCACTTCTGCCCTCCTTCCACATTGCTCTCTAAGTCATTTTCAGACTGAATTGACAGTGAGTCCTGAGGAATATTATTTGCAGTAAATTTTCTCTGCCTGCCCTTCCAGGAGTTAAAATCAAATGCTTCCGGAAAAAGAGAAATGGACACAGGTGGCGGTCAGGCCGATGGTCTCCTGATGACTCCCTCCTTCTTTGCCAAACCCGTTCTTCTCCTCATAACTGTGGATTCAAAGAGGCGTTTCCCTGTCGCCAATTGGCTCAGCCTGGGCTGGAGGTGGGTCTGCCTTGCAGCCGCGGAAGCTTCTCGAAGCTTCTCCCAGGAGCTGTCATTATTAGCCCCTTCTGCCACTACCAGAAACGCCTCCCCCCGCCCCCAAAAGCCAGCACAAGGTGTCGTGAATTCTGCAGTTGAAGCCCAGGGATCCAGAAATTCTACCGCAGTTGGGCGTGTTTAGGCTGGTGGGGGTGCGGGTATGCACCTCAGTGCATGTGGGCCCCCTAGGGAGATAGCACAGCTGCGCGCCTGTGAGATGAGTGAAAGAAATCCAAAGTGAAAAAGGTAGTGAAAATAGCCAGACTCAAGGAGTGCTAGAGCTGGAAACATTTATGTTTTACCAGATTTGAAGGAAGACCATAGGAACCAAAAAGTAGAGGGGCAGAACAGAACACTTCATTTCCAGGGGATAGGAAGGGGAAGTAGAAACAGAGCTTATGAGGGACTGAACTTTGCTGTCTTTAGAGTGAACAGTAAGTGGCAAGTTATTTTCCAAGTAATTCTATCCAAATCCACAAGAAAATTGGCGGGGTCTCTCTCCACACGCATACACCGCCCTGTCCCCCCACCCCCGTAGCTCAGTCTGTGATGTCACAGCCATGACCTCCCATGAGGCCTCTGTGAGGTCGGGCACCGTGGGCTGTAAGCTGTGGGCCCGGAAGGAGCTCGCAGTATGCTGGTGGTTGTCTGCCACGGCAGATTGGACCGTCCCAGCTATCTCCAGGAGGAGATCTGCCCAGACAGGCAGCACTCCTGCAGCCGAAGGAGGGTGCAGAATCTTGCACAAGAGCTTAATTTCTCACCATGGTGAGGAAGGGAAGGTCTCCTTCAAGGGCACGAAGGGCTGCCCTGCCAAGGAGGCCTTCCAGCAGCAGTGGGGCACGAAGGGCTGCCCTGCCAAGGAGGCCTTCCAGCAACAGGGCGGCCCGGGGCACCAGAGGGCGAGGGCCTGAGCACTGCAGCGCTGCGGAAAATGCAGGTAAGTTCAGCGCTGCCTCTCACCCCATGTTTGCCCCCAGCCTGCCTGGCTTGGCCGGGCCCGACAGCATCATCCTGCCACGAGGGACGCTTGGGGCCGCGTGACGCAGACAGAGCTCGCTGCCACGTCTACGTCCTTGTGGGATGCTGTTGCACCCTCAGGCATGCCATCGGTGCCCTGCCTGCCAGGGCATCCTGCCCAGCGCTCCGCCTCCCTCTGGCAGCAGCCCCCCTCCCTAGGGCATAACCACGGCCCTGCCCCAGGGAGGGAGTGTGTAGGACCAGCGCCCACCTCCCTGAAGGGAAGTGGCACGCGCTGGACAGGTGTCCTCAGAGAAGGCTCCTCAGGCTTTTCCCTGGTTTCTTTGCCCAGGTTTGGTCTTCAGTGTGACAATGGCAGCGACCTCCCTCCGGAGACGCCTCCGCCCAGCCCTCTCCACTGTGTGAGTACAACCCACGTCCAGTACGGACACAGAGACGAGGGGTGCTGGCGGGTCAGGGCGAGCAAGGGGAGGCCTTGTGGTGTTCCCCACCAGGAGACCCTGCCTGGCTCCTCCAAAACCGCTGCTCCTCAGCTTGTAAGAGAAACCCCCACGTGCAGGTCTCTGCCCTCAAGCACTGCTAACACCAGGACCCCCTCTGTTTCAGGGAAGAGGTCGCCACCTGGAAAAAGAAGCTGTTGACAATCCTCTTCTTGATGAGCCTAGGTGCTCTCGGTGAGTATTCACAAAGTCCAGCCGGCCCCAGAGCAACAGAGGAAATGAGCGCGCAGCCCAGGTAGCCTGGTGGGAAGGGAAATGGGCTGTAGCGGTGGGGCACCAAGCGTCCCCAGAAACCGGGGCTGTGCAGAGCCCTGAGGCCCAGGGAGAGGGTCCCCGCCTGGAGCTGCAGCCTCTCTGTGCACCCCTTGCCCATGTCCTCAGCCAATCTCTTGCCACCCTGATGTGGGAGGAGACCGCGCGGGTACAGGCATCATTAGAAGCCCTAACAAAAAACTCCCTCTCGGTGACGTGAATTACAGCTGGTGCCTGCTGCGGGACCTTGATGCTGGTGTGGATGATGTGGACAAAGGATGCGGCACAGGTCGGTGACTGCTCTAGTGGGACAGGAAAGTCCTACAAAGGAGCGCTGCGGGAGGTGGGTGGGTAAATCGCCCGGTCCCTCCGGTTCTAAGGCAGTGACGCAGAGAATCCGCAGCAGCTTCTGCTGTGCCTTCCTGGAGCCACCAGCTCTGGAAAGCCCCAGCAGCTCTGGGACTCAAACGGAGAACCTTTCCTTTTCAGGTGATCCTGGGGCAGCCTGCAGCCCAGCTGAGGTCCCTGCGGTAAGAGCCCTCTCCCCTCTCCCGACCTGCAGCACATTTGGTAGGGTCGCGGCAGGTGAGCTCGTGCTCTTTGCACTCACTTGCATAGCGCCCAGGGCTCCTGCCTTTCTCCCCGGCCTGGGCCCTTTGCTAAGCCCAGAGAGGAAGGGAAGCTCTCGCAAACCAGGGAAAGTAAACGGGGCTTGAGCGCTTCTGTCTCTGCTCCTCCTGAGCTTGGAGGCTCTGGGAGGGGCTGGGCAGCTCTCTCACAAGATCTGCTTTCCTGATGACTGCAGGGATGTGCTTGCTGTGAGGGGGGAACAATCCCTAGAAGTGCAGCAGCTGAGAGACGAGGTGGTGAGCCTGGCTGCCGAGATCAGCACTATGACGAAGGTGATCCTGCACATTGTGAAACAGGGCTGGGATGAGCAGGGACCCATACAAAGCCCTTCCTGGGCCAGCTGGTGGGCTTTTCCTGCTCAGCCCACACACCCATCCCTTGCCAGAGACCGCTGGTTGAGCTTCTCTTCTGTAAAGCCCCTTCTCCGGGCCAGGTCTGACGTGGTTGTCTCCCCTGTTCATTTCTGTCTTTCCCAGGAAGTTCAGCAACTAAGACAGGCTTTGTCGGCACCCACACAGATGTCTGACTGGGCTCTGAAAAGCGCAGGTATGGACAGACGCCAGCAGGCAGGCAGGGCTGTCACCGCACAGGGTTCCTGCTTACCGCTCCCAAAAGGAGGCTGTGCTGCAGAGTCCGCTCGCCAAGGCACAGGGACATGGGATGAAACCGTGGGGCCCAAGATCACGACTGCAGCTGAGCGGCTCCCTTGGGCTCACCCCAGCCCTGCCACCCGACCCCTCACTGGAGCCCCAGCCAAGCCCCCCGGAGCCTTCCTGCCCTCTCCCGCTCCACGGAGCCTTCCTGGCGAGCAATAATGAGTGGCCGGCTTGTCCTTTGCTGTCCACACAGCAGGGCCTCGCTCTGAGCCTGCTGCCCTTCCCACAGGGGCTTGCTGCCTCCCGGCACCTGCAGACCTCCTCTTTGCATGGCTGGGAGAGAAACGCTGTCACCGAGCCCCGGGGTCCCCTCCTTTTCCTGGAGTCCCTCCCAGGGTGGGGTGCTGCGTGCAGGGCTGGCGGGCAGCCTTAGAAGTAGCCCGCAGCCACCAGGTCCTCCAGGCCTGGGGCTTCTTGCAGTCAGCTGCTCTCTTCTCCCTTCAGGGGCTGCCATCGACCTGCAGAGATCGTCCAGCAGCTCTGCATGGCTCTGCAGGGTGTTTTGGTTCTTCTGCGCTCCACCCTTTATGGGTACCTTTGTGCAGGTACAGTAGCAGAAACTGTCAGTGCTGCTTCTCTTGCCTCTTACAAAGCGGGGGGCAAGCCCTGGGGCGGTCCCCTCAGGCCAGTGGTATTGCTGAAGGCCACGGCACTGGACCGGTGCCAGACACCTGAGGCCTCACACAGGGCTTGGCTCCCTACAAAACAGCAGTTGCCCTCAGAAGGGGGCTGAGCTGAGCCCAGCTTCCACACCACCATCCCTGGTTACTGCTGGGGGAAGGAGTTTCTCCTGCAGAACCCCATTTCCCTGCCACAGCTCTGACTGTCCCTCTCGCGATGAGGCAGTGGAGGGTGGGGGGAGGCTGCAGAGCTGCTGGGCGAAAAGAGAGGTGTTTTTAAAGCCCTGACTCAGGCACAGGGTATTGCACACGTCTCCCGCTGCCTGGCTATTTACTGAGAAGACAGGCGGGCACTTCTGTCCGCTTCCCAACACGCCGCTCAGGCGCAAGCCCGAGCGTAGCCCGCAGCGCAGCGCTGCCTGGGCTCCTGGCTCCGTGGAAGCCCGGCGGGCCAAAAAACGCCCTCGCGCTCATTGCTCTCTCCCTCTGCTTGCAGCCGGATGCTTCTCCAGGATACTGCTGGCCTTTCCAAGGGTCTCGCAGTGAAGTGCTAATCCGCTTGCCCACACAAATACGACCGAGAGCCATCACCCTGCAGCACAATTCAGAGATAGCCTCTCCGCTGGGGACCGCCAGTAGTGCCCCCCGAGATTTCACTGTTTATGTAAGTCTCTGCTGGGCACCGGGGGCTGGGACCTGGCCACGGGGAAAAGCTGTAAGAGAGACTTGCTGCTCTCTGCGCAGCTGCCGAGATTTGTGTGCTCCCAAGCACTGTTATTCCCCGAAAGGACATTTCAAGGGACGTGCAGAGGGTGGTGTCACCCCTCCTAAGACTTCCTAGCACGTTTTGGCCCAGCATCTTGGGGCAAGGCCCTGAGCAACACACAAGGAAGAGGTTCAGCCCCACCTCATCCTGCACCACAGTGTGCTGGAGCTGCAAGAGCGGGCTCGGGATCACGAGCCCAGATCTGGCAGGAGTGTTTCCTCACGGTCACATCAAGCCTGACCTGCTCCCCTGTGCTTCATCTCCAAGGGCCTGGGTGTGGAAGATAAGGACACAACCCTGCTCGGGACATTCACCTACTTTGTGCAGAAAGAGCCAAGCCAGACCTTCCCTCTGCAGGTACAGTAAGTGTGTGTGGGCAAGAGGCCAGCAGAAATGCCAGTCGGCTGGCAAGTTGCTTGCAGAAGGAGTGTGGACGGTCTTTGACGGGGCAGGGGCCCAACCCCGGCCAAGAGAAACGTTGGTGGGATCTGGAGGGAGAGTGGCGTCCGGCAGGATGGCAAAAGCAGAACAAAGGCTGCGTTGGCCACGCAGCCACCTGGATCCCCAGAGCTACCTGGGGCTGCAGCCACCGGGCACGCTGTGGCAGAGAGAATGCCTAGCACCTTGTCCCAGCAGCAAGGCTCTCCCCAAAGTCCATTTCCCCGGAGCAGCAAGCCCAGCATGCTCTCTGAGGCCAGGCATTTGCTCTGCAGGGGCACAGGTGTCCTTTGCTGCCTGGATGGGAGAAGGGAAGGAGGGAGAAGCTGCCATCTCAGCCAGGGTGGGAGCTGGTCCCAGAGCAGGGGCTGGGCTGGCAGAGGAAGACTCGCAGAGCCTACTGTCGCTCTTTACACCCCAGGAGTGACGCTGCTTTTTACTATGGTTTCTTTACAGAAGGGGACCCCCGGAGCCTTTCGCTCTTTGAAGCTTGTCATACAGAGCAACTGGGGAAAACCAGGATACACCTGCATTTACCGAGTGCAGGTGTATGGGAAGATCACGAGAAGGAATGACAGCGGCCAGACACCTGTGAAGGCCAATAAAAAATAAAGAGCAAAGTGGAGAAACAGACCAGGGGGATGTGGCTCTTTGTCTGGTGCAGAGCAGTGTCGTTTCAGAGGCCCTCTGAAAGCGGCCAACTTCCGCCCTTCGCAGGCTGAGGCCTTCCTCAGGCTTTCCGCTTTCCCTCCACCACAGGGGCGGTTCCAAAGGACCAAGCCAAAGGAAATGATGCTCCCACAGCCTTTCCTTGGCAAAATCCTTTGGCACAAGGCGCACTGCCACATCTCACCCCGGGAAGGAGTCATCAGAGCCTGGCGCACTTGGGGCTCACGATCGCCAAAGCACTGGCTCGCTGCATTCAGATGGCACCTTGGCTCTGGGGACTGGGCCTAGTGTGGGCCCACATGGGGTGCAGCCATGTCTGGGACCCGTGAGGGGTGTCTGAGGTGCGTGAGGAGGCCCGAGCAGCCTGACCGCTGGGGAGAGAGGGATCCTGGCTCAGCTCCCCCGTGCCCATGGCCGCTCCCAGGCACAGCCCTCCGCTTCTGCCTTCTGCTTGTCTTTAGGAGAGCCACCGTTCCACTACGCTGAAACGCCAAGACACCGCCAGCTCACAGCTGAATGCGGTACCCACAAACATCTCTCTTTGTTGTGGGGAGATTTGCCCAGTTCAGCTCTACATCTTCCACAGCAAGTACGCAAGGGCATGGACCAAAACTCATTCATCTCGGGCTGAAGCCTAAAGCCAGCGGTCCCACCATGGCCTCCGCTAAGTGCGGGAGGCCTGACAACCAGTGCAGTTTCCTTCCCCCTCCAGTGGGTGCAGCTCTGTGGGGAAAGCTTGGGCACTTCTGCCCTCCTTCCACATTGCTCTCTAAGTCATTTTCAGACTGAATTGACAGTGAGTCCTGAGGAATATTATTTGCAGTAAATTTTCTCTGCCTGCCCTTCCAGGAGTTAAAATCAAATGCTTCCGGAAAAAGAGAAATGGACACAGGTGGCGGTCAGGCCGATGGTCTCCTGATGACTCCCTCCTTCTTTGCCAAACCCGTTCTTCTCCTCATAACTGTGGATTCAAAGAGGCGTTTCCCTGTCGCCAATTGGCTCAGCCTGGGCTGGAGGTGGGTCTGCCTTGCAGCCGCGGAAGCTTCTCGAAGCTTCTCCCAGGAGCTGTCATTATTAGCCCCTTCTGCCACTACCAGAAACGCCTCCCCCCGCCCCCAAAAGCCAGCACAAGGTGTCGTGAATTCTGCAGTTGAAGCCCAGGGATCCAGAAATTCTACCGCAGTTGGGCGTGTTTAGGCTGGTGGGGGTGCGGGTATGCACCTCAGTGCATGTGGGCCCCCTAGGGAGATAGCACAGCTGCGCGCCTGTGAGATGAGTGAAAGAAATCCAAAGTGAAAAAGGTAGTGAAAATAGCCAGACTCAAGGAGTGCTAGAGCTGGAAACATTTATGTTTTACCAGATTTGAAGGAAGACCATAGGAACCAAAAAGTAGAGGGGCAGAACAGAACACTTCATTTCCAGGGGATAGGAAGGGGAAGTAGAAACAGAGCTTATGAGGGACTGAACTTTGCTGTCTTTAGAGTGAACAGTAAGTGGCAAGTTATTTTCCAAGTAATTCTATCCAAATCCACAAGAAAATTGGCGGGGTCTCTCTCCACACGCATACACCGCCCTGTCCCCCCACCCCCGTAGCTCAGTCTGTGATGTCACAGCCATGACCTCCCATGAGGCCTCTGTGAGGTCGGGCACCGTGGGCTGTAAGCTGTGGGCCCGGAAGGAGCTCGCAGTATGCTGGTGGTTGTCTGCCACGGCAGATTGGACCGTCCCAGCTATCTCCAGGAGGAGATCTGCCCAGACAGGCAGCACTCCTGCAGCCGAAGGAGGGTGCAGAATCTTGCACAAGAGCTTAATTTCTCACCATGGTGAGGAAGGGAAGGTCTCCTTCAAGGGCACGAAGGGCTGCCCTGCCAAGGAGGCCTTCCAGCAGCAGTGGGGCACGAAGGGCTGCCCTGCCAAGGAGGCCTTCCAGCAACAGGGCGGCCCGGGGCACCAGAGGGCGAGGGCCTGAGCACTGCAGCGCTGCGGAAAATGCAGGTAAGTTCAGCGCTGCCTCTCACCCCATGTTTGCCCCCAGCCTGCCTGGCTTGGCCGGGCCCGACAGCATCATCCTGCCACGAGGGACGCTTGGGGCCGCGTGACGCAGACAGAGCTCGCTGCCACGTCTACGTCCTTGTGGGATGCTGTTGCACCCTCAGGCATGCCATCGGTGCCCTGCCTGCCAGGGCATCCTGCCCAGCGCTCCGCCTCCCTCTGGCAGCAGCCCCCCTCCCTAGGGCATAACCACGGCCCTGCCCCAGGGAGGGAGTGTGTAGGACCAGCGCCCACCTCCCTGAAGGGAAGTGGCACGCGCTGGACAGGTGTCCTCAGAGAAGGCTCCTCAGGCTTTTCCCTGGTTTCTTTGCCCAGGTTTGGTCTTCAGTGTGACAATGGCAGCGACCTCCCTCCGGAGACGCCTCCGCCCAGCCCTCTCCACTGTGTGAGTACAACCCACGTCCAGTACGGACACAGAGACGAGGGGTGCTGGCGGGTCAGGGCGAGCAAGGGGAGGCCTTGTGGTGTTCCCCACCAGGAGACCCTGCCTGGCTCCTCCAAAACCGCTGCTCCTCAGCTTGTAAGAGAAACCCCCACGTGCAGGTCTCTGCCCTCAAGCACTGCTAACACCAGGACCCCCTCTGTTTCAGGGAAGAGGTCGCCACCTGGAAAAAGAAGCTGTTGACAATCCTCTTCTTGATGAGCCTAGGTGCTCTCGGTGAGTATTCACAAAGTCCAGCCGGCCCCAGAGCAACAGAGGAAATGAGCGCGCAGCCCAGGTAGCCTGGTGGGAAGGGAAATGGGCTGTAGCGGTGGGGCACCAAGCGTCCCCAGAAACCGGGGCTGTGCAGAGCCCTGAGGCCCAGGGAGAGGGTCCCCGCCTGGAGCTGCAGCCTCTCTGTGCACCCCTTGCCCATGTCCTCAGCCAATCTCTTGCCACCCTGATGTGGGAGGAGACCGCGCGGGTACAGGCATCATTAGAAGCCCTAACAAAAAACTCCCTCTCGGTGACGTGAATTACAGCTGGTGCCTGCTGCGGGACCTTGATGCTGGTGTGGATGATGTGGACAAAGGATGCGGCACAGGTCGGTGACTGCTCTAGTGGGACAGGAAAGTCCTACAAAGGAGCGCTGCGGGAGGTGGGTGGGTAAATCGCCCGGTCCCTCCGGTTCTAAGGCAGTGACGCAGAGAATCCGCAGCAGCTTCTGCTGTGCCTTCCTGGAGCCACCAGCTCTGGAAAGCCCCAGCAGCTCTGGGACTCAAACGGAGAACCTTTCCTTTTCAGGTGATCCTGGGGCAGCCTGCAGCCCAGCTGAGGTCCCTGCGGTAAGAGCCCTCTCCCCTCTCCCGACCTGCAGCACATTTGGTAGGGTCGCGGCAGGTGAGCTCGTGCTCTTTGCACTCACTTGCATAGCGCCCAGGGCTCCTGCCTTTCTCCCCGGCCTGGGCCCTTTGCTAAGCCCAGAGAGGAAGGGAAGCTCTCGCAAACCAGGGAAAGTAAACGGGGCTTGAGCGCTTCTGTCTCTGCTCCTCCTGAGCTTGGAGGCTCTGGGAGGGGCTGGGCAGCTCTCTCACAAGATCTGCTTTCCTGATGACTGCAGGGATGTGCTTGCTGTGAGGGGGGAACAATCCCTAGAAGTGCAGCAGCTGAGAGACGAGGTGGTGAGCCTGGCTGCCGAGATCAGCACTATGACGAAGGTGATCCTGCACATTGTGAAACAGGGCTGGGATGAGCAGGGACCCATACAAAGCCCTTCCTGGGCCAGCTGGTGGGCTTTTCCTGCTCAGCCCACACACCCATCCCTTGCCAGAGACCGCTGGTTGAGCTTCTCTTCTGTAAAGCCCCTTCTCCGGGCCAGGTCTGACGTGGTTGTCTCCCCTGTTCATTTCTGTCTTTCCCAGGAAGTTCAGCAACTAAGACAGGCTTTGTCGGCACCCACACAGATGTCTGACTGGGCTCTGAAAAGCGCAGGTATGGACAGACGCCAGCAGGCAGGCAGGGCTGTCACCGCACAGGGTTCCTGCTTACCGCTCCCAAAAGGAGGCTGTGCTGCAGAGTCCGCTCGCCAAGGCACAGGGACATGGGATGAAACCGTGGGGCCCAAGATCACGACTGCAGCTGAGCGGCTCCCTTGGGCTCACCCCAGCCCTGCCACCCGACCCCTCACTGGAGCCCCAGCCAAGCCCCCCGGAGCCTTCCTGCCCTCTCCCGCTCCACGGAGCCTTCCTGGCGAGCAATAATGAGTGGCCGGCTTGTCCTTTGCTGTCCACACAGCAGGGCCTCGCTCTGAGCCTGCTGCCCTTCCCACAGGGGCTTGCTGCCTCCCGGCACCTGCAGACCTCCTCTTTGCATGGCTGGGAGAGAAACGCTGTCACCGAGCCCCGGGGTCCCCTCCTTTTCCTGGAGTCCCTCCCAGGGTGGGGTGCTGCGTGCAGGGCTGGCGGGCAGCCTTAGAAGTAGCCCGCAGCCACCAGGTCCTCCAGGCCTGGGGCTTCTTGCAGTCAGCTGCTCTCTTCTCCCTTCAGGGGCTGCCATCGACCTGCAGAGATCGTCCAGCAGCTCTGCATGGCTCTGCAGGGTGTTTTGGTTCTTCTGCGCTCCACCCTTTATGGGTACCTTTGTGCAGGTACAGTAGGAGAAACTGTCAGTGCTGCTTCTCTTGCCTCTTACAAAGCGGGGGGCAAGCCCTGGGGCGGTCCCCTCAGGCCAGTGGTATTGCTGAAGGCCACGGCACTGGACCGGTGCCAGACACCTGAGGCCTCACACAGGGCTTGGCTCCCTACAAAACAGCAGTTGCCCTCAGAAGGGGGCTGAGCTGAGCCCAGCTTCCACACCACCATCCCTGGTTACTGCTGGGGGAAGGAGTTTCTCCTGCAGAACCCCATTTCCCTGCCACAGCTCTGACTGTCCCTCTCGCGATGAGGCAGTGGAGGGTGGGGGGAGGCTGCAGAGCTGCTGGGCGAAAAGAGAGGTGTTTTTAAAGCCCTGACTCAGGCACAGGGTATTGCACACGTCTCCCGCTGCCTGGCTATTTACTGAGAAGACAGGCGGGCACTTCTGTCCGCTTCCCAACACGCCGCTCAGGCGCAAGCCCGAGCGTAGCCCGCAGCGCAGCGCTGCCTGGGCTCCTGGCTCCGTGGAAGCCCGGCGGGCCAAAAAACGCCCTCGCGCTCATTGCTCTCTCCCTCTGCTTGCAGCCGGATGCTTCTCCAGGATACTGCTGGCCTTTCCAAGGGTCTCGCAGTGAAGTGCTAATCCGCTTGCCCACACAAATACGACCGAGAGCCATCACCCTGCAGCACAATTCAGAGATAGCCTCTCCGCTGGGGACCGCCAGTAGTGCCCCCCGAGATTTCACTGTTTATGTAAGTCTCTGCTGGGCACCGGGGGCTGGGACCTGGCCACGGGGAAAAGCTGTAAGAGAGACTTGCTGCTCTCTGCGCAGCTGCCGAGATTTGTGTGCTCCCAAGCACTGTTATTCCCCGAAAGGACATTTCAAGGGACGTGCAGAGGGTGGTGTCACCCCTCCTAAGACTTCCTAGCACGTTTTGGCCCAGCATCTTGGGGCAAGGCCCTGAGCAACACACAAGGAAGAGGTTCAGCCCCACCTCATCCTGCACCACAGTGTGCTGGAGCTGCAAGAGCGGGCTCGGGATCACGAGCCCAGATCTGGCAGGAGTGTTTCCTCACGGTCACATCAAGCCTGACCTGCTCCCCTGTGCTTCATCTCCAAGGGCCTGGGTGTGGAAGATAAGGACACAACCCTGCTCGGGACATTCACCTACTTTGTGCAGAAAGAGCCAAGCCAGACCTTCCCTCTGCAGGTACAGTAAGTGTGTGTGGGCAAGAGGCCAGCAGAAATGCCAGTCGGCTGGCAAGTTGCTTGCAGAAGGAGTGTGGACGGTCTTTGACGGGGCAGGGGCCCAACCCCGGCCAAGAGAAACGTTGGTGGGATCTGGAGGGAGAGTGGTGTCCGGCAGGATGGCAAAAGCAGAACAAAGGCTGCGTTGGCCACGCAGCCACCTGGATCCCCAGAGCTACCTGGGGCTGCAGCCACCGGGCACGCTGTGGCAGAGAGAATGCCTAGCACCTTGTCCCAGCAGCAAGGCTCTCCCCAAAGTCCATTTCCCCGGAGCAGCAAGCCCAGCATGCTCTCTGAGGCCAGGCATTTGCTCTGCAGGGGCACAGGTGTCCTTTGCTGCCTGGATGGGAGAAGGGAAGGAGGGAGAAGCTGCCATCTCAGCCAGGGTGGGAGCTGGTCCCAGAGCAGGGGCTGGGCTGGCAGAGGAAGACTCGCAGAGCCTACTGTCGCTCTTTACACCCCAGGAGTGACGCTGCTTTTTACTATGGTTTCTTTACAGAAGGGGACCCCCGGAGCCTTTCGCTCTTTGAAGCTTGTCATACAGAGCAACTGGGGAAAACCAGGATACACCTGCATTTACCGAGTGCAGGTGTATGGGAAGATCACGAGAAGGAATGACAGCGGCCAGACACCTGTGAAGGCCAATAAAAAATAAAGAGCAAAGTGGAGAAACAGACCAGGGGGATGTGGCTCTTTGTCTGGTGCAGAGCAGTGTCGTTTCAGAGGCCCTCTGAAAGCGGCCAACTTCCGCCCTTCGCAGGCTGAGGCCTTCCTCAGGCTTTCCGCTTTCCCTCCACCACAGGGGCGGTTCCAAAGGACCAAGCCAAAGGAAATGATGCTCCCACAGCCTTTCCTTGGCAAAATCCTTTGGCACAAGGCGCACTGCCACATCTCACCCCGGGAAGGAGTCATCAGAGCCTGGCGCACTTGGGGCTCACGATCGCCAAAGCACTGGCTCGCTGCATTCAGATGGCACCTTGGCTCTGGGGACTGGGCCTAGTGTGGGCCCACATGGGGTGCAGCCATGTCTGGGACCCGTGAGGGGTGTCTGAGGTGCGTGAGGAGGCCCGAGCAGCCTGACCGCTGGGGAGAGAGGGATCCTGGCTCAGCTCCCCCGTGCCCATGGCCGCTCCCAGGCACAGCCCTCCGCTTCTGCCTTCTGCTTGTCTTTAGGAGAGCCACCGTTCCACTACGCTGAAACGCCAAGACACCGCCAGCTCACAGCTGAATGCGGTACCCACAAACATCTCTCTTTGTTGTGGGGAGATTTGCCCAGTTCAGCTCTACATCTTCCACAGCAAGTACGCAAGGGCATGGACCAAAACTCATTCATCTCGGGCTGAAGCCTAAAGCCAGCGGTCCCACCATGGCCTCCGCTAAGTGCGGGAGGCCTGACAACCAGTGCAGTTTCCTTCCCCCTCCAGTGGGTGCAGCTCTGTGGGGAAAGCTTGGGCACTTCTGCCCTCCTTCCACATTGCTCTCTAAGTCATTTTCAGACTGAATTGACAGTGAGTCCTGAGGAATATTATTTGCAGTAAATTTTCTCTGCCTGCCCTTCCAGGAGTTAAAATCAAATGCTTCCGGAAAAAGAGAAATGGACACAGGTGGCGGTCAGGCCGATGGTCTCCTGATGACTCCCTCCTTCTTTGCCAAACCCGTTCTTCTCCTCATAACTGTGGATTCAAAGAGGCGTTTCCCTGTCGCCAATTGGCTCAGCCTGGGCTGGAGGTGGGTCTGCCTTGCAGCCGCGGAAGCTTCTCGAAGCTTCTCCCAGGAGCTGTCATTATTAGCCCCTTCTGCCACTACCAGAAACGCCTCCCCCCGCCCCCAAAAGCCAGCACAAGGTGTCGTGAATTCTGCAGTTGAAGCCCAGGGATCCAGAAATTCTACCGCAGTTGGGCGTGTTTAGGCTGGTGGGGGTGCGGGTATGCACCTCAGTGCATGTGGGCCCCCTAGGGAGATAGCACAGCTGCGCGCCTGTGAGATGAGTGAAAGAAATCCAAAGTGAAAAAGGTAGTGAAAATAGCCAGACTCAAGGAGTGCTAGAGCTGGAAACATTTATGTTTTACCAGATTTGAAGGAAGACCATAGGAACCAAAAAGTAGAGGGGCAGAACAGAACACTTCATTTCCAGGGGATAGGAAGGGGAAGTAGAAACAGAGCTTATGAGGGACTGAACTTTGCTGTCTTTAGAGTGAACAGTAAGTGGCAAGTTATTTTCCAAGTAATTCTATCCAAATCCACAAGAAAATTGGCGGGGTCTCTCTCCACACGCATACACCGCCCTGTCCCCCCACCCCCGTAGCTCAGTCTGTGATGTCACAGCCATGACCTCCCATGAGGCCTCTGTGAGGTCGGGCACCGTGGGCTGTAAGCTGTGGGCCCGGAAGGAGCTCGCAGTATGCTGGTGGTTGTCTGCCACGGCAGATTGGACCGTCCCAGCTATCTCCAGGAGGAGATCTGCCCAGACAGGCAGCACTCCTGCAGCCGAAGGAGGGTGCAGAATCTTGCACAAGAGCTTAATTTCTCACCATGGTGAGGAAGGGAAGGTCTCCTTCAAGGGCACGAAGGGCTGCCCTGCCAAGGAGGCCTTCCAGCAGCAGTGGGGCACGAAGGGCTGCCCTGCCAAGGAGGCCTTCCAGCAACAGGGCGGCCCGGGGCACCAGAGGGCGAGGGCCTGAGCACTGCAGCGCTGCGGAAAATGCAGGTAAGTTCAGCGCTGCCTCTCACCCCATGTTTGCCCCCAGCCTGCCTGGCTTGGCCGGGCCCGACAGCATCATCCTGCCACGAGGGACGCTTGGGGCCGCGTGACGCAGACAGAGCTCGCTGCCACGTCTACGTCCTTGTGGGATGCTGTTGCACCCTCAGGCATGCCATCGGTGCCCTGCCTGCCAGGGCATCCTGCCCAGCGCTCCGCCTCCCTCTGGCAGCAGCCCCCCTCCCTAGGGCATAACCACGGCCCTGCCCCAGGGAGGGAGTGTGTAGGACCAGCGCCCACCTCCCTGAAGGGAAGTGGCACGCGCTGGACAGGTGTCCTCAGAGAAGGCTCCTCAGGCTTTTCCCTGGTTTCTTTGCCCAGGTTTGGTCTTCAGTGTGACAATGGCAGCGACCTCCCTCCGGAGACGCCTCCGCCCAGCCCTCTCCACTGTGTGAGTACAACCCACGTCCAGTACGGACACAGAGACGAGGGGTGCTGGCGGGTCAGGGCGAGCAAGGGGAGGCCTTGTGGTGTTCCCCACCAGGAGACCCTGCCTGGCTCCTCCAAAACCGCTGCTCCTCAGCTTGTAAGAGAAACCCCCACGTGCAGGTCTCTGCCCTCAAGCACTGCTAACACCAGGACCCCCTCTGTTTCAGGGAAGAGGTCGCCACCTGGAAAAAGAAGCTGTTGACAATCCTCTTCTTGATGAGCCTAGGTGCTCTCGGTGAGTATTCACAAAGTCCAGCCGGCCCCAGAGCAACAGAGGAAATGAGCGCGCAGCCCAGGTAGCCTGGTGGGAAGGGAAATGGGCTGTAGCGGTGGGGCACCAAGCGTCCCCAGAAACCGGGGCTGTGCAGAGCCCTGAGGCCCAGGGAGAGGGTCCCCGCCTGGAGCTGCAGCCTCTCTGTGCACCCCTTGCCCATGTCCTCAGCCAATCTCTTGCCACCCTGATGTGGGAGGAGACCGCGCGGGTACAGGCATCATTAGAAGCCCTAACAAAAAACTCCCTCTCGGTGACGTGAATTACAGCTGGTGCCTGCTGCGGGACCTTGATGCTGGTGTGGATGATGTGGACAAAGGATGCGGCACAGGTCGGTGACTGCTCTAGTGGGACAGGAAAGTCCTACAAAGGAGCGCTGCGGGAGGTGGGTGGGTAAATCGCCCGGTCCCTCCGGTTCTAAGGCAGTGACGCAGAGAATCCGCAGCAGCTTCTGCTGTGCCTTCCTGGAGCCACCAGCTCTGGAAAGCCCCAGCAGCTCTGGGACTCAAACGGAGAACCTTTCCTTTTCAGGTGATCCTGGGGCAGCCTGCAGCCCAGCTGAGGTCCCTGCGGTAAGAGCCCTCTCCCCTCTCCCGACCTGCAGCACATTTGGTAGGGTCGCGGCAGGTGAGCTCGTGCTCTTTGCACTCACTTGCATAGCGCCCAGGGCTCCTGCCTTTCTCCCCGGCCTGGGCCCTTTGCTAAGCCCAGAGAGGAAGGGAAGCTCTCGCAAACCAGGGAAAGTAAACGGGGCTTGAGCGCTTCTGTCTCTGCTCCTCCTGAGCTTGGAGGCTCTGGGAGGGGCTGGGCAGCTCTCTCACAAGATCTGCTTTCCTGATGACTGCAGGGATGTGCTTGCTGTGAGGGGGGAACAATCCCTAGAAGTGCAGCAGCTGAGAGACGAGGTGGTGAGCCTGGCTGCCGAGATCAGCACTATGACGAAGGTGATCCTGCACATTGTGAAACAGGGCTGGGATGAGCAGGGACCCATACAAAGCCCTTCCTGGGCCAGCTGGTGGGCTTTTCCTGCTCAGCCCACACACCCATCCCTTGCCAGAGACCGCTGGTTGAGCTTCTCTTCTGTAAAGCCCCTTCTCCGGGCCAGGTCTGACGTGGTTGTCTCCCCTGTTCATTTCTGTCTTTCCCAGGAAGTTCAGCAACTAAGACAGGCTTTGTCGGCACCCACACAGATGTCTGACTGGGCTCTGAAAAGCGCAGGTATGGACAGACGCCAGCAGGCAGGCAGGGCTGTCACCGCACAGGGTTCCTGCTTACCGCTCCCAAAAGGAGGCTGTGCTGCAGAGTCCGCTCGCCAAGGCACAGGGACATGGGATGAAACCGTGGGGCCCAAGATCACGACTGCAGCTGAGCGGCTCCCTTGGGCTCACCCCAGCCCTGCCACCCGACCCCTCACTGGAGCCCCAGCCAAGCCCCCCGGAGCCTTCCTGCCCTCTCCCGCTCCACGGAGCCTTCCTGGCGAGCAATAATGAGTGGCCGGCTTGTCCTTTGCTGTCCACACAGCAGGGCCTCGCTCTGAGCCTGCTGCCCTTCCCACAGGGGCTTGCTGCCTCCCGGCACCTGCAGACCTCCTCTTTGCATGGCTGGGAGAGAAACGCTGTCACCGAGCCCCGGGGTCCCCTCCTTTTCCTGGAGTCCCTCCCAGGGTGGGGTGCTGCGTGCAGGGCTGGCGGGCAGCCTTAGAAGTAGCCCGCAGCCACCAGGTCCTCCAGGCCTGGGGCTTCTTGCAGTCAGCTGCTCTCTTCTCCCTTCAGGGGCTGCCATCGACCTGCAGAGATCGTCCAGCAGCTCTGCATGGCTCTGCAGGGTGTTTTGGTTCTTCTGCGCTCCACCCTTTATGGGTACCTTTGTGCAGGTACAGTAGCAGAAACTGTCAGTGCTGCTTCTCTTGCCTCTTACAAAGCGGGGGGCAAGCCCTGGGGCGGTCCCCTCAGGCCAGTGGTATTGCTGAAGGCCACGGCACTGGACCGGTGCCAGACACCTGAGGCCTCACACAGGGCTTGGCTCCCTACAAAACAGCAGTTGCCCTCAGAAGGGGGCTGAGCTGAGCCCAGCTTCCACACCACCATCCCTGGTTACTGCTGGGGGAAGGAGTTTCTCCTGCAGAACCCCATTTCCCTGCCACAGCTCTGACTGTCCCTCTCGCGATGAGGCAGTGGAGGGTGGGGGGAGGCTGCAGAGCTGCTGGGCGAAAAGAGAGGTGTTTTTAAAGCCCTGACTCAGGCACAGGGTATTGCACACGTCTCCCGCTGCCTGGCTATTTACTGAGAAGACAGGCGGGCACTTCTGTCCGCTTCCCAACACGCCGCTCAGGCGCAAGCCCGAGCGTAGCCCGCAGCGCAGCGCTGCCTGGGCTCCTGGCTCCGTGGAAGCCCGGCGGGCCAAAAAACGCCCTCGCGCTCATTGCTCTCTCCCTCTGCTTGCAGCCGGATGCTTCTCCAGGATACTGCTGGCCTTTCCAAGGGTCTCGCAGTGAAGTGCTAATCCGCTTGCCCACACAAATACGACCGAGAGCCATCACCCTGCAGCACAATTCAGAGATAGCCTCTCCGCTGGGGACCGCCAGTAGTGCCCCCCGAGATTTCACTGTTTATGTAAGTCTCTGCTGGGCACCGGGGGCTGGGACCTGGCCACGGGGAAAAGCTGTAAGAGAGACTTGCTGCTCTCTGCGCAGCTGCCGAGATTTGTGTGCTCCCAAGCACTGTTATTCCCCGAAAGGACATTTCAAGGGACGTGCAGAGGGTGGTGTCACCCCTCCTAAGACTTCCTAGCACGTTTTGGCCCAGCATCTTGGGGCAAGGCCCTGAGCAACACACAAGGAAGAGGTTCAGCCCCACCTCATCCTGCACCACAGTGTGCTGGAGCTGCAAGAGCGGGCTCGGGATCACGAGCCCAGATCTGGCAGGAGTGTTTCCTCACGGTCACATCAAGCCTGACCTGCTCCCCTGTGCTTCATCTCCAAGGGCCTGGGTGTGGAAGATAAGGACACAACCCTGCTCGGGACATTCACCTACTTTGTGCAGAAAGAGCCAAGCCAGACCTTCCCTCTGCAGGTACAGTAAGTGTGTGTGGGCAAGAGGCCAGCAGAAATGCCAGTCGGCTGGCAAGTTGCTTGCAGAAGGAGTGTGGACGGTCTTTGACGGGGCAGGGGCCCAACCCCGGCCAAGAGAAACGTTGGTGGGATCTGGAGGGAGAGTGGCGTCCGGCAGGATGGCAAAAGCAGAACAAAGGCTGCGTTGGCCACGCAGCCACCTGGATCCCCAGAGCTACCTGGGGCTGCAGCCACCGGGCACGCTGTGGCAGAGAGAATGCCTAGCACCTTGTCCCAGCAGCAAGGCTCTCCCCAAAGTCCATTTCCCCGGAGCAGCAAGCCCAGCATGCTCTCTGAGGCCAGGCATTTGCTCTGCAGGGGCACAGGTGTCCTTTGCTGCCTGGATGGGAGAAGGGAAGGAGGGAGAAGCTGCCATCTCAGCCAGGGTGGGAGCTGGTCCCAGAGCAGGGGCTGGGCTGGCAGAGGAAGACTCGCAGAGCCTACTGTCGCTCTTTACACCCCAGGAGTGACGCTGCTTTTTACTATGGTTTCTTTACAGAAGGGGACCCCCGGAGCCTTTCGCTCTTTGAAGCTTGTCATACAGAGCAACTGGGGAAAACCAGGATACACCTGCATTTACCGAGTGCAGGTGTATGGGAAGATCACGAGAAGGAATGACAGCGGCCAGACACCTGTGAAGGCCAATAAAAAATAAAGAGCAAAGTGGAGAAACAGACCAGGGGGATGTGGCTCTTTGTCTGGTGCAGAGCAGTGTCGTTTCAGAGGCCCTCTGAAAGCGGCCAACTTCCGCCCTTCGCAGGCTGAGGCCTTCCTCAGGCTTTCCGCTTTCCCTCCACCACAGGGGCGGTTCCAAAGGACCAAGCCAAAGGAAATGATGCTCCCACAGCCTTTCCTTGGCAAAATCCTTTGGCACAAGGCGCACTGCCACATCTCACCCCGGGAAGGAGTCATCAGAGCCTGGCGCACTTGGGGCTCACGATCGCCAAAGCACTGGCTCGCTGCATTCAGATGGCACCTTGGCTCTGGGGACTGGGCCTAGTGTGGGCCCACATGGGGTGCAGCCATGTCTGGGACCCGTGAGGGGTGTCTGAGGTGCGTGAGGAGGCCCGAGCAGCCTGACCGCTGGGGAGAGAGGGATCCTGGCTCAGCTCCCCCGTGCCCATGGCCGCTCCCAGGCACAGCCCTCCGCTTCTGCCTTCTGCTTGTCTTTAGGAGAGCCACCGTTCCACTACGCTGAAACGCCAAGACACCGCCAGCTCACAGCTGAATGCGGTACCCACAAACATCTCTCTTTGTTGTGGGGAGATTTGCCCAGTTCAGCTCTACATCTTCCACAGCAAGTACGCAAGGGCATGGACCAAAACTCATTCATCTCGGGCTGAAGCCTAAAGCCAGCGGTCCCACCATGACCTCCGCTAAGTGCGGGAGGCCTGACAACCAGTGCAGTTTCCTTCCCCCTCCAGTGGGTGCAGCTCTGTGGGGAAAGCTTGGGCACTTCTGCCCTCCTTCCACATTGCTCTCTAAGTCATTTTCAGACTGAATTGACAGTGAGTCCTGAGGAATATTATTTGCAGTAAATTTTCTCTGCCTGCCCTTCCAGGAGTTAAAATCAAATGCTTCCGGAAAAAGAGAAATGGACACAGGTGGCGGTCAGGCCGATGGTCTCCTGATGACTCCCTCCTTCTTTGCCAAACCCGTTCTTCTCCTCATAACTGTGGATTCAAAGAGGCGTTTCCCTGTCGCCAATTGGCTCAGCCTGGGCTGGAGGTGGGTCTGCCTTGCAGCCGCGGAAGCTTCTCGAAGCTTCTCCCAGGAGCTGTCATTATTAGCCCCTTCTGCCACTACCAGAAACGCCTCCCCCCGCCCCCAAAAGCCAGCACAAGGTGTCGTGAATTCTGCAGTTGAAGCCCAGGGATCCAGAAATTCTACCGCAGTTGGGCGTGTTTAGGCTGGTGGGGGTGCGGGTATGCACCTCAGTGCATGTGGGCCCCCTAGGGAGATAGCACAGCTGCGCGCCTGTGAGATGAGTGAAAGAAATCCAAAGTGAAAAAGGTAGTGAAAATAGCCAGACTCAAGGAGTGCTAGAGCTGGAAACATTTATGTTTTACCAGATTTGAAGGAAGACCATAGGAACCAAAAAGTAGAGGGGCAGAACAGAACACTTCATTTCCAGGGGATAGGAAGGGGAAGTAGAAACAGAGCTTATGAGGGACTGAACTTTGCTGTCACTTTAGAGTGAACAGTAAGTGGCAAGTTATTTTCCAAGTAATTCTATCCAAATCCACAAGAAAATTGGCGGGGTCTCTCTCCACACGCATACACCGCCCTGTCCCCCCACCCCCGTAGCTCAGTCTGTGATGTCACAGCCATGACCTCCCATGAGGCCTCTGTGAGGTCGGGCACCGTGGGCTGTAAGCTGTGGGCCCGGAAGGAGCTCGCAGTATGCTGGTGGTTGTCTGCCACGGCAGATTGGACCGTCCCAGCTATCTCCAGGAGGAGATCTGCCCAGACAGGCAGCACTCCTGCAGCCGAAGGAGGGTGCAGAATCTTGCACAAGAGCTTAATTTCTCACCATGGTGAGGAAGGGAAGGTCTCCTTCAAGGGCACGAAGGGCTGCCCTGCCAAGGAGGCCTTCCAGCAGCAGTGGGGCACGAAGGGCTGCCCTGCCAAGGAGGCCTTCCAGCAACAGGGCGGCCCGGGGCACCAGAGGGCGAGGGCCTGAGCACTGCAGCGCTGCGGAAAATGCAGGTAAGTTCAGCGCTGCCTCTCACCCCATGTTTGCCCCCAGCCTGCCTGGCTTGGCCGGGCCCGACAGCATCATCCTGCCACGAGGGACGCTTGGGGCCGCGTGACGCAGACAGAGCTCGCTGCCACGTCTACGTCCTTGTGGGATGCTGTTGCACCCTCAGGCATGCCATCGGTGCCCTGCCTGCCAGGGCATCCTGCCCAGCGCTCCGCCTCCCTCTGGCAGCAGCCCCCCTCCCTAGGGCATAACCACGGCCCTGCCCCAGGGAGGGAGTGTGTAGGACCAGCGCCCACCTCCCTGAAGGGAAGTGGCACGCGCTGGACAGGTGTCCTCAGAGAAGGCTCCTCAGGCTTTTCCCTGGTTTCTTTGCCCAGGTTTGGTCTTCAGTGTGACAATGGCAGCGACCTCCCTCCGGAGACGCCTCCGCCCAGCCCTCTCCACTGTGTGAGTACAACCCACGTCCAGTACGGACACAGAGACGAGGGGTGCTGGCGGGTCAGGGCGAGCAAGGGGAGGCCTTGTGGTGTTCCCCACCAGGAGACCCTGCCTGGCTCCTCCAAAACCGCTGCTCCTCAGCTTGTAAGAGAAACCCCCACGTGCAGGTCTCTGCCCTCAAGCACTGCTAACACCAGGACCCCCTCTGTTTCAGGGAAGAGGTCGCCACCTGGAAAAAGAAGCTGTTGACAACCCTCTTCTTGATGAGCCTAGGTGCTCTCGGTGAGTATTCACAAAGTCCAGCCGGCCCCAGAGCAACAGAGGAAATGAGCGCGCAGCCCAGGTAGCCTGGTGGGAAGGGAAATGGGCTGTAGCGGTGGGGCACCAAGCGTCCCCAGAAACCGGGGCTGTGCAGAGCCCTGAGGCCCAGGGAGAGGGTCCCCGCCTGGAGCTGCAGCCTCTCTGTGCACCCCTTGCCCATGTCCTCAGCCAATCTCTTGCCACCCTGATGTGGGAGGAGACCGCGCGGGTACAGGCATCATTAGAAGCCCTAACAAAAAACTCCCTCTCGGTGACGTGAATTACAGCTGGTGCCTGCTGCGGGACCTTGATGCTGGTGTGGATGATGTGGACAAAGGATGCGGCACAGGTCGGTGACTGCTCTAGTGGGACAGGAAAGTCCTACAAAGGAGCGCTGCGGGAGGTGGGTGGGTAAATCGCCCGGTCCCTCCGGTTCTAAGGCAGTGACGCAGAGAATCCGCAGCAGCTTCTGCTGTGCCTTCCTGGAGCCACCAGCTCTGGAAAGCCCCAGCAGCTCTGGGACTCAAACGGAGAACCTTTCCTTTTCAGGTGATCCTGGGGCAG
The DNA here is from genome assembly GCA_907165065.1 of Caprimulgus europaeus. Next base: position 46,187,729 of record OU015527.1, read on the forward strand.
CCTGCAGCCCAGCTGAGGTCCCTGCGGTAAGAGCCCTCTCCCCTCTCCCGACCTGCAGCACATTTGGTAGGGTCGCGGCAGGTGAGCTCGTGCTCTTTGCACTCACTTGCATAGCGCCCAGGGCTCCTGCCTTTCTCCCCGGCCTGGGCCCTTTGCTAAGCCCAGAGAGGAAGGGAAGCTCTCGCAAACCAGGGAAAGTAAACGGGGCTTGAGCGCTTCTGTCTCTGCTCCTCCTGAGCTTGGAGGCTCTGGGAGGGGCTGGGCAGCTCTCTCACAAGATCTGCTTTCCTGATGACTGCAGGGATGTGCTTGCTGTGAGGGGGGAACAATCCCTAGAAGTGCAGCAGCTGAGAGACGAGGTGGTGAGCCTGGCTGCCGAGATCAGCACTATGACGAAGGTGATCCTGCACATTGTGAAACAGGGCTGGGATGAGCAGGGACCCATACAAAGCCCTTCCTGGGCCAGCTGGTGGGCTTTTCCTGCTCAGCCCACACACCCATCCCTTGCCAGAGACCGCTGGTTGAGCTTCTCTTCTGTAAAGCCCCTTCTCCGGGCCAGGTCTGACGTGGTTGTCTCCCCTGTTCATTTCTGTCTTTCCCAGGAAGTTCAGCAACTAAGACAGGCTTTGTCGGCACCCACACAGATGTCTGACTGGGCTCTGAAAAGCGCAGGTATGGACAGACGCCAGCAGGCAGGCAGGGCTGTCACCGCACAGGGTTCCTGCTTACCGCTCCCAAAAGGAGGCTGTGCTGCAGAGTCCGCTCGCCAAGGCACAGGGACATGGGATGAAACCGTGGGGCCCAAGATCACGACTGCAGCTGAGCGGCTCCCTTGGGCTCACCCCAGCCCTGCCACCCGACCCCTCACTGGAGCCCCAGCCAAGCCCCCCGGAGCCTTCCTGCCCTCTCCCGCTCCACGGAGCCTTCCTGGCGAGCAATAATGAGTGGCCGGCTTGTCCTTTGCTGTCCACACAGCAGGGCCTCGCTCTGAGCCTGCTGCCCTTCCCACAGGGGCTTGCTGCCTCCCGGCACCTGCAGACCTCCTCTTTGCATGGCTGGGAGAGAAACGCTGTCACCGAGCCCCGGGGTCCCCTCCTTTTCCTGGAGTCCCTCCCAGGGTGGGGTGCTGCGTGCAGGGCTGGCGGGCAGCCTTAGAAGTAGCCCGCAGCCACCAGGTCCTCCAGGCCTGGGGCTTCTTGCAGTCAGCTGCTCTCTTCTCCCTTCAGGGGCTGCCATCGACCTGCAGAGATCGTCCAGCAGCTCTGCATGGCTCTGCAGGGTGTTTTGGTTCTTCTGCGCTCCACCCTTTATGGGTACCTTTGTGCAGGTACAGTAGGAGAAACTGTCAGTGCTGCTTCTCTTGCCTCTTACAAAGCGGGGGGCAAGCCCTGGGGCGGTCCCCTCAGGCCAGTGGTATTGCTGAAGGCCACGGCACTGGACCGGTGCCTGACACCTGAGGCCTCACACAGGGCTTGGCTCCCTACAAAACAGCAGTTGCCCTCAGAAGGGGGCTGAGCTGAGCCCAGCTTCCACACCACCATCCCTGGTTACTGCTGGGGGAAGGAGTTTCTCCTGCAGAACCCCATTTCCCTGCCACAGCTCTGACTGTCCCTCTCGCGATGAGGCAGTGGAGGGTGGGGGGAGGCTGCAGAGCTGCTGGGCGAAAAGAGAGGTGTTTTTAAAGCCCTGACTCAGGCACAGGGTATTGCACACGTCTCCCGCTGCCTGGCTATTTACTGAGAAGACAGGCGGGCACTTCTGTCCGCTTCCCAACACGCCGCTCAGGCGCAAGCCCGAGCGTAGCCCGCAGCGCAGCGCTGCCTGGGCTCCTGGCTCCGTGGAAGCCCGGCGGGCCAAAAAACGCCCTCGCGCTCATTGCTCTCTCCCTCTGCTTGCAGCCGGATGCTTCTCCAGGATACTGCTGGCCTTTCCAAGGGTCTCGCAGTGAAGTGCTAATCCGCTTGCCCACACAAATACGACCGAGAGCCATCACCCTGCAGCACAATTCAGAGATAGCCTCTCCGCTGGGGACCGCCAGTAGTGCCCCCCGAGATTTCACTGTTTATGTAAGTCTCTGCTGGGCACCGGGGGCTGGGACCTGGCCACGGGGAAAAGCTGTAAGAGAGACTTGCTGCCCTCTGCGCAGCTGCCGAGATTTGTGTGCTCCCAAGCACTGTTATTCCCCGAAAGGACATTTCAAGGGACGTGCAGAGGGTGGTGTCACCCCTCCTAAGACTTCCTAGCACGTTTTGGCCCAGCATCTTGGGGCAAGGCCCTGAGCAACACACAAGGAAGAGGTTCAGCCCCACCTCATCCTGCACCACAGTGTGCTGGAGCTGCAAGAGCGGGCTCGGGATCACGAGCCCAGATCTGGCAGGAGTGTTTCCTCACGGTCACATCAAGCCTGACCTGCTCCCCTGTGCTTCATCTCCAAGGGCCTGGGTGTGGAAGATAAGGACACAACCCTGCTCGGGACATTCACCTACTTTGTGCAGAAAGAGCCAAGCCAGACCTTCCCTCTGCAGGTACAGTAAGTGTGTGTGGGCAAGAGGCCAGCAGAAATGCCAGTCGGCTGGCAAGTTGCTTGCAGAAGGAGTGTGGACGGTCTTTGACGGGGCAGGGGCCCAACCCCGGCCAAGAGAAACGTTGGTGGGATCTGGAGGGAGAGTGGCGTCCGGCAGGATGGCAAAAGCAGAACAAAGGCTGCGTTGGCCACGCAGCCACCTGGATCCCCAGAGCTACCTGGGGCTGCAGCCACCGGGCACGCTGTGGCAGAGAGAACGCCTAGCACCTTGTCCCAGCAGCAAGGCTCTCCCCAAAGTCCATTTCCCCGGAGCAGCAAGCCCAGCATGCTCTCTGAGGCCAGGCATTTGCTCTGCAGGGGCACAGGTGTCCTTTGCTGCCTGGATGGGAGAAGGGAAGGAGGGAGAAGCTGCCATCTCAGCCAGGGTGGGAGCTGGTCCCAGAGCAGGGGCTGGGCTGGCAGAGGAAGACTCGCAGAGCCTACTGTCGCTCTTTACACCCCAGGAGTGACGCTGCTTTTTACTATGGTTTCTTTACAGAAGGGGACCCCCGGAGCCTTTCGCTCTTTGAAGCTCGTCATACAGAGCAACTGGGGAAAACCAGGATACACCTGCATTTACCGAGTGCAGGTGTATGGGAAGATCACGAGAAGGAATGACAGCGGCCAGACACCTGTGAAGGCCAATAAAAAATAAAGAGCAAAGTGGAGAAACAGACCAGGGGGATGTGGCTCTTTGTCTGGTGCAGAGCAGTGTCGTTTCAGAGGCCCTCTGAAAGCGGCCAACTTCCGCCCTTCGCAGGCTGAGGCCTTCCTCAGGCTTTCCGCTTTCCCTCCACCACAGGGGCGGTTCCAAAGGACCAAGCCAAAGGAAATGATGCTCCCACAGCCTTTCCTTGGCAAAATCCTTTGGCACAAGGCGCACTGCCACATCTCACCCCGGGAAGGAGTCATCAGAGCCTGGCGCACTTGGGGCTCACGATCGCCAAAGCACTGGCTCGCTGCATTCAGATGGCACCTTGGCTCTGGGGACTGGGCCTAGTGTGGGCCCACATGGGGTGCAGCCATGTCTGGGACCCGTGAGGGGTGTCTGAGGTGCGTGAGGAGGCCCGAGCAGCCTGACCGCTGGGGAGAGAGGGATCCTGGCTCAGCTCCCCCGTGCCCATGGCCGCTCCCAGGCACAGCCCTCCGCTTCTGCCTTCTGCTTGTCTTTAGGAGAGCCACCGTTCCACTACGCTGAAACGCCAAGACACCGCCAGCTCACAGCTGAATGCGGTACCCACAAACATCTCTCTTTGTTGTGGGGAGATTTGCCCAGTTCAGCTCTACATCTTCCACAGCAAGTACGCAAGGGCATGGACCAAAACTCATTCATCTCGGGCTGAAGCCTAAAGCCAGCGGTCCCACCATGACCTCCGCTAAGTGCGGGAGGCCTGACAACCAGTGCAGTTTCCTTCCCCCTCCAGTGGGTGCAGCTCTGTGGGGAAAGCTTGGGCACTTCTGCCCTCCTTCCACATTGCTCTCTAAGTCATTTTCAGACTGAATTGACAGTGAGTCCTGAGGAATATTATTTGCAGTAAATTTTCTCTGCCTGCCCTTCCAGGAGTTAAAATCAAATGCTTCCGGAAAAAGAGAAATGGACACAGGTGGCGGTCAGGCCGATGGTCTCCTGATGACTCCCTCCTTCTTTGCCAAACCCGTTCTTCTCCTCATAACTGTGGATTCAAAGAGGCGTTTCCCTGTCGCCAATTGGCTCAGCCTGGGCTGGAGGTGGGTCTGCCTTGCAGCCGCGGAAGCTTCTCGAAGCTTCTCCCAGGAGCTGTCATTATTAGCCCCTTCTGCCACTACCAGAAACGCCTCCCCCCGCCCCCAAAAGCCAGCACAAGGTGTCGTGAATTCTGCAGTTGAAGCCCAGGGATCCAGAAATTCTACCGCAGTTGGGCGTGTTTAGGCTGGTGGGGGTGCGGGTATGCACCTCAGTGCATGTGGGCCCCCTAGGGAGATAGCACAGCTGCGCGCCTGTGAGATGAGTGAAAGAAATCCAAAGTGAAAAAGGTAGTGAAAATAGCCAGACTCAAGGAGTGCTAGAGCTGGAAACATTTATGTTTTACCAGATTTGAAGGAAGACCATAGGAACCAAAAAGTAGAGGGGCAGAACAGAACACTTCATTTCCAGGGGATAGGAAGGGGAAGTAGAAACAGAGCTTATGAGGGACTGAACTTTGCTGTCACTTTAGAGTGAACAGTAAGTGGCAAGTTATTTTCCAAGTAATTCTATCCAAATCCACAAGAAAATTGGCGGGGTCTCTCTCCACACGCATACACCGCCCTGTCCCCCCACCCCCGTAGCTCAGTCTGTGATGTCACAGCCATGACCTCCCATGAGGCCTCTGTGAGGTCGGGCACCGTGGGCTGTAAGCTGTGGGCCCGGAAGGAGCTCGCAGTATGCTGGTGGTTGTCTGCCACGGCAGATTGGACCGTCCCAGCTATCTCCAGGAGGAGATCTGCCCAGACAGGCAGCACTCCTGCAGCCGAAGGAGGGTGCAGAATCTTGCACAAGAGCTTAATTTCTCACCATGGTGAGGAAGGGAAGGTCTCCTTCAAGGGCACGAAGGGCTGCCCTGCCAAGGAGGCCTTCCAGCAGCAGTGGGGCACGAAGGGCTGCCCTGCCAAGGAGGCCTTCCAGCAACAGGGCGGCCCGGGGCACCAGAGGGCGAGGGCCTGAGCACTGCAGCGCTGCGGAAAATGCAGGTAAGTTCAGCGCTGCCTCTCACCCCATGTTTGCCCCCAGCCTGCCTGGCTTGGCCGGGCCCGACAGCATCATCCTGCCACGAGGGACGCTTGGGGCCGCGTGACGCAGACAGAGCTCGCTGCCACGTCTACGTCCTTGTGGGATGCTGTTGCACCCTCAGGCATGCCATCGGTGCCCTGCCTGCCAGGGCATCCTGCCCAGCGCTCCGCCTCCCTCTGGCAGCAGCCCCCCTCCCTAGGGCATAACCACGGCCCTGCCCCAGGGAGGGAGTGTGTAGGACCAGCGCCCACCTCCCTGAAGGGAAGTGGCACGCGCTGGACAGGTGTCCTCAGAGAAGGCTCCTCAGGCTTTTCCCTGGTTTCTTTGCCCAGGTTTGGTCTTCAGTGTGACAATGGCAGCGACCTCCCTCCGGAGACGCCTCCGCCCAGCCCTCTCCACTGTGTGAGTACAACCCACGTCCAGTACGGACACAGAGACGAGGGGTGCTGGCGGGTCAGGGCGAGCAAGGGGAGGCCTTGTGGTGTTCCCCACCAGGAGACCCTGCCTGGCTCCTCTAAAACCGCTGCTCCTCAGCTTGTAAGAGAAACCCCCACGTGCAGGTCTCTGCCCTCAAGCACTGCTAACACCAGGACCCCCTCTGTTTCAGGGAAGAGGTCGCCACCTGGAAAAAGAAGCTGTTGACAACCCTCTTCTTGATGAGCCTAGGTGCTCTCGGTGAGTATTCACAAAGTCCAGCCGGCCCCAGAGCAACAGAGGAAATGAGCGCGCAGCCCAGGTAGCCTGGTGGGAAGGGAAATGGGCTGTAGCGGTGGGGCACCAAGCGTCCCCAGAAACCGGGGCTGTGCAGAGCCCTGAGGCCCAGGGAGAGGGTCCCCGCCTGGAGCTGCAGCCTCTCTGTGCACCCCTTGCCCATGTCCTCAGCCAATCTCTTGCCACCCTGATGTGGGAGGAGACCGCGCGGGTACAGGCATCATTAGAAGCCCTAACAAAAAACTCCCTCTCGGTGACGTGAATTACAGCTGGTGCCTGCTGTGGGACCTTGATGCTGGTGTGGATGATGTGGACAAAGGATGCGGCACAGGTCGGTGACTGCTCTAGTGGGACAGGAAAGTCCTACAAAGGAGCGCTGCGGGAGGTGGGTGGGTAAATCGCCCGGTCCCTCCGGTTCTAAGGCAGTGACGCAGAGAATCCGCAGCAGCTTCTGCTGTGCCTTCCTGGAGCCACCAGCTCTGGAAAGCCCCAGCAGCTCTGGGACTCAAACGGAGAACCTTTCCTTTTCAGGTGATCCTGGGGCAGCCTGCAGCCCAGCTGAGGTCCCTGCGGTAAGAGCCCTCTCCCCTCTCCCGACCTGCAGCACATTTGGTAGGGTCGCGGCAGGTGAGCTCGTGCTCTTTGCACTCACTTGCATAGCGCCCAGGGCTCCTGCCTTTCTCCCCGGCCTGGGCCCTTTGCTAAGCCCAGAGAGGAAGGGAAGCTCTCGCAAACCAGGGAAAGTAAACGGGGCTTGAGCGCTTCTGTCTCTGCTCCTCCTGAGCTTGGAGGCTCTGGGAGGGGCTGGGCAGCTCTCTCACAAGATCTGCTTTCCTGATGACTGCAGGGATGTGCTTGCTGTGAGGGGGGAACAATCCCTAGAAGTGCAGCAGCTGAGAGACGAGGTGGTGAGCCTGGCTGCCGAGATCAGCACTATGACGAAGGTGATCCTGCACATTGTGAAACAGGGCTGGGATGAGCAGGGACCCATACAAAGCCCTTCCTGGGCCAGCTGGTGGGCTTTTCCTGCTCAGCCCACACACCCATCCCTTGCCAGAGACCGCTGGTTGAGCTTCTCTTCTGTAAAGCCCCTTCTCCGGGCCAGGTCTGACGTGGTTGTCTCCCCTGTTCATTTCTGTCTTTCCCAGGAAGTTCAGCAACTAAGACAGGCTTTGTCGGCACCCACACAGATGTCTGACTGGGCTCTGAAAAGCGCAGGTATGGACAGACGCCAGCAGGCAGGCAGGGCTGTCACCGCACAGGGTTCCTGCTTACCGCTCCCAAAAGGAGGCTGTGCTGCAGAGTCCGCTCGCCAAGGCACAGGGACATGGGATGAAACCGTGGGGCCCAAGATCACGACTGCAGCTGAGCGGCTCCCTTGGGCTCACCCCAGCCCTGCCACCCGACCCCTCACTGGAGCCCCAGCCAAGCCCCCCGGAGCCTTCCTGCCCTCTCCCGCTCCACGGAGCCTTCCTGGCGAGCAATAATGAGTGGCCGGCTTGTCCTTTGCTGTCCACACAGCAGGGCCTCGCTCTGAGCCTGCTGCCCTTCCCACAGGGGCTTGCTGCCTCCCGGCACCTGCAGACCTCCTCTTTGCATGGCTGGGAGAGAAACGCTGTCACCGAGCCCCGGGGTCCCCTCCTTTTCCTGGAGTCCCTCCCAGGGTGGGGTGCTGCGTGCAGGGCTGGCGGGCAGCCTTAGAAGTAGCCCGCAGCCACCAGGTCCTCCAGGCCTGGGGCTTCTTGCAGTCAGCTGCTCTCTTCTCCCTTCAGGGGCTGCCATCGACCTGCAGAGATCGTCCAGCAGCTCTGCATGGCTCTGCAGGGTGTTTTGGTTCTTCTGCGCTCCACCCTTTATGGGTACCTTTGTGCAGGTACAGTAGCAGAAACTGTCAGTGCTGCTTCTCTTGCCTCTTACAAAGCGGGGGGCAAGCCCTGGGGCGGTCCCCTCAGGCCAGTGGTATTGCTGAAGGCCACGGCACTGGACCGGTGCCTGACACCTGAGGCCTCACACAGGGCTTGGCTCCCTACAAAACAGCAGTTGCCCTCAGAAGGGGGCTGAGCTGAGCCCAGCTTCCACACCACCATCCCTGGTTACTGCTGGGGGAAGGAGTTTCTCCTGCAGAACCCCATTTCCCTGCCACAGCTCTGACTGTCCCTCTCGCGATGAGGCAGTGGAGGGTGGGGGGAGGCTGCAGAGCTGCTGGGCGAAAAGAGAGGTGTTTTTAAAGCCCTGACTCAGGCACAGGGTATTGCACACGTTGCCATCGGTGCCCTGCCTGCCAGGGCATCCTGCCCAACGCCAAGACACCGCCAGCTCACAGCTGATATAAGCCAGGAAGTAGGAGTGATAGTAAAAATCATACTACATATACTCTCTAAGAGAGGGATTAAGTATGATGAGCACATTTCACGAAAATTATTTAAGTGGAGCCGAAGTCAGGGTTTTGCTCCTGACCCTGTTTAAGCATTTCAACCGGAAACATGGACTGATGTTGGAAAGAAACTTTGGGAGACGATTAGTAAAGGAGATAAAACTGCTGCCGCAATAGCTACGGCTTGGAGGCTTATCTCCCAATTGCTGAAAGAAAATAAAGCCGAAAAAGAGGTGGCGAAAGGCGCATTTACAGCCCTGAACTTTAACGCGAACCCAGAGCAGCCCCCTAACTGTAAGTTCCCCGACGCTCCACGAACTGCCAAACGGCCGCCTCCGGCCCGGCCCGGCCCGGCCCGGCCGCACCCCTCCGCGCCGCGCGATTTCGCCACCCAGCGCCGCCAACCGCCGCTGCCCTAGAAAATGGAAGTCGATCTGTTTGAGGCGGAGACATCTTCTGTTGGTCCCAGAACTGGACACAATATTCCAGATGCAGCCTTACCACGGCAGAGCAGAGGGGAAGGGGAACCTCTCTCGACCTACTAACCACACAGTCCTTCTAATGCACCCCAGGATGCCATTGGCCTTCCTGGCCACAAGGGCACAGTGCTGGCTCATGGCCATCCTGCTGTCCACCAGGACTCCCAGATCCCTTTCCCCTGCACTGCTCTCTAGGAGATCATTTCCCAACCTATACTGGAACCTGGGGTTGTTCCTGCCCAGGTGCAACACCCTACACTTGCCCTTATTATATTTCATTAAGTTTTTCCCTGCCCAACTCTCCAGCCTGTCCAGGTGTCTCTGAATGGCAGCACCATTTTCGTCACAGCATAGCAAACCGGTACTTAAATCAATGTGAATAAATGCTGTGATAACTATCACATTGACAGCAGGTTTTTTACCACATTGGGTAATATTAATGATATTTGATCAATAAGTGCTGTTGAGGTGTGCAGTGAGTACACATTTTGCCCAGGTACACATAGTAGATCACATAAAATCTGAGTACACAAAATCACAAATCTTCTACCTCATAAATTATCAAATAATTGTGCCAAATAGAAAGACAATGTTCAGAACTTTGCAGTAGTGAAATGTGCTATAATCATTAAGATGAAGACATTGGTTTTACTTTAAAGGAAACTTAAAGCATAAAAATGCCATGAAGTTTGGATTTTTGCTGTTTACTAGCCACTTACCATTCATCTCTTTGAATAAAATTCTGATTTTAAGATACATGGGAATACATAAAATTATTTAAAAGAGATAGACAATAAAGAAGGTTTGAATAATTAGATACCAGATACTGTAATGTAGGCTCCATCAGAGACTTTGGTGCAGCCTTTAAATCAGACAAAAGATTCTGGACATTATTTTCCTCCTCAACTCTATCAGGGGCTCTCTAAGTCCAACCTTATGACTCAGATTTACCTTTTCATGAGCCACTTTTGAGATTCTTGGAAGAGAAGCACTGAGTTCAAGGCGTTAATGATCGAGTAAATAAAATGCCATAATAGGTGCTTTCTGAGAACAAATGAAAAAATGAAGTAATCTATTAAACACTTCTAAGTGCAAACAGCGTTTCCCTCTTCCTTACCAAGATTTTTCTCAGTTTGCCTGGATGTTGTGCAATTTTTTCTCACTACATTAAAGGTACTTGCAGGTATTAATTTCTTTCTGTCTTGGCCTGATGCCAATTGCTCAAGGTTGTTGTAGAGCTGAAAGTAAAACAAAGCCTTCCTAGTATTGCATGAAAAAGAGACCACAGATCATTTGTTAAGTGATTTCTTCTTTTCATCTATCAGCTTGTCTTGTGTATCTCTAGCTAAAAGCCTGTATGAGCCATACATGATATACTTTACCCACTTATGTTATCTGAAGTTGTTTGATGTATTTCAAAGATTTTGGCGGGGGGGGAGGGTTGGTTTTGTTCTTTTAAAATTTTTTGCTGTACAAGGTATTCATTTCTTTCCCTAGTTACATCAAAAAAGAACTAGGACAATGCAGCTTTGGTGAAATGAAAATATGCGGGGAATCCAGAAGTGTGCTAATAGTGCTTAATATTAGGAATGTTTTCCATGACAGAAAGTAGAAACGAAAAAGCACTTGTATGTCAGCTAGGCAGAGATTTTAATTATGATAACACTCCTATTGCACTGTGCAGTTCTAGCATGCAGTTACAAGTACTCAAATGCAGTAGGTCTAGCAGGGGCTAAAGCATCTATTAAAAACTTTTAAATCACTTGTCATTAGTATAAATTGCCTTGCTCTTCATATACTATAGAACATGAACATATAAACACACGTATCTCATTAAACTAGAATGGATGAAGTCAGGTTAATTTTCAGTACAGGGCTTATGGAGGGGAAATGCTGAAGGGTTTGGTTCTATAATGCCACATAAAACACTTTACATAGCTGTCCAAAGAAAGATCCTTGTGTTACGTTCTTTTTTTAAAGTACACAAGTGTGAATCTTCAGCTTTGAAGAACACTAGAAAACGTCAAGTATGAGTGAGCAGGAACTGGTTGCAAATTTCCAAAGAAAAATAGTGCCTAAATACAAATATTTCTGGTTTATCTTGTGTGAAAGGTAACTTTTCTTTTTCTTTTTTTTTTTTTTTTAAATTATTTCAATCACAACAAAGTTCTCTCAGATCATGAAAGTTGCATAATTACTGTGAACTACAGTTATACAAGAAAATGTAGTTTAAACTTTAATGACATCTCAGTCATTCTCCAAAGCTCTTGCCTTATTTGAAGTACTTGAGTAAAACTGCTGGTCATAAGCAATTTGGTCATACTAAATTATGCTGAGAAACTATGTAGTTAAAAACCCCACTGCATGTCTATTTTTTTCTGCAACTTTTTTGACCCAGAATTGCAACTCACTAATACATTAAATATTGTCACATTTTTGTAAGTTATATAGTGCATTCTTTCCATATACCGTATTATCTCTGGATTTCATTACCATTAAAGACTAGCTACCATAATGAAAGATTATGATATTTAGCTGCTTTTTGACAGCATACTAGAGAGATAAAATACGAGGTTTTCAGATCCTATTAACTCATCCAACTGAGGCTACATTGTCGGTCTGACTTGGCAGTGAGGAATAGTGAGTTGTTCAGCATCCTTTTAAGAGAAGAGAGAGGAATTTAGAGAGGAAGTCTTGAATAATGTATGACTTAAAACTTTTTTCTTGTATTCCAAATAAAACTTCTAATTAATCAGTTCTGTTCACTTAATCAAGGGATCATCAGTACCACCGTGTTGCTCTACTTCCTATCATCTACCTCTTCTTCTTTGATGGTATGTTCATTTCTCTCTCTTCCCTCCAGTTCCTTGGGTTTCTTCACTATCAACTTCATGTCTTTCAGACAGGTGAGGGTGTCCTGGTTTTAGCTGAAATAGAGCTGTGTTGGGGTTTTTTTGTTTTGTTTTTGGTTAGATTTTTTTTAGTAGCTAGAATTGTGCTGTGTTTTCCTTCCAGCCTGGGACTGGCTGTGAGGGAGAGACTGATAGCATACCAATGTTTACATTTTTGTCACTGGAAGTGAAGGACTCTGTGTTCTGTTAGTCCACGAGCACAAGATTTAAGGGGGGAGAAGAATATTTAAATTAATAAACTTAATTGACAGTTAGACATGCCAGTGGGGTATTCCATATCATATCATGTCATGCCCAGTCTATCAGTGAGGGGCTCTGCCTCTCTCGCTCTCTCTGGCTTTGGCTCGAGCTCTCGCTCTTCTGGGATTGCGGCTTTTGTTGGGGATTGTCGCTCCTCCGGGATCGTTATCTGGGAACGGGCCGGGCTCGGTCAGGAGGGGAGTGAGCTGTAACATTGGGTGTCATTCACTGCATATTTTATTACTGTTACCATTATCACTACTATTTTAATATTAGTATTATTTTAAGTTTTCTTTCTATTATTAAACTGTTCTTATCTCAACCTACAAGTCTCCTTACCCTTGCCCCCCAATCCTCTCCCCTATCCCCTGGGGGTGCAGGGGAAGTGGGTGAACGGCTGTGTGGGCTGCTAGCAAAGGGCTAGCCCAGTGAAACTATCACAGGGGGCTATTAAACACACAGACAAATTTATTCAAGACAGAATTTAATTAAATTTCCACTTAGTAACTACATCAATAAATTGTGCCTTATTATGCTCTGCATTTTGGAAGGCACCCAGTCACTAACAGATTGTAGATGTATCTCTTCCCTTCATATTTTGGCCAATAGCCAAAATTGCTATATTTATGAGCTTTAGTATACCCAGTATGTTCTATCCTATTTATACCAATAAATGTTTTTTCTACCAAAATTACGTTATCTCTGTTTCTTACTAAACTAAACATGGACTGGGTCTTGGCAGGGTGTTTTCTGTGCCTTCAGACATTTAGCAAGTATTTTCCCACATTTTCATTTTTCAGTTCTTTGTAGGTGTTGATGTTAGAGCTGCAAGTAGTGTTCTGGCATTAGCTTTTTACAAAGATCGCCTCTCTACATATACTGATTACTACCTTCTTTACATACTTATGAAAGTTAGTGGCATTGTTAAGATGGAAGGGTGATATTTGTTTTTTTACAGTGGAAGCAACTGTAAAGGTAGCAAATTCGTAGCAAATATGCAAATAAGTTAATATGTCTACTATTAGAAACTAGCATTTGCAGCCCAGGATTTATTTTGAACACTTCTCCCCAGTGATGCTTAATGAGGACATTACACTTGACACTAATTCTACTTCTCACCATGTCATCTTGTACAAAAATTTGTGACTTTTGGTTTTATGCCCGTATCTTAGTACTGATACCCATATTGTCACTTGACACTGATTTTTATGACCTTTGTTCATCATCCTCTAATAGCAGCCCAGAATAAAAACCAATTGTGAATGAGGCAAACTCGTCACCTCTGTTCATGTACCAAAACACTATAGAGGTGAAGAAAGAGTATAGACATTGTAAGATGGGAGAAAAAACACCTCACAACTCTTCAGACCTTTCTGATAGCCTAAGCAGCTATGAAGAATATAATTTAGATCACTTCTTAAAGAACAACCATAGGTTGTCAGTATTAATTCCTCTAAATGTCAGATCACCAGCACAGAATTATTAGGAAAGGTTTCTAGGTTTATGCACTGTGTTGGGTTTGTGTGGGGGGGAGTGTTTTTGGTAGTGGGGGGAGGGGCTACATGGATAGCCCCGGTGAGAAGCCTGGCGAAGCTTCCCTGCCTGCAAGGTGGACCCACCTCCAGCCCAGGCTGAGCTAATTAGTGACAAGGAAATGACTCTTGGAATCCATACTTATGAGGGGAAGGACTGTTTTGAAAAGAAGAATGTGGGGAGAACCTGGAGGAGAGGCCATTGATCTGAACAAAAAGCAACCATCGACCTAACCAAAGAGAAAGCTTTGTAGGAAGGAAGAGAGGGAGGACAGAGAACCTCACACACCCAGTTCAACCACGTGGAGTAGGAGAAGGTAAAGGAGGTCCCTGCACCCCAGGGAAGTTCAATGGCAGAGCAGATACCCACGTGTTGGCTATGGAAGACTCCCACTGCAGCAGAAAGCTGCGCCTGAGGGCAAGTGTGACTGAATTGAGACCTCAAAGATGCTCAGTGTCAGAGTGGGGGTGGACCCCCAGAGGCAGGGTGGTGAGGAGGTGCGCTGCACCAGAGACCTGTCTGCAGCCCATGGAGTCAAGAGCTGTGCCCGAAGAGGTCCATGACTCCATGGGAAGCCCGCGTTGGAACACTTTGCTCCTGGACTCTTGCAGCCCATGGGAGGGACTTGCATGCTGGGAAGAGCAGCCAGGTGAACTGACTGCAACCCCCATTCCCTGCACCCTGTGCAGCCGCAAAGCGAGAAGGTAAAGAAATCGGGAGCAAAGCGATTTGAGCCCAGGAAGAAGGGAGGGGTGGAGGGAAGGTGTAAGATGTGGTTGTTATGTCTCACTGTCCTACTCTGATGATTGGTAATGAATTAGATTTTTCTTGCCCAAGTTGAGTCTGTTTTACCCGTGACCCTAACTGGTGAATGAGCCATCACTGTCCTCATTCTGATCCAAGACCCCTTTGTTGTGATTCCCTTCCCATCTCACCAGGTGGGGGGAGTGAGTGCAACACCATGTGGTACCTGTGGACCACCACATGCAGCTATAACGTTAGAGGAGCTTGTCACAAAATGCAGACATTCTTTTTTAAAGATAAAATTTTACAAAGTAAAAACACCCATTGTATCTTATCAATGCGGTTATCTACACTTTAGCAATTTTCAAGATGTCAGAAACTATGCTAAGCATAGTCACACAGAAGCTTACACAAAATATTTTGACTGTTAAACCAAAACTTTGAAAATATATTTTGTAGGAAGGTTTCGCTTTCTTTCTCTTCACTGGAAATAATAAAAGCAGAAACTGAGAGATGCTCACACAAGAAAATATCTCCAGACATTTTGGGAAGTGAAGAACGTATCCCAGTGTTTTTTCTCTTATTACCCTGAGAGAGGGGCATTCTGATGCTTCTTGCTTCTTGTTTCTCCTTTGCGCCAAGCTGAGCAGGAACCTTGGATGGCATTCTGCTTGATACCAGCCAGCCAGGAGTTTCTAATTACTCATTCCTGTCACCAGAGTCATTCACCAGATGCCTAGCCTTCAGCATCCCTTTCTATTTTCCCCCACTAGCAGACGCCCCCACTGGCTGCTGCCAGTTTGCAGGAGTGCTAACCGCAAGGATACGAAATGCAGAGAATTAGCTGTTCCTAAATGTTGCTAATGCAACACTTTGCCTGTTACTTGTTTTTTTTCTATAAGAGCACTTGAGCAGCAGCATCTGAAGGTTATTCTTACAGGCTAGATTGTCATTACAGAGATCTTTAAAAGCAAGTCTGAATAATATACTATTACAGCAAATATACAGAAAACTTACTTAGGCCAAGATTAAATATACTGGCTATAATGTAGAATTGTGTTTATAGCTGCTAAGGAGTGATATGAAAATTACTGTAGAACTTGCATCATGCCAGACATAGTGTTATTTTTCCTTTGTTCTGTACTAAGTCTAATTACTGTAGAAATAAAGTCCAGTAACTAATTGCCTAGCCATAGGACCAAAATAGTTAAAAGATAGAGGAGATGCACACGGTCTGTGGCAGCACACTGCTAAGTACAGGAAGGAGTTAAAAATTTAGAGGACTTTAAAAAGTGCTTTTCAGCTAGATCCCTGTTGCCTGAGCATCCAACACAAAAATAAAAAAAAGCTCCATGAAGTTTTACAGAATGTTAAGTAGATGAGGACAAAGGTCAAATGCAAAAGAGTTGCAGAGCCTGCTCTCATACATAACCAGACGAGGTGAAAAAGAGTGACTATTTTCAGTCTCTGCTGGAACATGAGTAGATTATCATAGAATCATTTGGTTGGAAAAGGCCTTTGAGATCATGGAGTCCAACCATACCCGTCCACTACTAAACCTTGTCTCTGAGCAACTCATCTACCCATCTTTTAGATTCCTCCAGGGATGGTGACTCAACCACTTCCCTGTGTAGCCCATTCCAGTGCCTGATGACTCTTTCAGTGAAGAAATTTTTCCTTATAGCCAGTCTGAACCTCCCTTGGCATAACTAGAGGTCATTTCCTCTTGTTCTATCACTAGTTACTTGGGAGAAAAGACTGACACCTGCCTCGCTACAACCTCCTTCAGGTAGTTGTAGATGGTGAAAAGGTCTCCCCTGAGCCTCCTTTTCTACAGGCTAAACAACCCCAGTTCCCTCTGCTGTTCCTCATAAGATTCTCAGGTTGTACACTAAATACACAAGAGAGATGTGATAGCAGGAGGAAAAAGGAAAGTAAGAAGAATTATAATCTTTATTACAGAGATTCAGAAACTGGTATTTATAAAAATTATCTCCTTCAGGACTGTGCTGGGTTTGGCTGGGTTGGACTTAATTTTCTTCATAGTAGCTAGCATGGGGCTATGTTTTGGATTTGCCCTGAAAACAGTGTTGATAGTGCAGAGATGTTTTCGTTATCGCTGAGCAGTGCTTACACAGAGTCAAGGCCTTTTCTGCTTCTCACACCACACCACCAGCAAGGAGGCTGGGGGTGCACAAGAAGTTGGGAGGGGACACAGCCAGGACAGCTGACCCCAACTGGCCATTCCATACCATATGATGTCACATTCAGGTGAGGGAAGAAGGGGAGACATTTGAAATGATGGTGTTTATCTTCCCAAGTAACCATTAATGTGTGACAGAGCCCCGCTTTCCTGGAGATGGCTGAACATCTGTCTGCCAATAGGAAGTAGTGAATGAATTCCTTGTTTTGCTTTGCTTGTGCACTCAGCTTCTGCTTTACCTATTAAACTGCTTCTGTCTCAACCCATGAGTTTTCTCACTTGTACTTTTATGATTCTCTTCCTCATCTCACCAGGAGAGAGCGTGTGAGTGGCTGTGAGTGGCTATGTGGTGCTTAGTTGCTGGCTGAGGTTAAACCATGACAAGGGCAAACTCCTTAACAAGTAAGTATGCATCTTCTACATTAAAAAAAAATTATCTTCCATACAAACATTAAAAAAAAAAAAAGAGGCTTTTGCTTTTACACTGGAAAATTAGTGTAAGGGCAAAGACATGCTGCAAGATGTCCAGTAATTTTGCATATCAAAGCATATATATGTAACACCTTACATAACACCCAGTATATCTTAATCTTGGCCTACAAAGTCTTCTTGTAGATAGCTGACATCTCTGAATTACAGAGATACACAGGAGCTGATCGAAAAATGTTTGCCAAAGCTTATTTTTGTAATTAAAACAGAGAGCTGAACTCTAAAACTTTTCACTCTCCATTTTGGGTTGAATCAGTAACTTTAAAAAATTATAAATTTCTCCAATGCTGAAACATTTTCAGAAAACATTTTAGAAGTAAGAGAAAGTTGTAGTCCTTCACAAAAAGGGAGAAGATCTTTTGAAGATAACTTCTATTCTTTTATAATAGTGTGATCTCATGGGAGAAAAGTAACACCAGATAACATGACATGGATGAGTTGAGTTTAATAAGTGAACCAAAAAAGAGGGATAGGCTGTGTCAGACTGTGCACATGCACATGTGTGTACACAGACATACAGGCATCCAGTGAGCACATATAGTTATGTGCATGATTCCCCCACCATTCCCAGGCCAGAAAGTTGAGGCTGTAGAAAAAAGCATTTTCAGCTTAGCTGTTTGTCAGTATGAATAACTTTTGGAATGTCTCTGGAGAACCCATCTTTACTTTTACAAACAATTTTTGATCTTTATTCTCATACTTATCTCTTACAGTCAAGTTACAGATTAATTAAATTCTTAGACATTATTAGGAGTAAGCTCTTCTTACTCCTAATATATCTTTAGAGAAAAGAAACAAAACAAAACAAAGCACATATCAAATTACCCTAATCTTACAGTGAAGAGCAACCAGGCATTGAAACAACTACTTCAAGACACATTTTGGAAAAAGTGGGTCTTAATCACTTATGCCTCAAGGGCCCATATGTAAACTGGGTGTAATAAAAAGATTTCACTGGAAGAAGGAACTTCAATTAATATACATGAAGTATTTTTGGGAACTTCGGATGAAAGGTGCTATGAACTGTCAAAACATTCATATTCTAATATATTTCTTGAGACAGTTTGCATAGCTCTCCTTCCAGCTAAAAGATGACAGATATATTTTATGATGAATAGTTTGTGCTTGAATGAAAAATTTCAGAAGTTATTCTGATTTTTAAAATTATTTTATGTTTTCTGAAGGTGAGCATCTGCAATTCTATTATTATATAGAGAAGAGGGGAGACGAAGTTACATATAAGCATGTGTGTGCCTGATTGAAATACAAAGCTTTGTGCTGGAAGGATCTGTAGCTAGGAGACAGATAAAAATAACTTTATTGGGGACAGATGGGTGATGTGAGTATGTGGGTGCTATTCAACTGTTTTACTGGACTTTTCAACCCTTAAGTGTGTTTTATTAAACCATTATAAAAAAAAAAAAGGTGTTCATTATGAAAATATGATAGGTGAAAGCAGGTAGGCTGAGCTTTAGCAATTTCCACAGCTTGGGCTTTTGGGCTATTTGGGTTTTCTTTCAATTTTAATGTTCAGGTTTGGGTGATATTGAAAAAGCAGGTTTTCACAATTAGCTCTGCACAATGGCTGTTATCTGTAAGAATTTCTACATTTGTTAACAGTATGCTTCAAAACTTTAAATTTCAGAGAGAAAACTCATCTGAAGTCAATAATATTAAAATTAAATGCCAGGCTGCCCTCTACTGGCTCAAAGTATTAACACCAAGCAGTAACAGTCGTAGCGGGAACCGCGGTCCAAAATTGAAGAGAATATTGCCAGCTGCATTTAATTTGAAACATGCTAGACTTGTTAAAAACAGATTTGAGTCCCTCCCACGTCCTGAAAAGGTGGTTTGAAGAAATTGACTGGCTTCTCCAGAGGCTGCTGACTGCATGGTAGAGCAAACCACACTCATATTGCAGCAATGAGGCTGCAATGTTATGCATAATCAACTGAAAAAACACTTTCCAGGGCATGAAAATAGGAACAAAGCATGCCCTGTTACTTTTCAGCTCACTAGAGCCTACAAGTTAAGCAGGGATTGTGAAATTCCTGCTGTTGCACAGTCCTTCCCTGCTCTAGTTCCCCGCAGGAGCGATGACAAAAGCATTCTGGGGTCCTGTGTTAAGTTTAGAAACAAGATTGACAGTTGCATATTATCAAGAGGGAGCTCCTCACCTCAGACATCAAATAAGAACTTTCTTGCGGAAACTGGAAATACTTGCTCAGAGGCAGCAGCAGCAGCAAGCGGTGTCCCACGCAGGAGGAACATTTTAACACCTGTCTGTGTTTCCAGTTTTTGCCTCCTGGAAATCTTTAGAAGTGTGCATACAATGCTACGTGCCAGATCAGCAGACTTAATTCTTCATACTGCAATATTACAGAGAACAGCAGGAAGTGAGATCTTTTCTTGGGTTATAGAGAATTTTGGAATTCCACAAACTTCCTTTACACATGAAGAAATGAAAAATATGTAAGATAATGGGTTTATTTTTTACATCTGCAGGCTGAGAAGCACAGAAAAAGAACCGCTAATGGTTGTTGTGCTGTTACCTGATAGGCCCCCTGACATGAGTGCATAGAGGAGCACATCTACAGTTAACTTCACAGTCTGGTGAAATTGTGACTTCCAGACATCTACCTATGAAATTGCAGTGCATTAATATCTCTAGCTGCCAACATCATCTGAGGATTTGGTGGAAGACACCTTCAGCTTAATTCCATTTTCAGACTCTTAGATGAAGTTTAGAGTATTAATGCTTAGTAAATATCCTTAAACTGGCAGAAGTAAAACTTTTGGCCTTGGGTAAAAGCAGAAATTTTGATTATGTGGGGGAAATGCACCTGGGGGTCCTGCTGGACAGAAGGATGACGATAAGCCAGCAGTGTGCCCTTGTAGCCAGGAAGGCCAATGGCATCCTGGGGTGTACTAGAAGGGCTGTGGTTTGTAGGTCGAGAGAGGTTGTCCTCCCCCTCTACTTTGCCCTGGTGAGGCCACATCTGGCCCTGCATTTCAAGAAGGACAGGGAACTGCTTGAGAGAGTCCAGCACAGAGCCACCAAGATGATTAAGGGAGTGGAGCATCTCCCTTATGAGGAAAGGCTGAGGGAGCTGGGCCTCTTTAGCTTGGAGGAGAGGAGACTGAGGGGTGAATGTCTACAAATATGAAAAGGGTGAATGTCAGGAGGATGGAGCCAGGCTCTTCTCAGTGATGTTCAACGGTAGGACAAGGGGCAATGGGTGCAAGCTGGAGCACAGGAGGTTCCATGTAAACATAAGGAAAAAGTTTTTCACTGTGAGAGTGACGGGACACTGGAACAGGCTGCCCAGGGAGGTTGTGGAGTCTCCTTCCCTGGAGACATTAAAAAAAACCTCCTGGATGCCTTCCTGTGTGACCTACTGTAGGTGATCCTGCTGTGGTAAGGTGGATTGAACTAGATGATCTTTTGAGGTCCCTTCCAACCCCTCACACTCTGTGATTCTGTGATTCGGCTGGATTAATACCATAGTTGCACAGAGCACACTGAACAAATTTTTCCTCAAGTGTACAGTGTAAAGTCTAAGACCTTTATGCATATTTATATATAGTCTCAACAGCTCTGTGAAACACGGAATTATTATTAGCCTTATTGTACAGTAAATTCACTGCCCAGTTTCTGGCAACAATTCTCTACCAGCACTGGAAATCAAATCTATGCTGAGTCCCATCATAGAACCTTAAACAGAAGTGGAAACAGGTATGATGTGACCTTTGTGACTTTGGGAACCCCACGAGACCCTGCTAGACTTCCAAGTCAAAGCAAATAGTAACTTAACAATGCTCGATAGTGAAAACAAGGAGCAGTTTTTGGGAGAAGGAATATTGGGGACATGGTGAACAGCTATATTGCATGCCTCTGGAAGCATCCTCATTTTAAACAGCTATGTCAGCTTTACACTCAGCTGAGCAGAGCAGCTGCTGCTTTAAAGCACTTGCTTGTAGGACTTGCCAGAGCTGATAAGCTGCCTTAGCATTACTCTTCCCACTACTCCACTCATCACAGAGGAACTGAGTACAACATTGGAAGAAGATCACTGTAGGACTGATGAATCTGATGCATCTGCTGTTTCCTTTGGACATCACCACTGATGTGTGCTAGTGTCCATCATCACACTATTTCTTTTCCTGATAGTTCAAATTTGCATTACGGCAGCTGTGAGCTGCTAACAAGCTAGTTCAGCCTACTGCAAAAGGACTGTCAGAGGCCACTTCTTTCTCTCACACTGAAGAAGTAAAGTACGCTTGCAAGGGAAAAAAAAGCTGCACACTTTGCAGCTGGAGAGAGGAGTGAGAAGATGTGAGAGAAATAACTCCAGAGACACCAAGGTCAGGGAAGAAGGAGGGGGAGGAGGTGTTCCAGGTGCCGGAGCAGAGATTCCCCGCAGCCTGTGGTGCAGACCATGGTGAAGCAGGCTGTCCTCCTGCAGCCCCTGGAGGTCCATGGTGGAGCAGATGACCACCTGTAGCCCGTGGAGGACCCCACGCCGGAGCAGGTGGATGCCCGAAGGAGGCTGTGACCCCGCGGGAAGCCCGCGCTGGAGCAGGTTCCTGTCAGGACCTGTAGCCCGTGGAGAGAGGAGCCCAGGCTGGAGCAGGTTTGCTGGCAGGACTTGTGACCCCGTGGGGGACTTGTGCTGGAGCAGTCCCTTCCTGAAGGACTGCACCCCATGGAATGGACCCATGCTAAAGCAGTTCATGAAGAACTGTCAGTCATGGGAAGGACTCATGTTGGAGAAGCTGTTGGAGGACTGTCTCCCGTGAGAGGGACCCCATGCTGGTGCTGGGGAAGGAGTTCTCCCCCTGAGGAGGAAGCAGCGGCAGAAACAACGTGTGATGAACTGACCCCAACCCCATCCCCTGTCCCCCTGTGCCGCTGGGGGGAGGAGGTGGAAATCAGGAAAGAGATTAAGTCCGGGAAGAGGGGAGGGATGGGGGAGGTATTTTAAGATTTGGTTTTACTTCTCACTATCCTCTGATTTTGACTGGTAATAAAGTAAATTTGGTTTTTCCCCCAAGTCAAGTCTGTTTTGCCTGTGCCAGTAATTGGTGAGTGATCTCTCTCTGTCCTTATCTCCATCCACGAGCTTTTCGTTATACTTTTCTCCCCCTGCCCATTTGAGGAGGGGGAGTGATAGAGTGGGCTTTGGTGGGCATCCAGCCTCTAGCCAGGGTCAACCTACCACACAAACTTAGTACTACAATTTTTGCTGACAGGTTTTAAAGATCACCCAGCAGATCTTGACATAAATTAAGAAAATAAGTCTGCATACTGGACCAAGTTCTGCTTGCAGTATTGGTAGAGGATTATCTAGCTCATTAGTTGCAAAGGGTGAGTTTTGCCAAGGATTCAGTGCTTTTGGGTAAGAAATGCAGACACTTGAGGAACTTTACAAACAAAACCTGTAACGACCACTGGGCTACGTGGCAACTCAATGGGCACTTTGAGAAACCAAACCTTAGACATAAGGTCAAAGCATTTGTGGAATTCTCCTTATGCAATTAACTCAGTGTAATTATGCAAGCTGTGTATTGTCACTTCCAACATTAGATGCACCAGTACCCCTCAAGTACTTCCTATTGTCAACCATTATAGCTATAATTGTTACACTGAGACATAACTAGTCTCCTCATTACACATAACATACAGGCTTTGGAGGCAGACACTACAGCAAGCACTGAAGGCTTGTGTATATCCAAGTATTCTGATGCATAGCATATATCAGCTAACTTTTACAGTGCCGTGACTTCACTATATTTGGTGGAAACTAAGGATTCCTACCCCTCTGCAAACAAATGGCCAGGAAATCTGCAGCTACAGCCTGGATATGTTCAAGACTTAACTAAAAATGGGCCCAAGCAGCATGATCTAATCATACCTCCTCTGAGCAGGAGGTTGGACTAGACTCCACAGGTGGTTCTCCAAATTTAATTTTTCCTTGGTTCTATGAAAATTTGTTCCAACAATTACCATGAAAATAGGTGCCAGACTTAAAGTGTTCAATATTTAAGAATCAACCCATTATTTTTTAGGAGACTATGGTCAGCTCTATATATAGACAAGTGCTACAGAAAAAAATACAATATATTATGTTGAGAGCCCTGTGGTATAACATTCTCTGTGGTTTAACATCCTAATAGACAAACTGATAAAGTATATGTTAAATCAGTGGACAGCAAGGTAGACTGAAAACTGACTGAATGACTGTGCCCAGAGGGTTATGTTCAGCAGCACAATGACTAGCTGAAGACCAGCAATGAGTAGTGTATACCAGTAGTCAACAGCGGGTCCAGTCTTTGTTCAACATCTTCACTAAAGTGGCTCCAGAGGAGGGTCACACAAATGGTCAGAGGGATGGAACACCTCTCCTATGAGGAAGGCTGAGAGTTGGGATTGTTCAGTCTGGAGAGGAGAAGGCTCTGGGGAGACCTTAATGGGGCCTTTTAATATATGAAAGGGACTTATAAGAAAGGTGGAGAGAGGCCTTTTTGCCATGGTCTGTAGTGACAGGCAAAGGGACAACTGTTTTAAACTGAAAGAGGGTAGATACAGATTGGATATAAGAAATTGTTTTACAATAAGGGTGATGAGACACTGGAATAGGCTTCCCAGACAAATGGCAGTTGCTTTATTATTGTAACTGTTTAAACACAGGTTGAATAGGGCTTTGAGCACTCTAATAGAGTGGAAGATGTCCCTGCCCATGCTGGGGTGGGGAGGTTTGAACTAGATGATCTTCAAAGGTTCCTTCCAACCCAAACTATTCTATGACATTATGATTCTGTGATCAATGGTCTGGAAGTACATTAGGCAGAGTACATCCTCCACAACTTTGCAGATGATACAGAACAGGGAGGGGTGGCTGATAGAGAGAGTTATGCTGGCATCAGAGGGACATGGATGGGCTGGAGAAATGAGCTGACAAGAACTTCATGAACTTCAACAAAGGGAAATGCCAACTCCTATCCCCGACGAGTCATGTTAGACAGTGTGAAGGTTACAAGTCACAATAGAGGTCCATAAGTGGGATGAGAGTTCATGCATTACACTGAATTTGGGTGTAGGCATTAGACATGCACATGATTTCAGACCAAAGTATGTGGTATTCATGGGGTGGGACCAGAGAACCTAGAGTACAGCTAATGGGGGCCTATGAGTGGTCTCTCTCACAGCCTATGGAGCCTGGTGTTGGTGCTCACCACAGCAGGGAGAAGAAATGGGAAGTAGTTGTGGGTTGCCAAGCGTATCCATAGCCCTGGGATGTGCAGACCCCCAAGAACCAGGGAAAGGGTCCTCTTTGGAGCCATGCCCTCTCCATGTGAAAAGCAGATCTTGTTAGAGAGCCACCCAGCCCCTCCTGAAGACTCCCAGCTCTTAGATGAGCAGAGACACTGGAGCTCAAGCCTCCTTTTCTTTCCCTGCTCTCTGTTTGAGTCCCAGAGCTGCTGGGGCTTTCAGAGACAGTGGCTCTAGGAAGACATGGCAGAGGCTGCTGCTTTTTGACCTGCTCTCCTGTGCTTTATCTTCAAGGAGATACTACGAAAGGTATATAGCTTGGAATTTATCTGTCTTTACAGTGCATAGCAAGAATATGTCACAAAGCTGTTCCCATCTTCTGCAACACTTCAGACAGTAAGGAAAGACACCAAAGCCTTCTGGAAATTTCAGGTCTGTGTTTGAATTACCATAGTGCTAAGAGTTTAAAAATAATAAAATAACAATTACAGAGCATTCTAGAAATTCTGAGCTTAAGTCTAAGACAACCTACTGGTGCTTTACAGAAAATTAAGATCATGTTCATTTCAATAGAATGAACTCAAGTTTTTCAGTGTTACCTGGGACAGTGCCCTAATTCATTACTTCATTTGCCCCTCTCAAACTCAGCCTACTCCAATGCTGGGAAGACCCATCTGCACACTGACCTACAGACATCTTGTTCCTTGCTTTCATGAGTCTAGCCAATTTCCTCAGCCTGTAGATATGTCTCAGCATTGGAAGAATTCCTAATTTCCTCTGTGAGGAGCAGCACTTCTATAGCCAAGTTTGGTAATCAGGAACCTGTGTCACGTTTTTTAAATGTTTCTGAAAATATATACCTTAGGAATCAACATGACAAAAGTTGTAAGTCTGCCAGTGAAAAAAGGATGTTGTCTCCATCAACAACACATCTTACATGCTTCTAGAAGGGAACAGAGTCACAGGGCTCTGTAGGCAAAGCTCTGAACTACCTAAGATGTAAAAGCAAACAGCATCCTGCTTTCTTCTAAACCTTGGATCACATCTTTCATCCTAGCACTGAAGCTTTAGATGCAAACTTTTGTCAACCCTGGCAATGTCCATCTTGGCCAAGTCAGATTTTGATTGATACCACCTCAGGAATAAAGCCTTCTTCAGGGATTACTTGTATGAGACAAGAGCACAGAGCAATACAGAACTGCCAAGAATTGTGTAACATGTCAAGACTGGGCCCATGTCATTAAGTAATGGCTTATAACAGATTCTTTTACTAGTCTGTGCATTCCTTCTGGCCCCATTTGTTGAAAGACACAACATTTCCCTACACCTTAAAAAACAGGCCCCTTCAGCAGGGTGGGACACCACTACACACCGATTATCCTTTTGCTCTAAGTAATGTAAAATTATCTCTAAAATAAGTACTTTATGTCTGCATGCCCTCCACAAATGTTACAAAATAATAATCTGATAAAACTGAGGTGGGCCAGGGTCAGAAATGTGTCTCAGATCCAGTCTCTCAAATCCTAGGCCTTGATAATTAACATAGTTAATTAACTGTAATATAATTCTTAACTGTAGTATATCACCATTAGTGCATCTGTTAAAAGTTTTAGGGCCACCAGGTTTGAAACAAGATTACTTCCAATCACTGACAGAAACTTACTCACTCCTAAGATTTAGGCCAGAACTGTAATAAAAAGTAATGGGAGTTGTAGATATATATAGATATATATATATAATATTTTTTAATAGTTTGGGTTGGAACGGACCTTTAAAGGTGCTCTAGTCCAACGCCCCTGCAATAATGCAATAAGCAGGGATATCTTCAACTGGATCTGGTTGCTAGGAGCCCCGTCCAACATGATCTTGAACTGAGCCTTGGATAAGGCTCCACCTCTGTCAGACTCCGTCTTGTTCTACTCTGCCAGAGTCTCTGTCAATGTGCGTAGGGACAGATACCTCCTAGATAGGCCTATGGGGTTATGTGACAAGGCACTGGCAGGGGCGGGGGCTGCAGGGCAGCCTCTGTGTGAGGCTGGAGCTGCCCTGTGCCAGGCACAGCTGATTCCAGCCAGCTACAAAGGACCCGCTGCAGGACATGGCTGAGCCCCTGAGGTAAGATGGTGGTACCTCAGAGAAAACATACTTAAGAAAGGCCACACTTAACCCTAGGCAGATAAAGGATGAGGGGAAAAATAAAAGTGAGAAGCAGCAGAGGAAACACCAAGGTCAAAGATGGATGAGGTGGAGGCAGTCCATGACACACCAGCACATATTCACACCACAGCCTGTGCAGGGACCTACTGCTGGAGTAGGGAAAAACTATGAGAAGGAAGGAGCAGCAGAGAGGAGCTGTTATGAATTGACCATAAACCTCCCATTCCATATCTCTCTGCACTGTCGGTGGGGAGGGGTCAGGAGTGAAAGAGTGAATTTGAACTTGGGAAATGGAGCAGGAAAGGTGCTATTTTAAAGTTTGTCTTTTTTGTTTCTCACTACACAAATCTAATTTAATTGGTAATAAATTATTTTTCTCCAAGCCAAGTCTGTTGTACTTGTGACAGTGACAGGTAATAAATCTCCCTGTCTTTACCTCAACCCATGAGCTTTCTTATCTTCCCTCTGAGGAGGAACAGTGATTGAGCAGCTGAGTGGTGTTTGGCTCTTTGCCAAGGCTAACCCACCACAATATGTGTACAACAAATAATATAAAATGAAATAATGTTCTGTGTCATATGAAAGAAAAACAAATTACAAGTCACCATGTCTTTAAGCTTTACCAGGGGTTTTGTGTACACCAGCATTCTTTAACAAGAAACAACCCATATCCACAAGATTGCATTCTCGTCATCATGACATTAATTTAATGAGTTCAGTGCTCAGTTTAACCTTTTTATGAGTGCCATTATACATATGAGTTTTAATTGCTGAACCAATATGATAATGAAAAAAAGTATTTTTCACATTTCCAGGAAATAGGGAATATGCTTTCTGAAATAAAATTCCTGTTAGCTGAAGCTTGTACAACAGATTTGAAAGCAACAAAGTAAAAATCCACAACATTATTCTAGTTATTCTCTCAGCATTTATTTGAAATAGCAATACTTTCCATGACATAGTTTATATATTAAGCAGTAGGGAATTGTCTTAATTTCACATTATCCAGTACTGAAGTGGCACATTCGAAGCAGCACATTAAACCTCTGAAAGAGTCTGTACAGTTTAGATAAATAGAACTCTGGATAACTAAACTAACAGAACTTCTGCAACTGTTACCAAAAGAATGCCAAGAAGCTAGGCACAGCACTGTACACACAAAGTGCAGGAAGGAGGAACACAAGAGAACCAACTAAACATATGGGAAATGTTTTTGCATATACAGCCACATGTCTTAATTGCTCAACACAAAAAGATAAGTTTTAATTAGTCCTCATTGAGGGCAGAATATGCACAAATGATGTTCGAAGAACACATGGTACACAGAAACAAATGAAATGAGGGTCATGTTTAGCTGGTTATCGTATTCCTCAGTGAATGAGTTTACAAAGGATATCTGGTGCTTAAGCAGCATAATTTCGTGCCAAGACTTGACAAGAAACAGTTAACAAATGCCAGTTTTATTCCCCATCTTGCCCTCTTACTGGCATTTTGGTGAGCATGCTTAAAATTCCTGAAGGGCAAATTCAGGTGGTTTGTGGTCCAAGGTTCTTACTACAGGAATCCCCATTTTACAGTTTACAGTTTACCTCTGGATGGAAATAGGCCTTTTAACATTAACTAAGAATATAAAAATGAGCAGAGAGCAGCAGGACACACAGTATAGAGGTTCACTTTCTGAGAAACCAGAGGGTCTACATTTATACTGTCCCTGTGAGAACAGCAAGCCAGTTTGGAAGATACAATTCTGGTTAGTCAGTGTATGAACCTGTATGAACTGTATCATTAGGAATGGAAAGATGGAATGGCAAGAACTTTTCCCTCTTTTTGTAGAGAACTAAGACTGAAAAGTATACAGTGGTGATGGGCATTATCTTCCCAATACCACTTTCACTCTCTGCTACTTCACTATGAGTTACTGGCTTTGCTTGCTGTCATCTTCCAAGGCGCATCTCAGTAATAGCTCTGGTCACCACCAGGCCAGCATGGCCAATGAACTAACTCACACTATGCTGTCTCAGAAGATACCACGCATCACCACCACATAGTATGACAACACATAAACCAAAGATTCTCAGTGGGAATTGATGACTCTAACCACTGCAGTTTGTACTTGTAAGGTGTAAGAAGCAGCATTTTGAAAGCAGTGGTACTGACACAACTATCTGGGTCAGAGGTGGTGGATCAGCCACCCTAATTGGGTAATGGAACTAGAATATCAACATAATTGATGGGGAAGAAACCTGACTGGCCGTGAAGCATCCCCTCATACCAGTTTTCATCAATCTGGTTAGTGAGGGTAATGACATCACCCTCTTTAAATCCCAGCTCCCCTTCATTTTCTGGTTCAAAGTCATACAGAGCTCGGCAGCATGGCTGATCCATGTGAACACCTATGGACAAGAAACACAAAGAAATAATTTGCTGAAAAGTCTCAGCAGTTACAGTATCATTTTTACCGCTGTACCTACTACAGATTTTGCTGCTTTTGCTATCACTCATACGCTGATGACAGTCCTTTCATAATATCTAAATTGGAACTGATAAACTTCATTAGAAGACAGCTATGAGCTTTTGTCAGCCTTCAGTTTTCAGATGATTCTGCTAGCAAATGTCTGAGAATCATAAAAGAACCAAGCGACAGTCAAGCCCACACCTAAAAATACAGTTTTAAATCTAATTTTCATCTTTTTACAAAAGACAAAAAATGAGGCAAAAGCCCTAATGTATTTCCAGCTTTATTGGCACAGAGATGCTTTGTCTGTTTATCTCAGATAAGTAGTGTAAGGGGTAGCTTAAAACAACAGTGAAGATATAACTGTGTCTTTGTCCTTTATTTGGAAATTTCACTGGTACAGCTATGCTATAAACAACTGTATATGCTCCTAATCCTCCAACTTTTATTTTGAGGTTTTACAAAGAACTTTTCTCCCCATTCTCACAAAACACTTGATTGCAGGGCCACCAGGATAGGTTTAGAAAAAGTTTGAAATGGAAAGCTTTCTAATATGCTAGTCTATGAACATCTGACCATAAACCCTTTAGGATGGCTAATAGATATTACAAGTCAATAGTTAGATTAGATTTTCATATGTTATACAAAATTAATAAATATCCCTCCCATCCTCAATATTCTCCTTCACCGATGAACTCTCTATGGCTTCAAATCTACCAAAAGCAAAATTGTTATTGGTCAAAATATTTAGATGTGGCAGCACTAAAATGTAAGGAATCGTATATCTCTGCCTGACTTTCCATAGTAAAAGTTCATGCACTTCCAGTGGTCAGAATGAATGGACACATGCCACTCCCATCATAATGGCACTTCTAAGAATACATATTTAAACTTTTCCTGTATACTGGCCTCAGGATGAGTAAGTTACAGATTCACAATTTTTGCATATTCATTTCAACCACTCACTATGGCTGGAAGGCCCATGCTTGACTACTTTAGGACAAAAATATTCCATTTCTACAGATGTCAAATAGAGCAAGTTTTTCAAATACCAGATTGAATTTATTAAATTTTGTACTGAAACCTTCTTTCATTTCTTTATATATTGCTCACAGTGTATTTTGCTTTATTTGTCATGAAGACTATTTTGCTGACATCAACAAGCCTTACAACACATTTGGTATCTTCATTGATACCAGCTGGAATTTAGAAGACTTAGCAAGTAAATTCTGATGATCATAGAAGATGAGAGCTTTGAATGAACCAACCCAAACACACATTAAGGAATTTTCAAAAAAGGCGGTGTTTCTCTGAAACTGATCAACACTTCAAAAGAAAGAACCCCTACTGAATGAAATGCTAACTACTGCCCTCTGAAGAGGAAAACACAAATGCTGAAGAGACAGAACATAAGTCTGCACTGCCTTAGCACAAACAAGTGTTCATGACACTACAAAAAAGAAGTGAAGAAGAAAAATACCAGTGGCATGAGGAGAGCTTTAGCATGCAAAATTCAAGCCACGCTCATGCATTGATTCATGCTCATGAATCTCCATTGTATCCACCTCCTTGCTAGCATAGTAAGGCTACTAGGAGTTTGCAATATTATGCAAGACAATTTCCAGTCACAGGTGCCAAATGGAGATACTGTTGCTGCCTATATCTGGGAGAACATCAAACATTCATATCATGATGTGATGGGAAGGAAGAAAAACCTAATAAAGATCTAGTGAAAAAAATCCAATCTCGCAAGGTGGAGTGTGCTAGCAATTGTCACTGAGGTAAACTGGAACAACTGAGGTCAGGGTCTGGACAGAGGCCAGCTCTCACTACAACATGGGATAACAGACCATTACTGTGAGAAATAAATAATAAGGTCTTCTTAATATGTGCTGACATGAAACAAACACTAAGAGAATAATTATGCACAGTCATATAAATACTTAATCTTGCTCATGCTGCTCCCAGTTGGACAAAGAAAATAACTTGGATGGCTTCATTTTTCTTTTTAGTGATTTTTATTTTTAGGCTTTTTATGTTGTACTACCTGGTTTTAAAAAATCAGGATAAGGTTATGGAGGTTTTGGAGGGGTTCAGGGTTCTGCATTTTCATGGAAAACTTCCAGTTGTTTTTTCAGTTTTCTAAATGTCTAATTTGTAAGGTCTGTGTTTCAAGTGAATTTAGCATGGCAGCAACTCTTTGAGCTTCTTCTAGGGCTAAGGAATTTTTGACCCAAAGACACATTTAAAGCAGCGGATGATCCATTCTTGTTCTCCTGCCTGGGGATGTGAACACTTTACAAATAAGCAGCAGTTCAAACATCTCTCTCCTATCCTATCCTATCCTATCCTATCCTATCCTATCCTATCCTATCCTATCCTATCCTATCCTATCCTATCCTATCCTATCCTATCCTATCCTATCCTATCCTATCCTGTTGCGACGGGGGGAAAAATCCGGACGCTCAATATGAGAATCATCAGACTTCCCCATTTATTGATCACACACATGTCTCTTATATACAATCCGTTAACCAAGCCCACATACGTTCTTATAAATCCACACTGATTGGCTTATTCATTCTCCTGAGAACTCTCTCCTCGTTACAACAGGTGGTGTTTGTTCAGTTGAACTTCAAAGGGCAAAAACAGGATACTCCCTTTTTTCCCAGCTTGATTAGAATTGTTTTGTCTAAAGTTCTCAAGGAGAAGAGGCCTACTGAAGATCTCTGCTAATTCTCTCTGATTTATGCCAAGGGGCCTAAGCCATTTCAATGATTTACAACACTATCCTATCCTATCCTATCCTATCCTATCCTATCCTATCCTATCCTATCCTATCCTATCCTATCCTATCCTATCCTATCCTATCCTATCCTATCCTATCCTATCCTATCCTATCCTATCCTATCCTATCCTCATTTTCATTTGCCCTCATTATGGACGAAGTAATCTCTAGAAGAAAGCATGGAACTTCTGCATCGTAGGAAAACTTCAGACAGGGTTGGCTTTTCTTTTCACATTGCTACTGGCATTACCTGACGGTTTGGGTGTGGTGGCATGGGATATTCCTCCATTGTGCTGAGTATTGTCACCAGTTGTGAAATCCAGGCTCATACGGGGTTTGGGCTGGTATTCTCTCCTGGGCTGAGATGATGCCTCTTTTATTCTGCCAAAACATGAAGTTAAATGTCAAGTTACGTTTCTTGTAAACAGATGAGATGCACCAAACATCTTTATTTCCATGGCTGAAATTCCCATCCACCAATCATCCATACTAAACAAGTTTTGGCATTTGGAGTAATTTTTTGTTTACATTAGTTTAAATAACCAAAACCATCTGATGTGACTATGCCATGAGATTGTTAATTGTTCTTTCCCTCTATGAACCTAGCATTGTGTCTGGCTTCCTTTTGTCTAACAATAACAAAGAGCTTCTAATGTAGAAAATCTTGTTATGTGATTAGCAATGCTTACAGAAGGGCTGTACAAACATCTCTGCCCCCATTTTTAGCAAGATTTTTGCTTCTATCCCTGGCAAGCCTTAACTGTTCAGTTGGTTGATGCCAACTCTTGTCATTTTGTAAGACTGTGTGGGAATGTGCTGACTTCAGTTGCAGACAGTTCATTTCTAATTTGGAATACTTGTATCACAAAGCCACAAAACTCCAGTTTTCCTGATTCTCAGAATAATAATAATAAAAAAAGCATCACTCATTTCAAGTAATTCTTCTAATTGAGAAACCTAGAATTTCTAGGAAAGGCTACATTTTCAGATTCCAGGGTAAAATCCAGGGAAGGAATGACAACAGAATCAGAGCAAGATTTTGAAAAACAACTGCCGCACATATTTCTAATACTGCTTATGGAAGAATACTTGGGTGAAGACTTCCATATTTAAAGGACAAGTCAGTTTCTCTAACCTTCTCTAGATCTGCCCCAGACTTGCTGTTCATAGCACATTTTGATTTATCTGTTGAAAAGATCTGCTTCCAATTTAACCAATTCTGGTCCTGATAACAAGGGTTTCCTCAGCATACCAAATATTATCAATATTAGTCAGTTCCCAGAGACTCCTTTTCTTCTTCATAAACAAAAAACATAAGCATATTAAAAACATAAATCAATGAATTTGTCAAACAAGTAAAAAGGCTGTGCTGTGTGCCGTTATTTTTTCAAAACAGTTAAGTTATGAAGAAATAAATACTTAAACAAGTTCTATTACACTTAACACTTCCATGAAAAAAACATAATTTTTTACAGATTATGAACTGAAGCCTATGGTTCCAGTGATTTGCTAAAAATTACCCAAAAGCTCAGCATGACCCATGTTTCTTAAGAAAAGAAACATCTCCAAGGAAACTACTCTTGCTTCCCAGCTGCTCTGTCATGATACTCTGTCTTGAAAACTGCAGCCTCCTTTTGCCTCATGAAAGAGAGAGTTTAAAATGAAAACCCTTTGCTGACCTTCCAGATTTTATTAATTTTATTGTAAGTCTCACAATATTTGCCATGTTTCTGAAGTCCCAGTTCCTAGAATTGTGGTATATTAAGGAAGTTTACACCTTCCATTCATGTGTAGAAGAAAAATGAAAATTCTTGCACTTGCAGTTCCTGAAGAAAGTGTTGAAGCCAATCTGAAGAGTCTGGAAAGAATTGAAGACTCAAATGCATTTTTAAATTTTTCATGTTTTTTTTCAGTGTAATTCATATTTTTTATAATTATTTGGGGTATACTTTAAACAGAACAGTCTTAGCAGTTAGAAAACATTGTCCATACCGAACAACAGCACAAACAAGTTCCATTCACATCTTTTAGAAAGTATCCGTAAAATGAGAAGTACGTGCTCTAGACAGCACTGAGAGTGAACAGTAACAAATTTGCCCAGCCTAAAAGTAAAGTGTTATTTATTTTCTGGTCCATATGGTCAAAAAAACCCAACCCCCCAAACCCAGAGCCATGCATTCTTTAGCACCTGCATATCACCAGCAGGCAAAGGCAAGTAGTTCAAATAGTTCAGATCTACATCCCTGCTTAATCCCTGGCATGAGCACATTGCTGTGCTCTGATTTGTGCCCAGTGGTGTGGACAAAGGACGATTTAGCCAGCAGACTCTTTACAATTAGGGATGCACGGTAAGTTTATGCAAAAGATTTACTTTGGCTGATCTATAATTGCAGTCTGATTGAAGGTTCTTGAAAAGCTAAAATTATAAAAATTAAAGAACTGAAACTTAAAGCAACATTACTGATGGCTTAGCAGAAGTTTCAAAAGGGCAAAGGATTATCTGAATTGATACAGGAAGAGAAATCTGTTGCAGAAAGAGGTATGTTTACTTTATGGCATAAGTTACCAACTACAGAACAACAAGCCTGCTCCTGAGGATTTTTAATGCTTCTGTAAATTGAAGTATTCATTTGAAAGTGCTGAAAATAATTCTGCTGGCTGTTTGACAGTACTGTAAACTGTATCCAGAAACAGCCTGCTAGGCAGCCTACTTAAGAAAACAAGTACTGCTCCTAACTGCAAGGAAGTTTTAAGACTTAGAACTGGATGAAGGTTACAGACTGTGTGCTGACAGACCCATTAGTACTAGAAATTAGATCTGCACTAATGACATCAGAAAACAGCAAAGAATCAGGCATGATTAAAAAGCTGCCTTCACACAGTATGTGAACAGTATCTGCTCTTGGGAATTATTATCAGCTTTTAGGAAGTCTTCCAGAACTATGTGGACTAAAGAAATATTGGGAAAGCTGATTAAGTTTTACAAACATTATTTTCCTTTTTTCAAGGAGGTATAGTCTATTTCGTGTTAACAGAAACAAAAACTCTAAACTACAAATTCTAAAAGTATGTTAAAAAGACGTTGTATCAATTCTGAGATAGCATTCATAGTTACAGAAAAGGGGATGGAAGAGGTAAACTCAGTTAACCCTTGCATTAAATTTAATCTGATAATAAAGATGGAAAAAAAGGGAGTATTTAATAAAGTGGCAAATTAAGAACTTCAGGTAGATGAGAATGTAACAAGATACTCTTTTTCAATAGCAATCATTAACATCTTCTCTCAGAAAGACTACTTTGTGAATACATGCAGGAATGGTAAGGAATCCAAAGTTGTAACTCCCACTGGCTCCCAGTATTTAGAAACCCTTGCTTTCAGTTAAATCACATTTAGCAGCTTTACTGAGCTGAGATGCTTTCCTGAACTCAGTCCTCATTCAGATACACTCAGAAGCATATACATCTCCAAAACATATAAACCTCAGCTTGCAACTCGCCTAATGATTTCGCCCTTGTTTTCATCACATACAATTACCAAGTTGCAAAAGGTGTTGCATTTTAGTCGTAGGTTTTCTGCCTCTGTGAAACAAAAAACGAATTCAACAAACTTACAAGTTCATTACCTGTCTTCCAGTTTAGAAGTAACTCGCTGTAGGATCTGCATGGCCTGCTTGTGGTACTCCAGCTGGGCTTGTACAAGAGCAGAAAGCTGGCTCACTTGTTCAATCTGAGGATTGACATTAAAACATCAGATCTTAGGCAAGTGCTAACAGCTCAGCACTAGCAAGTAAGTATCACTGTCACAATAACACTACAAAGGCAGTTTTACTTATTTCTCTAAAACTTGATTCATCTTTGCAGTTTGTAAATCATTACGTATCAGTCTTTATTCACTACCATGTCTGGTTATAACCTGATCTGGAATAGTAACATAACTCTTCTCCGCTGATCATCTTCATGGCTGATTTGCTTGAACAGCAGCCCACAGACCTGCCTCATTCACCAAATACTACGGAAGTAAAAATGAGACTGTAATGACAGCATAATACACTTTCATCCTCCTTTGAGGGACACAAAACCATAGGGACTGTGGTCATGCTTCTCTTGTTTTCTGGCCTGTGAAAAAACCTCAAAACTCATGTAGGAGCAATGCAATTGCTAGCAGTTTCGATAATACACAACACCACAAAGGTGTAATGCGGGCCAGCGCTGTCTGGCCATACAGCGTTAGATGTTGCTACAAGGATTAAAACCACAAACTTCTTATACTTCTTTCATTTTAGCACAGCTATATTTCATTTCTAACATGCAAATATTTTCAGGCTTCCTATAGGCCTTCTACAGCAATCTGGTAACAAAAATGAATAATTAAATTAGGTGTGTATTTAAACTTTAAATAAATCAAATAACTTACTTCAACAGAAATTTTTAAACTGACTTTCCTTCAACCACATATTCTGTAAGACATACTTCAGCTAAAATATTTTTTCCTCCAGAAGAGATAAATTTTTATTCTTGCTTGATTTTACAGTTTCAACATTAATTATAAATAGAAGACTAAAACAGTCTAATAGATGCTCAATCCTAAATCAGTCTGTAAGCAAAAAATACACTGCCAAGTCAGATTTGAGCAAAAAATACACTGCCAAGTCAGATTTGAGTTAACTTTAGCTTTCCTATTCACTATTCTGTCTGATTACAGCAGAGACCATGGGGTTGTGAGTCCATCATCTCTGATCTTTACCAATCCTCTCAGCAGCCCACACATTTGAGCAAAAGCCTTGGCTCAAACCCCAAAACCATAGCTAAGTAAAAGTCATAACTTACATTTATATAATTCTAAGAAGGAAGATATTTTGGTTTTACCTATGCAGCAAGGAAGCATAACAATGCTACAGAGGATTTAAATTCTTTAGCTCAGTTACCAAAAAATACCTATAAAATTAGTCCTATATGTGCACAGTGTATTCTGCTACAGCTTCTGACCCTTTCAGTGAGTCCACCAAGAAGGCAAATGCTTCCCCATTGTACAGTGACAGTAATCTGTGGTGTCATGGTTATAATAATTAAAGTTTTAGACTGATTTAAACTGTCTTCGCTGCTGAACCAGAACTTTTCTCTTTTTAAGGTTCAGCTCAAAGATTAACAAGGGAGATCTCACATCCATCTCCAGAAGGTTGAACATGCTTGACTCTGCAATTTCTTTAGATTCATCAAATTTCTCCAGAGCTTGGCGAAGTTCTTCATCTGGGAGCTTGCCCTGTCTTTTCTTTTTGTAATCAAAATCCAGGCGTCGACCTTCCATTTTCTTTAGGTGGTGCTAAAAAACAAAAATACAAATGCAAGCACAAAATAAAGGATGTTCCCCAACTCTCCTTATACTGCATTGTAATCAGGTAGCCCATGTACACTTGTAAGCATGTGCTCTTTGTTGTATATCAACCCTTCAC
This sequence comes from Caprimulgus europaeus, assembly GCA_907165065.1. The sequence continues at coordinate 46,224,849 of OU015527.1, forward strand.
CAGAGGGGAGAAACACAGAACAATGAAGTAGATTGTTTTATGTATTTTTTAAGAAGCCATGGTGAGCTGCTGTCTAAATGACAGACCTTCAACATGAAAAAAATGCCACACAGAATGGACAATGCAATTGCCACCTGTATAAAAGATATGCAAGTTTCTAGCTTCTTAACTCTGACGCAGAATTACCTGAACATTATGTTTTTCCCTGTATGTTTAAGGGAAAAATCTATTAAAAGCACAAGTTAGTATATTTTTGCCTGTGCAGCAGTTCTTATAAACAAAGCAACACAGAAAATAATTTTATCATTTCCATCACACCACGAAAGGATCTTAACGATATCTTTTACTAAAGATTTTCTAGTTTGTTAACTGACGTAACATTCATGTCCATCTGTTTACCAGCTGCCACATCAGACCGGACAAAAGTCAATGCTTCCAGCATGAGCATGAATAATTTAAGTGTTTACTTTCCCTCAGAAGAACCAATTTGTCATCTATTATGACATTTATCACTTTGTCAACTTTGTAAATTATATCAAACTGTCTAAGACAGCTTTTTTACACGTAAATTTAACAATATGAAAGCAGCCTTACTGAGCTCAGAACAGTTACTTACACAGATAACCATGTGCTGAATTGCGAGGCACTTTTACTTCCACAATTACAAAACCGGTTGTTTCCACAGAAGCATGTGTGCAAAGAGATTTTTCTCTGTAAACGCTGGCTAGTTCTAATTATATAATTGATGCAAGCAAACAGTTTTTGTGTTCAAGATTCTCAGAAAGTTTTGGACACAGTTTTCGTACAGACAAAGCAGTAGTACCAGTCTAGAGGCAGGCAACTATCAGAATGCCCTAACATGCCATACACTAGAAAACTGAATGTAAATGTGTGTTCATCTGTTTAGTGAAATTAGCTTTCAGATGGTAGAATTTGAGCACTGTGTTCATGCCTGGATAAGTTTGATGACACTACTGTCAAAAAATGTTAGAATTTTGATTTTTCCCTTTCTAAACCATCAACAAGAGAGAGAGAACTGAAAAGTAAAACTCAAGACAAAAGAAACTAAAATGAGATCATCTGCAAATCTGAAAGCCCATTTTAAACTACATAACTAACATAAATTTTGAACATAGACACAGTCTGCACTCTTGGCATTACTGAAATGCCAGACTGAGGGAAATACCTGTATTTCTCTCAGATCTTTGTCATGGAGGTTCTGAAGTGGATCAATGAAGTTTTGTTTCACTTCCATGTCTAAAGAGTCCTTGACCTCAGAAAGCTCCTTCATAGCTTCTCCAACATCTGCAAGTGCTGGTCCTGAAATAAAAGATGTCCAGTTTATCTCAAAACAACCTAATTCCTAACCACTGTAGAATGAAACTGAGTCATGGAAATTTCAGTTGGCATTTCACAGAATCACAGAATCAGAGAATTACCTAGATTGAAAAAGACCTTCAAGATCATTCAGTCCAATCATTAAATCATTTTGTTTTAAGTCTCAAGTTTAGGAAAGAAACAGAGTTATGATGCACGGTGGGAAAGGGGAACATGGATATTGCACGTCTGCAGTCCCCAGAGTTTATGCCTTGTAACACAGCTGAACTTGAGGATCCACGTTGCATCAAGACAGCCATCCTCCAAATCCCTTGTTGACCATTCATTCCTCACTCTGGTGAAATAAATGTGCTAGAAAAAGAATTATCTGTATCTGTTCTAACGTTGCCATCACCAGACACTAGACTGCACACAAAAATAGCTCTATTGCAAGTCTAGGTCTACCTGTTTATATCAGTGAGATTGGTGACAATATCAAATGTAAAAATTCTTTAAAATTTCACAGATTTTTTTTTTAATGAAAGATTTTTTGAGGAAACTACTGACTTCATACACTTACTCAAGTTCATAAACTTCAAAGGAATTAGCTGCCTTCTGAGATTTCCTCCAAGATTAACCTGAGCGCCACAAAAATTTGCACTGTGGTTTTACCTTTTCTGCATAAAAAAAACCAAAACCAAGAAGCTCAGAAAATACCTTTCTGGTTTGAGTTGCATGTTGGTGAAAAAAAAATACACTTTCAAAGAATACAAAGGGTCTGAAAACCTAAAAATGTGAGAAATCAGAAGGAGCTGTGCCTCCCAAGCAGAGGATTACAGCAGTGCACTGCAAAACTAGAGAGCCTGCCAGGCCTGGATGAAGAGTGACAAACAGCCATAATAGCTGCTATTAGTTAAGAATGTGAAAATAATTGCCATAGCTATTCTGTTGCATGCTACTGCGATCATCAGGGAATATACAGCAATTTGCAGAAACTAAATTATATTACTTCTTCATTTTCCCTTTAAAAATGTGTTTGAAATTTAGCAAATGAGAGGCAACCAATTAAAAAAACAATTCAGTAGTCTTTAGCACAAATCAATCTACATCTGCCAAGCCAATTAGTAAATTATACAAAACAAACAAGAGAGTACGTTTTCCATTCCAGATGCCTTTATGCCAGGAACAACATTTTAAGAAGATTCAAAAAAGTAAAAGAATTTTCACAGTACTATTTAAGGGTCCTGTGTGTTGCCATATAAAAATGGCCACAGCGAATCCCACACAAATAGGAGAGAATGACAAAGTATCCTGTTGTGAGTGTCATCGCTTTTAGTTAGACCTCTGCTGTTGAAGAACACAATTTTAAGCCTCAGTTCAACATTTTTAACTCAGGCAGCTATAAACTCCTTTGGGGCTTGGAGGAGAAAACAGCTGACAGATAAGACTGGAGTATTCACTAGTGCCTTAAAATGTAGAATTTGTTCAGAAAAAAAGGTGAAATTCTATAGAAAATCTATTAGCCTTTATTCCTTGCCTGTAATGAAGACAATTACATTTATTATAAGGATTCTGAAGACAAAAGGGTTTTATTGTACTCATGCATAGACAATAATATGATTCCTGAATACATACATATTTCGTTCCAACACATCCCCAAAAACTTGACCTATGATAGAGAGCCTAAATAAAGCCTATGTGGACATGAGTACAAATGGAAACAATCTGACTTTCATCCACAAGAAAAAATCTCTAGCCCAAATCCACAAAAGACACTCAATAGGCCTAGACTAACTTTAAAGGAGAAGTCTGATGAAGCAGAACTGTAATTCTTCTTGAAGAAGTTCCTCCTTTATAAGAGCACACCACTTTAATAACGAAAGTTATATTACATTTTACTACTGTTTTTACTGCACTATAAAAAAAAGAGAAGTAATTAAGTTACCAAAGTTGCATTCTTCTCCAAGTTCTCGCCCAAATTTCAGCATGGCATCTGCCAGCAAGGCTTCAGCCTGAGGGTAACCTGGTCCCTTTTCCTGGCCTCGTATTTTTGACATAGTGTTGATCATGCTGAGTTTAGCTCTGGAAGCTGAAGCAGGAAAGTGACAAGAGTTACAAATGTGCAACAGACTATTCTTTAAATTTATCTGAACTACCTACAATGTATTTGAAGGACATTATCTAAGTTTAGGACTAAACCCTGTTTTTCATCAATTATTTTTAGAGCAAAGGAATGAAATGTTGTTGGTCACTGACATTTTTCTTCTGCTGGTGGCCATAGAGGAGGCTCTGTCCTGAACTTTAAGTCAAAGCTTCACTTGAAATGACTTGAACAGAAGAAACCCCAGGAACACTCCCAAACTAGCATGTTTGACAAGTGTTACAACTCAGAAAAACCTTTAAGCTATCCTCAAATTCTTAATCTTAAAATTCTCAAATACAAGACAGATAGCAGATTGAGACACCCTTCCTCACAAGGAAAAGTCCATACTAGGTGCACTCAAGATTAAACTGTGCTGTCCCACATTTTTTAAATGTTTGAAAGTTTTTCTGTTGTAGAGTATTAAATAAAACCTATGTCCTCAAACATAACATCCAACAACCTTTGAAACACGTTTTGCTTTTTATGGGGATCTGCAGAAACTCCTATTCAATATAGTTTTAAACTGTACTCTTAGCTTGTTGTAATTTAGTTATTTCAGATATGCAACTGCAGATCAGAAGAAAGCATGCAATTATCACAATTGATGGAAACAAAGATAGCAAACATAAAAACTAATTTGATTATGTGCTTTAGTGAATATTTGCAACTATGGAATGTGACTGGCCTGCAGAGAGTGAATTAATTAATGGCACTTGACTTCAAATTTTTGCCAGCTAAATCCTATTGCCAGTAAAACTGACTCAGTGGCTGTTTCGACCTACATTCTTGTGTGTGTTACAGAAGGGCAAGTATGAATGCCTTTACCTTCTCCCTTGCAAAGGCCTGACTTTGTTAGTGGCTGTTATGAGTTAGTATTTTTGTTTACAAAACATTAGTAGCTCACACTGTTAGGTGCTCACTTCATTGGTCAAAACTCAACCTTGCACACATTTCTGCAACAAGACATTAGCAGACTGGAGTCAACAAGTGTCTTACTCTTAATTTATTGTTGAAAGTGCATATCAAGAGATGGTTCTTGTTGTTGAATATGATTTACTTTATGGTATAAAAAAATATGCACAGACATAGACACATAAACAAATAGGAAAATCAGGCAAGTGTCACAGGTGTATTTATTTTGCCTCAGAAGCAGCTCTGAAAGGATAACATATTTTTATGGATAACATATATTAATTATGTTTCTGTAAGCTTTCTCACTACCCTTGTATGCCACCAGATCATGCTTTTCAGCATCTGAATTTCTTGATGCCTTCTTTTTCTACCCACTACAAAACTAGTCAGCAGACTGGCTGACTGTTCAGTATAAGAAATTGCATTTTAATGAAGTGTCTGGCCTTTATAAATGGCATCGAAATGATGGTGGCAAAGGGAAAATACAGATGCACAAATGAAACCAAGGCATAAACAAAATCAGTCAAGGGAATGGAGGCAGTAAGATTAATTAAAACAGGAACAAAAGTGAGTATTTTCAGAAATAAAAGAAAAAAGTAAGAAGGAATATAGAAAAACAAAGTGGCTATATTCTAGACAGGGAGGTAAGAGTAGAAAGCAAAAGGTACAGTAAAGAATGAAAGTGATGAAAAGATAATAAGGGAAGGGCAAGCAATAAATCATAAAGAGAAGAAAGGTATGCATGAAAAATTCATGCTTCGATGATTCAACTAGTAATTTAATAATTAGTACATTAGAATTCTAATTTAGTAGGAAACATTAGAATACATCCACCAGTGGTCTCATTCCACTTTTCTTCTTTTAAAGTTGATTCCAGTAACTTCCATGGGAGCAGAGGCAAGTTTGTGCTCAGTCAATCTCAAAATCCAATTCTGAGCCTTTTCATTTGTGTTCTATTGTGCTAGCACCACATGGTTTCGTCTCCAAGTTATGTTTCAATCTGAGTGAGGACAGCCAGAGATGTACAAAACACCACATGGAAGTGACTTCAATGCTTGACTCTTTTCCCAGTTGCATTCCCTCTCCTTTATATTGACTTTCATGGTGTCACTAATGATTCATCTTAATATTAAGTGTTAACATAACCATGGTAAATCATAAAGAAGACTGCCAAAAGACTTTGAAAGACATTTCAGCAGTGGGTTCAATTGCTCATTCATTGTGCTTTCAACCTTGTTCATCTTGCACCTCTTTTTCTTAAAATTATGGTCATGTGCATCTGCATGGAAAATCTTTGAGCCTTCATCATGTTCAATTTTAGTTATTTTCAGCTGTCCTTCCACGTTTTTTTCGTAAGTGGGAAGTCTACAAAGCTATCTTTTTCATTTGCACTCAACTCAGTGCAACATCTCTTTCAACCTTTGTCTTTAATAATATCCTTTTCCCTCCCTTTCTATTTCCCTTCCCTTTCCCCTTTCCTTTTCCTTTTTCCTTCCAACATTAATTAACTGTTTAGTGAAGTTAGACCATGCTCCATACTTCATTTATTCATCCTTCAAAACACCATAAAGCAAATTGATCTCTAGCACTGCAGTACTATATTATCCAAGCATATTAATGTTTTCAGGATACATCTTACTTATCAAGGAATGTGTGCTACATCCCAAGCCCTCTTCTCCCTGCCAAACCCAGATAAACTTTTAAAGAAAATCTTCTGTTAAATATTGCTCTTAAAGAATTTTTTTTCATTAAATTTTCTCCCTCTTCCCAATGTAACATTTCTATTTTTTTATTAAAAAGAGAAACCAAACAGGACATACTGGAAATCAGTATTTTTGGTGACCTAGGTAAGTATTAATATAGCTGTAGGGAGAATTTTAAAGATGAAATATTTTATTGAAAAAGAAGTAATTCTCCATGCAATTTTTCTCACTATAGGGAGCCCTTTTGCAATTGACATAAAAGAATCTAAGACCAGGTAAGAGCTCAAGAGTGTCAGTCCCCCTTTCCTTACTCCATCTGCTACCATTGCCCAGCTGTGGAATGAATAACATGATCTCATTTGATATGCAAGAAACTAAATCTTCCTCCTGCCTATTACTATTTTAATTTTCTGATCCTACTTGCACATACTGCAATCAGATGAAGGGATGCATAGCTAGAGCATGGAAACTGCTATTTCCTGCAACACTGCAAACCTGCATCAGCCTGAGGTGCCTGAAATCATACCTTTAGCTACTTTCAGAAATTTTGCTCTCTGCCATTGCTGTGAGCCTCCTTCATAATTCACAGCAATCATAATCGCTCAGATTCTCAGGATGGCAGCCAGAGAAGCACTAAACATCCAAAGCTTATTACTCAGTTGTCCTGGCTTTTGCTAGGATAGGGTTAATTTTCTTCTTAGAAAGATGTGCAACCATACAATGTTGCACAACAGTAGCTTGACAGTAGTTAACAATTTTATCACTAGTCCCATAATGTTTGTCAATCCTATTGCTTTTCCTGCAGAGTGCTTGTTGATGATGAGCTATGGAGCTGTGGACTCAAGTCACAAACAGTATTTCATCTGTTGACATAGAAATTGTTCTAGTCATCCTTATTTTCCCTCTAGCAGTTCTTGAACTTGTAAATATTATTCCTACTTTTTTTCAGTCCACTGGCAGTATCATCAAATTATCCTCCTTTCCTCTGTGGTCTGAAATAAAAATTTTACCAATTAAGCTGTATTATCAACAGTCCTTTATCCTATGACAGTGGAGTTAAAATATTTCACACTAGTTCAATTTTGTTTCCAGCTATTAGGAAATAAATTCCTCACAGCGAATAAGTGAATTTGGTCTGTACTTCTCTGAAACTCTTAAGATAGCAATAGTAGGTAGGGGGCCTCATTTTACCTTCACACTGATTTTACACAAGCATAACTTCATTGACCCCATCAGTAAAGCCGGCACTGACTTATGATAGTGTGAAAACCCTCATGTTCTTAGGTCACTATAGAAATCTTCAAGTTCTTGAATTTCATAGTTTACTTGATTTTAACATCTCCAGATCACCCCTCCTTGTGAGGATACTTTGGCAAGGGACGAGCATGAAGCTCTCTAACAGCCCAATCAAAAAACCTTTCTTTCATCTCCCCACGGAAACCAATCTTTTTTTTCTATTTTGAAGATTCAATTTAGTCATCTCTGATTATGTCCATTTACCTGCCCTTTTCTCCAGTTTGGCACCAACAGGTCTTTTGCACCTTCCCTTTTATATTAACTCTAATGAGGATGGAAAATCACTAGAGGACCCAGTGAAAGGTGTTGTTGCACCTCTTCCTGTGCGTTGGAGAAAGCTGCTTCAGAACTTTCTATTTCATCTCATGGTCTGCAAGGACTGCCTAGCCCTTTTCCCTCACACAGGGTGAATGACTGGGACTGTAGAAGAAACAGATGTCTGATGCAGACACCCTCACTGTGCCTGATCCTGATGCCCACCCACGGGCTGATTGCCTGGCCTTGGCCCGTCCCCATATGCAGGGAGGTGCCTGGTGCCCAGGGCTGCCCTGCCCTGCCACCTGTGGGGAATCCACAGCCATCTCCAGCTCCCAGGGAGCTCCCCATGCTCACAGTGCTGACATTCAGTTGCCTCCAAGTAAATACATTTGGTTTCTAGGCTGCCCCTTTACCTAAAGCAAGAACAGACAGAAGGAAAACAAGCCTCCCAAAGCCAGTCTGCATTCCCTCTGACAGCCTAACATAGAAACCTGTACTCATCTCTGCCTTTCAGTTCGTGGTAACTTCACCAATTTTATGATAAACTTCACTGCATCAGTAAGGATGAGATCTGTCAAGACTATATATTGGTGAGAAAAGGTATTTTCAAAAGTGCTGCAAGTTCTGTGAGACCGTAAGATTACATTACCTGGATTGGGCTGAAGATACTCTATTGTCTTTGCCATTATTTCCATAACTGCCCTGCTGGTAACATCCACTTTCTAAAGAACAGAGAGTCAAACAAAAAGAAACATGAAAAAAAGATGTTAGACAAAAAAGAAGATGGTTTTATCTCTCCTTTTTGTTCTTATAAATTCTTTTAACTCTTCTTACAATTCTATTTTTGTGTCCTTGAGAACAGCTGTGGTACCAGAATGCTGCTAATACCTGGAAAACTACCAAAGCATGAGTCCACCATTTCAGCTTATAGCCGATCCACTCTCAAGTGAGGCCATTAGTACAGAGTACCTCAGGGTGTGTTAAGAATTTTATAGGATGCATTCTATCATGTTGATACTTTACACCACCTTGGGAAGCGTCCACAGTAGGGAAGACTTTTTGAGAGAACAGCCACTGAAATCTGTTTTGAAGAATTAGCCATCCTTAATTCCCTAATAACTTGCAAAATGAGGGGAAAGCAATGTCAATGATAAAATAGACCTCTTTCAGAGCAAGGTCTAGTAAAATTGGAGTAAGGAAGACTAGGTAGCATTCAGTTTCCAGTTTCAAGAAACCTATCAGCACAGACGCACTGACCATTTATTTCCCCTGTCTGATGCCATAAAGAATTATTTTATATTTAGGAATTTAAAATTCTTAAAACTGAATAGCATTCTTGCTTTCCTAAAAAGCACTCTCCATAAGCTTCCTAAGGTGCATATAGCTAAGTATGTAACTACTCTCCCTCTCATAAACAGGCCTCAAAGAAAAAAATGCTCCTTCGGCAGATTTGGGGATCCCCCTGTCTTGTTAGAACAAATCCAGAGGAGGCCATGAGGATGATGTGAGGGCTGGAGCACCTCTGCTATGAGGACAGGCTGAGAGAGTTGGGGCTGTTCAGCCTGGAAAAGAGAAGGCTTTGGGGAAATCTTATAGCAGCCTCCCAGTACCTGAAGGGGCTACAGAAAAGATGGGGAGGGACTTTTCATAAGAGCAGGTAGTGACAGAACAAGGAGAAATGGATTTAAGCTGAAAGAGGGGAGGTTTAGATGAGATATTAGGAAGAAATTCTTCACTGTGAGGGTGGTGAGACACTGGAACAGGTGGCCCAAATAAAGTTGCAGATGCCCCCCACCTGGAAGTGTTCAAGGTCAGGTTGGATGAGGCTTTGAGCAACCTGGTCTAGTGGGGGGTCTCCCTGCCATGGCAGGGGGGTTGGAACTAGGTGATCTTTAATGTTCCTTCCAACCCAAACCGTTCTATGATTCTAAGTTATAGAATGATCCTCCTGAGGGCTATCACAAGTCAAATGAAGCATGTGATTGGGAAAAGCCAGCACGGATTCACCAAGGGCAAAACATGCTTAACAAACCTGATTGTCTTCTACTACACAGTAACCTCTGTTCAGTTGATGTGGGGTGAGCAGTGGACATTGTCTACCTGAATTTCTCTAAGGCTTTCACTGTGGTTGCCCACAGCCTCCTCCTGGAGAAACTGATGTGTTATGGTCTGGACAAGTGGTCTGTGCAGTGGGTGGGGAACTGGCTGACAGGCTGCACCCAGAGGTTGGTGGTACATAGGTCCTTTTCAAACTGGCAACCTGTCACAAGTGAGATCCCCCAGGGATCAATACTGGGCCCAATGCTGTTTAATATCTTCATAAATAATCCGGATGATGGGCTCAAGTGTACCCTGATGAAGTTTGCTGATGATACCAAAATGAGTGGGGAAGTGAACACTTTAGAAGGGAGAACCACTCTGCATGAAGACCTGGACAGGCTGGAAGAATGGGCTAACAAGAACCTCATGAAGATCAACAGAGACAAACATAAGATCTTGCACCTGGGAAAACATAATCCAGGAGTGCAGCACAGGCTGGCATCTGCTTGGCTGGGGAGCAGCTCTGTGGAAATGGACCTGGGGGTCCTGGTGGACAAGCTCAGTATGAGTGAACAGTGTGCCTCTGAGGTGAAGAAAGCCAACAGGATGCTGGGTTGCATAAACAGGGGCATCACCAGCAGACGTTAAGAGGTCATTATCCCACTCCACTCAGCACTTGTCAGGCCATACCTGGAACACTGTGTTCAGTTTCAGTCCCTGCTATGCAAAAAAAATGCAGACATGCTGGAGAGGTTCCAGACAAGGGCCACAAAGATGATCAAAGGACTGGGAAGGCTGGCATATGAGGAAAGGCTGAGAGTACTGGGTTTGTTCAAACTTGAGAAAAGAAGGCTTAGGGGAGAACTTATCACCATGTTCCAGTACTTAAAGGGTGGCTACAAAGAAGGTGGAGCCTCCCTTTTCACAGAGTCACATAGAATTGATGAGGGGTAACAGGTACAAATTACTCCTGGGGAGATTCTCATTGGACACAAGAGTAAAATTTTTCACAGTGAGAACAATCAGCGATTGGAATAATCTCCCCAGGGAAGTGGTGGATCCCCCAACATTGGACACTTTGAAGATTCAGCTGGACAGGGTGCTGGGAAATTTTATCTAGACTGTGCTTTTGCCAAGAAAGGTTGAACCAGGTGATCCTTGAGGTCCCTTCCAACCTGGTATTCTATGATTCTATGACTATGATTCTTTTCAGAGATCATCTACAACTGTTCAACTGAAACTAATTTGTAGCTGACATCAGCCTCAGTCTTTGAATGAAATATTGTCAGTATAAGGAATGCCATATATATGTCCTGGTAAAAAGAAGAAGCAGAAAGCTCAGTCCCGCTGAATAAAAGTTAAGTCTTTCAAAATTATTGAGTGATTCAGAAACAAAAGCTTTGAAATTCTTGTCCTACAAGGGAAAATGAATGGTAATAATGAATGTACACACCTGTTTTTAGACTTACCCTTTCCATTTCTTTGAAGTCATCATCTAGCTTGGTTCCTTCTGCACCTCCTACTTTTTCACTCACTTTCTGCAATTAAAAAAAGAACAACAAACAGATTCAGCAATAATTGAAAACTCTATCCCATGTTTTCCTGGGTAAATATTTTTCTTCTGTAAGTTGGTATAACATTCAGATACATGATTCTTTCTGAAAAATTTATTTCAAACACACTTTAACTTCAGTTAAACAATCAGAAAATAATATATTGCCACTTAAGCCTCAAAAACCCAATCTTCTGCTGCATCAGAAGTACATACTATCCTGTCTTTGCAAGATCACACCTCTATTTCTCTGTTGAATTAATATCTGTATCTTGGAACTTATCAAGCAATTAATAATCAATGACAGATCTGTATTCAATAGACAGAAATATCCATGGTCTTATGTGCTGATGAAAAAGGAAGTGACTTGATAGAATGAACTGGGGAAGGAATCAAGGCACTAAAAAATTTTATCAGGGCTGAAAAATGGTTCCAGATACTTTGTCCAGTGTGTATTAATGCAACATCAAGGGTAATAATCATGCTTAACCACAGAGCAAGAAGAAGTTCTCAAGGCCTGACTCTAGCTACCCAGAAGGCAAGAAGCACCCATACCTGAGAACTCTCAGAAACATACTGATTCAAGCCACAACCAGACCCTTACCATTAAAAATCAAGTTTATAAATTAAAGTGATATATAGACACAAAACCCCCTACACCCACACCACACAAGAGCTTAAGGTTCACATGTGTTACATATAAAATACCCAGTTGACAGATCTATTAGAAAGAATGAAAGGGAACTTTGGTGTCATGTCTTTAGGAAATACTCTGTTTTTTTAATAAAATACTTAGTTCGAAAACTAATTGGAAAATTATTTTGTACTACCATTTCATTTTCCTGATTCAGTGAAACACATTGAACTGAGATTCCCTTTACTGTCAGTAAAAGTGACAGCAAAAGATTTGAATGGTAACTGCTATGCAGCACCACTGAAAATGGATTTTAGCAATTGCATTGTCAGTCACAAAGTTTTAGTTGTGTAATTCCACAACTAAGTCAGGTGTATATGATCCAGTGAATATACTAATCTTTCACTGGGCTGGTATTTGTCATAAGAAATTCATCAGACATATGACTTTCTGTTTTCTATCCATTTTTACTTCTTTGTACTGAGCATCATTTAATTTTACAAACTTTCCTAGATGCTTCTGAATCATTTTTACACTCTTTTAACTAAGTGTAACTACTGATTTCAGTGAAGTGACTCCTACAACAAACAAGGAGAAATTAAAGAAAAATCACACTTTTTTCCTCTTGGCTTCAACCCCTGTGTTAACCCTCCTATAGCTTTCTTTTAGTATGAAGAGGAGGAAGACCCACAGTCAATCACTCACATGCCATTAATAAAATCAAGACATTTGATTAATTTCAAATTCACTCCAGTTCATCCCAACAAAGCTGAAAGTGCAGCATGGCCAAGCACTTACTAATGCAGGCTATAATCTCTGCAATAGGAAACAGTTATCAGCTCTGTTTGTTTTCTGTCAGCTCCTTGCAAATAAGTACCCAAAATGGTGCATTAATGAGATATCAGTACCATAAAACATCTTGAAAAAAACAACAAACTTTACTTATCCTTTCTTTTCTATACAGCACAGATGTGCAAATCCATGCAGACACTCTCTTGTCATTCATCTGAATGCAGATAAGTTTGTGTGGTCTGTAGTACTGAACCTGTGCCTTACAGAAACTAGTGAAGTGACACAAAAATAATAGATTTCAAACTCAGTGTTATTAGGAACAGTTCTTCAGTGAACAAGGAATAGATTCCATGTCCCAAAAGGTGCTATTCATTTGCGGTTTCTGTGAAAAATGGGAACAAATGAAGCATAAAAGACCTGAAGCTTTCTCCACCAATCCAAGAATGAGTCTTCTGCAAATGGACCTCCCACTACAGACATTATGGCACAAACAGCATAGGAGCTTTCTACCACAAAGACTTCAAGTCCATGAAAACAACAGTATGCAAATATGCTGGTACTCAAATATTGAAACCAGATTTTGAATAACTGAAGTTCAACTCTAAGAATGCAAAGTACCCAAAGGTAATTAATGTTCCAGCGTTTTTTATCTGTAGCTTTACTATTAGTCACTTTGAGACGCTTTCATAGTTGATGAAGACCTGCAAAGACATGGTTTATCATTCCCACAGATGCCCTAAAGATCCCATCTCAAATCTACAAACCATAGCAATTGCTCCTTCCCTTCATATTCATCATTACTCCAGTTGAGGAATGCATGACCCTCTTAGCAGTGCAGTTCTGTAGTCTGCTGGAGTGGTCATTGCTAAGTCAAAAAGGCGCTTCTAAACATACTTTCAGTTTCGGGTCACTTAGTCAATACTAGCCTCACAATCGCCACCATGAGTCACTCATTTAAGGTGAGTAACAAAACTATGCATCAAGCAGAAAATTCATTTGTAAAGCTCTGGGTCAAGTACAGCTACAGACAACGTAGGTGAGTCAAAGGAGAGAGACGATCTCTGAAGTTTTCAGCCCTTCTGGAGCTGGCTGACTCTTCTTTCAGGGTAGTTACATCATAGGCCCTCAAGGAAGTACCTTCACCTCCATTATCCAGACAAAAATCTGGTTTTGAAAAGCACTGACAGACCACAGGAAAAGAGCAGCTGAACAAAAATACCACTTGAAAATTTAAATACTGTGGAGTTTTTTTTCCTTGAAGGTCACAGCAGGCAGATGAAAAGTCAAAGTTCAGATTTAAGAAAAAAAAAAAAATTAACCCCTCAAAAGTTCTTGCCCCTTAGGGCAGCAGGAGAAAATCTCCTCAGAAGAGGATATTAAGCACCCTTTACAAGGCCATAATCTAAACTAGTGTGATAGTTTAATTATCACAGGGCAAGTGGTCAGGTGGTAGCAGTGGGCCTGAGAAAGGCAGTCTAAGCATTTGCAAAAAGCCCACATCTATATCATCCTGATATTGACTAAATTTAGATATATTCTTCAGCGCATTTATAATCATCCTCCAAATCAACTGTTAAAACATTTCATTAAGGCTACTGCTCCATCATTCTCTAAGATTGTCAGATTTGATTATCATAGGTCATGGAGCTATGCCAGCTTACATCAGCTCAGGATCTGCTCTCGTGCTCAAGATTCAGAAGCAGTCAGCTAACAGCTACAGCTAGCCAGAAAACAAAAGTCTCCTTTGCCATGTCATTTGTGTCGAGGTTTCAACATTTGGTTCTTGCTTTACAATAGAATGAAAATCAGGCCCTTTAAGTTGTCTTTAAAAACGGTAATACTACATCTCCTCCTAGTCCAGTCATACAGAAGAATCAAGACCTAATCTGACACCACTGCCAACATTATTTAGTTATTTTGTGATTGTGCTTTCTCTTTTTTAACACTGATTACCTATTCTATCTTGCCTCCAAAAAGCCTTTATAATAAAATTATCATTAAAATATCAATATATTTTCATGAAAAATAACTGATTCATCATACAAACATTTTCTGGGTGGAGAAAAAAATATCATTAAAACGATTTTGTGCAGCAAAAGCATACAGAACTTCTCTACACTTATCAATGTCATGTTTCACAGTTGGGATCTGAAGTGTTATGTGCCTTAGAGCTAATTCCAATTTTATAAAGATCCCATTTCCACTCAGGCAGAACTTAACATCTGCTGGTCAGAATGGTTTCAGTAGGGAAACAAAAGTGGCATGAATCCTACCTTTAAGGGAAAAGAAAACTTTTTTTTTTGGGGGTGGGGGGTGGGGGGGGGGTAGTTTCTGGCAGATAATATTAAAAAGACATTTTTTTGTAAATGCTGACAGGACCTAGAATATAAACTGTAGTGATAGGACTATGGTTTGGTAGATGGATTTAATGTGAAAGAACAAAACTTATTAGGTCTCAATTATGGAGCCATTTGTTCCATTTTTCATATAGTTGTGCAATTAACCTTTTTTTTTATAATTACTGTGTTGTGATGTAGCATGTCATGCAGGACAAAAAAATGCTTGTGCAAACACTATGAATATACTGAAAATTTCAGTTGCCTTTTACAGAATACACTGATGATCACTTATAAAATATTCCATACAGCAACCCTCTAGCTAATGCCAGTATAAATCTGACACTGTCATCTCTCACTACCCACAAGATATTAATGTAAATCTAATTAGATAGCATTAAATAGCTATTCCATGAGAATTATGTTGTTCAGTACTGTGACACTGCATCGTACTAGAGTGCCTTCTGAACAATTCACAGTTCAAACAACTGCTACCAGAAAGCCTTGCACAATATGATAAGCCACTACCCAAACTTGAAAATGCAGCAAGATTAGATTAAATTACAATAGCAGTTAGCTGAGTCTTCAGCTTTATTAATTTCATTGCGTACTAGTTTGGCAGCATGTATAGAAGGTGGCTTTGGTTCTATACAGGAGTGAAAAGCCAGCTTTGAATAGATTACCACCACAATACACTGCCATTGCCTATGATGCAAATTGAACGACCTGTTTGCAAAGCAGTCACACCACTGTAAGACTGAAAAAGCAACAGTTCCTTTACGGTATGCACTCATAGCTCCAAATACGGAGCACAGCAACATTTTTACTCAAAGCAGACAGGAAACTCTGGTTACTTCTCTATACCTCTTATTATTACTTTTATCCTAACTGTTTTTTCCATTCAGACATTTTGGAGATCCCCCTTCCACAGTGCTTCTTAGCTATCACAGAGGTCAGTTCCCATGGCACAAGTTCTCTATCCCTAAAAGGAAAGCTGTTGTCACTACAGTCCTATCAAATTGACACTCAGTGGACAGGGCGGTAGGAATAAAAATTTTATTAATTTGAAAGCACAAGAAACAGTAACAAATGGAGCTTACAAATTCATGATGGAGAAAAATAATGCTTTCCAGAGTAGTTCATGCTTGAATGCAAGTCACCCTGTTGATCTCTCATTCCTGATTACTTAGTATCTGTTCCTCAGGTTTCTATAGTTCTTCCACACAGTTTTTGCCTTTTTGACTTTTGCCTGTCACTGTAAGGGTTCGTGTTCTGGAAGCACAGTGTCAGAAGTATCTTCACGTTTGTTAAGGATTTGCAAACAGGCTCTAAAATGTTGTGAGGCTTTTTTAGCTGACTTGGAAAAGTAGTAGTGAGAAATACACATTTCAATGGGAAGAAGTCTGACATTTTAATGGGAAGAAGTCTGTGTAGACTTGGTGAAGGTTTGCCAACACTGTAGGCTTTTCAGAAGGAGAAAACATTTTAAAAAGAACATTTATAAAAAGCACAGTTTTAATCAAGATTTTTTTTTATTCTGTCACTTTACATGCTAAAGTAAGACAAAACTGCCACTTATAGGCTAATTTTTCTGTGTGCTTTATCCTGCACAGTTTGGCATTTATGGTATTAGCATTTGTTGCCATGGAAAACATGACAACTTAAATTCAAATTTATGATCATGGCCCTAGTTCTCTGCAGATAATGAAGCACAGTTAGCAAATCACACTCTCAGCTCTAACAGTAACCAAGAGAGGAGATTTTCTGGTGATTTCAGATAAATTAGAACAAGGACTGAAAGAAAAAACCCACTCAAAAGCATATATAAATTAGTTGTACTTTAGACTCCTCCTTCTCCACCTGACATCAGAGTATAAAAGAAAAGAAGGACCTTTTCTGAATTAGTCTGGAGATAGCTTATCTTCAGACACATGAAGGCTGTAGAAAATCAGTGCTGGTTCACCTTTTGGTGGCACAGCACCTTATCCTGTACTGGAAAGGAAATGAACATCTGATTTCAACTGAGGTAAAGTGATCTTGCTCGAGCTTTTCTGGAACAGCCATCTAGATGAGGACATTCTAATTTACAAGCCAAATGACCCAATATCATTAGTTTTGGAAAGCTTCAGGAAACTCAACAGATGTGATAAATCTCACCAGAAGCCAGAAGTGTCTGATGAGCTTTATACTTACATTGCACTCATTTGTTAGAGAAACTGAGCAAAACCCACACTTCCATTAAACACAAGAGATTTTGCAAGACAGGAAAGCTTATCACCTTATCCCTTGCATTTAAAATTATTTTAATTTAAAAAAAAAAAATTGTAAATACCTGGTGCAAAATAGGGACTAACAATAGGACATGGCATGAGAATGTAGAACAAGCCACTTCAGTCCTAAAATGAAAATAGGATCCCAACATAACATATATTTAAGATGCAGCAATGCTCATTTACATTTCATTGGTAAATTTCTCTTCTTCAGCTGGGACAGCTACAAGGGCAGTCCACAATGCTGGCTGGAGCTTACCAGTAGAAGATGCTTCCCTTGCAGAACTGAGGAACACAGTGACTCCACTGCTACCACAGAAGCTGTAAGTGATCATGAAGACAGTGTGAATGGCAAAAGGGGAAAAAAAAAAAAAAAAAAGAGATCTATGAATCTCCAGGGAGCTTCACTCTTTACCTCCTGTTTGCCCTAAGACTTTGATTATGCCACTGAAGTTTTTCTTTCTCCTTGGCAAAATGAATAAATACACTTGCCTACCACATGGGAAAACTCTGAGCATTAATTTGCACCTGTTACTGCTTGCCATCAGGAGCACACCGAACAGAAATGTTCATGATGTAGATAAGATAAGCATCTGCTAGACAAACCTGAGATTATCTTTCTCTTTTCCCTTCTGTCACTCAGCAGATATATTTAATTAGGAAATAATATACTCCCTCCCCTGATAGCACTGAAATTACTTTCTCCCCGCTAGAAATCTTTGTTCACTGTCCTGTTCTACCACAACACCACACCAGCCACAGGCTGGGTAGCCTTATCCTCCCTTAAAAGTTCCCCTGACTCTGCTGTTGGATGCAGAATGTTAACAATGAAGTGCACTATTCAAAGATCAGGAAGTGAACTGTATTTTGGAAACTCAAAAAGAAAAGGGAAGGCTATGACTGGACTCTAAAAGGCTTGCCTTCATCTCTCATAAAGCATCTTCTAAGTACCCTTTATATATATATATATATAATAGCTTGGCATTGCTAGTCCTCACAGCTGCTAGCAGTAATGCCCGTAGCCCTGTTAAGAGCTCCACTAACAGCCTAAATGCAGGTCAGAAAGCCAGGGAAATATGCTATAGATGTGACATATGTAAGACTTGGGAACTGGCACTGCTAAAGACAAGCCAATGCTAAAGCTTGTCAAGTTATGAAGGAAATTCTTTGTGGGATAGGATCTCCAGTAACACCAGTGATAATCTTGAGAAAAAGCAAAATGGCCCAGTGGAACTATTTCCCCTCAAGAAGGATGAAAAGAGATCAAGATCCCAACCTCCAGCATTGTTGCAGTGTAAGAAATGCACATTGTGAACCTGTCCTATGTTCTTACTCTCCTCATGTAGAATCAATCCCTAATTTGCCTTCCCCCCCCCCACCCATTTTCAGCTAACGCTGTCAAAGGGGAGGGAAGAGGACGTCTGAATCAATCATTTCTTTGACCAATCTGATCTAGCGTTTTGGTTTCTGACTGCTAGCAAGGACCACACTGCAGAAGTCCTGCAACTCCAGCATCACAGGGGGAGTCATTCACATTCAGCACTAGCGCACACTATGAAAGTATGCCGCAAGCTTTTGTGCTGACAGGAGCTACTGCAGAGCCTTTGCTGCAATGCCACTGCATTACATTGGAGGCTGTCCACTGCTAAGCGAAACAAAGCTGGGTGAGAACACGGGAAGAACTGCTGAGGAAGTGCTGGTGTAGTAGTGCCCTGCACTGTACCTCTGTGTGGGAATTCCCTGCAGAGAGGCACCCACTATGACAGATGAGGCGAGTACTACCCTAGGGCAGACAAGAATTTAAATCAGTATTATGCATTCCAGTGACAGAGGTGTGCTGACAGCAGAGACACCGCAGTGCATGCATGATAACCAAGAGAATCCATTTCACACATTTAAACTTATTACTGAAATTTTGCAATGCTTACCAAACACACACTTTAGGACGTTGGTTTTCTGCAAAGTTAAGTTCAGCCAGAGAGCTGGTCACATTCCTAGCACCTTTGCAGTTTAGAGTGGCCTAACGAGCTGGCAAAAAGAAGCTGGCAAAAGCTCAAAAGCTGCCAGAAAGCTAAGGGCATTCAGACACTGTGTGCTTTTTTAACACTCTCTGCCCCCAGCAGGCCACCACTATGAGAAATAAAGAAGAAACTGGCATTAAGAAGGTATCTGTATCAGCTAGAAGATGTGCGGATCCCTGCTCTTTATGCAGTACAGAAAAGAAGCAGAGAATCTATTTCCATATGTTATCTATTCCCACATGGTATTTCTACTTCAGATGACAGCATACCATGACCCAGTCCCTTTAGTGGACCTGTGGGCAATAAAACGCTCACAAGTTTTTACTCCTGTGCAACGGGATCTGGATTCAGACCTATAATCCTTGCGAGTTCTCCACACAGCAGTACCGAGAGTCCTGCTCTATGCTGCACTGCCACAGAGAAAGAGGACACAGAGTGCCAAAAAATTTGGTAGCTTCCCAAGTGTTTCTACAATGTAAGTAAGTGGCTCACTCAGCTGGGTGGTGATAAGGAAACTCTGAGACTGGGGCAAAACTAATACAAAAACACTAACAGTTTTGGTGGTTCTCAGATTTCTTGCCTAAAGAGGTGCACAGCACCAGCCTTCTCACCTGCCAGCTCCTGACCTATGACACACTGTTATCATAAATAAATAATGGTTTTGTATTTTAGAAGGAGAGTGTAAACCACGAAATCACACATTCATTCCAACCTTCGGGTATCTCTCATGTCTCCAAAGCAATTTTTATGAAGCTTTAAGGGGAAGATGCTTCCTCTGGGTAGACAGAATTTCAGCTTTAAATTTTGCTGATGCCCTTTCAAGCAGGTGAGTTGTGCATCTTAAAACCATATACGGATGTGTATGACAGTAAGTAAATAGAGTGAAAAAGAAAAAGAACACGGAGCATGTATCCATCCAGCAAGCATCTTAATCTGGAGCCCAGGTACAGTATGCTTATGGATCATGATCCATCTTATCTCAAATACACATGTTGCTCCGTCCATATAGTTCAGCAGAAACAATGATCCCTTCTTTCCCACTGCTTCACTTGGCACATACATACCTCACCACACAGCAGACTCACTCTGCAGGTGAGGGGTGGCTTAAACTGTCCCATGGTTTCTTAAGCCATGTCATCAGACTACTTGAGCTCATCTACTCCATTTCAACACAAACCTGTGTTTCCTGCAGCAGTGGTTTAATCTGCCAGCTGGGAGGCAGAGTTCCCATTCACTCCTCACGGAGAATAACGTTTGGTCTTAGCTACTGAGCCATCTAACTTACATGCACTAAATGTAAACTTTAAAAACTACTAGAGTATTTCACATGCAGGCACAGGTGAAGAGTGCTAGGGCACAGTCTACACCTTGCTAAGATCTCCATGAAACATGGAATCCAAATATCTGATCAGAATTATGCAAGCAGTGATACAATAATGTACTGCTGATTGATAAAGCAGACAACTACACATTACTTTGTTAGGTAAATCAACTACTTTGCAGATATTGTAATTTCTTTCTCTCAGTATAGGAATGAATTAAAGTTTAGCAGAAATAAATAGGACATAGTCAGGCCAAACAAAAAAGGGGTAAAATAACTGCATGAGAAATTTACAGCAATTAAATCCCACTTACAGCATATTTTATAACTCTACATAATGTACACCAGTCTACATGCCTTCTGCTGGGTGAAAGTCAGCCTAGTCCTTAACATCCGGAAATGCGAGAATGATCAGAACATTCAGAAGCTGCTAGAGGCCAAGACAACAAAACACCGCTTAAATACGATCCACCAGTTTATCAGCTGTACAAACTGTGCTGTTGTGAAGTTGTCCCTTTTACATTTGAAAGCGCATTTGCCAGAATCTGTCACTGAATTAATTGTTATCTGACAAAGAAAAGGCACTGAAGGAAGTCTGTGAGAGAAAGCATGTCCATAAATTGTTGTTGGTACTGATGGACATTTTACTTCTGGTGTTTGTATTGACACAATGTCTAAAAGGTTGTGGTCTGTACAGAATAACAAAGTGCCAGTACAAACTATTTGTATATTTTCTTATGCTGTTGGCAGTGTTGATAATTTATTCACTACATGCACAGCAACCCAAAGCCATCCACCACTTTCAGTCTGATAGCAGCACATTCAGAAATTGCTGAGATCTGCTTTAAGCTTTAACTTTTTTAGATGAGCAATACATAAATCAATCTGAACGCCCTTTCCTTAAATTCATGTTCTGTCTCACGCTCACTGTGTAAGAGCAATATGTGACAAAGCACTGGGGGCAGGAAAGCACTACAGTACAACAGTAATGCTCACACAGGCTCTGGGTATTTCTGGATGATGCCCTTGATCAATTAAAAAGGTTGTGTGCCTTTTTGTGCTTCTGAGATGTACCCAAATGAAAAAGGAGAAGAGAAAGGGGACCAGATCAGTTAGGACTCGGTGAAACGTATTCAGATATAAGAAACAAATGATGGATGGCACCACTTGGCCTGAACCTCTACTGGGTATGAGCATGCTGCATAGCACAATGGCCAGGAGCAGATGCAGCTTTGCCTCTGCAGCTGCAGCAAGGTTAGTAAGGGGATTCTGTCAGAGTCCCTGGCAGGAAGGAGGAGCAGCCTCTTCCTACCAAAATGAATGCACAGCCACAGCCCTAGGGGATTAATATTTACATTTGAAGATTATAATTTTCCTCCTTTCACCACTGTATATCAGTTATCTGCGACAAAGGACATTTTATAATGTAAGGAAAAAAAACCTGCATAAACAAACAAGAAACCCAAGATGCAGCTTTGACCTAAACACTACTGCAATTCACCAGCAACACCCCTGAAGTCCAGGCAGTTACACAAACATACCTGCACTAAGCAAAAGCAGAGCTGAGTCTGATGCTCTCTGATACTTGGAAAATCTAAGAGGTACTGAAGAAATGAGAAAAATGACCATAAAATGCCCCTGGAAACAAATTATACTATAGCAATAATCTCATTAACTGGCTCACAACTGCTGTCAGGATTGATCATAATACAACATGGATCAACACAACAAACTCTGCCTTAGATGTAGTAATAATATGTGTCTATTGTTCTAGCTGATATTCAAGATATTGATGGTCTAAGAATGCTCCTGTGACAAAGGCAAACAAAAACCTTTTGCTAGGTTTTAATCAAATTTACAAAGCAGTGTCTTACTAGGAGGGATATAGAGATTTTTGAGAGATAATGAAATAGACATTTTTTGCTAATGTTAACTCACAATTTGTTTGAATTATAAAGTTGAGATAAAAAAGAATGCTGGGCTTGGTAGAAGGACCTGCGCCCCGCTGAAAAATTGCAAATATTTACACCTTTGAATATCTCAAGATATTTACATTTTTTTAGTCTTTTACAGTCAGTCTTTCATTCTTTTACAGAAGCTGAAGCTCTCAACCATTGAGGATCAATTTACAGACACACCTGAAGTTTCACATAAAAGTGAAATATTACTGTTAAAGTGCAAATTCAGTTGCTGTTTTTTGCCAGGTTATATCTCCTTGATTTTAACACCATATGAGAATAAACTATTGCAATGAATAAGTTCAGTTTTATAAAGCTATTAGATTCCATTAACATTTTCTAAAAATATTATGAAGTCTTCTCAAACTGGCTGTTCAGGCTTATTTACAGCCCTTGAATTTTACAAACAGATTAGGAAGATGCAAAAGAGGAACTGCTTGCCTTTCTTGCTTAATATAAAAACATCAAAAGTGACAGATCCTGTTTCGAATTGCGTTCTGAGAGTTAATTCATTTTTACCTCCCTCTCTGCCCTCAGTATGTGGAAGTCCTCTGCAAGTCCACTATCCATAATGAAAGTATTTTCACACTGCATTACAGAATCACAGAATGTGAGGGATTGGAAGGGATCTCAAAAGATCATCCAGTCCAATCCCCCTGCCGGAGCAGGAACACCTAGATGAGATCACACAGGAAGGCATCCAGGCGGGTCTTGAATGTCTCCAGAGAAGGAGACTCCACAACCTCTCTGGGCAGCCTGTTCCAGTGTCCCGTCTCTCTCACAGTGAAAAATTTTTTCCTTGTGTTTACATGGAACCTCCTGTGCTCCAGATTGCACCCATTGCCCCTTGTCCTACCGTTGAACATCACTGAGAAGAGCCTGGCTCCATCCTCCAGACATTCACCCTTCATATATTTATAAATGTTAATTAGGTCCCCCCTCAGCCTCCTCTTCTCCAAGCTAAAGAGGCCCAGCTCCCTCAGCCTTTCCTCACAAGGGAGATGCTCCACTCCCTTTATCATCTTTGTGGCTCTGTGCTGGACTCTCTCAAGCAGCTCCCTGTCCTTCTTGAACTGTGGGGCCCAGAACTGGACACAATATTCCAGATGTGGCCTCACCACAGCAGAGCAGAGGGGAAGGAGAACCTCTCTTGACCTACTAACCACACCCCTTCTAATGCACCCCAGGATGTCATTGACCTTCCTGGCCACAAGGGCACAGTGCTGGCTCATGGTCATCCTGCTGTCCACCAGGACTCCCAGATCCCTTTCCCCTACACTGGTCTCTAGGAGATCATTTCCCAACCTATACTGGAACCTGGGGTTGTTCCTGCCCAGATGCAAGATGCTACTTGCTATTTGCCCTTGTTGTATTTCATTAAGTTTTTCCCTGCCCAGCTCTCCAGCCTGTCCAGGTCTCTCTGGATGGCAGCACAGCCATCTGCTGTGTCAGCCACTCCTCCCAGCTTTGCATCATCAGCAAACTTGCTGGCAGGTCGCCTTGTTCCTTCCTCCAGGTCACTGATGAATATACTGACTAGTATTGGTCCCAGAATCAATCCCTGAGGGACTCCACTAGACACAGGTCTCCAGCTAGACTCTGCCCCATTGACCACCACTCTCTGGCTTCTTCCTTGCAACCAATTCACAATCTACCTCACTTCCCGATCATCCAGACCACACCTCCTCAGTTTAGCCGTGAGGATGCTGTGGGAGACGGTGTCTAATGCTTTGCTGAAATCAAGAGAAACCACATCCACTGCTCTGCCATCATCTAGCCACCTGGTTATGTCCTCATAAAAGGCTATCAAGTTGGTTAAACATGACTCCCGCTTGGTAAAACCATGTAGAGTGCTCCTAATGACCCTCTTATCCTTGATACACCTAGAGATTGCACTGAGGATAAGTTGTTCCATCACCTTCCCAGGGATGGAGGTGAGGCTGACCGGCCTGTAGTTACGTGGGTCCTTCTTCTTCCTTTTTGAAGACTGGAGGGACATTTGCTTTCCTCCAGTCGTCAGGCACCTCTCCTGTTCCCCAGGAGTTACCAAAGATGATGGAATTAGCCCACGCAGAAAATGAAACACGCAAGGTAGAGTCCAATGTGCACATGCACATGTGGGTAGACGACTTTCAGAGATGAATGAAGTCTGAAAAATACTGAAGCCTTCATAAAAAATAAAGGTACTACTTTATCAGCACTGACTTTTCATCCTTCCTAAATCACACCATAGACATATACCATCTAATAAAAGCGCAATCATCTTTTAGACAGTGTATTACAAAATAAAACCATGGCTACATAAAGTGAGCAACATTCACAGCTTAGAGTGCAGAAATGTATGCACAGGAATATACTACTTGATACTAAAACCCCACCTGATTCTTTCCGTGCATTAATGCAGGTGAAGGGCCATCCTAAGGGTACCTTTTCAGAATGACAGCTGCATATTCATTTCAAGTACAGTTACACAGCAACAGTTTAAACCTGTCTCATCCCATTTAGAGAAACCATGTCTATGTTTGACAGACTAGGAAAGGCAGCCCTTGTGGCTCACTCTCACGGACCCTCCTGCCTGCACATCCACAGCCATCTTACTGTCACCTATTTTCTCTGGACTTAATCCATTCTGCAGGACATAGCGGATGTAAGGTATGCTACACAGTCCTTGCCACAGGCACAGGGACTTCCCAGCTCCTGTAAAACTCATGGAGCTTACTACCTGCTACCTGCAAAAAGAGTACTACCTGACAGGAGGAGAGAAAGGGTGTGAAAAGAGCAAGGAAAGCGGAGTATAAAGGAGAGATGATCATTGGTTGGTGTAACACACACGAATCAGCTTCCATGTTATGACTCAAGTTATCTTTAGACGCTTTATGCTGTCCCTGTCAGTGAAAAACCCATCTCCTGTTGTTTCCTCTATTTTCTTAAAACCATTTATATCATGTTGCCAGGTGCTGATCTGTTTTGTGCCAGGTTCTATCACAGAGGTACCACATTTCATCAAAAGGTATCCACGTAATTTACAGAATGAGATGTAAGGGATATGTAAAATAAAGCTTTTAAATGCTTTGGATTTCTCTTCCATTTGAAATAAACTAATGGAAAATATTTCTAAAGACAGTCACCTTACACTACAGGAGAAAATAACACTTTTTCTTCCCTCCCTCCTCCCCATATTACCCATACTGGCAAGTATTAAAATTTGTCTTGATTTTTAGGATTAAAATATCTTGCAGTCTGCATGGGATACTAAAGCACGTATGACCATTTATCCCAATCTGCTAATTAAATTTAGTAGAACATTTATATTCAATATGAAATTTACCACAAGTTATACTGTGGTGGTGTAACAGCAAAAAAATATCAAAATGTGCAGACGAGGTGAGATTTTCAAATGTCTAAATTCAAACATCACCTCAATGTTTGAGCCTCAAATAAAAATTCAGCAGTAGCCTCTTGATGTAATTAGTTAATGAGCCTAATTAGCCTAACCACCCATGTGTTCAGAGTTACTATCCATTGTGCAGACAGCTATGCCACTCACATGTTCATTAAACCCATGCAGTTTTATCTTGGGGGGTGGGGAGAAGAATAAGTTGGGCTCTGTATTCCTTCACAGCCTTCAGACCTGTAGTTGGTTGCAAAAGAAGCACAAAGATAGAAATGCTATTAAATATTTCAGTGTGTTACTCTGCCTTGGAAGTTGCTTAGCAGTGTACTCAGTCAGAGGTTGTTTTGGTTTTTGGCTGAGATGGAGCTACTTTTCTTCACAGTAGCTAGAATAGCGCTGTATTTTGGTTTCGTGATTTGTTATGAGTAGAATGTTGATAACATACTAATGTTTTCAATTGTCACTGGAAGTCAAAGGACTTTGTGTTTTACTAGTCTGCAGGTGCAAGGTCTAGGGGGACAAGCAATATTAAAATTAGTGAGACAAATTGCCAATTGGATATGCTAATGGGATCTTCCATACCACATAATGTCTTCAGTATATTAATTAGAGTCTCCCTCTCACACTTTCACTCTCACTCACGCTCTCACTCTTCCAGGATTGCGGTTTCAGTTTTCAGTATTGTCACTCCTTTGGGATCATTATTCAAGAATGGGCCGGGCTTGATCAGTGGGCGGCAAGCAATTCCACTGTGCATCACTCCTTTGCATATTTAAAATATTATTATCACTGTTATTTTAATATAATAATTATTCTAACTGTTATTTTATTTTAATTATTAAATTATTCTTACCTTAACCTATGAGTCTCCTTACCTCTCCAATTCTCTCCCCTCTTCCCTGTAGAGGGGGAAAGAGTGAGCAAGTGGCTGCGTTGGCTGCTAGCAAAGTGAAACCACCACAGAGGTAAAAAGTAATTCTCAATAAATTCTCAATCTTTTATACTGTTTTTTCTTGTTTTAAAATACTCTGTTTGAATTAGTTTACAAAGGCAACATATAAGCAGAAATTATACACAGAGGTGTTCAGCTTGAAATTTATAAATATGCTTTCCTAGTTTTAAACTGCCTTTAACACACTTTCCAATCTAGAGAAGAACCTAGACTAGCCTGCACAAAACATTCAGTAACAGGCAGAAGCTTCTGGCATTCATGGCAGTACCACCTGCAGCTTAATGAGGCTGAGAGGAGTAAATATTTTTCACTGTCACCTCCTTATGATAATGCCTCACATTTAGTTTTAAAAAATATTTTAAACCCATTTTTCCTCAGAAAGCCAGCAAATGAGGAAACCCTGTATTACAACTGATACTTTACCCCTACAGACAGCTTCCGACACCAGTTCTGCTCATACCTGAGTGGGTCTCTGTTATGCCACTGGCTTTACAGGTTTTTTCCAGTACCTCATTCACTGAGTGTGACCTATGCCAAGTCAACTTAATCACCTGTGAGCAGATTTCAGCATATATACATTCTTCCTTACACCACAACAGTAGAAGGGTAGATTAACTAGCTAGGATCCCAGTTTCCAACATGTATTGGAGTTAGAGTGCTCGCAAACCACAAATTTTCTTAGCAGAAAGGTAGCAAAACTTGCTTCATAGCAAACATGCTGCAGCTTCCAGAGCAGACCTTTTACCATAGAGGTCAGCAGAAAAATTCCCACTGACTTTATGGAGACAGGACCAAGTAAAGCAGCAGAAGTTAAGGAGTTTTAAACATTTGACCTGCACGGTGGATGAGAGAAAGGCTGTAGATGTTGTTTACCTGGACTTTAGTAAAAACTTTGACAGTTTCCCATAGCATTCTCCTGCAGAAACTGGCTTCTCATGGCTTCACTGGGTAAAAAAACTGGCTGTATGGCTGGGCTCAAAGAGTGGCGGTGAATAGTTGGTGCCCAGACACAAGTGGTGTTCCCCACTCCCCACTGGGCTCAGTATTGGGGCCAGCTCTGTTTAATATCTTTATCAGTGATCTGGATGAAGGCATCAAGGGCAGGAGTGTTGATCTGCTTGAGGGATGGAAGGCTTTACAGAAGGATCTGGACAGGTTGGATCAATGGGCCAAGGCCAACTGTATGAGGTTCAAAAAGGCCAAGTGCTGGGTCCTGCACCTGGGTCACAACAACCCCATGTAACACCACAGGCTTGGGGAGGAGTGGCTGGAGAGCTGTCTGACAGAAAACGACCTGGCTGTGTTGGTTGACAGCTGGATGAATATGAGCCAACAGTATGCCCAGGTGGCCAAGAAGACCAACAGCATCCTGGCTTGTATCAGAAGTAGCATGGCCAGAAGGACCAGGGAAGTGATTGTGTCTTTGTACTTGGAACTGGTGAGGCCACACCTCAAACACTGAGTTCAGGTTTGGGCCCTTCACTGCAAGAAAGACATTGAGGGGATGGAGTGTGTTCAAAGAAGGGCAATGGAGCTGGTGAAGGGTCTAGAACACAAGTCTTATGAGGAGAGGCTGAAGGAACTGGGGAATGGCTCAGAGAGCAAGGACATGGATTCGCAGAATAATTGTACGAGCAGAGTCTGGTCTAACACTCAGCAGGCCGCAGTGGAAAAGTACTGAATACTGACACTGCGACTTTATCTCAATCTGGTAAACAACCTTGAGAAAGTAACTGTGTGAAAAATGTAGAGAATGTTTTACGGTGAAACCGCAAGTAAATGTAACGTTTAGAGCTTAAGCCAATTAGCAAAGGACTAGTAGGAATAATTATCGTAGCCCGTATAATATGACTTAATGAGAGCAATAAAGTGAACTATGCCTTATTGCTCACATTGAGTCGGCTCGCGTAGTTTCCTCTGTCGCTCGCAGGAACTGGGGTTGTTTCGTCTGGAGAAAAGGAGGCTGGGGGGAGACCTTAGTGCTCTCTACAACTACCTGAAAGGAGGTTGTAGCAAGGTGGGTGTTGGTCTCTCTCCCTGAGGTGGCAAGTGATAGAAGAGGAAATGGCCTCAAGTTGCACCAGGGGAGGTTTAGATTGGATATGAGGAAAAATTTATTCACCAAAAGGGTTGTCAGGCACTGGAACAGACTGGTGAGGGAAGTGGTTGAGTGATCATCCCAGGATACATTTCAAAAACTTGTAGATGTGGTGTGGTTTAGTGGTGCACATGGCAGTGTTAGGTTTCTGGTTGGAGTCAATGATCTTAAGTGTCTTTTCCAACCTAAACTATTATTTGGTTATACAATCCTATTACAAATTCTGCATTCTGCTTATCAGTAATCTAATTTTTTAAGTTAGTCTTATCAATGTCAATGACCTCATCATAAGCCACTGATCCTTAAAACACTTCCTCCTTGAATTCTTGAATCTGTTTTGTTAACAGAAAAATAACTGGAGTTGATAACATTTTACTAACCAGATTTTAGAAATACCAGCCCAAAAGGGAACAGCAATGTTAGACATTTTGAAAGAGAAACTTTTAAAGAAATGTCAACCTTGCAATGGTTTTGCATTTTATTAGTATCTGTCAGCTGTTGTTTGATACAATATAATACAATCAATATTTAACAACTACAGTGCAGTAGTCCACAGTTAAAGCCATTAGTATCTTTGCTTTAAGCACCATTTTAATTGATTAATAAGAATTCATAAAGTTTTGTCCACTCTAGGGGGTCTTTTGCAAAAACACCTTCTTTATGGCTAGAAGTACCCTGGCTCCAGCAGGCCTTCACATGCTGGCAGTACACTGCTGCCAGCTGGAACAACGCTACTTCCAAACCTGCTCAGAAGAGGTTTTTCACTATGCAAAGCCGGGTGACCTACCTACACTTGGACTCCTAATACAGTCTGCAAAGGTAGAACTCAACCAGTTAACACTTCTGTTTTGTTAGATAGCATATAGTAAGGACAACTTAGACTTGAAGATGGCTGCTGGAACTTAAAAAAGCAGTAGCATAGGCATGCTGAATTACACATACTGTTGCACATCGACGGTGGAAAGAAGGAATGAGTGAAAATATAGCTACAATTTAACTATGATCATCCTAAATACGCAAATGAAGGCATTTTGATTCTCTAAGTTGAATACAAATGTGGAAGGTTAGAAATTATTTACACAAAATCCAATGCCAGCAAGCACCATGACAGTATGCAACCTGTTTCCTAGGTGAATCATCCGTAATATTTGGCTCTACAGGATAATGGTATTACAGCATCCAATAAAAAGAAAATTTGTTCCTTCTTAAGAATAAAGAACTATTTGTGAGCTTCTATATTGCCAACAATAATTTTATGTGAAATTTGCAGTATAGGTGTTCATCATGTAGTCACATCGTAACACAGGCACTACAGTACACATGAGTACAGGTGAAGCGGGTTTTTTAATAATAAAAATATAGAAATATATATAGTATGCATATATAAAAGTAGACATGTAATTGCTAGTATTTCTTTCAGCAACAGTTACTGGCAATGCAAAACTGAGGATTTTAGTGGTTGAAAAGTATCTAGAACTGAAGCTAGGGAGTACGGAGAAAGAGAAGTCATACTGGCTTTTGCAATATTTCATTTTTCATACTCAATTTATGCTGAATATGTCACTCACTTTGAAGTTTTGTAAACTTGTGGACAATAAAGAAGCCATGTTCTGAACATGCATGAACCTGTAAATAAACTTTTATTTGTGTCCGAGTTCCTTAGCTACTGTGTGAAATGATAATACCCAGAAGAACAAACCATTTTTATGTATTCGCCTTAAACTATGGATGAGCCATGATGGGATCTACAAATCAGTTGTGTTCTGCCTTCTGATTATGATCCAATAATCTCATATCCCAGCCACCCTATGCCAATGTAAACAGGAATAAATGCTAAACAACCTACAAAAAGATTCTTGATGTACAAATTTAGCAGCACTTTTCAAAAGCCAAAAGAATGCTACACACAAGTGACACTGTGAAAATAAACTTGGTATACCCAATCTGACAAATTAGGGCAGATTAAAAAAAAACATATGGATATATATACTAGTGGTGCTCTTGAGACTTACTATCCACTTCTTGCTCTTACTAATATGTGGGCCATGACAAGGTGGGCCATGACCCATTGGATCCTGTCTGTCCTATGCTACATGGGAAAGCAAGCTGTGGCCTTAGCAGTGCTGAGGAAATAGAAGCCTGGAGAAGACTGCCTTCCAGCACAACAGAAATTATCAATAAGACAACTGGTACTGCCACTATGCCTCTGAAAAGGGACAGGGGGGATTTGGAGAAACAAGACCAAGAGCATCTCCTTTTAAAGAAGCCAAAAATGCACAGGAAAAAGCCTTCTTTCTAAGGGCAGAAAGGCTACCTCCATCTCCCACTCTTCGCCACAAACATGAGTCAGTGTCCAGTGGAGGAGCTGTCAGAAAAATCATTACAAGCTCTCATGACCTTGTGGCCAGCCAACCATTTGCTTTCTTTTCACAGAATCTGTTCATGCATCAGTTCCACCACAAGCCACCCTGACTTCATATTTTGATGGTTTCAGCATCAGTACAATTGGAGTCCTTCGCTGAGATAACCTGGCTGTACTCTCATGACTGATGACCTACTTTATTCAGCAGAAAGTGGGGGTATGAGAAGCCTTTGCTGCTCTACAGTTTCCATTTCATTCTCAAGCTTATCTTACCACAGCACAGCAACTCTGAAGGATAATGCTACTTTAAATTACTGAGGAAATTGAAGAAAGAATTACTGTGCTTAATGCAAAAGAACATGTAATTTGCCCTTATAACAAGCATTGCACTTATCTTTAGGAGTAACTGGTAAGTTTCTAATTCTTATTTGTTATAAAACATTCTTCTGTGAAGTTAGGTTTTTTTCCAGTTCACTTTTTCTTTAACATATGAAGATGCTTCTGTCAAACAGAGCAAAATGAATGGTTAAAATTGCAAATAAGTGTTTCCTTCTCTTACACTGTGGGAATATCACTTTAAAAAAATAATTCAAAATAGGGACATTATGCCCTGAGTAGCTTATCGATAATAAATTTTGCAATCATCATAAAAGATGAAGGTGGAAAAATGAACCAGCACAAAACAATTAAACGTTCAAATTTTTCTGTCCTGACAAAGGAAAAATTCCTATTTAAAATTCAGAGAAATTTTACCTCTAAAAGACTGTAGGATTGGGACCAGATGCAGTAACCATACAAGCTGAGAGAGCTAACTGTTTCTTGCAGTGAGGCTGCTGATGTTTCTATGCCACTGTTCTTTTTCTGAAGACTAATATCTGCTTTTCCCTCAGCTTCTCTCTCTCTTCAGTATTTAAGCTGTAAGTCTGCCTGGGTAAAGTCAAGACTGTTTTTATGCAGAGTAATCATCATCATGCTAGTTCAATCTATCAAGACTATAGGCTTGACACTTCCTAGGCACGAGTGCTGAGGAGTTGTATACCTTCATTTTGACAGGCAAAGTCACAGAATCACAGAATAGTGGAGGTTGGAAGGGACCTCAAAAGATCATCTAGTCCAATCCCCCTGCCAACGCAGGTTCACCTAAAGCAAGCTGCACAGGAAAGCATCCAGGTGGGTTTTGAACATCTCCAGAGAAGGAGACTCCACAGCCTCTCTGGGCAGCCTGTTCCAGTGCTCTGTCACCCTCACAGTAAAAAAGTTTTTCCTTATGTTTAAGTGGAACCTCCTGTGTTCCAGCTTGTGCCCATTGCCCCTTGTCCTATCACTGGCCACCACTGAAAAGAGTCCAGCCCCATCCTCTTGACACCCACCCTTTAGAAATTTAAAAACATTAATAAGATCCTCTCTCAGTGTTCTCTTCTCAGGTCTCTCTCTCTTTCCTTCTACGAAAGATGCTCCAGCTCCTTAATCATCTTAGCAGCCCTTCACTGGACTCTCCAGAAGTTCCCTGTGTCTCTTGAACTGGAGGGTCCAGAACCAGACACAATATTCCAGATATGACCTCACCAGGGCAGAGCAGACGGGAAGGATCACCTCCCTCCACCTGCTGGTCACACTCTTCTTAATGCACCCCAGGATACCATTGGCCTTCTTGGCCACAAGGGCACATTGCTGGCTCATGGTCAACTGGTCGTCCACCAGCGCTCCCAGGTCCTTCTCTGCAGGGCTGCTTTCCAGCAGGTCAGCCCCCAGCCTGTACTGATGCCTGGGGTTATTCCTCCCCAGGTGCAGGACCCCACACTTGCCCTTACTGAACTTCATCAGGTTCCTCTGCACCCAGCTCTCCAGACCTCACTGAATGGCAGCACAGCCTTCCGGTGCATCGGCCATTCCTCCCAGTGTAGTGTCATCAGCAAACCTGCTGAGGGTACACTCAGTCCCTTCATCCAAGTCACTGATGAATGTAGTGAACAGGACTGGACCAAGTCCTGACCCTTGGGGAACACCACTAACCACAGGCCTCCAACTAGACTCTGTACCACTGATTGAAACCCTCTGAGCTCTGCCATTGAGCCGGTTCTTCACCCACCCCACTGCCCCCTCATCTGACCCACACTTCCTAAGCTGACCTCTGAGGATGCCATGGGACACAATGTCAAAAGCCTTGCTGAAGTTGAGGTAGACATGCAGCAAAAGTTTTCCAGCATCAAATTTCCCAATGTTACATCTAAAAACCTCTCACATTCTCCATTACACATGAGCTTTATAGCCTCTTGCAAACTGTAGACAAAATCAATACAACTGACGCTATTATGACACTCAGCATCTCAAGTAAGACAATCAAGGAGGTGACTGATATGAGCTCTGTTTAAACAGCTCAAATGATACAGCAGGACAATGTCTTGGTCTTCCCTGGTAGCTCTTCCACATAATAGCTTCTGATCATTCAAATGCCCTTTCTAAAGGTAGTTGGGAACCCACAAGAGCAACGCCTTTCATAACTGCAGAAAGATTTTTATACTTTAGGACACGTGAATGATAACCAGAAATAGTAACTGCCAGTACTCTATACAGTAAATTTAGAGATGTTGAGGAATTTCTCAAACAATTTGACAGATAATGCAAATTGGCCACAAAGGTTTGTTTGTTTGTTTGTTTGTGTTTTTTTGACAGGATTCTACCAGTTTCACTATGACCTGAGAAATGTGTTCTCCATGCTAGGGTAGAAATTCTGTTCAAACTTGGAGATAACAAGTGACCCTGTGAGCTCCATAAAATGTGGTCTCTGACATCTCATAGCTTTAGCCATTTAGTAAAATGTTATGCTTGCCCAAATTAACATTTGGAAGCGAGGGAAGGGGAGAAGAAGGAACTCATACAAAGTGGAGCAGGTCAAAAAGGAGAGATTAAGGTCATTGAGTTCACAGGAGAAATTTGTGTGAAAAGAACAGTACATCTTTAAGTAGGATGCTCTTAGCTTTTTCCACAAAACTTTTCTGCTACCTCAGAACAGTTTTCAGCATCATGCAAGTTAGGAAATCTTCAGTAATCTCAAAAAACTGCACAGGGCAAGAAAATCATGCTCTTCCTTATCTGATGAATTTGTATCTTACAGAGTTTCTAGGCATGTGTGTTTTTAACAGATCCTACGGAAAATACCTTGCTCTGGAGGTTGGTGACAAGTTGATTTGCCAACCCTTTTTCTATCACAACACTGACAGCACTGAGAACTAAGTCAGCAGTTAATATGTGCAGGTTACAATCAAGGTAAGAAGGCTAGAAGATAACATTACAAATGCAGAATGAATCCCTTCGTATGTGTAAATCAAAAAACACCGGGCCTGGTTTGCCTTACCATGGCCACAGTGAAGTTCCATTGGGTGATTTCCACTTAAAAAGGTACTAGAAAGATCCACAGTAACTAAATACACAAGAGAAAAACAATTTGTTTGTACCACAAAAATACCAAGGAAAACTCCTCATGATCCATGAACTTAATTATATAGCATTTCTTAATTTAATTACCCATTAAAAATCCATTCATCTAGGTTTTGAGAAGTTAAATGATCAGCTGTGCTTACTCAGGCAACAGCATTCTGGTACTCCTTACAGAGTTTGCTGCTGCTAAGACACAGCAGATCTTCCTTTCTTTTGTACATAACTGCAAGTTATAAACTATGCATTTTGATTGTACTGTAATGAGGTGTTAGAATGACTTCATGGCAGCCTGCTGCACCAAATAAAAGGTTTTACTTTTAAATCATCAGCATTTACAAAGGATAAAATAAGTGCCAGTTTTGCATAGATGAATTATAATTTTACATTACTTCTGAAGTCTTTCCAGTGGAGAAAATGGTAGGGGCTTTCAGACAGGTTTTGCTGCTTTGTGAAGATTTTAGACAAACACATCAATGCAGTGCATAGGATTGCTGAGTTTTATCCCATATGGTATGTGTAGAATTTTTAAGGAATAAGTCAGCAAGTGAAACCTTGTTGTTTATACATCCTGTTCTCATGCTTTATCTTCAATTCTATATGCCTAATTACCTTATGGAAATACTCTGACCAACAGAGGCAACAAAACTTGCTGATGTTAAGGATGTTGACAAAGCAGCAAAATTGTGATTAGTATAAACATGTCTTTTTTGACACCAGTGAGGCACATGTGCATGTCTGTCCTACATAATGCAGTCCCATGTCAGAGACACCCAGCTACCTCTGGGAAAGCTGGCTTATCAACGAGAGCGTAGCACAGTGCAGTGGAGAGCAAGTGACCTCAACTTGTTTAGGCAAATGGTAGATGTGGTTCCACGGCAGGTGCTAAAAGAAGGCAAAGTAGTGCAGCAAGCCTGGCAGGCCTTGAAGGGCAGCCACCTCTGAGCACAAGTATGGACTCCATACTCAGGAGAACAGGCAAACATGTCAGGAGATCATCTTGGCTAAGCACAGCTCTCACAGCTAAGCTTCAATGCTGTACACAAGAGATGGCAGCAATAAGAGACCACAGAGGAGGAATACAGGAACCTTGCCATGGTATGCAGGGACAATGTTGGAAATCTTGAAAGCTCAGCTGGAACCAGAACTGGCAAGGGATACTAGAGATCCAGGAAAAGCTGCTATCACTGTATTAAAAGAATAAATGAGACAAATGGAGGCCACTTGCTGAATGGGGTGGGAATTATTGCAAGGGGCGTGGATAACGCCAAGATGTTTGGTGCATTCACTGCTATGGTATTCACCAGTAATGTCTTCCATCCTTTACACCATGGTTCAAAGAGGGGAGGAGCTACTGGGAGTGGAACAGGAATAAGTCAAGGCTCTCTTGAGAAAATGTGATTACTATGAACCCATGTGACCAGATGGGCTGCATCCATGGCTGCTAAGCAAGCTGGCCAATGTCTCAGCAAGAGTGTGCTCTATCATTCCAGGAAGGTCATGAGACTGCATGAGAACCCCTTGGTGCAAAAGTGCAAATATTGCACCCATCTCCAGACAGGACAGGAAGGTAGATCCAGGGAACCACAGTTGCATTTTCGTCCTTAAGAAAATCATAGAGCAAGTCCTCTCAGTAGCCATTGTCTGGGCATGTGAAGCATAAGATGACTGGAAACAGTCAGCATGGATTTACCAAAGTCAAACCAACCTTATTGCCTTCTGTGGCAGAGTGGCTAAATCTGGGCATGAAGAAAGCACAGCAGTTATGTTAACAAGGCTTTTGAGAGCATCCCAGTAACCAAATTGAGATGCTACAGTCTGCATGAACAAAGAGAATAGTGAAAAAATGTCTGGATCATCAGTCTTACAGGATCTCAGCTAATGGTACATACTCTATCTACAGGATAGTTACAAATGGATTTCCTCAAGGGTCTGCCCTGGAATCTCATCAACTGTTCATCAAGAGGCACCTGGAGAAGCAGGTCTAGGGGACAGCCCTGGGTGCTGGTGGGTAGTGAGCTGAGCCAGGGCCAGACATGTGCCTGGGCAGCAACGGGAGTTAGGAGCGCCCGGAGGGGTGTGAGCGTGGCATGGATCCATGAGCACAGCAGCACAGGCTGAAACACCAGAGGATCAGGCTGGAAACAAGGGGAAGCCTCTTCCCCAGAACTGCCCAGCAGAGGAGCAGGGGCCTTGGCTAGACACCTCC
Source organism: Caprimulgus europaeus (assembly GCA_907165065.1). The sequence continues at coordinate 46,261,852 of OU015527.1, forward strand.
CAAAGTGCATCTGTTTATGGGTGAGAGCTGGAGCATGAAGTAGTATAACAATTTCATTATAGTGACAGAGGCAATTGGTCCTTCAGAGCAGGAGCTTCTAAAACCCAGAACTGAAAAGTTTGAGTTTTCCTGGGACTTATGCTGGTGTCATTTACAGGGATAAGATTTAGATTCCTCAAGTCAAACAGGCTTCACTATAGTGAGTGCAACTGACCTTAAATTCTGCTGAAAACTGTGCTCCAAAATCTGCACCAAAATAATAGAATCACAGAATCATTTAGGTTGAAAAAGACACTTAAGATCATTGGGTCCAAACATTACCAAGTCCACTACCAAACCAGGAACTTAAATGCCACATTTAAACATTTTTTAAATACCTGCGGGGATGACCACTCAACCACTTCCCTGACCAGCCTGTTCCAGTGCCTGACAACCCTTTCGGTGAATAAATTTTTCCTCATATCCAAACTAAACCTCCCCTGGTGCAACTTGAGGCCATTTCCTCTTGCTTTATTGCTTGTTACTTGGCAGAGAGACCAACACCCACCTTGCTACATCCCCCTTTCAGGTAGTTGTAGGCAGTGATAAAGTCTCCCCCCAGCCTCTTTTTCTCCAGACGAAACCACCCCAGTTCCCTCAGCCTCTCCCCATAAGACTTGTGTTCTAGACCCTTCACCAGCTCCATTGCCCTTCTTTGGACACACTCCAGCACCTCAATGTCTGTCTTGCAGTGAAGGGCCCAAACCTGAACTCAGTGTTTGAGGTGTGGCCTCACCAGTTCCAAGTACAAAGACACAATCACTTCCCTGGTCCTTCTGGCCATGCTACTTCTGATACAAGCCAGGATGCTGTTGATCTTCTTGGCCACACTGTTGGCTCATGTTCAGCTGCTGCTGACCAACATCCCTAGGCCATTTTCTGCCAGGCAGCATTCCAGCCACTCTTCCCCAAGCCTGTAGCGTTGTATAGGGTTTCTGGGACCCAGCTGCAGGGCCTGGCACTTGGCCTTGTTGAACCTCATACAGTTGGCCTTGGCTCATCAATCTAGTCTGTCCAGATCCTTCTGTAGAGCCTTCCGACCCTCAAGCAGTTCAACATGGTCACTCAAACTTGGTGTCATCGGAAAACTTACTGAGGGTGCACCCAATCCCCTTATCCCACAGAGCTGGCCCAAATACTGAGCCCTGGGGAACACCACTTGCATCCAGGTGCCAACTGTGTTTAACTGCATTCACCACAACTCTTTGGGCCCAGCCATCCAGACAGTTTTTTTACCCAGTGAAGGGTATGCCTATCTAAGCCATGATGACCAACTCATGTCCTTTTTCTCTGCCTCTAGTTGTGTTTATGGACTACAACCCTGTTCTTAGGAATACTGAAATTTCTGTAATCTAAGAAATGTTTGAGTAACTAAACAGTAGAAACATGATATAAAGTAGATATGGTAAAGTACCAATTTCGTGCATCCTACCAGATTGGATGTATCAGATGATCTCTGTCTGAAACAAGAACAGATGCCTCAGTGTCCTGGTTTTGCTAGGATAGAGTTAATTTTCTTCTTAGTAGTTGTGTTTTAGTTTCAGTACGGGATTTGTTACAAGAAGAACATTGATAAAAGTACTGATGTTATTAGCTGCTGCTGAAGCCCAAGGTCATCATGTTTCACTACTTCACAGCTGCATTAGGACTGGGAGGAAGCGTGGTGAATAGCAAAATGCAAAACTGGTATTTGGATGTGCCAATGAGATATTCCACATCATATTACATCATAGAATCGTTTGGTTGGGAAAGACCTTTGAGATTATGGAGTCCAACCACACCTGTCCACTATTAAACCGTATATTCGAGCACCTCATCTACCCATCTTTTAAATACCTGCAGGGATGGTGACTCAACTACTTCCCTAGGCAGCCCGTTCCAGTGCCTGATAACCCTTTCAGTCAAAATAATTTTTCCTCATATCCATCTGAACTTTCCCTGGCACAACTTGAGGCCTTTTCCTCTCGTCCTATCACTTGTTACTTGGCAGAAGAGACAAACAACCATCCTGCTATAACAGCCTTTCAGGTAGCTGTGGACAGTGATAAAGTCTCCCTTCAGCTTCCTTTTCTTCAGATTAAACAGCCCTAGTTCCCTCAGTTTCTCCTCACAAGACTTGTTCTCCAGTCCCTTCACCAGCTCCGTTGCCCTTCTCTGGACACTCTCCAGTGCCTCAATGTCCATCTTGTAGTGAGGGGCCCAAAAGTGGACACAATATTTGAAGAAGAAAGCTCAGGGAAGTTTAAGAATCTTTTGGTAGAGAAAGGAAATTGGAAAGCTCTGAATTTATAGTGATCAATATGTAAAATTACTACAAGAACACTTTATTTGTTTAGAAAATGCAGAGGCTAGATAGCTGACTTTCTGAAAGAAAGCAAATGCCCACATCATCTTGCAGGATATGTAAATACTATAAAACTTAAATTAGAAATTGATAAGGAAAATTTGCATTTGAAAATCATAAGCAATGTATCTGCATTCCTAAATTGATTACCATTAAAGGAACAGATCAAGCCTTCCCCCTTATGGAAAGGAAATTTTGACCAACACAATGAACTTGTAAGCTGTGAAGGCAACAGCAGTTTGGTAATCTGTGGTAAAACCTATTAGCACAGATGGATACTCTTTTGATGAAAAGCATACTGGTTGCTCTAGAACACACATTGCAAATTTGTATTTAAGCCTTAGACTCTGTTCCCAGTAGAGTCCAGTTGAACACAATGCACAGAAACGCAGCATACCAAATCATATAATGTTTTATACATATTGTATACATATTATATAAATATAGATAGAATTATTACTTATTGCTGTAACAATTGCTCAGGACTTTCATTTGGTTTATAGCTACATGTAAAAAAACCATGCAAATACAGAAATTAATCCTTAGACTGCACATATTTACTACCATTTTTCTATTAAAAATATGTTTGTTAAAGAGATGAAAGATAATATTTTCACTTGGTGGGTCATTGCTAAACTAACTTTTAATTGCTTTCTACTCCAATGCACATGGCAGGTTTGAATATAGAGTATTTGTTGACAGGTGAGCAGCTGTTGCATGCACATAATGCATTGAAAAATAGACCTGAGTTCTTGCCTTTAGGCTCATTAAGCTGACTTAAGCATTAGGCCAATTTCAGTAGCAATGCTAGTGGCACAAGTTTCCTAAATTAACTTGGTTCAAATTAAATATTTAGAGAACAAAAGCTTTTAAGACATCAGGGCATTTACTAGGCCCCAACTGCAGTGCAAAGCTACAGAAGCATCATCTCAAAATACATGCAGAAAAAGAAATCTGCTGACTTCAGTATGATCATCACCAAGCACCGTAAGTTTCAGAAGAACAGTACATTATCTTGCATTGATTTATAAACTGTGAGCACGCATGGAAAAAAAAAAATCAAAAAGAGAGACCTAGGATCCAAAATTATGCACATTCAGAGGAAAAAAAAAACCAAACCACTTCTTCTTAAAGGTTGTACTCTCCAATAGTGATGTCTGTTGATAACATGGGGAGATAAAGTAGCTTCCTCAAATTACTCAAGAGCAAGCTTTGTTGTTGTTTTCTTAAAAGAGCACTAATTATTTGAAGAAATGGTGAATTCATGCCAAGAAAGGTCACTAAGTCATGCAAACACACTTATTCAAGCAAAGCAGTGGACATATGCTTCATTTTTAAAACCCACCTGTCACCAATTTCACATACAAAAAACCCTCACTCCTGCATTAAGATAGCACAGAGAGGAAACATTATTCATCATATAGAGATTCGTACAATGTCTTTTAATAACCATTACTGCGCAGAATTCAGGATAGATATAGGCTTATTTCAACAGCTCTGAAGTAAAACGTGTCTTAATTAAAAATTTGTTTCACTTTATTACAACTGTACAATTTTAGGCTTTACCACAGAATCACAGAATGTTAGGGGTTGGAAAGGAGATCATCTAGTCCAACCCCCCTGCCAGAGCAGGTTCCCTACACCAGGTTGCACAGGAAAGCATCCAGGTGGGTTTTGAACATCTCCAGAGATGGAGACTCCACAACCTCTCTGGGCAGCCTGTTCCAGTGCTCTGTCACCCTCACAGTAAAGACATTTTTCCTTAAGTTTATCTGGAACTTCTGGTGTTCCAGTTTTTGCCCATTGCCCATTGCCTCTTGTCCCCTATTTTATAAAAAAATATCTCTGTGAAAAGAAATATACTACCAAAACAGCAGTAGAAAGATTTAAAACCACTATCCACACCACAATTTGGTTCTGTTTTTTCTGCAAGCACTCTCAATGGCAGCTAAAGAGCAGAGAACTCCCAGGTATGCTGTCAGTCATATACCCATCCTGACACAGCTTTCTCCCCAGTGTTTGGATTTGAGGGGCATTCTCTCAGGTATCATAACTCAGTCCTATACAAATAATCTTGCTCTCACTTCCCACATAAGTAGCATTGATTACTAGCTTGTCCAATTTATTATCAGGTCAGTCACGACTATTTTAATTTTGTTTAGGAAGATGTCAGATAAGCCTTGAGTCACAAGAGAGACATTATACAATCCCATGAAAAAAAATAACAGGATACAAGGAGAAAGAAAGAACAAAAGGTTCAATCTCTGTCAATAACTTTTGAAGCATCTTGGAATAGTCCCAGCCCTAATACAAAATGTATCCTGACATGGTTTTTGTGTACAAACTTCCCCACCTTTGAAGTAACTGCTGCCAACCTCTTCTTACTCCAACTAGGAGGCACAGGACATTTTTGAAAGGTATCTCTGTAAAAGATACAGGATAATAAGTACTATAAGAGTATTTGACATTCAGCCCTGTTCACATCTAAAAATTTTAAGCTATAGGCAGCTCCCTTATCTGGCCATACTGTACTACTAGCCTACGATAAAATAATAATCCACAGTCCAATGACTGCTGAACTCTATTCCCCTTGAGTTTCCCCCTGCAGCTTTTTTACTGTCTGCAGGCTACCTAGTGCCCTTCTCAGCCATTACACATGCTTGCGTTTCTCTTCTTCAAATCCCAGCTTCTCTGTACTGCAGACGCTTCTCTCCTACCCTCTCACAGGTTTCTCTCTTTTAAATATCTGTGAAAAAAAAGAAGCCAATGATGCCAGCTATTGAAATATTTTACTAAATACACCTCTGGTGAGCACTCTGTGTGCAGCAGGAGTGACACTTAAGAAACAGAAATCACAAACACTGAAGCTCCTGCACATAAAATGCACAATTTGCTATTCTGATGAGACAAAATGAAAAGATGCACTGAAAGCCTCAGACTGTTTGGCTGCACAGCTTGATCATATTTATACATGATTTGTGTTAAATATAGAGTTTCAAAGATACATGACAGAATGCTTATTACCAAATCAGAACTCAATAGACAGCTTTCACAGAAAAGGAAGAATAAATTTACATGCAAACATATATATTAAATGCTATGTCTGAAACTTCTACATATATCTGAGGAAACATATTGTAGCCAGCAACTTCAGTTAGCAATATTATATCACTATAGTTGTTTGCTTTACATATATATATAACATATATATATATATATATATATATATATATATATATACACACACACACATATATCTATACATATGTGACATATATAACATGCACATAGAGGAAATCCAGGCAAGCTACTGTAAAGTGACAGTGAAAAATCTGAATAGCTGTCTTAAGTCTCAGCCAGTCACCAGTGATACATTGGTTTTGGCACATTATTTTGCCTGCTGGTATATTAGTTTCTCAGAGAAAGGGGAATAATAGTACCCTCCTTTGTAAAACATGTATGTATTTATATATTTATAATGCATTTCTTCCTTTAATCAGGATCCCTATTTACACTTCGAGATGAAAAACATATTTAATATATATTCACAATACATATTCTTAATGATTAAAAAAAAAAAAGGGTTTCCAGTAGAATCCTTTATCTTCTTTTTACATCAGGATTAGATACTTTCCTCCCTGCTTTACAGGGGTAACATTACTGGAAACAGTTCCTTAAATTAACAAATCTGTGTTGATTAAACAACAGGATATCTCCTATTATTTGATATTCAAGATGACAATACAGAAGATCCTATTCTTGGAGAATATTTCTTGGACAATACCACCATTATGTGAAGCTCTACAGTGACTCTTTTAAAGACACAGAACATACTATGCTGTTGCCTGCTGCAGCTATTTGAGATGTTAAAAGTTACTATCTTTGTCTGAAGACTGTTCAGGATGAACCCTGGTCCAGCTTCATTTTGCAAGGTGCTGATTTGTACCTGAGCCGAGCTAGTCCTTCGCTTGAAAAATTGTACGTTGTTCTTCATACAGTTTGGCTTCACCTACATCAGCTATATGAACTGTGGTAGATCTATGACTCAGTGAATGCTATCTTTGAGCTGTGCTTCATAACCAGGACACAGCTCTCTCCCTGTTACAGGCGGTGGTGTTCTTTTTTCTTCTTGGACACACCATTGATTTATTCCAAGTTCATCATCCTGCTAAAATCTAACACTACTAAACTGAAAGGTTTTTTAGAACTTTGTAAGGGCTATATAAAGACTTTTCAGAGAGTAGCTATAAAACAAAAATTAAAAACAGCAGGAGATGCTTAAGTGTCATTCTGTAACAGACAATGAAAGAGCACCTGCAGACTTTGTGCATAAAAATAATTCTCTCAGGGCTGACTTTTTGCAGAGTTGATGTGTGTACACCACACTTTCATTTCAGTGCTTAATTTCACATCCTGTTTAACCTTACAGAGGAAAAGGTATTTGGTTCCAAGATTACCTTTAGAGACCACCTGCTCATATGATGAAATCATTATCCAGAGTTAATAATCTCAGTGTAGGAAAGGTCTCAGAATGGCTGAAGTGCATTAGCTTGGAGAGACTGCTGCTGGTCATGATCTAGTGCTATTAACCACATGACATTGCAAAGACTTCACATGCACTGATTAATACTCTCAGTGCCCTTGACGTAGCAAGATGGTGTGATCTGAAAGCCCAAAGGCTTAGAGATTTTCAGGTCACTGTTACTAATAACTGACCTGACAGACATTGCTATGCTTTTCCTATATAGAAGTGCTTAAAGGAAGAAAAAAAAAAAAAGAAAGAAAAAAAGAAAAGAAAAAACAGTAGGAGATGAGAGAAAAAAAAGATGTAGAAACTAGCCAGAGAGCTATAGAAGATCAGGAAATGGGACAGGCCAGACTCTTAGATACAGAATGAAACAAAGCACATATTCCTTTGTGTAGGATTTATTGCTTTTTCTTCCCTTTCCCCTTTTTTTCTCCACTATAAATTATGACTGTACTTTAGCCCCACTTCTGGAGAAAAAAACAGTTCAAAGAAGTTCACTATAACATCCTCTCTTTCTCCAGATGCTAAAAACCTCAGGTTAAGCATTGTCAGTTCCCTAAGCAATGTCTCAAGCCAGGTTTAAGGGAAGTTCTAAAACACTCCTCAAACCTATGATGACATTTTGCAAATCTCAGACTGTCAGTAAAGTTGCCAATAATATTGTTTCCAAGAAATACAGATTAAAATTTTACTTTTTCTGACTTCTGAAATGAAAGAAATGTCTATTGAAAAGTACAAGTGAAAACCACACAGAATTGAACTGTAAAGGCAATCAAAACAATATTCAAAGCTGCAAAAAAAAAAATTAAGAAAAGAAACTAGCACCAAACTAAAGAATAATGAAAATTAGATAGTGTAGAAACAGAAAACTGAAGAGAAATTGCTAGAAGCAAGAATAAAAGAACTTGAATGAAGAACAAGAAATGCCAATGCATGCAGAGATTTTTCAGCTACACAAATCTAAAATGGAAAAGGATTCCTGAAACAGCAATGTAAGTACAGAGTGGTGCAGCTCATATTCACTAGCATAAAAAATACCAGCTTAGGTGGTTTTAACATGAGAGAGGAGGGTCTCAGAGAGCATGGAAAATGACAGCCAAGAGGTGGTTTTCAGGCAAGAAGACAATATGAGCAAAAACTCTAATAGATTAAGAGAATATGCACAATTATCCCTATTCTGTGTCAAACTGGACAGCAAAAATTTCTAGCATTTTTATTTGAAAGAGATTGAACCAATTTCTTCTTGGGCTGAACTTCATCTGTTTTTACAAACTGAAGATCTGTACTCCACTTACAGTTCAATACACCTCTGCAACAGACATCAAAATACCTCAGGAAGTGAGAAAGAATTGGTTTGAATTTGGTGACCTGAAAGACAGTGCTAGCTCTAAGCAGTCTGCCCTGAGACTTGCAGCACCCAGGACATGACCTAGTCCACACCTGCCAACAAAGATACAATGCTCATACTTTCAGGAGGATCTTTGTGATTAATAATGCTGACACAGTACTCTCAAAGCTATGGAAGAGTCTTCAGCAGAGCTGAATTCTTAACACGCTCCACACTCCAGTTTTCGTTTTGTGACTGAGTTAAGGTTTAGGCACCAGCTGAATTAAACTAATTCTATTAAGTAGAAACTAAATGAGAAAGGGATGTATGGCCACAGACCCAGGAATATGGATTTTTATTACAAAAAAATCATAACACTTTAGAGAAGGATCAGGATCTTGGACCTAAAAAGAGTAAATACTATGTTAAAAATTTTTATCATGCCCTTAACTGAACTCTTCCCTCTCTTTAATAACCACCTAAAACAAGACTCAATATTATCCTTTCTCAGTCTCACACAGACCCAAAACATTATTTTTTTTTTGTAATCTGAGCAGTATCTAAAGCTACTAGACAAGGATTACAGCCCAAGCAAATATTCAATATCCTGAATAGATTCAACGTTTGTTTCTGTTTCAAATTAATCCCTTTGTGCACTGTCTGGCTGTGTAACAGCAAGAAAAGATGCACATTATTATAACACTGTCTTTCTGCAGTACTAACCACAGAATCATAGAATGGTTTGGGTTGGAAGGGACCTTAAAGATCATCTAGTTCCAACCCCCTGCCATGAGCAGGGACACCCCCCACTAGACCAGGTTGCTCAAAGCCTCATCCAGCCTGGCCTTGAACACTTCCAGGGAGGGGGCAGCCACAGCTTCTCTGGGCAACCTGTTCCAGTGTCTCACCACCCTCACAGAGAAGAATTTCATCCTAATATCTAATCTAAACCTCCCCTCTTTCAGTTTAAAGCCATTTCTCCTTGTTCTGCCATTAACTGCTCTTATGACAAGTCCCTCCCCAGCTTTTCTGTGGGCCCCTTCAGGTACTGGAAAGCCGCTATAAGATCTCCCCAAAGCCTTCTTTTCTCCAGGCTGAACAGCCCCAACTCTCAGCCTGTCCTCATAGGAGAGGTGCTCCAGCCCTCGGATCATCCTCGTGGGCCTCATGAGGAGAAATTAGCAATGTACTTCCTGTAGCTGCACAGAAAGTAAATTCAAACAAACCATTAGGTAGGACATTTTTCCTGCAAGTATGTAATGAAACTTACAGTAACGCTTGGAATCTGAAGTAGTACAAACTGGTTTTTTATACCATCCATTTAGCTCTTCTCCACTATCTGAAACATTTGCTGTGTTTATGGTGGAAGAGATTTTTCTGGCAACGAAAAGAAAACTTAATTTTTGCAAGACCTTGAACTGGAAGAGCATTTCAAGATCTGCAGTCTCACCTTCAGCTAAGCGCTTGCCAATCGTCTAAGCAAAATAATACAATCAGTTTTGTTTCACAGACTTCCTGCAAGAGGAGTAATTTTGCTCATACTTGTTATTCTTGCATGCAGTGCATGGGGAGTCTATGGGTCAGAGAGGGACATCTTTTGAAGGGACATAGACTGGTAATGAACTAAGTTGTGCAAGAGCTCCTCCCAAAAAGTACAAGATTTCTCTGCTGTTAGTTCAAACCTTAAGTAGGACCTCCCTCAATTAGTTAATGGGGTGAGAGTTTTTTCATAAATCATCTTAGCTTTTGTACTAAGTGTAATGGTCCAACCTTTCACCTCTGATGGTCTTTATTTAGTGGTTTCTGATGCCAAGTCCCTGATTCAGTGTACCTCTCACTAGGTTACAGAGGTTCCTCTGCCCATCATCATTCCTCTGATCTTTCCCTGATGCTTGGTGGGTTTTTGTGTTTATTGTGATCAGCATTAACTAGGTAGCGTAACATATAACAGTTCAATAGCTGCTCATCAAAATATACATACTCCCTCCCAAATGAAGAGAGTAGCACACAGCTTGTAAGTAAAACTGAAAAAGTACTAACACAAAGTTACTATTCCAAAAAACCTTCCCTACATTGTTGTCCATGACCTAATTGAAATCTCACAACTCCACTACAGTTTTTAGAGTATTTTAGTTGCAGTAATTCCTCTGTAACTGAAAATACTAAACTGGGATTTTTGATTCCCAAATTTGCCATTCCCATGAAAAAGATCCCAAAAACCTTTACAGATGAATGAATGGTGCAGGAGTCTTCTCTCAACATTAAAATAGTATAACTTAGTAGAATAAAAGGAATATCAAACTAATTGTCCTATGTAATCAGACTGCTGACACAAAAAATAATTAGTACAGTTCTTTACAGTTCCTTGAAAAAGTCTAGCAAATGCTGGCTCACATACCAATTAATTCAGCCAGGGTAAATTCTATCAACAGATAGAAACACTAGAAAGTCTATATGGAAAATTCAAAAGAGAATAATATATTCTGAATTCTGCAGTGTAAACAAAACATTAGAATATGCTTCCTGCCAATACCAATTCATCTGAATATCAAAGAAACCTGGAATCTATACACAACATTGCTGAAAAAAAAAACCCCAAACAGCACAAAAAGCCAAGTTCATTAGCAAGTAATTTCAATTTATGAAACTGGTCCACAGGGAACATAACTTGAAAAACAGTGCTCTCGTTTTGCAGGTGTTGAATCAGGGTATTGATATAATTGTACGCTAATATATCATACAAACAAATCCATGTCACAAATAACAAATGGAAATTATAAAACATTACGTTTCTAACACAGCACAGGCAAAACCCTGCACTCAACTCTTAACATTTTTGACACACCAGAATACACAATCCCAAGGCTGCTATCAATCAGGCCCATTAGAAATAACACTTTGTTCTTTTTTAATCAAAGACTCAAATAAACTGTCACAAAGACTACTTTTTCAAGGGTCAAATCCTTACAACAGCCTAGATACACACAGACTGGTAACAGCAGAAGCTTGTTTATAAGCTGCTGTCTTGCTCCGTGTTCACAGCAACTCCCCTGGAAGTTAAAAGACTAATTAATTCCCTATTTGTGGTAGGTTTTGCTTCATCATTTCTTTGAGTAAGGATAAGCAGAATAGTAGAATTCTTTGCAGCAGACCAACAGCATCATTACTTTTAGCTCCACCTACACAGTTCATCCTGATACAAGCTGGTGACTTAAAGATCAGACTCTGTTAACCTTATTACCAGTGCCGAGTTATGTAACCAACTTCAGATAGGTCACTTAGTGACCTTAATAAATAAGGTTAAAACATATTCACAGATCTTATGTTATCCTAGGTTTCATTAATTGGTTCTTATATTGTTTGTTGCTTCACAGAATCCAAAATCATCCTTTTGATGCAATTTCTTCAAACACATAAGAATCAGCTCAATTTACAGGACCAATATTCCTTTTTTTTTCCCTGTACATAGTTTATATTATTTCACATTGTTTTTGCAGCAGTGTAAGAATCAGAACCATTGTGCTTTCTTAAAGCAGGAAATCAAAAACACAACTCAAATTTGTTCCTACCACTGTCTACAAAAGAGAAATAACTTTGTGATCACATTCTATGCTGAAAGTCCTCTGCCTACAGAGACACACTGTGACAGCTGATGACACAAAAGCCAAGACAGACATGTCTTTCTTTTGTTTGTTTCATTATAGTGTAGACTTTTAGTCTTAAATCCTCTTTTCTTTATACCAAACTGAATTTTGCTTCAGGAAACTGTCAGTCCTTGTTCTCACCTTACAAAAACTTTCTGAATTAGATAATGGTGACACTGGATTCTCAGGCCTGAAGAGGCTTTAAATTCTGTTTTGTTTTCTGGAAGAAGTATCTGCTTTTTCATAGCCTCTTTGAGGCCATGAAACACTGAGCAAAACACTTTAATCAGCTGCAGAGTGCTTCCAAGCTGAGTTGCCTATTTGGCAGGAAAGTCCTGAGACAGTGATTTAACAGTCTGCTACTTCTCTCTCAGCTTCAGTACTGCAACTCATTATTTGCAAGGCTCAGAGTGACCTCCATAAGCTCCAGTTATAGAGAATACAGCTCATCCGTTCCTCACAAGGAGCAGCACATCAGCTCTGTTCTGAAGTTTTGAATTAGTTTTAAGACTAAATTGTTTTCTTGAGAGATGATCAGTGATGGATGTCCTAGATCTCCCTCACAACTTTTCATGGTTTGTAGCAGTCATACATGTTGCAAGAAAATAGTTTATCTGAAGAAACAGCTAGAACCCCATAAACTGGCAGCTCTTGCTCTAGAGCTCTGTACATTGTAAAAATGGAACCTGGCCCACTGAGGCTGAAAATCAATATCCCAGGCCCAGGTCTTCGTCTGTGATGCATCTCCTGTGGAGTGCAAGAAATCATCCTCACAGGCAATTTTGTATGAATGTTTCAGAATAGGTATTGTGTGATTTACATGGGATTGCTATGTGCAGCACACTGTGTATCTCTATAAAGATATGCAACTTCAACATTATCACTTTGGAATGGAAAAAGTTTAGCAGGTTATTATCTGATTATTAATAAGTTATCTGTGTTTTAAATTCACTGTATGGCTTTGTTATAAGCATTCAATGAGGTAGAAGTTGAAAAAAAGACTTCAGACAAGAGTTAAAATACAGGTAAATTCTTACAAAATTACGAAATAAGGTGATGCCAAGCACCTATAAAACAAGAAAAAAAAATGGAAGTTCCATTCTCCTTTAATAACTACAGGATATTTTGTATTATCATGTTAGAATCATTAGCATAGAACTATACTGACTTCCCAACAGTAGACATAACTTAATTATGAGCAGATTTTTTTCCACTGTTGTATTCTAGTATTGGTTGTAGGCTGTTTAATGAGCTTCCTGAGCCATTCTGAAATACTTAGAAAAGTGTCAGTGAGTTTTATGCCAATAAATTAGCTGAAAACAACAGTACCTGAAAGACTAGGCTATTCCTTTCAAGGAATAATTAAACCTTTAGCATAGCGTAGGAGCTCAGTATAATCCTGTACTTAATCCTTTTACCATTTTTACCCTCCAGATGCATGTTTTTCTTAGTACATGAGACAGGTTTCTTTTATGCTGGTACAGCTGGGTTTACAGTAAAAAAAGAAGACTTTAAAGTCCAAGGAAATTAAAAAAATTAAATACTGGAACTTTATCAGAAGTGTTTCAGAAAAGCCACACCAAAAGCTGGTAGTCCTGACAAAACCTAGTACTGGAAGTGATAGCTCTATCAAAGATAGGTTTAGAGGTGGAGTGTCACAGACTTGCAGCTATGTATTAATGCCAAAGAGAAAGAAACACAGTAGTCACTTCTGCTACAGTTCGAAAGCAAAATCAAGAGACACACATCACCCTTTACAGTAAAGGTTAATGCAGTCCATGCTCACCTTTCAGATGCTCACATAGTAGGTGCTAGAAAAGCTTAGAAAATATTATCTTCAAATATAGTAGTTACAATCTGTCACACAGGTGTGAATCAAACATACAGTAAAATGGGATTATGTCCAAGTTGTGTAAATAAGGCTATTACCTAACTAACAGATGAACTGTACTGCTATAATCATCTTATTAATTGGCTTGCTCACACTGTCATGTGAGACACAAAATGGTCTGTGCACCATATCAGGATGTTCTGTGCTGATCACAAGGAGCTCTCCCGGGGCCAGATTTACCTCTTTTCTTATTTTGTACAAATAAACAAAAAGGAAAAGCAAACTCTAACTGAAGATGCTGGATCACCAGCAGGATTGTCACCTCTGCGGGTCTTTCCAATAGAGGCCAGTTTGACCTGGCTGACAGAGAAGCTGGTACAGACAGCTCTTGGGGAGCACCACCAAAAGTGCCAGGCTGTCCCTTACTTCCCTGGGGAAGGGCTGCCATGCCCAGTCTGTCCCCACATCAGACAATCTGAAATGCCCCAGTGAACCTTGTTCCTCCCCAGATTCATTCCTGCGACCCTGGAACTTCCCAGGTGTTTCATTCACCACACACAACTTCATTAACTGTCAAGGTCCACAGTGCTTTAGCACCCTGTTCCCTGCCCTCCAAGCCTATTTCTGGGGGGGGAGGGCAAACACCCCGCCACCCTTCTCCCAGCAGACAGCGTCACCACGTGAGGGCCAGGGAAGGGAGTCCCCATGGCCGTGCTACCCCAGCAGAGTGAGAACGGCAGGTTCTTGCACTGGTTTCCCTCCCAGAAGCACATGCCACCAGATCCTCAGAAAAGGAAAGATGGTTTTTGTACCGATCTCCTCCTGCCATGTGAAAGCCAGTGCCTAGTGTTTGCCTTCAAGTGCAGAGGCCACTGCCTGTCAATCCACCGCACTTCACACTGCTGTCAGCGCAGCTTGGTGCGTACGCCACTAAGGATACAGGCACAAGTTAACTACCTGTTAACTTGCTAACTGTTAGCTCTGCATTAACAAGGAGGAATTCTCCCATCTTGCAGAAATGCAGATACAGGAAGAGCACACAAAACAAGTCATTTATACAATATGTTCTTTTTTGCTCAGAAGATGGTTCCACATTGAGCAAGTGGACCTAAGAAGCCATAGAATTATTAAAGTGCTGTTGCCTGGATACAATTTTTTCCGATTTCATTCCCAAATGACTCTATAAAAAATCCAGGTTAGCCTTAGTCTTGTTTTTCAACTGAAAAGAAAAAACTCCTTAAGCTTCAGAGAGACAATCAGTTGTCTCAAACTGAAGATATTTACTCTTTGATTTGCTATGTAAAAATAATTTTAAATTTAATTAATATTTATAAATTGATTAGAATATAATCTAACAATAATCAATGCTATCTATAATCATGAAATTTATTTCTGTTATTTACAATCTACAGTTACTTCTAAAATACTGTCGATATATTTATTTCTAAAATACTGTATACATAACTTTTTACTTCACAGTTATAAAAAGATATAAACTAAACTGCACACATAAAATTGTTTTAAAGTTAATGAAGGATTGATATATATTCAAAAATACAAGAAATTACACAATTAAAATTACTACGTAACTTTAATTTGGTTCTCTGCATATATGTATTATGGTATAAAAACTTACACTATTTTTGCGCTAGTTGCAGCTTCATTATAATTTTTTCATTCACTGTACAGAACAGGCAGTATTCATTTAACAAAAAACTGGTTTTTACTTTGCTTTAGCTCTACTGTGCAATCTGTGGACAATTGTCTTAACACAAAACCACATCCTGCGTAAAGATTAAATTCTTCATAATGTTGTTTCGCAGCCATAGTAATTAATACCTAAACTGAGTGCTACAAAACCATGGCTTAATTTATTTCACTATCAGCTCTACAAGGCTGTGGAAAACCTTCATTTTTTGTGTTTGCTAATTATAGTTCCTGATATTATTTTAATCCAGTATTTATAGATTGACAAGAATACATGATCATACACACCTTTCACACATGTACAAAGCTTAACCCCTGCTTAAAGAATTTGGATTCCCACTACAGTAGGGACAGGGGCTTCAGAGTTTTACTCAATAATTTCTAGTTGCCTTGCTGACTATCAAAGGTGCTCAAGAGAACATCACTCATCTAAACACAGCCTTGGTGTCCCACATGTCCTCAGGTCCCTTTGGAAAATACAACAGATTTGAATTCCAAAGTAATGAAAGTTACACATCGAAAGACATCTGAATTATTCCAACAGACTACAGTGAGAATTAAGCATCTAAAGATCAATGCAACACAAATGAGGCTCAAAAACATGCACACCTTCCAAGTAAGTTTTAAAAAAAGAGGTTATTAGCTTGTTTTTCACACAGACTTCTGTTTCAAATTCACAGGACTAGTTGAAATGTTAATAGTGATGGATGAAAGCTCTTCCTTTGACTCCCAGATGTGATTACAACTACAGAAGCTACTGTATGGCTTTAACTGCAAGGCCTGCCATTACAGGCCTTCACCTGAAAAACTCATGTCTTTAACATTAACCTTATGCAGCACTATCTATATGAAAGCAGTATTGATTACATTTGCAAGTTGTAACTCCAGCAAATGTATCAATTTCTAACTTCATGTTATTCTCAATTAGGCTCAGCTTCAAGAGTCCAGCAACAGAAATGCCACCTCAGGTGATTCACTCTCCTCTCCCCAAGACCTAAGTCAATATGCATGAAATTGCCTACTTGGTTTCAGTGTGCGCTGAGTACAGGGGATGATCAAGAGCAGAAAACAAACAAACAAACAAACAAAAACAAAAAAGGAAAAAGATAAAAATAAGAAAAAGGGAGGAAAGGAAGAAAAGGAAGTAGAATGTGAAAAGGAGAAAAAAGAAGAGAACAAAAGAAAAAAATCCACAAAACATACCCCTTTTAATAGTTCTTGCTTGTACAGCAGTCTCTTTACCTACTGTTTGATGGAACAAGCATAGCACTTACAACTGATTTCCTGAATTGCAACTAGCTGCTAATTTGTTGCATAACCTGCAAAAAGCAGTCTTTCAAGAAATCATGATTATTTTTACTGTATACAGCAATATTCTGTGCAGTCACCTGCAGCATATGCTGTCCAGTCACACAGGGAAAGACCTTGTACTGCACCCCCAAGAGTGAAGGTTGTCATGGCTACTGCTACTTCAAAAGTCTTGACTTTTTATGATGAACATTTTATGTTTAAAAATAGCATTATGACAAAACATAAGAGACAAAAAGACATCTCTGGGCATGGTGCTATGCAAACACAGTAAAAAGATGGCCCTTTTCTTCTTTTTGCTAAAACATTTATAATAGTACTATATAAAACAAAAAAAATCAACTTGCTTTTCCATACACCTAGCAAAAGCACTCCTTAACGTCTTTAAAAAGACACTACTTCTAAAAGCATGATGGAAAACAGGGTAAAGTCAATTTTTAATAAAATGTACAAAGAATTTAAAGATTATGACACTTAAAATAGTTGTTACTGTATGATCTGGTTGTATTAAGAATTTGTTACATGTGCAAGCACATTTGACAGATTTTTTTTTTATGTCATGGAGGGACTTTTATCTCTAGGAATATATGAAAGTCTAGCCTAATTAAGAGCCACAAAACCATAACTGAAATAAATCTAAAGGACAAAAGAAAAAAAAAAAAGAGTCAGATTATTTTTCTACAATTATGTTGCTTTCACTTCAAGGAATGCAAGTATGATCTTTTATTTTGGGCATAAAAGACTCAGCTCTATTTATGCAAGACAAGTCAACTGTTCAAACTGCCAACTTCAGAGCTTTCATTACTTTTTAATTATGTATGTAAAAGCTTGCTACTCACTATAGCAATGAGGTACGTTACTCACCCTAGGACTTGACCTTGATTTACCTTCAGTTCTTTTGTCAATTCAAATTTCTTCCTCTTAATGATATCGATAGGGCATACACAGTCAGTAAATCAAGGTTTTAGAATCTGAGAGTTCAATTTCCAGCTGAAGTTCAGTGAGAATCTCTCTCTAGTGAAAACAGTTAAGGTACACCCTTTCCACATCAGCTAAAATCTGGCTGCTGGAGAGAACCTAAACCCTCTTTTTGCTTGGGACAGTTTCTATTTATGCTGCATTTGTTCTTGTTCCTTGACAAAGCTACCCCTCTCCCTACCTGCTGAAGGTGTGGCCTGCAGAACAGTGAGAATGGGCTTTGCAGAAGCATCTCTGTTAGGTTTTGGGAGTTTTCTTTGAAAATAAAAGGAAAGGTCAAGACCTTTCTTCTGTTCTTCCCTGTCTGCAGTGAGCTTTCTAAATTAACACCAAATGGATCTTATCTAGCTGTAAGAAGTCTGTCTATCGTAAGTGGTTCCACTATTTATAACACATAATGTGATTGTAAACCAACTTAGTTACAATTAGTTAAACCAAACAGAAAAAAGGCTTGCTTCAACAAGAATGTGTTCCAGAAACCTTTGGTTCTATGAAAACAGTTTAAAAATAATCTTTAAATAAAAAACAAACAAACAAACAAATACAATTTGCAGCAAATACTGTAAGAATAATTATTACTTAATGGAGGTACAGCACAAGGCCCCCAGTTCCAGAAATATATTACGATATGGTGACTACTAGACATCTGCAATAAAACTATTATCTTTGTCAGGAGCATCTCTCTTATGAGGAAAGGCTGAGAGATCTGGGTCTGTTTAGCCTGGAGAAGAGAAGACTGAGAGGGGATCAAATCAATGCTTACAAATACCTAAAGGGTGGGTGTCAAGAAAATGGAGCCAGACTCTTTCCAGAGGTGCTCAGTGACAGGATAAGGGGCAATGGGCACAAAATGGAACACAGGAAGTTCCATCTGAAGATGAGTTTCTCTGAGGATGACAGACCACCAGAACAGGCTGCCCAGAGAGGCTGTGGAGTCTCCTTCTCTGAAGGTATTAAAAACCCGCCTGGACGCCTTCCTGTGCAACCTGCTCTAGATGTACCTGCTTTGGCAGGGGGGTTGGACTAGATGATCTCGAGGTCACTTCCAATTCCTATCATTCTGTGTTTCTGTGAAGATACTGAACAGTAGCATGCAGAACATCAGAGAGACACTCAAAAAAGCAGGTAAACATTTTAAGATTAAAACATATCACCTGGGGTCAAGATTCTGTGAAACATGGTAGGTGCACTTTGGCCTATCTGCATTTATCTGGTCGCAAAGGCAGCTTCAGCCAGAGGTTATCACAAGTGAGTAAGACTACTTGTTGGACTTTACAGGAAGGTCTACTAGAATTGTCTAACCTCAGAGTTAAAGGGCTGAAAGGTCAGCTACACTTCTGAATATGGAAGGATTAATCTGATGATGCAGTATGAATGCCAGTGTTGGAACCTGAAATACAATTCACTTACAAAATAATATACAAAGTAGTGCACTCCTCTGTTTTACAGTCATGAAAAAATTTAACAGAATAAAAATGTAATTCTTAATCATATGACATATACAAACAAGGCTCTGCATACAGCACAACAGTAGATGCTTTTTCCATACCTGTTCACTTGCAGTGAAACACACTTTTAAAATTTCCCATGTAATGTTCAAATTTTCTCTTATTCTGGAGTAACACTATCAAAAGACAATGTCCTAGAGGAAAAAATGAGCACTTCTAAGATCACACAGCATGACAGCAGGAGATGAAAAAGCACCACTTATTAGCCCTCAGTGTTTTTTCAGAAGATGTATTTAAATTTTTCCTTTAAATGAAACATATGTGATCTTTCTCCTAAAGACAGCTCCAAAAGAAATAGAATACTTTTCAAGGCCTCCTGTCTGCATAACATTAGCTACACACCACGCTCTCCTGCAATATTCTATGTGCTAAATGTACTTGACAGACTTGTTTTGGAATACTCCATCTCTTTAAAAACCAAGTAAAAATAAGTTAGTTTCTGCTGACAAGTTCAGTCATCTGAATAAATCTAGACACTCTCTTTTAATTACATAGCATGATGTCTCCATCATAAGGTAACTCTATGATCATGGCCTGCCATTGCCACATGCAACTGGCACAAAGCAACCTCTTAGGGGGGAGCATTACTCATGCTCAATTTCAAAGAGACTGATTTCTTAATGACTTCTCAGTGCCACCTATTAGTTAATTTCAAATTCACTGATGCAGTTGGTGATTATAAAGGAAAAACAAAAGAAAAGAGACAGAAGTCCTTCTGTCACTTGTTGAATGGCTATTTTTAGAAAGTTTTAAGATAGGAACCTGCTTCTAAAGCTGTGTTATAAAGGATCATCAGAGTTGGAGATAATTTACTGCTTCAGTTTGTTATGGATGATATGTGAATAATCAAATATAAGGTCAAGTACTTGCAGACTTTCTTTTTTTAAAACCAAATAGGGAAATACCTGTCAAGAGCCATTCACTGTTCTTGGTCGGTCAAGGATTTGGAGTTTCACAAAGTACATTTCCTTCTCACAAGACACTCACAAGGATTATATTCACCAAGTGATTAAATGAAACAAATGTGAAAACTAACATAGTTTAATTGACATTCTTACCGACATTCTTAACACAAGCTGTTCACTTATATTATCTGGAAGGGAGCAAGTGACCTTATTAAGGTTTATAAATATATGAAGGGTGAGTGTCAGGAGGATGGAGCCAGGCTCTTCACAGTGGTGTCCAATGATAGGACAAGGGGCAATGGGTGCAAGCTGGAACACAAGAGGTTCCTCTTAAACTTCAGAAGAAACTTCTTTACTGTGAGAGTAACAGAGCACTGGAACAGGCTGCCCAGGGAGGTTGTGGAGTCTCCTTCTCTGGAGACATTCAAGACCTGCCTGGACACCTTCCTGTGTGATCTCATCTAGGTGTTCCTGCTCTGGCAGGGGGATTGGACTAGATGATCTTTCGAGGTCCCTTCCAATCCCTCACATTCTGTGATTCTGTGAAGTGCATTTGGATAGTTTACCAGGGATTTTGACTAATAGATGTAAGTAGCTGTGAGATAATTACACCTCCACTTTTATTCTATATCTCTGCTCCATTCCTCCACAAATAATTTTATCATGCTCACAACAGTCTTCAAATAAAAATTCTGTTAGGGTGAACCTGGCTGTGTTAAGTCTATGTGGCTTAACTGAAGCAGCAATAAACATGCAGGTATCTACATGACCACGACAACAGTATCAAGATGGAAAAGCTCAACTTTTTAACAAAACCAGGGATGAGTAAGAGTACTTCCCCTCCCCCTCTTTCTCAGTATATAATCTCCTAAGACTGAGGGCCGAAATATTAGTAGCCATATCTTTTTCTCTGTTAAGGACTTCAAAAGTCCAGTAGGGCAAAAATAACATGCTAGCAATCTGTATATCATGGACTTACTCTCCTTTTAACTCTACAGATGAAGCTGTAAAAGCAGTAACTTTGTAAGAAGGATTTTGTCTGTCTGCACATCAGAAGTGATGACGTACCTCTGCCAAGCAAATTGTGCTTATTAAGGTTGATTTTTTTCTACTTGCAGAGTAGAAACAGATCTGAGTAAAGCTGTGTCCAAAATACTGAGGGAGCTCTGCGTGATCCATTCTCCCAATGAAAGCAGTAACAAAACAGCCTTTGATTTTACTAATGTAAAATGCACATCGCATACAAATGATACTTGCACAGGAGAGCTGTCTTACAAGTAAATCCCCTATCCCATTACCTCAGTTTCCTCATCTGTGAAAAATAAAAAAAAAAATCTTTGAGATGCTGCCACAAGAGGCACTGTAAGTTAAAAGGGCTATGGCTGTATGAAAGAGGATTTGTTCAGCTCAATCTCCCAATTTCCTAAGAGGCCATTTTCTCTACATGCTTCTCCCTTTTTTGAATGCAGCTTGTACAAAAATTATTGCATGGGATTTCTAGAGGAACTTTGCAACCACAAATACTCATGGAAGCAGTGGAAATTTTAGGCAACTTCTTAATGTAAAGCAAAATGTGGGGAAAGTTTGACTCAACAGATGCTAAGCTGCACTCATTCCTCTTAGAAAAAGATGAACAGCTGTTGGGAGTTCTGCTTTGTGGGGCCTAGCTATGCCAGCATGATAAAGAGCATAGGAATGGATACATAAACTTCTTGCTTAACTGTATTGGACAGGCAGGGTACCTTTTTGATCACAATATCTGGACACATTGATGCATATTCTGTAAACTGATTTCCCTCCTGGTCCCACTCCCCTCCTTCTATACAGCAGCAGATGTCTCCAAAACCTGTTCAACCTGATGCTCTAAATGCACAGGGTTAACTGTAACCAGCTGGCCCAGACCACAGCAGGCACTTACATATCTTGTGAGGAAGCCAAAACATTAGACTTCCTTTTTTTCCCCTCCTTTTCATTCTCTAGTTACTACTAAAACCTATTCTGCTCCTACAGATGCCAGCAGGCCCTAGCGTCCTGCGGAATTAATTGTTCGTGACGTTTTGCTGAAAAGGAAAATGTACCAGTCCACTCACACGGAGACCATTTAAAGTTCCACTAACACACATATGCACCACAGCAAGACAAATTCTCAGTCTTGTTTGTTCTTCCACTGTTTCACCTTCCATCTGTAGGTAGAGTTGTGTTCCATTAGCAGCTTTCCAAGCCCTCGGAGAATGGTTAAGGAAAGGGAGTAGAGCAAAACACTTTAAGTAACTGCACACTTCTATGGCTTCAGTTAGGTTTTTATTACAACACTCACATTTAAGACTCTTTGGAGAGTCTTGGTTAGCATTAAATAACAATTTGGAATAACAAAAGTGATAGGGCAGTAAAATTAACTAAAGCAATCGATGTTACAAACGTTGACTCCGTGCCCTCCCCTCGGTCCCCGGACAGAAATCTTCCAAATACCATAGGGTAAAACCAGGTAGAGGTACATAACTTCTCACAACCATGTTCCCAGTCACTCAAAAGATCACTTGTTCATTTGTGAGATCTGCTTCAGGAATAAGGAGTAACATCTCCATTTTGGTGACTGAAAGACTGTTAAGAAAAACAGAAGAGGTGAATTGAATCTTGGAAGCCTCAAGAAGAATTCACCCATTTTCTGAATGACTGTTATAAGGCCTGGTAAGAGAACTGGTACAGTTAATAGACTACAAAAAAGAGAGGTGACCATCCCAAAGTGCGTATGAGATCAAATCTTCGTACTGCCTGGAAGGCATGAAGCATTGACAGCTTCAGACAAATGAATATCATGTTTCTTAACCGGGTTCTTCTGAAGTATAAGCAAGGTGCTCAGCTACTAAAGGCTAGAATTCAGCTGGTTATCCATAGAAATAGAACTAAAGTCACTGAGAGATTTTAAAAGCCAGTAAAAGTTCAGATGTATTGTGATCTAGAAGTAAGATGAATAGGATTTTTCAAGATTTATAGTTTGTAATTTCAGGGACAGATTTCAGCTAAATCTGCTTTCAGATCCAACAGTAAGGATAAATGACCTGCAAAACATGTATTAGTACCATTTGTACTGGAGAAAAGAATCTGCTCAATTTATATTTCTCAAGTTTGAAGCCTGACATTGTTAAGTAAAAAACCATTGTATTTAGGATGCCAAAAAACCCAAAACCATAAAAGGCAATTTTAGCTACCTTCTGAAGTAAAACTACACAACTGCATGTTGTGTAGTTGGATGGCAAACATCTCCTAACACTGAAATGCAGCATCTTCACAAAACTTTGTTAGTCAACAAGTCATATTATACAGAGAATTTCAAGATGCTTCCCCTAAACTCAGAGAATGGTAAATCTATGCAGGAATAAAAATGGCTTATAAGTTAACGATCTGTTTTACCTGATGTGCCCCAAATGAAAAATAACATACAGCTGTTTCATTACTGATTTTGATTGCCCTCAATGCCTGAGCACAAAATTCTTCTGTCAAAGAAAATAAGTAGTTAAGAAGTACTAGACTTCAACTGACTGGGAATGGTGGCTGACTCTTCTTCAGTCTGGAGGAAGCAAAAGTTACATGATTCCACCCAAAAGTAATGATGGTGTGTCCAAGATCAGTGCAAACTGCATCCAAACAGGCCAGGAAGAATCAGAGGGGAAACCAGCCTAGTGATTGAGACACACTTTCTTCTGCTCTTATTCCTTATTATCAGAACATAACACTTTTCCAGTGTAGCTACAATTTCAGATCACGTCAGATTTCACAGAATCATAGAATGGTTAGGATTGGAAGGGACCTTAAAGAAGATCTACTTCCCACCCTCCTGCCATGGGCAGGGACACCTTCCACTAAACCAGGTTGCCCAAAGCCTCACTCAACCTGGCCCTGAACACTTCCAGGGAGGAGGCATCCACAACTTCTCTGGGCAACCTGTTCCCCTATCTCACCACCCTCACAGGAAAGATTTTCTTCCTAACATCTCATCTAAACCTGCCCTCTTTCAGCTTAAAGCCACTTCCCCTCGTTCTGTCACTACCTGTCCTCGTAAAAAGTCCCTCCCCAGCCTTCCTGTAGCCCCTTCAGGTACTCGAAGGCTGCTATAAGATCTCCCTGGAGCCTTCTCTTCTCCAGGCTGAACAGCCCCAACTCTCTCAGCCTGTCGTCACAGGAGAGGTGCTCCAGCCCTCGGGTCATCCTCGTGGCCTCCTCTGGAGTCATTCTAACATTTTACATTATGAAGCACTATGTAACTAACATATTTCCATGAAATCCCAAATTTTTACTCAAACTTGATACATAAGCAGATGGTATGCTCCTGTAAGCAGTTCAGAAGCACAATTTTTACCATCTGAGAAAGGTTTACAAGTGTTTACCCCTTGAAATGACAAATACAACAATTTAAAAAGATTAATTGCTAAGAGACCATGATAATGTATCTTCTAGCAAGAAATTCAGACTGAAGAAATGATATAATAAGCAGATGAATGTCATATATAGCAATGACTAGGTGAGATACTTATTTTAGGTAACACAAAGGTAAGCATAATCAGAATGACTCATTAAGAACACATGACTGCAGAGCTATATGCATCTCAGCTAGCAGCTGTTGCCTGCTTAATTTAGCAGCTAACAAGAAAACCTGATAGTTTGTAGTGAGACTGATTTTTTGTGGGTTCCAACTTTTTATTAAATTTGTTTTGCATTTGATGAGATACTGCAATCAGCCAAGCAATAAAATCCATATCACTTTCTCCATATCACATTTTTATTGTGCTTGATAAAACTTTAAGAGTCTCAAAAATGTACTTTGTTTTAGCCCACAAAAAATTTAATCATTACATAACAAATGATGACTCTTCTGTTATAATTTAAAAGTTTGGTAAGCTATGTTACCAACTAATAGAGTAGCAATGGCAAAAGGTTTCTTATTCTAGAGCATAGAGATCTGGAGTATCCATAATGTTTTAAACTTGTTCCTCCTTGTCCTTAATTCAAAATAAATATTTAGCCAAGTCCTTAGATGGTAGAAAGTTTAGACCTCAGAGGAGCCTAGAAAAGAGTGTATCAGAAGTTGATGCTAGAATGCTATGTATATGTAAACTTCACATCACTGCAATAAAAATGTGTGCTTTTGCCTTACTTTTCAACAGTGATTCATGTTTGAATAAAAAGCCTGTGGAAAAGAGTGTGCCTTCACAGACTCTTGAAAATCACAAAACTTTAAAATTCTGTATGAAAAACTCAAAAGTTTCTTCTGTAGTTCATAGGAGCTATGGGGAATCTCGGGATCCATACACTTAGTTTTATAAGCAAGTAATTAAAATTATTTACCTAACAGGTACTCCTTACTGCAGACACTCTGGTTGTTTCACAGTATCACCACATTACATTATGTAATGAGGAATTTAATTAGTATTTCTTCTGTCTATGGTTTTCTCTGCAGAAAGTCTTAAAAGACTCATTTTTGGGGCATTGTGGAACACATCCAGGTATCAATGCAAATCAGACTCCAAGATGAATGACTGACATCCTACTAACTTTACAAGTGGGGAAACTGAGGGAAAAAGATAGATGATTTGGTTTGCTTTTGGACATGAAAGTCAGCAGTATGCCATTAATGGATTCTGATATTAAGTATTAAACAAAAGTTTTTCTTGTTAGGTGGGTTTCTTTGTTACATATGTCTGCATAAATCAACAGAGGTAGCTTGTGGTATACAAGCCTATTTTAAATCACTGAAATTGGGGCACTTTAAAAAATCCTGTACTCAACCACATTTCCTGCAAAATACCCAAGCTCCAACAATCAAACACATTTCCAAGATCTGGAACACAGCTAACCTAAGTATGGAGACACCGAGATGATGATGATGATACAAATTGACCTTGTGACTTCTGCTGGTAAAACCAAAACTACCATGGAAAAAAATGGGCTAGTGAGTCTTATTTTCAGTCTCTGTTCCTACTTACCCAAAAATGTTAACTGTGCGAAGGTTAAGTGCAGAAAAAATAGAATGGCAGCTCCTGAAAGACATCTACATGACATACTGTTTTAGCAGCTACTATGTTGTTAGGAAAGCACAGCTGACAGGAACATTACTTGCTTGTCTGCAAATGTTCAGAAACAAATCAGCAGCAAGGAAAAAATACAGGTAAAATACTATGTCGCAAAGGTGATGTCTCCACCACTTTACCAGCCGATTTAGACTCAGATCTGCCCACCTTTAACTGAATAAGAAATCCATAGTTTTGCTCAGTTACTAGTCAGGCAAGGTCTTACTGAAGCCAATGGATTTATTTCTTGTGTAAAGACTGAATAAAAG
The DNA here is from genome assembly GCA_907165065.1 of Caprimulgus europaeus. The sequence goes on from OU015527.1 coordinate 46,288,305, forward strand.
CAACAAGATTTACTCTACAAAGAGAAATTAAAACATTTCATTAGTACTTCAACCCAAAGGACTGCATAAAGAAGTAACATTTACACACTAATTTTTCAAGGTATCATTTTCATCTCTCTTGCATTCAAAAGAACTAGTAGACTTGCTGAATGAAGCTACTGTCTGATAATCATCCTAAAATTTTCTTAATAGCATTAAATCAAATATAGTCAAAACACATTATCTTTACCCATGCTTCACCCTCTGCCAGGTAGAAAAACATGACTCAGAAAAGGTATTATGGTGTCCTTAAGAATTATAATGTAAGAGCCTCCTACAGCCCATCCTTCCCTGGAAGGCTTTATAAGATAACTAACTCATAGCATACCAGACCATACCCCTTTTCACACATCTGTAGTCCAGCTTGAAAGCTTAGTCCATAAAGAGGAAAATGTATTTCAGGTGTATTTTCATTTCCTCAAGCAGAGGAAAATTTTCCTAATCATTCCTAAAATTTAATAAAAGAAGTTAAATTTTTACTTGAAGAGCTGACAATTCCTGTGAAAGTGAAGTTTACCTGAAAGTTTAATTTCAGGTAAAATTTCAGGGAAAAAAAAAAAAAACCAACCATAAGCAGAAATGGACTTTCATTGAAAACCTTTTAACCATTGTTTACTCCCATGTACCAGTTTCACCAAGATGGGTTTTGCACGGTTTGTGAATTAATTGCCAGTAAACATCACTGGCCCTGCATTAGAGGGGAAAAAAAAACAAACCCGTAACCCCACCAAAAAGCAAAGCTACAACTCCTATCCAAATGTTGAAAAAAAAAAAATTAATCAGTCTTTCTTAGCTGTAGTTGTTTGTGTCTGAACAATAGACACATATCAAGCTCCTTGATCATTATATATTCTTACCAAGTAAAGAATGCCAACCATCCCAGTAGAAAGTAGAGGAATGTATTAGTATGAACTGACAGGACTGTATTGCTCTCCTTCTTCTCCTAACTTCTCCTTCAGTTATGGTTTTAACTGAGAGGAAAACCAACTCAGAATCCAAGAAATGAGAAGGGGAAATATCCTCTTGGGAGCCTGATTCATATGCAAGCTAGAAATTAAATAGGAGAATGGAAGGGTAAGACTTTATCACTAACTATAAGTCATCACTAACCGATGAGAGACTGACAAAAGATCCATGCACTTCCTGCCATAAAACAGAATTTCAAAATGAAGGCATACTGAAAAATCTAGAAAGGAATTACCAGAGGGAATAATCCTATCAGGAAATTAGCATGCAAGAGTTTAGCAAGACTGCAAAAGCCATTCAAAAGGAAAGTTGTTTTAATATGTATATATCTCTTCCAATAGGTAGAGAAATGTTTTGGGTGTATATACAGTAGATTTCACAGACTCACAAATAAAAAACAAAAATAGTGTTTATACCTTTAAGTCTAGAAAGTACTTTTTTTTTTTTTTTTTCCAAAGAAACACTTTCCTGTGTTTCCCAAAATCTATGTTTTCTTTTAAAAACAAATCATAGAAATCCTTTGGAGTGGACATTACTAGTGTGTTTCCATTTTGGTACAGGTTGACACAGAGAAAGAGAGAGGTAATGGTATCTTTAAGATGACAGTTTTCCAGGGATTTTGCTTTCGACTAGCCACAGAGATTTCAAAGTTTATCCTTCCTTTTTCTCAGAAATAAGCATCAATTTTTGTAGCATAGCTTTGCATACACTTTGCTAAAGTTTGAGAAATACTGACTATTATTTCTGACAATTTCTATCTGCTTCACAAAGAGTAATGAATGTTTATTTCCTCAAAAAAAACAAGATTAAAACCTGTTAAGATGACAAGTAATGAAAAGGCCTCAAGATTAGTGACATAATCATAACACATAAAAATTAGAAGGCCGTTGAATCAACTTTACGTATTTGGCCCAGTTCATCAGACTACAAATCAATTTTTCAGTACTATTAGGCACATATGATAGTTTTACAATTTCCTATTCACTCGCACGGATAAGCTCCAGGAAGCTTCTGCTGAACACATGCTTATTCCAGAAGCCGCAGCAGTTAAATAACAAGTTAAGACAGCTGGGTTCAATTTGGGTTGCGGATTACTTGTTCACTCAAAAACATAACCAGTTAGGCTGGTGAAAGCCAGCACTGCTGCTGTAACTGAACCTAGTTGGTACGTCCCAACTTTTTTTCTATTTAGGACTTTAAAGAAATATTTCTAAAAGGGTACTTTTTTCAGGGGGGAAAAAAGGACACAAATTTAATTTCTAACTAATGTCATTTCTTTCTCAAAAATAACTACTACTCTCAAGACTCCAGATTAGTATAAATTAAAGAGATCAAAAGCACAGGAATTCGACATTTTCAACTTTTTTGAGAACATTTTGCATACATTTCCTATACAGGAGATACATAATCTCTATAACTGATTTGCCATTTTCTGCCTAAAATATTTGCATTTGGGGGAAAGACTTTAGGAAGGGACTATTGTTATAGATAATGGCATATTTTTTGATTATTTAGCTCATAAATGCATTATAGTAGGAAATAGCAGGGTCACTCAAGGGTAGGTGTAGCATCTCAATCTCTGTACTTTCATCTTCCAGCTGTCTCAATTTCCATTTCTACCCACTCCTTTCCTGTGAGAAATCTCAGTTGGTTATACATTGACTTGCACAGAGGCACTAACCGATTCTCTGCCATATTTTTTAAGGGATAGTTGGAGAAATCTTTATTCACAATACAAGTCCTAGGGTTTGATATGTTTCCATATAGGATTAAAATCAAAATCTCTATCTACTTTTTAGTACAAAGTAATCACTTATGAATTTCTGGTTTTAGTGATTTGGTTTGTTTCTTTTTCCAACTGAATACAGTAAACAGAACACCAGATTATGATGAAACACTTGAAGACAGTTTATGGTGAAAAGTGTTCATCGATTACTTTCAGTTGACTCCAAGCCACTTCCCATTTGCCTAACACATAACTTCACTAGATGTTTTATCAAGAATCTATTTTAACATGAAGGCCTCATCCTACCAAAGGTAACTCCTCAGAAACTCTTGACAAGGCAGAGGAAGACGACCAATACTGCTGCAAGAGTACCCAAATGCTTTATCGCCGTTTTTTATTTATTTCTAGAACATATTAACCAGTTTTGGAGTGACTGGCTAAAACTATTCCATGGCTAAAGTACCAGTTCCACACAAAAACTAGGCACCTGTACCCTAAATATTTTTTAATGAAACCCAAATCATGCCTTGTAAAATTTCCTTGCAAAGGAATCAAAGACAAAGTGATGGCATCTTTCCCTATATGGTCAGAACTTCTTGTGACAACTTGAGCTTCTTTAAGAGTTTTCACATCTTCGCTACTTACTCATCTTTTAGTTCTTTGTGCAGTCATAATAGTCACTTTTGGAATATCTCATCTGTAAGCAATTTATCTCCATGCTTGCACACTGACAGCTTGTATTCAAAGCATCAATTAATAGGTCAATATCTTAAGAATCAGAGTGCCCTAAGTCCGTCTATGACAAGTTAGAATATGATTTCAGTGAAATTGTGACTTGCAAAGTTTCTGCATATTCAGAAATGGAAACAATTAATCTTTACGGTATTAACTGGTTTCTGGGTCTGAATCTGAGAATCAGTTCAATTACAGTATGATAATGGGTTTTTTTACCATAAGTTCTTATTTTAGATGTTTAAGTTCTAGCAGCATTTTCCTAGAAACATGGTGTGTTTCAGCATCTCTGTAACAGAAGCTTTTCAACACAGGGATACTCATACAGAAAGCAAGCATATTCATGACATAAATAAGTAATCCACATCCATTTAAATATCATGCTTTCCCAGTGCACATCAGTATTACAGTCATCAAAAGTTCATCTGTCAAAACACAATGACAGGAATTTCTCCAAGATCTGAAAGGTTTTGAAACATTATTCCTCATACATAAGCAGTTACAGGGGGGATACAGTTCTATTCATGCTTAGGACTGCAATGGAAATAATCCTGGGAGAAAGTAACGTTTGCTGTACACTGGTAAGGTGCTGACTACTGGTTAAATGGCTGTATTACAGTGGTATATTCTCAGATTCTTTGATCTTTCACAGTATTCATACTGGTATTACAATCTGTCTGGATTGTCTCTGGAGCACCATTTCCTAGTAGATTAGAAAGCAGGAGAAACAACTCAAGAGAATTGCAAGAGCCCACAGATTTAAAGGGACATTGTCAAGGCTGATAAGCTCAAACACAATTCCTTGCTTTGTATTGTCATTACAGTAGTGCTGTGTTATAAGATGCTGTAGTTGCAAGACGTGTACTTCAGAAACACAGTATATGGCCAGTAGGTCTATAATCATAAGCCAGTGTAATACCAAGCTGGAGAAAAAAATACATAGAAAAAAAAAGCGTTTCCATATACAAGCTTCTTGAAGGAAAAACATCCAAGCAGTATAACAAGCAGTATAATATCCCCCAATAAGAATCTTTCAATTCCTATTGTTCTCATTCTTTTAATTAAGAGAAAAAGTCTTCTAATTATGAGAAAAAGTCCCTTAAGCAGCCTTTGAACACTTTAAAGAAATAATGAAGTCGCCTTGAACACCAGTGCTTAATAAAGGAAATAAGATGCATGAACTGCAGAAGAGATACAAAGTTCACAAATACCTGCAGCACTACCTGATTTAAGTTCAGCACTATTAAAAGGACTTTTAAAACATCAAACAGCAGTGCTTATAAAGCACAAAGAAAAAAGTTTTAAAATCCTTTCAGGGTTAAATTTTAAGCCAAACATCCAAGAATCCAAGAGTCTTTATTACTGAAAAGCCACATTGGTTCTTGGTAACAATGAGGCTTTTAAATACTTTAAATTATAGTAGAAATTATTAATATTTAGCATTTAAGGAAACAGAATCTGAGACAGTTCAGGCAAAATCCAGGTCTCACCAAGGAACATGAAATTTTAGAAATGGCAGAACGTTAACAACTACTATTTCATGATATCACCTTGGTAACTAAATTCAAGACAGTGGAAACTTTCCATGTATGCAGCACTGTAAAGAAAAGATAATAGTAATGAAAAAAAAGGACTTTATTGTAGATGCTTTGGCTTTTTAACATCTTTTCTAAAAGGCCACATGAAATGGAAGAGCCGTTTTTACATAAATGGATAAATATAGGTCATGACAATAGTATCACAGCACCAGCCCAACACAGCCAGACCAAGACCAGCTGAGCTCCCAGCTTGTGTTTGTGGGACATGACGTAACTGACACATAAGCCGTATATAGCTTATCATACCCCGTGACTAAATAGTCTTACTTCCTATCAGGCAAATCGAGAGAATAAAAGTAGCTTGTATCGCTTTATGAGCTGGCAATAAATCAGTTCAGGAGGGTAGGGGGCAAGGCTGTCTGACAAGGGTTCATAAATCATAATTTCTCTGATCATGCAACATCCAGCACGCGATCTGCTGCCTGCGCCTTCCAGGACACCACAATAGCAGCGTTATGTAAGCACTGTAATGCTCTTAAATCAACTGGAAAAGGCCAGACATGGGGTAAAGCATGGCTCCCTTGCCCCCCTCCTCCCTCAGTGCTTACAGTCAATGGTAACCGAAATTTGTTAAGTGACAGCCTGACCCGATGCTGCACTGAAGTCACTAAGCAGCTCCCAGCTGCCCACCCGGGGCTCGGGGTCTGACCCTGTCAGCTCCCAGTATGCAGCATTCTTGGTGAGGGGACACAGTGACACTCCCCCACAATCAGCCCCCCACCCCAAGCCACCCCACAGGCCAAGGGGATGCTCACAGTGCAAGACACAAGAGAGAAGCTGCATACAGGCACAGGCGTTGCAGGCATCAGAGGTGTCATCTTTAATACTTCCCTAGCAACTGCTGAAACTATGACACTGATGTGCTGCTCTATACCCTAAAAACAGACCAGTGCAAACAACCAAGGTGGTTCTTTGAAGAATGAGTTTACAACATTCCAGCATAGCTGCTCTAAGTCCTAGCAGGAGAGAATGTGTTAATTAGCGCAACTGACACAGCTTCAACAACATATTTGACTACTTGCAGATGAGGACAGTGACAAATCCTCTACAGCAAAAACTGCTGTAAGTACAGCTCATCAGAAATTGAATGACTTGTGACTCAAAAAAACAATGGAGATATTTTTCTGCTGTTGCTGTCCCAGGGTTTACCCCTGTTCAAGCCAACCGCCACTAAAAAGAGTACAACTTTTTTTGAAGAGATGGACAGAATGATTCAGCTCTGATCCACTAATGACAGCTCCTTCCTATCTTCTATCTCTGCACCATGCAGATCAGCCATAACCTCAGCCAGGGAGCCTGCAGATCCAAGATTAACCTGAACTTTGCACTTTTAGTCACAGATGTTCTCCATTTAGCACCCAACAGTCAGCCACAATAGCAACCACCATTTAAGGAGGAGACAGAGCCAAGGTCTCTAGCTGAGATTGTAACAAGTCTTCCTCCATTTATACGCATATAAAAATGAATTTAATACTTTACACTGAAAAAGTGAACTTTTAATTTTAAGATGTAGTCTTAAATGTGAAGCTCATTCATCTACACTGAGAAGTGCAAAGAGAGGCAAAGTATGGCAGAGATCTTTTTCCTTGGTGAATCCTTGAAGGAACCAGTGTTTATCTGACTGCAAATTCCCAAGTCCTTCTGCTTCCAAGCTGCTAACAGTGAGAAGGTGAAGGAATAGCAAACATAAGAAATCATAGCTGTGTTCTCTGTATCCTAAAAATGCCATGTCTGAATAGCAAAGTGTTATTAACTTTTCATTCCTTTGCAAGGGTGTGAGGTTTAAATGGAAATTAATATTGAACAATACAATTACACTGACGATGTCACTGTTCCCCTCAGGCAGTCTCAATTCACGTCACTATTCAAAGCGCTAGCCATTCTTCTAGTCAGCAGAGAATACACCAAATATTAGGACACATTTCCTAATGTAAGAAAATGTCAGCTAAAAAACTTTGTCCTTAAGCCATTTTCTGGCTACCACTGGATATTCAGATCCCCACACTCTGTGTCTGTGCTACCAGGCTCTCAAGTGACAATAGAGACAGACTATGGCATGAGGTGCACAGGGCAATTGGTAACAAAATAAAAATTCCTTCACTTCTAACCAGCTCACAATCACTCCAAGACTGATCCCCCTGTCACTGAAGACAACTGCAATTTTCCCGACTGCTTTCAATCACAGATAGGATCCAGCCCTACATGATAGTAACAAAGTCTTTTCCATTTCCTGTCTCTTGTGACAAGCAAGAAGTCAACTGATGACCCCAGATTACTTGTTCTAAGAACGTCCTGAAATGACAGCAGACATACTGCTGTCATCTTGAACACAGAATTTATGGACTGAGAGCTCAAAGTCCCCCAGAATGACAGCCCAAGCTTAACTCCAAGTTATCCTAATACACCATACATGATCATGTTGAGCCAAGTAAGGCTCAACTTCTAGGGGCCATCTACAAAAACCTGTTTGGTACCTTGCACAGTGTGTGAGTATGGGACTTCCACAAGTAAAAATTCTCACTGCTGTCTCCTACAGCTTCAACTTACTAGCAGTCTAAAATTTATTTCAGCAGCATAACACTCCTAGTTATTCATTTTTTATAAGTTATCTCTGTCAAAGAGATTTAGCACGATCTAGAATGACAGGGGCACTCTTAACCACTGAGTTCATGCAACTTGCCTTAAACATCCCTGCAGACTTGGCATAAAAATCCTGGGATATGTGTCCAGTGCATCATCGCTTACAGCCTGCTGTAACAAGGTGGCACAAGGTGGCAAGGCAGAGACCAGGTTGTTGAGAACTCTTCAATTCCCTCTGAACTACTGGCAAGACTCTGCACTGATAACTAAGTGAAGAGGGATGGTAGATATTACGTAAGCACTCAGAATAGCCTCTTCCTTTTTCTATTACATTAGAATTTCCCCTCCTTCCTGGTGAGAGATAATGCTAAAAGTTAAACCACACAGCTGTTAGTAGAACTCTGACAGGCCTTTGGCCTGGCTATGACAATGCTATTCCCAGCTTACACATCTCCCTGTGGTTACCTTCCAGACAAGGAAAAAATGAGGATAAATTTGTGTTTCCGTTTTTTTTTTTCTCTTTTTAGTCTGCAAAAGTAAAAACTAATAAAAATTAAACCCACAAGTACTTGCCTGAAGCTCTGGATTTCCCCACTGAAACAAGTGTTTGTCATCGTTGCAAATACAGATCATTTTGTTCATCTACTAGGCAATCAATGGTGCTATTTTAAAAATATAAATCTTTTAGTGGAAAAAAAAATAAAATAGAAAATGCTGAAAATGATTACTACTTTCCACTAGTTCAACAGTACAAATTAGTTAACTTCTTGTTTTGTTGTTAAAAGCAGATTATTCCTCTGTGCACTTGTTTCTGATAAATTTAAATGATTCTATCAAAAATGAAAATAAGCTCTACAGAACACACTATAAAAAGATGGAAGAACCAAACAGTGAATGCCACATTGACAGAAGGAATTCATGTTCCTTAAGAATTAATCTTACTATTACATACCATTACCATGACTAGCTTATTTCAACAAGGTTACTACGACATGTTTTTAGAGAAAAGCTGATGTCATATTGATTTGATACCTCTGTGAACGCTCTGTATTTTCCTGTACATAGCTTGTGTCTTTATACATCACCAAACCAAATGCATGAACAGTATCAGATTTGTCTTCCACCAGCTTATTACAACATGATTATGCCAAGACAGACTTCTCAAAAAGTCTGACTTTATTTTCTTCTCTTAGCATGCGTTGTTAATTCCTGCCAACTAGTATTTTTTCCAATGCCTCTTCAAGACCAGTATCAGGAGAGTTCAAAGGAAAGATGAAACACAAAAATCCAAGACAAGATTTCCTTCAATATCTCTCCTGTAGCAGATATTTAAAATATTTCTGAATGGAAAAGGGATGTAAACTAAATAGTGTTCTGCTGGAAGAAAGGTAAAAGTAGACTACAGACAAGCTTTTCCACAGAGAGCTTTTTCTTAGACTGAAATAAAACAAAAGTAAGAGCTGAGAGTAAGTGCAGCTTCTCTTTAAGAAGAGGTCACAGGGGAGTAATACGCTCTGGGATGCCAACACATAGGGCACTCTGTGCTGGAAACCACAGACCTGACTGAAGGTGCTCCCAGCCAAAACAGGCATCACTGTTCCAGTGTCACCAATCTCTGTGCAAGTAAGCATGAAGGAAAGAATAGTGGAAGACTCGATTTTCAAATCAGCAGTGTTCTGGGGAATTCTAAAACAAATGTGACCTTGTAATGTTCCACAGACAGGCACCTTTAACATACAGAGGCAAATTTCAGGTCAGTACTGAGTATCATCTGTGATTCCTGAACTGCCAAAGCTCAAAATAAATACATTTACGTAGTCTCATCCATAAAGCCAACAAATCACTGTACTTATTTTTTACCATCTCATTTGAAAACTCCCTTGACAAATGGAGTATCTTTTTTTTTTTCTTTTCCTATATCTAGGGACTGCAATAAATCAGAACTCATTTAACACTTAGCTCACCGATAATTCACCTACTTGGCACAGCAAGTACCTAAATCAGAAGCATGAGTATTGCGATTTAAGTATTTTAAATATGACCAAAATGTCAAATGGACTTTTCTATATAAAGTTAATTTAAGAAGTTATTATTTTATTGATGCTGTTGACCTCCCAAAATACCCTGCAAATCATTTCCTTTCTGTATTAATCAGATACACTACTCCTACAAAACACTATTATTTTGAATCTTCCATACAGATCCACTGTGTTCAGATTTCCTTTGTAGGCTTCCACATAGTTTGGGGGAGCATGATGGACCCACGGGTAGGACCATGTGGTCCTGAACTCACTCCCCCCACCCAGTATGATGGGAAGGGAATCACAACAAAGGGGCCATGGATCAGAATGAGGACAGGGACAGCTCACTCACCAGCTATGGCTGTGGGCAAAACCAAACTCAACTTGGGGAAGAAAAATCAATTGAATTCCTTACCATTTATGAGTAGCACAGTGAGACATAGCAACCACATCTTACAACACCTTCCCCCCACCCCTGCCTTCTTCCCAGGCTCAAATCCCTTTGCTCTCAATTTCTCTACCTTCCCCGCCAGTGGCACAGGGGACAGGGAATGGGGGTTGCAGTCAGTTCACCACTGCTGCTCTTCCTGGCATAAAAGTCCAGGAACAAAGTGTTCCAGAGCAAGCTTCCCATGGAGCCACGGACCTTTTTGGGCTCAGCTCCCAGCTCCAGCATGGGGACATCCATGGACTGCAGATGGGTTCTGGTCCAGCGCACCTCCTCCCACCCGGCTCTGGGGGTCCACCCTGTTCTGGTGTTGAGTGTCTCTGGGGTCCCAATTCAGTCACACTTGCCCTCAGGCTCAGCTTTCTGTTCTAGTGTGGAATTCTCCATAGCCTACATGTGGAGTATCTGCTCCATTGCTGAAGTTCCATGGGCTGCAGGGACTTCCTTTGCCTTCTCTTACTCCATGCATGTTGAACTGGCTGTCTGAGGTTCTCTGCCCTCCCCCTCCTCCTCCTTGATGCAAAGCTCTCTCTTTGTTTAGGTTGGTGGTTGTCTTTTGTTCAAGTCAATGGCATCTCCTCCAGGTTCTCCCCACCTTCTCCTTTTCAAGATAGTCCTTCCCCTCACAGATACGGATTCACAGGGGCATTTCTCTATTTCTATTTGGCTCAGCCTGGGCTGGGGTGGGTACACCTGGGAGCCAGAGAAGCTTCCTGAAGCTTCTCACAGGGTAGCCCCTTTCGCCACTACCAAAACCAGCCCCCCTACACACACAAACCCAACATAGGGAGAGAAAAGCAGAGAAAAGATAATAAGGTTAAAAGCCTTGAACAATGAATAATCCCTTTGACAGTGCTGGATTCTGCAGAGGTTAGTGTTCAAAAGTAATTTAAAATTATTTACTAAATTAAGTTTAATTTGTGTTTGCTGCAGACTAAAAGCATGCAATACAGCAGTTACTGTGGCATAGGTATGCTGTGGCAGTTTGATAATGAGCATCACTGAATGTGTCAGAGCCTGAGATGTGTCAGAACTTTAGCCATCATGGCATCACAGAGACCTCTCATCACACAACACAAGACTGAAAGACCAGTTGTCATTGGTGTAATGTGGACTGTACAGTGGAAAGTATTTGTGTATTACCACACATGACTCATTTCTTAATTGTTTATCATCATTTCCTTAAGTCACTCGTGTGAATATGAAGGGGATTATTGTGGTGTGTCAGCATTTCCTATAAAGACTGCATCCCCATCTGGAAAAGCATCAGAATTTTTCCTCACTCAGACCAACTCTAAAAATGTGTATTTTTACACAGCTTACAATGGAAACTTAAAATTTTCAAGAGGTCTTTTTTTTCATTCCTATGAAAAAGCCATTATTTATATTAAAGGACTTACTTAATAACCCTTTTCTAGGAAAATTAAATCCCCAGTTCTCATATTTGCACAACTAGAGAGCTTCCACACAAGGTCCTGAGAAGAAGGATAATAAATACTCTTATTTGGTTTACCATGCCAGTGAGGCTTCTGGCATGGTAAGTCTCACTAACTAATCCTCACTGTTGTGGTCATCTTCAACCTGGTTTTGTCTCCTGAACAGGAGACAAAAAACAGTGTTTTCCAGCATGATACTCCACTGAAGCCTTCTCCTTTTTTATCCCCAATAGTAATTCTGCTATCACTTGCACCTCTGATGCTGAAGGGTTTCTCAGTGCACCAATTGAATCAAAGCTGACTGCTGACTGAGGCAGCATGAGGGCTTCAGAAAAAGGCCCAGAGGATGTGGTCTTCTCTGTCACTGTGAAAGGAGGGGCGGAATTTCTCACTAGGTAATCTCCTTTGCTCTTACAATGCTATACGCTACTTGCTTACAAGTAGGCCATGGTTTGCAGTATCACTGGATGTCTTTCTTGTTTCAGAGCCTCTAACTTCTAAATAATCTCGTCTACTCTAAGAAAATAAAGCTGCTTAAAAAAGAATAGCAGTCAGGGAAACTTGGCTTAAAAAATGCTTGCAAATGCAAACTGAAACTTCTGTACATTTAGCTATACAGAGAATTCTTACTCCCAAGCATATATCTGTGCTTTAAATATATCACAAGCCTAACTGGGCTTTAACTATTGTTCAGTTATTGTTTACTAGTGAAAGAAGATGCCACAACTCTCTCAGTTTGACTTATCTCTTATCTATACAAAAATGTTTGATATTTTATATATAAATACTTACCTTAGAAGCTCCAGTTTACTTCAATGTATCAAAATCCATCTTCTTAACCTGAAATCAAAACCTTGAGCCTAGATGAAAAATTTGAAAGCAAAACTGAATGGTTCAGGACGCGTGACATTTACATCACCTGCACAGTGCTTGAAGACCTGCATCCTCTGAGAACCTGGAGATCTGAGTTGATCTCCAAGACGTGCGTCAACACTGTTTCCCTGAGCAGCCTTCTGCAGCCTGGTCTATCCTCAAAGCTAGCCATAACTTATTATTGCTTCAGCCTCTTTGACTAGCACAAGTGACTCTACATGATTATCCTCCTGTCCTTCGTCTTTCATACCCACCACTTCAGGCAGATCTACTGTATACTTGGCCTCACACATCTATTCAAGTGTTGGCTGGGAACTGGCCTGACTCTTGACCTTCAGACCTCTGCCAAAACAATACGTTTGCACAGAAGCAGCAAAGCATTTTTTTCTTCTATAGCTTGTTTTACTTGTATGGGCTCCATGGCGGCTTTAATTATAATGGTATTTGAGCTGGTTTCACTCTTTTGGCTTGTAGCCAAACACACATCAAGTCACTCTATCACTCTCCCTCCGTGGGAGATATATTGGAAAACAAGTCACAAACTGGAACTGGAAGAGGTGAGATTTAAAGTTAACTTTACAGGCAACTCAAGAATAATTTGCTTAACAGTCTTAAGGATTGGTTAAAGAAGTTTTGCTTTGCTGTAGTGAACATAAATAGTTAAAAACACATTATGCAATGGAGAGGATGTGTAGTACTTAATTAGAGCATCCACTACCTATTATTATTTTGATACCATCTTTCATGGCTACCTTCTGGACAAAACATCCAGCATACAACTAGGCAAGTCCATAATACGTTGGATGAACAACTGGCTGACGGGTCAGGCTCAAAGAGTTACAGTAAATTGGGTTACATCAGGCTGGTGATCAGTCACCAGTGCGGTTACCCAAGCCTTAATATTAGGAACAGTGCTCTTCAATGTTTTTATAAGTCATCTGGACCCAGGAATCAAATGTACATTAAGTAAGTTTCCCAATAATACTAAACTAGGAGGAGCTGTGGACTCCCCCAAGGGTAGAGGGGCCTCACAGAGAGATCTGGATAGATTAAAGAACTAAAGAGCTGTGCAATCATCAAGCACATGAAATTCAACAAGAGCAAGTACTGGATTCTGCACCTGGGATGGGGTAACCCTGGTTATACATACAAACTGAGGGATGAGAAGCTGGAGAGCAGACCTGCGGAAAGAGGTCTGGGGGTTTGGGTTGATGTCAAGTTGAATATGAACCAACCCACAAGGGCCACCTAAGTCCTGGGGTACACCAAGCTCAGCATCACTGGCTGGTCAAAGAAGGTAATGTTGTGGCCCCACCTTGAGAACAGTATGCAGTTCTGGGCGCCTCAGTATAAGGACATCAAAACATTACAATGTGTCCAGAGGAGGGTGACCAAGATGGTGAAAGGCCTCGAGGGCAAGATTTATGAGGAGCAGCTGAGGTCACTTCTCGGAAAGAATGTTATCCCAACACCAACAATGTGTCGGTATAATATAGTTACAGATATACTATAGATAACTATAGTATAGTAGATATACTATAGTTACTCTATGGGGTAATTAACTTTATTGATTTTGAAATTTCTGAGCTTTTATTACTTTGAAATCTTGAGATTTTATTTAATATTTTCCAAAAGCTTCAGGACTTGGAGGCAAATGATGACTTGAAAATGTCTGCTTCACGGATTTTTAAAGTAAGCATTTGGCCCCTGCACTTGGTGGAAAGTTTGGAAACACGAACACCCAAAGCTTCAAATCAAGAACAATACAAAACCAGTCCAGAAGTATTTTTTTAAAACTCACGCTTTTAATCCAGCCTCTCAGTATCATAATGGCCCACCTCATGATTTTTTAAATGTTCACAGCTGACTACGCTATATATCAAAATAGTACTGCTTGTCTCATTAAATTACCATAATTTGCAACTTGGATATGCAACATAAAATATTAATCACCACTTCAGAAGCCACTTTCATCCCTTAATATGTAACAGGATAATGCTCTGCTTAAGTCTGCTCCAAAAGCTTGCTAATGTCTACTCTGCTCGTACCCACATTTTGCCTTTTTGTTTGTGTTTGCAGTGGACACATATACAATGCAAGCACCACTTTTATATATTTTGCACTGGTTAGGTGGTTAACAGTAGCTTGCCATTTTCTCTGACCTTCCACTTCATTCAAAGTCTGCCCAAACAGGTACTGCAGATTACCAGAGACGGGATGTATACATCTAAATATCTCCTGTGCTGACATACGAAAAAAATGGATGCATACACAAAATCACATATCTCTTTTGTCTTGAGTATAATGTGCACATCCTCATGGCTGGGAGTGCTTGACACATAATCGTATACACATCTGTGAATAGGGGATGCATTGCAGTAATTTCACTGCTAGTTCCACAAGGAGAAATAAAGTAGAGGAACATGAAATGAAAAAGGCTTGTATGTCTATGGGGAGAATCTAATTGGATTCAAGAATTTTAAATCCATCTCCAAATACAGAGAAGCAGAGAGTGACTCACAGGCCTTTCGGCAGAGCACGCAGAGGTGAAATTAGCAGGAAAGATGAGGGTTATGTAGGCAGAAGAACTGCTATAAAAACAAATACATTTGTAGTGTAAAAACACAGTACAAGTAATGTATTTATATGGCTTCTAAGAGCGTCACAGTTCCTGAGAGAGAACCAGGATGAAAACAGAGGAAGAGTAACTGCCACATACAGCATCACCCCAAAAGCAGCAAACTGCCAAGGCATCTGAAAATAGCCCAAGTTGGGTTAGTCTCACTGGCACAGCTATTTTTCATTATGTCACTCAAGCAATCGAGCTGTAAAACTGTGCATACCAAGTTAGTGTCGGGGAAGGTGTCTAAAGGAAGTGCGTGTCACAGTGCTTTCGTCTGGTTTTGTCCTCAGAGCAGCAAGGACACACATAGAGGACTGGGTGAATATGTAGGATGCCACTGGGATACGCCTATCCTTACAGTTATTTGCAGCATGAGCTATAGCAATCTGGGGGTAAAGCAATCTCTGTGTTGTTACCTAGACACACACTCTCCTGGACCTCTGCTGTCTGCAGCTCCCTTCAACACTCCACTGAAAAAGTATAACACAGGTTATTTAGGTTGAGGTCCACTGCTTGGATAATTCTTTGCAAGTGATTAGTTCATATTGAAGAAACAATGCTGCTCAGCGATGTCATTAAGTCTTATGTGCAGAAACCTGCTCTGCCACATCTGTTCAATATTATACCATTTCTTAAAATACAGCCCTCTCTGTTCATAAATCTATAGGATTTCTTTTCCCGGTGTATGACATTACTTTTCTTCTTTTATCTACCTACATACCGGCTTGCAAAGGAAGTTAGTAGTAGCCAAGCAATTTACTAAATTTAAAACTCAAGTCAACCCACCAGCTGAATAGAAGGCTTTTCACAGCTATGTGAAAATACTTTAAATATTCACATGACATAGAAAAGCCCTCCTGGACTTGAATTATTTCCTGCAGTTTTCACAAGCATTTGGCTTGTGAAAGTATTTTAAATAGTGCAAACAAACTCAAAATATAAATGCTTAGCAACTATCAAGTACCTTTTCCAGACTGCAGGCACATTAGTATTTCAGTGCACATCAGAAGTTAACTTTTACAAATAAATCCCATGGGTATCCTCACTTACTCCACTACGATTTAGATTGCAGAGCAGACTTGTAGCATGTGAACTGGATTCCTTTTGAATGAAACTCCCTATTAGCCCCAAAGTTGTGTGGGATTTGCTGCTCCAGCTGGATCCCTGTAAGTCAGTGGAGCCTGATGGGATCCATCCGAGGGTATTTAAAGAGCTGGCAGATGTCATAGCGAGTCCTCCTTCAATAATCTTTCAACACTCTTGGGAATCTGGAGAGGTCCCAGTTGACTGGAAGCTGGCAAATGCTGTCCCAGTCTTCAAGAAGGACAAGAGGGAAAACCCCAGCAACTACAGGCTTGTAAGCCTCACTTCTGTGCCTGGCAAAATGATGGAGAAGATTATTCTGGGAGTTATTGAAAAACACCTGGAAGACAACACAGTCATCGGTCCCAGCCAACATGGGTTCATCAGAGGAAAGTCCTGCTTGACAAACTTAATCTCTTTCTGTGACAAGGTTACCCACCTAGCTGACCAAGGGAAGCCAGTCAATGTAATCATTTTGGGCTTCAGGAAAGCCTTTGATACCGTCTCCCACAGCATCCTCCTGGATAAAATGTCCAGCATACAGCTGAATAAACACACACTGCTATGGGTGAGCAGTTGGCTGACAGGTTGGGCTTAAAGGGTTCTAGTTAATGGGGTTACATCAGGCTGGTGACTGGTCACTAGTGGGGTCTCGCAGGGATCCATCCTGGGGCCAGTGATCTTTAATTTCTTCACCAGTGACTTGGATACAGGGCTTGAAGGACTGCTAACTAAGTTCAATGATGACACCAAATTGGGAAGTCCTGTGGACACTCTCAAGGGCAGAGAGGCCCTGCAGGGAGATCGATAAATCAGAAGCAATCACCAACTGTATGAATTCTAACAAGGGCAAGTGCTGGATTTTGCATTTGGGACAGGGCAACCCTGGACACACACACAGACTGGGGAAGGAGAGGCTGGAGAACAGCCCTGCAGAGGGAGCTGGGAGTTCTGGTCAATGGCAAGCTGAACATGAGCCAACAGTGTGCCCTGATTGCCAAGGGGGCCAACCGTGTCCTGGGGTGCATCAAGCACAGCATGACGAGCCGGGTGAGGGAGGTGATTGTCCTGCTCTGCTCTACACTGGTGCGGCTTCACCTCGAGTACTGGGTGCACAGAAGAGAAGAGATCTCATTGCAGTCTGTAACTTCCTCACAAGGGGAAGAGGAGGGGCAGGTGCTGATCTCTTCTCTCTGGCCACCAACACTAGGACCAGGGAAAATGGCAGGAAGATGTGCCAGGGGAGGTTTAGGCTGGACATAAGGAAAAGGTTCTTCACCCAGAGGGTGGTGGAGCACTGGAACTGGCTCCCCAGGGAGGTGCTCATGGCACCAAGCCTGACATCATTCAAAAAGCATTTGGACAAAGCCCTCAGGCACATGGTCTGAATCTTGGAATTGTCCTATGGTAGACTCCTATCTGAGTTGGCCTCAATGATCCTTGTGGGTCCCTTCCAACTCCCAGCATTCTATGATACTATGAAACTGAAGCAGAAATGTCTCTCCAAGAGCTCACTTCATGTGCTTCAGCCACTAGCAGGCATTCAGTCCACAGGACCAGATTAGACTTAGTTTTGTAAATAAATAAGTTAGTCCTATAAATAAATAAATCATAAAACTCCAGTAGGAGACACTGTGTCCTCTGCACCAATTGTTTTGGTTCTACAAACCCATGCCATTTGCACTGTATGGCTTTCTAATATAGACATAGCCTCAGAAGTTCAAGTTAGCTGCTACATCACTCAATCTGAAAACAAGCAACAGAGAGGGGCACAACCATGCACTCATCAAAGATCTGGCACTGGAACAGCTCCCAAAGGAGGTAAGTTGTAAAGAAACAAAATGGTTCAGAGGAATTATTGCCAGGTCTTTGCAATGGCTGACATCTGTCTCCTGCTATGTGTTGTTTTTCCCTCAAAACTCTTAAATCTTATAATCATATGGTTATATGCAACGTCTCAGTAGGAGACAAAAATTCTGGGAAAATTTTTTTAAGTCTTGGTTATGCAATACTTGCTTGCAAGACCTTTGTTATTACAAGAACATGTTCTGCTTTTGTGAACTGATTTATCTACCTTTTAAATATTATGTTAAAAAATTAAGAGCCATACTACGCTGTTTTATAATTTAGAGTAGTTGTTAATGACAGTATCCTTGTTGGTTAAAGATAAACAAGGTATCAGAACAAACCGCAGCCTCTTCAGCCTGCAAACCAAACACATTATTTCAGTAGAGCCAAGGAGCCACAATCATAGTCACAATTAATTAATCGCTTAAGTCCCAGCTCCTTGGTGACACTGAGATGGTGCAGAGAAAACTATCAGAAAGAAACCCTATCGGAAATTCCTCAGATGTGAAAGGATGGCACAGAAAAAGACACAAGTCGCCTTTTTCTCCCTCCAAGTGACTTTGCAGCAGAGATGTGGGAAGAGAAATTGTTGCAGAAGAGTACATTGCAGAGTTTTCCTTGTCGGCACAGGCTGGGGAGGGTTATGGCAGGAAACAAAGTTGCTTGTAACTATGCTTTGATTTCTTCCCTCACCCCCCCAGCCCATCCATGGGCTTTTTGGTGAGGGAGGTAGGTTTACCCATGCTAGGTTAGGTCTGAGTTTTTATATCTTTCCCTCAAGGCTTCACCATAACTTAGCATAGGACAGCCAGAAATGGCTCCAGTGTGCTGTGCAAGACGAGAGTGAAACAGTCCTTCACAGAGCGCAAGTGAACAAGATGTAACAGCACCATATCTGTATGGCTCTGGACAACCTTCCAAATCTGCTCAGAAAGACTGCCTGTTTTTTCTCTAAAAGTTGCTAGAAAACCCATATAGCTGATTTTAACGTATGATTTAGGAAGTGATCTTGTTCTCAAGATGAGGAGTAAATCAGCAATTACCCCACCAGAGCCAAAATTACTGCAACAGAAATGGGAGTAACGTCAGCCCTTGAACATCACTGAATTTTCTCCTATAGTTTGGGAGATACTTTCAAATTTAAGTCCATTGATGTTCCTATTTGTTTTTATCTCAGGAACTTATTTTATTATTAACATGGATTATGCAGTGGTACCAGTAGGCCCAGTCAGAAACTCAACCCAAGCATGCTCAGCCACTTTCTTAGCACAGTACACCTGGGATGTACATCAAGAAACACAACAGCCAAAACCCCAGCTTGTGGAGCTGAGGCCTTCTTGACCTGAAGCACCATAAACACTATTTCCAGAAACATTATTTCCAGAGATTAACAGTGATATGGGGAAGGATGGTATATAATTTAGCCACTTATACTAAGCACTGAGCAGCACAGAGTAGAAGGATAGCTCCTTTTCTAAAAATAGGCTGAAACTCGAGTCTACACCAATGCTTTCTCACATTGAAGTAACATGAGTCTTCCCCCTACATAAGGGTTATAAGCAAGACAAACTGGGACAATCTTGCCTTTAACCATGAAAAGCCATATATCTGTATAGCTAGTAAATCTGTTACTGCATTTTGCCTTTATAACCTAGCCAGCTACTTTCGAGGTGGGTACCCTGGTGACAGAGGATACAGAGAAGGCAGAGCTATTGAATGCCTTCTTTGCCTCTATCTACTCTGCCGGAAGCTGTCTTGAGGAGCTCTGTACCCTGGAGACCCCAGATGGAGACAGGACAATGGAGAAGATTGCCTCAGTTGATGAGGACTGGGTCAGGGACCAATTAAGCAATCTGGACAGCCATAAATCTATGGGTCCAGATGGGATGCACCCACGAGTGTTGAGGGAGCTGGCTGAAGTCATTGCTAGACCGCTCTCCATCATCTTTGCTAAGTCGTGGGGAACGGGAGAGGTGCCTGAGGACTGGAGGAAAGCAAATGTCACTGCAGTCTTCAAAAAGGGCAAGAAGGAGGACCCGGGTAACTACAGACCGGTCAGCCTCACCTCCATCCCTGGGAAGGTGATGGAATGACTTATCCTTGGTGCCGTCTCTAGGGTCATTAGGGGCAGTCAGCACGGCTTCACCAAGGGGAAGTCGTGCTTGACCAACCTACTAGACTTTTATGAAAACATAACGAGGTGGCTTGATGATGGTAGAGCAGTGGATGTGGTCTATCTTGATTTCAGCAAAGCATTTGACATGGTCTCCCACAGCATCCTCGCTGATAAATTGAGGAAGTGTGGATTAGATGAGCAGGTAGTGAGATGGATTATTAACTGGCTGGTGGGAAGAAGCCAGAGAGTAGTGGTCAATGGGGCGGAGTCTAGTTGGAGACCTGTGTCTAGCGGAGTCCCTCAG
This sequence comes from Caprimulgus europaeus, assembly GCA_907165065.1. Next base: position 46,308,698 of record OU015527.1, read on the forward strand.
GGGTCAGTACTAGGACCAGTATTATTCAATATATTCATCAATGACCTGGATGAGGGAATTGAATGCACTGTCAGCAAGTTTGCTGATGATGCAAAGCTGGGAGGAGTGGCTGACACTCCAGAAGGCTGTGCTGCCATCCAGAGAGACCTGGACAGGCTGGAGAGCTGGGTGGGGAAAAACTTGATGAAATTTAATAAGGGCAAGTGTAGGGTGTTGCACCTGGGCCCGAACAACCCCAGGTTCCAGTATAGGTTAGGAAATGATCTCCTAGAGAGCAGTGAAGGGGAAAGGGATCTGGGAGTCCTGGTGGACAGCAGGATGACCATGAGCCAGCACTGTGCCCTTGTGGCCAGGAAGGCCAATGGCATCCTGGGGTGCATTAGAAGGGGTGTAGTCAGTAGGTCAAGAGAGGTTCTTCTTCCCCTTTACTCTGCCCTGGTGAGGCCACATCTGGAATATTGTGTCCAGTTCTGGGCCCCACAGTTCAAGAAGGACAGGGAGCTGCTTGAGAGAGTCCAGCGAAGAGCCACCAAAATGATTAAGGGAGTGGAACATCTCCCTTACGAGGAAAGGCTGAGGGAGCTGGGCCTCTTTAGCTTGGAGAAGAGGAGACTGAGGGGGGACCTGATTAATGTTTATAAATATTTGAAGGGTGAGTGTGAGGAGGATGGGGCCAGGCTCTTCACAGTAACGACCGATGATAGGACAAGGGGTAATGGGTGCAAGCTGGAACACAGGAGGTTCTACTTAAATTTGAGAAAGAACTTCTTTACGGTGAGGGTGACAGAGCACTGGAACAGGCTGCCCAGGGAGGTTGTGGAGTCTCCTTCTCTGGAGACATTCAAGACCCGCCTGGACGCCTTCCTGGGTGAACTCATCTAGGTGTTCCTGCTCCGGCAGGGGGATTGGACTAGATGATCTTTCAAGGTCCCTTCCAATCCCTGACATTCTGTGATTCTGTGATTCTGTGATTCCGTCACTGACAGCACCTCAGGCCCCAGCGCAGAAGTCACAGCATTGCAGGGAGCCTCAGGAATACGCTAACACAGAAATCAGCTTCTGCCCAGGACAGTTTTAAACTTCACTGGACTGTTTGAATTAATCAATGATTTCAAGCAGGCACTTTGCTGATCAAAGCCTAGCAGAACCTCTTGTCAGTCATCACTGCGGAAACTTTCCACGTGCAAAACAAAGACTCAGGACAGCAAACTTTCCCCAGGAGAAGATGCAAGGACCTGGGTCTTGGAAAGCTTATTTTACAGTGACTGCCCAGCAGTTTTTGTTAAAAGACCATCCCCAATCAGAGCAGCAGATTTTTCCTTTTCCTTTTTCTTTCTCCCCATGAAACAGGGGCAGAAGGGGCAGCACATTAGTCCCCTCCTTAGTCACATTTGATTCCACATACACCAACAGACATCATTAAATCCATACTGACCTCTTTAACCCACTGGTGTTATTTAGGCTATATGTATTTTGGGAGCACCGGTCATCTTTTCTTCTGGGCTGGAACAACAACTATCACCGCGTCCAGATCAGGAACTGAAGGTCCTGGACACGGTCAGCTAACACAGCAGGAAATAGCAAGTGCTGGCTTCATTCACTGATGCCTGCCATTTCTTCTACCTCTAGTCAGAGTTAAGCATTCAGAGCAGAGCACGGAATTTGCCTCCGCTCAGTTTTCAAGAATACTGTGGAGGACCTCCCCACTCTTTCATCCTCATTTATCTTCCTTTGGGGTACTTTACTCCCACTCATCTTAATAGTTAAATAAAAACCAGAATATTGTCCAGAGAACACCAAAATCTCTACAGTCCATTTCAAGCATCACAGCTTTTTTGGCCATCAAAGTGCAGCCATTCTGAAACATGCCAATACAGATCCTTGAGAAGGGATGTGACATCTGTGAAAACCACAGGTCCCAAATCACCCTGACTTAAAATATTTTTAACACTGCAAAACAAAGAAAAGAGGTTACATACCTTTTGGTATCAGGTATCTCTGGCTCTTACCTTAGTAAGAGAATCCCATTCCTACCATGCAAAGCTTAATTTTGCTGCCATGTGCCCTTTTTGTAGCAGTTTATATAGGTGAAACAAATCGGACAAAACTGACAGAGGAAAATACATTTTTCTGCATAAAAAAGTTAAAGATCTACGTTATCTATCTAAGCTTACCTCTTCTCCAGAAACTCACATTTTACCCATCTATATTTAAGACAAGCCAGATGTACGGTGTATTATGCCTACTGCCTGCAACACTCATATCCACTTCTGACAGTGGTGTATTTGCTTCACATACGGCAAAATGTTTTTCAGCACTTTTGTGGAAAAGGAAGGAGATTTACCCACCAGACACAGAGCAACATGGTCATATTTGAAAAACCAAACTTAGACCATAAATAATAGAGGTACCATAGGATGCAGGATCTTCCTGAGAGACAAACTTTCATTTATTAACATTAGTGGAAGGCTCCTTGGATGATGGAGTCTAATCAGTAAACCATATACATGTGTGGTTATTCTGCATGTCCAGGTATATTTCCACATTCAAACATTTTGGTTCCTAAAAATATTTGCATATTGTTGAACCCTCCTCATGCCTCATCTATGTTTTAAAAGTTCCTATCTCCTTTCCTAACAGTAGAAGGTAAAATCAAATTGTATCTATTCCTGGACAATGCAAGAAATGGGATGAAGCAACCAAAAGAACACTCAGTTAAGACCTGCTCCCAAATACCTCCTTTCATTTAAACTGGAGCAAGACCTAGGCTTAACTAACTCTGTTTCAATGCCAAAAACAGCATTCCTAGAGAAACACAAGTTAATCTGGTGAATTAGTTGAGAAACACAGAATAACTGGTCATCTCTAATGCTTTGGCCAATTCTAAGCAAATACTCTCATTCCAGTGGAAGGATGGGCCTTAGTCTGCTGTCCTCAGATCTCTTTCCAAACAAAATCAATTAATTTTAAAAGCCGTTCTTCTACTGGCAGAAAGAAATCCAGCCATTGTAGAGTTATACTCATAAAATTTCAGCACTTCAAATTCAGTGCTTAGATTATGATGCCTAACTTTCCAAGACAGACAAGCTCCAACAGACTCGTCTAGAAAGACAAACACTATTTTTGACATTTATACCTTATGAATTAGTAACTGGTTTGCTGCATGCAGATTGACTTTGCATGAAAAGGAATTTTTGGCACATACCTTGAAGGCTGCAAATTTTACAGACTGGAAATTAACTCAGCAAAAATATCTAATTGGCTAGTGTTGCTTCAAAGATAAAGCCCTGATACTTTACTGAAAGTCATAAAAGATGAAATAAAGAATAATTTTCAGGAGAATTTTCTTTCTAGGGAGGAATAAAAAATAGGTTCACCTCTTTTGGAACATGTTCTGTTATCACCCTATTTTGTTACGGTGGCACTCTTCATCACAGTAACAGAAGTGATGTCCAGTGCTCAAGGATACTTCAAAATGGAAAATAAATTGTGTTCTCAGTGTTACTGCACAACACTAACCAAATTTCTTAACATAAAGGTGAAAAACAAGCCTTACTTCAAAATGTTTAGATAAATTGTTCACATTTAAATACCTTTTGCAGCCAGCAAAAACTGGAATTTAGGCAAACAATAAAATAACAATTGATAGATAAATAAATAAATAACACAAGTTATTTAAAAAAATCAAACTGAAATCCACAAAAACATGAAGAAGACAGAGGAGCATGTAAACACCTTAACAGTGTAAAGTGCTTTCTGCAATCAAAATAGGGGTAAAAAGCAGGGGAAAGCCAACATTGTTCTCTATTTTAGAACTTCTGTATAGTATCTCTATTTGATGGAGTGATAACAAACCCAAATAACATAGGACCAAAATACAGCTCCATGGAAATTACATCAATATAGTACCTGCTGTTTTGCTAACAATGAACCCAGCTAGTGGCCCCCATCTGTTTTGAAACAGATGCGGATTTACTTCACCAGCCCTCCCTGGTGACAGGCCCCTTAGCTGAACCAGTGGCTGAATTCCTCATTCTTAAAAGAGGCCCTCTGGCATCACACCAAGCCACCTTTACAGGCCACCACTAGCAAGGTTACACTGTTGCTGCCTCAGCAGCACTTTTGCTGGGATCAAATAATGCCCCTTCTTTGGTGGAGGAATGGTGATGGGGAAAGAAGGTGAGAGTAAACTGCTGCCCCTTGGTGTGGCTCATGCCTTGTTGCAACAACTACTTCAGCCCAGTTTCAGTCTACACAATAAGAAATTTATTTAAATACTATTTATTTATACAGATATGGTCTCCATCATGCACACAAGAGCATCATCTGTATTATATCAGTTACAACTATATATCCATGAAACATTCTGTCCAGGTCTGCCACAGTGGTTTGCATCCACAGACAAACTGAAATTATGTGGAACTTTGTACAGCCATGTGTTATTTTTTATTTTCTCCCATGCAGGTCTGTAGAGCCTCCATAAAGGGAAAGCTTGTGAAAAACATTAGCACAGTAAATATGAATTTCCATCTTTTTTTCTCTGCTTCAGGGCAAAAAAAAAAAGTTTGGTTTTTTTTTTTTAAAAATAAGATATATCCTATCATTTCTATGACAGGTTGGATGGATTCATGTGACATGTACTACAACCTCAGGTTTAAAAAAGCCACTATTTTGTCTCCAAGATTAAGTGCAGAATTAGATAAGCACTGAAGGCTCAGTAATTCTGCTGTGGCAAAGATCATCACAGTAATACCATGCTGTAGCTCAGGTTTTTGGTTTTTTTTTTGTCTGCATACCTTCATATATTTAAGTAAGGATCAGCACTGCCATTGTCCACCAGGGACCACTAAGTCAAAAGAAAAGCAGGACCAGAGTCACAGAAGTTGCCAGAAAGCAGGACAAAGCAAGACATTTTACTTCCAGGAGAAAAGGTTGTTGGAAGGATGTTTCAGCTGCCCCAGAGGGTACCACAGACTTCCACTGAGAAGAGGGCCATGGGCCTGCTTCATCAGGGCGCTTCCCACTGAATGCTGTCCATTTCCCATTTCTCTTCTGATGTACACACAGAGTGGCAACAGCTGTATGGCAACACCAAAGCAGATTTTCAGCTCCTTCCCCCTGCTTTTAGAAGTGAGACTTCACTGGTACACTACTAGGTCACAACAGCCAGTGTTCAAGCTCCTCAACCCTCCATCCCTCACAACAAATGTGTAAGACCACCCAAGTACCTCCCTTATATCTGCACTCGACAGCTACATAAAACTACAGAAATTTCTGCAAAGTAGCCTCTGCAAAATCTGCTTTGCTTAAACCTGTTTACGCAGCTTCAGCACTTTTATGAAGCATTCTGTTAATCACTATACCAGTCATGAGGGCATACTTAAATCTTAAAGATACTGTTTTGCATGAATGACCAAAAGCAGCCAGTTCTTCCTTGCTCTGTTATACTTCCAGCCAAGATATAAAACAAAAATCTGATGCAGGCTGTGTTCTGAGCATAGTGTCCACAGACACTCTTTGCCTCCAGAGATCTCTGGGAGAAAAATGGCATATGGGCGTCAATTACTGCTCCAGCTTTATTTATACATACATACATAAAAATAGAAACTAAATATATCAGGTGGAAAGACATTTCAGTGGCAGATGCTTGGGAAATCATCCCTAAAAACCAAGCCTTTATCTTTTTTGTACACAAAGCAGCAGTTCTTTCAACTAGACTTAGAAGTAGAGTTAGAAACTGGAGCAGACTGTTTGAGCCATCAACAACTCGGAAGGGTTACACAACATCCAACTAAAGGACTATTTAGATTAAGGTCAGTTTTTCACCCTTTCAATTATGTAATATCAATAAAAGGATACATGGGAATGATGCCAAATATGAATACTGTATCTGGCAACCAAGCTAGACTGCATAAACAGAAGGAATTTCACTACCTCTTGTGGAAATAATCCCCTCCACAAATAGGTAAATATTTTTTCTAAAAATAGTCTGTATTCTCAGATCAAAAAATTGCTCCCTTTCCTTGATCTCAAAACATACCACTCTGCACTGAGAGAAACCACCAGACTGCTGGTGCTACATGGCTCTTGAAGAGAGGTTTCTAACAGCCCATTGGGGCACTATCCTCAGAGCCACACCACCTTGCAAACAGTTCTCTTGCCTCTCTCCTCCACCGGCTTACGAGTTTCCACACCACAGAAGGAAAGAGTTCTTTTAAGTCCAACATAAGCAACACAGTGCAGCAGACACATTAGGAAAAATACAGCATTGTTCCATTTCCCAGACCAGTTCACACAGATACCTTTACATACATGGGAATTTACCATAATTTGGTGGGTAAGACTGAGAAGAAACACAGAAGGAGATGGGCAGGCCCAGTGTCAGTCCAGCTGCAATCACAGTCAGATGGAAAAGACAGGTAAGGTGCTTTCACAAGAAAAGGCTAGGTGGCAAGCAGGCACAAGTCCCACTCAACACTGTGGGACAGTCAGGAACATACTATGATACGAGGCTTGATAGCGATTTTGGAAAATACTGATATCAACATGTCACTGTCCACATTCTCTATCAGTATGAAAGGAACAGTAGCAATCAGTTAGTTCAGTTTGAGAGTTTAGCAGTGTAGAAAATATGTTTCATATAAAAGAGGATTGCTTCACCCATTCCAGTGAAAAATATTTTACACACTTCTAACTGAAGAATTTAAAAAACATTCAGCTAGATGAACCACAATATAAAAATCATCTGACAAGGAGATTAATTTCCATCATAATAATATTCCCACTTATTTCAATGGACTGCTCACAAGTTTATGGTGATGCACACACTCAGAAGGTTTGCTGGATCCAGGCTAAAAAGTGGACACTCTTCCAGGACACTTTCAAAATAGATTATCAATGCTTTCAAACTCTGCCTCAACCCTAATGTGCTCTTTGTTGCAAATGAACCTATGGAGACAGATTTGAATCAATGCAGAAGCCCTATGAAGCCCATGGGATTTTGTGCTATGTGGGTAATAGCGTAGCAAGGCAGGAGTCTCATTTGCCTCTTATTAAATACCAGGGTCAGTCTCCTACTGTGCACTTCACAGGCTGCCTTGTTAAGACTGAAACATGGTACTTTGCACCTATAAGCCAAGGCATGTAACAAACTACTGACAGCTATGAGGGGAGTGGAAGTCCTTTCTTCAGCTGTTTCTTTCAGTAAATCTGTTTCTCTATAAAACTGTATAAACTGGTGACTTCTGTCTTCATGTTAAGACAAATGTAAACATGTTGTATCATAAAAGCAGAATACAATGGTAGAAAATAAATAATATTACAGGCCCTTTTGTTCAAATCACCACATGCAGACTGCTATTTAAGTGACACTCACCTTTATTCAGTGGCTCCCAGGGGAATCACGGATGTGGCCATTCCCAGCATTTTTGCTAATTTCTTTCCCTATGAAACTATTACTTTCTGAAAGCTTAGTTTTGACTGTGCCTCACAAGAGTCACATTATGCAATGAATGCAGTCAAGTGGAAACAAAGCTCATGCTATTTTAAAACAACTTCATTCAAATGCCTCAGAATGTCAAATCTGTATCACTCAAAATCATTCTAGTGGTTTTAAAACTGTACACAAACCTCTAGGAAGCAACAGTGTCTCCGGTCACATTGACACAGCACTAATGACAGAAGAGTGCCTAAATAAAATGGGACCATTTGGTGGCTCAGCACTTAGTTGCCCATATCTGAAAAAACACTCTTTGGAGCAATCTTCTTGCCTCCAGGATGTCTGATAGATTTCCAGCAGCACAGTTAACATTCAAATGGGGTTACTTCTTCTTCTTAGCTGCTCTGTGGGTAACAGCAGTAAATTAATAATCTAGCCTGCTCCATACTTGTCAATCTAACATCTTGTAATTCTGCACAAATGTCACAACTTCCAGACTCATCTTCCTTTTACAAACTCAGGAATATTTCTTCTAAAGTTTATGATGCTGCACAGAGGTAAAATTGTTAAAAGTTTTTCTGAAAAGCAAAAGGGTGAACACTCCATTCATTCTAAAAGGAGAAAAGTTTCCTCCTGCTTTTCAATTACTGACTGCTGTTGCAGTTGGTGCACAGAATCTGACAGGCATTAAGTTCTTCAGCATGGTTGCTAGTACAAAACAGAATGGCAGTATTTCATGCAGGTTAGCTGGACAAGACAAAAAATGATGAATGAAAACAAAATGCTTACGATGTATGAAACAACATAGACATGGAAGTCACATAATTTTAAGTTGTGCTATGGAAAGCAGCCTTCTGGATGAAAGAAAAACTTTTTATAGCCTTTACACTGTGGCACAAATCTGTATACTTCTGCCTGGAACTGTATGTTGTATTAATAATATTGTATGCTCACAATCATAAACTCTCTGTGTATAAGGAGAACTAATGTAACCACAAGAATAACAGCATTAAAGATCAAAAGAAACTAAACCAGAGACTTCAAGACTTCACAATGCTAAACTGGGTAAAAGGATATAACAACCTGAGAAATAACTTGAAATTGTTCCTGGTTTTATTTAGGACTCTATCATGACAGCACATCACACACAAGTTCTTAGGTGAATAAGAACCAAAGGAATAATTCAGAATGTTTAAAGCTTCCAGTTTGTTTGGTGCTATCTGGGAAGCTTAATTCATACTGGCAATGTCAATCCATATTTCAACTGGGGATTAATCCCTACTCAAAAGGATTACTCCCTAGAGTAAGGTCAGCACGACTGAGTCCTGGATTTCTCACTCATACTGAAAACAAGCCAATAAACAGATCAGTCTTGCAACCTACTTGTGAGTCATTCTTATACACAAACGTGTCTTTATGGCCTGCCTACAAACTATCTGTGAAAGTCAAGGCCGGGCTCAAAAATCCCTGGGTCATCTGATGTCAGGCTGCTAAATCTGGCATCAGAAACTTAGTATTTCAGTTCCAGCCAGCTAAAACTCTTCCTTCCTTCTAAATGACAGTATTGCTGACAATCAGCGTGAGAGTGTCATCTGAAGGGCAGAATAGCACGCACAGACTTTTCACACCATGCTCCTTCCAGAAAAGATGTTTACCTCTGCTGCTGTGGAGGCTTACTCATTAATCTACAGCAATGGAGAACTGACACTTCTATTATTAAAAAGTGAACTTCATCTTGTTTGTTTCTTAAATGTGGATGACACAGTCACTGTAATTCTTATTTTCAGTACCAGAACTCAGTGCAGCAATGATGATTCCTGGGCTTTTGATGGCACCATAGGTAGCAGGGGGAGAAATAACAAAGTAGCAGCAGCAGATGGGTGCTGCAAGACGGGCTCAGGCACCCTTACCTGCACCCAACCGCATCTGTCAAGAGCAGGGCAGGTTTCTTGCAAAGCTTATTTTACCAATGATGCAGCACAATGTGGTATGAAAGGTGAGACACAATGTCATCTGATGCCTGCATGGGCCCATGCAGGACTTGACATATCCCATTGCATTCAGAGTCATAACGAGTATTGGTGTAATTGCAAGGAATCAATAATCAGAATTTGGACAAATTCTGTATTAGGGATCATTCTGCCAGGAACACTTTCCCATAGTGCAACAAGAGAGATGAGATGGACGAGAAAGCGAAAAACACAGGTGTTGAAAAGCCTAACAGCTGCTGTATCTTGCATGCTTGCACCTACAGACGGCTCACAGTGACCAAGACTGTTACCTGAAGACACCTGCAATGATGGTCAGTAGAAAATAACTGGGGATTTTTGTATTTAGTCACCAAAAAACCACATCACCCCCCCAAAAAACAACACAAAAACCACACATCACACTGATTCAGAAACTGTACCCTTATGGACTGTAACATGCTGATTTTGTATTATGAAACAACTCGAAGACTGGTGAAACATCCACCCTGACCTTCCTGCAATATCACACCGTGCCCGCAGCAACAGGACCAAACCTCGTTATTGAGATTTCAGCTGTTCTCTGGAGCCAGAAAACGAAAAAACAAGGTCCTGTTTACTGCTGACTGACAAAGTCGGGCTCAGCAAGCGCCGATGGCAACACGGGGCACAGCCCTCAGCGAAGAAGATTCGAGGACAGTGCGGAGCACCTGCCCCAGGGGCCAACCCCGCCGCCTCGAAGCCCCCTCCGTGCCCGCGCTGGCCCCGCTCCCACACCCGGCAGCCCCTGCCCGCCCGCCGCAACGCGGCTGGAACCGGGATCCGCGAGGGGTATGCGGGCGGCCGGACATCCCCTGGCCCTACCCACGCGTGCACCAGGCAGCCCGTGCACTCACGCAAACCCGCGCAAACACTCACGCAAACCCCCGGACAACTGTGCAGACCCAACCACATTCGTGCGCATTCACGCACCGTGCACACTCCCTCCCGCGCGCTCATGCACACCCGTGAACCACTCGCGCACCACGCACCTCCGTGCACATTCGGACAGCACGCACACTCTGCACAGCATCCGTGCGAACCCACTCACCTTGCACACCCGTGAACACGAGTGAAAACCCGTGCACACTCAGGCACAGCACACACCCACGCACACTCCTGCACTGCGCACAGCCGCTGCATCCCCACACACACGGGCGCACCAGGCACAGACGGACAGCCCGTCAGCACGCACCCGACCGCACCACGCAGCCGAGTGCTCCGCCGAGCCCCCAGCGCGTAGCCGGGCACTGCGCACCCACGCGTGGGCACCACGCACATCCCTCGCCGCACGGGGCGGGAGGGTGGGTACCTGGGTCGCTTTGTGGAACTGTTTCTTGAGCCCGGCCACCGACATGGCGAGGGCGGCGCGCTGCAGCCGAGCCGAGCCGAGCGAAGGGCGATGCGCTGGTCACGCCGCCGCGCAGCCGGGTCACGCCGCCTGCCCGCCCGCACCGCGCGCCTGGCGGAGGCTGTCAGACGGCGGCGGCAGCGGCGCGGGGGCGCCGTGACGTCAGAGCGGGACGCGCCGCCTTCCACCGGGCGCGCGGGGCCGCCCCTCGCCGCCGCCCCCCCCCTTCCAGGTGTCGGCAGGCCCGGCGCTTCCGCTTGCCCTTCAGTTCGCGGGCGGCCCCCCGACATGCGCGTCCTAACGGTCGGACTCAGCAGGGGGGTGCGAGCTCATCCGGTGCGGGTCCCCCGGGGTGGCCACCCCCACTCTCCCGCGGCGGTCGGGGCCAGAGGCGCGGGGTTACTCGGCCCTGCCCTCCCCTCCCTTACCTGCGCAGACCGCGGACCCGTCTCAGGGCGGGTGCGCCTGTCCGCACAGGACATCGTCCGCGGCAATGAGCCTGAACACGAGAAGCCAGCGGAGCAGTGGAGAGAGAAAGAGAGGAGAGCGGTAGCAGAGGGAAGATCAACGGTGTCCGGATACCTGAAGAAACGTTTGTAGCCGTAGCCGCTTCTTTGGGCCTGATTTGCCTCAGACCACAGTTGGCGGTCAGGCCCTGGCTAGCTGGGATCCCTCAACAAGTCCTTTTTTCTTCTCCCATCACAATGTCAGTGACGTGTAGAAAGGCAAACCTAAAGCCTGCCCATACCAACCTGCTGGTGTGGCTGTTGGCTTGAAGGTAAAAATCTAGAACCCAGATAGAAGTCACATACTTGAGCAGTTCAGTGTTACAAATCGTATCAGAACAGTAGTTAACAATTAGGACGCTCTAGCAGCAAAAGACTAAACAGCATGAGCAATGTGATCCAAACATAACAACCCTTCTCTGCAGGCTGGACCAGTCACTGCATATGTGTGCTGCAAATTAGCACAGCTGAGATGCACTTGCGCAAAGCTCTTGCCAGCTGGTTGAAAGTAGCTGTGCCCATCACAACAAACACTTAACGCGAAGTAGGATGACATCATTTTCAGAAGTACCTAGAGCTGTTTCTAAGCTCTGTGTGGACTTGCCATGGTGTACCACTCGGGCTTGACGCACCGGGCCAAGCTATGCTGTTGCATGCTTCAGGCCCACATACTGCCTCTGCTCTACGAGGTATGGGGGAAAGCAGTGGTACCATATACCTGGGCATCCAGAGGCAGAGTGATGCCTTCAGATCACTGAGTTTTCCTGTTTTGATGGAGTTCTTGGAAGCGACTTCCAGTGACGGCAAGGATCTTGAACACAAGTCACATCTGTCAGAAGTATCACCAAAGTTGTTCGTCATGAAGAATGGCAAACCAAGGATATCCTTCTGCTCTCTGTAGAGTGGGAGATTATAACAGCCCCATTGTGGGCATAGGAGGGGCACCTCTTTCTGACCTAGTCTCAGGTCCACATAGAAATGCTTCCAACCATTTTAGTATTAATATTATTTTAAAGGGTGAAAAATGAGACCATATGGAGATTCCAGGCAAGGAGTGGGAGTTTCTTCTACTAGTCAATGGGAGCTTTTGACAGGAAACTGGCATCGTACCTAGTACATGGGAAAGTGCTCTATAGTCTACAAACACAGCAAGAGGTAGAAATTAGACCTAAGAAAATTATGTGCCATGATTTTAATTATTTATATAAAACAATATATTTCTATATCACTAAATAACTAGAATTGAATGGTCACATTTCAGAATGTAGCATTTGCTGGCTGTTTCAAAGGAGTACATTCATGTCTGCTACAAATTTTATATGAAAATTATATGCATAAAAGAATAAATAAGAGACAATGTAGGTATAGAAAGGTCCACCAAATTCAGTTTCTGGAAGATAAGATGGAGATACAAGGCCTCCTATTCAAGGGTATTACGCCCCTGCAGCTCCCACTGTATGTTGACTGAAATTACTAGAATGCTGTCTGGGGATAAATCAGTACAAATAGTAGTTGAATGCCCTGACTTACCTTATATTACTGGCCATGCATATTTGCATTCTCACAGATGAATGTAATGGTTTTGCTTGTGCTCACACTTCTTTTTTTTTTTCTATATTACTAGGAGCAGAAGATACTATCTTGATTAAGACACAATTTATGTGTATCAGTGTCAATGGACTTAAAACTACTTTGAGTAAATTAAATGGTGACATTTGTCAGCCAAACAGAACTTAATTTAGTGTCTGCTCTTCAGTATATCATGTAATTTGTGACTTCTTCTCCTGGAGCAATCTATGTGAATAATGTTTTGAGATTAGCTGCACTGAGATGACTTCCGTTTTTAGTAAAATGTAGTGAAAATTAACAAATTATGTTTGTCTATAATGTATCATATCTAATTTAAAAATATTTATATGTATTTATGAGATCTACATGTATATCTCTATATATTCCAACTCCAAATCCTGTTTTCACATGAATAAATGTAACAGGCTGAGCACTGTTTGCCATATGGCAAAATAAAATTCTATTAATAAAAAAATAAATTAAGAAGATGTCACTGTTGAATATCCAAGCAACAACCAAATGCAGTAAGTGTTTTTGTAGGTGCAACCCTAATCCTGTCTTTTGTGCATACTGTTACAACTTTAAGTTATTATTCACTATCATTTTTACATGACACATAGTTGATTCTGCAAATTTAGAAACACATGCTACTTCTAGCTGTGTTTGTTTGCATTATCTGATGATTTTATGAGTAAAATTCTTTGCTAACTTAAACCTGTTGTGCAAGTACAATAGGGAGCAATAGATAGGAAATAACCTGTCTGTCACAGAAAGAATTGCATTTTTGATTACCAAAGAGCTGTAGCATGACCTTGTAGATACTGAGGGTGTGGTAAAGATCATACAAGAAAAGCTTTTATTAACCTACATGATAATATAATTCCAAAGAGTTCAGAAGAACAATATTCTTCTCTATTCTACCAGTTGCCCAGTCATGAACTCTTCAGCTTTTGAAACAAGGCAAAGAAGAACACAGGCAAAAAAAAAAAAAAAAAGTCTCATACTTGATCTTCAAAGGAGCAACTAATTTAAGGTATTTCATATGTTAAGCTACTGATTCAAGATGCCTAATTTTCAGAACCTCTAACAAGTTAGCGTTGTCAGAGTTATCGGGACAAAACATTTCTGAAAACTATACCTTGGCTTTCTCTAGCAGAATGCACAAAATTTCACAATCTTTTGGTAAATGTCAGTCATTTAAACTGTGTTACTCAGCACAGCATGGTGTAGAAGTCTTTTATGGCTGTCTAGATAGTCAATAAATTCTTTATAAATGTCATTGTAGCAATTTTTAGCTCACTACAGTGTTAAGCCTAATGGCAGAACAAATGTTCCATTAATTTTTTGCAACATTTGAATGTTGTCTGTAATCAATATTTTCTTTAACATACAGTCTAGGCCTTGTTCCCATTCACTTTGGACCCTGATTTCAGTCTTATGTTTCTGTTACTTCATTTGGCCACAGACAAACTAAATGTGCCCTATTTTTCTCAGAATCTCATTTCGGCTATTCTTAGATTAATTCTCAAGTGCTCCCTCGTATTTTCCTCCAAGGAATTTAAAGCCATTTTACAGACACAGAGTAAAGGTGCAACACAATTAGATAATTTGTAGGGATTTGGGGGTTGATCTGCTTTCAGTTGCTCTGTCAGGAGGTGAAGGTGCGTAGCAGAGCTCCAGACAACTTCAGCCTCTACAGGCACAGTAGCTGTTAGGGTCTTTGCAACAGAGGAGGTAGAAACCTAGGAATCTTCTAGCAGTGGCATGAGACAGAATAGCCCCTGTGCTGTTGTAACTTCTTTCATAACTAAGATGATTTAAAGATGCAACTCTGCTGCATAAAACTGAGCTCTAAAGCCAGTAAGAATTAAATCTATAGCGGCATTCACTAACTCATGCTGGAGAACTTCAGTCAAAAGGAAGAACGGCACCATTGTTTCCAAAGTTTACTTTGTAAAACTCACATCCAAATTCTTAGCAAGATAAGTATCTCTTTTAGAAACTCTGTGCTGCTACTGTGCAAACAGGTACAGCTATTCTCATTCTGAAAGTCATTTTGTGAAATAAGTGGAAAAATTCATTTCAGTAGATCTCAAAGTGATCCATACAGCTTTTTGACAAGCTTTTTGATAGAATTTTTTTTTTCTTAAAACTCAATTAACTAATATTTCAACAGCACACAGGGATATAAGGCATAATAAAATCCCTTGATGAGTTGCCGACCAAAACAAAATTCTAAAAGGACAACGAAAATACTAAGAAAAAGTACTTGAGACAAAGAATTTACAAAACTAATTCCAGGAGAAGATGGTGTGACTGCATATTCTAGGTCCTTGAAGAATATGCAGTGGAAGCATTCACTCTGTTCAGCACTTAGGTAATAAAAGTATATTGAAAAACCAAAGGTCAATACGATCCAACAAAAAACATCAAGCATTATGAACACAAGTTTTTCAAAATAAGTAACACAGAAATACCAAAATATACCGAGAGTGTTCACTCACATGTAACTGGGGGAGAATTTGGATATTTATAAAGTTGCTTATGGTGCTCTGTCAATTATTTTACATGAAAACTTTCTTGGTATTATCCTCACAATGCTTTTTGTAAGACTGAAAAATGTAAACCAGCCTTACGAATAAGAATTCAAGGCTCTGGGGAAGGTTTAGTCAATTGCCCATAATTGCTCAGGAACTGTGTGGCTTGGTCAGAAATTAAGCCAGAAACTAAAACTTATGCATCATAATCCTTATTTGAAATCTATTCTGAGCTACTGTACTACAGGTTGGCTAGCAAAGATAGGTGAATTCAAGCAGTGTAAATCAGCAGGCCTTGAATAATCATATGAGGATTAAACCAATGTTTAATTTAAAAAAGCATGAAACTATGGCTATGTGAGTGTGAGGCATAAAGTAAACCAACAATAATATCTGTTATTACATTATCTCTTTAAAAAATGAATTCCTCCATTGATTAGGAAATATCTTGGTGGCTTCTGAAGGTAGGAAGGTACACAAGACATAGGCAATAAGTTCCAAGGCAAGGAAGATGGAAACATCCAGCAAGGAAAGAAGCAGGGCAGAAAAATGTCAATAACCCCCATTCTCTTATTTGAATTACAGGAGCCATTTCATTTCACTTCACAGAAACCAATAAAATAAAGTAGGATTAACAGCACTGTTCCTATCAATTAAGTGTTATTGTTCTTCCAAACACAACAGTTTACAAATTAAATAGCTGAATTTTCATGTTTGTTTCAAGCATAATATAGATTATCCAGGTTCAGTCTGAACAGATTTACCCTTCTAAATTATCCACCTCCATTCATCTAATGGATTTACAACTTCAGGTTTCTTTCTTGGTAGATGATTGACAGTTGAGGTTTCCCATAATGTCCAAGAGTTCTTCTTCGTAAAAGTACACAAAGCTTAATTGGACATAGTACTAATACTTCTGATAGTATACTTCCTCAATGTGTTTATTAAAGCACTGCAGGTTTTTTGTCATCTTGCTGTACAGAAAAGAAGGTCTGTGTTCTTTCCATAGTATCTTGCTAACAAGCATTTTTTTTGTTTGTCTTAGCTGATGAAAGCCTTTTCTGACAGCACATTTTTGTTAAGATTACTGCTGAGCACTGTCCTGTCTATTCCCAAAGATACTTATGTAGTTCCCTTCCATGTTGAGTGGGCTCTGTTCTTAATCCTGCTGTTCTGCAGGTATGTCTTGCCTTATCCATTTTAATTCCATACTTGAAAAATGTAAGACAATGCAATAATGAATCTTGTCACTGTGGATTCCCACCGGTGGTAAGCTGTGAATTGTTCCACTGGTTATGAAGAGGTAGTACTGATTGGTTCTTTCCAAGCTTCAAGTCTTCTTTAATTTCAGCTTTGCCAGTGGTTAAATTAGTAGTTAGATCCCTCATACACTGGATGCTGCCTAGTCTGGATAATAAATAGATCTTTGAGATATACAAAAAAGTTAGTTTTCAGCTATCTTCATTTTTTTGACAAGCAGTTTTTATCTATGTTTTGTAGCAGCAGTCATTTCATCACAACGACTAAGGAATACCAGAAAAATCCCTGCAGACAAGACACAGGCCTTTGACCAGTACATCTAGCACCAGTTTTTAGCTAGGCCAGCTAGCAGCGCAGAATAACCCACCTCTATTTCAGAGATGCCACAGAGTCTTACACAGTTGCTCCGCTTATGTATTTGCTTCACCGTCCAGACATTGGTGTCTCAGTAGGCCAGAAGTCCCGAGAGTGGATTTTGGATACCTTCAGGTTGTTTCTTGTGCAGACAAGAGGCATGCACACACACACAAACACATGTAGATTAAGAAACATGCCTTAGGTGTGCAGCTAGCTTAGATTTTTGAATCAAAAATTTAATCAGCAGAAGAGGCAGGCTTAATTGCTCTTGCACTTGCCTATTCGCAGCAGACCGTCAGCTGCTCAGATGTTAGCGCAGCCACATCACCAGCTCCCAGGAGGCAGAGCGCAGCAAAAAGTTAAGTATCATTTGTTCTTGATGAAGTTAATGGGTGTTCCTTCTCATCTCTGTGTTGGTGAGCAGTCCTTCGCAGTACTGTATCAGCAAGACTGTCATAATAAAGCATTGCAGCAAACGTAAGTCTTGTTTCAGATAACTTAATGTATGCATAGTGATATATTTCATCTGTTTGGTTCATTACAGCTTACATTACATATTCCAAAAAGATAAATAGCAATACAGAGATTGTGCAGAGTAAGAACTCATCACGGTTGCTTGGATGGACTAATACATATATATATATATATATATATATATACACATGTTGCAAATCATTGCTCATTTTTCACTTCTGTGCTATAATTCCCATTCTACCTAACTGACCATTTTATATTTGCTTTTATTTTTAGTTCATTGGAGATGTTTTTAAGTATTTTAACCTTTAGAAACTTTTGGTTTATTATCTTTGTGTTATTGTGATGCCTGTGCAGATAATAGAAACTAATGTAGACCTTCTAAAGAAGCTTCTGGCTTTTGAGACTACAAAACCTAAGAATCAGTGACAGGCCAATTTTTCCAGACTTTCTGCTCACCTTTCAAATTTATTTCCTTTTGTGGAAGCATAGGTTGGTTAACAGAGAGCAAAACATTCCATACAGGTTGTGTGGGAGAGAATCACAGAAATACTGGATGGAATTGGAGAACCTCCAATGTACTCTTTTTTTAGGGACATTATTAAGGTGAAAATATCTTCAGAGACTGAAATTACCAGTGCAGTCAGCGTGGAACAACCAAAGTCTCATAGCAAATTATTTTAGAATATGAGCTTTAAAGAACAAACAACTCTTCCAGCTCTGCAGCAATAGCTGAAGCAATGAGTTCTGGCTCAGTGATGTGCCATTAGCTATTAACCTCTATCAGAACAAAATGCACAATTTCTTGCCCACATATCTGTTTCACACTGTTACTGTAAATCTGTGTGAGGTTTTGGGCACTGACTGACTGGTCCTTCTGTACTATTGAATGTCCAATAATAACTGTAATCAGATAGTATTAAAATTATATTTTGTCCAATTGTTCGTATTGTTGTCCACAGGTTCAGAGGCTGTGCTCTGCCACTCTTGACGCAGATTAGTAATGAAGTTCTCAGAAGTTATGACCTATCCCCAGTGGTCCTTTAATGCAGAAATGATGTTAAGACATTAATGCAAGCATATGGCTCCACAAGCTTGGAAATTAACATTAGTTTGATATAATTGCAGAAAGAATGTTTCTGAGACTTTTATGTGGGTGAAATAGGCCAGACAGGGGACAATAGAAGGAATGAAAGAACAATTGGTATACTCAAAGGCTTCAGCTGAAATGAGATTATCCTGGAACATCTTGATTTTAATCTGCTGCTTTGGATATTTAATAATGTGAATGAAACACCCAGATACCTCTCCCTTCTTTCCAAGCTTTTTTTTTTTTTTTTCCTTTTCTTTCTCTGGTTAGGTAAGGATTATCAGCTCCACTAAAAATCTTGCAGTAATTATCATCTAAGAGTGCTACATACTGTACCATGTAACAGATCCCAACTAAGTACTGAGCCAGGCACCTCTGTTACAGACACATGTGCCTGAATTCTCTAGCCTTGATGTTCCAGCTAGAAAGAAAGAGGCCTTTGCTATGCAGTATACATCCTGCACCATTAAGTGGAATGTTCCTACATTCACTTGGTCTGGCGCTGTAAAAGCATCTGTGTGCCCCAGGTTCTCAGTGCTGTGTTACCCACCCCTTAGTGAACAAATTTGCACAGATTGCTAGGTAAGAGAAGCTGAAACAGGGAGAAGATCCAACCAAAAGCTTGGCATCACCCACACAGCTTTAATTTTTTACATTCCTTTTTGCTAATTAAATAACTGGTACACTTTTCTCACCTATCCAGGTGATTAATATTCCACCTTTTTCTTGCACAAGAGGGCTTTCAGAATTCCAGAATAGAGTTTTTTCTCCCATTTTTATGATCTAACTCAAGTTATAACAGAATTTGTCTAGAAAGTGAAGGATTTGACCACCAATGCATCACCACTGGCTATGGTGAAGTCATACTATGAATAAAATTGGCTTGTATAATTTATTAGGCATCAGAGTTTGGACTAACCTCAAGGCTTAAACTAGAGAGAAAAAGAAAAGGTAATAAATTTTCCTACTTCTACAAAAACAAGAAACAATATGGTCTTACACTGTGGAAACAAGGATTACTTTTCTAATCCCTACAGCATCTGCCCCTTTGCTAAAGGGCTTCTCAGGCATTCTCCCCACAAATGTGACAAGGTAACTTACAAAAATGTTGTGGGATTATCAAGATGCATTTTCTCAAAGCGTCATCCAACCTGACCTTGAACACTTCCAGGGAGGAGGAATCTGCAACTTCCTTGGGCAACCTGTTCCAGTGTCTCACTGTCCTCACAGTGAAGAATTTCTTCCTAATATCTCATCTAAACCTCCCCTCTGCCAGTTTAAAGCCATTTCCCCTTGTTCTGTCATAAACTGCCCTTGTAAAAAGTTTCTCCCCAGCTTTCCTGTGGGCCTCTTCAGGTACTGGAAGGCCGCTATCAGATCTCCCCAGAGCCTTCTCTTCTCCAGGCTGAACAGCCCCAGCTCTCTCAGCCTGTCCTCATAGGAGAGGTGCTCCAGCCCTCGGATCATCCTCGTGGTTCTCCTCTGGACTTGCTCCGATAGGTCCATGTCCTTCTTGTGTTGGGGGCTCCAGGTGGGACCTTACGAGAGCAGAGCAGAGGGGCAGAATCACCTCCCTCGACCTGCTGGCCAGGCTTCTCTTGATGCAGCCCAGGATATGGTTGGCCTTTTGGGCTGCAAGCGCACATTGCCAGCTCATGTTCAGCTTCTCATCTACCACCGCTCCCAAGTCCTTCTCTCTGGAGCTGGCCTCAAGCCACTCATTGCCCAGCCTGTATTTGTGCTTGGGGTTGCCCCAACCCAGGGGCAGGACCTTGCATTTGGCCTTGTTGAACTTCATGAGGTTGGCACAGGTCCACCTCTCAAGCCTGTCAAGGTCCCTCTGGATAGCGTTGCTTCCCTCTGGAGTATCAACCACACCACCCAGCTTGGTGTCACTCACAAACTTGCTCAGGGTACATCTAAGGTATCTCTACAACTTTCTTTAACAGATAGCTACTTCTAGAGTAGAAGTTACCTGATTTGTCTCTGTTTTCTGATGACATGAATTGCATTACAGATAGGCCTATTCTCAAAACGGACTCTTAAAAGATAACTAGACAACCACCTTAGATGTAGACTTTTTACAAAGTATATGTCTAAAATTAGGTGGCAATAATACTGCTGAGGACAGAGGAGAAGAGAGGACAGCATGGGTGGAGAGGGGCAAGTATATTTGTTTATTATATGAAAAGTACATAAGATACATAGAAGACATTTTCACAGTGGTGCAGATGTAAAAAGAGTTGTTTTCACTTAATGCTGACTGGAGGTTGTATGATTAAACCAGTTGCTGACACTCACATATCGGACAATGTGGTATCTAACAATTCTCAAGACAGAGAATTCAGAAAGAGTTTCATAACTTACCTGATAAGCCCACAGGATGCAATTCCTTCCCTAGAAACACTCTGCAAACCACTAAGAAATTATTTGATTCATTACAAAAATAACCCTAAAACCTCATAATGATGGAGGGGGAAAGGAAAGCCTGAAGAGCTAATTAGAGAAATAATTAAAGATAGAAGTATTTTAATTTGTGTTGCGTATTTTATAATATTTGGGGAATCCTGGTAATCTGAAAATTCCTCCTCTTTTTTCATTAATACTTCTTTTTTTTTTAAGTTTGCAGATATTTCAGCTACTCTTCAGTATAATTCACCATTTGAAGATTGAAGCTACTTATGGAAAAACTCAATTATTTGACTTTTAAAAACTTATAAGCATATAAAAACTTATATTTCCTGTCAAAGAACAAGTTTAAAGAGGCACTTCTTGAACTGAAGGCTGCATTCTCATATCTGGAAGAACAGATCTTGAGATAACAAAACAAAAATTTAAAAATGTATAATACTTTTGGAAGCAAAAATCTCATTTGAATCATACCTTTTACTCTTGGCTTGAAAAAACCATCATTTGTGGGTTTGTACTCAGTTTAACATATCTCTGTGCTCTTTGCCAGTGATACCACATTCACCACTGATCAGTAAATTTGTCTTTTTTATGTAACACCGATTTACACTGAGGTTCTTCTACACTGTCAAAACATTATCTCAAAATAAATAAAACTATGCTGTTATAAATATTCAACATTCTAAAATAATATTTTTGCTGGAAGATATTTAACTTTCTAAAGGAAATATTAGGCGGGAGTGAGGAGGAAAAATTGCAGGCTGATGATGTTTTGGGAGAGCAGGTGAATTAATAAAAGGGAAAAGATATCTGGTTAACATGTTAGGAAAGGGGTGGTGTCTGCCCTCTCAGTTAAACAAATGTATGTATGCTTTCCTGAAGTCTCAGTGAGACTTCCGTAAGAGATAAACACTGTGTATGTAAACAGCAAAAGTGAGCTGTATTTGATTGATATTTTGCTAAAAATATCATTTTTGACATGATATTTTGTTAAAATGCACACCAAGCATATTTTATAGGTAGGTTGTTAGAACAAAGGATATGGGCGGAAAAATCAGGCAAGTTTTTGGTACATTTAAAAGCCTCAATTACTTTGGCATACTTTCCAGATATGCCAGCCTTGATATCTCCTAAAAGGGGTTACCTCTCACTGCACACTTGAAGGATCTTCTAAAAGATGGCTTTAAACTTTCAGGGGTGCAGTCCTTGCTCAGCACATTAAGTAAAACATAGTAACAACATTCTACCCTGAACTCTTCCTCTGTTACTTCTTGGTCTATGCTTCTAAAATTAGATGTCCACATTAAAAAGAAACTGCATTTAAGAATCCCTATTTTTGTGCACACTTTCCCTTGCAAGCTGGATTTTAAACCTAGTGAGAAATCCTGCTGTAAAGGAGATGGAAGCAATGAAGAAACAGTGTCTTTTCTCAAGACTGCATTTGGGTTATTGAAGTTAAATTAAAAAAAAAAAAAAAAGAGGCAGATTTGCAATGAACTAATCCAAGCATTGAAAACTACTTCTTTAGCTTCTTCTTTTGAAGCACAATGACTTGCCTTAGGCCTGCTCTGAAGATAAGAGCTTTAGATGCTCCTTTCCATCTGTTGTTTGGTCTTTCAGATCACATTAGGGTCTCTAGAACTATTCAAAGTGGTACTGACCTGCACTTGCCTCTGCCATAATGCTTTAAAATTGGAAACTGACCTTGGATCATGGGTCATATAGTGCAGTACTGTTATCAGACCACTCTTACTAATGTAATTCTAAATACTCTACCAACATCAGTGCATACAAGACAAAATCAGCCAGCTGCTCCCAGATGTTGATAGAATGGCAGGAGTCCAAGCTGATGGTCAGAAATGAATAATTGAAGGATGCACTTACTGCTTTCCCATTCAACATCCAAGACTTCAAGGAGTAGCAAACTATAGATATATTCAGCTCAAGCTGTTTAAGGTCAGTAGATTAACACTAACAGTGAACAATCATTAGTGCATTAAACTCTCACATCATCACAATTAGTGGACCTGCTTAGAAAGCAGAAAATTATAGAATAACTGTCTCTGAGGAATTAAATCCTTCAACTGCATATTGTGCTCAAAGAATAATAGCTTAATCTTTTTCCAGCTTTGTTCTTATGGCTCTTAACAGGTTCTTATTTTGTATCATTTCCGAAATCTCAGCATCATGCTTTCTGGAGCTAATCATAGCATGTGGGAAAGGGCCAAGCACAATTGTTATTCTAAAGAGTACTTATAAAACACCCCAAATCCAAATCTTCCCAATCCCTATTCAGTGTGATCTCTTCATTACGTTGCTTTTAACATTAATTTTATCATGTGTTTAGATAGTTCCAGTTATGCCACCACAAAAAGAGGCTAAAGCAGTATAGTATTCCAGATAAGGTACCCAACTTGTATTAATCATCCAAAGAACAGTCTTTCAAATAAATTTTCAAAGTCATTAACAAACTCACAGCCATGAAAGCTGTCTTTCTTTGTATATTTACTCCAGATCCTCATTCGCTAAACAAACTATTTTCTTACTGGTCTTCTGTTCTTTCATAATAATTCTTTCCCTCCATATTTTATATTTTGGGTCCCATGTTTTACTTTTGTCTTGATTCCTCTTGACAACTCTTGACAGCTTTTTTCTCTCCAATTCACATGTCAGATTTTACTGCATCAGTATTCCATCTTTGCCCTTTCATCTTTCAATTTCTTTCGCCTCAGTGTGGTGGTTTGGGTGGATTCACCCTTCTTGCTTGCAGCTTGCAGCCAAACACAGCCTGCTCTATCACCCTCCCCCTGCCTCGCCCAGGGAGTAGGGGAGAGAATGGGAAAGAAGGGCAAGGAGACTCACGGGTTGAGATAAAAACTATTTACTAATTAAAATGAAATGATAATGATAACAACAGTGATAACAGAATTATACAAATGAGTGATACACAGTGCTCACCGCCCGCTGACTGATGCCCGGCCTGTGCCAGCCAGCGATCCCGGAGCCCAGACAGTCCCAAAACCGAAACCCTGGAAGAGTGAGCCCGAGCGCTCCCCCAGAGAGGTACCCCTGGAAGAGAAGTGCCCTGTCTTCCGGTCAGCCCTGGTTAATATACTGGCATGACGGGATATGATCTGGAATATTTCACTGGCACATCCAAATGCCAGTTCTGGGCTTTGCTGTTCACTGCACTTCTCCCTCCCTGTCCTAATGCAGATGTGAAGCAGCCAAACACGGTGGCCTTGAGCTCCAGCAGCAGCCCACAACACCAGCACTGTTATCCACCTTCTTCTCAAAATAAGTCTGAACTGAAACACTGTAACTAAAATACTAAAAAGAAAATTAACTCTATCTTACAAAAACCAGGACACCTCAGTCGCAAGGATGTGGTAGAATGTGGTTGGATAAAGAATTGGCTGGATAGTCATACACAAAGAGTTGCGGTCAATGGCTTGATGTTCAAGTGGAGACCAGTGACGAGTGGTGTTCCTTGGGGGTTGGTATTGGGACTGACGCTGTTTAACATCTTGACTTGGACAGTGGGATTGAGTGCACCCTCATCAGGTTTGCCAATGACACCAAGCTGTGTGGTGCAGTTGACATGCTGGAGGGACAGGACGCCATCCAGAGGGACCTTGACAGGCTTGAGAGGTGGGCCTGTGCTAACCTCATGAAGTTCAACAAGGCCAAATGCAAGGTCCTGCATCTGGGTAGGGACAATTCCAAACATAAATACAGGCTGGGCAGAGAACGGATTGAGAGTAGCCCTAAGGAGAGGGACTTGGGGGTGCTGGCAGACAAGAAGCTGAACATGAGCTGGCAATGTGCGCTTGCAGCCCAGAGGGCCAACCGCATCCTGGGCTGCATCAAGAGAAGCGTGGCCAGAGGTTGAAGGAGGTGATTTTGCCCCTCCACTTTGCTCTCGTAAGGTCCCACCTGGAGTACTGTGTCCAGTGCTTCCTACATAAGAAGGACATGGACCAACTGGAGCAAGTCCAAAGGAGGACCATGAGGATGATCAGAGGGCTGGGGCACCTCTCCTATGAGGACAGGCTGAGAGAGCTGGGCTTGTTTAGGCCGGAGAACTGAAGCTTCTGGAGAGATCTTACAGCGGCCTTCCAGTACCTGAAGGGGCCTACAGGAAAGCTGGGGAGGGACTTTTTACAAGGGCAGGTAGTGACAGAACAAGGGGCAATGGCTTTAAGCTGAAAGAGGGTAGGTTTAGATGAGATATTAGGAAGAAGTTCTTGACTGTGAGGATGCTGAGACACTGGAACAGGTTGCCCAGAGACGTTGTGGATTCCCCCTCCCTGGAAGTGTTCAAGGCCAGGCTGGATGAGGCTTTGAGCAACCTGCTCTAGTGGAAAGTGTCCCTGCTCGTGGCAGGGGGGTTGGAACTAGGTGCTCTTTAAGGCCCCTTCCAATGCATATCATTCTATGATTCTATGAAGTTGCCTGTGTCTGGTGGAAGGATACTGTTATTTCTCACAGTAGAGAGAAAGGAAAATAGAAAAAATAATTTCCAAATCTTCAAACAAACTTGCTTAATAATAATGGCCTGTACTTATGGGTTCCTTCACAGATAAAGCTGGGAGCTTAGTGACTCAAAATACATTATCATCTGAAAGAGGTTGATTACTGTTGTGTCTGGTCTCATTCAACACAGGAGGAAGATTTTCGTGTGGATGCTTCTATCAGATAATTGTTGCCAATATATTTTTTTATTTGAAATATAAAAGCCAATATATGGAGAGGCTTCAGATGGAAATTTACACATTGCCTTACTTAGTAGATGAGGGCAAGATTACTGAGAGATTTTGATTACTGCAAGATCATTCCTCAAATACAAGAATTAGCATATTATCTGTGTAAAAGTGACAGAGTAGTTTCCAAAGGGGAGGCAGAATTGTAGGATGATTTCCAAAGCTGTGTCCTCTTTGATGAGTGCAGTGATATTAAACTGAATGGAGTTTCCAAACAGAAAATTGAGCACAACAGAAGAATATTTTACCAACTTTGAATCCATTACGATCTAGTTATCAGTGGTTAAGCACCGATGCTTTTCAGTTGGAGACAGAGACAGGAGACCAGGAGACCTTTGAATTTGTCTTTTAAAACAAATATGTGAAGTACTGTTTTCCTTTATTTATTGTCTCTGTACCTTTACAAATTTTCTATCAGTGTCCTGTGTTTATATTTCAAATTAAAACAACAGGTTTGAGTTACGAACAATTTCAACATCACTAGCTAACCTCAAGGCACTCTCCTTTGTCTCATCATCTTTACAATGGGGGCTGTGACTGTTCATACAGACTCTGGAAGGAAGAAAAGTTTTTCAGACACAAACAATTTTCATTTACCATGGTAGAGTAAAACCTTTTAAAATACTGTGTCACAAAGAAGTTTTGAATGTTGCTGTAACAAGAGTTTGTTTGGTTTTTTTGACAGAGACTGGGCACTGAGTTTTAGTGAGACTGGGCACTTACTGTTTTAATGCCTAAGTATTGTTGTTAGTTCTTACTGAAACTGGCTGTAGGTGATATTTAATCCAAAGCTTCCTGGAGCTAACAATTTTTCTATTGATTTTAAGACTAATGTGTTCCTTTGTGAATATTTCTGCCAGTATTTAGGACCTCACAGGGCATTTCTACAGGAGGGTAAATTTGCAGGAGGCACCTTAAAAGGTCCATGGTGCACTTGCTAAACTGTTTCCACTACACTGCAGTGAGGTAATGTACCAAATATGCAGTGTAGACATATCCACAAGGTCAGAATCAGAGTTGGAACCATCTGCACATGCAAAAGTAAAACTGAAGGCTGTGTTCATAAAGCTCAGTATTTTAACCATTCTGTTTGCCCATACTACTTTGTCCGTATTATATAAAAAACACATAGGTTTCTACGTGTTTCAATCAACTCTGCTTTTGGGATTTTTCCAGCGTTAGCACTCTAAGCATGTTTAAAAACAGACTGAAAGATTGGTTTAGCACATAGAAACCAACAAGGACTACTTTGATTTCTGTGTTCCCCAAAGTTAAATATTTATTCCCTTTAAATCAACATGGGATCTTACATCTGATGCCAAAAGAATCTGACCCATATTTTAATTCTTGCCACGTAGGAGAATCTGAATTTAGAAGCTCAGCATTACATCTGGGTCTGGACAGTGTTATACAAAGGCGGTTGCAGGTGGGACAAAGTAAGTAGATCTCTCACAGGAAGATTCAGACATAAGGATAAAATTCCTGCCACTTCTTCCTCCTCTGCAAGCTTGTGTTTTTTCTGCCTGCCTTCGCTCCTCCACTCCCATGCTCAGTTTCTGCATCTCTACAGCAGGCTGGGTCAGGAAGCTGAAAAGTAACTAAAGGAAAGAGAAAAGATTTGGTTTGCCTTTACCTACATAGCTGCTAACACTAGCCTAAAGGCAGTAATGGAATATACAGCCAAATCAGGGAGTGATCAAGAGATGGTACCTTTTAATGACAGCCAGCATTTTTATTGGTTTAGGGTGACTGTAAAACCACAATCTGAGCAAAGCCTGGTCACCACTTAGAGAGGAAAGAAACCCTACTGGGGAAGATGGATCAGTTAAAAGCTCCACTATAGTTTAAAATCTTTACAGATGGGTGCAGATTTTGAGTCTGTAAAGATGGATATTGGAAAAGTTTTGAACAAAAATTCACTTTGCAAGCAGAAAAGAAGACTAATTGGTTTTGAAGTACAGTATAAATTAAATACCTTTTACTTAATTTGGGCAATGGCAACTGAATTCTATGAAACCAGGGAGAATGGTAATCCATACAAAAGTGAAATGTAACAAATAGTTCTATTTTAAACAAGTGAAAGAAGAGTGTGTAGGTAATGTCATTTTAAAAAACCACCAACAACAAAACAACAAACAAACAGTCTTACGATTCTGAAGGACTGAACGTTTACCAAGAGAGCAGATCAGGAGCAGATTCTGGGACAAGAAGCTGAAACAAGGAATATGGCTTAAAAGTTTGCTTAACATAACTAGGCCGCTCTTAGCATAGATGTAAGTTAACAAATGCTAAAACACTTATGAGTTAGCAAATGCTTGTTTAAGTGTAAGTTAGCAAGATACTTGTTTTTCTGCTTATTTCTACAAAAACAAGCAGGGACCTGCCCTTCTTGAGGGGTATGATATGTACCAAGACAACTTCCTTTAGATGTATGCTTTGCTATCTAGGAAACTATAAAAATTAGTTACAGTAGACAAAATAGAGCACTAGAGTTTTGTAACCAGACTACTTGTTTATTAGGAATTAACAGAATGTATGTTATGCCTTAATAACATTGCTGTACATGCTGACTGAAGTTTTGCCTTGGCAGAGATGCATTTTGATTTAGTAGGGTGCAGACCCTATGCTCTCCCTACTAGCAAAAATGGCATGCTGCACTAGAGTAAATAAAGTTGCTTTGGCTCACAGTCTGTCTGTGAGTTGATTCCTTTAAATCAAAGCTTGGAGATGTTACTGGGGTCATGTGGCAAGGGAGGAACACAATGGACTTCTGACAGAACAACAAGATTTTGTCAGGGGCAGGAAGTCAGAGTCTGTAATGAAGCTAAGTGAGAGTTCACAGCACTCTGTAGCTGAGCATCCAGTACTACAATAAATAATATCTGAGGAAGACAGGTGTTATGGTTTATCCCCGGTGAACAGCTGAGCCCCACACAGTCACTTGCTTACTCCTAATGCAGTGGGTTGAGGTAAGGAATTGGAAGGGTAAAAGTGTAAAAACTTGTTGGTTGAGATAAAGGCAGTTTAATGGGTGAAGCAGAAGCCACGTGAGCAAGCTTCCCATTGGCAGGCAGGTGTTCAGCCATCTCCAGGAAAGCCTTCTACAGGCAGCTGAGAGCAGCCTCGCAAACACAGGCCCTGGTTGTCATCGGGGATTTTAACTACCCTGGTGTTTGATGGAGAGACTACTCAGCCAGCCACCCACAGTCCAGGAGGTTCCTCCAGTGCATCGACGACAACTTCCTGATGCAAATGGTGGATGAACCAACCAGGAAGGGAGTGATGCTGGATCTCATCCTCACTAACAAGGAGGGTCTGGTTGAAGCGGTAAAGGTTGAGGACTGCCTGGGCTGCAGTGACCATGAGATGGTGAGGTTCAGGATCTCATGTGGCAGGAACAGAATTTCAAGCAGAATTGCAACCCTGGACTTCAGGAGGGCCAACTTTGGCCTTTTCAAGCAATTGTTAGGGGAAATCCCATGGGAAAGGGTACTTGAAGGTAAAGGGGCCCAAGATAGCTGGTTAGCATTCAGGGACTGCTTCTTCCAAACTCAAGATCAGAGCATCCTGATATGTAGGAAGTCAGGGAAGGGAGACAGGAGACCTGCTTGGTTAAACAGGGAACTGCTGGGCAAACTCAAGTGGAAGAGGAGAGTTCACAGATCATGGAAGGAGGGGCTGGCCACTTGGGAAGAATATAAGGATGTTGTCAGAGGATGTAGGGAGGCAACTAGGAAAGCCAAGGCCGCCTTGGAATTAAACCTTACCAGAGGGGTCAAGGACAACAGGAAGAGCTTGTTCAAATACATGGCAGATAAAACTAACACTGGAGGCAATGTAGGCCCACTGATCAATGAGGTGGGTGCCCTGGTGACAGAAGATACAGAGAAGGCAGAGTTACTGAATGCCTTCTTTGCCTCTGTCTACTCTGCCAGAAGCTGTCCTGAGCAGCTCTGTACCCTGGAGACACCAGAGGAAGTCAGGACAATAGAGGAGTTTGCCTTGGTTGATGAGGACTGGGTCGGGGACCAATTAAGCAATCTGGACAGCCATAAATCTATGGGTCCAGATGGGATGCACCCACGAGTGTTGAGGGAGCTGGCTGAAGTCATTGCTAGGCCACTCTCCATCATCTTTGCTAAGTCGTGGGGAACGGGAGAAGTGCCTGAGGACTGGAGGAAAGCAAATGTCACTCCAGTCTTCAAAAAGGACAAGAAGGAGGACCCGGGTAACTACAGACCGGTCAGCCTCACCTCCATCCCTGGAAAGGTGATGGAACGACTTATCCTTGGTGCCACCTCTAGGCATATCAAGGATAAGAGGGTCATTAGGGGCAGTCAACATGGCTTCACCAAGGGGAAGTCGTGCTTGACCAACCTTCTAGACTTTTATGAAAACACAACGAGGTGGCTAGATGATGGCAGAGCAGTGGATGTGGTCTGTCTTGATTTCAGCAAAGCATTTGACATGGTCTCCCACAGCATCCTTGCTGATAAATTGAGGAAGTGTGGATTAGATGAGCAGGTAGTGAGATGGATTATTAACTGGCTGGTGGGAAGAAGCCAGAGAGTGTTGGTCAATGGGGCGGAGTCTAGTTGGAGACCTGTGTCTAGTGGAGTCCCTTAAGGGTCAGTACTAGGACCAGTATTATTCAATATATTCATAAATGACCTGGATGAGGGAATTGAATGCACTGTCAGCAAGTTTGCTGATGATACAAAGCTGGGAGGAGTGGCTGACGTGCCAGAAGGCTGTGCTGCCATCCAGAGAGACCTGGACAGGCTGGAGAGCTGGGTGGGGAAAAACTTAATGAAATCTAATAAGGGCAAGTGTAGGGTGTTGCACCTGGGCAGGAACAACCCCAGGTTCCAGTATAGGTTGGGGAATGTTCTGCTAGAGAGCAGTGCAGGGGAAAGGGATGTGGGAGTCCTGGTGGACAGCAGGATGACCATGAGCCAGCACTGTGCCCTTGTGGAAAGGCAAATGGCATCCTGGGGGGCATTAGAAGGGCTGTGGTTAGTAGGTCAAGAGAGGTTCTCCTCCCCCTCTACTCTGCCCTGGTGAGGCCACATCTGGAATATTGTGTCCAGTTCTGGGCCCCACAGTTCAAGAAGGACAGAGAGCTACTTAGAGAGTCCAGCACAGAGCCACCAAGATGGTGGAGTGGAGCATCTCCCTTACGAGGAAAGGCTGAGGGAGCTGGGCCTCTTTAGCTTGGAGAAGAGGAGACTGAGGGGTGCCCTCATTAATGTTTATAAATATATGTAGGGTAAATGTCAGGTGGATGGAGCCAGACTCTTCTCAGTGATGTCCAGTGATGGGACAAGGGGCAATGGGTGCAAGCTGGAACACAGGAGGTTCCGCTTAACCTTGAGAAGGAACTTCTTTACGGTGAGGGTGACAGAGCACTGGAACAGGCTGCCCAGGGAGCTTGTGGAGTCTCCTTCTCTGGAGACATTCAAGACCCACCTGGACGCCTTCCTGTGTGATCTCATTTAGGTGTTCCTGCTCCGGCAGGGGGATTGGACTAGATGATCTTTCAAGGTCCCTTCCAATCCCTCACATTCTGTGATTCTGTGAAAGCGGGACTCCATCATGCATAATGGTGATTTGGGAAGACAAACAGCATAACTCCAAACACTTCTCCTTCTTCCTTCTTTTCCCTAGCTTTTATTGCTGAGCATGATATCATATGGTATGAAATATCCCTTTGGAACCAGCTATCCTGGCTGTGTCCCCTTCCAACCTCTGTGCACCCACAGCCCACTCACTGGGGGGACAGCTTGAGAAACTGAGAAGGCCTTGGCACTGTGCAAGCACTGCTCAGCAGTACCTAAAACGCTGGTGTGCCATCAACACTATTTTAGTCACAAATCTAAAACACAGCACCATACGAGATTCTATGAAGTAAAATTAACTCTATTCCAGCCAAAACAAGTACAAAAGGTTAGATGGGTAGAAGTTACACATAGTAAGAAAAAGTAGAGACATATATATGATCAAGTCAATTCTTAATATGCAAGAAAAACACCCAAGAAATAAAATTCAGAAGTTCTCAAACATCACCAAGGTACATTCATTGTACAAAGATAACATTAGCCACGTACTCAGCTGAGTTCTTCTGGCAATGGAATAAGGCTGGACAATAGTGGTATTTATGCATCAGACACTGAAGGCAAAAACAGTGTCACAGCAAAGCAGTAAGTATGGTAGAGGAGGTGAATAAGATTCTGAGTGATGAGCTTATCCTGATCTAGCAGTACTATCAGTATTTGAATAAATGAATTATATTCTGTGCACTTTCCCTTTCAGCTACCACTAATATAAAAACCACGGTCTAAATCCGTGTCATTCATAGGTTAACTGATCAGTGAGGTATCCTAGACTGCTACTTTTTGGTCATACATTGTTGCCTAAATTTAGAGCCCGCTGCTCTTCAGTCATAGATTGTTGCCTAAATTAAAAAATCTCAGAATTATCCCGTTCCCCGGTGAACTCGATCATTTATCCTGTAACTTGACATTAACTAGGAATCAAAATGTAAAGCATAGTCCTCTTCTTTGTTAAAAACTATAACTTCTTCCTGATTGCCTTTTGGGTTTTACTGTAAGTTATAAAATGATAATATAAATATTAGTAATTAATACTTAATGAGTTAATCAGATTAATTGTAGCCAAACAATTTTCTCTAAGAAAATTATTTTTTATCAATGACACCTGATATTTTTTCATAAGCAGAATTAGGACAGACAGCTTGAATAGGCAACTATATAAAGCCTAGAACATATCTAATACCTAGAATATATCTAACCTCAAGTTTAACTCACAGCAGTTATCAAATGGTTTGTTTGTTTGTTTGTTTGTTTGCTTTAAGGCGGTTCTTATGGCAAACGAAGGCTACAAAAAGATGAGCTCATTAGGAAGAATCAAGGGCAGATGAGGGAGAATGTATACATGTGTATTTCATTAAACCAATAAAAATGATATATAAACCACTGCAATGTCAGAAGGAATTTACTGCTACTCATGGTTGAACTCTAATGAAAATTTCATGAGCATTGATCAGGATTGTTTTTTGGGACCCTCTATAGACATGTTACAATTGATTTATTTTCCTCTCTCTATTCTGATAGACTGTTGTGTAACCCCTGTAAAGTAAGTAAGTGCTACTGGATATTTCACAAGAAGGAAGGCTTGTTTTTCTATTCATCCACACTTCCTTTTAAACCAATTAATTGTTTACTTGAGGGCATCAGCAACTGATGAAAAGGTGAGGCAATTTTCATTCATGTGTTGGAAAATCACCATATTTTTAGCAGTGCTTTAGGATTTCTGACTCCAACCTACATATCGTAACAAGAGGCTTATTCTTTTTGGTTTATGCATGGAATGTTTCACGTGTTATCACAACTATCATCCGGTAAAGAATCACACACAAGAAAAATGAGTCACTGCTCTTTTTCAGTCAGCAGGTTTCAGAGTTTGAGAGTGAATAGCCACTATTTGTTCCTGTCACAAAATATTCTTAAAAGTTTGGAGGGAATAGGGAGTGAAGGAATGAGTCATTGATGTCAGATTTTATTAGTGGATAATGTAAAAGTTATGTTAGAATAATTATAGGTTTTCATCTCAGTTTATGAATGATTCAAATATTTTAAAAAAACATATTCTATATTAGCATGTTTTCTTTCTTGAAATTGTTTGTAAGAGATATAATCTAACTGCCAGGAAGTGCTTCTCAGGTTACCTCCTTGCTGCAGAGTTTTCCTATCCTTCTCATAGTATCTGCATAGACTTCCAGTTCTTTGAGCATAAATTTAAAACTGAATCAATAGTCATTTAGGTTTAGGTATCTCAAGTACAACCTACCACCCGGGACACTCTCCAGGACAGGAGAAATAAAATATAGCAAAAGCAGTCTGGGTGCCCATCTCAGCTAAAAGAAACATGAACTCCATGGCTGTCATATCTGATTATGATCTGTGATCTGTGTGGTGCAGCATTGGAAAAACAGAGGGGTTTCCTATACCTGATTTGGAGTTTTACTGATTCATTTTATACCTCGGGATGGACACGGTAGTCTTGACCCCAGATGTTAGTTCTTTGAGTGTAAATTTTTTCTCAGATGTGAGACATAAATAATACTAGATAGCTCATATCTGTGTGTTGGTTTATATCATTGACTTTGAAGATTAATTATCACTCAGATGCTGATGCTAGTCTGGTTCCAGATGCTGCCACCATTTGTCAGTCTCCATCATATCACTTTGTAAATAAAAAATTACTGATCTTGGTAGTTTGTGGACAAAGGTACTTCTTAGATTGAGGGTGTCAGAAATAGGCTTTGATTAGCTTATACTTGCAACATACAACATCCTCCAGCTCAAAGTCATAACTAAGAAGGTGTTTTGGAGGCCAGTGGCAAATTGTTGAAGAATAAACTTTGCATATACAAAAGAAGCACTGAGACTTCATTCAGGTAATGATTGTAATAAAAATTATAATATTAAAATGAAGGAATCAGGTCACCTCCTGCAAATAGCCTCTGTGTCATAGCAAACCACAAGTAACTTGACAATGTCTTAGATATGTTCAGAATAGGAGGGATGCTGCCCTTTCATTGCTCTGCTAAAAAAAAGCCATGTCAAGATCCAGAGAGCTCCGAGAATAACAAAAATGCAAAATTTAAAGTGTAGGCAAGACAACTTCTTCAAAATAATCCCAAAAAGGATTGAGACTTTCATTCTGTAGAATACACAGCAGATGCAGGTATGTGAAGGCAGGAAGGAGGCATTGCTACTCATCTGGTGCTTGCATTGCCTCACTGTTCTTCAGTTCTTCTCACAACAGAGTCAGCACTGATTCAAGAGGCTGTTTAATACTGAGGGGACTTCTAGGTTGCTTAAAATTCAGGACATATTCAGTTCCTCTCCTTATCTGGGTTGCACAACTGTAAACTCTTCATATGGATGAATGTTGAAATCTCTTCTAAAATAGAGAACATATATTCAACTCTCAACACACCGAGTATGCCAGTCAGTAGGTAAGCCAGGGTCATGTGAACCAGGTGGAAAGTTAGTCTGCGTTGTATCAGGACGGTGTTTGTACTCTGCCTTGAAGTCTGTGGTGGTTTCTCTCATAACAAATCCCAGGCTGAAACCAAAACACAGTGCTATTCTAGCTACTAAAAAGAAACACAGCTCTGTCCCAGCTAAAAACCAGCACAAGTCTCAAATCTAAATTATTAAATCATCACTATGCCAAGTGTCTGCTGAATTTCTGTCATAATGCCAGGATTAGTTCTGAATCAGACCTCACAGATGACTTATAAATCCTCTTTGCATAGCACCTTAAATACAGATACTATTTTGGGGGCAAGAAAACCTCTTATCCAGTTAATTCCATGCAAAAAGAAGCCTTGTAATGGAATTTAGCCACTTCCTGTACTTGGCCTCATACTGTGTACTTCAGTGCCATCCAGTGTTAAACACAAAGTCATTTACACAAGGCAAGTAATGTCTGCTGCTCTAACACTTCAGTTCCTGTTTTCGTCTCCAAATTTACAGTACCTATGTCTCATATCCACCCACTTACTATTTTAAAATCATTAAATTTTTAATTCAGTTGCAGAATTTCAAATGCTAAACATAGAAACAGAAGAGGATCACATAATCTGAGAAATTCTGTGACCTGAAAAAATAAAAGATCATTTGAATCCTATTTGTCTTAGTGACAGTTCAGATCAAATGCAAACAATGTGCTCCCTGTTCATTAATTGTTTGGAGAGGAGGTCTATATAATCTGGAGGACATGGCTGTTTCAATTTTAAAAGACTGAGAATTTAATCTGTAGCCACGTCCTTCCATAGGAAGCCTCACTACAGTCTTCCCCTGAAGGAGAGTATTTTATTGACAGAATGTTTAAAAAAATTTCACTGCTTATTTTTCCATTTGAACTGACAGACATATGAAGACATGGCATTTCATTCTGTTCTTAGAGATGATAATCTTCTGCCAGTGTTGAACTGATGGGCTAAACTTTTTCCATGAGCTCTAGTAGCTCAGACTCATACTTCACAGGCATTCTTCTGTAGTATGCATTACTTCTAAATTAATATATGAAGGCAATAACAACTAGATCAATAACATATGAACATTCATTAACTTCACAGCCGTTGAATCCTACCTTTGAAGGCTTGGAACACGAGATTAGGACCAGAGCAGGAGCCAAGAAAGAGCAAGGAATCAAAGCAGATCTAAGAGAGGAGCAATGCAAGGGAGCCTGATGGGCTGGGAAGCAAACCCCTCTCTTCAGGAAAAGCAAGGTAAAATGCTGTCAGAGCCACAAGGCTCTTCTGTGAACCTTCACGCGTCACCTCTAGCCCCTCACTTCAGGAACCCACCTGAGCCTAGGCTCAGGCACTGGGCTGAGCTATGCTGTAGGAGTGCCCAGTCCTGTCTCCTGCTGTTGCTGAATTGTTTGGCTTTCCTGGGCTGACTTTGGACAAGACATTGCTTCACTTTGCCTGATGATTGCAGGCCTGTCACTCAACAGGTGGCTGTCAGCACCCTGCTCTCGCAGCTCTCTGGTATGTGCTATGGGAGCCATCCCACCAGTTGTGGGACCTGGTGCTGGGGTAGAGTGTGTTTCTGGAGAAAGCACATGGCAGGGCCCAGGGAAGTCAATGGGTTGGAGCCCCAGTTCACAGTATCTTTGGGTTTTCAGAGCATTAAATTGGTCTGTTCTGTCTGTAACAGATCACAGGTCTCCGGGGCAAGCTCATGTCTTGCTTCTGCCAGCTAGTAGCCTCACTTGTTTTTCAGTCCTGAGAAAACATGCATGACAATAAAAGAAATTGACAAGAGAAATTCCTGTCTTGAGACAGATGATCAAGGGTAAGCTGTATGGAGAACACAGAGATGCACTCCCAAATCAGTATATTTCTCATGTATATGACAATCTGCTAGTACAACCAGCTTTCATTTTTAATGTATTATTTTTCTTCAGAAGTTAAAAGTCTTATTTTGAAAAACAAGTGCAGAATCAGCAGCTTCACTATATAAACACCTTAAGCTACATAGAGATATTAAGTTAGATAAATAAGAACTTAACTAACCATTCATTCTAGCTTTTCTATAAGGTAAATATTATTCTCCCATTTACATTTGTAAAAGGTACATAATAGAGAAAATCAGTATTTTTAGAGTAAAAATCATTGCATTTTCAGTTGACACCTGTAAACCCCATTTTTCATGTTGATAAACTACAGCCAGAGCTCCTGTTGACTACAGATATTTCTGAGATGTGGTCATAAACAGAACAAAAAAAGGCATTGGCCATACTTACGGAATGAGGGTTAGTCCCTTGAAATACCCAGTTCCACATGAGTTCTTAAGGCAAAACTGTAGCTAAGAGGGTAAATGCGATCCTCGTGTGTATAACAAGGGAAAGACCAAACAGGGAAATAGTACTCTCTATTGAATAATAATCAAGTAGTAAGACCATTATTTAGCACATATTTTAAACAGTTTTTCTGCAGAATGAGCAAAGTGTAAGATGTAGCAAAGATCTATTACAATGCTTATGGTCCACTCATGCTCCCTCTCCCCACGTGCACACCATGAAGTTCTGTCTAGCTCATGGTTTTGACTACCTGCACAGGGGAATTTGTTTGATAGTCATAAATACCAGGCTTTGAAACTGAATCTAGACAATTTCAATTGGAAATCTTGAGTTGTGAGAGTTGTTGATTATAGGGCTACTCTACTGGATTCTCCATCAGATCAACTCTTCAGCCCAGGTTGAGTACCTTTTTTTTCCTTCCTTCAGGAAGACACCATAATAATAAGTTCAACAGGTCGGAGTCACTTGAACCTCTATAGCATCTGACACAGATATTCAGAATAGACTGTTAAGTCTGGTAAGCTCATTCTTTCACAAAGATGTGAGCCTTAAAAGTCCCCAGCCAGCTC
Source organism: Caprimulgus europaeus (assembly GCA_907165065.1). The sequence continues at coordinate 46,346,430 of OU015527.1, forward strand.
AACGTTCTAAAATAGCCCTTGCAGAAATCTGGACTTTTATATAGCTGAGCAAGATTCACATACTAATCCACTTATTACAGAAAGGTTTTTATCTCAACCTAAGATACTCAGGATATTGAGCCAATATCCTCACAAGCTGGACCCTTTGCTTATCTGGCTCTGGACCTGTTTGGAGATGTATTCCATTCATATACTGGTTTTATATCCAATTTTAATCATATGAAGCATTTCAATGGTGATGTATGAACTGTGTACAATGGCACACAACTATTGAAATTAGCTCCTTTTTCCCTTGCTTTGATGTTCAGCTCGTAGTTTAGCTAAATACTAATTCAAATGTAGAGATGCAACAGAAAAGGCAATTAACCTAGCTGAAGGAAAGACAGTCAGAATTAAAATACAGACCTTCCTGACTCCATAGCCTCTCTGCTTTCCTGAAAATAACAACAAAAACGACACAACTTAATGATTTCTAAATACATGATTACAGCAGAAGACAGGGAGTGTTCCCAGCTCTCTCAATCACTCATTATACCACAAGACATTTCAAATAATTTCACCCTGGGAATTCTCAAATGTCAAATAAGGAAATCTCAAAAATAGACTCCTGTTTTATGTATGAGAATAGTGTATGACGAAACAAAGCGAAACATGGAAGTAAATGAAGCGGGTTCAAGGACTTGTAGACCTAGAATAATATTTTATTCTACTGAATGGAATACATCTTACTTCAAGTCATTACAGAGAAAAAAGTATTGGTGTAAATAGGTTTCTTCTTCTTCTCCAAGAATACAGAGTGAGACACTGCATGATGGCTACATAAACACTGAAATATTTTTAGTTTCTCACTGAACTCCTCTTTATTGTGACTATTATGTCATACCATATAACTACCTTTACCAGCTGGAGTCTCATTCAGGTAAAGAATACCTAGCCTTAAAAATTGCCCCTTGGAAGACAGATTATTCAGTGAGGAAGTACTGAGGCACATGGGGACATACACATAGTGCTTTCTCTAACAGAATCCTCAGGACAGAAACAGATTTCTAATAAGAGATCTACATTTTGGAAGACCTATGTCTTTGATTCCTATCAAGGTAAATTAGGATTTCTGCGGTTTAAACAGATGGCACTGCAGAAACATAGTCTGAGAAATCACTACTGAAAGATGCTCTGCCTTTAATTTTGACATTTTAGGGCACATAATGAAGATTTTTGAAAGGGTTAGAACATTTAAACAACTTTGAAACTCTGCACAACTCTGAAGCTTTCATGTTTATGTATGTATTTACACATATGCATGTGTGTGTATATACAAAAATATGTATTTTAAAAGCTACATCTTAAGGACTCACCCTGTAAAACTGTGCATAACGGCTGTAAATAGCCAATGCATTTCGCATGCTGAGATATCAGCTGTTGCTGCCCAACCTCAGTATTTCAGAGCTTGCAGGAATCAAATGTCCCGGGCAAGCTGGCAAGGGAACCCGCACCGGCTGCCCCCCGCAACCGGCATCGAACCCATTTTTTGTGAAAGTTTGCCACCTAGAGGCCGTATCAGGAAGCACCAGGATAAATAATTACTATCTTTAATAAAGGGAACACAGATTAAGAGGATTTTCTGGATGTCCGTAGGTATAGTCACTTCAAAACAGCACCGCCTTTAATATCTTTTATATTTAGCGTTGTTGACAATATCATAATGAAAGTGTTGAGCTGATATTTCTCCCCAAAACAGAATCAGTTCTTCACTAAATTTGTTTAATCTGAGCCTCATTCCAGTGAAAAGGGAGTTTTAATTTTTTCATAAAACATAATCAAGATAAGTACTTCTAATCCTTTTATAGTAAAAAAGATTGTTTCAGAAGCCCTTTGCTCTTCTGCTGGTGAAGCAAAGATTAAATAAGCAGTAAAACCAAATATGTTAATTTCAGAGACAGAATTCAACATTTGTGATAAAGGCAAAAATTTGTTTTCTTTGTAATATCAGCCTTTTTATTCTCCTTAAAAAATATCTCAAACTAGATGAAAATTTTTTCACTGAAAAATGCTGAGTGATACTTACATTTTCACTTGTTTATATCAAATCAGAAAAGCTGAATGGGATTACTTTTAAAAGATTAAGAAACATCTTCAAAGGTATTTGGCAACCTCTCCAGCAAAACTTGCAGAAAGATTAGCAGTGCTATAATTTTTAAAGCACCTGTGAAATAGCTACAGTTCTTTTACTTCTTCCTCTTCATCATAAAATCTAATTTATGGTTTTGGTTTTTTTTCCCTTCCTTTTCTCATTAGGGTACTTAAGTTCCATTTTTCACTCTAAAAAAAAGTACTAAAAATCTCTGTCTTTCTAAAATGCAGGAAATTGTGCCTATTACCATTTAAAATGTAAGAAGGAATAAAATCTTTGCCCAACTAGGCCTGACAATTTTAGAAGAAGAATGAGGTATTCAGCAGAGACATTGACTTTATCTGAAGTGACAATCACCCTCCTCCATCCTGGCTCAGTCATTCCAGAGGCTTTTATAGGGATAAACTTGTACATGACAATGGATGTATTCTTTCTCTGGAAACATATTCCTTGGTGTTGTGGGTTGACCCTGGCTGGGTGCCAGATGCCCACCAAAGCCCACTCTATCACTCCCTCTCCTCAAACGGGCAGGGGAGAGAAAAATATGACAAAGGACTCATGGGTTGAGATAAGGACAGAGAGAGATCACTCAGCAATTACTGGCACGGGCAAAACAGACTCGACTCGGGGGAAAATGAATTTAATTTATTACCAGTCAAATCAGGGGAAGTTAATGAGAAATAAAACCAAATCTTAAAACACCTCCCCCACCCCCCCCTTCTTCCTGGGCTTTACTTCTCTCATGATTTCCACCTCCTCCCCCCCAGCAGCACAGGGGGGACAGGGAATGGGGTTGGGGTCAGTTCATCACACGTTGTTTCTGCTGCTCCTTCCTCCTCAGAGGGAGGACTCCTTCCCCCGCACCAGCGTGGGGTCCCTCTCACGGGAGACAGTCCTCCACAAACTTCTCCAGCATGAGTCCTTCCCACGAACTGCTCTAGCACGGATCCTTTCCATGGGGTGCAGTCCTTCAGGAACAGACTGCTCCAGTGTGGGTTCCCCACACGGTCACAAGTCCTGACAGGAACCTGCTCCAGCATGGACCTCCATGGGCTGCAGGGGGACAGCCTGCCTCACCATGGTCTTCACCACAGGCTGCAGGGGAATCTCTGCTCTGGCACCTGGAGCACCTCCTCCCCCTCCTTCTTTACTGACCTTGGTGGCTGCAGAGTCGTTTCTCTCACATATTCACACTTCTCTTTCCAGCTGCAATTCAGGGTTTTGGGTTTTTTTTCCTCTTCCCCTTCTTAATTATGTTATCATAGAGGTATTACCATTGTTACTGATGGCCTTGGCCTTGGCCAGCGGCGGGTCCATCTGGTAGCCGGCTGGCATTGGCTGTGTCGGACATGGAGGAAGCTTCTGGCAGCTTCTCGCAGAAGCCACCCCTATGCCCTCCCCGCGTCCCCCGCTACCAAAACCTTGCCACGCAAACCCAATACACTTGGTGACTCAAAATACCCTGTTTGGTACAATATACAAAGGGGAACAGATAAGGGTACTTACTGTTGGGTTTCATAAGCAGAAGATGACTGGTGTATCATAGCCTTTAAAGACTGTGGTCATAACTGCTACCTATACTGGTTTTGCTATAGCAATCTATGTCCTGCTGCAGTGGGTGCTGCGGCACGGTCTATGGCAAGTGTTGGAGGTTAAAGGCCAGAGCTCAAGCCATTTCACCAGTGCCCAGGCCCCATCTTTCCCATAGGGAAGATACAGTGCGGGAGACACTGAGCTCCCACACTGTAGGCTGAGTCTAGATCCAAGTGGGCTGATCCAGCATTTTCACTACATAACTGCAACAGAAAATTATAATCTGAGCATTGTTCTCCCAGCTTAATGCTCTTGGAAACTGGAAGCTGAATGTAAGATAAAGGACACATCTCTAACCCAAGGAAGTGACATGGCATGGAAGAAACACCAAACACAACAGAATCCAAGGGGAGACATCCCTTAGTCTACATGTTTTTATTTTCAAAATGCTTTCTTTTTATATTTCAGAAGGGACAAAATAACAAGATATTGGTCCTGGGTGTAGGGTTTTAAAAAAACTTTTCTTAAAATACATTATTTAAATTAATCTTCTCTGCATGAAAAAGGAACAAGTTGGTGTAGCAAATAAAATGTAGTGAGAGATTTCTTCTGCTTCACTCCACACATTTCTGTTAGAGAGAAAGCACCAGTCAGGAACAGACTGCTTGAGGGACTGAGGAAACAGACCTGGCAACTGTTCACTTGCAGTCTGGATGGCTCGCCAGGCTTGTTTGTACCAGCTTCTCTGAGCAGAATGGCAGAAAAGGGTTTTATTTTGTAATCTAAATTTAGAAATTGAAAAAGCAACACTACAGCAGCTATGATTTATTTTGATAATTCATTTCACTCTGCTACTAGATTAGTAAGCATTAAGACCTACAACTGTTGACAGGGGTCACAGGTCACTAGAGATGTTGTACAATCAGAGGCTCAGCAGAAGCAGGGAGGGTATGAAATGGCTCAGGCCGCAGTAGCCAGCTTAGGCCCTTGACATAAGTATAGCAGGCAAATGCACAGTCAGGGTGAATTGGCAGAAGTCTCCAGGATACTTACTTGTCCTTGAGACTTCAGACAAACAACTTTAGCAAAACTAAGCTGGGAAAAAGAAGGGAGTAGCTTTAGCTGGTAACCGCAAAGTAGGAGTAACCTGTTGGCATCCTGGGGCGTGAACAGAGCAAAGCCACCTATTGTGTCAAATGTAGAGCTCGTGCTTAAAAGTGTTTAACCAATTGCTATATGTGTTTAGCTCGCATGTATTGTGATAAAGGGTATAAATCCGGGTGTGTATGAGAATAAAACAAAGCTTGCTGATCACTCATATTGAGTGTATCCGGGTCTTCCCTCCGTCGCGACATACAACCAAAGAAAGCAGCCAGGTCGCCAGAGCAGCTCGCTGAGGACTGCTTGCTAGGGCAGGCCAAAGACTGCCACCCCACTCAAAATCCCAAAACAGCAGTTGGGGAAGTGATCCCATACAGGCTTTAAGGCAGCTAAAATAATGCAGAAACTGCAAATTTTTCTAATTTTGTTTCCAACCTTTACATCAAGTACTTAACCACATGCTTCCTCAGACTAAACTTGAGACCTCGCCTTAAAGTTTGTCTAGTGGCAAGGCTTGCAGGTTAACATGCAGGCAGGAGGGACAGATCATCCATTTAAGTGCACAATGGGCACAGGTGGCTGGTGGTGGCAGGTGCAGGTGACCTGTGTGGGACCAGGTCTGGGACTGCCCTAAGAACTTCTTTAGTTGTTTGCTTTCTCAGTAACAGAGCCAGCAATTAAAAGCTTGCTAATTGCCAATAAATTAATTTGATAGAAATTCACCCACGTGAAAATGTTTTCTTGCCTATGATGACAAGATAATTCAAAAGTCCTCTAAGCGATCTTTTCTAAAGACTTTTGGCTAGACTGAGTGAGGAAGTGTTTTCCTTCATTGGAAGGGTATGTGCAGTCCCCACAGAGCCAGCTTGTTGCTTGCTTGCTTTACCAGAATGAGCCATCATCTGCCTCCTCCACAGAACAGAGTGCTGATGGCAGCTCTGCAGGCTCACTCATTAGCAAGTAAACATTTACTTGAAGGAGTTAAAGTGTCATTATAGAAGTGGCAGACGATTGCAGAAGACCTGGGTGAAAGGCGAGAGATGTAACTGTGCTGAGGTACCTCCTGCAGAACTTGTTTTGGTAGAGTTCAAATACAACATTTTGGCCAAGTAATCTTATCGGGGTTACTGACCCTGAAAATTTTCAAAAGGAGAAAATTAGTCCCACCCTTAATGCCTAGGCCACAGAGATTTATGGAGAAATAGTTTTCTTTGTAGAGAATATTTGGGTCTCTTGTGGTATGATGCACAAGGGAAATAACTGCAAATAAATAGCGCATGCTGTATTTTCCATTCCTTGAAAAAATGGTGATAATTCTGGCTCCACCTGGGTTTAAAGATTTTGGCTTTTTTTTCTCTCTCTCTCCAGATGGAGTAGATAATAATTTGGTTCTGCAGCATTCAACACACTTGTTTACCTTTGGTCCAAGAAAAGAGCTCTCTCCATACCCAGGTGCCCAGGAGATGAAGAAATTTGCTGGGCCAGTAAAGCAAGATGTTTAAGTTACGAGAAAAATGTAGTCGTCTGAGAAATTGTCTTAGAAGGTTCTTTGGTTTCCATGTGAATTAGCTGATGTGCCCTGCTCTCACACTACAACAGAAGAGCAGCAAGCACCAAGACCAGACTTGCACCAGCAGGTCTTACAGAGAATGGAAATGGAGACAAAGGGGCTCATCTTTACAGAGCTTTGGCCTCATGAAGTTCTTTCCACTGCTCAGTTACAGGCATTATGTTGAAATAATTCTCAAATATATTATGCTGGAATTACTGACAATCATACAAACATGGTTTCCATGTATTTTGATGTATTTATCTTCCATAATTTTTATTGGCATAATTTTATTGGTATTGGAGCCCATGTAAATTTTTAGATTCAGTAAAACCCCGAGGCAAATAGTTCCACAGCTCAATTCCCTTTGCATGGGAGTGGCTTCCTTTTGCTTGCTTTGAACATGTCACCTGATAGTTTTGTATGATGTCCCTTATTTCTTGTTTTGCAAAAGATGGAGGTCACCTACAGGACTAGTTCCAGGTCTTAATTTACAGGTGCAGGTGGAATATACTTGCATGATTTTCAGTAATTCCAATAAAATTTCTCTCAAGCCCCTGTTGTCACCAGGTGTTGAGCAGAAGTTTAGTGATGTCTTCCCTTCTTCATCCTTCTCTTAGAGACACCAAATAGTGAACTCCACGAATTAAAAGCACAGAGACATCCTAGGAAAAACATTGGACTGACATCCAGAAAACTTTTCTGTTCCATGCTTCTGTTGAGAGATCTTAGGCCAAATAGATCTTGCTTCTGATTCCCCACTCAATATGAGCAATGATAACAATATCTGTTGTAAAACAACTTGATATCTATTGATGAAAAGCAGTATGTAAGAGCTAAATGTTATTAACACCTGAATTCAGAAAGCTGGATCTTTTGTTTTTTTCAGGTGGGTTGGTCCAGAGAAATACAAATTCTTAAGATCAAAGATATGAAGAAGAAGCAATTACGATGGGGTTACAATGTTCGTGGACAAGGCTAAAGCAACTGATGTCATCTACCTGGACTTGTGCAAGGCATCTGACACTGTGCCGCACAACATCTTTGTCTCTAAATTGGAAACATGTGGATTTGATGGATGGACCACTCAGTGGATAAGGAACTGGCTGGATGGTCGCACTCAAAGAGTTGTGGTCAACAGCTCAATGTCTGAGTGGAAACCAGTGAGGAGTGGTGTCCCTCAAGGGTTGGTGTTGGGACCAGTGCTCTTCAACATCTTTGTCGGTGACATGGACAGTGGGATTGAGTGCACCCTCAGCAAGTTTGCAGATGACACCAAGCTGAGTGTGGCTGACACGCTGGAGGGACGGGATGCCATCTGGAGGGACCTTGACAGGCTTGAGAGGTGGGCCTGTGCTAACCTCATGAAAGTCAACAAGGCCAAATGCAAGGTCCTGAACCTGGGTCGGGGCAATCCCAAACATCAGTACAGGCTGGGCGATGAGTGGCTTGAGGCCAGCTCCAAAGAGAAGGATTTGGGAGTGGTGGTGACTTGGATGAGAACCTCAACATGAGCTGGCAATGTGCGCTTGCAGCCCAAAAGGCCAACTGTATCCTGGGCTGCATCAAGAGAAGTGTGGCCAGCAGGTCGAGGGAGGTGATTTTCTCTTGTGAGACCCCACCTGAAGTACTGTGTCCAGTTCTGGAGCCCCCAGAGACATCGACCAGTTAGAACGAGTCCAGAGGAGGCCACGAGGATGATCCGAGGGCTGGAGCACCTCTCCTGTGAGGACAGGCTGAGAGAGTTGGGGCTCTTCAGCCTGGAGAAGAGAACGCTCCGGGGAGATCTTATAGCGGCCTTCCAGTACCTGAAGGGGCTACAGGAAAGCTGGGGAGGGACTTTTTACAAGGGCAGGTAGTGACAGAACGAGGGGAAATGGCTTTAAGCTGAAAGAGGGGAGGTTTAGATGAGATATTAGGAAGAAATTCTTCACTGTGAGGGTGGTCAGACACTGGAACGGGTTGCCCAGAGAAGCTGTGGATGCCCCCTCCCTGGAAGTGTTCAAGGCCAGGCTGGATGAGGTTTTGAGCAACCTGGTCTAGTGAAAGGTGTCCCTGCTCATGGAAGGGGGTTGGAACTAGATGATCTTTAAGGTTCCTTCCAACCCAAACAATTCTATGATTTGTTAGTATTGCCAGAGAAATCTTGGTAGAACCAACTAACTAAAACTCTATCATTTTCTCAAGGGAAATGAGGGCTTGCTGCTTGGTGATAGCTGAGAAAGAACTGGGACTACTAGTGAAAAAAACTCACACTAGAAATAACTGCATTGTATTGAATTTTTTAAATACAATTAAATACACTGCACACAATACACTCCAACTCAGAAGAAAATAGAGGTTTTCACAGGAGTATTACTCTACATTGAATACTTTTTTCCTACAATCATTCATTTTCTCATTTTTTTTCAGCATAAAGAAAACATTTTATGTAGCATGTAGTATAAAGCTGGGATTTATAAAGAAGCTAAAATAAGTTAGGTTTTCAAAATCCTAATGATATTCCCAGTTCCTTTGTAAATTCTACTTTGACTGTTCTGACTAATACAACCAGGAGTTACTTAGCTGCTTTTTGTATTTTCTGAATTACACAGATGTGCATTGGTTGTATCAAAAACATTCTCTCTCTACAAAGCCTGCACCGATGTTAACTGCTAAGACATTTAAAGGAAAATAGTTTTTAACTTTGCATTGATTTGCAGCAATTTTTGTCTTCAGGAATCAAACACCAAACTCCTTTCTAAAATAGGAATGTAATTAATTCCTCTTGTTCAACAATTAATTAGTTCAGTTTCTACTTACGTATTGAACATGCATAATGATAGTTCTTTATGTGAAGAAGAAAGACATGAGGAAATAGCACACATATTTTAGTCACACTTTGCAAAAACAGGTCTTAGCGATATCATACAGTGAGTTTGAGAGAACTGTACTCTTCTACTAATTTCTTCTTCTCATTTAATTTTTCCAGTATGGCATCCATTAAGCATGAGGCAAAAGGAAACTGAAAAGAAAACATAGTAAGAAAAATAATCACTGAACTTTATTTTCTTCATGTGAAAAACATTTATTAAATACCTAGAAAACATTAGATTTCACCTAGTTCTGACAATTACCACACATGCACATATCTGATCTTTAAAGTTCACCTTCCTGGTTAGTGTCTGAACATGTCCTCTCTACAATAAAAGTGATAAAAGAATAGAGTAAAATGAAAAAAGATAAACGCCTTATTGAACAATTCATGCTTTACTGACCATGTTAATGATGTAAACTGCAGTACCAGCATCTCTGTCATTTATCTTCAATCAGCTGATCAATAAAAGGTTACAGTTATCTCTAGGGCATGCAGAAATGGTAGTGTATGTTCACTACTCTCAAGAGCATGAGACAGAACTGCCAGTAGAGCTCTCAATGCTGTGGCAACTGCCTTAGACTCATATGTAAAAACTTGTAAATAGGAAAAGCCAAAGCAAAACAAAACCCCAAACCCCAAAAGCTCCAGTTGCATTGATTAGGATATGACACAAATGTTTGCTCTTATAAAACAAAACACCAAGAAACTGTATTTACATATTTCCAGAGAAAAGTGAAAACTTCTTTTCTCTCTTCTCTGATATAAAAGATGTATTTGCACAATCAATGTCTTGAAAGAAAGTGATTTTCTCTATTTTTCAGTGTTATTGCTTTAATGCTTAAAGAAGTTTTCTTTCAGAGTCTTGGTGCATCAGTGTATTGTATGCTGGGAAGTACTTTTGGAGGTGGTACAAAGCACTAGTCATTGCACCTCCACCCAGAGAGTGGCCGGTGCTGTGGCAAGGCAGAGCAGAACAGTTCTAATTCACCCTTGGGAGGTCTCTGTCAGCTTCACAGAGCTCTGTAAGTTTTCTCGAACTCCTGGCGAGACCAGCAGTGACTGAGGTCATACCAAAAGTAACAGCTGATGCTCGTATCAGAAGGAGAGATACTTTTACCTTAATAAGGCCACCAGAAATAAATTAGGTAAAATACAGCAGTTGGTTGAACAGGTCAATCACCAGCTTCCTCTGCTTTTCACAACTGTAGTTCAAGGCAATACTTTTGCATCTAGAACCACACTCCAGTATCAGTTCTCTGATTTTATTTTTTCAATTCTCTATTCTATCTTAAAAAGAAAACTGTATAGTACTTATACCAGAGAGAGTAATGCCATTTTCCTAGATATATGAAAATACAAAAAAAACAAACAAAAAATCTCTGATGTAAAAGTACATAAAATACAAATGTTGGAGTAATGTCTGAACTGATATTCAGATATGAATCTATATACTGATATTTATAATTTCTAACAAGTGAGGGGAAAAAAATCTAAAATGGTAGCAAGGAAAAATCTTTTTAATAGCAAGCATCTATCATGAATTGACTGTAATGGCAATGGCAATCCTACATGTTGCTCAAAAGTCACTTTGCAGTTACTGAAAAAAGACGATAATATGCATTATTTCCCTTTTCTAAAGGAAAGGGGGTTTTGAAGGCCTGGTACTTGCTGTCCAGACATGTCTCTATCTGTCATAAATAACTCCTGTCTATGGTAAGGATATTCTTGTAGTCTTCTACACCTGACAGCTTTCTCCTGTATGCTATTGTGATGACTTTTTGGGGAATAGAGCGATCCAATTCACTGAGCACAAATCTATTCAGAGTAATATAAGACATAATCTTATCTGAAATTCTGTGACACTTACTTGCTACTGTGCTTTAAAAACACTGACTCCAGCATCCTTTTCACTCTAATTGCTCTCCCTCCTTGTCTAAACACGTTTTTCACGATAACACTATACCATTACCTCCAAGTCTCTAATTCTTCTTCCTTAGCTTGACTACATTCATTTCTGATACGTTTCACCTCCTTAATGTTGTGCCTGAGATGAATGGTTTCTTATTGATGTCTCTGGCTCATATCATTCTAGCTACATTTTACTTGCTGTTCATTACTCTCTGTGGCTTCCATGTCATAGCAAAGTGATCTTTCAAGAGCTCTTTCCATTTAAATCATTAATTTAAATCAAGAGCATGTGAATGTTGAGTGCTATGTCATTCTTTTAGCATTTGTTGGTTTCAGATAAAGTGCTGTATGTTTTTATCTGGTTTTATTCTATACAGACACCCAGAAGTGGATGATCTCTAAAGTCTTCATCTTTAATAGAAGCCTGTCAGATTTACTTTTAATGATGGCTCTGTAACTATCCTGGGAAGGTTCCCTCTACACTTCTCCCCAGAACTTCACAACTGTTGAAGATGTCTCTACTCCAAAGAATTCATCCCAGCTTCCAAACCTGCCATATGCTTGGGTAAGGCTTTGGGAGTTCAGCGAGTGCTAAGTGCACACCTAAGGAGTGTAAGTTTGTTTATATCACTGATCATTATATATTTTAATACAGAATTATACTTCCTTCAAATGTTTTCCAGTTATCTGTGCCACAACCAATTTATCTGAACATTAAGCATTAACAATGATAGCAATCCTAAATCAGTACAGTATGGTAGGCTTTAAGAGAAGTAGTATTTAATTGATTTGTATAAATTCAGAAAATTTGACAGCGTAAAACTACATGTGGATTTAAAGATTTTTTAAAAATTTATTTATCTTTACCAGAATTACAGATTTCTTCTTTTGATACTAGAAAGCCATATGAATTAAATGGTATATTTCCTACATAATTTATCAGACAGATATCTTGGTGTGTGGATAACTGTAAGATAATACAATCCTAAAGAGTCAGGAATTCTGATAGTTATTTCTATTTCTCTCACCTATTTATTCTGACCTGGAGTATATTTCTTTTGGAGATCCCTTCTGTAAAAAATAAACTAGTAATATTTATTGATCTTACACAACATGAGTCTCACTCAGCACAAGTGCATAAATATACCCTGATCTGCCAGTGAAAAGACTCATGAATGCAAAAGCAATGTTGTTATTCTAATGAGACATAGTGTCTCCATTCACAGAGTACAGTGTTAATTGGCCTCTGATTCACAAAGTCTGAAGTGCCTTAAAATAAAAATAGAAATATTTAATTTCTGGAATACATGAATTAGTGGTTACATCTACTTTAAATCTCCCAAATGGGTCATCAGTATACAACAAAACTATCTAAACACACTGCAGAGTTGGCTTAAATTAAGTGAATCACAAAGAATAACCTGAAATAAAACTAAAGAAACACTGCTTATAACAACCACAACCTCCTAATTTCACTATAAACTAAAAGTCAAAATTTACAAAAAAAATTAGAAAAATGCTTCATTATTGTTCTTTGTCCATTCTGCTTTATGACAGCTGTATATAGGTGACTGTATAAATGTACATGTGCCTGTCTGTATTCTTAGCCTGAGTAACCAAGCCAATCCCCCCTTATTTTCAGTCCAGGATAAGTGATGTAATGTAGAGCTTTGTGTGTGCATGAGATAAAGCATAGAATTATACCACAGTGGATTGTAATGTGAGCTCTTATTCTCATAATGACAAGAAAATCACGGTTACTTTCTGATGGTCTTATACCAATGCCAAAGGTGCCCAGGATATGGTTCAGACTGCACTGGTGCTGCTTTTAAAGTGCAGATACTTGAAACACCTTTGTGCATGGGTGAATACACATATGCACATGTGAGTAGATGACAGGCAACAAGCAGAGATCTGTTCAAAGAGGAGAAGACAGACACAGGCTAGAGAGAGACTAATTAAAGTAAAGCAGGCGACTTTCAACCGAATAAATTTGAAAGGGAGCACCATAGCTGTTAGTGCACATTCCCAGGTGACAGCAGAGGAAATCTGTATTTAGAAGCCAGTGCAAATCGTAAAAAGAGGTTGGGGAACATCCCTACAGATGAAGAGTGTTCCAAAAACTGTTCTAGAGACTGATTATACACATACCTACAGAGAGGCACAGAGCAGAATGGAGGGAGTTTTTCTGGAAGTTTTCACTACTGGAATGTGATCTGTAGATTCATCTTGTTCATAATCCATAGATTCATAATTTCATTCCAGGAGAAGGAAAAGCCAACCACTGTAGGAGAAGACCAGATTTGGGAGCACCTAAGGAACCTGAATGTGCATAAGTCTATGGGACATGATGGGATGCATCCATGGGTCCTGAGGGAACTGGTAAACGAAGTTGTGAAGCCACTATCCATCACATTTGAGAAGTCCTGGCAGTCTGGTGAAGTTCCCACAGACTGGAAAAAGGGGAACATAACTCCCATTTTTAAAAAGGGTAACAAGGAAGACCCGGGGAACTACAGGCCGGTCAGTGTCACCTCAGTGCCAGGCAAGATCATGGAGCAGATACTCCTAGAAACTATGCTAAGGCACATGGAGAATGAGAAGTGACTGATGACAATCAACATGGCTTCACCAGGGCCAAATTGTGCCTGACCAATCTGGTGGCCTTTTATGATGGGGTCACAATGTTGGTGGGTAAGGCTAAAGCAACTGATGTCATCTCCCTGGACTTGTGCAAGGCGTCTGACACTGTGCCGCACAACATCCTCGTCTCTAAATTGGAAACGTGGATTTGATGGATGGACCACTCGGTGGATGAGGAACTGGCTGGATGGTCACACTCAAAGAGTTGTGGTCAACAGCTCAATGTCCAAGTGGAAACTGGTGACGAGTGGTGTCCCTCAAGGTTCAGTATTGGGTCTGGTGCTCTTCAGTATCTTTGCCAGTGACATGGACAGTGGGATTGAGTGCACCCTCAGCAAGTTTGCAGATGACACCAAGCTGAGTGGTGTGGTTGACACGCTGGAGGGACAGGACGCCATCCAGAGGGACCTTGACAGGCTTGAGAGGTGGGCCTGTGCTAACCTCATGAAGGTCAACAAGGCCAAATGCAAGGTCCTGCATCTGGGTCGGGGCAATCCCAAACATCAATACAGGCTGGGCATGAGTGGCTTGAGGCCAGCTCTGAAGAGAAAGAAAGACTTGGGGGTGGTGGTGGTGGATGAGAAGCTGAACACGAGCCAGCAATGTGCGCTTGCAGCCCAGAGGGCCAACCGTATCCTTAGATGATCTTTAAGGTCCCTTCCAAACCCTAGCCATTCTATGATTATGAGGTCATGAGAGGAAAGAGTTTAATAGGCAGCTTTGTTTATGTGAGATGTGATATCCTGAGGAATACACGAGGAAGGAGGGAAGGCAAGTGCTGCTGTGTATTTGATAAGGGACATGCTAAATCAATGCTGCCATTTGGTTCAATGCTTGGAAGAGTTAGGCAGGTGATTTGTATTTTATTAAAAAATAGTTCTTGGAGACTCCATGCAGTAATCTGGATTGGGCTAATATGCTGTGCTCACATACAAAATTATTAACAGATTATTCCAAGGTGCTGTTCCTTACAATCAGTCAATGAAAGAAAGCCTTGGGTAGTACAACAATTCTTGCCTAAATTACGTGAAAAGAAGTTATCCTCTTGGTTTAGCTAAGTAAGTTTCCTATGATGGGAAAAAGCTCGAGAAAGTTGCTGGTGTGGGTTTGTTGGGGTTTTTTTTGAGGGGGCTTAAATTTTTAAAAATTATTATAAAAAGAGAGTGCTACTATACTATGACAGGTTCAAATAATGAGACACACACCCAGATATAAGGGAGAAAGTAGACAGAAGCCTCATCACTTGCCATGCAAGCTGTAAACCCTAAACTGAAAAAACACTTCTTGGCCATTCAAGACATAGGTTTAGACAATAAGTGATTTCTACCAGCTCTGTAGAATTCAGAACATGACTGTACTTTTTGATTATATGATTCTTATTTGCATTACATTCTGATGCAGAGATGTCTCTACCAAATTGTAAGCTTCTTAGCAGTGCTGTAGTTTCTCCGTATGTGTTTCTATAGTAGCTGATAAAATAAGGACACAAACTCTTGACTGGGGTCTGTAAGCCTCAGGAATGCAAATATGTTTATCACTGAAATATCAACCTTCTTATAAAGTTGACAGAAATTAGACTTTTTCATGTTATAAGAGTTCCGAAAATAAATGTACAGATGAAGTGTAAAACGGAGGTGTGCCATCCTTTATCATTATACTTTAGGGGAATCTATAAAATGACAGTAAAAAGCAACCAGTGCTTCCCTCAGTCCCCCCAAAAATTCTAATGCAGCAGTAAAATGGCGTATGTCAGTAATAAAAATAAAATGTCTATGACATTTTAAATGTTATCGTACTGTCACAGTGGAATAAAATCAGCTTGAAGAATGATCTAAAGGGAAATGATGCAGTTCATTATGTATAACAGCAACAGCAGCAGTTTCCCAGTGTTCATAAAGGTTTCTCCATTAAATTTACCTCCAGTCAATAATTAGAAATCCACAAATAAACCTAGGCAATTAAATCAATACTGCTGGGCAATCATGTTCCAAAGTCCTGGCTCAATGGCACAAAAAGACACTATATCAAACTGCAATATTAAGTGATCTGATGCAATTTTCAACCGAACATTTTCTCAGAATAACAGAAAAGAGCAAGCCTGCATCTTTGTTCAAGATGCAAATGGGTATGCAGTTTGCGAACCTGTAACACTGAGCAGTCTATTACAGGGAAAGTCCCGACAGAAAGCTTTCATTTCACAACGAGCTTTAGTTTTCTGATCAGAAATATTACCAATACCTACTAAAGGAAACCACAACCAAATTCTCTTGTACAGGATATGAGTTAAGCATTTTAAAGGGCATAGAGCTCTTCCACAAGCTGCTCTCAAATAGAAAACAAGAAATCTTACCAATTTCCATCCATGTAACTTAGCATGGACAGAAATGAAAAGCAGAGCCGGCTGCTCCCAAAAAGCACGAATATCTCTTGAAATTCTACAGATTGTTGGCTTGCCCAGAATTACTTTTACCCTCAGAGCTCCTCCTCAGGAACCCCACAAGATGGAGCAAAAATCACTGAAAACCACTATTAACTTGTACACAAACTTATACAGCTAAAGCAATGAAGTCCTTTATCCTTAGCTAATATTTGCAATCCCAAAATACCTGGTAACACAGGCAGCAACCCCCTCATACACTGTGCCTTGGTTTTTGCTGCCTGTCTATATTAGACAAAGAGAAGTGATAAAATTCTGCTTAGGATGTTTTAGCAATTTACAAAAGAATGACAACAAAAAACAATAAGAATTCTTCATTGTGTTCCCTGAATGTGATTCCTATTTTGGAGTTCATAATGTGGACAGAATCTTTATATTTACGGATTTAAAAAAAAATTCTAAAAATAAAGGCAATCTAGTGACTAGAAATATTTGTGCTTTTACTGCTGAGTTCCATATAACACTACAATGTTAAATTAAAATTACAGTATTTCTGACAAAGCCAGTAAAAGCAAACTGGTTTTTCCATCTCCTCCACTGCAGCAATTAAGCAGTCTTAATGGTAGCAAGTTTGCATAATGAAAGAGTGAAAAACTGTAATTTCTTAAAAATCTGGTTTTAGGACACAATGTAGACACAAAAGCCACTGAGGATAAAACATATAAATCTGAATGTGAGTATTCCTTTGAAACGCCTTTCAAAATATTTTCAATCATTCACATTCTTAACTGAAATGAACTACATTCCTAATGGACCCACACTAGTGAATATGCATTAGGAACACTGGATTTACAAATCAAATTTTATTTCTTTTCAGACATCAGCTACCCATCATCTGAATAAAGGAGACAACTAAAATATAATGGAAAAGTTTCAAGAGTCAGTGTATGTAGTCAGTGATGTCCAAACAAAAGCTGACTATGGCTAGAAAAGCAGGGCTCTCACCTGCCAATAAACTGCCCTTGATCACTTACAAGAGGAGAACATCCCAGCAGACTCTGTGTGTATTAAAAAAAAAAGACTTGAAAGAGAAGAAAAAGTATCACACAGGTCACAGCGGCAGTCTCAATGGACCCCTCAGGGATTTCTGCTAGTCTCAGCCTTGTCATCCTCTATGCAGCTTTCCTCTCTGCCCAGAAAATGTCGATAGGAAAATGTTTGAGGGGCCTCTGGTGGAAATTTTTTCATTCTTTCTGCATTGACAGGATGCCAAATCAATATTTACTTCCCACTAACAAGCTGCTCGAGGTCTCAGTAGAAAATATTGTAGAGAATGCGAGAAGACACGATAATAAACAGCTGTCTGGCTATGAGGAAAACATGAATTGACTGGAAACAGGTCCACAGTAAAAGGTCACTGAAACCCATGAACTCCTCAGGTGTCCATATCAACTACTAACTTTAAAGGCACATAATAAAAAAATCTCTTTTTCTTAAGACTTATGAGAGAATGGATCCTTTTCACTCTAGCAAGCACTACACATTATTTCAATAATTCAATTAACACATTTGCCAAGATTTCTGCTGGTTTTCTCCAGCACTGTTTCACTGCTTTCAGTTGTTAAGACAGCTATCACAACATTTCTTTAACATTTCTTTAGTTCTATCCAGTGACTCTTATTTTAGGAGAAATAAAAAGGAAATGCTACAATACAAGGATTTTACATTGCCTTATCAAATTATAGTTTGGGACCATCAATGGCAAAATAATTGCAAATGCAACAGAATAATTACAACCTAAAAAGTCTTAGCTACTCCGACTAGAAAGTTACACTTTATTAAGGGAAGATATAAATTTAACACCTGTGCTTCAAGAAGTTTCTGTATATACTGCAGCCATTCTTTATCTTTTTCAATTTCCATTTTTGTCTTTGCTGTTTCCTAAAAATAGAAAAATTTAACATAAACACAATATTGTGACACCACCTGAGATGAACATAATGAAAAACAAAGGAATGTGCAACTGGATATACATTAAATAAACAGCATGTGGAAGTGGGAACTATGCTTGCAAAACTAACTATCTGAAGTG
The DNA here is from genome assembly GCA_907165065.1 of Caprimulgus europaeus. Next base: position 46,364,621 of record OU015527.1, read on the forward strand.
TATCCTCCAAGTATGAGGGCCCTGTTAAATTTATAAACCTACCCTTGTCTGTGCATGTCCCTAGAAAGGCACACGGCATGTCCTTTTCACATGAATATATAGGTGTACGTGTGTAAATTTTATGAGTTCAATATAAAGGTTCCTGAGTCTACACACTGATAAATGGACTATGCATCTAAAATTTGTGTAGTGCAAATTCACCACGGGTATTTCATATGTGTTTTCTATTTATAGTTAAGTATGTTTGTGCCTTTTACACATAGATTCACAACAGTGGTTACAAGATATAGAATGCGGAAATTACTTTGAGAATGAGGTAAGCATAGAACAATTCTGTCAAAATGATCCCCTTTACAGAGGTGTATAAAAGTTGAAAACAGGGCAGGGATTGTTCCATTTGATTTGTATTCATGAATGCAATCTGTATCAGTGCATACACATACAATGCACCTGTATTTAACCAATGTGAAAACTCTCTTCTGTGACTTCTGTAATATAAAGCTCCAATAAGCCTAAACCTAAGTCATCACCAGACTACTGTTATAACACAATAATGGTCAACTCCTAGATACTCTTATTAAAGTAAATGTACAGGGTTTTTATGTATTATTTGATCAGGCCTAAATAAAGCTGGATAAGAAATCTTATTACTGTGTCTATTTAATAGAGAGTGATTTGATGAAGCACTATCAAATATTTCATAGTAAAATGGATGAAAGAATCAACAAAAAAAGGCAATAGATTCCCCCAGAAACCATCTGTCTACTAGAAATACCTTTAATAGGTATCACAGTTCAAGAAAGGAAGCATCAACGGAATCAATTTGGCACAGCAAGACACATTCTAATTTTGTTTTAATTAATGCAGAAGTCTATTTAAAATGTATAACCCTGCCAAATAGTCTCATGAAAAACGAAACTACTAAGGATTTTCAAATAATGTCTCTACCATCTACACCCTCAAAACAGTATATTTATATTTTATTTATGCATGCCCAAAGTCTTGCCGCACTATGAGTCTCTAACCTGACCTTTTTCTTTAAATCCAACTGTTCTGTTCTTTTTGTGCTTGATGCTGCACAATCAAATTCCACTCTTTACCTGGAAATACTTTTCCTCAAGAACAGAAATATATGGCATCCTCTGATCTAGCCCCATTTTTACTGAAGAGTCCTTAAAATGACTTACCTCATCATCTTCTACTTCCAATATCTCCTCAAGATCCATTGTTGAAACATTAAGGATAGACGCTGCCAACTGAACAGACTCTTGAGAAAGACCCTTTTTGCATGCTCTCACTTCTCCCATTTTTTTTGCTTGTTTGATTTTTGTTCTCAGCTCTTGTACGCTGTGCTGTAACTCCCTGGTTAGTGCCTGGAAGATGCAAGCAAAAAATACTCTGCTGTAACTTTTCTTAAAGTGAAAACACTATGGAAAAAACAGTATAATTTAGAATAAGGTCCTTTAGAGGGCATGATCTTCACTGGTTATTGGTTCAATAGGGTATGTGATGTAATATTAAATAACATTTAGAACACAAAAATACTAATTAATACATTAAAACAGAAAATGCTCTTAAATAGAGGTACGATTTATTTTTTTATACCTTTAGCAAAATAACTATATACATAATGCCATCACTAGTAAGAGAAAGCAGCTTCTGCAGAATCAATTAAAAATCCCTTCCTGATCCAGTCTACCCAAAATGTTATTGAAATAACAGAAGTGTTAGGCTTTACTGTGGTCACACAGAGATCTTTTTAAAGCTTATTCATACCCCACTGTTTGAAGAAACACCCTTTATTCAAAACCTGAAATTTTCATTCCCACCAAGACAGGGTAATTCAAAACTGTCCTGGCTACTGATTCTTCCTGATATAATTTCTACAATTTAAATCTTCAAAGTAGTGGTTATCCATTGTTGATAAGCACCATGCCCTTGGAGCACACAAATCCACAGTATTATTATTTAGGTACTGCACAGGAAGGGTTGTATTCTCTATGCAGCTGGCCCATACATAAGGCCCAGCCAGGGCAGGCAGTCTTTTTGCAAGGGAGCTCTTAGCAGACAGTAGATGTTTTAAACAGATACCAGCTCAGGTGGCTGAAGGAAAATCAGATGCCTGACCAGAACCACTGCAATTGTTCTTCAACCCTGGCTTTGACAAGGTCTGAAGCAGGGATGCCAAGAGAAGCCTCAATTTTAGATCCTATTTCTGCTGTTGAAGACTTTTAGTTTTAAGCAAGAACTAGAGCTAGAGCTTGACAGGACGTCTGATGCTGCTACGCTGCACAGTTAAACTGCCTTTATTATCATTACTGCTATTACTAGTGACTAATTAAGGCAATAATAATAAAGGACCATTTTTCTATTATGATTTTTTGAAATGTTGTTGCACTGCTAAGCCAGAAAGATGCCCACAGCTTTAAAAAAAAAATAATCTAGAAAAACAGAAGAATACTACTAAAAGAACACTGTTTGAAAGGTTTAGATAATAAAAAAGGAGAACCATTATCTGGAGTGGAAAAAGGGGATTATTGGGATTTATTAAAGCTGATGTAAAAACCTAGGAAAAGTAAAAAACACTGAGATGCCTAGACAAAAAAATTGTACTTGCAGTTAAATGGCAAGAAATCTAGCAGGGGTGAGGCCTCTCTCCTTTGTTTATTTAAAACCAGAATAAAAGGAACAGGAGGAAACATCCTGCTGAAAAGACTTTGTTGACCTGAATGAAACCTGAATAGAATCCAAACCTAATTTTGCGTTTTGTTCCCCAACACCACACAAGTACTAACACTAAGTGAACAACACCTTTCACAGCTGAACGTGATCCAAACTGCACAACAAAGAATTGATGGTTCATGCTCCTACCTCTCCGATTCCTAAATTTCTCTGGTACAGTGAAATAACATTAAGCATTAGTATAAATCACCATTTGTATAACTGAAATTATTTTGTTTCAATATTTATGCAACTATGACAAAAGCAACTCATCAAAATCAGACCAAAGCAATTTTATTTAACAATTGTTGGCAGAGAGACAAGAGCAGTAACTCACTGACAGAAGTTCCTCCCAGCATATTCAACTTCCATGACTCAAACAGAACTGTGATTGTCAACACAGACACCTTGGCTGTGTTTAAAATGAGAGAATAAGGCTTTCTTTCGATCGTCATATGTGGGGCTCATCTTATTAAACTATCTCTCACCAGTGGCTGATTAAATCCTGAAAATTCTTCTTCTGGGGAATGCCTTTATCTCACAGAAACTGACCATAGAATTATGAACCCTGTTTACTGGCATTTGGGGTAAAGTACTCTACAGCCTCTAGTGTATTCAAAATATAGTCATTAGAGAGCATTTGATGATATATTTCAAAGAAAGCATGACAGATTCATCAGATTCCAAGATTTGTTTATTTTTCTACCACTTCCCAACTTAATCTTTTTCTGGATTTAGCTAAAATGTTATTATTAAAAACAAAATTACCCTACCACAGATTTGAGAAGAGAAGGTACAATGGAATTTGTCCCATTTCCCGATTCAATTCCCTCCATCCACAGTATTTCCAACAAAATACCTTGTACATAGACCTGTTTACAAGTACAGAGCTAAGAGAAATTAAGAAACTTGAAATGTTATAGGCAAGGAGCTAAGGCAACTTGGATCAAGCTCATAGAAGCAAAAGACTAAGAGTAACTGAGTAACTAAAAAAAAAAAATTGCAGATAAATTACAACTCACTTTTGTAGCATTTGAAATACGCTCCTGCAACCTGTAGATGTATTTGACAATGAAAAATAAGCTCAACTCTACTTCTTCAATCAAATTGAATCAAATTCCTAAATCTTAAAGGTAAGCAGATCTTTCTCAGACATAGGTAATCAAGCTAGAAGATGCACACTGGTGCAAAGAGGAAATGTAAATTAAAGGAGTAAAATATAAAGGAAAGTGACTACCAAGCCACATTGAAAGACTACAAATAATGATAAACAGCCAAGCACTGGCAAACAAAATGCATGATAACAACAAAGTTAAACATTCACTTGAACATCTCAGACAACATACAAACATTGCCAGACAATATTCTTAGGATCCTATGAGATAAATTTTATTGGTGTATCCAAACTCCAAAAGAAGTTCATGATAAATGAACAAGTTGATAGCAATAGCAACAGTGGAATCCAGAAACTGCAACTCCACTGTGCTTGTCTTTTAGTTCAGAGTTCTGGAAGGGAAGGTACCAGAAAAACCCTGAGAAATGTACAGAAGCAATTTTATAGGAAAGGAAAGGTGCGGAAGGGAAGGGGAAAGGGAAAAGGGAAAAGGGAAAAGGGAAAAGGGAAAAGGGAAAAGGGAAAAGGGAAAAGGGAAAAGGGAAAAGGGAAAAGGGAAAAGGGAAAAGGGAAAAGGGAAAAGGGAAAAGGGAAAAGGGAAGGGAAGGGAAGGGAAGGGAAGGGAAGGGAAGGGAAGGGAAGGGAAGGGAAGGGAAGGAAAGGAAAGGAAAGGAAAGGAAAGGAAAGGAAAGGAAAGGAAAGGAAAGGAAAGGAAAGGAAAGGAAAGGAAAGGAAAGGAAAGGAAAGGAAAGGAAAGGAAAGGAAAGGAAAGGAAAGGAAAGGAAAGGAAAGGAAAGGAAAGGAAAGGAAAGGAAAGGAAAGGAAAGGAAAGGAAAGGAAAGGAAAGGAAAGGAAAGGAAAGGAAAGGAAAGGAAAGGAAAGGAAAGGAAAGGTTTAAACAAAACTCAAAGAAAGATAAAATTACAAGTAATAGATTTTGGTATGTAAGCATACATGCTATATCTAATCACAGTAGATCATACATACAGAGGACTTGCACTTCAATTCCTTTTTTCCTGAGCAGTTCTAATATACTCAAGCATATGTGAAATATAGATCACATGTGAAAAATAAGGCTACTTTATGGACTTTCAAATGGGATGCTCAGAGACCAGCTATTTTTGAACCTGCCTTCTTCACATAATTAAGTTATAATAATGTTTTGATATACATTTTTGACTGGATAAGTGCCTTAAAAAATGATAGCCTCACTATGATTTTAAGTTGCTTTTTCTTTTGATATAGCCTCATCTGTCATATACTAATATATGCATGTGTTTACTTACTAGTGATTTCATTTATATGTCAGTTCATGCTTTAGTAGACAATGCTCAATGTCAAAGCCACACAAGTCCTTAACTGAGTTAGGAAGAACCATTTCCAAATGGAAAATGACAAAAACCTCAGAGTTAACTAATATGGGTTTTGTTGGTGACTGTACCTAAGGCAGTATAATATTGTTCTTTGATTAAGAAACTGATCCAACACATTCTGGAGCTAAGTGTAGGATTTTAAACTAAAACATTTTCCATTCTTTATTTCAGAATTGCTTGCTTTTAAACTTATAAGCATACATAGGTGATACAAACTGCCTGCAATGAAATCAACACAAAGCATGACTTCAGTACTATATTGATGTATGAAAACAATGCCATTACTAGTACTAGTAATACTGGGATTTGATCTTTTCTCTTTGTTTTCCTTTGGAGTAAAATCTAGGGGATATTTTGTTAGTAAAGCCATTTTCCCAACTCAGATGTTACTGTCAGTTATTCCTCTGGGACACACTTAGCTGCCACCAGCCAATAAGAATAGGAAACCCTGATTAATTCCTGAAAACAAATCTACAAAACATCTTGTTGGACCAGTGCAATTGCTACTGGTTTGACTTAAAAAAACCCCAAACAAAACAATAAAAAAAAGCTGCTTAAAATTCTAATAAAATGAGCATAGAGTACCCAGCTCTTGTTAATCTGTAGCAATTGTTGTATTATCTACCAATTCCTCATGGTTATATAGTATATATTACGTCTACTGGGTTGCATACAGTTCTAAAACATCTCCCTTACAAGCCTTTTTACTTTATTTTCACAACCCACTATATTAATTCTTTAGATAATAGTTTTCTATTTTGGTCTCAGCACACAAACAATATTAGCACTACATCTTTTGCTAGTTTTAAGCTACAAGACAAAGGTCTTCTTTCATTTAAAAGTTCATATTTAATTAAACACTCAAAGAAGTGGTGCTGCCATACAGATACTGACAACATACTATTAATAAGGTCTTTAAATCCCAAAAAGCTCTGACACTAGTTGATCCTGGAAGTGACACAAATTATCAATGGCCCCAGGTAATGCCATATGACCAAGTCAATGACTAAAATTATTCTCATAATTACCATGTTAATTTATACACTCTATTGTTATTGTTTTAGTACAATAAAACTTAATAGCCCCAAGACAAACCAAAGCCCAATGCTAACACTGTAGCTATGTATAACTAAATTTCAGTCTTGCCCTGGTGCAGATCTCATGGTAGAAGCTCATATGAGTTACGGAAAATATTAAGCTTTATTGTATTACAATAGTAATAGTGATGTGCTAGGTTTGGTTGAGATAGAGTTAATTTTGTTCCAGCAGCTCCTACGGTGCAGTGTTTTGGATCTGTGTCAAAGCCAGCATTGATAACACATCACCTATTGCTGAGCGGTGCTTCCACAGTGTCAAAGCTTCCTCTCTTTCCCACTCTGCCACCTCAGAGAGTAGACTGGGGTGCACAAGAAATAGGGAGGGGACACACCTGGGACAGAAGACCTGATCAACTGATTTTCATACCATATAACATCTTGCTTAACAATAAAAAATGAGGGAGATGGGGGATTGGTCTAGTAGGTAGCCACTGATCAGAAACAGGCTGGGCATTGGTCTACATCCCCTGAGGTTTTTTTCCCCCCTCTTTCCTTCATTTCCTAAACTGTCCTTACCTCAATACATGAGCTTTCTTGCTTTTGCTCTTCCTACTCTGTTCCCAGTCTTGCTGGGGTCAGTGAGTGAGCAAGAAACTATGTGGTGTTTAGCTGCTGGTCAGGGTCAACCAACCGCAACTGTACAGAACAGTAATATTTTGTGTGTAGTTCAAAATGAAAGTGTCTTTAGATACAAGTAATATGTTCTCAGAAACTCACTTGTTATGTAGATTGGGATGGTGTAAGGATGTGAACCAGAGCATTACACAAAAAATGAAATGCAAAATATTTTCTGAAACATGGTTAGTTTATAAAGAAACAAAAGTATCGTGAAGATGTTGCAGAAACAAGATCTGTGGAAAACAAGATCTGAATTTCACAGAACTGAATGCTGAATTTAAAAAACTTCTCTACTTTTGTGGTAGAACAATTATTGCTGGCCTAAGGTTAGGGCAGATCCTAGAGGTGTAAAAGCTTGAGAGAGCATTACCACCCCAAATAGCTCATGATCAATGAGACAAGACAGGACGAATTGTCAAAGTGACACAAAGAGCTGATGTCATGCACTGCTTCAGCAGCTGAAACAAGTATTGAAGTCTCTTCAATGAAAGTAGTTACTTGGTCCTGACTGCCTCTACTATCAAAAGTTGTAGATCCCAATGTTTTCAGACTGATGCTTTTTTTTTAAAGTATTGGCAAACATTCCATGGTTTTCATGGTACTGTTGCTAAATTTTCAACACAATTACCATGTTTGTGACCAATAACAGGGAAAAAATAACAGTTTTCTTTATAGCAGAGAATGAGTTGAAATATGTATAATCAGAGTGGGATGACAGGCAAAATATTTCTGTCAAAATATATTGGTTTCTAAAATTATATTTATGTGAAATGGGCAATAATAATAATTTAAAGTCCTATTTACTTCAACATTTAAGTTCTACCTCATTTACATTAATTTTTCCCTGCTGTAAATTCTTTGGTTTCAACAGAATTACCTCTGATTTACACAGGTGCCAGCAAAACTAGCATAATTCCTTTAAAATATCATATATTACAGTTATTTACACAGAGGTGAAAAAAAAGGCACTGGCAGAGATTAGAGCTTCACACGTGCAGTAAGAGATGCCTGGGATCTGAGAGAGTTTATTATCTGAGCAGTTAGGGCAGACAAAGTCAGCACAGCTATATTGGACATGGCAAATAAAGAATATTCAGGGCAGACCATGAAATACTGAGGTGAAGCAGCACTCCAAAGGTCATGTAGCAGGTCAGCAACCAAGATGTGAAGAGCACCGAGTTTTCCTGATACTTAGAGTTCAGTGCCTGAGCTTATGCTATCTTTCTGCAGAAACACACGCTAAGCATAAAAACTATAAAACAGATGCCCCATGTATGACAACTGCACTGCTGAAACAAACATGTTTGAAACATAATTTAAGAGGTCAGCTCTAGCATTCCTTATACTCTTAAAAAAAAAAAAATCCCATAAATCTTATCAACGGTGTTTTCTTAAAATAGTGTAACTTCTTGGTCTTTATTATTTCACCCCCCTAGAGCTCTTCCCACCTCTCTGTAGCTCTCTCGGCACATCTGTTAGGGAATCTTCTCAACTCCCACCTTTCTAAATTACTGTGGAGATTTCACAAGGCTTTGTGTATGAGTGCTTTCTGTTCTCTCTACTTCAGCTTGCTTTCTTAGTAATCTGATCAACAAACATTGAACAATTATTTCTACTGAACTCTTAAATTAATCATTACTGGAGACTTTCCCCCTCCTTTCCAAGTTTGGCTACTTTTCCTGTCATTTTGCCAAAAAGTTTTCCAATCACTTCAATCCCAGAGCCTTTATTATATACTATGTATTCACACAGTCATCCCCCAAGTCTTCCAGTTAGCCATTTTTCTAGTCAACATCACTTCTGTCTTTTAGACTCTGAACTGGCCAGTATTTTTTAACTAGGCATTTTTCTGTCTCCAGATAATGCACAGGACTGAGCATCAGTTTTAAAAAGCAGTCTCTCCAAGCCATTTAAAGAAATCACAGGTGGATCTATGTCATTTTAGGGAGTGCCCAAGTAGCTCCCAGCTGAGCCTGCTGTAGCCTCACCCTCCAAAAAACTTAGAAGATTTTTTTTTTTTCTCCTGAGGCAGAAAATACTTTCCTGTCCATCTTGAGTTTTTTGGATTTTTTCACACAGTATCTACTATTAGAGTGACAGTCTATGAGAATGGTTCCCAGGCACTGTAAGAAAAATGAAAAGTAGCACCAGTATCAACAAAATCACCCACGTAAGTCAGACATGCATCTAAACTTTGTATAAGACACACACAGCTACGGAAACCTGACATCCCTTGAAATTTGGTTACATATGTTGAATAATTTAAATCAATTCCTCTACACTCTTAATATAGAGAGATATATTAGAAAAATCAACATATTTTAAGCTACATGTTATCATCTTTACTTCTCATAGTCAAAAACCAAAGTGAAGTACTATCCTTCTAAGCCTAAAAATCAAAGAAAAAGGAAAGTAAGGAAAAGCCTCTCAAAACTTTTCTATTTATTCTTCACTTTTAGCAATCAAGATTTTATCCATTAAGACATCTACCTTATATGCTGTTCCTAGTACACTGCATGCATCACTAACCATATACCTTCTATAAACTATAAGAGTTCAGCCATTCACTTCATTCATTAAAATTCACAGGGCCTATTATTCTGTTTACAGTCTAATAGATATTCACTGTCACTATTGAGGCCTCTGATTCAATTTGCCTAAATCCCAGATGCAGAGTAATCCTGATGGAGATTAGCTTAATTTATCACCAATTTCTTCCCAGAACCAAGAAAGATTGATATTTCATAATAAAAGCCATGTTTCTCCTTTTTTCCTAATGCAGCATGCATAGTAAAAAAGAAGCAATAAATGCCTGATTTTTTTTAATGATGAGATTTTTTTCAGTTACATACATTTTGCTTTGTGTATAGGACACCTTCTCTTAAAGGTGTATATTCTGCAGATAAGAATACTGATTCTCATCAGCAAAATTTGTAACCAAATATTATGCTGATTCTGACTGAACACAGATTGGTAGACTCATCATCTGCTCCATACAATACAAAATAATCACTCTGCATATACTTTTCCAGGTAAAGTGTTAACAGTTTGGAGAGTAATAAAGGAAATATACTTATCTTATGGCTTTTAAGTGTTCCCAATGGAGAACATTTTCTAGCAACCTGAAGTCATTTTAAAGGTGTCCACTCTCAAGTAAAAACTGACAGTGTTGACTTACCCAAGTGATAGTATCTGCTGTTGTCTGCAAAATGTCCCAGTGACCCACTGAAGAAGCCTTTGTTTGGTCAAACAACACCTCCAACTTGCCCAATCTCATATATAATTGTGTAAACTTTTCAAAATAAACCAATTTTCTATAGCAAACTATAGTTCAATTTAAATAAAAAAGTCTAGTTTTGCTAATTATAACATTTTAAAAGTACCTACTATGCTTAGCATTTTTAGGTGAAGAAACAAATGATCATTCAAATGGCATCCTGCATCTGATCTCGATACCCATACTAAAAGCATGTTCAGCACACCCTGGGCCCAGAAGAAATTGCTAAGAAAACTGAATCCACGGGGTTTGAGAATACATTCACCAATGGAAACGCCTTATGAAGAGTATTTCTTGCTGTCTCACCATAAATGGAAAATTCTGAGAGTCCCCCACAAGGATTTTCTTCTGTCCAAAGAACTGACTTTGTAGCTGAATGACAGGCAGCAGCAGTGTACTTGTGTTGCTGTCTTGTCGGAAAGGAGTTGATATTTCCCGAATATTTGAACCTCACTAATTATCTCTAATTATTTTTATTTATTTATTTTGAAATAAAGAGCAAATAGGACATCATCTGCACCTGGCCATTCTGAGAAGAACATGATTCGTGGCAATACTCTATCTTCCCCAACACAGAACAGTTCAATAGAAAAAGACGATGGTAAATAACAGGAATTTGTCAAATGACAGGAATTTTTACCATGAAAGCAAGCCGTTAATTAGGCTTATTCTGTGTAACAGGAGGAAGTTTCATGTGCCATTTTAAATTGGCACTGCCACTAAAGGGCAGTCCCATCATCTCTAGCCTGCAACCATATAAACTTGTCCCTGCTCTAATCCTCTGTGGTACACAAAAGCCAGTGCTCTGGGTTTTCAAAAGGTTAACTGCATTTTCATGGACTAGCTCACAATTGACCCATATAATGTTTATGATGACATTTCATAAATGAAGGAGGGAAGGAGTTTCATAGGTGCAGAAACAAGCAGTGAGGGCCACTCAGAGGTGCAACTTTTTAACGGAAGTGTTAACTGATCTTAAACCGTGTATTAAATTACAACCAAGATAGCAGTGAGAAAACATGCCATGGCAAAATTAATGCCAGGATACAAGGTAAATTGCAGAAAGGTAAGCAAGGCTGACATATATTGGGATATAAGGTACGCTGTCTGAATAGCAAATGACCAGCAGAACATCACTCAGCCAAGCAGAGGTAGAGTAAGGCTTCTGACATGTGGCTGCACATAGCTATACGTCAAACTACAGAGCAAGGGGGAAATGCACCTAGCTTAAGCCCTGCTCTGAGTAGAAGTGAGAGCAGAAATCTTAAGACAGTGAGTGTTAGATCCCCAGGTAGATCCATTAAGCTTGCCAAGCAAACTTCCATGGGTCTTGATTTTGGCAGTCAATTCTATCAGATGGTTATACTGGAGACCTATCAAGAACGATGCCAGAACAGACCAGATGTGAACTGTACTTCAGTGGATATCCTCTGTGGAGGGCACATAAGTCCCAAATGATAGAGGCATTATGAAAGTGAGAAATGCACTCAGCTGACTTTGAAGCATTCAGCCGCCCTCACCTATTTATTACAGCTGCAGTTGAATATAGGTGCCTGATTAAAACTTCAAAACATCTTCCTGAAGGTCAGAAAAGTTCTGATATTTTCATGCTCAGGCAGAGGTCATCACTGCAATTAACTTACAAAAATGAGTTTTGCTGATGTGAAAGTTGCATGGGACAGACAACACTACTGAGTTGAGAGCTTACTGTTACAAGGGTCTGTAACAGTAACACATGGTCAAAGTCTAGGTGAGCTAAGGGGAAAAAAAAGTACAGTAATGCAGGAAAACAGAATTTCTGCAAAATTATGGACAGTTTCACAACAAAACAGTATGCTGTACCCTATTTTCAACAGACATCTGGTCAAGTAGTCTAATAGCAGTTTTTTAACTTTATCCAATGGCGCTTTTCTGTGTGTGTTGTCACAGGTACTACAGACACAACAAATAACATTTTGCTCTAGTTGCTGTGTTGCACATAACTGGTAAGATCTACCCAAGGATCCAATACTGCAATACATGTTATAGAAAATACTGAACAATGGTAAACTATAGAAATTGGATGCATGGTTCAAAGAGAATTTACGTTGCTGATGGAAGCTGGATGGCATAAAAACATGTAGCTTTATAAAAGGCATCTAAAATACTCTCATGACCACTGTCCCTTCTAACAGGGACTTTGTGCTTTTCTGTAATAAAAATGTTTTATTGGGCCTAGCTTACATTATACCTTACTTTCACCATTCTGTGATTCTGTGATTATTATTTACCAGTCTTCATAAATGCCATTGACAAATTTTATCAGAATTTGATATCTAATTCTGCGAAAATGTTTAATAAATTTAGTTCTGATGTTTACAGAACTCTAGAAACAAATTTCATTTATTACTTTTCAGATGAACTGCACAGGTCATTTTTAATCCATTTAACATATTATTGATACTGCACAGCCTACATTTTTTATCTGAATGTCTTAGTGTTAGGTCAGACATCTTAAAAAACTTTCCTATCAAATCAAAATAGGTATTTATAAGGAGTTACTCTCTAATTCTGGAACTGTGGTTTTTTTGGTTACCTAATAAACTGTTACAGTGCACAATTTCTCTTCATATTTTCTACTAGCCTACATCTTCCTCATAAGACTTTTGGAGACATGAGCTGCTCTGAATCAATTTTAGGTGTCCTGTTGGTTCCCACTGAATGTAATTTAGGACATAACACCTGATCCCTACACCACACTTCAACAAAAGTAAGTCCAATAATGGCTTACAACATATAGGATACAGCAATTTGTGTTTGCAATTATTTCTTCTACCATTTTTGGAAACTATGATAAGATTTTACAATCTAGTAATTTTAGTTAGTTGCATAAGTGTCCCAAACTGGGCTCCCCAATGCAATGTTCTATTGTACATTACAAATATGCGCTTAACCAGTAACTCATTATATCCTCTAATTTGATCCACTGCTATATATCAGACTTCTTCTAGAAACCTCTTTCTCAGGTATTGTAACTTAATATGTTGATCCACACGGATTCAAGATCCTGTGGTTCCAAGTTATTGATAACCCTAAAGACAAATAACAGTGTCTCCTATAAACAGAAAGAGCCACACTCCCTCTCTGAAGTTCCTCTGTTGTCCTGTTATCAGCTGTACCTATTAATTAGCAATGCTGAAATGATTTGTTGTATGTTAGAAAAAGAACTATATAATATCATGAGAGACATGGAATGACTAGGAAAAGTAACTGCATTCAATTGATCAATGAGAAGAAGATCGCACTTGGACTCAAATACAAGTAAGGCTTCTGAAGTGATTAGAATAGCAAAGATAAGAGAGTCATACAAGTATGTTAAACAGGTTAAGCAAGAGACAGTTTAGCTTGATTAAATTTGATCTCTATACAGAAAAACTTATTTGAGTCACTCAAACTTGACTGAGAACCAAGGTCAGTGGAAAAATGACAGCTACCTGGAAGGAGAGAGCAGAAATACGACAGACCAGACTTCAAAGGAAGAGCTGGTGCAAGAAGGAGCACTGCTACTTATTGTGCTACCTCCATCTTCCTATGCAGGTTATAGCATCAGACATATAAAAGGTATTTTAACAGGATTTACTTGATATATTACAAAATTCCACTGAAACACCAAGGATTTTCAACTATATTTTTACAGTGTTATACTATGAATAAAACCTGATTTCAGAGAACTTTTTTCCCATAAATATTTAGTACCTAACTAAACAAAGCAGTCTACTGAGGAACTCCCTGTTCATCAATATTTGACTTATAGACAGTATCTTTATTTTCAATCTTTCTGCACAGAAATAGCAGTCAGCAAAAATGTTACTTGAAATATGCAGGCATATTCTTTTATTCAGGGAAGAAACCACATATTTAGCTTTATTAGGTAAATACTATTTATAAAGAACCTACATATTAACATTTCTTTCACATACAGTACAACCATGTAAATGCTAATGAATATTCATGGTAACTAACAGAGAAGCAGTCATCTTTCCAGCAATGAATGAAGTGTCATAATAGTTGCTAATAAGTAACTTTCCTCATTACAGCTACTTTTGAGAACAGAGGATCTTTTACTTTCTCATCTAATTTTTGACAAACTTTTCATTAGGGAATAATGTAAAGTATTGATAGCACGAACATTTGTTTATCTCCTTTGCCTATAATTTCTACTGCAGTTTGTTCAATGAAGTCATTCCAAAATTCATAGCAGCCTGAATGGAGACTGAATTGCATCTCTCTGACATCAATGACATAGGAGTATTATATTAAAAAAAGTACAAAATACATGAGATTAATTCAGAGTTTTCCATACTTAGCCAAAAGTAAGCATGCAGCTGTGGAAAGAACACTCATTTTTTCCTCCTAGAGGAAGCAAGACAGCACATTTCCCCCAATGAAAAATAACAGTTTATTCAAGAATAAGCAGGATACTTCTGAGCCACAGGGCACAGTGATCAGTTCTATACCACTTTCCCAAGAGTTATGAAAAAAGGCAAACAGAAGATAGCTTTTATCCCAATAAAAAGAACTATTTTTAAAAAATAATAGGTACATTTTTTTCATGAAAGTCAATCATCATTTTTACCTTAGATATTTTATAAATTCTTTGAATTTAGGATTTTAAAGTGCATTCAATACTGTTCAGTCTTTTTTCATAATGATGTTGATGCAAATTTTGCAACTGAACTGAACATGAGATCGTTAAAGGTCAGTGCCAGAGGTCTGAAAACTGCCATGTAAAGTGACTTGTTATCTGATGATAACGGAAAGAAGGTAAAATGGACAAGTATTTAAGTTATTTAATTTCAATCCACAGTGGGAAGTTATTCATGAAGAGAGAATAATATATGCTTTCTCTTTTACAGTGCATCAAAATACCATTGCTCTTTACTTTGGATGCCATGAGACTTGCTCAAACATATCTGAAAGCAGCTCACCTCTACAGAAATCCAAGACTAGCAGAGAAGTAGATCTCTTTCATCAACTTGTAAGATAAAACCTGATCTGAAAGTAGGTACATAGTAGATATATGCTAAATTCAAGATAGATATGTACTGAATAGGCATTATAATCAGAAAAATAAACAAAATTTATGTCAAATATTATGTTACAAAACACATATTAGTACATTCTGTAGAACTTCACACTGAAGTAGTACAATGAAGCAATTCATATGACACCACAGACACAGTAGTATTGCATGATGCACAGTAGCAGGTTGCTAATAAAAAGCACACGCATGTGGAAAATGAGGTAATTCACACTTAGCAGCAGATACGGATTTTTTAAAATGTGTTGGGAATTTTTTTTCTGCAGAGTAATTTGCTACACGATTAAGTGCTTTTTCTTGGGAATAAGTACACCCTCAGCCATATACAAAAAGATGAACAATAAAAATTATGGAAGTCTTCTAAAGTCTAGGAGAGACCTAGAGCCATTGACTCTTTCTCCCTGTTAAGACTAATTCGGAGTTGACACCAGGCCAGTTCAGGAACTTCAAAGATTGTTCCAGAACAGGCAATGCACCGAAGATTAGCCTCATTTAATGTTTTATGTTTTGCTTTCACTCAAGAATACCTTTATTTAGGTGAACACTCAAAAGAAAATCAAAACTCAAACCTCCACAAATGTCATGAACTCTTCTACTTTGTCATTGGTGAGTAGCAGCTTCTTCTGTACAGTTTCCAAAGCCTGTCCGCTCTGTTTAGCCAAGTCATGTAGTTGTTGAGATGCAGCAGTCTCAAGTTCAGTCATAGCACATTCAGTCTCAATCATTTTACTCTCTAGATTGTTAAGCTTGAGATCCTGAAACACATCCACAGAGAAACGGCGGTGATATGATAAAAGCTGGTAGGCAAGTATAGTAGACCACAAACAAACAAATGAACAAACCAACGTCCCACACAATGGTTAACATCACAGAACACTCTACTTGCAACACATAAAATGTAATTTCATGGGAAAAAGCAATTTCATTTTCAGTCATTACATCCATGTTTCAGCATCTAAATTTCAGTGATGTGACTGAATTAAATATGAGAAACACATTACTATTATTGTGCTCTTTTTCTCCCCTTTCTGTATTTAAAAAGCCTAAGCTGATGATGTTGCAACTTTTCATTTGAAAGTAAGGTATGAAAAAGTTCCACTGTGGAGCCATTACAACTCTAATATACCTTCTTCTCCAACTCATCTTTAGTCTTGTGATACATCTGCTCATAGTAAGATTTCTCTTCTGTAGCTACGTTAAGTCTTTGTTTCAGTGAGTCAATGGAAGTTTTTTTGTTTGAACAGTCTTCAGCCAGTGCCTTTACCTGAAAAAATGAAAGGCCAAGAGCAACGGACTACTAAGATATAATAGTCAATTATATATTAAGATATAAAACTTAAAATGAAAATAAAATCAAAACTAAGATTACCTATATTACATAAATGTATGTATTGTATAAATAATTTAAAGTACCTTTTTTTCTGAAATTACAGTCTTTAGAAATCTCTGCTGCTGATCCAATAGAGATTGGTTTGCACACAACCTTGTTACATAAAGTTTTGACTTCTATTAAGTGTAAAGAAGATATCTTCATTAGCAGAGCTGTTTGTTTATGTATATTTTACTGTTACAGTGCATGCAAAAGGGAGTAAACCACAACTGCCATTCATTTCTTTTATCAGAGGTAAAAACATTAATTAAAACTCAGCTGAGAAAATGATTACTGATAAATGATAATGTCTACAAGTTAACAGTCTGTAAAGCCTCTTAGATAATTATTATGATTTTGCCATACAATGCAAACACTGATTCTGGGTAAAATTAAATAGATTAATGCTCCTAGAAAATAATTCAGCTCTCCTGACAGTATTAATCACAAAATTTTCCTGACAATATCAAGTAACAGGGAATTTCTTTGATCTTCTGCTGAAGATAATGTAAAATTTATCAAGTTGATTTTCCACATGGAATAATAAAATTAATGTATGGAATTTGATTTTCTGGAATCTGAGAAATGCAGCGCTTAAAATACTCAAAGAACAGCATTAAAGTACATAGTTCTATTCTGAATCTTTCGTCTAAAACCAAAACTAAGTATTTCTCTCATTTCATACTTTAGCTCCCTTGCTTACTTACGTTCTCACCCCCTGGCTGCACACTTCTTAATAGTACTTTATCTTTGGCAGGGAGGGTAAGACAGTAGATCTCTCTAGAGCTGAAAGTGCTATATGACTGCAAGCAGAGATAGTGCTTGTGATATTCAGCAAGCACTCACATTCTAGGAAAACAAAAGCAAATTGGTAAATTGTTTACTTCTATTTTGGGGTCAGATGCTGCATAACTTCACAGACAACCAAATGTCATAATCTCTTTCTGGTATTAAAGGTCAAAGTACAATACTTTGGTTGGATAATATAGAAAGATATGAAAACATATACAAACTCTCCTAGCTTCAGTGAAATTGTCCTAAGAATTTTGCAGGAGAAAATAATTTGCTACAGAAATTAAGCTCTACCTACACGGACAGAATTACAGTAAGCTAAGAACTGTGAATCATTCATAACACTGCAGTAGAAAACAGACTAACATATTAAAGCTTTTAATTATTATAGGCAGGAGTGGTACATGGACTTCTTTAGCATCTGTCATGTAAAATCACCCTTGTTTCAGGTCTATTGTATTTTATAAACTTACAGTGCATAAAACTGAATTTTACTACTTATAGCACATCCTTGCTACTCAAGTGTTCTAAATACTTTAACATTTAATTATACCTCTTATGAACATGCATTAAATTATGCTGAATTCATTCAAGCTATCACCGTATACTGATTCCATACAAATTATAGTGAAGGGAATTACACTCTTAGATTAACCGCATGTTTTCTTAAAGCAATATATTGATTTAGTATGTCAAGTGTGTTGAAATAACTTCTGTAAATCCACCAGCTTTTGCTTTTCCTAAAACTATTAATAGCAAGAAAGAAGTACCTTTCTTTCAAGATTTTCCAATGTTTCATTAGAGATTTTCTCATTTTCCTGATTTCTTTTTAGACGAGACCTTAAGTCTTCTATAAAATGCCTTTTCATATTAAGGTCCCTCTCCAATCGAGAAATCCTAGAAGGGATGAAGTAATATTGCAGATCATAGTTGAAAATACTGTTAATATGCAACTATTTTAAACAACTAAAAAGTATAAATGCAGTAGAGAAATTATCATTCCTGTAGCTTTGGATTTTTTTTTAAAATAAAAGCTGATATAATTCTTGGAATTTATCCTATTCTCAACCATTAAAACCAGTTTCAAGTCTCCTATTAAACAGACCTATTTCTAAAAACGCAATTTATTTGTGTTTTGCTTTTCGCTGTGGTTTATGCTCTAACTTAGCTGATTTGAACACATAATAATTCTTCTTAAGCTATTATCAAAAAAGACAAAACACCTGTTGAACATACAAAATGTAATTAATTATAATTTCTTTGATGTCTGAAGCAGGTATCATTCAAACACTATTCTGTAAAAATTTATTTTCAAAATATAGTGAAAGGGGGAAGTCTCCTTTCATCTAACTGAACAATACACAGAAATACATGAAAAATTTCTAACCCTATTATATGCCAGATAAGATAACAATTCTTAAAAACTGCAAGACCTAGAAATAACATCAGCATTTTCCAGAAAATTCTAAAAAAGAAAACTCTGATGTACTATAAAGTAATCTCTGTTCAACGAGAAAATTATGCCTTATACAATGCCTCCTCTGTTAGCATACAAATCAGTGTTTTAAATATAAGCATAAGCAATACCTGAGTATTTTCAGACTGCTGGATATTTTTCTTAATGAAAGCAAAATAAATTATGGTAATATGCTCAGGAATAAAACATTGCTGATACCATGTCAATACCATATTAAAAACAAAACAAAACAAAACCCAAAACAGGAAAAGAGAGTATCTTGAAATTTCTTCCATCTATTTCACATTTATACTATTAGTGTTATTTTGTTGTTTATATGTTACATTTTATGAAAAAAACAGTATCTGTTTTATAAAGGAAGCATGATAAGCAGTAACTCTATTTTAAATTGAAGAATTACAGTGTAAAAATTCAGATTTACTTTGAAACAGAAAATACACAATGTGCACAATTTAACAATTTTAAGACTTCTTCACTTTTGAAATGAATTAATTTCACTTAAGTAAACTGTATTCTTTCTACAAATAAAAAAAAAATGAGAATGGTTAAAGGAGTTAAACTCTGGAACAGGCACGAAATTCACAGATACACTAATAGATTACGTTTACATAGCAATATAATTGAAGAACAGTATTATACCAGTTAAAGTAGGTAGAATAGAAATCTCAGTTGCATACTTCACAACAATACATGTGAATTTCAAAATGAGTAGTAAACCTTAATCAGTTCAAATAGAAACAAATACAACTGTCCTTTTGAACTTTTTATCAATATAAGACTGTACATTTAATCTTGTTTAAGCACCTGAACCTTGACATGTCTTTTAGCCCTTAGGCAAAGAACCACTGTATTTGCAAGACTGGGTTTAACACTGCTGAGGAATTCATTCAGACTTACATCAAGGATGAAGTAAGTCTACTCTAGAGTTGGAGCTTTGATTTAAAATATTCTTATTGCAAAACAGATGATGAAGCTAGCTAAGCCCTCATCAGTTTAAACAAAATGTACTGCTCCAGTTTCTAAAACAAAAACCTGTAACAGTCTGCCAGGCTGCAACAAAAAGAAAAAGAAAACATTAACATTCTCTTAAATATCTATTTAAGAATGGTTAATGTTATAACAATTAGACAACTGCCACTGGGTGGCACCAAACACAATGGATAGAAGAGTGAACATACTTGGCTTGCAGTTCCCGAATCCGTTCCTCTTTTTCCTGGACCTCGTTTTTTAGTGATTTAATAGTGGTCGACTGCTTACTGATTTCATTATTCAAATTCTATATTGAAAAATATTAAAATATAAATAAAGAAGACTGAGTATTATCGCAGTCAACTGTAAATTTGTTTGAAATAATGGACTATGTAAACTTCCACATTATTTTATTAATGTACTTAGAAATTAATTGGTATAAAAGGAACATTCTTATTTTCTAGCAACACTTAAGCAAAAGTACGCTCCTTGGAAAATATTATCAAAATCAGTACTTTTCCACCATTCTAATAATGTATGATTAAAAGATGTCCCCCAGGACACCTATAAACCTATCAGAACCACATTTTCTCTTGCAAGAAAGGTCTACAGCACAAGGGGCCTACATGTATAGAACAACAATTTCCAATAATCCTTTTCATTTTGTTCATTTAGAAATACAAGACAATCCATAAGAGCAGTTGTTTTTGTGTCTCCTGAAACACAAAAGCACAGGACAGACATTTCCATTTGGCCATAGTAACACAAATCCTCCATTTCAGTAACAAAAGGCATGATCCTAACTTTCAGGCATGTGTAATTACAGTGAAGGAGAATTAATACAGTTGTTGGCCACTCCTCACTGTATATAGTAAGAAGTAAAAAAACCTCAATTCCTCCATTCAAACACAGATAATTCACCCTAAATTTAAATACAGAACTGAGTCACTCTACAGAAATAAAAATATGGTATTTAACTAAGTAGCTGCCTTAGCAATCTAAGCATATGCATAGAATACTGTTGCTGAAAGTGGCAGCTCTATATATTGCACATAGAGATTTCAGAACTCCAAAATACGTTGCCAAAAGATACATACATGTTAAGTGTACGGACAACATATATGTACGCATATACACATGCAGGTTTAGCCATTGTACTAAAGCTTTTTACTCATTATGTATAAACAGCAAGTGAACAGATCAGAAATGCTGTAAACAAAAATACTTCAGGAGAATTTTTCTGCTCAGTGCAGACTTGTAACGCCTATTAACATTAATGGGAGTATTGTACATAACTCTGTGCACCCCAAGGGGAGTATATATTCTTGTGTGCATAGTTAGATGTAAAATACTGTTCTTAATAACTTGTCTAGTCTATTTACTATTATTATAATGTGAGGTATAACCAGAAAATTGTTAAAATTATGTATGCTAGCAGAATATTCCTGAGTTTCCTGAGACCTGTTTGTTGAGCTTCAGCTTCATTAGCGTGAAGCACAGCACCCAGTTACATGGTTTACACACCACATATGAACTTGAATACTTAGGTAGGTCTCTGCACATGCTCAGAGGCAAAGACATATGGTATTTTACTCCAAACTCACCACCCACATTTAACACATTTCTTCCTATTGGCAAAGATACAAGGAGTAATTACATCCAACACAAACAAACACTGCAAAGATAGCTCTAAGAAAAAAAAAAACCTAACAAAACCAGGTACTTTGAGATTTTGAGCTGTAAGGAAAGCTTCTGCTGCTTCCATATACAGATATTTAGGAGAGTAAATTTGTATCCCCTTTTTAAGTATGCTAGATAGCCTAGAACAATAGCTGACAACTTTTGCCAATTTATTCTACTAAAAATGACTTGCAGGACTTAAATGTTTTAAAAATTATTAGGCCAAAATAAAGCTAAGAATTTCTGTAACTTGCTTTAAGCAGCTTGAGGCTCTTGTAGTCAAAAACTTTCATCCAATTCAGCATCCACTGAATTTACTCTACTAATCTGGATTTGGAGTCACAGATTATGTTTATTCTAAATGTAGTTTTGCATATGAGCTTTAATGTTAAAATTATAACACACCTTCAATAAGGAATTAAAAGTCATGTTAGCATTTTTGACATCAGATTTATATATGCTTCTGAAGTGCTTCCTCTGTTGCAGAAACAAAAACCACTTCAATTTTTCAGCAATATATTCTGCTGTTCACGTGTAGCAGACAAATAAAGTAGATGAGTGTTACTTTTAAGAGTATTTTACAAAAAAAGTCCCTCATTTTTTATTTTTCTTACTTTCATAGAGTAGTTGACTACTGGGTTTCTGCATAATGAGGACACTCATCTAAAAGGAAGAGTCCTAATTAACAGAAATTACCACTCACCAGCAACGAAGCACATTAGTCAAACCCAAATCTAAAATAAAAACTCAAGAAGTCAGTGTGTATGGTTTTAAAATCTCTTTCTCATAATTAAAGTAGATCCTATCATGTGCCTTTTCATGGCTACTCCCTGCTGCCCTCACCTCTTTATCAATGTGACCTACCTTTACTAATCCCTGAATTTAGATGTTGTGCATTCAGTGCGCTATATCCAAGATCTGAAATACCATGATTATCATCAACAGCTACGAGGTCTAAGCACTACCCCCCATCTCATACACTGGCACAGCTAATCCAGTACTCAGAATAAGAAGCAGCTGCATTGCTTATGGAATATGGCCTTTTCTTCTAGTTGATCCTTTGGCAAGTGACTTGCTAGTGTGCCGTTTCTTCTAGAAGCAAGAAGCTGTGCCGTTTTGACCTTCTGTCTTTCCTCAAGTATTAAATACAAAATTATGGGAAAAAAAACCCAACTTGAAGACATTTTGTTGCACATATATTTCCTCCAGTGAGAAGAGAGGAAGAATTAGTATGTCTGAGCCCAGCAATGTGCTGAGAAATCTCTCAGATCAACTGATGTGAGAAAGATCTCAGATCAGTTCAGCATCTACATCATCCACACATAATAGAATCACTGAAGACTGAGGACTGAAATAATCAACAAGTTAGGATTTTCCTACCAGCTAATCTACAAAAATACAAACACAAAAATAATGGTGTCTCTTTGATGGCAAGAATAGCAATGACATATAGGTAACACAACACTGTTACATTACATGAGCTGGCCCATTACCTCAAATTCTTTGCTCCCCTTTCACAGACAGCTAGTGCTTCTCTCCTTAAAGGAAGCAAGGAATCAACACAATTCTCATTGAAGTGATTCCACAGCACTGTCCAACAAGATGCATTTAATCATTGTGTGAAAACCCAGCAAGCCTCTCTGTATGATCTATTTAATCTGCAAAAACTGTTTTAATTGTAAGTTTTAATTTTCCTGCTTATAACTGCAATTCTACATAACATCAAAGGTTCTCTAACACGTAAATTGCTAATCATTGGCTAAGATATATAAATGATATGCATATGTGAGTACACATATATCTGCTTGACCCAGTTATGAAATACTGTTCATATGAATTATCCTCAGCATTGGATAATCTGTTCTGTCACCTTTAGTTTGCAGTGCAGCTGCTTCATTTCTAAATCAATGCTCTTTGAAGGAGCTGGTGTGGCTTCACTCTTGCCAGCAGTTTGAGACAGATGTTCTCCCAACTTCAACTTTGCCTGTAAATCTTCCTTCTCCTGTTGCCACTTGGCCAGGTTGGAGGTCAACAGCTGTTTTACAAACAGAAGACATGATAACAATTGCATACTAAAAATATTTCTGCTTGATCAAATGAGATGCTTTTTTGGTTCAGAATTCAAGAACAGTGAAACAGTGTGTATTACCTATAATGATATTGCATAGTTGTTGGTTGAATTCTCTAGTCTGTGCAAAGATTAAATCTGGCAGGAAAGAGAAGTCAACCAACATTACAAACAAGCAACTTTTTTAAAAGGCAAGTTAATTCAAATTTGACTGTATACATTGCTATTTTTACTGTGACAGGCAAAAATTATAATAAAAAACTATAACAGTAGTTGCTGTTGAAACCTGTTTACCTAGAGCCTCTCTGGGATTCAGCAATTATTTCTACACAGAGCATGAAGAAATACCAAGGTGTCTCAGACACCAGTGCTTATTAAAGGTGGTTAAATGTCAAGTCTGTTTTAATGGTGACCACTGTAAGCTCACTTGAATTGCTGTGTTGACAACTACTACAAAACATACACCCTACTCTTGGCTTTTGTTTTGATATTTGTAGGGCTTGTAGAGGTTAAAGCAAAGTGGACCAGCTGCACTAAATATCTCCTGGTTGGCTGGTCTTTGCTCATGTTGTGCTATTTCTTCCCTTTCACATATATGCACCATAGCCAGATAACCACATATTCCATAACCTTGACTCTAGGGCTGAGGCACTTAAGTGGTGAAAGCCAAGCTGGAGCAGGACAGGATAACAGATGTTAGTTGTTTATTCCACTGGGTAGGTCTTACCACCCTATATTGCAGCCAAAATGCTTCTCATTTAGCAACATAAATGCTAAGTCCAATTAGCAGACGAGGCTTGTTAGGGATTTAGTTCAAATAAATAATACGCAAACAAATTCTCAGTCTTGTTGCACTTGACTGACAACTGACAAGACTTATTAAATCTTTGTAACAATATATTTCATTGTACTTCTTATAGAGGTAATATTTTAAATAAAATATTTATTTTAATTTAAATAATACTGAATGTTATTCTGCAGAAGGGGGAACTGAAATAATTCTCATGCTAGTGGTTAACTTTCACGAATCTGTAGTCAGCCAAAAGCCACCAATGGCCTAACAACTCTCTGCTCCTTAAGAGGGTAGCTACAGTGCTATCTTATTATTCCAAAGAAGATTGTTAATATGGTAGTTTAACATAAGGAACAATTATACAAAATGGTAATGAAATCTCTCAAAGGGCAAAAAAACCCTTCTTTTGTGAAGAATCCTGATAAGAAACTGGAGAAGATACTACAGCTTGAAATGACTAAATGTGTGCCTGATTATATGCTGACACACACACACACAAAAAAAGCAAGATAAAGTTAGTGTTCTGTTTCCAAGCATTTTATTATTTAACTCAAAAATACATTTTATACTGTTTGATGTTATTAGAAAAAAACTTTTTATACATGTGTTTATATACAAATACACTTTCATATCAATCACATATATATCCAAATAAAATAAAACTACTTATGGTCATATTTATTCCCATTATGAATGACATAAAACTGCTTGTAGATTCTGCACTAGATAAAAAAATAATTTATACATTTTTTGTATTTTTTTAACATATATATATACACATATATAAAAATTATAATGGATATATGCATCTTGTATTTAAAATTAAAACTCTAACAGTATTTCATACAGTGCATTTATTAAAGCCAATGGGTGTTTCCATATGCATTTGAGGTAAATACTGTTCTCAGTAAAGGGGTTAATCCTTCCATTCCCATCTGCGTTTGCCATCATTATTGAACAAGAGATAGTGTTAATGTATTTTCTAATTGGCTATTCCTTATCTGATATATTATTCTCACAATTAATACAGTCTGAGTAGAAGACAAAATGAAGGCTACTTTAATAAGCGAAACCAGTAGTGGTAAAGGAAGATTTAGTACAGAAAGATATAAGGATTAGGTTAATTTGTCCACTATAGCCAATATTTCTACATGCAGAATTTCATGATTCAGTGTCTCTATAATAAATTATTCATAAAAAGAAAAGAAAAAAAATCATAGCTAGATCAATATCTCTGATTAAAATTAGAAATGCCCCCATATCTGGCCAAGATAGCTCATGACTCTCAGAAATTTCTCAGGCTACTGCTGCTGCTGAAATGCATCTGGTCTAAAATGCTATGATTATAGTGGCCACTTCCCAAAAATGGCAGCAAATGTATTGAAAAAGAAAGGGCTCTCACGGGACAGGTTCTAAAGAGGACAGTATTACATTGGTTATAAAATTTACTTAAGCAAGGAGGTAGATATGAATGTACATAAATTGAGAAACAGCATCAGAACTATGGGGGTGAAGTGAAAGTAGCATATGATGTAGAAGACAAACACCACACAACTTGCGAAAACAGGCAGATAGACACACAATTGCAATGAGAGGTATCAAGGATGTCTCTTAACAGTTCTGAAGACAGTGTAAGTGACGTTACAGGTTGGTAATTCCACTGTACTATTCTTATATACACAATATATTGAAAGACTATTCAAAAATTCTAAATAAATCTATGTAGGATGTTAAAAACAGCTCCTCTGCCCCAGTAAGATATTTATGCCTAAAAGATATTCCTTGCATTTACTTATTTAAGAATCAAGTTCATTACCCTGCTGTCCCTCACCACTCCCTAAGTTTCAGGTCAAGTCTTTTGTTCTTTTTTAGACACAGCAGGGTTTTTGTCTGTGTGCTACCATGCACGCAAATCCTGAGTGACAGAGTAAAAAGGATTTACTCTAGGGGAAGAGGTCACCAGGATGAAAGGTAGAATCTTAAAGCTCAGTTAGACCAGATGCTGGTAAAGACAGGCTACTACTGTTTCCTCCACAATACAGAAGACTGCCTGCTGCACCTCCCCCAGAGTGTTTTGGTTTAAAAGACATTTATAGGTTCATTTTTTTTCAACATCCATCTATCTTGATCTCCTTGCTCCTGGTATACCCATTACACTCTGTTCTGCTGTACACAAAGGGATAAGTGATGAAATCTCAGTTTCTATGTAGTCAATGTAAAACTTTCAGTGACTCAGCAAGCCCTCAGCTCAGAAAGAGCTACATGGAAGGCCCAATGGATTAATGTAGGAAGCTCCTGGAATGGCCTGTTGCTCTTTGGCATCACAACAACCCTGTGAGGAGCTTCTAGCTCAATTTACAGCAGAGTCACACTCCTACTGCAACTGGCATGTATGAAAATGACATTTCTGTTGGTGGTGGCTGATACTGCACTGCCACTGTAGTATATGATCCCATAGATTTATGTTTGCAGAACATAATATATAAAAGGTATTTCTAGGTAAAATTATAAAACAGGATGTAAATCAGGTGGTTTTGAAACTCTTTTAAAGAAATGACATAACCTTATCTTACTACACATTTTGTAATCCAACTATAATATAAATATCCTCTGATATGTAAAAATAGTATTTGCTATGAAGTTTCCCATCCTAAAATCCTGTAAGACAAAAACATCACAATATGCATAGAGATGTCTAAGAAAACTGCAGTCAACGTATTATTTTTCCTTTTCTCTAAGAAACCTCGCTACAGTAGGTAATAAAATACATTTCCTATATGCACAACTCCTGTACCAACTTATATTTTAAAATTTAACATTGCTCATCTGAAGGTTTTAAATAGAATGCTATTTTCTCACAGCTTTAGCTTCATTATAAAAAATATACAAGATGTTGTTGCACGCGTAAACCATGAAAGAATTTTTCAAAACATATCTGTAGGCACAGAGTTAGGTATTTATGATTTTACACACTCTATTGAATATTTTTATAACATAATGATAAATCTATTTAAAATATCCAAGGCAAAATTTATTGAGTCAGTCCTACTAATCATGACCCTGTTTTGTTTTCTTGAATTAAAACCTACCTCTGCCTGATGGGTTACAGAAAAAAAAGTTAAAAATATAAAGATGGCACATAGTTACCTGAAAATATGAAAAGATACATACCAGACTAAAAAGCCAACTGTGCTGCATAATGTGATCATATAAAGAAAAGGTAAATAACTCCAAATCCTCAGTGATTTTTTTTTTTTTTTCATGCAAGTGCTGTAAGTGGTTCATTACTTAGTATTCCAAACATTAAATAAAAATAAGACAAAGAAGTCTTTGGTGACTTAATAACCTATCCCTAATTTGAAACAAAGACCCCCCAAAAAAGCATGAAAAAGTTATAAAATTTAAAAGTTAGTTTGTCATTTATTCTTCTGAAATTTAAGTAAAATCAACTGTACCACCGAGTTATTTTTTTCAGCCAATTGCAGTTAGCAGCAGCTGACTGTTTCATAAAATGTCAAGTAAATGAAGGTAATATAGAGGACTTTTTTGCTAGTGCTTTAGCTAGTTGTTAGACTTCAGTAGCCTTTGGAGACCATTAAGTACCCTTTGGCTAATTGGCCAATGGTAGATTAATCCTCTTTTTATTCTAGCAGCACTATTTTAACACCCTTTGCACTCTGTCAATGTAGTATCTGAATGACAAAATAATATTGTGCATGAATAATAAGCAGAAAAGTTAAATTAACATTTCATGTTTCACATGCCATACCTATGTGTCAGGGAAAAAACCCTCTTTTAAAGCCACTGACATTCAACTTTTTTAAACTATCTCATGTTGACATCTTACTGAAGTGAATCTTCCTAATTATTGCTAATTGCCTATCAAGAAAAAAAAAAATCTTTCCTTGAAGTGCAGTTGTCTAGTATAGATGAACACAGCTCCAATGTGCATAGTAAAGACAGGCATGACACTTGAGGTGTGCTACATTATTATGAGGTCATACTAAATATGGTTTGCAATGAACAAAGCAGCTTTTAAGGATTTTTAAGGCACTGAAAATGTCAGTCTCTCATGAAGTGTTTAAATTAGTTCCCAGCAGAGAAATACAGATATCAGCATGCAGGTAAGAGGTATATTTTTCATCTCAAGTACTTTACTAAGGAAAAAACATAGTTGTCCGATTGATAATGTCACTGTAACACAATTGCAGTTCATCAGGTTTATAAAAGCAATGTTTACACTGTTATCTACAGAATGGCCCTTTCACACATAAAAATTATAAATTCAGCTATTATTGGGAATACAGTTGTAATCACTAAAAACACTGTTATCATTTAATGTCTTAATCATGTGCTAGTACAGATCAGAGGAATTATCATTTATAAAGGGCAACTTACTGTATACCATTTCATAAACAAATGTTTTACTTGTAATTTTAATACAGTTATTTTATAGCTAATTTATAGCTAAATTTATTCTACAAATTATAAAAGCCTAGTCTGGCTATCATGTCTTACTAAATAATGCAAAAATAAAATCAATAAAATCAGAGCAGACAGGTCTATTTTAAATTGTTTTGTTTTGCCTTTTTGTTTTTGTAAAGAATGATAATACCACATAGATCAAGACTAGAACACATATATCTATTCTAAAGAAATACACAAATACTTATGTATAAATGAATTGGAGTAATATATTCTGGGTCCAATTCTCCAAGAAATCACCCGCTGTTATAAACAACAAACAAGCCTGAGTAGAGAACTGCACACTGTACAACCAGTGATTTTTCAAATCAGTTATGGAAAATAAGAAAAAAACTTAGTAGTAATATAGGTAACAATTTTTTAATATTCTGAAAATGCTTCTGAAACATGTCATCTGTATAATGATAACACTAATTCAAAGATAAAGGTCTTGATCTGCAGCAATTCTGTTTTAGCTTGCATTTTCTATCACTTTCATTTCAATGTTTCTGTATGAGTAAATATTGCTGTATTCCATGCCTAATATCTGTACATCTTTAAACATTATCTTGCTTTTGTACTAAACCAGATGCAGCACTCCATTTGTCCTTGCAAATTTCAAAGGAATATAAGGACTATTAACTATGTATGTAAGATTACTATTTTCATTATGATCAATTATATGATCACAACTATGTGCTTTAATTTTTTTAGAGATTGAATTTCCAATATACAGATGCAAACTGACAGAACACAGACGTGTGAAGGACTTCGCCTATACGGCCTTAACATTTTCAGACAAAAATTACATAACATTAAATAAGTTTTACTACAATTAAATTAAAAATAAAAATATAACAAGAGACATTTCAGAACACTTTGCTCCACTTGAAAATATCTGAACATTATATAGCAAGTCAGTTGTGGAAATGAGACCTAAGTTCAAAACCCATGTTTCCATGCATCTACCATTGCTAGTTAAATACAAGTTGACTCGGGTATTCGAAGACCTAAAATGCCTCTGCACATTAAGTATTGCTACATACAAGCAAAGACTTCCATCGGATGCATAAAACTTCCCTGGAGATTTCCATGTCTCTGTACTTACTAGAGAATTTTCAATATAAGACATGGAATCCATGCAACCTTTTATAGTTAGGACCAGGCTTTACTGCAAGATTGTTTGCAGAGTTACACAGTAACTGATTTTCACCAAACATGAGAGTTGGGGCAAACTCATAAAGCTAGAAATTTGAATTTTTCATACAGGGTCAGGGATAGTGCTTGCCATATTCCCCCTCCTTAATCTTAACACATCTAAGCACTGCAAATGAACTACTTGCATGAGAGCCAGTCAGGGAATTTCACAATCCCTACAACTCATTACAAATTTAACAGCAGCAATACTAAGTATTCATATGTTTCAGATAACACATACAAATATGCTGCACTAAAACTCATTGGGGGAAAAAATTAATAATGCTTCCATCTGTTTTCCGTATAGCTCACATAAAATAGAGAGAAACCAAAATGAAAATGCTATTTTAAAGACTGTTTTTAAATTTTCTTTTGATTTACTCACTTATTTGCAAAGCATACAGCTTTATTTCTTTAAAAATTAAAATTATTTTAAAAGAATATATAAGCAAGAAAGAAACAAAACAGCTGAAAGAATGGTGAAATATTAATTTAACCTCTCCTCATTTCCATCTGTTTTAGCGAGTGAACCATTTCCTACTGAAATACTTCTGCAACTCAAATTAAGTGGGCAGGAATTCTGTGCTTGTAGGGAAAGCTGTTCCTTCTAGCATACTCTGGCCTCCTCCTTATATATTGTTTTCACTTGGTTAAATCTCAACTTTTCAACTGTTAAAGACCATTCTCTGTCAAGTTACAGAAAATATGCCTGAAAGACAAAAAGGCTTGAGGAAGTAATGTAAGTATTTTGAGATAAAAATTACTAAAAACAGTAAAACAGCAGTATTCTCAGAAGTGGGTTTCAATATTCAAGGAACAAAATTTATAAAGGCAGCTCTATATTTAATTTTATACAATTATTTAAATATCTCATTTGTACCTGTTTCAAAAGCTGCAAAATGTTCTCAGAAGCTTGTTTTTATTTTTTTAATGTACAGCTGTGTAAAAGCAAAACATTTTAAGTGTATTCTGTATTAACAAGTTTAATTACTGGAAAAGTTCAATGTTTTCATAGAGCAGGGCAAAAATACAAACATACAACAAAGAGTAAAAAAAAAAAAGGTAAACACCCTGGAATTTTTCTAGTCACAAAAAAGTGATGCTGTACAAGTATTAATGTATTATTTAAATTTCTATATAAGAAAATAAAGGCATATTGCTAGCTACTTCTGAGAGGTATGAGGAAGCTGATGACAGACATTGTGGGGAGGTTGTGAAGACAGAGGTATTTTTTCAAAATTATGAATTGCATTTAAAAATTACCACTACAATGTATTGCATACAAATTGAAGTGGTAATTCATCCCTGGATTCTTGTAAATGAACCCCCCCAGACTTATTTTTAATTTGTAATTTATGTTATCATTTAAACCCTTGCTAAAATTACAAGCATAAATGAACAGTTTAGGGTAAAGTATTCCTTACATTACATATTAAATAGCTGGAGAGACCATCACACAAAAAAGACGTGTTTTCAGCCTAATGTATAAGATGATAATGTGTAAGATACTTTCCATTTATGATGATTATAATCAATATTATGACTCATATGGGCAATTAATTATTTTCAAATACATGAACAGTGTGAGTACAACATTGTAATTGTGCTTAATCCCTGCAATTCCATGTCCCAGCTTGAACCACACCTACAGCTGCTGTCTCTTAGCACTTCCCTCATTGTCTTCTGCTTGCTTCACTGAGATAAAAGTGTAACGTGTGACAAAGTCACACTTTTCTCTTTGGTGTACATAATACCCTAAAGACCACAGGCCCTCCTCTGAATCCACAAATAAACAGAAAAATGTGCACAGGCAGATCAGTTCAGTGACCAAAGAGTAAATCTTTTTCCAGTGCCTGTGAAAGTTGTGCAACATGCTATGGCTAGTCACACAGTCTTTATTGCTGAGAAAGAAACCAAAGCTCTCATTAGGCATCAAGGGTAGCCTGGAGTGATGCAAAATAAACCTGAACATGACACCAGCCATGGGAACCGTCCATGGTTATCTCATTAACTGCCAACAAAACTTTAGGAGAGCAAAGCAGATGGTGAAAACCATTAGTAAGGAAGTATAATTCTACCTCCTCTAGCAGTAAGTGAGTCCATGAGGTCCAAACACTTCAGGCAAACCAACATGGTTTCAAAACCACAAAATCTTTTCCCGTAGGGTTACAAGGAGAGTAATAGCATCTGAATTCTGTAGGGATGTCAAAGAATCCTGTGAGCCAGTACTCATTGTTGTCTACAACTGTCTACTCAGTTGTCTACAACAACTGAGGTTTAAGGCAGAGAAAAATGAGGACAATTCCAAGGAGGGAATGCTGTAGATAACCATTTTTAAAAAAGAATCTCAAGTATAATTCCCAGCTACCATTTTTTTTTTTTAATCTCAGAAGTAGTTTTAGTAGTAACACCTTCCTTTACTACTGTTATTGAAGACCCCTTAGTTCTTGACTCTTGGTAAAGCAATGAGGATGGCTGTGCTCTTCTGATTTGTACTCCTGGCTATGGATATGTCTTTTGGACTTTCTTCCTGTAGTGAAAAGGAGTAGCCAGGAAAACAGAGCACCAGCATTAACTTTGAACACACAAGCTTAAACAAGGGATTGTGGGAATAAGAAAGCTGGAGTAAAAGGCAAGCTCTAACAAAAATGCCAGTTCCCTCTGTGCAATAAACTAGACAAAAAAATCTCAGTAAGAAAATACAGTCAAACACAGGAAGCTGGTGCTTTGCAGAAGAACCTAACAGTGCTGACCTGGTGGAGGAGAAGATTCCCCTTCTGAAATCTGGAGGAGTTCAAAAGAACTCTAGGATCAGATATGGCTTTTTCTGACATTGTTGCCCCAAGGACAAGATGTGGGAGCTGTTGTTATGGTCCTGCTTTCTGAGCATTGATACACCTTACTAGAAACCAAAGAGTTATAAGCTTCATGGAGGAAAGGGAGAACTTGTGTTCAAGGGGTAAAAGTCTGCAATGACTAGCTACAAGCTCCATTGTTGAAACTCTTCAGTATGAAGATATTTTTTCCTGTGCTACTTACCTTAAAAAAAAAAAAAGCAAAAAAAAGTCCTTCCATTTCAGAATGAGGACCAACAAATTAATTGCTACAAGAGAAAGACTGGTAATGATATCAAGAATACATTAAAATTAGCATATGTGCAAAAGAATATAAGTAAATTATTTCTGAAAATTTGGTTTAACTGCAGAGAAGATTCTCACGGCAGCCTTCTACAGTTCTTCAGTGCTCTCAGAAACAGAATTTACCTCATATCTAAATAATCTTTCTTGAAAAATTAAATCTATTCTCCTTAAAGAAGATAGGAGGACAAACTGACCACTATTCTTTTTAAATACTCTTTTGCGCATCGAAAGGTGGCTATTAAACTCCTTCAGTCTTTATAATTGATCTGTTATTCTACAGATTGCACTAATTACACTCCTTCAATCTTCTCTCCTAGTTGACATGTTCAAAACTTCTTAGAATTCTTGTTCCACTCTTCCAATACATGTATTTTAAGTGTGGTGCCCAAAACAAGATAATTTTTTTCCACAGAGTGCCTTGACACTGGTAAGTAGCAAAATAAACATCCTCTGTGAAATCAACTGTAAGAAATAACATCTGACAAGCTGGCAACAGTTCTACTGTGAAGAGCAGTAGATTTAACAAGCATGTGGCCTTCATGCTATGAAATACCATCTTCATGGTCCTGAGAAGCAGATATCGGTATTTGTGCCACCTGTGGGCCTTTGCAAAATAAACACACACATCCACAAGTCAAAAAAAAAACAAACCCAAAACAACTGCAATTTTGGCTTTTTTCACAACTCATGAGTTTGCATCTCACAAATGACAATCTTGTAAAGAGAGGGATAACATGTTAACATATATGCATTATGTATACAATTATATTTTCATGACCAACAACTTTTCCTCCCTCAGCTTACTATATTTTTATGTAAAAACGTGGAAAAAACATTTTTAAAAGTAGAGACTAAGCACATTTCAGTGGTCATTCACAAGTCTCATTAAAATCTTGATTTGGTCTTGTACAATTCAAACTACAGAAATTAACTTACAGAAATAAAAGAAAATCCTTGTTATACTTGGGGAAAAAAATCCCAAGATAGCCAAACTCAAACCTTTAACCTCAATAAACCCTGTTTCTTCTTGCCTTAACTAGTAAATGATTTTTAAATCAAATTATATAGAGACTTTTCTAAAGAGTTTAAAATTGAAAAATGTTGGCAAAATTCACAATAATTATTTTTTTCCTTCATGGCTACCTTTCAAATTCTTACATTTATAAGTGCTTTAGAAACATAAAATGAAAATTAAAAATTGCAGCTTTTTGTGTCTTTTCTACACTTTGAAGTATTCTTTCCATTCTGTAAGGTGCAACTTGCATTTTCAGATAACAGTGTAGTCTATTGCTGAAACACTACTTATAAAAAATGACTGGAAAAGACACATTTGACCCTCTACAAATAGATAAAAGTATATGGAAATCTTGCTTGTTTATTATTTACCTTAGGTTTCATTATTTTTGCCATGATGGGCTTTTGATAATAACAAAAATGCACAGCCTTTTTCAATCATAATTTATAAAGAAACAAAACATGTAAATATCAGTGTTTTGGCAGTTTTGTGTGTAGAAACAGTCACACACCTTTTCTGACCACTATTGTTTACTGAGTTCTTAATGACAAACATGTATTGCCACACATCTCTAAAGCTAAGTGAAGCAAGGAAAGCTAAATTCTTTGGAAAATATAAGCAGTTTACTGCTTGGAGCTGTACAGGAACCATCATTTTGTTATAAACAGAACAGAAATTATAGACTTGCAATGTTTAGATCATTTTCACTGACTTTAAATACTATTTTCCCTAGTGACCTAAAAAACTGAGTAAAACAACAGTATGACTATAAGTTACAAAGCGTTCCTAGTGCTAATCATACTTTCTTCAACACCTAATACAAACTACAGACATCATTTTAACAAATACCACTTGACTGACCTAGAAGATAGGATGGAGGAATAAGAGAGTCACGTCCAATTCCTCATGGATTCTCAGCTTGGATCCTGGTTTTTGCACAGTTTACCTTATGAACATGATCCGAGTGACATTTCACAAATTCCTGGATAAATGTTGCTACTCTCTGCCAGCAGAGAGACAGGCTGTGTCATGCACAGATCAATAATAGCCCTGTGTTTCATCAGCACGAAAATCAAAAGTGCTTCATCTGGCAAAAGCCATGGCCCTTGAGGATCTGATATGTATAAACTGAATACCCTATACAGGACGTCTACTGCAAAAGCTGCCAGTGTAAAGACAAGTCTAGAGATACACAGTGAGTATATGTAAGTAAGAAAAATATGTATTAGTATGTATATATGAAAAGTATATACATTTTATGAAAAGTAAGAACAAATATCACAAAGCAGCATTTGAATAATGCAAACGAAACTATAATTTCACAGTTCTTGACACAAAAACAAAAACAGCCAGGACAATCCAATATTCATAATCTTTTGAGGAATGTACTATAAAATGCAAGTACTTTTTGAACTGCACACAATAGTATGTATGACAGTGAGCTGTAATGAATGTATTCTAAGCTATACATAATGCCTTCTTATCAAAATCATGTTCATTAAAAACATAGAACATCAGAAAACTTTTCTTCAGGGAAACTACTCAAAGTAGAGGTCTTTAGACTATAAATCATCATATACAACCTGTAGTTTCAGGTCTCAATACAGGCTTTCCTAAGGAAACAATAGAAATTTATGTCTCCTACTGCTTAGCATTCCTCATTATTATCTTTATTTTTTTAGTGACAGAGCTTGTAAAATTTATATCTTCAAGTAAGTGCAGCACCTACAGATTTTTAAACTACTATCAGAATGCCTTTCCCTCATTTGTTTCTCATAGTATATTTAGTTTTTTTTTTCTGCCAAAGTTTCTATTACAAACAATACTCTAAAACATAACTATGTTTATTCGTTGGAACCCAGATCTTTAACAAAATACCTCAAATTGAGTTCTTTATCAAGATTTTGACTCAAAAAAGATTAATGTGCCTCTATGTCCATAATAAAAATGAAAAGCTTTCTCCTTTAAATATTTCACCTACTTACTCTCTAAAAAACTGTTTCCTTACACTTAACCCTAGAGATAGACAAAAGAATATGAAAGAAATATTAAAAAATGGTTATTTACCTTTCTTCTCTGAATTTTCCTTACCAAGCTATGCACTACCTAAATTAAAGAGTTTTAGTCTTCTCTAAGCTCACCCTTAGAAAACCTCAAATTGTTCTCTGGAAAGGTAGATTTTCAAATTCTACTCATAAGTCTTCTTCAAATGCTTTTTACTTCCATACTTCTTGTATTCTGGGTATTAGAGCTACAGAGAGTATTCTAGGAGCAGTTAAATCATGCCAAGTGAAAGAAAACTATTTCTGCTCCTTTGTATAGCTTCCAGTTTATGCAGTCATGGACTGCACTAGTCTTTTTCACAATGGCAATGGAAGTTCATGCTCAGCTCATTATCTACTAGGACTCTCATTTTTCTTCAGAGTCCCTGGCTCCCAGGGGAGAGCCATTCAGCCTTGCTCAACATGAACTTAAGCAATGTATTAGTTTTCATTATGATGTAATGATTTCCTCATTAAAAACACTGTGAGGTCATAATGATCTATATGTTTCAATCAGCCTCTGGTGGATGACTGAAAGCTTAGAATAGCTGTCAATGACTGAAGATATCTCTTGCACTGGCTTGGAATTTTTACATTGCCACTAATTTTTAAAAAATGATTGAAAGATTTAACCTCCAAAACAAACAGCAAGAAGACTGTCATATATTTCATAGTATATCCAAATAGAATAGAAGTGTGAGATGTAAACCATTATCTTGGGAAAAAAAATAATGTTATCATTCATGTGAGGGATCAACTGAAAAATTAATTTCATGGTACGTGAGATTCTGAGCTAGTGAAAATGATTAAGTGGTACTTATATGCACCAATTTAACCTCAAGGCATGAATTGAGACATTGAGTCTACACCGTGTTCCATGTGTCAGTGCTTAGCTCCAATCCAAATGCTAAGCAAAACCAATCATGACGAAGAAAATTTTTGGAATTTAATCTCCATGTGCATTTCTATACAAGCAATCGCTGTTGCACAGGGGTACAAAACAAAAATGAGTAGATGTGCTTACAAGACTTCTAGATACTTTCATGTCATAGAACTATTTTTGCAATCTCATGACCCTGCTCCTTCAACTTCTTACAAAATTTAGCTCCTCAAGTAAGGAACAAAATTGTCTCTTACCAATTCACCTATTACAGGCACCTACCTTGCTAAGCGCACTGAGCACACTGCTCCACCAATCTTATGTTCCCTAACTTCACAATGAGGAAAATTTATTTAACAGGAGCAAAGGAAAGGGAAGTAAGGTAAAAGGACGCATTTAAGAGAGTGCAGAAGAATCAAGGAATGCCGAAGTATTTCCCCTATTTTTCATGACTCTTGAAAACTTTTCATAAGAACATACACAGGAAAACCTTTACCTAATCCAGAAGAGAGAGAAAAGAAAGACTGTCAGGTAAAAATCCATCATGAAACAGACAATATCAAACAAGGGGAGAAAATTCAAACTTCCGAAGTAGGATGTACGGCTAACAGAAAGCATCTATTTCTTGTATTTTAGTAGCACCTATAGAGAATGGTACACAGAGGTGTTATTGCATAGTCTATCACTGTACTAAATCATACAATATTAAAAAAAAATTATGCAGCTACATCCCCTATTGTAATTCCTTCCCTGTAAGTTCAAAACACAAAAGAACCTTTCATCATAGAGCAAATAAAACTTATTTTTACCACCATACCCAGGAAGTCTTGAAATGTCATTGAATTCAGTGGAAATAAGCATATGCGTAAAGTGATTAGTAAATAATTTTCATAGTTAATACTAGTAGTTTCTAATACTGAATAATTCATTGACCACTCCAGTGAACAATCCTAAAACACCTGATATGGTTTTCCATAACAATCTATGAGAAAATCAGATTGTCAGAACTGAAATGTAATCATCTTGTCTACATACAAATAATTATTCTAAAATGAATTGATTTTTTGGGGGTGAATAAATATTATCTGACAAAACCATACATTATCCACAGAACTTGATATAGTAGAGGAAAATTCTAGAACCCAGTCCAGCTCTATGCTTAGCTTTAATTAAATTAGCAGATCACACTGAATTCAAATGAAGACATTCCTGTGAGCCCAAAAGCAAATCTTGTTATTATGGTACTTGCTGAGCTTTTCCAGGTCTCAAATAGTACCTTATTCAGGAAATTTTTGGGGAAAAAAACTGCAAACTGAGTTCTATTTTTTGTCTAATAATAAGATAGTATTCACTGCATAAGAAAAGTCTGATCAGATCACAGGGAAGGTAAAGAAAAATATGTTATATATCATGTGAAATCTATAAAGTAAAAATTACAGGACTAGATCTTCCAATGTTTACTGTAATATATGTACAAGTATATTCTATTACTGTATTATACTATGAGAAATAAATATATTAGATATGCTTACAGATATGTGTACTATATCTGTTCATAACATTACAAGAATATGCTAATCCTTGTGATACAGGTTCTTCTTTTACTACAATACTTTTCAGGATTTTTATATGCTACAGGAATATAAATTGCATTGATTGTAAGTATATTATATGAAGTTAATGTAGCCTCCACAATTTTTTCTTAATATTTTTCTAGAATTTCCCTATCTCTTAAGTTATTTCATTTTGATAGCAATATAATACAACTCTCATAGTTCTAGTTCATGCCAACTGTTCTCTTTAATTTATGAATGAGACTCATTTCCGACATGCAATGTACTTCGACTGTTGTTCATCAATAATTCAACAGGTCTATTGTAATTCTTCTTCAGAGATCAATATAAATGTAAAAGGTATTTTGCTTTATTTTTGTTTTGTAATGACAGCACAGTTTCACAATAAATATATTTTGTAGTGCAGTTCTTCTAACAGAACTGACTTCAGGACGCTATAAGTTCTCAATGCAGCAAACTATTAAAATAAATAAAATAATAATAAAAAATTTTGGAGTAGTTGCATTTTAAAAGGGCAATTACTTTCACGTTTACCATTTGGTGATTCCTCATTTTATTTGCAAATCAACTTCTCTGACAGAGTAGAAAACATAAATTTGAGAACTGTTTCATATCAGCAGCAATGCTGAATGAGTAGTTTACCAGAGGAAAAATCATATAGATTTCCTCATTTAGAAACCAAAAGTTTGAACAAACAAATTTAATCAGCTGATCACATTTCATTCCAGGCAGAATTCTGTACTAGGACTTGGAAAAGGTGAATTGAGTCTCAGAGTCACAGAGCATTGTCTGTCTGTTTCCACCCTTTGTAAGTGTGACATCACAGCCTGACTCTACTAGGCTCAGCAAAGCTCTAATAAAACTACAATATATCAGGATCTATTCTTCTCAATATTGTCAATTCAAAGCCTTCAAAAACTACAAGTAGGGCCCAGAAATTTAACTTAAATTCCGTAACATTTAAGTTCGAAATACATTATAAACAATTTTTCCTAGCTACAGATAATGTTGCTGTTCAGGTCTGGAACACTGTGGTGAGTCCAAGAAGCAAGGCTTTCTCTCAAGAATACATAGACTGGAAGTGTGTTTTAAGTACTGAATTATCTACTGTGCCTACAAAGACGTCTGTTCAAGGCATACATACACAACGATAACAGCAGTGTGACCTCAGAAGAAAAAAATATAGAATTTACACCCAATTGTATTTTGAGAAGACTTCAGTACCATACTGGCACACAGTTTAGTTCAATTATGAGATTAACCTCTACTGTTTTAGATTGTATTTTCAAACTCTGGAAAGGTCAGGCAGTACATCCTGCTTTATCATACCTTTATTCCTTCTGGTTTACCTTTTCACTTCTGCTGCATTTTAAAAATAAGTAGAATAGAACTGGTTTGATTTTAAAATATTTTTGAGAAACTGTCTTTGCTTCTTTCTGAATATTGTGCCCAAAGATTATAGTTCTTGCAAATTAACCCAGACTACTCTTATTCAAAGCAGTGAGGAAAGTATAATCTGTACACTTCTACAGAAGGAGAGGGGGGAGAAGTCACATTTCTCCTGATGTTTTTGGGAACAGACTTTTCCTAAACAGCTTCACAGAATTCTTTGATTGTTTCATCACACTCTATGCCAAAGGTGGATGGCTGCAGAAATTATTTTGCACTGAGTTTGGCAAAAGTGTTACATAGGGTATATTTAACTTTTTTATTTTTGACACACATACAAGTAACACATTCCAGACTTAAGTGTATTTTGCAAAAATGGAAAGGGACATTGCTGAACAGAGCAGAAACAAATGGAATTCTTCATAGATCATTTTTTTATCTATTAAACTTTTTTTTTACTACTTCTATATATGAAAGTCAGAATTCCTGCATATACTACTGATGTAGTAGTAAACTCTTGCAGTTTATCTGTAAAAAATAGTCTTCCAAATTTTAACTCTTCTAAAATATGTTATAAAGTTTTATCATTCAGCAATTCTGTAGGTATGATTAGTATTATCTGATACACATAATGAAAAAGATCTTTCACGCTATCAGAGGGGGGAAGAAAAAAACCCACTTAATTTAGAAAAGATTACATTGAACACAGAAGCTTTCTTAATAAACTTAATAAAAAAAACCCCCACAAACGCTCTGGAGCATTTCCATGAAAAAGGAGTAAAAAAGACAAAACCAGGACACATGTGAAAGTGTTTTGTGAGAAAACAATTGCATGTGTCTATGAGAATTTCTAACTGGACAACTTCTACATACAAAGCTCCCCAAAACTGTCAAAACAATTACACATCAGCTGTAATGAACAGAAGTGAGGAAGTTACAAAAGCAGTTTTAGCTTACTGTGGGGTAATTACAAATACATTGTTTATAATTTCAAGCCTGTTCCTAAAATTTACCTTAAGGAAAGCACAGACATACTAAAATTGTTATATAAATAACTAAATATTTTAAGAGTGAAAAATCGCTTTGTGGAAATCAGTTTTGACATCTTCGTGTAAATAACAGTTAAGTCAATAATTTACAATGCATCTAAATTCATCATCAGTTTCTTCTTTGTTTCAGCACAACTGAATATGCTAAATTGACCGGTTTACTCATATTTTGGTACTACAAGAGTGAAGCTGTCGTGCTGAATTTGCAGATGCAACTCTGAATTCTGAGCTGTTCTCTGATAGATTGGGCAGTAAAAATAGTCAAGAGAATATGTAGAGAAAGCTACAAACAAACTTCAAAGACTAAGAAGCTTTCTCTAGCCCTTTACTACTGCTTTTCATGTTCACACCTTCCTATGCCTGAGATAATCTACTAGATAAATACATTTTTGGCAAGCAAATTGTATTTTAAAAGCACAGTATAAGCTTGTGGGAAAAAAAGTTTCCATAAAATTAAAAGAAAATTGAAAATCAAATGGCTAAAACAAAGTTTAGGTAGAGTTTCAAAATGCTATTAAAAAAAAAAAAAATCCTGTGCAGAGGCTTCTATTAAAAAAAAAAAAAAAAGCTTATTTTCTTCACAATTCGGGAAAAACCTAGTTACATATCTGCAGGAATGCATCTGAAAAACAACTTAAATCTTCACTTTATCATCTCCAAAGGATCTGTCAACATTTCACGGGCTGACTTGTTCCCATTCTTTGAGATTCAGGTCTCCCGCTGAAGCAAACTTACACAGGCATTTTGCAAATGCCTATGGCATCCCATTAAGAAATGCAGCTTTTCTTGTGATGTAACCTGAGAAACAGTGGAGAACTGATGCAAAAGATCCTATGGTACTTTTGAGCAGTGGACCTGTGAGTGGTCTTAACATGAGTAAGATAAGCACTAATGACTCAATGAGCTTATGATTTTAGTTTCTTATTCAATATACTTTGAACTTTTGCAACAAGAATGACACCTACTGCATAAAACTAATCATAATTACTATGCTGTATGCAATAAATACATTCTTCTTATAAGCAGTCACTTAGTCACAGAAATGAGTAGAGGGGAGAATAAATCTTAAAAAAAAAAAATTCCTGGATTTTTCCAACAATTCCTCTGAGATATTTTTCTAAGAAACCAAGAAAATGCTAAATCCTTTCACTTCTACAATAAGTATCAATTCCAGCTGTGATTTCTATGCACTGATAGCAAAATGTCAGCACTGTACTTTTTACAGGCAGTCTTGATGTAAATCCTTGGAGATTGAAAGCTTTGATTCTCACACATACAGCCACTTTACAGTCAATTTTGCAGAAACATGCAAAGAGAGGCTTTTGTAGAAACAAATCAAAGCAAAAAATCTACATTACTGCTAAGAGTTTATATGGTCAAACAAAAAAATAACTTGAATTCAGCATTCTGAATTCCTAAAAGACAGACAAATATATACATACATTCATACACATGTCTGTGTGGATCTTTAAGAAAAATACACAAAACCATACATGTACTTGCATTCTGAAAATCAACAGATGCCAGACAGTCCTTAGGTTGTATGAACTGTAAAATCTGTCTCAAAATGAACATCTGGAACATTTAAATCTTTAATCCAGAGTCGGTCTTCTAGCACTAGATTCCTTGAGGATTATAATGAAGGACTGACTGATTGCAGAAACATCTGCCCTTGTCTGCTAATGGATTTAATTTCTCAGCTAAATTCAGGCAACATGGCATGTCATCCAAGCCACTGTGTTAATGTTTACAGTTGCTAGAATACTATACTTACCTTAGCCCAGCATCATAAGTTCACTGTTAATAAAGAATACTAAGAACTTTATGATTACATATGGAAGTTTATCTTTTGACACTCTGGAGTGTTTTAAGAGAGAGACTGTTTCAATCTTTTAGTTTTTCATTGTTTTTTCGATTGTTTTTCACTTTCTACCTGTGTAAAAAAATTCTAAAATCTAAAGCAGTAAAAGAATTGAGAAGAAGCAATGACAGCAGTGTTCTTGCTAGTGAAAAAAAAAAAAAAATACAAAATGTAATTTCCCTTGCAATATCTTAAACTTCACTTATAGACAGTATTTTTTACAAAAAACCCCACAGAAATGAGTGCTTTACCAGCACCTGATCTGTCTGAATCATGGTTCTCTCTCTAAAACATTTGTGTACCCTGCAGTGACTGTGTAGGTACTTTACCTCCTTAATTTTCACTTGGCAAGTAGCCCAAGCCTCTGCTTTAAATTTCCCACTTGGTAGCACTAGTATGGCACCTGAAGAGTAATTAGTTATAAGAAAGGGAATTTGAATTGGCTGCTGAGAAGGAAAAAAATGTGCATGCCTAATAAAGATTTTTCCTTGAGTACCTGCAACACCATTTATTTATTTTTGCTTAGAATGCACCACCCTTTAAATAGAACAGTGACAATTTTTTAAAAAACTTTCCAGAAAAACTGAGTGAAAGAAAACAGGTTTGGTTTTAACATATACTATTTCACTTTTACTCAGTCTTTTACATTACAGCAGCACTTCCGTGACACATATTTTGCCCTTATTTTTATTTCTCACATTGGTCTCATATGGACACCTAAGGTATAGTCTTCTAGGAAGGCAAATCATGAAGATGTCTGAGCAAGCAGAATATTTGAACTAAATTATATATATAACTCTCTGTGAAGTTCATAGTGTCCATGAAACTTTACATTATGATACAGTTTGTGAGACAGGCAGATCTCCATTGGTTCCAATGACCTTGGAAACCGTTTTTGAACAATTCATTACATATATATGTTATGCAAAATGAGTAACAGAAACAAGGTTTTTCCTCCTCTAGAAATTAGCAGTTCCCCAGCCCCAAGAAAGTGAAAAGTGCTGCTCCTGATACTGCTTCTGCCTTCTGTGCAAAGACAGAAATGCAGAGAAGTTTGAGGGGAAGGGGATTTGATTTCCTTTTTAATGTCTGCCTCCTTCCAGCAAGTCCATCTGTTGCAGCACTATAATTCTGGAAGCAGGATGTGTGTGTGACCAACAGGAGACAATTACTGCAAAAGTGTTTGTTGATTCAGCTCTATAAAGGGCAGGCCAATCACTACAGTATGAATAAGAAAGAATTCCAGCTGAGGAGCTGCATATAGATTAACACAAAATACATATATATAAATGAGAATGGGGAAAACTGGAAAGGAGTAACAGTATAAGAAAGGATTAAGTAGGAATGAAGACTGAAGTAGAGAAAAAAGCTCGCATCTTTGCAGCTATTAACCAAATAGTTTACTAGTTTCTATTTTCATAAAATTTTGCTCTCTAGCTTGTCACCTTGACAGAGAGAGATGGGATTAAAAAGATATGGAAACTGGTCTGAGCCCCCTTTGGAAGAAAACTCCAACTGCCTTGAGCACTCCACTCTTGGGGCATATGGAGATAGTTGATTTCTCCAACAGTGCCTGTTCTTCACAAAGGAATGGGTGCTAGGTCACATGGACTGACCAGGAAACTTTCTCAGGGAAGTTCTCAGACCTCAAGCTAAAAG
Source organism: Caprimulgus europaeus (assembly GCA_907165065.1). The sequence goes on from OU015527.1 coordinate 46,409,319, forward strand.
TGAAACTTCCCTCAATCATTTGAATGCAGGTAAAATGTCAGCATCAAGATCACTTCTTTTTCAGAAGGATTAAAGAATGGGATTGATACAATAGTAAATCAGGCCTCAACATAATTTGTACATAAAAACTGATTCAAAATCTCATATAAAGCATCCTAGTAGGTGACATTTCATAATTTTGATCATAACAAATGAAGAGACAAAAATAAGTATTACAAAAATTTCACAGAATTACATTAGAATTAAGCTGAACATTGTAAGACACCATAATTAAAAGTACTTTACCTCTATGGTCAGTTTACTACATTGAAGTCTCTGAACAGCCAAATGTAGCTGAGTTGTTAGTTTTTCATTGGTTTCTTTACAACCCTTCACAGAAGACACCGCTGTCTTTTTTTCATTCTGTAAAATGGCTATCTGCTGCTGCAATGACTTAATTCTTTCCTGAAGTAAAGTAACAGAGTAGCCCGGTTTCTGGACAATTATATTTCTCCTTTTTGTTCTGTTCACTAAACATAAAATGGCATGTTATTAAACTGACAGATGATAATAAATTAGATTATTTCTGATTTTAATTTGTCCCTTGAAAACACTGTTCTAGTCTGTAATAGTTTTCAGTAAGCAAACTGGTAAATTAATTCAGTTAACCTGTAAGTGCTCTTTGTTGTTCTTTTTCTGAAGTGCCAACACTGCAAACTCAACAAGGACTCTGAAGTTAAATGTGGTTCAATTTTCTGATTGGTATTACTGGAAATGAAGGCTTCAGTAACTTGTTAACAGATTTATTTTTTTTTTAATAAAAAAATTTCTAAGCCAAAATACAGTTAATTTTTTTTACCGTCTGTGTTGGTGACAAGGGGCAAAAAGAACAAAAGGTAGTGGAAAGACTTATTTTAGTCAGCAGGTTCAATAGGCAGGACTTAGCAAAAACAGAGTGTATTTTAACTGTGTAAAAATATACTGTTTGACAGTCACCTTTAATAGGACAATTTCACTTTGAAGCAATGAGCTACATCTCTGAAAATATACTCACACAAATTTAAACAAGCAAATCCTTCAACAGCATATAAGTGGGTTTGTGTAATATAGAAGAGGTTTTAAAATCTCAGGCAGGAATGCTTTGTCAATTTTACTTATGAAGTTGACAAAAATATAGAATACTCCTACCTTTGCTTAGAACTGATGGATAAGATGTTACGAGACAGATCTTCCTTCTCTTGGAATTTAACTTTTCTAGGTCTTTATTCTGTGAATGGCCCTACACAAAAAAACAGAATCAGAAAGCTAGTAACTCTTCATTATGGCAAAACAACCATAATACTTCAAAGTCTTCCAGTTTGAATTGCAACAACAAAAACTACTTCAAATAACGCATAAAATTCTAATGAATTTTAATTTGAAAATCAGTTTTACAACATCAGCCAGCGAAGAATGCAAATTTCTGTCTTTCCCACCTGATATTGAAGAAATAATAAATTGTTACAGGTAAATCATAACTCTTTACAAAGAATCACAGAGAAAAATTAAGTGTCTGTTAATACCTACAATATTTTCTTAGAAAAAATATGAATTGACTTGTAGGGAAAAAAAAAGATGCAATGTATTCCTTGAAATTATGTATTACTTGAAAGCCTATGAAAACCTACTTTTCAAGATACTTAAGTGAAAATAAAAGGGAACAGCAACCTTATTATTTCAAAAGGAGGAAGATCAGATTAGACAGAGTTGCAACTGGAAGATGCATGAATATATATGAACACGCAAAGACAACACCTGTGTTTGTACAGGGTTTAACAAAAGTCAGGTGCATGCCTTTTAAATATCTGATTTGAAAAATCAGCTATTTACAGAACTTATCAAATGCTCAGTGACAGAAGCAGAGGCTGTAGAAGAATGCTGCTTGCAATATGTAAAATGAAAATGGTCAGAGCACAGCTTAGTCCAAAATCACAGTACTATTTCCCTGGCTGTTAAATGCTCAGTGTATTTTGAAACACTTTCGTTCTGTAATTCTGCAACATTTGTCCAATTCTTAAAGTCTTCAGTTTGCAATTTCTATGTGTTATCATGCAATATATTTCTGAAAATCATCACTAATTCATAAATAAAATCAAATCTAAAGAAGTAAACAGCAACAGATTATCTATTAACAGCACTGAACAAATTACTAACATTGTAGGATAGCGTAGCCATGAATTCTAGATTTGTACAATCATCATACAATTTGAAGGACAGGAAAATAGAATATGCTATAAAAAACAAAATGTAAATGTCAACTTTCCAGACAAAGCAAAGGAAAACAAAGGAGGTCAAGCTCTTGTAGGTCTGTCTCCTTCAAGTAGTCTCTTAATTATTTTATTCCATGTCTTAAAGACAACAGTGGAAACCAGTACTAAGTCGCTATCAGTGATCCTACAAACATTGAAGACATGTAATTGGAAGATCAATGCTAGTATAAAATGGTGATTAAATGTTACAGAGAACTGAGGAGTAAGCAAATCATAAGCAAATAATCCATGCCTGCAGCAAAAAGATGGAGATCTTCACTCTAGGACACAGCTGTGATAAAAGTATGAGTTGGAAGAAAGTGCCAATAACTCTCCTGACACTGCATAGATTATTATATATTTATAACACATGGGGCAAAACTGAGAAAGTCCCTATGTCATAAATGATCTCATCTCCAATCCTAGGCACAGCTCAGGACTTGGGAGATTTCTCTAGCCTCTCTTTGTATGAGAATACTATGACCCAGCTGGAATGTCCTTAAATCCTCATGAGGGATTTGATATTTTTGTTAAAACTGGTGTTCCCAATTGTCAATACTAAACTTTTTTCACAGTGCTATCCTCTGCACTCACAAACCATGTTTTCAGGTTTTCCTGCAACAGGGGTCTTCTGCTGAAGCATATTTACCTGCTTAGGCTCTTGGGATTCTTCCCATGTATGCTCAGAGTCCAGTAGTCTGTTACATATGTGTTAGTAGAATATATCTGTGTTTGTCTTTTCCAGTAGGAACAGAGAGTAAATGCAATATAGGCTAACAGAACGGCTGCGTCTACCAAGCAAGAGACACCAGAGCCTCCTAGATTCCCTGCCTTGTATATCCTCACTTAGGAGCAGCAGGAGATAATAGGAGTAGCACACTCTGTCAGATTTTCACACCTATCACATGTTCCTGCTCATGTTGCGTATTCTGTATCAGCAGTTGGTGGCAGAAGAATTTCCCCTTTTTTCAGCTTTTCTGCCAGAACAATAGAGCTTTTGACAGAAACACACAATCAAGAACATATACCAATTTCAGAGAGTTTGTATTTGCTTTAAAATTTTGGAGACTAAGAAAATAGCATCTATTTTCAAACTCTCTATTATACCACAATAGAATTTCAAACTAGTTCCCTAACAGCAGCAAGTTGTTCAGTGTTTCAGTAATCTGTCTCTTCAACTAAGAAACAACAATATCTGCTTGCGTTTTAAATTCCACAAAGTGAAGTTATTTATTTGGGCAAACACGGGAGGGGAAAAGTATTAGACACTATTCAAAAGTCCAAAAAAGTCATCTGTTACAGATTGCATGGAGCCTCTAAGGACCTGGGAAATGACCAGCTGTCCCTTTTCTGTGAGAAAACAGCATATAGACGTTAAGAATGAGACAAGAGGTTCAAATCCCAGACAATGAATGTAAATGGCTTAAAAACAAGCTAAAAGCACACTTTTCTGTAAATAGTATCTCCTAGACAGAGAAAGAGTCAAAAGCATCTTTCTAAAATGGAGACAACTCTTTCTGCCTACAGCAAACGAACTGAGAGGTGTTCATGCTTGACTAGTCAGCACACCATTTCGATAGAGGGGAGGAGGAGATGTTGTCGTTTCCTTGTTATTGATTAGGTTACCCTGTTCTGTATGGCTTTTCTGATTGATCTGCAGCATTCTTTGTCTGGACTGCAGAACAGCAGTACCAGCTTACAGTAACTTTAAATTTTTTAATCCGCTTTTGCACTCCTGACACCACCTCCAAATATTTTTGCAGACTAATTGTTCAGAAAATATTCTAAATTATAATGAAACTACCCAATGAATATCTAGAATTAGATATCATTTTCAGTTTACGAGAGTCAAATTAATTAAACGAGGAACCAGAGTCATAATACTATTAAACTTCAACACTCTGCACAGAAGAATTAAATAAGTTCAATTATATACCTTTTTATTATATTGCTGGTTTTCATCTTCTAAATGAACAATGTTGCAGGGCTTTTGACTATCTTGTATTTGCCTTTTTCTCTGTTGTTTACTTCCGTCTGGCAGTGGATCAGTATTTTGCACTGTTTTCATAGTCACTCTTTCCAAACTTTCAGAAGCTGATGTTTCAGAGTCACTGAAACAGCACATTCAGGAAAACCAAACAAAATACAGCTAAATGTTAAAAGTTCCAAACAGCCAATGCTTGAGCACATAGAAAACAACACATGCAAGAAAGAAGTGAAACTAATATAAAATCCAGACATACTAAGTTAGCTTATTCAGCAGATGTTTACAAACATGGTAAGAAGAAATGTCTGAAATTGTCTTATCAAGTTCTACTCTGTCAAATGGAACCTCACTCTACAATGCACAGAGGCCTTTTAACTGCTTCTTAAAGGACAGCTTTTGCTACAAAAATGACATACATGAAAAACTTTGTGATAGTACTTCTAGTTTGTGCATGATTCACAAAGATACTTTGTTTCTACTTTCCTTTTCACATTTCATCACAAACCAAACAAATGCATACTTCACTCAATAAAATTTTGTTTCAATTCAACTTTATTTGTAGCGTTGATTGAAACAAAGTCAGAAATCACATTTCAGTGAAAGCTCTGCCTAGCAACCCTTTGGAGTGCTTTTAAATTCTGTAAGCTTGGTAGTCCTACTGAAATGCCATGCAGAGAAACTGAACCTGAAACTCCCATTCTACTTCAAATTTTTCCTTAAACTTGCACTCAATCTGTTCTTAATTTCCAGTTCTTCACTGTCTTGTCCCAGATTATAATTTGTTTTCTGATAATCAGTGAAGTCTATCTTTAAACATGAAGTCTTGGATATATAATTTTCTTTACCATCAGCAGCTATTCATCATAGTTTGTGCAAACAGATTTGTGAAGGAATCCCTTGACAGAAGGTAATTTTGACTTGTAACTTTTTAAACCAAGGCATTTAAAAAGGCACAATTGAGTTCAAATTAAGTTGCACTGTCATAAAAATCAATGGTTTAGAGATAGAGGCTACTTAACCAGACAAAAGACCTCAAATAGAAAAGAACAGTTCATATAGAAATATGTTTATACTTTCCAAAATCTGTGCTGACACATTAGTATGTCTTATTGACTGATAAGAACAGAAATCAATGCAACAGTTTGAAGGTGCTGCAGTAGCACAGAGATATTTCTATGTACATACACATTTCCCTCACCTGAATGCTTCCAAGGAATGTTCTATTTAGAAAATGGAAGGCTTGAATCTACAAACTCAGAGAAAAGGCTAGTAATAAAGAACAGTCTTTATTAATAAGTACAAGAGGGAACTAAATGAAGATATATTGTTAAGAATGACACCTTGAAACATCACCTTCAAAAATGTTCACTATTCTTTGACAAGAATTCCCTAACCTGATACTTGTACAATTATCGAAAGTAGTATTTATAGCTAGCCACGACAACTGAAGCCATACAATTACTTTGCACTTCACTTCAAACTCAAATTGCAATGACAACTTGTTTGTTCAACTTTGTTCTTACAAAGAAAAAAATAATAGATTAAATAATAAGCTCACTAGTTGCAGCAGAAAAACATGTATGTTTTCTGTAAAATCAGATTTGCAATATTAAACAAAAAAACAAACAAGCTTTACATTAATGATAGCAACTGACAAATTATATGTTCTTAATTTGTTTTCTCTCTCAATAAATGTGTTCAGGAGCCCCCTGTTTTGCATGGGGAGAAGCAGATGGGCTTTATTTGCCATTGTTAATTTGCTCCTCATGACATAGAAAGCCAATATGAAGCCTAAGAAGACAATTCTGTTTTCTTTACTGTTTTGTCAGCTTCTCTATATTTTGGGTAAACACAGGCTTGAGAAATTTCTTTGTTTGTCTCTTAGGACAAAGTACAGAAAGACAAGGTGTGATACCCATTTACCTATTGACTTAGAGCTGCCTCTTCAAATACGTGTGGACAAATAGAAGCAGAAGCAAAAACTCTAAGCATTTATGAAGCTTACCAATGCAATTTTCTGAGGGCCTTGTGACTCATGACTGGGACTCCATGTAGGAACAATTACCTTTAAAGAACTGCTTTTTAACCATCATTCAATTAAAGTTAGTACAATGACTGTGCATAAAACATACATGAAATAATTAGCGTGGATGGTTCTTAATTTAAAGGATGTTAAACAGCTTGTAGACATCTGCTAGCAAGCTGAAATGGGTCATTCAAAATTTATCTAACTAAATTAAGGGGAAAAAAAATCTTTCTCCTCCCGGGTCGGCATGTCACAAGATAACTAAACTGACTTAGTAGGCTTGCCTGGGAATCCTTAGCTGTCAGTGGTGAATATGCAAAGGGCCAGCAAATTAAATCAACCTGCCAAACTGTCAATTTCAAGCCTCATGACTGCATGAAAATAGCATCACTGGAAGAAATCAAGCATTGCCTTCTTTTGGGTTTCCTGGCACCTATTCAAATACTCATGCAGTTGTGGCTAATTTTGCATGCAAATTTCAGTCAATAAGCTCAGAACAAGACCTCCCAAGATATTTCAAAGGATCTGACAGTATTTTTTTTGAATACCAAATCAACAGTAGTTGAAATTCAATCTCCATTTGCTAGTGCTTTACATATGCACAGTGTCCCCTCTACAGGGCTAAGTTAATGAGAGCCGTACCTGCTTTCACTCACATCCTCCCAGCCATCCTTACTTAAGTTCTCAAATACATTACTCATAACCTTGATGGACTGTTTGAGAAAAGCTCCATGACGTCCCAAAGAGCTCTTTTTCTTGGCTGTTTTTAATTTAGCCTTGGTTCCTGTTATCTTGCAATTACATAGCCCAGAGGTTGCCACTGCTTTGGCTTCATCCAGCAAACACTTCAGCTCCTGCACTTGACTCAGCAAATCTTCATTTTCATTTCTCAACCTGTTAGCTTCTGCAGTTTGCTTCTTCAAAGAGGCAGCTTCTTTTTCCTGATCATCAATCACTAACTGAAGTTCTACTTTGTCTTTTTTAATTTCACAAATCCTCTTAAGTAGCATTTTCAGCTCTTGTTCTCTTGTGTCTGCATCTTCCTTTTGTACTTTTAAAGAAGCTGTCAAATAATTTTTCTCCTTCAGCAAGTCTTTATTTAATTCTTTATGTTTCTTTAATTCCCCTTCAATAGCTTTGAATCTTCTTTCTAGTTGTTGTACCTAATAAAATCAATTTTAGCATGTGTAATATTTCAAACTATCCAGTAGAAAAAAATCATATGTTTCTAAATGTATTTATTATATGACAATAATATTACATTAAGCACAAGGACAAGAGCAACCTATAGTCCTTAATTTAAAAATAATTCTAACATAGTGCAAATGAAAAGATTTTAGGTGCAATAATACAGCTGTTGAACAAAGGGCAGATGGTAAAAGAAGTTAAAATTCCAAGCAAAGTGACAGAGAAGTTTCAGTATGCTAATGAACCTTCCTGATGCATCTTAAGCTCACTACTGATTTGGTTATACAAACTAATTGAATTTGAAAAAACATTTTCAGAAGGAAAACTATTTTGAAACACAGACAATTTTGCAAATGCTTTATAAACAACAAGTTCTTTTAAGTGTTGTAAACACATAAATTATACTTTAATTCCATCTTGAAAAAACCCCCAAACAAATCATAGCTACAGATATCAGAAGCTCAGCAGCTAAAGAATATGAAGGTTGAAATGTAATTTCTATTCACAGAAAGGGAAAATCTATCCTATTCCAACGAAATCACTTTACAAGCTTCTATATATAGACTGAAGCATATTCTATCTATATAGGATGCATACACTTTGTTTGTAAAGTCTTTAGAGATTTACTCATGTTCAAGACCATTAACAATAAACTCATTCGCAACATTCTTCTGGAATATTTGCTTAAAGTTATAATCAAAACACACAATTTCCAGAAATCAGAGGCAATTTTATTTTTAGAAGATACTAAAATGAGCATGTAGTCTATGAGATTTCTCCAGAACCTTGCAAGGGGCATCAGAGTGAGTTTTGTGCTCAGTAACCACTTAAGCAATTTTTGAGAAATATTTTTGGTTGGTTTTGTACAAGCTCCATTCCCACTTTTTTACTTGGGGAAGTGCCAGATACTCTAGATTTTTCTGGACATGGGTATAAAAGACTATTTTTCAAGGACTTATAGTAGAATGCATGAAAGATAGTCATCTTCAGCTACTCATCTAGCAAAATACTGGCCAATTCCATCACTTCATAGTTAACATGAACTGTCAAAAACTGCTTTGACACTGAAAATAATGAAACCATAGTATTTCTCAGTAAACACTGTATGTTTTTGCAAGGAGATTTTGCCAATACATTTAAATTATTTTAAAACTTACTGAATAATTTTCAAAGTGGGCACTACAGATTTCATTCACATAAATGAGACGTCTTCACATACAGAGTAAATTAGGGCAAGAGCTGCCCAAATTTCACATACATTCATGAATTTCATACTGAATTTGTGAGTTTGATAGCAAACTTTTAATATGCATGGCCATCCGTTGCTACCATCCTTTATGGAAATTCATGGCACTCCCACAATAAAGAGAAACTGCCTTATGGCTACATAACGTTATTGGGAGAAAGTAGAAACAAAAGGGATTTTTCCAAATGCTTCAATGAAACCAAGGTTTATGATTAAAATTATAGTTTATACTTTTCTCCCCAACGATAAGGGGTTAGACCAGTACCTTTCTTCAACCACCTTCCTAGACTGAGATTCTGCTATTATTTTCTTAGCTCTTTAAAGCAACCTTTTGCACTCATTAGCACCTAAAGTCATGTATGACAGCTGGAAAGAAACAAACAACAAATAGCTTCTACACCTATTCCCAAGGTATCATCATAACTCTATATATCCATAGAGAAAAAAATTATGTAGTACCTGGCAAACAAAATTATAGTTCTGAAATATAGTTGATAAGCAAGCATAAACTGTGTGACACATCAGATGGTACCATACATATTATTTCAATTACTCATTCTACCTTAAGATAAATGAATGTGAGCACTTCCTATTCTGTGTGTTATTATTTTAACATGATGTTTGTCATTCAGTAATAACGAGATGACAGCCTTCATTGCCTGACCATATGGCAAGTGTTACAAGTATATGCAATCAGATCATCTGCTGTAAATTACCATACTTCCTACAAGTTAATTCACAAATAAAAAACAAACAGACATACCTGAACTGACATTCAAAGTTAAAGATTTGTGCTTATTCATTTAAGCAAGTTTTTAAAGATTTATAAGTAATTAAACAAATATCATTTTGCAAAATGACAAACAAAAGGCATGATACTGTTTGAAGGATGTCTTTTCTTTGCAGCAAACAAAACATATGGTAAAATACAAGTGAGCCCTCTTAAGTGAACACCTGTTAACACACTAAACTACTTGTGTGTATTACAAATATCAATACAAATAGCAACTAGTTAAAACCATCTTATTACTGTATAAGGTAAAACATGTAGAATGCTGAGCAGTAAAGATTAAATACTCATCATATTTGCTAAGACAAAGAACACTAAATGCATATGTACTATCTTGTGAAAAGAGTGATAAACTCACATCTGTAAACAATATTTGCATATGCAATGTTGTGATAAAATGTAAATACAACCAAATACCACCACAACAACAAAAGGTGGACTTATCACCATTATGTATCAATTTTATTCTGTAGTAAGAGCTCTGTGGAGATTAACACCTGGTATCATGTAAAGTTAAATACTCAGCAAAATAAATTAAGGTTTCTGAACTTAAAAGTGGTAAAATGCTAAGCATACGTTACTTCCAATTCAGATAATTTGTAAGCTTTTAACATTATACCTCTAAACATTCTTTTCATTTTCTCTGACATTAATCATGCTTATCTCACATGATACACTCATAGGGACTTCACTAGAATTCCTTTCTGACACAATTTTGGGAATCCATATTTTTGACTTTGGAAAGGAAAACCATGGCCTAAATTCATGAGTATTGACTTAGATTAAAATTGAGATCTATTTGCTGGGGTTGTTATCTTACCTTTTGTAATGTCTGATGTGAAACTTCTTTCATATTCGTCTTTGCTGTACCGTTCTTGACCCCATCATCTTCACTAAGTTTAAAAACTGGCTCTATCAGAAAATAAATAATACAACTCTATCAGAGAATAAATAAAATACATTCTGACACCTAGTATTTCACTAAACCAATATCTAGATATTTTAAGGAAATGGATTCTTTACTTCTGCAATTATTTATAATGTGGTCTATTTTCTTGACAAGTCTTTTGGTCAGTTTCTAGAGAATGACCTCTTTTCAAAGTGTTCTATCATGTAATTATGAATCTTTGTAGCATCACAGTATGGTTTTTTTCAGAGTACAAGCTTTTCAAAGGTACAATAGATCTGCAGGTTAAAGACGCTATACTTTCATTTCGATTTTTATTCTTTTATAGACTATTCCCTCTGTGCCTTAAAAGCAGAATACATTGCCTTTTTATCTACACAGTCACTACCAGTTTTGTTCTCTAGGTCTTGTCCCCTGCTAGGAGGATCAGAGTGATTGGTGAACAAAGCAAACAGTAACAGAATTAGGATGGTTGAAAACTTTAAACCCCTTTTTTTGTTAAGTGAAAGATCATGTACTTCACCAGATAAATCACACAAATCATTCCATTGTGAATTCATAACAATTCCATTCCATTCCATACTGTGAATTCATAATAATTAGAAATGTATGCAACTAATGAGAGTGAGCATGACTTTTCAGCATCACTCTCAGACAGCTGTGTATTTTAGACACTAGAAATCCCACAAAAAAAAGACAAGTTAAAAATTAGATCTACTAATACAGAAGAATGCTAAGAAAAAGTTTAGAAGTACTAATGTACACAGTAAATTAGAAGTAAAACACATTGTTAGATTTGAACCAAGAGCTTAGCATTCACAAATTGTCCACTGCTCACAGAAATCAACAACTACACACCTCAGAACTTCTTCACAGAATATGAAATATTATGTTAAAGAACAAAAAATCCCAACACTGTATAAACACCATAATATTCACATTTCTTTTCCTGCCTTTCTTCCCCCATATTAACTTAAAGAATTAATCTTAAGGGATAAATATCTGTGTTACATGGTGTAGGTCTGCTTTAGAAGTATTTTTTCAAACTACAAGCAGACACTGCAGGTCACTTAAAAACTTTTGATTTATAAACAAAGCAAGTGTAGAAGAAAACATTGTTACTCTCTGTAGATTCACAATCCTCTTGATATAAACAGTGACTAACAAGTTTGTTAGAGTGAATTAGACCTTTCTTTTGTCTTTGGAACATGTCATGGCCAATTAATACTTCTGTATTCATGAAATAAATGGAACACTATTCTAAAGATAATAAAAGCTGAAAAAGGTAAAACCATGCATCTGGGGAATATGTACCTTTACCTTGATATTAATATGTTAGTTCCCATGTTATTTCAGACCACAGTCCCCCAGCACAGTGGTACTGCATACATTTACAACATTCTTTAAGTAACACACAAAGATAATATGAACATGCTTTTCATCTTTTTCTAAATATTCACTCATTTGAATGTCTGCTGTAGCTTTTATATCAGCATTTACTGTACTCCACTGAAAAGAAAAATTATTTCCCATAGTCAAAGAAACTGATCAAAGCACACAAGGTGTTATGTTTATTATGTGGATGTATTAAAATACAATTTAAAACTCTACCTATAAATAAATATATTACATACAGAGAATACAATTTAAAACTCTACCTATAAATAAATATATTACATACAGAGAATAAAGAACACTTTTCTACCTACAAAATAGGTAGAAAAGAGTATACATGTTCAGTATTATCACAGACGTCACAGGCAACATAAATTAAAAAAAAACAATCAAAGGTCACTGAAGCATAACCCCCTCTATCAAGGAGAAAATAAATGACCTATTCAACCCCTTCCTCCCCTCCCTTCTAATTGTTATGTAATTGTTCACAAAAATTGGTTAGGGAAGCAATGAAACAGCATTGCCTATAACTGTCCATCTGTCTGATAGCAGAAAGATTCATCATATCAGTAGGCTTAGCAAGACACAGGCTCTACAATTATACAACTACATTAAAAAATACCAATTTCTCCCTCTAGGAAAAGACCCACAAGTCATAAACCCCACTATCTTCAGTCACCAAATTAGAGAAGCACAGAATTGCCGAGACTGGAAAAGACCTTTAAGATCATCAAGTCCCATCATTAACCCAACACTGACAAGTCCTAGACTCCCTAAGCACTATGTCTAGATGACTCTTAAATACCTTCGGGGATGGGGACTCCCCCACTGCCCTTGGCAACCCGTTCCAATGCCTGATAGCCCGTTCGGTGAAAAAATTCTTCCTTATATCCAATATAAACCTCCCCTGGTGTAGCCTGAGGCCATTTTCTCTTGTCCTATCACTTCTTCCGTGGTTGAATTGAGTACCAACCCCCACCTCTCTACAACTTCCTTTCAGGTACTTATAGAGAGTAATAAGGTCTCCCCTCAGCTTCCTATTCTCCAGACTAAACAACCCCAGTTCCCTCAGCTGCTCCTCATAAGACTTGTGTTCTAGACCCTTCACCAGCTTCGTTGCCCTTGTCTGGACACAATCCAGCACCAACATGTCCTTCTTGGAGTGACGGGTTCAAAACTGAATGCAGTACTTGAGATGTGGCCGCACCAATGCTGAGTACAGGGGTACAGTAACTTCCCTGCTCCTGCTGGCCACACTATTCCTGATCCAGGCCAGGATGCTGTTGGCCTTCTTGGCCACCTGGGCACACTGTTGGCTCATGTTCAGCCACTATGCATCAACACCCCCAGGTCCCTCTCTCCTAAGCAGCTCCCAGCCACTCTTCCCCAGGCCTGTAGCTCTGCTGGGGGTTGTTTAGGCCAAAGTGCATAACCCGGCATTTGGCCTTATTCAAACTCATGCAATTGGTCCTGGCCCATCAATACAGATGTCCAGATCCCTCGGCAAATCCTCTATACCGTCAAGCAGATCAACACTTCCACCCAGCTTGCTGTCACCTGCAAACTTACTGAGAGTGCACTTGATCTCCTCATCCAGATCATTGATAAAGATGTTAAACAGGACTGGCCCCAGTACTGAGCCATGGGGAAAGACCATTATTACCATGGTCTTATAGAAGTATACTTACATCCCCCTGAGAAACATAATTAACTGCAAGGTTTAGAACTTAAAACTTAATTCCTAACTAGTCCTCAGATCTGATGATGAGTTAGTTCAACAGTGCTGCCAAAATGGTACTTGAACTATGATACTACAGTTCACTACTAGTATTTGCAGAAAGACTCCTTGCACAGAGAAAAAACTATTAGTTTGAAAAAAACCCAGAACTTCATATTAGTCACTCATACAGCACCTACATAAACCATCAAAAGAATGAGATTTTTGCTTTGGGTATGCACTAGGTGAAGGATCCCCCTGACAGACAGAAGGTGCCATGGTGCAGAAAGCCACTATATTACTGATGCCAGTGGTAGCCACTCATGCTCCCAAAGATGTCCTAAGTCTGAAACAGCCAGTGGGAAAAAAGACTGTGAAGACCTGACAAAGGGAATGCTATTCTCATACATGAGCTGGGGACATGGTAGATTCAGAAGTCTCATAATGAAAGACGCCTTCAAACTGCCTCCTTGAAGAAACAAGGGACCAATAGTTTACTTTCTTTTAATAAGCACTTGCTATTTTTCTGAATAGGATTAGATGGATCCACTTTCCTGCTTTTGGAGGAAATGGCATGAGTACCTGCCAACACATTCTTTATATTCATACACAGATAATGACATGAATAGCATGAATAGGGAATTTGCATTTAATAACTACTGGAAAATAACTGGCAATGGTGAAAGAGACACCATGAACAACTGAATCAGAATGGAAAGAAACTGGGAATAGCAGGAGCAGAGCTTCCTCCTCCCCTGACCCCCTTCATGGCCTGTATCAGAAACAGTGTGGCCAGAAGGAGTAGGGAAGTGATTGTGCCCCTGTACTCGGCACTGGTGAGGCCGCACCTCAAGTACTGTGTTCAGTTTTGGGCCCTTCACTACAGGAAGGACATCGAGATGCTGGAGCATGTGCAAAGACGGGCAACGAAGCTGGTGAAGGGTCTGGAGCACAAGCCTTATGAGGAGAGGCTAAGGAAACTGGGATTGTTTACTTTGGAGAAGAGGAGGCTGAGGGGAGACCTGATTGCTCTCTACAAATACTTGAAAGGAGGTTGTAGTGGGATGGGTGTTGGTCTCTTCTCCCAAATAACAAGTGATAGGACAAGAGGAAACAGCCTTAAGCTGTGCCAGGGGAGGTTTAGGTTCAATATTAGGACAAAATTCTTCTCTGAAAGGGTTGTCAAGCACCGGAACAGGCTGCCCAGGGTAGTGGTGGAGTCACCATCCCTGAACATATTTAAAGGATGTGCAGATGTGGTGCTCAGGGACATGGTGTAGTAGTTTAGTGGTGAACTTGGCAATGCTAGGTTTATGGTTGGACTAGATGATCGTAATGGTCTTCTTCCAACCATTACATTTGTTCTATGATTCTGTGATCTTTGACCAGCAAGGTTTGAAAAATTATATGGAAAAGCAACAAAGCTATCCAGTACTTCCTCCTGACAAAAAAAAATATACCTAATCAAATAAGAGGATAGAGCCTATCTTTTTAAAAACAGGGAAGCTCAGCCACTTTTTTCAGAATTTATTCCTTGATATTAGAATGCTTGATAGAAACAGGTACCTGCTAAGGTGAAAGTGAATTCCAACATCATTGATAAGCTGAGAAAATTCATGCCAGGTTTCCTTTTAGGAAAGAAAACATACTTACTAAGACTGTGAACGAAGTGTATTTAGACTGCACCAAGTCTGGAGTCTCAGCAAATTACAGATAACTGACCTGAGGCTGTACTTTTATTTGGGAAAAGGAAGGCATTTGATACCCATTTGAGGATAGAGGAGTATGCACTTAGTGCACAAGCAAGGATTGCTCACATATACACATTTATGCTCAAAGACAGACATCCAGCTCCTGTCATTATGGTGCAGTCTTCTAGAAAAAGTTAATCAATTGATAAAAAAGAGCCCACCATACTGCAATATGCTAGGACTTGCAAGGGGACAAGGAAATTACCTTTTTCAGACTGGGTGAGCAAATATTTTTTTATACTTCAATTGTTAAAAGTTTGAAAATGGCTGGAGTCAGCTAAGTCTTATGTGCTAACAAAAAGTGTTTCTTAATACATATCTTTGGACTTGATTTTGTAACTTATAAAAAATTTCCTGTTCATCTAAATGATACCTATAACAAAAAATGCTGGAAAAGGTAAATAAAACTTGCCTACCACACTTCACTAGCAGCTTAACCCTTTCACTCAGTCTCAATGTAACAAAAATTAATCATCATACCAATAACCAAACTAGATGTATCCACACCTACACTTTTAAAAGAGGCTATGTTTTAATCTGAAAAGATAATGAAAGAAGAAGGAATAAGAGACTAATTTTTAAAGCACTAAACACATCAACAACAAGCAGTTTCTGACTGTTTTTTGGAAACACATGGTTACTGCTTAGCAGGCCCTCAACTCCTTCTCACTGCTGGTTGCCTTTCCTCTTCTCTGTGTGCAGACCGAATGAATTGGCAAAAACAAAGAAGTGATTTTTAAAGTCACTATTTGAAAATTTCACTAGGTTCCTTCAGCTCTATCAGGGGCTACGAAATTAACCCATAAGAATTAACACAAATGAAAACAGCACCCCAGTCTTCAGCAGTTGCATATTTCAATTTAGTTTTAAAGATATTATAAAACAAATTTAAAATAAAAGGAAAAAACAACTTTACTTTTTTCATTGAAGTGGACAACACTATCACAAAAAGAAAATAGAAAACAGCAGAAAATTGGGATAAAGAAAGGTAAGCCTTTATTGTTAAGAGCATGCAGAGTACTTCTCCAAGTCTCCTACTTCCCTCCTTTGCACAATTCTGTGCATAAAGAATTCACCACAGATGTGACAGCCAGCTGGATTGTAACTACACACTCTTGAATACTTCTCCCAGACTATTCAGGAACAGCAAATAATATAGAGAACCAGAGGATGGAGAGGCAATGGTAATATATTACCTATCCACAAAGTGGATGATAAAGACAGAGCCATCAACTATTGTGAAGATACGTAATCAATTCCTGTAAGAATTCCAGCATTATGATTTACTTTCAAATTCATGTACTTTGTAAGACTAGTATTAAAAAATAAGTCTGAATGAGCATGAAATTTCTGTATCACTGTACTTCAATACCACAAAAACCATTTCAGATTCTGGAGAAAACTTCATAACCATATAAATATGTTTTAGATTTTACACACAAATAGATATTTTAAACATAAAATAATTAACTGATTTTATATGTAGTATATAAACATAAGTTGCAAACATATATTAAGGTACATCTATATATAAAAATTGTCATTGATTTAATAGGCATGTGGAGAACTAAAGGGTAAACATACTTTGAAATAAGAATATGCTTGGCCTTATGCTTACAAAATACACATTCAAGAAAAGTAAGTTAACCTTTGGAGATAAAATAAAATTATTATTTCTAACAGGCTACACATAATATACTATACCTTTCCTTTTTTGTTGGAAACGTAGTTAAGCTCCTGTGTTATAAACTTACCCACATATCGGTGTACTTTCATCTGATCCAGTTCTTCTTCAAGATTCAGTCTACAAGAGGAAACAAAAAAGTAAGAACCACAGAACAATCCCACAAACACCGCTAAAACAATCTTAAAAAATAAATCAAAACAGCCAGGAACTAGTTCTAATTTGATGACACTTCACATACTTCAAACATAGTCATTTGTACAACAGCTGATTAAAATTTATAAATATAAATTTCTGAGTTCAGATAAAATGTTGGTTGAAACATACACTAAGAAGTCAGCAGTCCTTTTTAGATAAGGAAATACCTGAGATGAAAAGGAGACCTTTCATCCTTTAGGAGGTGGAATCCTGTTAAGAGGGGAATAAGTATTCAGTCTCAGGGGAAACCACCAGCCAACCTAATGCAGATATATCTTACCATGCCTCCTTTTCCAGCAACATTTTGAGAAACTTATTAACAAAATCTCTCCTTCCCTTTTCCAGCCCTGATCTTCTATTATATTACTACTAAAGTTCAATCGGAAATCTTAACCTATCAGCTTAGGTCTGTACAACTAAATACCTGAATTACTATTTTTCATTTTATTAAAACTACATACAAATAAAGTTGCTAGGATCACAGAATCACACAATGTTGGATATCCATGCTAAAGTTTTACAGTCAAATTGGGAAATGCTAGAATGGAAGACATTAAGTTAAATGGTTAATTTATATTTGAGTTTTCTGACACGAACTTTAATTATCTAGTTGCACGCTATTTTAGCAATAAGATCCCCACCTACTTCAGCCTAGAATCCTACCACACACAGAACAGTGAGCAGTCATTTAATACGTAGATTTTGCTTAAAATATAAACTCATATCCCATACATATACACATTACCCTAGCTCTGTTCCAAAGGTTGGATTGCGAATTTCCTCACAGCCTTTTCTGCTGTACTATGAACAGCAGCATTCGACTGCTTCACAGGAAATTTGTGCTTTACAAAATGACTCTGAGATAAGCCACAAAGAAAATTGGCCCAAAATATCTGGTAGCTTAGGGAAAGGGTTTAAAAACTGGCCTTTCAGTATACAAAGAATTTTAAAGCGCATTTTATGTCTAATGCATCTCTGACTCAGCTGTAACTCTAAACATTGCAATTCCCATCCCACAGTCTTGCATGAAGTACAAAGAAAATGAGAAACATGAAAAGTTGGAGTAACTTGCTTTGCATGACACATAAGACAGCTATTTTCAGGATCACTCAGCTGCCTTCACAGGTTGGCTTACTTTCCTCTTTTTTCATTCTCCATGCTTCAGTCATCATCAATTTCTATAATAACAGATTGCAGTGGCCTTTACTTCCACACTGTCCTAACTATTTATAGCATGTTTACCTTTTGCACTGAATGGCAAAATGCTTCCTTGAAAAAACATTCTCTGTTTACCTAATTCAAGACTGTATTCAACATTATGGATACAAAGGATTGAATTAAAGATATTTTCAGAATCCTTCCTGCTTGAACCTCTATCTTCTGAGCATGGTATTTTTCAATTTTAAAAATATTATTTAAATGAACACACATTTACATGCATATATATATATATACACTGATACTGTCTCCCTGCACACTAAGTGACAAGCATACAATAATTGTACAAGATTTTTAAAGAGTTAACTTTCACATAAAGATTTTTTAGGGCGATGAAAGACATTCAGAAGTAAATAAATTATATGAAATAAGTAAAGGGGTAGTTTCATAGTCTGAATATCTGAAGCACTTACAAATAAATTCTTTTGTCTGTGAAATAGTCTCCAACTAAAGTTATGACAAACCTAAGCTGGAAATATTTCAGACAAGCCTAGACAACAAACTACAACCTGTAATATAAGATCAAACCCATACAAGTCAATGACTGGCTTGCATTAATGCTGGAAATGCCCAACTGGGTTAGACCAGCACTGAGTCCATTCATCACCAGTGCTCTGTCTCAAGCAGAAGCAAAAGCAGATGCTACTCAGGAGAGAACATAAGCCTAATAGTTTCTGCAGTCTGATTCAGATTTTCCATCCTGAAAGTGGCACGTAAGCATTACCCTTTGTTTTCTCTGCTTTAACTGGTTCCTTGTTGCTAAAAAGACTTTTCCTCTAATCCCACAGGAATGGAAGTTCTTTATAAACTTTCAGGTGGAGCCTTGTCAAAGATCAGGTTTTAGCCACATGGTTACTGGCACCCTTCTGCAGTTCCAGCAGGTTAATGAAGCAGGATTTCCTTTTACAGGAGCCACACTGATGCTTCCCCAGCAAAACTGTGTTGATCTGTGCTCAGTGATGTCTCCTCCTCGCTGTTTTTCCTGATGTTTTGTTGTTGTTTTTTGGGGGGTTATTTTTGGGTTGCTGGGGTTTTTTTTAGGTTTTTTTCTTTTTTTTCTAAAGACAGATTGCCATCTTCCAAAGTATGGAAGCAGTCAGGCTCACTGGTCTGCAGCTCCCTCTGGAGCCCATTTTGTAGATGGGAGTTACAGTGGCAACTGCCAGTCAACTGGCACAGTGGCTGTTTACAATGACGTTACAGTTCAGTAACTTCATAATTCAGTTTCTTCACACCCTGAGGGGTGTGAAGATATTAACATAAAGATATTAATAAATAACTCACCTTCTTGACCTCATAATTGCTGTAAAGTTACTTCAAACAGATCTAACACCTTCAATACATGTGCTACAAAGAATACAGGAGTTAATTGGCACCTGCTCAGAACCTTCCGCAGGGAAGACTGACAGCAAAGATTCACTGAGCTGTTCTTTTATGGCCTTGTAAACCCAGTGTATCCTTTTACACCGTTATCATTAAGCCAACCTAAACATCTACTAATTGGCTTCTTCTACACTTTATTTAAGAAAAATTTTACTATCACAACTTAAGCATATTTTAAAACCTTCTTCAAGAGCATTTTTAGCCTTCTCAACTTTCCACTTGCATTTGTTCTGCCATTGTTTATTGGTCTACCTGTTCTCACCAATGCAAGCTTAAGTTTTAAATGCTGACTTTTTCTCTTCAAAGACCACAAAAACTTACCCACTGAGTCTATACAGAAAGCATTTTAAGACTATTTTGGGGTGGGGATTGGGTTGGGGTTTTTTAATTGCACTTTTAAAATTGTAGCACATATTTCAGATGGGTTTCAGCTATACTATCTTTCTTAACAGTCTCCAACTGTTCATAGGCTTTCTGTACTGCTTGTTCTACTGTTTGGGGTGTTGGAGGTTTTTTGACTAGCTGCTTCATTTTTTTTGTGGTTCCCTTTCTGGAAAATGAATATCCCTAGGCAAACTGATTGGGTCCACTTTCTTCTTCTATCATTTAAATCTAATTTTTAAAAAAGGGAAAAAAGAAAAAAAGAAAAAAAGAGGTAAATATCACATGAAACCATCTTCATAAAGGATGAGATGTGGGGAAATACAGGCCTCACCTCTTTTTCTAGGAAAGTTAGAGAGCAAATCATCCTGGAAATCATATCCATCCACCTAATGTACCAGGGGGTGATTAGAAACAGCTAGCACTGATTTAACAAGGAAAAAAATTGCTTTACCAACCTGATTGCCTCTGTAAGGAGATAACAGGCTGCAAGAATAAGAGGAGAACAGGCGATGGTCTATATCTTGAATTTGGCAAGGCATTTGAGATGGTTTCCCACCCCCTTTTTGTCAAATAGTTGAGATCTGATTTGAAAAGTAGTTAAGGTGGCTGCGAAATTGTCTGGACTGTTAGGCTCAAAGAGTGATGATCCATTGTGTGGAGTTTAATTGGCAGATAGCAATTAAAAACATCCCTCAGAGATCTATACCTGAGACAGTACAGTTTAATGTCTTTATTAATAACCTCAAAGCTGGGTTAGGGCATGTCTCAGCCTGTTCACAGGTGCTATAAAACTGAGGGGAACAACCGATTCACTAGAGGGCTGGACCGCTGTTTAGAGAGACATCATAGGCAGAAAATATGGGCTGATAGGAACTTCATGAAGTTCACCAAAGGCAAAATACTGCCAGAATAATCACCCACAACAGGACATTCTAGAAGAGCAACTGGCTAGAGAGCAGCTTTGCAGAAAAAGTGAGGTCCTTCTGAGCAACAAGATGTACATTACGTAGTGACATGCCTTTGTGGCAAAGGCGAACAACATAATAACTCTATAGGCAAGAGTACAGTCTGTTGGTTTACAAAATTGATTCTGTCCAGGTCTTCTGAGACTGCATGTGTGGCTGTGTCTAGTTTTGGGCTCCTTCAAGAAAGACATTGATCTACTACATTAAGTCTTGCAAAGGGATACCACAATGGTCAGGAGTTGGGCACATGATTTATGACAATAGGGTCAAAGACCTGCCCTAGAAGAAGGGAAGATTTTATTACTGACTACCTAATGCAAGGGCATAAAAAAAAATGAAGTTTGACTTTTCCCAGAAGAGCACAGTGAATGGTATGAAAGCCAATGGACACAAGTTAGAATACATCAAATTCCAACTAGATATAAAAAGAAACCACGCATTAGGCTGGCCAGACACTGGAATAGCTGCCCAGAAAGGTTCTGAAATTTCCATCCTTGGTCTCCATCTTCTCCATCCTTTGTCAAAACTTGACAAGATCCTAAGCAAACTTCCCAAACTGCCACTGCTTTGAGCAGTAGGTTGGACAAGACAGCTTCCAGAGGTTCCTTTCAAGATGCATAATTCTGCACCTTCGCATCGTATCAAGGTAACTAGTACAGGGAGGCTTTCTCTCTAATGCTTTCTGAACTAAGTTCTGTATACCGCTCAAAATAAAATCCAGAACAGTATTTTTTCTTTTGGTTTCTAAGATTGATTGCTCTAGAAAAGTTACTTATTCCAGACAAAAATTTTCTCTCTACATCTTGTCTTGGCAAGATAATGAGGCAAGCTCTATGTGAATAGTTGAAACCTTCCCTGATTACAGCTTGGCCTTCACAACTCATTGAACCTTGCTTCCCATTTCTGCATCACTGGCAGCATCCTGATGAAAGGAGTACAATCTCACAGCTACTTATTTATTATTAAAATATAGGACTTCTATACAAAAGCATTATATGGTACTCCAATTTTCTGTAATAGCTGTCTGATACTACACTTAAACAATCCTTAAAATACAGCACCACTCTCTCACCAGGTAAACCTACTCTGTCTTCCCTGCAAAGCTAGTACCTGGGCAATACTGTACAACTCCACAATTGACCCTCCTTCCTCCAGGTCCCTGAGAAGCCTAGTGTGTGTGGATTACCATCTGATGCCAAGCAGTTTAGCTCCACATTATTTTGGGGCTTCTAGCACAGAAGTATTTGTTAATTATTTCCTCACTCTGTAGCTTGATATGTCAGTGACAGCATTTTAAATCCGCTTTCCTTATCTTTTGTGACCTCCCACTACCAACACCCACTTCCTCCTATCCTTTAAAGAGATGCCTTTACTGCAGGAGTATTCTTGGTACAAGAGGACATTGCCACATCAACTACACAGCAGGTCTCATCTCATTCATGGTTTCATCTAAGAGATTAGATTCCTCCTTGCAAACAGAATGTTCTCCTTTCCCAAGATTTATGTTCTTTGCAGCAGAACATATAAAACATGCCTTATATGTAGAAAATCATACATGTCACACTAAAACAAAGTGAATAAATTGCATTCCACTGGGGAGACTGCTACCCGCACCACGCAGTATGATTTTTTAAAATTTTTTTTTTATCTGGGGAAGCTTACACAAGTATAGCCTCCACTTCTGAATCAATTACTCTCATTCTATCCTAACTTAATTAGTTAGTTGGTTTATTGGTTTCTTTTGTTTTTTCCTAACCTCTGAAGCCTCACAATCTTCAATTCACAAATATGGTAAGTTTTGAATGCCCAGATTGAGCCACTCAAGGCCAACACGTGAGCACTCAGCAAATTTCTAAGTATTTTACTCATTTGGGAACAGATTCTAAACTGATCTCTATTCAATCTTTTATTTCAGAAAACCAAACATAATATAATAAAGCCTTCAAGCTTTATTTTCTAATGAATTTTTATGGCAAATATAGTGCTTACAGAAAAAAAATGTAATCTGTACAGTCTTGACACATATTATATTCGTTATACAAAATCAGAAGATAAAAAAGGAATGTACAAGTACTTGTAGCTTTTTGTCATGACTGTGTGCAGTCAAGTGTTTTTTTACTATCACTCGTAAGTCCTTTTACATTTCAAGGCAAAAAACAGAGCGAAAACTGCAATATGAAGAATCACACAGAAGCAGGCAGCTCTTCCTTTTTTTCTGTTTTTTGCAACTCAGTAAAACGTGCTCTGACACATTTGAGTATTTTTGACATATCACTCTAGCTAGAACTCATAAGAAGAGAAAAATGCACCTCTTTATGAATCATAATGAGAAAATACAAATCTAGTTCAGTTCTCTAACATTCAACACAATAGTACTGTAGCCTGCATATTTTGTTATGAGTGCTGCTCAACAAAACAGAGGAAAAAGTATACCATGGTCTTCTTGAAGAGTACAATTCTTTGCAGAGACTGATTGCTAGTTTCCCCCAAAACACGTGAACATGAGCAGTTGGAAGAAGCATCAAAGAAGGGTTAAGAACTTTCTAAGGAGCAAGAAGGCACTTCGAGGAATTAAAGGTAACTGAATCATAGAATGGTTTGGGTTGGAAGGGACCTTAAAGAGCACCTAGTTCCAACCCCCCTGCCATGAGCAGGGACACCTTCCACTAGACCAGGTTGCTCAAAGCCTCATCCAGTCCGGCCTTAAATACTTCCAGGGAAGGGGAATCCACAGCTTCTCTGGGCAACCTGTTCCAGTGTCTGACCACTCTCACAGGGAAGGATTTCTTCCTAACATCTAATCTAAACCTCCCCTCTTTCATCTTAAAGCCATTTCCCCTTGTTCTGCCATTAATTGCCCTTGTCAAAAGTCCCTCCCCAGCTTTCCTGTAGCCCCTTCAGGTACTGGAAGGCCGCTATAAGATCTCCCGGAGCCTTCTTTTCTCCAGGCTGAACAGCCCCAACTCTCTCAGCCTGTCCTCACAGGAGAGGTGCTCCAGCCCTCGGATCATCCTCGTGGCCTCCTCTGGACTCATTCTAACTGGTCCATGTCTCTCTTGTGTTGGGGGCTCCAGAACTGGACAGAGGGCTCCAGGTGGGGCCTTATGAGAGCAGAGTACAGAGGGAGAATCCCCTCCCTCGACCTGCTGGCCAGGCTTCCCTTGATGCAGTGCAGGATACGGCTGGCCTTCTGGGTTGCAAGCGCACATTGCCGGCGCAACTGAAGAAGTCACAGAAAACTGCTGAAGTATAATGCAACATTGAAAGAAATAACTCAGTCTGAAACAACATGGTCGCAAAAAGCTGCAGTGGGGAAGACATTTTTAGCTTTCCAGCCTTTCATTTACACCATTATCACCCTCAATGTCCCACCACACAGAGCTGCCAACCTAATAGGTAAGAACTGATTTATCTTTATGAAACTCTCTCTCTCCAAAAACTATTTCAAGTGGGTTTGAAGATAAATAAATGCCTGTTTTGTCGCCAAAAGAGGGACCGCCTTTAACAGATTATGTCTGTCCCACCACTCTTTTAAATGATCCACGTTCAACTCTTTTACGAAGCAGATTAGGCACTCGAAGAGACCTGTGATCCAGTTGCACAGATTCTAGTGGCATGAGATGCTTCCATCACTCACTGAGGGTGAAAGAAGGATTGACCTTGCAATCCTTCAACTCAAAGGATCAAAAATAAGCTCTGTGTGTGGTAATGCAGAATACTAACCTACTGGAATTAGAGAGTCAGAACCGCAGTGTCAAAGTTCAGACACCGTGAATAAGAGCTCCCAACACTTTATCAGGTGAAGCTAGTATTTGTTGTAATTATCTTATGCATATGCTCCCTGGATTTACAGTATCTTTTTTTGCATTGTTCAGTTTCAATTAACACATCAAACAATAGAAAGAAGAAATGTGCCAGGTTTTGATCCTAACTGAAAGGGGATTTCTCTGTGCATTGGAAAACTTGTGTTTGATTTAGCAAGTGCTGAGCAAAGGGCATCCTGTTTATGTCATCTGAAAAGATCCAAGACACAAACTGAAGCTGAGAGATGGGATCTTTGAAGATACTTCTACAGTGGAAAGGTAGTTTCTGTGTAAAGTGTTTCTAGCTGACTGTAGTCTTGAGGCATGGATATAAAAGAAAAAAAATCTTTGAACATTAGTACTTGCCTCCTCCACCTTTTGACAGTAGAAACACTAGGAGTCAAAGATGTTTCAAGAGTAGGTAATTTTGAGGATGATGAATATTTTAGAAGCTTCATGTTAACATCCATTTAACTGCGCTTAGGACCGCTCCACAAATTTCACATTTTACAATTACAACTACAAGCTTGACCTAAAAATTAAAAAAATAATAGTGTATTTTAAACTTTTGTATCTGACAAAATAATTTTTCTCCTGATAAACACAGCAGTTACTAAGCAAGCAAAAGACATAATAAGTTTACATTGTGGATTAGGTTAATTATCTTTCCTGTTTCAGATTATAATACTGAGTGGCACAAGTGTTTGAGCACAACTCTTTTCCCAGTAGGAAAATTCAGCAATGAGTATATTTAGGAACTGCAGGAGAAGAACGAATCTACAAAATTTTGGAAGCAGTCAATTCTTTGTAAAGCGGTAACACAGAACATGGAGGATGCTTTCAGTTTACCCTTTCCCAAGTTTCCTAATGACAATGTATCTATTGACAAGAAGGGTACTTTCTAGTTCACTTTTTCATATTGCACATGTTTTTGCTTGAGCAAGCAAATAAAATACATAGAATATGAAATTATAAATCAGCACCTTTTGAGGAAAACTGATATTCTGCCTTTTGAAGAATAAAATTTTTAAATTCTATGGTTGTATTTAAATTTGTGTATTATTTCAGTCAGCATCTCACTATTATGTCTATTACAGAATTTAAAAACCTCAACCTTCTAAGCATTTTACAAGCAACAAGTTTTAAGAGGGAAGAGCTAGAAACTGAAATTCTTTTAGAGATGATACCTCTGTACAAAAGGAGGAATATAATGTATGTAGATATCAAAGTGCTGCTAAGCAAACCATACCTAACATCAACAAAAGAGACAAACAAGTAAGGAATGAACAAGGAGAAACTATGCAGTCATGCAGTTAAGACTAATGAACCAGAAGGGGTGGCAGGGAAGAGAAACAAGAAGCCTTGGAAAAAACTAACTTAGACAACAGAAGTGATTAAGGTTCTAAATTGAATACATAAAGCAATATAGAATTCAAAAGTCTATGGTCATCATATTAGGAAAACATAAAATTTTCTTTGGAAAAAAAAAGCTTTGCTCTATAGACTCAGAGAAGACAGACCTTTGAACCGTAATTCAGGAATGAATGACAGGATTTGAATGCAATGGAAATATGCAGGTCAAGAGGAAAGACAAATCTGAGAGTGAGTATAAATTGATTACTTCCAGCTTATTAAAAATTCACATCTTTGCACCTTTTCTCTTGACAAAGTCAAAGGCTACTACTGCATTTTACAGTCTCTGTCACGTCCATGGTGTGTATTCATTCCACTA
The DNA here is from genome assembly GCA_907165065.1 of Caprimulgus europaeus. Next base: position 46,435,960 of record OU015527.1, read on the forward strand.
TTTAATTCAACTTTTAAAAAGGAAAGGTCCTACAATTTAAAGCAATAGAGAGATACCAGGCATGACCTCTGTGCGGATGTTTATCAAATCCTGTGAAGTATTCTGACAACTTACACAATCTTTGTTACTGATATGTGGAGTAGGTGAAACCTTGTAGGGTATTGAAACCCCAGAATTCTGTAAATAAGCTCTTAATCATTACTAAGTTAAAAAACAAACAAAAAAAAGTCTTCTGGTTGTATAAATTAATAATCTTAGGCAAAGGAGATTCATTACTAGGAATATCTATCGCCAATCCACATGAAATAAAACTAAGCAACCACTCAGTTAAAATCTACTAAACTCATATTAGCAATGGCAATGATAACACAGTGAGCCACTTCTGAAGTTTGCAATGTTGAAATTGCCATTATAACTTGGCCTGTATTTAGATGCATTCTTTATACAGGTTAATTTTAATCAGTTTGGTTTGGTTTTTTAAGCTGTAAAGGTATAAAATGTTTTCAACACATGACAAAGAACTCTTTTCTGCCAGCACTGGCAAAGTCTTTTCAGTCCTGGTTAGTCAAAGTTGCTAGAGTCCTGAAGAAGACTGTATGATTGAAAAACGTACCCTGAAAATTTACAGTAACACCCTACCAAATCTGCCAATAATTAAGGTTATATAAGTGAAATACATGATTGCTATTTCTAATTTTAAGAACAAATACATTAATCCCATATCTCCTAGATGAACTAAAAATTTTATTTAAAATACAGCTCCCAAACACACTTTTCTGTCCAGAACATTTCTTAAAGAGGGAGGGAAAAAAGTCTGGTTCTGTAATGTGCTTGATTGAGTAATAAAACTAGTAGGCTGGAAAAGAAACAGACGTTATTACTCCTTCCAGAAAAAAAAGCCTTGTTCTTATTTATTCTCAAATGTTGTATTTTCTAGCAGCTTTGTTAAGTTTCTCCTATCTCCATCAGAGAGGAGAAAATTTACTTAAAGCCACACAAAGCCTAGAAACTAGTGTACTGCTTTTCACCTTTATGCAGACACGAAATTAACTCATGGCCTTGAGCCTTCTGCATATAGAAGTTAATGCTGCATGCAAATATATCTGGTAGAATTTGACTCTATTTTTTCAGTAATTCTTTCTCAAATATAAGCATTTTCTTATCTGGTTCCAAAACAAATATAAAACCCAAAGAGACCTTCTGACAATAAAACCTACTTCAAAATACTTTTAAAATTTACTCTGTTGACAAGAAACAGTTTAGTCTTAGATGCTCTAGATTACACGGTCAGAGAACAACTTCCAACTTCCTAGACAAGGAGAAGCCATAGTCCTTGAATTAACAGGAATCAGCACCCTAAATTAGCAGGAATCTACTGGCACTTCCTAGAAGTATCTTCTAATATGGCAGGTCAGAAGTAGAGTCATGTCTTTGTTTCCACATCCCAAGAACAACCTCAAAGGGTTTTGTTTACTATCAATAACTTAATGAAAGTCATTCTTCTTGCTTGCAACATATATAAAAAAGGCACCAAGAGGAGGAGGAAAGCACACAGCATCCTGTTTTATGTACCAATGCTTCATTTCTGTCCTCCAACTCTGACTGTCACAGTCTCACTTGGCAATATTAAAATAAGAATGGTAAGAAATCAAGAGAGATCAAATCTATCCAGCTAATAGTTTATGCTGATACTGCATACATTGTAAAATGTACTGAACTTGACCCACAATTATAGTATCTGCTCTTTTCAGTATCATACAATATTCTGAATTCTATTTTATCGCAATATAATACTTTTGATTACTCCTCCATTTTTAAGTTATTTTTGTAATACTCACCCCTTTACAATATAGGGAGAGATAACATAATAAAAACTGTTCTATAGAATCAGTTTTGCCAAAGGAATTACTTTTGATTTCTTTTAGATTATAGCTAGGCATCAGCAAGAAATTCTCTGTAACAGTTGCTTACTTATCAAGTTACTAGAATAGGTGAAATGCTTATACCATCTGCATATAAGCAGGGCTTCTGCAAAATATACCTTCTTGCTAGAACAAAATATTCTAGTACTCATCATTTTTAATTGTCAGCAGTTCTAAAGATACCATCAGGAGCCTGCATATAGCTCCAAATCTAAGTTATATACACACATGTGCACTTGGGTCTCAATGCATTAAAGGCAATTTATAAAGATAGTCTGAACTACTGTATAAACTTTCTCTCTGCACTTAGGAGTTTAAAGGGCTCCCTCCCTCAAGAGCTGCCAACCCTAGGTTAACCCATTGCCAAAGGACTCTAGTTAGTCCTCTGGCAAACCAGTGCCTCCTGAGCAATACACATCCCGTAAGTCAGCCACTGCTCATCAGCAGCTTTCAGCATTCACAGGTAGGGCCAGCAGGAGACTCCTACACTCCTCTGCATACAGATAAAAGGAATTAAGAGAGCAGGCTCATGGCAGTCTAAAATAAACATACAAACAAACAATAAGACAGGGAATTTTATCTGGAAAATAAAACCAAGCAGAGAATCTCATTTCTAATAGAGCTGAATACATAAGAAGGAATAACCCACTGAGGAAACCGACTCCTTCCCAAGGATTACACGTTGCAAGACTGCAGCACAATGATTCTTTGGAGAAATTAGCAGAACCAACCACAATCTCTTAATGCATACTGTTGCTGGTGTGGACAGATATCAGGGGGCTAGGCTAGGAGCTGCTGCAGTCAGGGAAGCCTTCCTCTGAGTCCAAGAGGTTAACTATTGCTTTTTCAGATGTTTTCCTCCAGAGTCATGGAAAATTGTTAAAGACTGGAAAGCCAAATTAAGAAGAAAATCAGACAGAAAAAGACTGCTAAGCAAGCTTTGCAGGCTCTTTATCAGGGTCCTTAAAAAGGGACAGTAGTGTTGCTTATTACCAAATAAGTAAGTTTTAAAGACATCAAGTTTCAAAGTAGTGCCAGGGAATTTTTTCTTATGCAGAGCTTAAGCCAAATAGCCTAATAATCTTTGTAAGGAAAACAGGACAGCAGAAGCAGCTCTGTTTTCTTGCCCTCAGAAAAGAAAGGAGCTTGAGAAGACAGTAGATCAACATAGAAAGGTTTTCTAGGTAAGAAAAACTGAATTGTGCTTTCTGCTTATGAGTCTTCAAAAGGGCACAAATACTATTCTGTAAAAACAGAGTAGAATGCATACGGACATTACGCACACTTTCGTAAAAGGCCCATACACAAAATATTGGAAGAGGCTGTCGTAAATTAGGGTAAATCTGATATATCATAATGCAAACACTGATTTTAATTTTCTACTACTCAAACTCTTCAGTCATGATACCCAAGCTAAGCAGAAACTGGATCCAACTTTTACATGCAAAATACTATTCTGACAGAAATTCTTCACTTTGTTCCTACAGTGTTACGATTCAAGAACATTTGCCTGCAGTAAGGGCAAAACATGCTCTTTCCATTGGTCTGTATATTTATGTGTCAACTGACAGCCCTGAGAGGTGAGAGTAAACCCTGGAGCAGGTGTTTGATCTAGACTGTGCAAGAAAGCAAAACCCATTACATACATCTGGGGATAATGCTGCCAAAAGAAGAGTAAAGCAAAAACTACTAGCATTGCTTACATTTGGTGAACATTCAAACTCTTCAGAATGACTTAACAAAATTCCTTTACAGAAGGAAAATCGTAAACTTACAGTTTACACAAAGAAACTTGTTGTCTTAATTAACCAAGGAAAATTGAGTATTTGACTATACAGAGTCATTGAGCTATCTTACTTTGTGCATTCACTTCCCAGAAATATGTCTGATTATTTTTGTTTCTCAATTCAGTTACTTATAGAATGGATGAAAATTGCAAGAAGTGATTATCTGTTGGTGCTAAGTAACCCACATTCAGAAGCAAAAAAGGATAAAAGCAACTCCTTCCACACCAATCCAATGTCTGCTCACATAACAAAAAAGTGAACAGTGTCACAGTTGTCAAGAATGAGTTTTGAGATGTATTTCAAACTAATAGTCACTCAAAAAACAAAGATGAGCTAGTGACTAAAATAGTTTCAACATGCAGCATAACCTTTAGCTTGCAAAAGGATGGCAGAAACTGATGCCTAAAATTTTATCTACCATTTAGTAATCTTTTATTTGTTTTACTGTAGCAGAAAACCCAGCTGACTGACCAAAAGGTGTTTTTTTTAAAAAAAGTTATATTGTCTGAATTATGCTCATTATTTTAATTTTTTCATTCCTTTAAAACAAGGGCATTAGAACAGCCTCATAAACAGTGTTTATCTATAGGTAGTTCAAGAACGATTCAACCTGAAGGGCCATGACTGAAGTACCAGTGTAATCAACATAACTCAGAGAAGCACGTAGGGTGAGGACTCCATTGCATAACCATCAAAAGCGTTTTATTGTCACATCAGTGCTTTTAAACTACACGAACCTCGGATGACCAACACACACAAGTCTATTACCTACAGCCTGGTTTTAGCATTGAGCTGGTATCCAATAATGCAAAATAAGGATGCAAAACAATTTCTTAAATTATTTAGTACACTGAAATATTTGAGTTTTAGGAAAATTTGGAAGATCCCATGTTTATTCTCATTTGACTGTGTTTGAAAAAAAACCCAACTACAACAATACTTCTTAGACCATGCATTCTGAATTCTTTACAAATTAGAAAAAGAACCCAAAGCATAAAGATAGGTTAAACTTTTCTATGTATACGCATATTCCACCTCATGAAGCAAAAGACAGTCAAGTAGTTCATCACAAAGATTGTGCTGGGCCACAGTAAAGGTCCACATCTGAATTTCTGGAATTCCAAAACTGTATACTTTAGGAAAAAGTTCAAGAGATAGGGCAAGAACACATAAACACTGCTTAATAATTTTAATCGTAAAATATTATTTGCAGTATTTGAAGGAACTCAATGTCTCTAGTCCTTTGCAAAATTCAGAAGTTCATATGCTATTGGTAAAGCTGAGATTAAACTTGAAAATTTGCTATTTCCTTTCCAAAAATCAGCACCATGCAAGGAAAATTGAGAACTAGCATCACATGCTAAATTCAGCTGTTGCCAGAAAGCACCAAGCAGTGCTGGCCCTACCAGAATTCCCAGAAATTCCACAGAATATGTTGGAGAGAAACTTATATTCATTACTCCCTCATTACTCTATTAATATAGCAGCCTGACAGCTTATATTACTAGCTTTGGTGTGCTTTCATTTTCCGGATTGTATGTTCATAGGCTTCTTACTACAAACATTCAGTACAGTTTAACAACACACACTTAGTACATTTTTATTTTTATATATACATATATATCTGTAGGCTGATAAATCAGACATTTCCATATAAATGCTGAAGAACTCTTGTCTAGCCAAAAGCAATAAGAAAAAGACAGCACTCTCACTCTCGTCATATGTGAGAAGGCGCTGAAGTACTACAGGATGCTTAAGGCTATTTGATAATACTATCTGGATTTTGAACAAATAGCTGCAGACAACAAAAGTCTGATTCAATATGGAAGATCAAAGGAAAAACATCAACACCTCTGATTTCCAAAAACACATCAAGCCCCCAGATGTGTCTGTTAGCTACGATGCAGGAAATTACTATATCTAGTGGACACAAGTAAGAAAAGTTCTAGAGACCAACTTAACAATTAAAAATCATTAATATCATTATCCCTGACAGAAGACTCTTATTAGAAAACAATATATTTGTTTCAGTTAGCTTACATATGCCTTGTGAAAATGTAACTGGAAGCTTGCTACAAATGAGAAAATAATTATTTTCACAAAAGGGGCCACGTAAGCTAATTATGCAAAAATCCCTAAATGACTTCATGTGGCGTTTACAGTTCTGACTTTGGTCCCTTAAAAACATCCTTTAAAAACTGCACCCTGTAGTACAACTAATGCTGCTGTTTGCTTACATTTTAAATTATTTGTAGTGATTTTAGTCAACAACTGCACTGTTTCAAGTTCTCACACTTGAGCTGGACTTTTATTTCCACTCAGCAACGTTCAGTTCAGTCAGTGAGCATGCACCTTTGTCAGAACCCCTAACATCAGCTGCAGAATCTAGGCTCCAATCATCTTCACTAGAAAAAAGGTGGTACTTTAGATTTAGAAATCTTTTTATCCATCAAAACCTAAAGAAATACATACACATCATTATATTATCTGTATTTGGCTTTGCAGTATAGAATAAATAATTGCAATAAAAAGTAAACAAAAGCTCTGAGATATTGGATTTAAGTATTTTGCAGTAAGAAGCTTGCTATGTCCCAGCACTCCTCAAACTGAAAGACAGAAAGATTACTTTACAGAGACAGTGCATATGTCAGAAGTGCTATGCTCTGTAGGTGACACTTTTTAACACTGATGTAGCGTGAATGCACATTGTTCCAAACTAATCTGGTATACCACATACCTATCAAGTGGAACAAAGAAAAAAATACTGTGGTATTTGGACATTGCACACAACAATGGAGGTTTAAAAAGTCTCTGATGACCAGATACTGTCTGTTTAGCCAAAGAGACTGTCAAGGTGATCAAAACTGCATTTTTTTCAGCAGGTTCTCTAAAAAAAAAAAAAAAAAAAAAAAAAAAAAAAAGACACATTCAAAAAGTAGAGGAACTGATAAAGCTAATAAAGGTTTGTGTTTCTTACTGCCACTATTCCTGAAAAGTAAATTTAACTTTCTTCCACCATACCCATTCTGACAGCCAGAAAATGCAAGAGGTATCACATGCAGTTGCTGGTCTCATGTTAGGCACCTGCCAAATGGCTGGTGAGATACTACCATATAGGGTATAAAACAGTTGCTTTGACTCTACAGAGAATAAGGAAAGCAGAAATCACATGGTCTTTTTTTCCTAAAAAAGCAAAGCTAAAAGGAAACCTTTATTAAATAGCTGCTATAACAGACTAAGGATCCTACCAAGCTTGCAGTGATTCCACATGCTTCAAAGATCCAGAGCACATTTCCTACATGCAGGACATACACAGCTACCCAGGCACTCAAAGGAAAGAATGACTACCAAATGTTCTTTGAATGACATGGCTATTTCTTCCATTTTATAAATGTTTCCTCCTTATCTCTAGCTGCCTATGACCATACCATACAGACAACCTATTTCCAGTTAGCCGTGAAGATACTGACTTATATCATAATGCCTCATGTTGAAGAATGTACTAGGTCAGATAATTCACTGTTGCTAGTATCAGTTACAAGATCTCCTACAAAGTATTTAGAACAAAAGATGCAAAACTGTAAAGTTTCAACAACAGTTTACCTACAGTTGACTATACCTTTCCAAAGTCTTTACATCTAGGCCAAAGGGATGGGGCATCCCCATACGGCAATGCCAAAGTAGTTTAAATCAGCTAGCTTGCAATCAAGTAGAAATTCAGTTGGACATGCTACATACTAATTTACCCAGAATTTCAGCAAAATTCAAATAAAATAGATGCAAAGACAAATCTAAGTAACAGGGGAAGAAAATGTTGAAGGACCTGTATCTGTCAATACAATTCTATATAAAGTAAGACAACATTTAGCACTTAGTAGCCAAGATTAAAAATAATCTAAAAAGCTGAAAATTATACTAGATTTATATATAGATATAGATATAGATATAGATATAGATATAGATATAGATATAGATATAGATATAGATATAGATATAGATATAGATATAGATATAGATATAGATATAGATATATATCTGTGTGTATGGTTTCTTAATACACGTGTATAGACATAAAAAGTATCTCTCTGAAAAAGTATATGCCTATCTTCATAATGATATTCCAGTTCTATGCAGCTGCAAGATGCTGAATGTGAAAGCACTAGTGTTGCACTGCTGAATAAAAGACATTTCAATTTTTTTATCTTACTAGATCTTTCTCTTTCAAGTTTTCAGCAGTTTCATGCAGCTTAAATAAAAATATTTATACAAGCATGGGTATTAGCTAAGAGTTAACTATTGTTTGAATACTATGTTTTTCTGTTTGCTTAAGGAGAAGAAAAAATGATCAAATCCCATGTTCTTTTTAACACAGGACATGAACATAAATACAATACATGTTTCTGTAGCCTGCAACAACTTGGTACTTAACAGGAAATGACTGCAGCATAACACATGTATTGCATACTTCACAAGGAAAATGACCCATGTGAGAAGACCAAAATGGGATATCCTAGCAGAGCTGTGGAATTGTTTTCACTTGGCCATTAGCATTCATAAAAAATTCAAATAACACTTGGGAATTTATTTTAACTACCTTTTTTTGTTCCTGTTTGTAACTCTTCAATTTTGGCATGAGTTTAGCTGGTAGCTGCTAAAGGATTTCTTAAGACAATGAGTTGTGAGGGATAAAAGTTAAGAGTATTTTCTTAGCTATTGGTTCAGATCTCAAACTGAACCTAAATTTTGGACATTTTGTTTGTTTTAATAAAAAATTATTTTAAAAAATCAGATTTTGTAACTCATAAAATTAAAAATGCAGCTTCCAATCCACATCATATGCATGGTAGAATATAATCTGATATTATTTGCAAAAGAGTAAATAGTAGGGGAAGAGGCTTGATAAAGAAGTCAGGTAAAAATATTACTAAAAACAATTTCTACCAAGTCAGAATAAATATTCTATAATGCGCTTAGCATAAACATAAATCATATTAATAACAAAAAAATCCTCTGCCTTCCAGGGGAATGTTGGGAAACTCAAGATAAACATATGCATAAAGCATTAAGCACACACTGAATAATCACAATTTATTGATTATTACATTTTACTAATCTAGTATGAGATTGTAACAGTATAGAGATGCTTTCTTTCACATGCACAAACAACTCAAATTTACACATCATTAATCAGGGAGAGGATGCAGTCTATGGCTCTGAAACACATTTCATTAATTGCAAAGTAATACAACATGCAGATACTATTCTTTACTAATCAAAAAGGAAAACAATGGTAGTAACAATGTTACGCATTCTGCATCAACATTCTACAAAAAATAACTCTGAGATTAGGCATTCTGAACTTCATGAAAATAGAAAACTTCACATATTTTTTAAATGAGGTGCTTAAATGTAAGTCCTATACCCTACACTTGTTTGTGTTTTAGTGTCCAGCTTGAAAGGTGCATAGTGTTTCATAGTTTACATGAAAGTCAAAGCAATTCCTGCTGCCTGTGATGAGAAGAAAACTTTACAAAACAGAGGAACTGACAGAAAGTAGTGGCTGACACAAAGTCTTTCCACCAACTTTAACAGGATTTAGAATTAGGCATTACAGAACAACTGACTTCCCAAGCAGCCTCAGTTTTTCCTGACCTGAAAACAGATTTCATAGCTTACAAACTGTTGTTTACAGCATGCTAATATTGCTAATGACTGCATTTTGGAGCCTGGCATGTGAATCAACGGGCTTTCTTTGGTTTTATCCTATACTTTATTTATTATCCATCTATTTTCAGAGCAATGTATGTGCAAGTTAAAGACATTTTACATCACTGTTCTATCCCTGGGAGGGAGGGAGGGAGGGAGGAAGGGAGGGAGGGAGGGAGGGAGGGAGGGAAGGAGGGAGGGAGGGAGGGAGGGAGGGAGGGAGGGAGGGAGGGCAGGAAAACCTTCCTTACAGCTAAAACAAATAAACAAACAACAGCAAATAATCATGTTTTCCTAACATTCACTCTAGCCTAGTCACGGACAGAAATTACACATATTTAAAGTTAAACCAGACTTAAATAAAAATAAAATCCCTACACAGATATTCTTTTTCAAGCAATGCTGTGTTGGATTTGGCTTATACATGTTCTAAATCAAACTAAACTAACAATCAGTAGCATCTATCAAATTATGTATGTCCATAAAAACTATGGGCTATAACGATTTACTTACACTTCTTGTAAAAACACACATATAAATAATTGGTACAACTCTGTAGCTCATGTCCTTTATCCACAGAGCTTAAGAAGGAATACATGCAATTATAAAGAAGCCCTATCCACAAATCTAAAAAGCACACTAAATTTAGTATTGACTTTCTTAAGAAAATGAGCTCAGATCTTGAAATGCTGACTTGCTTCAACAAATTAAAAGACAGTCATTATTACAGACAGATGTTGAAGACAGGTATAAAAAACACAGGAGTTATGTATTCACTCTGTCCTCACTTCAACTAATAATAAGCTACATTGTCCATAAGGAGCAAAAAGCATCTAAATCCTCATAAGGAGTTCACCTTAAGGATCACAGTGGTGCACTGGCTTCTAAGTGGTGCACTAAGTACTATGCAGAATTTTAAGAACTCATTTTGGCTTCAAAATCCTATATTTCTAATAGCTCAACTGCTATTCAACATGCCACTTCACCACAATCCAGTCAAGGCCACTGATGTACCAGCCATTAGTGTTGCCCATAAATGTGGCTGCCCAGGAGATCTAGAAAAACAGTCCAACTGTACCAGCCTTTAGGGTGTGCACAATATAACAGCAATTTCTCTTTCATGGCTTTGTGTGAAATGGAGAGGCTTATGTTATTGCTCCTGAGTTACTGTTGCCTGTAGTGCATGTGTTGGTTAGTGATGGAAGGAGAATTGTGTGGAAGGAAGATTGCAATGGCAATTACATGTAGGTCAAGAAAGTGCTCTTTCCTACATCAAAATCAAAATAAACAAAAGCATTACATGTGATAATTTACGATAGTAAACAAAGATGTGACAATGAAGTGACGAGAACAGGCACACAATTGTAATTGGTGGATATAAGAATACCCCATGCAGCACAGCTACTGGCAATATTGTATGTAACACACTAAAGCAGCTTATAGGCAACACGAGGACTTACATACCACGAAACAATTTGCTGCTGTTGAAACTCTGTGATAGCAGCCTTGATGGTATCTCCACAAAATCAGTTTACATTGTGACCCATTGAGAAAACACATTTACTTTAATGCTCACAAAAACAAAGTCTGAATAAAAGTTTCTATGATGTCTTGATTCTTAAATTTAAAAAAGAACCATCAACTTGGCTTACAGAAAGTGTTAAATAGCAGCAAAGAGCTAATTATACCATACTAACTTCCTTTTGTCTAGTATAAAAGGACATTTTCTTACTTTGCCTGGCTGAGTATAATAGCCTATGAATTATGAGATCAAAGCAGCAAACTGTATGTTTTCTAAAGTAAGAGTTTCCTTCACCAAGTTTTACACTTACTACAGCTAAAAGAGCTGTGTGAAGGGATCAACACTAAACCCAAAGGACAGGCTGTGCACAGCAAGAAAGAGAGCAAATCCCTCGTGCTTTTTGCAGGTCACTACCAAGGACCATGTTAGCAGATCCACACCAGACCCTTAACAGGCAGCTCTGCTGCTACCAGTAATTAGCTTGGACAGCTCTGGCTCCAGGAGTAGCAGCAAGGCTACACCATAATGAGCTCAGCTGGGATTAGCAGGACAGGGCAGGGAACCAAGAGAGCTGAGGCATTCTGCATTGCGTATGTATCACAGAGATCAAACAAGGATGGCTGGCTAGGTTATCCCCTCACCACCTCATTCCAAAAATGAAGCACGGCAGTGTGTAAAATACAGGCTAATGAAGAGCGACACCTCCAACCGATGAGAGCCACATTAATTAACACAATCCCTAGATCATGGAATACAGTTTCTGTTAGTGCTAGCAAACTTGTAACTTGTCACTGATTTAAGAGGGGAAAAAGAAAAGGGGGGCGGGAAGAGCTGATGTTTTCCTTTTCTGCTTTTGGTAGAAGATAGTTTTACCTTGGAATTTTGCAAGGAATTCATCTAATGTGGCCTGTAAAGCACTGCCTTCAGACAAAAAAAAAAAAAAAAAAAAAGAAGACTTTCTTTATGTAAACACCATTTAAGAAACAAACTCACTTTTCGATCAACAGCCTTTTGTGTTCGTTTTTGAAAAAAGCCAGTTCATTCCACACAGCATCAGAATCCTCTTGACAAGGCCAATGGAGGTCTGCACACGGGTATCTGCTTTTACTACTTTCAGTCCTGCTTATGAGTAAAAAGAGGTTGGTTGTTTCCAAATGTTTACCTTTTTTAGGACCTCAAGAATAAAAGCATCTTTGCTTTCAGAAAATACAAATTTTAAACCACAGCATCTACTGAATATAAATCTCGTATGATGTACATATTCTGTGAGGCATGAAATCTTAAATGTGGTATTATAGAAAAGTTCAATTACTTAGTTTCAGACAGAAATCATGCTATTATGGCACCATGGCTTTCAGCTGATGTGGTAGAACAATGTCACCTATATTCATTCTATCAACATTCCTTACAATAGTGGTATGAGAAAGCAGAAGGTGATGCAATCTCTTGCAAAAAAATGGGAGAATCACCACCTCCCTTAACACCCCCGCAAACCAATCTGAAAGTTGCATTGATGCCCACTCTAAATCCAACTGTTCACCTACTGCCTAATGAAAGAATAAGCTGTCTATGGATACGATGATGTATCAGGAAAAAGCACACTAAATTTAGAAGTACAGAAAAAGAAAATTAAAATATTCATAGTTTTTCTGTCAAAATATTTTAATGTATTTTAATAATGCAAAAGATTAAAATTGTATTTAAAATCCTTTATAAAACTAATTTAAAACTCTCTGCAATTTAAATTCCTACTGGGCATAGAAATAAACTCTCAGAGAATGTGGCAACCTCATAAGGCTCCCATCATCTTTGCAGTCACGTATGTCAGTGGAAGTTGCATGTACACTGACAAGTGGATTAAGTTTCATTAGCTGCCATCTCAATAACAGATTCTAATCCATGAAGATTCAGAGAGAAGGGGTCCTCCATCACTTACAGAGGATCAGAAGTGCCACAGAAGTACCTGATTCTGAGTTCTTAACATACAACTTACACCACCAATATAAAGCTTTTTGAGATACCAAAATAACAGTGTAAGGTCTAATCTTTCACAGACTGTTTTTACTTGTGTCTTGGCTACTTTCCTTTGTTTAAGCATATTAAAAAGGAAGAACAAACCCCTTTTAGTACCATGGCTTCAAGCAATGCTGTTCTTATAACAAAGTGATCCAAAGCCTGTAATTTTCAGCCTATCTTAATTATAGATCAAGAAAAAAAAATCAAATGAACAAATAGAGATTTAGTATTACACTTCTTCCAATAGCTATTTTTCCTAAATACATTCCTGTCAGAGCAAAAGCTGGTCTCATTTATTTTAAACAGAAATAAAAGTTGCTTTTACCTCTCTTTCTTTTAAAAAAAAAAATAAAATTGTTTTTAACTATCAGAACCAGAACACTCAGTGATTCACTGTGTATCAAGTTTGATTTTACTGTCTTTATCTAGGTTGATTTTTTTCGTATGTTTTCAGCCTTGGCCTCTCGGTGGACCATGAATGTCTACTTAGCTTTAGATACAGAACTAAATCATTTCATTGCATAAACTTACTATAAACTAAAAGGTTTCAGTCATTTCCAGTTTGCACTGATTTTAAAACAGTAGGTAGAAGATAAAATCATCCATGCTTTTTCCTAAATAAACAAAACCTTTTCATTATAATTTAAACAAATCTATTAGTTATTTATGTTTTGATAGTTCAAAAAAAAATCCTCCTGTGCTACCAACGCCTGTAGCAGATTTGTGCCATTATTTTCACCCACATTTTTTTTTCTTTTTAAAAGACAAACCATTCTTAAGGAAATGACACAGTATTACAAGGCAATGCAAATCCACTCAGATAGGCCAAAGCTTTATTTACATGTAAGGGACAGTTTATTATTCACGGCAGGTCTCTTTATGTCACCCTGGACTCTCTGAACGGCTACCAGTTTTGCAGCAATTTCTGCGACTCTCTTTTAGGTTAGAGAGAGTTAAAAGTTTGTGGCAAGATTAGTCAGTATTGCTCTAATTACAAAAATAATTATTTTTAGTAAAAAACATATGTTTACTAAACTGTAGGTGCACAATGAAGTCCTACTAATGTCAACAAGACTTAAGGACCTGCTCAAATTACTTTCTTGAAACAGGGCCTGAATAACTGTACCTCAGCAGTGTCTGATAACTAAAGTGCTAAGAAGTGTCATCATACTTCCAAACGTGTCTGTTTACCAAAAAAAAGAATAACTGTATAAAATTTTCACCGTTCTGTATAGAATTAAAAGCATAATTATATATATTATATTTGTTATTTAAATTTTGATGTGGTAAAGTCTTTCTTCTTTCCACTAATAAAGATATATCACTGAAATATTTTTGTAGAATATCAGAAATAATTTATTTTATAACTATTTAATAGATGAAACCCTGCCTTTCATGCACATACTCTTTTTTTCCTTATTAAGAAGGGGATTTTAGGATCAGCTTCACTTAATGTTTGAATCATTAAATGTTAGAGAGGCCATTATTTCTATAATGTTTAATAAATAAAATTATTTTTTCTAAACTATTTGAAACATAAGGAGCAATTCTCCTATACTAGAAAATTAAAAACATACACAGTTAACAAATTAATCAACTTGGGAATTAGATAAGCATAAATAAGCAGACCTCTGTCCAGTACTCAGGTTCACAATGAGATCCTAAACAAAATAAGTCAAGGTCAGCTCAATATATATTACTCTTAGTTTCAAATGCAACTTTTCTAATATAGGGTTATGCCATATATTCTGCTTTAAAAAAGGGAAATGTCTTGATCACCACATAGTAATTTCTTCCTTCAAATCAAATTCTCTCTCTTTTTAATATCTATATAATAATTCTGTTCAGAGTTCTTGTGTAAGGGAAATGTTTTTAATGAGCTATGTAACTTACCTGCTATCACCCTCTTCCCACTGCTTTAATTGCTCTTTTAGTGCTCTGTAGTTGGTCTGTAACATCTGCAGCCTCTCTTTGCTTTTTTCATGGGCTGCTCTTAGCTCATCAGTTTCTTGAGTCTGTATAGCACCAGAAAAACAAAATTAGATTTAGGCAAAATATAAGAGACTTTCACACAGATCACATGAAACCGAAGTTCAGTTTATGTAACTATTAAGAGCCTCAGAAATCTAAATGGAAAGATCAGGAATCACAATCCCTGAGGTCAAATTTTTCTTATTCCTACCTTGGCAAATTTTGCTAATTTGGCAAAATTTACTTAAATATTTTTTTCATGCTGCTAATAATTTTTTTAAAAAATTACTACAAAATGTCAGTTTTCATTCTGTGAATGTTAATACACCTAAAAATATATAGACTGGAAAAGGATTGTTGGCACTTTTTTCCTCTGAACTCCTTTTTCTTTCCCCCCCACCTCCCATGGAAAACTACTCTGCGTATTTTCAAGGGAAACACTGGCCACACTGAAGTCCACATTAAAAGAACTAAATCTCAATGTCTTTATTATTTCCTCATGTATTAATTGATACATAAACCTGCAACACTCATACTTTGTCCACTAGTTATGCAACAAGCAATAAACAAAAACTAATTTTGCAATAGCTTTTACATAATCTAAACAATATGAAAAATGTACTCTATTTTTACAGAAAGAACAGATATACCTTCATTTATATTACAATATAATGTCATGCAAGTTCAAAAAAAGATCTTCCTAAGTGAAAATACTCTTGTCTGAAGAAAATTAAACATTAAGAGGAGGACACTCCACAGTACAAAGCAAGTCAAATAGTGGCATACAACAATAAAGAATTCACCAGATATTATCCTGTAGTAAAATTTGCCCTCAGTGTTTCATTTCCAGTTCAATGGGTGCTTTGCTTGTAGAGCAATGAGAGAACTTGTTCCATAATCTCTAAGTAGATCACAATACTTTATTTGCATGCATTTACTGCTTATATGCAAGGAGGGCTTTTCAGCATTAGCCAATAAATAAGATACACCAATAGTCAAAGCTGCAAGCAATAAAAATTAAATCCCACTATAAAAACATGGCAAGGATTTCTACAATAGGGCTAACTCCAAAGTACTTAGACTAAGCTTGGCTTCTAAAATGTACCTCAGCTTTCCCAATGCATAAACAAAGTAGCTAAAATTTCCGATACTACTACATATAACATTCCAGAAGTGACTCAGGCAGTACAAAAAGCAGATTAAGGAACAGAAGCAAGTGCCAAAATGATCTTACTGTTAAATACTTTCCCAAAGTGGCGGTGTCTTTTTTTTTCTTAAACAACCCCTAAACCAGATACATTTATAAACTTAAAATTGCTTCAAAAGTACTTTTTACTGTTTTTTTAAGTGGCTTATATAAATACTACAATGATATTAAAAACAATCACACAAATTGCAAGATAAATTTATGATAAAGGAGCTTTGCTTCTTGACACTGCAAGAGGAAATTTTTATAAGAATCCAATTATAGATTTTGTGTTTTCAAGATAAGTTTATGAAATCATTGTTCTGAGATTGTTTGATAGTGCTGGTGAAAACTGACAAAGTCTGGTAAGGTAGTGGAAAATAACATCTTCGGCATAAATTCTCATACATTTTATTAGTGTCAGTGCCCTTTCAGAGATGCAACCAAGTGTAGAATTTGGCCTTTCCTATTTATGAATCTACATTTTTCATTATTGCTTACCTATTCCACTATCCATTCTGTTACTTACTTCCTTTTCTTACTAGTTGCTCTGATATTTCAGAAATAGAAATTCAACAATTGTCCTAATCACTCTTATTGAATTATTAAGCACTTCAGAACTTTAAATTTACACTGTAATTTACATAATCTCAGTTCCATCTCTCTCTGATTGAATTATGTTACATTTTTTAATACTTAAACTGTCTTGTATACACTTTTCTATATATTGACAAAAAGGGGACAGAACAACCATCTCTAGCAGTGCTAGACCTCCAGGTTGTTCTCTGGCTCTCCACTGTCGTTCTGTACTACTTCCCATGCCATAATGAAAGACTAAAAGACAAAGTGCAGTTGCAGGAGAAAGACCGCAACTGCCTGTGAAAAAAAAGTCATTTTGTTATTTGCAGGCAGCACAGACAAGATAAAAGATTCTAATCACTACTTCAAAATTTTGGTGAAACTGACCTGTAACAACTTCTGTTACAGTAAAAGTTGAACTAAAATGGAATTAAAAATATATACTTATTCAATTCTATGACTACTCTTCTCAGGCTAACAAAAAGTGAGGAACCAGACCATAACAAAAAATACTTTTTTCCACAAGTAGTTATGTGGAAAAGCCACAATATTAATATATTTTCAGCATCTGAACACCAAACATGGAACAGGACTACATATGAAATCTAAACTAAATATAAGTGTACCCTTGCTCAAATAAACAAGTATTAAGGAGTCGCTAAAGTCTGATCTACATATTATAGTTCTAATTATCTTCAAAATTTTACAACTTCTAACAAAAAGGATGAAAACACTCAAAGGGAAGATCTCCTATTGCTTTTGAAAACTTTCCAGTTAAAACCAGGAATATCTCCTCTAGGCTATGCCACGGATCAGTTCTAGAAATATGGGAGAACATATTCTTAGTTCATAACAAATATCTAACTCTCAGCAACCAAACTCCAACTCACTTCTTAAGGACCAACAGTAGATTGATGTACTTATGCTTTGGAACATTCCGACCACCAGCCTGACAATTTGTTACTCAAAATCCATTAAATATTCTTATTTACTTTGACATTCTCTTCCCTGAATAACGGTGCAATCAGGCACACTCCGTTATTTTTTAGTATGTTCTGGAGTGCAGAAATGAAGCCAATTCTGTGACAAAACCATGGCCACTCTGAATTTACATGGTTACCCTACTTATATTAGCAATAAAGACAGTAAGAGCCAACTCTCCTTGGCCAGAAATGAGTCAGCTGAGGAGAACTGGAAAATCCTATGGATCAGACCTTGCTCTTTTCCATTCCTTTGTAATACTGGCTGAGGCATCAAATATTCCTTTTCCTGAAAAATCCATAAATAAAGGTGTTAATCTTTTGTTTGTTTGTTTTTCTTATCAGATTTTCAGAATAACTGATGGATAAAGTCACAGTATCATCTTCAGGACATGCATCATCAGTATGCTTATTGACAGAGCAAGCATTTCTCTGAGCAAGTACATTTCAAGTCAACGCTTTGCTTGAGGAGGCAACAGTGCAAGTGCTAGTTTCAATAACGTCGATCACATGCATTATCTGTTGTTGGAAACAATGCCCGAGAGAAGGCTAGAAAATGTAGAAAGAAATCCTACAATACACATAGAATTATTCTGATGATAATGTTATGACAGCTGAGTTCACTGTCATGATCACAATAGCCTCACTGAATTCTGAATGTACTGCCACAACTGTTTAATACATTGACCTGGGCCTCCACAGCTTCCTTTCAATCAGTTAAAGCATTCTGCAAAAGAAGTCAAGTAAGTTCCCTAGATAAAATGCAAGGAGTTCATATATTCAGTTTCAAGGGGAGATACAAGATTTAGCCCTTAAAGACCTTATAGATAAATAGACCTCGTGATAAATAAAGATCCCACATTTGAAACATAATAAAGCTGCACAGATTCCTAAATTATGCTTTAAAATGAAATGGAAGAAATTAGAAAGGCAGTACGGTGAATGGTAAAAATTATGTTACAAGGTCATGCAGAGAGGATAACAATCCTTCCTCTTCTGTATCTGCTTAGCAAACGAGAGTAGTTCTCTTCACTCCTCTTGCCAGAAGAAAACAAAGAAATTTGGAACCCCCTCTCATTTAAGACAACACTACTTATGTGTGAGCTTTGCTGCTATGGGTGCAGCAGTGTGGTTCACAGTGCCAGAATAATCTGTAGCATCAGTGTCTGGCAGGCCAACTAAGCGTGAGAAACAGCAGGCCTCCTGAAAGCCAGTTCTCAGTTAAAGCTGGTAGGACATGCATTAGATTTCTCAACAGACAGAAAAACAAAACAGCGAGTGTTGGAATTTTTACAAGAAGGTGCTCCTGGAAGCACAAAAATTGTTTGTCCCCTTTAAAGGTAAGGGAAGTATGTGGAGCAAGAGACCCCCCCTGGCTTAACTGCGAGCTTCTGAGCCTGCCTAAAACCAAAAGAGAAGCGTAGCAGAGATGGAGAAGCTGACAAATACCCCCTGAGAACTACAAGGGCATTGTAGGCCATGAAGAGAAGCAGTTAGAAAAGGAAAAGCTCAGATTGAATTGAAATTGGCCAGAGATGTCAAAAACTACAGGAAAGGCTTCTTCAGGTACATAAACAACAAACAGAAACAGAAGGAAAATACTGGCCCATTGTTGAACAGGGGAGATGAATTAGTCACCAACAACGCTGAAAAGGCAGAGGTTCTCAACACTTCCTTCACCTCTGTCTTTACCAGCATTGTTGGGCCCCAGGCCTTGGGAAGCAAAATCCAGATTCATGCAAACACAGGCTCGCCATCAGTGAAGGAAGAGTTGGTGTGTGAACTATTACAGGAGCTTGACCCCAACAAATCGGTGGGCCCTGACTTTATCCACCCAAGAGTGTTAAGAGAGCTGGCTGAAGCCATTGTGAAGCCATTCTCCATAATCTTTGAGAAATGGTGGAGATCGGGGGACATCCTAGAAGACTGGAAGAAGGCTAATGTCAACCCCATCTACAAGAACAAGTAGTAGAATTAAAAGAGGATCCAGAAAATTACAGGCCCATCAGTCTTACCTCGGTGCCTGGGAAAGTTATGGAGTGAATCCTCCGAAGGACTATCACAAGTCAAATGAAACATGTGATTGGGAAAAGCCAGCAGGGAAAATCGTGCTTAACAAACCTGATTGTCTTCTACAACAAGGTAACCTAATCCTTAATGTAGGGCAAGCACTGGACATTATCTACCTGGACTTCTGCAAAGCTTTCTCCCACAGCCTCCTCCTGGAGAAACTGATGTGTTATGGTCTGGACAAGTGGTCTGTGCAGTGGGTGGGGAACTGGCTGACAGGCTGCACCCAGAGGTTGGTGGTACCTAGGTCCTTTTCAAACTGGCAACCTGTCACAAGTGAGATCCCCCAGGGATCAATACTGGGCCCAATGCTGTTTAATATCTTCATAAATAATCCGGATGATGGGCTCAAGTGTACCCTGATGAAGTTTGCTGATGATACCAAACTGAGTGGGGAAGTGAACACTTTAGGAGGGAGAGCCACCCTGCAAAAAGACCTGGACAGGCTGGAAGAATGGGCTAACAAGAGCTTTATGAAGTTCAACAAAGACAAATGGAAGGTCTTGCACCCGGGAAAATATAATCCAGGAGTGCAGCACAGGTTGGCATCCGTTTGGCTAGGAAGCAGCTCTCTGGAAAGGGACCTGGGGCTCATAGAATCATAGAATGGTTTGGGCTGGAAGGGACCTTAAAGATCACCTAGTTCCAACCCCCCTGCCATGAGCAGGGACACCTTCCACTAGACCAGGTTGCTCAAAGCCTCACTCAACCTGGCCCTGAACACTTCCAGGGAGGGTGAATCCACAGCTTCCCTGGGCAACCTGTTCCAGTGTCTGACCACCCCCACAGGGAAGATTTCTTTCTAATACCTAATCTAAACCTCCCCTCTTTCAGCTTAAAGCCATTTCCCCTTGTTCTATCACTAACTGCCCTTGTAAAAAGTCCCTCCCCAGCTTCCCTGTAGCCCCTTCAGGTACTGGAAGACCACTATAAGATCTCCCCAGAGCCTTCTTTTCTCCAGGCTGAACAGCCCCAACTCTCTCAGTCTGTCCTCACAGGAGAGGTGCTCCAGCCCTCGGATCATCCTCGTGGCCTCCTCTAGACTCGTTCTAACAGGTCCATGTCTCTCTTGTGTTGGCGGCTCCAGAACTGGACACAGGACTCCAGGTGGGGCTTTATGAGAGTGGAGTACAGGGGAAGAATCCCCTCCCTCGACCTGCTGGCCACACTTTTCTTGATGCAGCCCAGGATATGGTTATTTGCCTTCTGGGCTGCAAGCGCACATTGCTGGCTCATGTTGAGCTTCTCATCCACCACCATCCCCCAAGCACTTTTCTTCAGAGCTGGTCTCAAGCCACTCATTGCCCATTAATGTTTGGGATTGCCCCGACCCAGATGCAGGACCTTGCATTTGGCCTTGTTGAACTTCATGAGGCTAGCACAGGCCCACAAGATCAATATGAGAGAACAGTGTGCTGCTGCAGCAAAGAAAGCCAACAGGATACTGGGTTGCATCAACAAGAACATCACCAGCAGAGATAAAGAGGTCATTATCCCACTCCACTCAGCACTTGTCAGGCCATACCTGGAACACTGTGTTCAGTTTCTGTCCCTGCTACGGAAAAAAAATATGGACATGCTGGAGAGGGTCCAGACAAGGGCCACAAAGATGATCAAAGGAAAAGAAAAAAGGAAAAAGGAAAGGGAACGGTAAGGTAGAGAGGAGGGAGAGGGGAAGGGAGGGAGAGGACAAGAGAGCGGAGGACAAGAGAGGGGAGCGCGAGGAGAGCACGAGAAGAAAAAGAAGGAATTGTAAATGTTCAAGAAAATATGACTTAGGGTTTGGATTTTGCATTCTGAGGTGCAATTTGAAACCAACAGGTCATTTAAAAGTTACTACTTTTCAAGTAAAAAAAAAATCAAACCAACAAAAAGAAACCAACAGTAATCTATAAAGCATGGACAAAATGGGAAATTGTAATACATGCTGAATTAAGCTTTTCTACCAAGGGTTGGGGGGTGGTAGTGTTGTTTGTTGGGATGGTTTTTACAGCATTTGTTAGAACAACAACTTCTGACCCCTAACTTCTAAGAGTACAAAGGGCAAATCTGTTCCAAGTAATTTACTTCAACATCTTAATATACTGGTTTCACTGTAAAAAGAAAATTTTTCTTTGTACTTTCTGCTTCACTTTGTTTCTATACGAATACACAATCTTCTCAAAATATATATTCTCAAACACAAATTCTGAAACTGTATTTAACAAGCATGAATTACTGACGATATCTCAAATTAGGCTTCCACAGGACTACAAGAGTACCAACACAAGGTTCCTAGCAGTAAAGGTAAAAGGCAAATTAATGGAGAATGCTCTCTTATGTTAACACACTTACAGTCCATAACAATATGTGCACTTTGCATTTTTAAAATGTCTGTTTATTTTGGTATATTTTTATCTATGCAAGCTTATAGCTAGAGGGGTTTTTTTATTTTTATTTTTTTAATGTTCACCTTCAGCTGTAGTGTCTTCTCTAAGTTTTCAATCTTCCTTTCAGCTATTTTAAGCTTCCTTAGCTCCTCTGACTCTCTCAAAGAGCTCTTTGGGGACAGAGACCTTGAACATTTCACAGGTGGTTCCTGGAGAATAAAACAAGGACATGGTTGAACTAGTTGGAACACCAGATTATGAAAGACATGCAGAATTAAAGAAGAAGTAATTTTGAATACTAATAATGAATTATAAAAAAAAAAAATCTGCATGGAATACCAGAGAAATAACAAGCAGAATTACCACAGCGCTACCACTAAAGGTTTCTCTGTGACTCGTTAATGAGAATATTCATTTACATTTACATTGTTTCTTTCAGAATAATGATGTCCCATTAGGGAAGACTAAAGGGTTATAGACTCAGAAATGCAAGAAACCTCATTACAAAGGAGGGGATAGAGGCTGGTCTAATTGCTCTATAAGGGTCCAAGGTTACACTTGATAGGACAACCAGAAACAAGAGGGAAAGGATTTTTTTCCCTTTGAAATAGTTTAACACACTGTGAAGTTGAAGGAACAATATGCTTGAGGAATATAAATACAACAGACAGTAGATCTTATACCATAATGACCATATGGTCATTAACTATAATGTGACTAACTGGAGACAAGAATATGTGTTTATATTATGTACAGCTTCATATAGCAATCTGGAGAAAGAATATGCGAAAGTAACACTTAAACTGGGCAGATTACTTGTTCATTCTATGTCATATGTCCTTATGGCAAAGAAAGAAAGACTTCATCAAATTAGACTTTCTGATTTTCTTAATAACTTTGGTTAAGGCCAGAGAAATACTAACACACACTTAATATTAATAACGAAAAATGCTATTATATAAATACATCAAGTCAAACAAAAACATACCATTAATTGTTTTATGGCATAGTTTTGCATGCTGCCATTTCCACTGTATAATAATTGATTTACAACAAAAGGAATTCAGGATACATTCTTGAATATTATATACTTCAACACTTTTACTATTCCATTAAATTAATATAATCCTAAAGAGAAACTTAATTAGCAACTGTAATTTTTTTTCTTTGACCATTATGTTCCAGTATTAAATATTCACAAGACATCATATACCACACTTTCCTTTTAAATCGTACGCAAAATTGCGTGTGTCTGCAATTACAAAAAGGGGGGGAAAAAACCTCATGAAATATCAGAAAATAATAGTATCACATATTTAATAATTTAAATATTGCCAAGGTGCTTTTGTCATTTGTTTTTGGGTTTCTGAAACGTGCATGAATGAGATGAAAAAAAACTCAAACAACTACAAACCAAAACTAACATCTGTAAATAATTTTAATATATTTAAAATCTGAATGTCAAATGGACATGTTTTGTATATTCCTGTCAGTTCCTTTATAAAACAAAAGAAACTAAGAGAAAGTTTTAATTAACATTTAAAACAATATTTCCAAATTTATAGTTTCATATCATCAGTATAGCACTGTACTAAGAGTAATTCCCCTTGAAATAGTAAAATTACTGATTTAATTTTTTTTTCCAATAATTTTGGTAGATATATCCAAAAGTTTCCTTCAGTTAACAGATGCTGAAATTAATAAGTAAAGATTTTAACACTACACAAATCCAAATTGATCCCTTTCAGGTGTCCGAAGCAGAACATCCCAAGAACAACATAACAAAAAATCTACCCATTTCTAACATCTCAGATCCCTTGAATAAACCCAAAATCTTAAATAAATATCCTATCTTCCACATTTCTTAATTATTGCATACTCATACTAACTTTTCCTAAAAATCCAGAACACATTATTTTTCCAGAAATGTTTCCTAGTTAAACTTTATGTTTGTATATAGAAGACTTGAAAATAAAAGGTCAAAGCACTGCATTTTTTTGCCAAAGAAAAGGACAACAAAGGAAAAGAAGTAGACCCACCAGCACCAGATTGCGAAGAATAACTAGGTAGAAAGATGCTACTGAGGAATGGAGAAACAAGAAAAAAATACAGAAAAAAGTAAAATTCATAGGCTTGCTGTTTTAATCAAAAGTAATTCAATACAATAAGTACACAGACTTTATATATAGCTACCTGGGATTGTACTATGAGTCTTTTTTACAGGGACAAGGTATGGGGAAAAAAGAGAAAAATTCTAACTATTCATGGATAATTCCCTGTGAGTGGGACTGGTGATGTGCATTAAGAAACAGTCTATTGTTTCAGTATATTTTTACCTGTTTAGTGACCAGACTAGAGGCCTGTAGAGAGAAAGAGCTGGATCTGGGCTTTACAGCTGCACATAGGTAGTTTGAGGGCAATCTTTGGTAAGAAGGCAAACAGTTTAATTTTCCAGCCACGACAGAAGAGACTGTGTGGAAAAATACACTGTAATCTCATTGCCCGGGGCTGCTGAAAAACTCAGTTTGGAAGATAGCATCTGCAATATGGTTCTCACAACCTCAAATTTTGTGACTACTGCTGCCAGGTTTATGCATTTAATTTTTAACTCAGTCCTCAAATTGTACAGTAAATTTAGTCATATCTATATTAAATATATACACAAATTGCAATGTTTTAAACATTTCCTAAATATTCAGGAGTAAGAAAAAGTTCACTTTTATGAACAAAGAATGTTAATGCAAGTCAGTAAAGGGTAACAACACAAGATTTTTCATCAAATGATCCTCAAATATGTTTACAAAAGACTAAGCTAAATACCAGAAAATCAGAAATAAACAAGCTTTGTAATATTAATAGATGTGAAACTTCATGACAGAAGATTTAATATAAAGAAATAGCTGGTAAGTGGATGTGACATATTAACTGTTACCAGAGGTACAAGAAGCTGAAAAAGAAAGGATGCTTCTTTCTAAACAACCTTCTGTTACCCATCCGCACCATAAAAGATACCAGGAGATGACGCTGGAAGTAGTCACGTTCTTGAATTCAACAGGTTTTGTGTTGGATGGAGCCCCAAAAGAAGTGAAAAAAAAAAGCAAACAAGGGAAGCTGGTATTATTTCTGAAATGTAACATGAGAAATTTTTAGCACTGAAGACAGCAGAAAATGTAACATCTTTTATCAACTGAAGAAACAGAAACATTGCTGAAGCTGAACCAAAGGATGACAAGAGACAGGCAAGCTTTGTTGGAGACAAAAAAATGGCAAATTCTTGATTCGCCATGTTTCAACATGAACTTTATTGGGACGGCAAGTTAACTCATGCCTTCTAATATCTTGACATTATAGACTTAGAAGAATGCTACAAAATGTGTATCATTAGAGGCAATTATAAGCCCTATGCATCACACAATGGGAAAGCTTAGCAATAAACAGACAAGGGCTGTGTTACTGAATCAGACAGTGGACATACGGATGACAGCTTAATTAGGTACAGAAATCATACATAGCTCACAAAGTTACAAAGCTTAAGCTCCAAAAGAAACTTAAGGAAGATCAAGCAACTGACTCTTTAAGTCTCCATAGAAAAAGGCACTCATCTGTACCACTCTCCACAGAGACTAGACTATGAGGGTTACAGTTGCCTCTAAGTACACACTGAACAATATCAAGAAAAACAACACCACAAGTGTACATTTAACAAATGTTTTAACCACTGGATCATGTGTCTCACAGAGCAGGCTGTTTCTGTTACTCTGTATGACTGTTGGCAAGAGTTTTGAATTTCTGCAATTCACAAAAAACAATGATAGCCTATAGATGTATCTATATCATTGCATTCTGCAGAACCAAACACAGGTGGAAACGTACAGTCACGTGGCCACACATTCCAATTTATCACACTAGTGGTAAGTTTCTGTTTTGTTCCAGGACCTCCTTTTTGACACCTTTTCAATTATTTCTTCTTTCAAAATCTGTGGCTTTTTAGAGCAGAAAGTAATCAAAGCAGTGTCATTCTGATCAGAAGTGATTCCATGCTAATTTGTTCTTTGTATCCTGGGAATGCACATAAGGGGGAATGAAGGGTGAACATGACAGAGTCTTTGTGAAGTCAAAAGGATCACCAGTGTAAAACAAAATTGTATATCCAACATATTCTTCCTGTCAAATCATGCGCTAATAACTTCTGTCATTAAGACTTTTTGTCATAAAAGACTGAACAAGGTAATAGGAAAATATTTCATTGCAAGGGAAAATCAGTAAAGACAGCATTTTCTATTTTATATGTATATTTTGTGATCCTAAAGCCAGAAATTTCCACAATTGTCCTTATTGCCTTGTCTAAATACAAAGGATTTGTAGCCTGTCAATTTAGTTCCCAAAACTTTTAATAGAGATTGCATGCACATGTGAAAACAATCCTAAGTACTGAAAGAGCATGACAAGGATCTACATACCAAAACAGGAAAACATTCTCTACAATAGGATTTAAAAGTCTGTATTTAGTTTTACTCAAGGTAGTGTAATTGCTTTATTCCTGATTCAGTGATCAGTTCATGACAAACACAGTACTCTCACTTAGATTATTTTGAAAAAACAAGAAATGATATTGTGGTGGGTTAAAACTGGTAAAGGGTCTGTGGTGGCTTGACCCACAGTGGGACCATGTGGTCCTTCATTCACTTCCCCAACCCGGTGAGATGGGATGGGAGACACAACAAAGGGGGCACGGGATTAGGAATGAGGGACAGGGAGGTCTCACTTACCAGTTATGGTCACAGGCAAAACAGACTCAAATTTGGGGAAGAAAAATCAATTTAATACATTGTAAATCATCTGAGTAGACAAAACAACCGCATCTTACAACACCTTCCACCACCCCTCCCTTCTTTCTAGGCTCAAATCACTTTGCTCCCAGATTTCGCTACCCTCCCCGCCAGCGGCACAGGGGACAGGGAATGGGGGTTTCAGTCAGTTCACCTCTGCTGCTCTTCCCGGCATGAAAGTCCAGGAACAAGATGTTCCAACATGAGCTTCCCATTGAGTCATCGACCTCTTTGGGCTCAGCTCCTGGCTCCAGCATGGGGACATCAACAGGCTGCAGACTCACCCCTCACTCTGGGGGACCACTCTCACTCTGGCAGCGAGCGACTCTCGGGGTCCCAATTCCAGTCACATTTGCCCTCAGGCTCAGCTTTTCTACTCCAATGTGGAAGCCTTCTATGGTCTACACATGGGGTGATCTGCTCCACCATTAAGACTTCATGGGCTGCAGGGATCTCCTTTACCTGCTCCTACCCCATGTGTGTTGAACTGGGTGTCTGAGGTTTGCTGTCCTTCCCTCCTCCTCCTTCCTCCTGGCAATGAAGCTCTCTCTTTGTTTAGGCCGATGGTTGTCTTTTGTTCAGGTCAATGGCCTCTCCTGCAGGTTCTCTCCACCGTCTTCCTTCCCAGACAGTCCTTCCCCTCACAAATATGGACTCATAGAGGTGTTTTTCTAGTGCTCATTGGCCCAGCCTGAGCTGGGGGGTCTCCATCTTAGAGCCGGGGAGCTTTTCGCTCTCACAAGATGGCCCTTCCCCACTACCAAAAAAATGGGCCCCCACACACACACAAACCCAACACAGTGTCAAACACCCACACAACTGCTCACTCTCCTTCTTTACCAGGACAGGGGGAGAAAATAGGATGAAAAAGCTTGGGGGTTGCAACAAAGAAATGGAGATTGCTTACCTTTCATAATCATGGGCAGACTTGACTTGAGGAAAATTAATTTAAGTTATTGCCACTTAAAATAGATTTGGGTAGTAAAAAATAAAGAAAATATTAAACCAACACCTTCTCCCTCACTCTTCTTCCCAGGCTCAACTTCACTCCTTACTCCTTTACCTCCTGCTGAGCAGCACAAGGGGATGGGGAATGAGGGGTTACAGTCAGGCCATAACAGCTCCTCTCAGCCACTCTTTCCTCCTCACATTCTTCCTCTGCTCCCACACAGGACATCTCCACAGGATGTAATCCTTCAGGATAAACCTGCTCCAGAGTGGGTCCTCCATGGGCCACAGTTCCTGCTAGAAGAAACTGTTCCATCACGGACTCCTCTCCACACGCTGTGGTTTCCATGAGGGAATAGCCATCTGCTCTGGAGTGAGTTACTCCACAAGCTGTATTGTGGACATCTGCTCCATGGTGGTCACCTCCATGGGCTGCAGGGAAATATGGGTCACTGGGAGCACCTTCTCTCTCTTCTGCTTGTCCGACCTTGGTGTTTGCAGGGCTGTTTCTCACCTTCTGTTCTTCACTCTACATTGCCTGTGCAGCATTTTGTTCTTTCTTAAACACAGAGTCGCCACCACATGGTCCTAAACAAATGTTCTGAAACACGTCTTTTCCCAAAAATAGCATACAGTGCAGGATACTGAGAAAGAACAAGCCATACAGTTTTCAAATGAAATGTTATGAGACACCAAATGTGGGAAAACCAGGAGATTTCTAAGGATGCAGAATGTAATGGTCCAACCTTGTACATTATTTATAACACACAGAAGCATGTTCCTACTTGATTCATTGCTATGGAAATCTCTTCCAAATTTCCAATATTATATACAATCAAAATTTTTTTAAAAAAACAAAACAGATAAAGAAGAGGCTGAACACACTGAAAAACACCATGGCTTTGGCTAATCTAATAAATAAATTTAAACCACATAATTATTTACAGATCTATTTCCTTAGCTATAGTTTATAGCTGTTACTAAAGATTCAAAGTATAAACTTCAGAAGGACATTGTTGTGATTCTTCACAGAGAAAATACCACATACTTCAAGAACTTAGAAAAATAATTCATTTTAAAAATCATAATAATAACCATTCATATTTCTCTCATTTTCCTTCCAGGGAAAAATGGACATTCTGATAAACACCACAAAATACAGAATAAATATTCATTTTTACAAACCTACAAAGAATTTGTCCTTCAAATATTTAATTTAATTAAGAATTCTTTATTCAGTATTTAATAAGGTAAAACCTTCTACTCCCAACAGCTATTTTAACAAGTCTTTGGCAGATAACACAAGAACCATTCAAACGAGCTTCCAGAATTTTAAGCAGCATCAATAGATATTAAAATTATTATCTGGACCCTTGAGCAAAAATGTCTGGATTTACCAGCCTGACTTAGACAAAAATACACAAGAAAATAAAACTATCCTACCTCAGCCTTTCTTCTGGTCATTATATGTTTGCTTTCCAGCATGTCTGTAGAGTACAAATTATGCTCTGCTAGGTTAAGATTTGGTTTTTTTAATTCTTCCTGTAAAAGCTCGATTTCAGATTTTTGCATTGTAGTAAGACATTCTAGCCCACTTAAAGAATGCTGTTGAAATACCTAGAAAATGACAGTACAGGTACATTACATTAGTAACAAAAAACCAGAAGCATAACAAACCATTTAGATAAAACTGCCTAGAGAAACACCTTACCAATACTACAAGAGTGTGTGAGAGCTGTAACTCTTCTTTTGTGAATGACTCATGAATCCATAATCAAAACTAGACACCAAAGTGTTAACTAAACATTTTCACACCACCACCACCATCATATTTTCCAAATCCAAATTTACAGTCTTATCAATGGCACTTTTATACCAACATTTCTTCCACGGCAACTTATTCTACTATGGTATTTTGTACCACACATGCTGTCAAAATTTGTTGACAAAATATTGTTCCTGTTACAAAACCTGTCCAGATGAAAACACATTTTCATTGGTACCAGCTACCTTTAAGTCATATACCTGATGCCTAATAGCAGACTTGTGTGTACACATGACCAAGAGTGGTCAAGTTGCCATGACTTGATAAATTACTCCTTGTCAGCTGAGTTTTCATTAACTGCCTGTGATCACACCCCACTGCATTACAACCACAAGGCAAAACATTCTTAGCTTAGCATAAGTAAAAGCAATATGCCTGTTGTGGCAGTCTATGGCAATCACAAAAGTGAAATGCTTTAGCTCGAACCTCCTCCAAAGTGCTTTAACGCAGGACGCAGACATTCACCTTGCAACAGCTCTGACAAAGAATATAATTACTAGGTGGTCAACGCATGCAGGCAGGTGGAGGTTATCACCTCAACACTATTGTTGAAAGAAGGGATGGCACAAACTCCCTCCCTAACCAATTGCATAAATAAAGGGGCAGGTTAGTATAAAAAGTCAATGCAAATGCCTTGAGCTGACTTTGTATTGCACTGATTAGGACAAACTCATGAAACCCCTACTGTGAGCGGTGCTCTGACAGCAATGACAAGTGGCCAGGAAACAGTAAAGTCTTTACTCACCAAAGCTTGATCCAGAAGACAAATTTCTCAAAACTGACTAAAAGTTTTATTTTACATATACTTTCCCTAGTTAGCAAAGTTCTGACAACCTGACTTGCTTGCAACCGTTCGAGCATATTCTTAAGACAAATACTTACTTCAATTGAGGAGAAATAACTTGGTCAATTATCACTTGTTTCTACTATCTCAATTACTGGTATGGCGTAAGTAAAAAAAAAACAGGTATGTTGACAAAAATCAGAAAAGGCAGTGTAAACAAGGTTAAGCAAATAAAAAAATCTCCAAGTTCATGCCAATGAAGACACAAGATGGTCCAAAGTTGATAAAAATCAAGAAAGCAAACACCCTGGTAAGCTCAGTATTTGACAGAAACAGATTATCGAGCATAGCCATTTTATTTCTTTCTATGCAGAATATGAAGCTTTTCATAAAGTGTATTGTAAACTCACACTTTCTATAAATAATTCCCAAATTAGAAATATCAAGCATTTATTTCAGAAACAGTGTGGCTCCTCATACAGCAAACAAGCACCGAAAAGTTGTGAGAGTAGAAGTTGCTCGTGGAAATATAGTTACATTTAAGTTATACAAATAATTTTTACTAGAACTTTATTCTTTCTTACTAAAAAAGAGAAATACATCCACAAACAATCCATTTTATTGATTTCTCAGCTGTATGTAAAAAAAAAGTAAAAAAACATGTAGCATAATACAGTTACATTAGTAACTAAAAAAAAGAACCAACAGCTTCAATGTGTTGCAATAATTTTAATCCATATTACCATTACTTTAAAAAGTCTACAGCTGTTAAATGTTCCTGACTTTTAAGCCATGAGAATTACACAAATTTAGCTGTTAACTTCCTTCTGTATCACTACTTACTAATTTTTTCTTTCAAAAATGAAATGCAGTGTTTTGAAATGGAAATCCATTAAGAGTCACAGTATATATCTGTGTTAGATTTGGGGGTGGGGGGCTGTCTTTTTTGGTAATGGCAGAAGGGGCTTCCTCGGCTGCAAGGCAGACCCACCTCCAGCCCAGGCTGAGCCAATTGGCGACAGGGAAACGCCTCTTTGAATCTTGATCTCATATGTACCCATGAGTTCCCAAAAGGGGCTAAAAGCCAGTGAAAGGGCTTCCTCCATCCATCTACCCGTATAACATTTATGTTTGGCATCCTCCAAAATCCATATCATTTATATCATATGAAAAAAAGCCCTCTGATCATCTAATAGAGAGGAACAGTAAGGAGAAAAAAAGGACTCAATTCCTGTATGAAGACCATGCAACCACCACATCAGAAAAGATTCTCCAAACCACACATGTATGATTTATTTTATTCATCATGGAAATTAGACTTCCTGTTATTAAATTCATGCTCCAAATTATTGGAGAAAATAAGGAATTATAAGATAAGAAAAAAAAAATTTGTGGTCTGGAAAAATGTTTAGAAGAATCATTCACAGAGTGTCTCAAGACAAGGCCAGATTTCACTGAGCCTTTTCATTAAACCAACTCCTCATTTCCCTATTTGTTGGAGTGGCAACTCTTTAGCCTCAAGTACACAATAAAACTGGGCAGTTTTTTCATAAAACTGGTCAGAGCAGCAACAAGTAAAGATCCAGGGAAGTTAAAAACATCAGTACTATTTGCTCTAAAGCACTGCAATTAATAGAGATTTGAAATAGAATATAACACTACAGAAGACTAAGTAATTGATGGTTAAAGTGTGTTATATCTTTATACTCTTGGAAGAAATACTTTACAAAAAATATTTTACAACTGTGTTTTAAAAGTTTCTATTAAGTATAATGGCTTTCTTTTTTGTTTAAGAACTTTTACAGCATCTTCTCTGGCATTTTAGCTTATAAAAAACTTTGTAATTAGTTACTGTAAGGTTTTACTTGACTAACTACACTAAAAGATATATAGTATTTCTTCAAAGATTTTAAGATAAGTATTGGTATACTGGAAGTTACTAGGTAAGTTTAAAAAAAGCACATTTTCCGGAGTTACAGATTCAGTACTAGAAAGCAAAAAACATAAACCTGCATCTGATAGTGAGACTGCTCCAAAAAAAAACAACTTTGTTGTCTGCTGAACTACTACACTATTATCACAAGTAAAAATCAAACCTGTGCATTAATTGTGTAAACTAGGGACTGTGCTTGTTATGCATTATCATCTCTGTACATTAGAACCTCAATCATACTCAAACAAATTCACTAAAGTGTGGTTTTCAATCTGCTAACTATGCATTCCATAATAGCCTGTAATTATTAAAAACTGACAAGAAAGCTATGCCACCTGTGTTTATGTGAAGCCAGGTAATGAAAAAAACAACAACGCTGTCATCACCTCTCAATTCCTGATTGCATTATCAAAACTGTAGCCGAGTTTGGCATCTGGGTGTGACCTTGTTAACTGCTAGGGTAATTAAATTTATTCTATTGGGAAAAGGGATGATAAATTATTAGCAAGAAGATTTTGTTCACATTTTATTAAATTGGCCTGTCAAAGGGTCGGCCAAATTACCAAGGGCCTCATTTATTGGAGGCCAGCCATATTGCCACATCTGTTACAATTATTTATAATTTCAGCAGTTGAAAACCAACTGAGTTAGGCATCCGCCATGTAAAGTAATTTACAAATTATCTGATGAGGGAGTGTTTTAGCTTCTCCCTCATTTCTAGCCAGCAGAAAGCCGCGCTGTAATTACAGAACACGATTAGGTTCTTTGGGGAACTTATCTTGCACTCATAGCCATAGTAAGATGCAGCAAGAACATATGGAGGAGCTTGTGCTTCTACTCCCTGAAGCTCGTGACCCGCCTGCCGCTGAGCCCTTGAGTTGAATTTGAATGAGAGTGCCATGGCTAATGTTCTACACATGCACCATTTATGCCACAAAACAAATCGGATCACTGTTAATTATGAAGCAGCTATAATCAGGCCTTCACATCTGTGTAATGTGAAGCGCAGTAGGCTGTATTCCAATAATGTATGACTACCTTTGGGTCGCAAATTGCGAGCCATATTGCCTCAGTAGTAGTTACTGAATTCAAAGTAAGTCCTTTGATAAAAGCCCATCACAAAGATATTTTTATCCTTTTTTTTTTTTTAAACACAAGCCTTTCTTTATCAGCTATTGACCAGAACAGTTAAAGCATATGGCACAAGTTCATTAATGAACAGTAGCATACAGCACTCTAATTTAATGAAACCACTTGAGCCATAAAAATCAGATTTAGTTAATTCCCCCTTTCCCCTTTTTTTTTTTTCTTTTTTTCTTTTCTGCATCTAGGCTATACCCTGGACTCCAACATAATGTCATGGGTGATCTTGCTGTAAAATATAATTATTTTCTCGTACATTTATAAACAGATTTTATATTTTAAGAGTCTGTTCATTTTATAACATAGAATGGGGGTGGTGGTGATAAATGGAAAGAAACTGAAAATTGGAAAGTCCATGTTTCCTCTGCATAAACCAAAATTTAACCTGATAACAATTAATAGTCCATATATCATTCCTATTTTAGAAATTGCTGTCTGGCAGCTGTCTTCCACCAAAAAAATATTCTTTATTCAGTGAAAAATCTTTTTGTGAGAAAGCAGCTAAACAAGCGGCACCCAGATGGCAAACCAGCTACAGTTTAATTAATCCAATAAAAGCCATTCAGTTTTCAGTAAGGGTAATGTAATTTTGAATAATTGTAGGAAAAAAAAATCACTAAACATTCTTAAGTTTTATTATAGCAGCATGAATAGTGCCGCTATAGAGCAGTTAAAGTTGAGTTGCTCTTTCCATTATAAACCCCACATTTTCTGTACCTTGGTCCTTTCAGATTATTGTACGTGGAAAACAGATAAATGGAACATCAAACTAAGTTAAACGAAAATTAAACTATTTTTCAAAATTGGATCAAATTTTTCCTTTCTAACCTTTTAACACTCTAGAACAGGATGTAAGTAAGTTTTCAAAAGTTATGCAGTACTTCCTTAAGTACACATTTTTTTCCTTCTTTTAAAAATAATTTCAAAAGGTGCACAAAACCACTGTTCCTTGTTTTATAGACAACACATGCCTGCATCCTGGCACACCTACAACATTGCAGGCGGAGTCCCAAGTTGTCATAGTAAAACACACCCAACTGTAACTGAAATTGCATTTTATGACAAAAAAAAACTAGTATACTGTGATCCCAACAGCAACAATGACTTCACAGACTCTATTAGGAATTTATAACTCCACACAGCTCTTCTGAGGACAAGAGTAGGGCTTGAATCATGGAGTACAAACTCTTTCGTATGTGACTATATTATACTAGAATTGTGTAGTTCAAATAAAAAGACTATCTAGAAAAATAATACTACTTCAATAAAAACCTGTATTTTCTCCTTCCCACCTTGATTAAAAGACACGTATACAAGACATTTTAAATGTAGTTTCATAACACATTGGTATAAATTAAATGAAAATAACAAATTTTTACTGCTTTTTTTTGACCAAGAATCAGACATGTTTATATCAGCTTTTAAAAAAGTGTTTAGCTGTAAACTACCATATTAAATTTGATATTAAAAAATATAATTAAGATTAAAATTACATCATTAATATTGAAGATCACGTGTCTTAAAGTTTAAATTATATTTATCTATGTATTGCAAACACCAGAAAACACAGGAACTTTTCTATTACAAATATATTTAAATATGGAGCAAATTTAACTTTACAAGCTATAATCTATATCTTTCTTTATTCTAGGGTAAAAATCTCCAAATAACATAGTTTGCAGTTTAAGTGAATACAACCATTAAGAAAATGTTACTGAAATTTTCCATTGTTAAAGACTAATTACTTAGTAAGTTGTGTTGCCTAAATTGGTCACATTCAGTTTGATTTTACTTTCTTGAAAGCCAAGTCCTCAAGCAAACAGTGATAAAGCCTTTTGCCTTCCTCAATCATTGTGCTACAGTATTACATAGTTCTAAATGTTCACTATGATTTCATGTCATCTTGTCCTATACAAATTTGTTAGTTACAACAGTATTTGTTAGTTGCTTAAAAATTATATGTTGAGATCTTTGTGATCAGTTTAAATGATTTTTTAATTAATTGAATATTTCTAAAAACTGGAAGATATTTGTGGCAAGCTTGGACAGATAGTGGGTGCAAGACCAAGAAACTTGAATGCAAATAACTAAATGGGTAAGTTTCCTAACAATAAAGCCTAAATAACACTAACATTAAAAGCATTACGTTAGAAATTAGTTTCAGTAACAGAAATTATCCCAATCTATAAAACAAAACTTAAAGCAATACACTTTGAACAGGATATCTGCCTCTTATTATGCTGTATCTTTAACAAGAAATACAAAATTAAGCCTTAAAAGTGGACTTTATTGACATTGCAATACTAAGTATAGTAGTATATGAATAAAATCTAGAACCACTAAAATAAATGACAGTTACCCTCTCCAATTAATCTTTTACCATTTATATTTCTATAAAAATCAGTATTTTAAAGACTGTACTAATAAACAGAAATCACTGAAATACTTATGTTAGGAAACCAGTAAGTCACACTCCAGTAAGATGTGAAGGATTTCTGTATGGCAATAATGGGTGCAGTTTTTATCTTAAGCACATTTTTATTTTAGTTGCAAATCACCTTTTTTTTTTTTTTTTCAAATAAGCTTAGGTTACACCTGTGTGCAACTTCTACTTTCATTGTTTTACTGGTATTTTCTGACTGCTTTTAAAAACTTCATAATGAAAAATTAAGATACTATTTTAAAAGTGCAAGTGAATTCTGTATGAGGTAAAATGCACATAACTGTCAGATGCTTCTGTTAAAAGTAAAAACATTTAAAAGTCTGTTAATTACTGTTCTTTCATCAAATATCATCTGTTAATACTGTCTTTGATGTCTGCACACATATGAAAAGTAGGAGTCAAGACAGAAATGACTGCTTCGGTTCAGTAAACATATTTAAATATTTACCATTCACATGGGTAATAGTTACTGTATACTAACCATATGACTAAATGCACAGTATATATCTCAGAGCTAAAACTGTACACCAATTTTGAAACAGAAATAAAACTAGTTACATGAGATTAAACTAATCAAACCCCAGAGGCTTATATTTAGAAAACTATTTAATACGGTTTTGTTCTGTTCTTTTTTACTGTGTAGCACGACCAAGGCTTCAAAATTCAAAGATGTCTAATCTCTCTAATCAGAGAAAATGTATGTGGGACCAGTCACATACACTAAGATGTAAAAAGAAATTTACTGTAAATCAGATTAAAATTCTTCGTCACACACATTACCAGAATAGTCAAAATAAAACAAACCAAAAGTTCGCCCTCATCAACACAAGTGGCACACTGACGAGGATAAAATCACGTTTAAAAAGGCATATTTTAGCCTTAATGAAATAAAAGTGAGATATTCTTGCTAATAAGGCCAACAATTTAAAACTCATTTTTGCCTGCCTACAATGTAATTTCAAAAGCATAAAAAGTTACAATACTGGAAATAGTATGTGCTAACATATGCAACACTGATGCATAATTTTCCTGGCTAGTGAAATTCTGAAGAAGATGTATTAGTGCTGTCATCAGACTGTTAGTATGTCTCACAGGACAAACTTTCAGCAAGGTACAAATCTGAACATGCTCAAAAAATCAGTACTTGACATCAGAAATATAAATGTCATTTAAATCAGCTTCTTTTTTTTAGGAAGGATTGTTTTAAAAAGTGATAACAAGAAAACTAGTAGATGCCTACATTCTACATTGCTGTGGTGTCCTGTTAATTAAGGCTCTACTCCAAGTCCATCCTGTTGTACTGATGTTGCAGTTAAGAGACAGCAGAATGAGTTGAGAGGTTTTCTCAATCATTTTTAACTTGAGAACTTCACAAATGACCAGGATTCTGGTTATCTAACAGGTCACAGAAGTAATGATAGGTAATCACTTCTTTTCCCCTGCAGAAACCTCAGCTGAGTAACGATACAATAATCACTACTTTTCTAACTTTTATGTAAGTAAAGCTGGTAATGGGAAATTTAGCTGTCATCAAAAGGCAGCCAACAATGAGCATTATGATACATTCCCAAAGAGCATACTCTGGATTTTCAAACAGAGCAAGGCTGCATGTCAACAAAATTTGGGGTATTTGCTATAGCAGAATAATGTTAGTCAAGATAAAATATTAAGCCTGTTAAGCACATAAGCACACACTACTTAACATTTCAGTTCTCCTACAAACTTAGCAATTATTGACACTACACATTTTCTTCCCTACGAGGCAGCCTCAGTAACACTAATAATTTGTCCCATCACAGCCTGGTTTGAGATTAATTTACTGAAAAATGAAGGTTCATACGTTTTGTTTTGCTTACTATATCACATTTGTTATCCCAAGTTGTCTGCTTTTGCTTCCTACCATGTCTTCTCCAGTAGCATTGGTAAATATCTGACTGAGCTCATGAGAGAAAACATAAAAAGTTCAACTGACATATTTCTGCAGCACTTCAGACTGAATATACGTTCAATAACAAAACAGCAAATTCTCTGAATAATCACAAGTACACTCCTTCAAATACATTCGGAACAGAGAGAGTGCCAGACAGTGTAAAAGACTGAGATAGGAGCAAAATGAAAACACAGCAGGAAGTCAACAGAAGGCCATAGGAAAATAATTATTTGCACCCATGTTCACCATTAAGTAATTTAGGACTGTTTCACATTTGGATCCTAATTTGCATGAAACATATTGGTTAATGTACTTCAAGTTCAGACACCACTAGAAGGAGAAATAGAATAAATCAACAACAACAACAAAAAAGTAACAACTCACCCAAACTGGATGTGGTTCATTTAAAATATCCAAAGGAAATCAAGTATAAGGTGAATCACCAACTGTAGATTGCCACTAGCTTCTAAAATAGTCTTAACCTCAGAAATTTCCTACAGTTGTTTTTTAAGAAGTAAACAAAATTGATCCAAGTGAAATTGTCTACTTGGATTTGAAATGAATTTCAGCAAAGCTCCACACTAGGAGTTCTTAAAGAAACCAAACAGCTGTATTTTAAGGGGAGAAAAAAATCTTACTGTTATAGAATTGCTTTAATTACGAGAAATAAGTAACAGCACTAAATGCTCAGTTTACTCAGTGGGACAGAGCCACCTGTGGCATCCCAGGTGACTTTCAAAGGTGATGTTCAAAAATACAGAACGGTAGGAGGCTAGTGTAGTAACAACATTTTCTAACACCACTAAGCTATTCAGGGTAATAAAGACAAAAGCCAATGCCAAATATTTACACCAGGTCCGTATGGGATATGACCTGACTGTATAATAAACTGTCACACAATATCTAGGTTAGACAATACAGGTTTTACACATACAGGAAAACATTCTAACATCACTTCACAAAGACAACAAAGGCCTCCTCAATCTCAGGAAATAAAAGCCAGAGATAAAATAAAAGCTTTTATGATTAAAAAAAAACAAATAGTCTGACAAAATAAACTGCAAAAAATTCTTCAGAGCCATATAAGGTGATAAAAACAGAGTGATGCATTCAGAAATACAGTCTTAGCATTCAAAAACCATGACCCAAAGCCATGTTCAGAGCAGAAATAGAGACTAATTTTATAACATTTCAAAAAATTCACCAAAATCTTCTAAAAGAAAAAACTCTAATTATTTCTAGGATTCAGGAAAAGATCAAGAATATATCAAGAGGAGAACACTTCATAAGAAAGACTTAAAATAATGTGTTTTATCATTTGTGAAACAAAATTATAAAATCATTAGATTTAGGGGAATTTTAAAAATCATACAAAATACAGGTTATGAATCTTACAACAAACGCTTAAGTAATACTCTGGATAAAGTTAGAACATTAACTCTGGAATGACCATCATGAACACATCCATGAGATACTGCATTTTGTGATTTTTACGTTTTTTAGAACAGATTACTACTTACACAAACTTTGAGGATTAAACAGCATTTATTTTTTTTTATATTTAAGCTCCTTTGGGCTCATTAATATAATCCTTGATTACACATTGACCTTACCTATCCACACTACATGAATTTCTGCAATATCACCCTAACGATTTTTCCTGATGTGCTTAATCAAGGGGAAGACTGCTAGTAAAACTCAAATGCATAAGTACATCTCATTGACAAATCTATAGAAGAAACTAAGAGTTTACAAAACCACTGTGGGTAGATAATTTCAAAGCCTTTCAAACTCATTTTAAGCCATAAATTTGCCTTGGGAATATATCAGGGGTATATACCCTTACTCATGTGATTTATTGTAGTGACAGATTTATTATAGTAGTTCCAAATGGCACATTAAAACTTAAAAATTTTTACACAAATATTTCTCCCCACCATAATACTTTCTTCAGATGTATGATCTAAAGTTTACTTGCATGGTCCAGAACAATGGACCAACATATTAATTTTCACAGAGGAAATGCAGAAACTTCACTTTTTTTTTTAGGAATTTGTTTCCAGGAATTAAATCAAGTTGGTTTTATTTTTACTTTTTGCATCTTTGTTAGACAATATAAATAAGAGTCTTCTTCAAAACTGACACCATCACCCAGATTTTTTTTCCCAGTACAGATTTCATTGTGAAGTAACTTCTAATAGTTACACTACTGAGCAGCATAGTTGCAAAGTTGGTTGTTTTTTGGGTTTCTTTTGTTTGATTTTTGTTTTGTTTTGTTTTTTTTTTAAAAACCCAATCTGCAATTTCCTTTAAAACTGTCTGGTACAGGAGCTTAATTTAAAACTGGATGAAAAAACTTTTATTATTCTAGAAGTGGACTCACCTGCATGTCATCTTTTAGAGAAGAATTATGATGTACTGCATTCAAAGCATCACGAGCCTGCAGAAGTTGCTCTTCTAACTGACAAATTTTCTGATCTTTCCCAAGTAACTGATCCTGAAGAGAGGCACAGCTTCGCTGCAGTTGAATTTCACTTGTTTTAACAGTTTCAATACATGCAGTCAATTCATTATAAAGCTATGAGAAGGGAGAATAGAAATAACAGGATTAAAAATAACTTCAATGCAGACAGCCATGCAGAAGGAGAGAAAGTATAATTAAAGTAACTTATCCACAAAGATCACCCTCTCTTTTTTACGTTTTGACAATACTTTAACAGTTCCTGTCCTCCTGCCTCCATTAATGCTCTATATATTTGAAAATAGTGATTGTAAGATTTGAAAGAACTTCCAGAAAAACACAACTTACATTAGAAGATTACCAGTTTCAGTTGCTTCTTTCTGATACTTATTAATAGAAATGGGCACCTAAAAATCAAGT
Source organism: Caprimulgus europaeus (assembly GCA_907165065.1). Next base: position 46,476,784 of record OU015527.1, read on the forward strand.
TTTATTTTACTTCTTTTTGACTCTTAAAAATTATATATTGAATTTTCGGTGCCTACTGAATCTTTCTTATATATTTAAGAAAGCGTATACCATCTCTAGAATTGCAAGTTCAAGATTCACCAATTTTTATGGAAATCATTAAGTACTTCACAGGAAAATAAACAGTTCATTTATCAAAAACATGCATTTTTAGATAATGTCCGAATGGAACATCAAGACATAGTTACTTCCAGCTAAAACTACTTAAGCTCATTAGTTAGATCATACTGGTATGACAATTTGCTGGTTTTATGACTAGCAGCACTTAAGTGGTCATAATTATAGTATCTGAAAGGTAACATCCTAGTAAGATGAAAGGAGAACAACAAAAATACGATGCTTTTTTCTAGGTGGCAGTCATAGCCCCTAATGTAGCTAATGGGTATTTTTGGTAGTCAGTATTTGTCAGGTCAAGACAAACAGCATGTCTTTTTACTTGCATAAACTTTTCCAACTTTTTCTGCTTTAAAAACAGTAATAATAGAACACATATATTTCACGTACAGTAACAGCTAAAAGATATGCACAAAAAAACACATTCATACCAGTTTTTTATTTACACTGAGGTTTACATATTTTTTGTAAAAACACTACTGATGCACTAGTTTATAAGATTCCGAATTTTTTTTAAGGTATTTAACATCAGGAAATTTCAAAATTAAAATTATCTGTATGAAAAGGAGTATTTTTATGAACTGTCCACATATAACTAGAACAGCTTCTGAATTTCCATTTGGCTCCCTTTTTTTTTCATCTATGGCCGTGCACTCTTCGGTGGATTAAACACATGCTTAGTCTTTATATGGATTATTATGGGGTTTTCTGCTCACTTCTAACCCTGTTTTAGAAGAAGCATCACTGTTAATTACACTGCAGTGAGTACATTTCAGAACACACAGAATTGCACAACATGGTGAAACAGGTCTACCACTAACAAAGATACACAAAGTTAGGTGTAGAGAGACAAGATGTAAAATGGAGATCAGACGACTAGAGATGGAACACTGGCAGAAAAATCCAAAAGAAAGACAAAAAAATTGTACATTATTTATCTCAGTACTAGCAAGCTTCACAGAAAAGAGGAGTGAAATCTTGACAGTACATAAATGAGTGGTTATACCTTGCATGAATGTCAATAAGACATGAGATTTACCCAGGAAACTGTTTAATCCTCAAGAAGAGATAATAAAATAATATTTATGTTTACAAGATTGTGATGGGTTGATCCTAGTTAGATGCCAGATGCCCACCAAAGCCCACTCTATCACTCTCCCTTCTCAAGTGGACAGGGGGGAAAAAACATAATGAAAGACTCGTGGGTCGAGATAAGGACAGAGAGAGATCACTCACCAATTACTGGCATGGGCAAAACAGACTCGACTTGGGGGAAAATAAATTTAATGTATTACCAAACAAATCAGACAACAGAATAATGTGAAATAAAACCAAATCTTTAAAACACCTCCCCTCACCCCTCCCTTTTTCCTAGGCTTAACTTCTCAGACGATTTCCACCTCCTCCCCCCAGCGGCACAGGGGGACAGGGAATGGGGGTTGGGGTCAGTTCATCACACGTTGTTTCTGCCGCTCCTTCCTCCTCACGTGGAGGACTTCTTCCCCCGCACCAGCATGGGGTCCGTCTCGTAGAAGACAGTCTTCCATGAACTTCTCCAGCATGAGTCCTTCCCATGAACAACAGTTCTTCACAGACTGCTTTAGCCTGGGTCCTTTCCTGGGGTGCAGTCCTTCAGGAACAGACTGCTCCAGCGTGGGCTCCTCTCCCAAGGGGCTACAGGTCCTGACAGGATATTGCTCCAGCACGGGCTTCCTATGGGGTCACAGCCTCCTTCGGGCATTCAATCACTCAGGTGTGGGGTCCTCCACGGGCTACAGGTGGTCATCTGCTCCACCATGGACCTCCAGGGGCTGCAGGGGGACAGCCTGCTTCACCATGGTCTGCACCACAAGTTGCAGCGCCTGGAGCACCTCCTCTCCCTCCTTCTTCACTGACCTTGGTGTCTGCAGAGTTGTTTCTCTTACATCTTCTCACTCCTCTCCCCAGCTGCAAAGTGTGCAGCTTTTTTTTCCCTCTTTTCCTTTTTTTTTTCTTATTTATGTTATCACAGAGGTGTTACTGATGGGCTTGGCCTTGGCCAGCGGCGGGTCCGTTCTTGTAGCCGGCTGGCATTGGCTGTGTAGGACATGGGGGAAGCTTCTGGCAGCTTCTCACAGAAGCCACCCCTATGCTTCCTCACTACCAAAAACCCAGCCATGCAAACACAGTACAAAGATAGAAAGAAAAATAAAAATATCTAAAATAAGTCTTTATACATTTTATTAAATTTGGTAGTTGAAAAAAAAAGGCAACAGCCAACAACATAAGACTGAGCTCTACAAAAACTGTTGCACTGACTGTATTTTGGGTATTTTGGTATTCTAATACCTTTGAACTGTCCTTTCTCTATGACAGGCAACACAGAATGATACAGGTGAAGGCACTTAAAAACAAATAAAAAAAGATTAAAAGTATCTGATATCACTACACTGTAATAAATTTAGTCTACATGACACAAGAGCATTATTTATCTTTCAGGAAGGAAGAGTAACTTAGCTGAACTACAAAAAATAAAGTATCCCATATTTCTCAGCTACCCCAGCAATCTCCTATATTGGTTTAACTGATTTTACCAGAAAACATTTTTTGCTACATCTTTGAAGAGTTCCTTAAAACAGAAAACTTCATTAGAACAATAAGTATGCTTAATGTCATCACATAACCTAAAAATGCCAGACCAAAGCTAGCACTTCCAAGAGAACAAAAACATGTGACTCTAAAGCCTACTCATATGTGATAATAAATATTTAACAGCCTGATAATGGTCGGGTGGGTAAAGTGCTGACATAAAATATCTGTGATGGCAAAAGTAAGTTCGGTCAGAACAAGGAATTCCAACAAAACCTAGCAGAACTAATCATTGATCAATGCTATTTTTTGTATTGCTATGTTAGCCAGAACCACAGTGCAACTGGAAAAAAACTGCAGAATGAAAACAGTTGACCAACACTGTTGGGATTTATTTCAAACTAGGTTTAGACTGTTCCTGTGTAATTGTATTGGGTTTGTGTGGCAAGGTTTTGGTAGCCAAGGGGGAGATGGACGACATGGGGTGGCTTCTGTGAGAGAAGCTGCCAGAAGCTTCCCCCATATCCGACCCGACACAGCCAATGCTAGCCGGGTACAAGAAGCTGTTGTGTAGAAAATGTACAAGACACATTTTCCAGTTTCAAGATAATTTCCAGTTCCATAATCCAGAAGATATTTAGTTAATATTCGCCTAGACTTTTCTATGATATCAACTAAAGCACAGAAAGTGGGGACATCTGGGAGATTTCCTTCAAAAGCATACTCCTGTGAGGAACTAACACCCAGGTAGATCCATCCATTAAAATGCAACAGTAGCCAGTTATATACACTGGGTGTATAAACAAATATTCTCCTACAGTAAACATTTTATCTAAATGTTTACACCCTAAAAACCAGTGCATTACAGAGAACTGAGTAAATGTACCTGAACGTACAATAATATTGAATATATAGTAATGATATAAAAGAAAAAAAGTTAGTCTAAATTAAGACACAATAAAACTATAAGGGAAACTGTTACAGTACCATTGCAGAAATCCATGTTAAAAGATCAGGCTGTTTGTGAGAATTTCAAAACAACAAGGGCAGAAATCAGCTGTAAAAGCTCTAGGGGGAAACTGAAGAGGCACTCCAGTCAGACTATATACAGCACATTCATAGCGTTTAGTTTTAACATGGAAAAACAGAGGTAGATGACAGACCATAAAGATTACCTATGATAACGAGATAAAAATGTCAGACACAAGTGAGAGGGTTAAGAATAGAAACAAAAGAAAGTACAGAACGGATATAAGTAACATCAGGCAACATGCAAGCAAGAGTCACTAGTATAAGCTAAGACGCATGCCTTCCTCAGCTTTATGGTACTATATAATTGCAACTACCATGGTTGTTTTGGAAACCGTGTAAATCACAGAATCACAGAATATGAGGGATTAGAAGGCACCTCAAAAGATCACCTAGTCCAATCCCCCTGTTGGAGCAGGAACACCTAGATGAGATCACACAGGAAGGCATCCAGGTGGGTCTCGTCTCCAGAGAAGGAGACTCCACAACCTCCCTGGGCAGCCTGTTCCGGTGCTCTGTAAAACAGGTAACTTCAGCAATATGCGTTCTCAAAAATAAAAAAGATAACATAACAGAAAAGGGTGTTTCAGTCTTTTTGATTAGCATGTTACTGTAAAAAGTCAAACTGATAAATTTGTTTACTTTAATGAAACCAGTATTCCCTGACTGATTCCACTCCCCACTAATGTAGCCTTCCAGTGTCCATTCATCTAATCAGTTTTGTGCAACTGCCTGTGTTAATATGGCTTTCTATTGGTGGGGTTTGTGGATTGCTTTTTTGAATATATAAAAACATGGACGCATTTCTCTCAGAAAGATTGTGTTTATCAGCAACAACTCTGTGAAATGCTATCAAACTCTGTTTAGGTTTCTTCTCTCTTTATAGTGTACTACCAGAGAACATTCAGAACGCTTGTGAAAAACACCTGTCCTAGTTAATGCAGAAAAATGCTAATAATTCATACTGCAAACAGTACTGTTTAAAATCCTCCACTGTGGGACCAATCTGATTATACACAAAATTCAGATATATTTTAGTCTTATAATTCTAAGTCAGATCAAAATTGGCATTACTCACGAACATATTTAACTAATCTTAAGATTTTCCTTCTTCTTGATGTACCACTCCTTTTGCTCTGTCTCAGCAGTTTACACAATTTCTTTCATCTACAGGTCTCATATTGTAAAAAAATAACATATTCATGCCAGAAACATTAAGACAAAAGTTCTCAAATGTTAGTGTCAGATTTAAAATTACAGATTATTTACTCTTTTTTCCCCGAATACTTTAGCATTCTGCAGATACCAATCTGCAACACTAGGCACAGGAAATATAGCACACTAAGAATATCAGTACAGCATTTTTCAAGCACGAAGACCATCGTCTTGGGTGTAGAGTTCAATATCACCCTGAGAGAACCAGTCTACCCTGGATTTCTCCAGCTTCAACACATGGACACATCTTATGCCAAAATCTACTTGTCACCATGTGATAAAGCGCACTGGTGTTTGGCATACAATAAATAGATTAACCTAATTAACATACTTCCCAACAGCAGAAAACAGTAACGGAGCTTGAACTAAAGTGTGAGATAATCTTTGTTAAAGATAGAGTTTCTCACAGCTTTCACAGATAATGCTGACTACAAAAATGATAATTCACTTACTACTGATATGGGCTTCAGCATATTTGACTAGACTGTTAGCTTCTCTTGCCTCATGTCACGTGTGAAAGAACTTAAGGTTTTTCATTCCAATTTGAGGAAGAACCTGCATTGTTACTACCATTTACGTATCTATATGGTTTTAGCTTTTATTTTGTTAATTTTATACTGCTTACATCAAAATAAACACACTTAAGTGATTTTTAACTACACTTAAAGGTTGTTGCAGGCACAAAAAAGACTGGAAGTGGTAAAATTTCACCCTAGGATGGCAAACACAGTAATGTCACATTCTGACAGCTTCTCAGGCTTGAAGGAAAGCACACACTGACACCATGAGAAGGACTAGTAAAGGCAACTGCAGGCACAAAATCAACTACAACATCCAAAAATGTATATGACTATCCTATATTTTTTTGTGCTTTCTGGTGCACTTGATGCAGACTTCTGCAATGCCTCATAATTGAAAACTCTTACTGTATTTTCTAATTATGCCAAAAATCTAGCTATTGAACCATGCTTTTCTTCATCACAGACATGTACTGTACCACTATCCACAGTATTCTCTATCCGAGAGCTAAGTTCCAGGATATTAATTACAATTTCCTATTTAATGACAAATAATGATATTTCCATTTCACTAAAAGAGCCTTCCACTAAGAGATTTTTAATCAGTATGATTAACAATGAACCTAAAGGCCACATCAGATCAAGTGAAAGTACTGCATTACAAAAACAAAGGCCCTAAATTGTAAATTTTAGAAAACTAGGATAAGCTGGCTAAGGAGTTCAGAATCTCTTTTTGTCTTATTATCCCTAGTATTGATTGAAGTCTCTCCACCTTGAAATTGTTGGTGAGGACAAATCTATTGAGTCTCATTAAATCCAGCACAGGAACAAAGTCCCCAGAGCATTTGGGACCACTAAAACAGATGCTATACATTTTAGAAATATATTCCCTATCCTTGAGAATGAGAACTACAGCTGCAGTATGAAATAGGTATCAATCTGTTTCTATAAATGCTCTAACATTAAGAAGTTATTGTAGAGCACAGCACCCTTAAAATTTGTACTTAAAGGAAAAAAAAAAAAAAAAAAAGGCATGTCAAGTCAACTTGATAAAACAGTTTACAGATCTTCACATGTGTATCCTGCCCACTACAGCTAGATTTGGAAGACAATTTGTAGTCCTCAATGGATTTACACAAAATCCAGTGCAGGTTCATGACCTGGTCATGTTTATCAGAATTGTTCTTTTCTTTTATTTGGTCTACTGTTCTGTACTACACACTTAACACACAAACAAAGAGCGGTTCTTCCTAAATGGTAGACTGTTAAGATGAACTTTGAATATGTGAGCCAACCACATTGCCTGAGCTATAGCGTATACTGCCTATCTGACCACTAACACAGAGGCCATTGATCTTGCTGGAAGGGACAATATATCATAGGATGTACACACTGATAGGCTCAATGCCATTCAGAGCAGCAGGAAAATACTCCTTTGTGAATACATCTATGGAATAGCTGACACATCCTTATCTAGTTGTTGCAGCCTGTATTTTATTAATGAATGGAAGACAAATAGAACACACATTTGTCTGCAATAGTTTGCCTTTCTCATTCAAGGGAAAAATAGGCATTTGTATTATTTTTATAGATGCTGAGTTTTCCAAAGGCTTGCTGTGACTTCAGTAGAACTGCATATCTTGTTATTTAGAAAATGCATGTTACTTTGCAGCAATTATAGTTGGGTATTTTATACAGTTCTTGTAATCAGAAGTATAGAACAGGATTGTCACAATAAAATAACTCATTTTCCTTTTGAGTTCTCTCAACTCAATTTGCCACAAAGTTTATTAAATCTATTCCACTTTGACTTAGGGAACTTTTGCTGGTTGAACAGGCAAACCTTACTCCTCTCCATGTTGGAAAAATACTGAATTAATCACCTCCAAACCAGCAAGTTTTACGATTATCTGTGAATTGAAGTATTTGGCAGCTATTAAAAAGGAGGGGGGGGGGGGGTGCAGAAGGGGGGAGTCTTATCTTCAAAACCACATGATTTTTGTTCTTATTGTATGATCAGCTAAGCAGAAGTCTTAAATCTTGTTAAGATGGACTAAGAACTGTGAACCACCTTTCTGAAGCAATCCCGAATTTAGAAGTGGCTTGCCCTTACAGCTATATAAGTATACCCATCTATTTTCTGTAATACGTAAGTAAATTATAATAACAAAATCATTTTTCACAGGATAGGTTAAACTCCCAAATTAAAGTAATATTAGCAAAATCACTTATGTGAGCTAAAGAGACTTTTATAAAGAGTTTTGTCATGCTTTAAAACTGGGTTTTCATTAGACTTATTTTCTTTCATATCTTGTAGAACTAGTCCGGAATAATATGGTCTTCTAAACACTGATGAGGAGAGTTCATACTGTCTTCACTGTGCCATTTTTTTATTTATTTGAGTGACTCAAAGGATTCATCTAACATATACAGAAGCACTGACCAGAAAATGAAAAATGAGAGAAATAGCAACTCCCAATACCTACATTCTATATTTAAAAAAAAAAATAAATCTATAATTTACTTGATCTTGCCCCAGACAGGTAGAACTCTCCCTGCCTTGTTCATGTTCTGAACATCTTTGGAAGCTACCTGTAGCTTGGCTGGGCTACTACTGTAGTAAATGAAAGACTTAATGTCTGTCATCACTGCAGTCAATTACAAACTTGATGCAGAGCTAAGTACACAAAAATCTGCTGGGCACTAATGTTAATCAAACACATCTTTAGAAACCCAGTACTGATTCTGGCTTGACTTAGGCCCAGCATCACAATTTTATCACAACTGCATACTCTAAGGAAGAAGATAAAGGGAAACACTTTCTTTTTTTTAAATGCACTGACAGTACACAGTTTGAGAAAACAGTTCCAAGATAGGTAGAAGGTATGTGAAAGTTGTATATATGACTTCTTCCTTGCCTTCTTCCTTCTTTATGTTTCTAAAGAGGAAGGAAACATATCTTCTGTATTTCTTACAGACTGAAAAACTTACTCATATAATTTGTTACACTCAAATGGATAAGTTCTAAGTAGTGTACATATGACAGCTCTTCAGAGTCAGTGGGGTTTTTTGGCATTCACCAAAAATATTAATCTGTTCTGTAAATGCAAATATAGTCAAAAATTTTAATTAGTTATCAATTTAAAAAGCTACTATAGCAACAATTTTTTCAGTTAATTTTGATAGAGCAGGTTTTTGTATCTTAAACCAGTAAAATTGCTTGAGATTCACACAAAGACATCATTTACAAGTGAAGGAATTTCTTCTCTTAAATTATCAAAAACAGACTGGAGAATTTAATAACTGAAAGCTCTAGACGAGGAACAAGAACATAGATAACACAAAATTACATACATAAATTTATATGCTTGGCAATTCACGCCTATTTTTCTTCAGATGCAACAAACTCTTAATTTTTAAGGCTCATCAGTTCAATGTAATCAAGGGGCCATATATGCTGAGATGTAATTAGGCCAATAAACCCTGTTACTGTGCCAACCGTATTTTGGTAACAATAACAATCCAGAGACCTAATGGATGCAACACTACACAGTGCTTTCATTACTCTGTCCACAGATATTGTACAGAGGGATATTAAAATTAAACTTCTGATCATAAAACAGAATTACATACTTTTTGATATGATGTTGTTTCAGCTGTATGAGCATCTTCTTGGTCTTTCAGTACTTTTTGTGTGTCAGTATTGAGAGCCTGAAGCTGCTTTATCAGCTCAGTCTGCTGTGCTGTATGTTCAGTGTTTTGTTTGTAAAGATTCTGCAACTCCTGCAACTCCTTCCTGTGCAAAACAAGCAATTAAGAAAAATTAAGAAAAATAACAACAATGGTCTCCATTAAACAATTGTGTTCAAATAATGAGCTTCCTACTTTCATTTTTTTTTCTGTCAAGTGCCTTATAAACACTAGAAGTTACATATAAAATATTTATCACATACTTTTGTGAAATATCTACAAAGCTGTTAAGTTTTGAAATTGAATGCCTTTCAATTTCCCTCTAATGTGCTAACTGCTCTAAAATAAATGGATTTTCACTACTGTATCAACACTTTCTAATCAATATTCAGTTAACTCCTTAGCAGTAAGTGTCAAAATGTAAAATATTTAGAACACATGGACTATAAAATAAGTTTGGGGGTTTTTTTAACTAGAACCATCAAGAAAAAAAAGTTTTTCTTCACTTGCAGAGTATGTGTAATGTAAGTCTTTTTTCTGAAATGTATCTATTCCTTAAATACATGACATATTTCTGCTGATAAATTACTTTTTCTCTGCAGGTACAGCATACTGCAACAACCATGAGCAAAGGAAGTAAACTTTGGTGTATATTACATAACATAACAATATAAGCTCTATAAACACAATACTAGGAATCATACTGTAATGCAACCATAGGATAGATCTAGTATAATCAGCCTGCTTGAGAATTTTACTGTACTGCTGATAGATCCTAAAAATTAAGGTGGAAATTAAAATCAGTAACTAACTAATTATAAACAATTATTAAAATTATGGAATATTTTCTGTAATACATGTTAAAACTTCAGATTATTCCATTAATCCCTTTTTATATATTTTCTGCTTAATTCCCTTTTACAAGCCCATTTCACACTAGTATTACATACAGATACTGAAATATAAATTTTATTATTTCAACTAATTTTCTTCCTTACTTCCTCAAAGAATTTTCTTTGTGACTTCCAACACATATGTGACTTATCTGTGCCTAGAATTATTATTAACAACAAAACTATATTTTTGTAATACTGCTAGAGATGTTCAGTCAAAGATTATCGTGCAAAAGGTAAGCAGCAAATTAGGACATTTTTGGACATTAGGGCAAATGTCCAAAAAACATTTCTTAAGATCTGTGCTGGTACCTAATATGTTGATTATTCACTAAAGGTACAACATCTGAATAATTATATAAAAATTGAAGTTACACGAATCACAATAGCACTGTCAGGCAACTTAATGTTGTTAAAAAAGCAGTGTTTCAAAAAGCTTGTTAATAGGTCAATACAGGAGAACACTTAAAGACAGGCTTACTTAAACGTATTAAAGTCCCACTGTTCTCAATGAGATACAAAGTATCTCCTCAAAATTAACAATGGTAGAGGCACATTAAGGACTCTGTGCAACAAAACCAAAGTAAAACTGCAATATGTACTTAACGTGTACTAATTTAACTCTGTTCACAAGGGCAACAGCAGAAATAAGAACATAACAGTACTTTCTGACACCCTGTACAACACGCTTCAAAACAACCACTTGTTTAATTTCCTTGACTGTGAGTATATAGCAGAAAATGACTCATCTTTGCACGGCAGTTAAAAGATTATATTAATTCTGCAGAGACTCTCCAATCAGATATTCATTTTGTTGTGGAAGAGAAAAACATGGGATAATGTTGAATCCTCAGATACTGTTGGAAATGTTGGTAGTAACTGTTGCCAAGACCACTCTGCTGTATTGCTGCTCTTTAATTTGCGTGCAAACACCAGTGCAGTTACCTGTGTTTGTCACCTGAGAATGCACAGTATTATGTGTACTCTAACGGTCTGTCCACAAAGAGTTATACTCTAAAGGGGAGGGGCTATGGGGGTTGGTAAGCTAAACCTTGCAGCTACCCAAAAACTGCAGCACAGTCAGAATACACGTTAGCATGTTTGCTTGTGTTAAAGGATTTTTAAATAAAAGGAAACTCAGCCACAGTTCCGTTACACTACATTTAAAAAAATCAAACTTTATTTCTTCATATACATATCCTAGCTTGGTTTGGGGCTTTTTTTGAGTAAAAAGTTACACAAACCAACAGCTGCAACCTGAAAAATTTTTGAGATACAGAAATACAGAACCACTGTATTTAACTTGCAGTTGTATGTTACAGCTGCTTTTATCCTCTTTAATGAATGAGGTACTATTTTTACACCATAAACAAGAGGCTTCTCTAAGTACATCAGTAGCAAAATAAAGACAAGGGATAGAAAGGGGGCTCACTGCTGAAAAACAGCAGGGGCTCTGGTAGCAAAGGACATAAAAAAGGCCAAAGCACTCAATGGTTCCTTTAGCTCTGTCTTTAAAGGTAACACTTGCCTCCAGAAATCTCAGGTGTCTGATTCAGTGGAGAAGGATCAGATCAGGGAACATTTAAACAAACTGGATGTATACATGTCCATGGGACTTGAGGTGATGTACCTGTGAGTGCTGAGACAGAGTCAATAGTCTTTGAAAGGTCACGGCTATCGGGGGAGGTTCTTTAGGACTGAAAGAAAACATGTCACTCCTACATTCAAGAAAGATCTGGGAAATTAGAACAGTCAGCCTCACTTTAATCCCTAGGAAGGTGATGTGCCATATAAAAGACAAGATGATCACTGGGAACAGTCATCATGAATTTACAAAGGGGAAATGATGCTTAACCAACCTTACAGCCTTCTTTGACTAAATGACTACCTCAATGGATGAGGGGAAAGCAGCGGATGTTGTTTACCTTGATTGTAGTAAGGCTTTTGACACTGTCTCCCATAAAATGCTCATAAACAGATCGATGAGGTATAGGCTAGGTAAGTGGAGAGTAAGGTGGACTTGAATCTGGGTCAACTACCAGGCTTAAAGACTTTTGATCAGTAGCACAAAGTCCATTTGAAGGCTAGGCACTAGAAAAGAATCGTAGGGGCTAACACTGAGAACAAAATTTTTTTAACATCTTCACTAATGACCTGGACAACGGGACAGAGCACACCATAGCAAGTTTGCTGACAACATAAAACAGAGGGCAGTGGTTGTTTCACCAGATGTTTGTGTTGCCATTCAGAAGGACCTCAACAAGCTGGACAAATGGTCTGACAGGAATCTCGTTAAATTCAACAAAGGACAGTTGATTACTGCCCCTGGGGAGTAATAACCCCACGTACTAGCACAGGTTGAGGGCTGACTAGCTGGAAAGCAGTTTGTCAGAAAAAGTTCTGGGGATGCTGTAAGGACACCAGGTTGATTATGAGACAGTAATGTGCCCTTGTGGCAAAGGCCAATGACATCCTGATCTGCACTGAGAAGAACAATGCCAGCAGAGAGAGGTAGGTGACCCTTTCCCCTTTTCAGAAGTGGTTCTGTGTCTAGTTCTGAGGTTTCCAGTACAAGAGATACATAGGCATACTGGAGAAAGTCCAGTGAAGGACTACAAATACAATTAAAGGATTGGAGCATCTGCCATACATAGAAAGGCTGGGAAAGCTAAAACTGTTTGGCCTGGAGAGGAGAAAGCTCAGGGCAATATTATCAACATATGTAAATACCAGATAGGAGTCTATAAAGAAGATACAGACTATTCTCAGTGGTGCTCAGTCACAGGGAAAGAGGCAATGGGTATAAATAAAAGCTACATGAAATTCCAGTTAAATATAAGAAAAATTGTTTTATCCTGTAAGAGTGGTCAAGCACTGGAACAAGCTACCCAGAGAGGTTGCAGTTTCCATTCTTGGACACAGACCTTGACTGAACACCTGGGCAGCCTGCTGTAGCTGGTACTGCTCGAGCAGAAGGTTGGACCTGCTGGAACAATGAGACTACACAAACTCCAGAGGTGTCTGCCAGTCTCAGCCACTCAGTGATTCTGTGTGACTCTCTTACTAGTTTGCTTCCAGCATGCTCAAAGAGAGTATACAAAATCAACTACATGATAATCAGAAAAACAGTTCCAAGATAGAAATTGATTTATGTTCAAAATATCTATTGATATGCTTACTCAGATCAACAAACTACTAAGCACTCTTGTTACAAGAGACACCTGCCAGCCACTGCACCAGGATGACAAGTCCTAAGTAAAATGATACTCTCAAGCAAGCATGTACCAGAAAAAAATAATAAAAAATTGCAAGTTGGATGCAACAAAGGTAATGAGTGGCATGTAAAATATATGTGCCTACAGACACGCCTGCATATATGTAGATATATTTACATCTATATGTATACACAGATATGTAGAAATACATATACACATAAAATATACAAATTATATGTGGAAATGTACACATACACAAACAAGTATACAAATGTATACAAACATAAGTACATACTCATAAAACGCTTTAATATACTGTAGACTCTAAATAAACACAAGCACAAATTTAAGAAAAAAGTTACCATCAGCAACACTACTCAAAATAATATTCTTTCAGATAATCACTCAAATTAAAACACCTACTAGGTCTAATTTTTTTCCCACCACCCTAACCCTCCCCATAAACAAATACATCATGAGAGTATTTAACTCAATTTAACACTGAGGTCATCAGAAATTACTGGGAAAACCCCACCTCTGTCTCTAATCAAACACAAGAACAATGCAGTGGGAAACCAAAAAATGCACAAAAAATGAGGTACGTTCTTCAACTCACAAGGAAGAGCCTGCTATGAAAAACAGTCAGCTTTTCCTCAACTCAAAATAGAGGAGTATAACTAAATTATTTCACCCACTGAAGTAAGATTACAATAACCTTAGTAGCTTTTTGCTTTAGACATTGCAAGGTAGACACTACATGAAGACACTACAAGGTGGACTGAAGCAAGACTCAGATTTGACACCTGGTCCTGCCAATAACAATATTTAAGATTCATACTATTGTTTAGGCTAGAGATAGCTCTAATGCGTACATCTGACAAGAACATGAACTGAAGTTTCTTCCTATCCTTAGTGTATAACTTTAAATAAAATCTTTATGTCCTGGACATACCACCAGTTTAAGAGTAAACTGTGGCTTTCCAGAGATGTAAGCGAAATAAGTAGCTACTGTCAGCCATAAGCTATCTAACTGTGCTACAAATACAGTTAATCAAACCCACCAATTCAGGTGATGTTGGCTTTGCTTCTCCACCACAGTTTCAGTACATACACCACAATTCCTAGTACCTCAGCTACCTTTATTACCAAGGAAATATAGGAGGGTTTGGGGTAATTCAAGAAATCTCCAGATTCCTTTACCTGTAGTTTAGAAATACAACACAGTGACAGGCACGATGAATTATGGCTTCTCAAGGGAACAGCATAGATACTATGAAATGTGTTATAGCACACAGCTAAGAATAACCTGAAAATCCCAGAGCAGCAAAATAAGGCCTGAGTAGAAATATGACTGCCTCATAATTTACAGCATGCAGATAAACAGCAACAGCAGGGTGGGAGGCGGGCAAAGAAAAAAAAAGAAAAAGAAAAAAAAAAGGCAACATCGTTAGAAGTGGTTGTAAAATGATCGGGCATAGATTTCAACCAGAAAATAATCAAAGGAAAGGTTCTTCTTCAAAATTTTGGTCATAGAATCACAGAGTGGTTTGGGTTGGAAGGGACCTTAAAGATCATCTCGTTCCAACCCCCCCTGCCATCAGCAGGGACACCTTCCACTAGACCAGGCTGCTCAAAGCCTCATCCAGCCTGGCCTTAAACACTTCCAGGGAGGGGGCAGACACAACTTCTCTGGGCAACCTGTTCCAGTGTCTGACCACCCTCATAGCGAAGAATTTCTTCCTAATATCTAATCTAAACCTGCCCTTTCAGCCTAAGGCCGCTGCCCCTTGTTTTGTCACTACCCGTCCTTATGAAAAGTCCTTCCCCAGCCTTCCTTGCAGGCCCCTTCAGGTACTGGAAGGCCGCTATAAGATCTCCCCGGAGCCTTCTCTTCTCCAGGCTGAACAGCCCCAACTCTCTCAGCCTGTCCTCATAGGAGATGTGCTCCAGCCCTCGGATCATCCTCGTGGCCTCCTCTGGACTCGTTCTAACTGGTCCATGTCTCTCTTGTGTTGGGGGCTCCAGAACTGGACACAGGACTCCAGGTGGGGCCTTCCGAGAGCGGAGTACAGGGGGAGAATCACCTTCTTCAACCTGCTGGCCAGGCTTCTCTTGATGCAGCCCAGGTTATGGTTGGCCTTCTGGGCTGCAAGCGCACATTGCTGGCTCATGTTCAGCTTCTCCTCCACCACCACTCCCAAGTCCTTCTCTTTGGAGCTGGCCTCAAGCCACTCATCGCCCAGCCTGTATCTGTACTTGGGTTTGCCCTGACCCAGGTGCAGAACCTTCCATTTGGCCTTGTTGACCTTCATGAGGTTAGCACAGGCCCACCTCTCAAGCCTGTCAAGGTCCCTCTGGATGCCATCCCGTCCCTCCAGTGTGTCAACTGCACCACACAGCTTGGTGTCATTGGCAAGCTTGCTGAGGGTGCACTCAATCCCACTGTCCATGTCACCGACAAGGATGTTGAAGAGCACCGGTCCCAATACCGACCCTTGAGGGACACCACTCGTCACTGGTTTCCACTCGAACACTGAGCTGTTGACCACAACTCTTTGAGTGCGACCATCCAGCCAGCTCCTTATCCATCGAGTGGCCCATTCATCAAAACCCCATGTTTCTAATTTAGAGAGAAGGATGCCATGCAGGACCGTGTCAAACATTTTGCTCAAATCCAGGTAGATGACATCAGTTGCTTTAGCCTTATCCACCAATGTTGTAACCCCGTCATAAAAGGCCACCAGATTGGTCAGGCATGATTTCCCCTTGGTGAAGCCATGCTGGTTGTCACCAATCACCTTCTCATTCTCCATGTGTCTTAGCATAGTTTCTAGGAGTATCTGCTCCATTATCTTGCCTGGCACTGAGGTGACACTGACCAGCCTGTAGTTCCCCGGGTCTCCCTTGTTACCCTTTTTAAAAATGGAGGTGATGTTCCCCTTTTTCCAGTCTGTGGGAACTTCACCAGACTGCCAGGACTTCTCCAATATGATGGATAGTGGCTTTGCAACTTCATCTGCCAGTTCCCTCAGGACCTGCAGATGCATCTCATCAGGTCCCATGGACTTGTGCACCTACAGGTTCCTTAGGTGGTCCCAAACCTGATTTCTCCTACAGTGGGTGGCTTTTCATTCTCTTGGACCATTCCTCTGCTTTCTAGGACTTGGGCAGTGTGGCACGAGCCCTTGCTGGTGAAGATGGAGGCAAAAAAGTCATTGAGCACCTCAGCCTTCTCAATGTCCTGGGTGACCAGATCTCCCATTGCCTTCTGGAGAGGGCCCACATTTTCCCCAGTTTTCCTTTTCTCCCCAACATACCCATAGAAGCTTTTTTATTGCCCTTGACATCTCTGGCTAAATTTAACTCTGTCAGGGCCTTGGCTTTCCCAACCTGATCGCTGGGCAATCAGGCAATTTCTCTGTATCCCAGGTAACCCATCCTTCCTTCCACCCTCTATAGGCTTCTTTTTTGATCCTAAGTTTGTTCAGGATCTTCCTGTCCACCCATGCAACCCTCCTGCTGCTTTTGCCTTCCTTCCTCATTGTTGGGATGCATCATTCCTGGGCTTGGAAGAAGAGATCTTTGAGTATGTTCCAACTGTCCTGCACCCCTCTTCCTTCCAGGAATTCATCCTATGGCACGTGACCAAGCAGATCCCTGCAGAGGTCAAAGTCTCCTCTCCTGAAATCCAGGGTAGTGATCTTACAGTGCACCTTCTTCACTGCCCTGAGGATCTCGAATTCCAACATTTCATGGTCACTGCAGCCAAGGCTGCCCAAGAGCTTCACATTCCCCACCAACTCCTTCTTGTTGGTGGGAACAAGGCCCAGCATGGCACCCCTCCTCGTTGGTTCCTTGACCACTTGGAGAAGGAAATTGTCATCCACACATTCCAGGAACCACCTGGATTGTTTGTGCCCTGCTGTGTTGTCCCTCCAACAGATGTCGGGGTGGTTGAAGTCCCCCATGAGGACCAGGGCTTGTGAACGTGATGCTGCTCCTATCTGCCTATACAGGGCCTCATCTGCTTAGTCACCCTGGTCTGGTGGCCTGTAGCAGACCCCCATTATAACATCCCCTTTCCCTGCCTTCCCTTTAATCCTGACCCAGAGACTCTCAGTTAGCTCCTCATCTGTCTCCAGGTGGAGCGCCATGCACTCCAGCTGGTCCCTGCTAATTTCCTGAAAAAAGAGTGCCCCTCAAGTATTACCAAAGTGTCAGGTGAAATATACTTTTCTGAAAGAGTATTATTTTGCCTATACTGCATATGAAAAAAGACAACAAATGAAGGAAGCCACTTTCCTTCCCTCGTTCCTCCAGAGCATGTTTCTAAAAATTACGACTATGCTGATGGTCTGATTTCAAAAAGGGGAGGGTGGGGAAGGCAGGTGGTCTGTAGCAGAGAGAGAGAAAGAGCAGTGGGCAGAACAGAGATTTTAAAATCAGATTGTCTTTTTCAGCTCCACAAGTTTGAAATTTATGATGGGAAACTAGAAATAATAAGAGAGATTTTCCATACTGTTTGTCAAATACTTTTCTGCCAGCATTAAATGAAAACTGAGCACTCAATGTGATACTTTTATAGGACTTAAGTTTTCAAAAAGGATAACTAAAAAAAAAAATCAATTAAAAAAAAAAAAAGGAACAACCAAATGCTTCAATCTTGAAATCAAAACAATTCTAAGATCTTGGCCTAGGAAGATAAAAAAATATAAAGACTTAAATTTTCTCCTCAGATTTTTTCCTTTAATTCTGGAGTTGTAAGTTTGGCTTCTGTCTACATACACTTTTATTATTTTGACTTTTTTTTCATTAGGAACCAACAGAAAAATAGTTTTATCTATGTAGTGACACCTTGGGAAGATAAGGAGAAAGTTTAGTATTCCGTACTACAAAAAAAACAGAATACTTTAAATTCTTAGTCTGTATTGCTAACAATTGAAACTGCTGCCTGCAACTGTAAATTTTATATAACATAAGCCACTTACCATAAGCCTTCTTTTTTCATAATACAAATGCTAACAAGAAACTTGTAGCCAAAGTCAGCTCATTAAAAGATATTAACAGACACTGGATTACAATGATACTGATACACGTGTATATATACGTATATAACATGTCAAGCATAACTCACATACTAGTGATATGGAAAAATACCATCATTCATTGTAATGCCAGTTACGTATCTGGGAATGAAAACATTTGAGTACACAGATTTTATCAGTTTGCCAAACTCCTCACCATAAATTTAAAGGTTGTACAGAAAACATACAGAAAAAGAGTTAAAATATGTCAAAATAAATAAGTTGTCCATCTTTTTGTTACACCAAGTTCAGACTTTAACCTTCACAAAAGTACTTAGTTTAATTACATATTTAAATAATATGTCTGTGACAAATTTTAGTAGGTTGTTTTGCAGTGAATAGCACATTTTGAGAAATCTTCAGTTCAATAATTTGGCTAAGTCATTCTGCAATATCAACTGTGTAGTGGGTCTGACTGGGATGGAGTTGATTTTCCCTGTGGCAGCCCTCAGAGTGCTGTGTTTTGTATTTGGTGGCTCGAGGGGTGTTGATAACACAGCAGTGTTTTGGTTACTGGTGAGCAGTGCTAGCACAGCACCAAGGCTGGCTCTCCAACATTTCTCCCAGTAGGCTGGGAGGGGGGAAGGTCTTGGGAGGGGACACAGCCAGGACAGCTGACCCAAACGGACCAAAGGGATATTCCATACCATATGACGTATGCTCAGAAATAAAGCAAGGAGAACAGAGGGGGAAGGGGGGGCATTCGTTACTTCCGTTTGTCCTCCGGGAACCGCAACGCGTATGAAGCCCTGCTTCCCAGGAAGTGGCCAGACATCGCCTGCTGATGGGAAGTAGAGAGTAAATATTTTGTTCTTTTGCTTCTGCGCGCGCAGCTTTGCTTTGCTTCTATTAAACTGCTTTTGTCTCGATCCACGAGTTTGGTTTTTTTGTGTTCCATCTTATTTTCTCCCCTCCCCATCTTGCTGAGGAGGGGAGTGATAGAGTGGGCTTTGGTGGGCATCCAGCCTCTATCCAGGGTCAACCCACCACAAACTGCCACCAACAACGAGTAACTTTGCAAACCTTGATTATCTGATGTGTTGGATTTGTGTGTGTGGTGGGGGGAGGACCATTTTTGTTAGTGGTGGAAGGGCCACCTTGTGACTGTAAGAAAGTTCCCCTGGCTCAAGGCAGAGACTCCCCAGCCCAGGTTGAGCCACTGAGCACTAGAGAAACGCCTCTGCGGATCCATATTTGTGAGGGGAAGGACTGTCTGGGAAGGAAGAGTGTGGAGAGAACCTGCAGGAGAGGCCATTGACCTGAACAAAAGACAACCATCGGCCTAAACAAAGAGAGAGCTTCAATGCCAGGAGGAAGGAAGAGGTGGGGGAGGACAGAGAACCTCAGACACCCAGTTCAACACACATGGGGTAGGAGCAGGTAAGGGAGATCCTTGCAGCCCATGGTGGTTCAACGGCAGAGCAGATTCCCCATGTGTAGGCCATGGAGGACTCCACGCTGGAGCAAAAAAGCTGCGCCTGAGGGCAAGTGTGACTTAATTGAGGCCTCGAGAGACACTCAACACCAGAGTGCGGGTGGACTCCCAGAGCTGAGGGTGAGTCTGCAGCCTGTGGATGTCCCTATGTCGCAGCCAGGAGCTGAGCGAAAAGAGGTCCGTGACTCCATGGGAAGCTTGCATCTTGTTCCTGGACTTTCATGCTGGGAAGAGCAGCAATGGTGAACTGACTGCAACCCCCATTCCCTGTCCCTTGAGCAGCTGTGGGGAGAAGGTAGACAAATCGGGAGCAAAGTGATTTGAGCCCAGGAAGAAGGGAGGGGTGGGGGAAGGCGTTGTAAGATTTGATCATTATGTCTCATTGTGCTACTCAGATGAATGGCAGTGAATTAAACTGATTTTTCTTCCCCAAGTTGAGTCTGTTTTGCTCGTGACCATAACTGGTGAGTGAGCTGTCCCTGTCCTTCATCCTAATCTGTGCCCCGTTTGTTGTGACCCTCATCCCATCTCAGCGGGTCAGGGGGAGTGAATGCAGGACCACATGGTTCTACTGTGGTTAAACCACCACACCTGACTTTAAAAATGTCTTTTTTGCTGTTCCTAGCTTTCTCAGGTTTATATATATTTCTGAGAATAATTTCAGAAGTTAATAAAGCCTATTAGTCTATTGATGAATTTCACAAATTACAATGACTGCCTCTTTCAGTACAATTTCCCATTAAACTTGTAGAATTTTATTGACCTTTAAAAAATCAACTCTTGTACCTTTTAAATATACAAGTACCAAGACATCATTTTTCCTGTAAAGATTTCAACAAATACCAGGATGACAATTTAGGTCAGAGGCATCAAAAAAATCATATTTCTAGGGTTCTTTTCCCCAAAAGACTTAGATACTGACTCCCTACAGTAAAATGATTCCTGCTTTTAAAGCAAAGATGAGTGCCCACACCTATGATTTCTGCATCCCACTGCAGTTCTTCAGGCATAACCACAGCTTAAGGGAATATTGAAGAGAATATTATTTGTCTAACAGGTGTTTATTAACACTGTGTATGTCTCTGAAACTAAGAAGTGAAAAATGGACAATTTCCTGACAATCCAACTTAAATTTATCAATTGTCTTCTGCCATTACCTTCATTTTGAGGAATTCAGAATTCATGTAATTCATTCCATCCTTCATTTCTCTTCCATGGCTCAAGTAATGCAGCACTGATTTTACAGATTCAGTTTAAAGAAATGGTGTGTGAGACTTAAGATAAAGCTTACATTACTGTACTTTTAGTACAGGCCTATGTAAACTTTTGCTGACTCCTCAGACTTGACTCTAATTAAATTCTTGAAGTTAGGCTTAAAGTTTTTCCAAATTTAGGGCATTTAACCTCTCCAATTAAATATTTATGTCACTAATCACATTGTTATTTTGTTACTTTCAGTGGAGACTGGAAGTTCTCTGATCCAGTGCTAATTACAGAAGTATAATTTTTAAAGTTCATCACTACTCAAAAACTGATAATACACTAAGAGTCAGAAATGTATCAGAGAGGGTCTACATAAACTGTCATCTACTGGTAGACTTCCAAAAACTTTACATCTTGCAGAACAGAGTGGCATGAAAACACACTGTTGTATAAAGTACCTCTAAAGCAAGAAACGGCTTTGTAAGAGGAATAACAATCTTTTTTAGAAGATTCAGACCTAAAGGTAATGAAATAATGAAATACATACTGAGTTCTGATAACATCACAATCCTTTTGGGAGAGCTCTTCCTGTTTCACAGCTAACTGAGATGACAAGTTACTGCATATACTGCGCAGCTCTTTCATTTGTTCTCTTGCCTCAGATAAATCAGTTTCCAAATTCTGCAAAGAAAGCATTTGAAATGTAAGAAAGAGTTCAAATCTACTATGCGTGTTATATACTTACACAGACATATGGATGTGCACATACATACATGCATATATTTATTGTAGTCTAAATAGATATATGTATAGGTATATGTGTGTGTATGAAAAATGTGAAATACCAGAAAAAAGGTATATTTCAAATTTTAGATGGCTACCTATTCTTTAATGTAGGAAGTTTTCTTAATTTGTTTGCTGCATGTGGAAGGAGAATCTTGAATCAAATCTTTGCAAAGCAATAGTACACTATTTAACTACTGAACTGATTAAAACTTGTTTTGTGTGGAAATCAAACAGAAAAAAAACCCCAGCTATATATTAATTGTGTGAAGTTCTCCAAAAAATGCACAATATTGCACACATGAACTAAGAATCATGGATACAGATTCACTTTTGAGACTGCTTGTTAAATCTGCTCTGATTCTGCACTTCTAATTGAGGGCAAGGAATAGTTCCTTCAGGAACAGAAACCACACACAAGAAATCTTCTGGCAATGCTCACTGAAAACCATGTAAACAAGCAATAGTTTGCCTATTACAGTAAGCGTAACCGTAGAAGTTAGTCAGCAAGTATGAAGGTGCATCTGGGAAATAGAGCAGCAAGGCAGCTTACTCAAGTAAGATTTTGATCTCTACATAGCGTTCTCTAGAGGTTTCGCAGCTTAGAAGAGTACTTCAGTCCTTAAGAAGCTTCGTATGACTATTCTCTCAGAGCATTTTGAGGTAAGAATGGAAATAGAAAAATTACAGCAATATCTAGAGCAGAGTTTCAGAAGGTTGCAACAGCCTTACACCTGCTTTGGTATTGCGCTACTCACAGACATAATCACTCATTCTCAGTAAGGCAATTATTCCAGGATTCAGCAATAATTTAAAATAAACACTTCCTAATGGGATACATCCTTCATCTACTGCCAACAGTGTATTAGTTTATCTTCCATTTTCATAGGCTCTTAAAGAAAATGCACATTTCACCTGTTCAGAAAAGATGCCTCAAATACTGACAGTAAGAAAACATTTTTATAAATGGAAAACAAATAATTAATTCTCTTTAAAATAGCATAAAAATGTCTGATACATATTTGAGTGTATCAGAAGTGTACTACAATCAAATTCTCTAAATTTGGGCAAGAATTATCATGTCCTGTTAGTAATAGTAACATTAATGTGATGAAATAGTAAAATTAATAAGTGAATGAAGTAGGAAAACTACTTGCGTCTTGATAAATTGCAGGCTATATACTTGGTGTACCCAACTAAAAAGTCATCATTCAATCTCAAACGCTAGGTAGCAAAAGTTACTTTTTCTCAGATAACAAAAGATGTCAAAATGATAGGAGATAGTTCATTCTGTTAACACCTGAAAATACTGAAGTATAACTTGCAGACAAATAATCTTAGGGTTTCTCCTCAGTGCCTTTTCTTCCACAGCAGCTGAAAGTTATTGTGTATGTGAACAAAATTTATAATAGTTCACATTTTCTATTAACAAATCCTATCTGCTTATCTTTTACACCACATTAGAAAGTTGCAGAGGTCTTTCATGGTAGACATTTAAAAAATATCTGATCCTACCAATGCTGAAGTTCCCATCAGCTATTGCAGGATACAATACAAAGAACAGGTAACATTATTTTGGCACAAATACAATTTTAGAAGTTACATGATGGTAGAATTTAAAAACAGAAAAATAATATATCTTCCAGTACTTCACTCCACTTGTGACATATGCAACTCCAGATTTTTATTTTGACTGACACTATCAATTGATTTCACCTCCACTTAAAATCTACCAGTCTGACATTTTTTGTGTCTACAAAGCTTTTTTTGACTGAGTTTGCGAAAATATACATTCTTGTAATTATTAAACAGTAACTTAAGTAACCTCTACCCAAAGAACAACAAAATAACTTAAATGCCTAATTCATTCTTAAATATGGAGACATATCCGTGCATTGAGAGGCTGGCTGACAGCTTTTCCATTTGTGCACTTTTGAGAGATACAGAACAGTAATTCTCAAGAATTACTTTAAGGCAGAAAGCAAAGCTCTATGTTAATTTTTTTTATATACTATACATTATTTATATGAATGTATATATGAGAAAGATAAACAACAAAACATTATTGCCACCCTTTTAGTCACCTTATTAGGTCTCTTCCTGTTAATCTGTCTCACTTGGAGTTTGGCTGATATGACAAAGCTTTAAAGAAATTTTCCTTAAATGGCCAAACTAGCCATAAAAGTTTTCTCTCTCAATTTGAAAAAGTTCAGTTTTACACCTCAATTCAGTCTATAGTAGGTCTGGAAACCATCAGTCTTTGAAAGTGACAAGTGACACTTTTCTGTGCAGGAAGTTGTTTAAAGACTGAATTGAAAAAACAAAAGTGGGCTAGTAACACTTAGTTCAGTCTCTGAACAGAGGGCCACTTTTCAGAAATAATAATCTGTTATTTAGACCTACCATTTCTATCATCTAATACACATCTTAAAAACAATGTTGAGGTAGCTCACGTTGGTAATGTGATATTCTCTTCTTCCACAGATATAGGAGACTAACATGGAAAGTGTCTGTATACAACATAATCTACAATATAGCTTTTATTACTGAAAAATGTACAAAAAGAGATGCTGGTTCAATTCCCAATCTCAAGGCTGAGAGGCAGAACTGACTTTCAGAAGAGTATATAATTTCTGAATGCAAATGATTTTAATCTGTAACCATTTTTACAATCACTTCAGAACAACGATACAATTCCATTATTGAATTTGCTCATAAACCACTTTTTAAAAAGCAATTTAGGGACATGTTATATTGGGGTATATATATTACAACATCACCTGCGGCCCAATATCACACAGTGTGATAATGTCATATTTGGCCTCTATGGATAAGAAAATTATTATTCTTTATTGTTTATAAACATCCTGTTAAGAGCAAATCTGGCATCCAATATCGATTCTTGAGCGTCAAGTAATAGAAATGGGAAATGTCAGAAACAGAGGGAGAAACTAATTCAAACTGCAACTTCAAACATTCAAGCAAATATTTACAGAACAAATATATGTAAAAACAGTGATTAACTACAAAAATACCTTTGTGTGTTTTTACAAATTATTATTTTACAAAATGTTGATAAAAATTTATAACACAACATATTACTACTTCCTAGAGGTCAAATATAACATTTCTCTCTTGCAGATAGTATTTTTAGTATGCTTCTCAATCCTTGCAATTGTCTTGTGAGATAATCAACTTCACCTAACTCTTTCCACTAGCAAAGATGTATGGTTGGTTGCCTAACATCACAGAAGGGAAAGGAGAAAAAAAAAAAAAAAAAAAACCCCCACAAAAAAACCAGAATCTGAGGCATTCATACCCATGGATACATGCATGCTGGTGGGGAGCAAAGGAGGCCAGTCAAAGCCCCTGCCTAAAGCAGGTTCAGCCAAGAGATCCAACCAGGCTGCTCAGAGCTTTACCAGGGGTTGAAATCTCCTAAGGATGGAGACGGCCCAATTTCCTTGGGCCCCAGCTCCACTCCTGGGCTGTCCTCCTGGGAAAAAGGCTTCTCCTTATCTCCAGCCTCAGCTTCTCCTGTTTCAGCTTGTGCTGCCTCTCACTCTTCCACCATGCACTACTGTGAAGAGCCCAGTAGTGTCTCTTCCATCCCCTCCTGGGTGCCAGAGATGCTGTTAGATATCCCCAGCCCCAGAGCCATTCCTTCTCCCGGTTGAGCCAGCCCATCCCAGAGACTCTTCTTGCAAGATAAGGTCTCTAGCCCCGCTGTCTCACCTTCAGCCAGTTTACTGATATCTTTCTTGTACTGCACCCAAAAATGGGTGAGCACCTGTACTGAGCAGAGAGGATCAGTTCCTCTCAGACATAATCTTAGGGCCATGACCTGCTCATGCCTTTCTAGGTGCTGCTGGCCCTCAATGCTGCTTAGGTGCACAGGGCTGGCCCCAATGCAGCTTTCTGCCCACCACTGTCCAGGGCTGTTCCCTAGAGCTGATCCCCAGCCCCTGTATGGCTGCAGTTCTCTACCTTCCCAGGAACCATTTGTCCTGGTTAAGGCTCCTCTTAGCCCATTTCTGTCAAGGTCACCCTCCACGACAGCAGAGACCTCGAGCACTTCCACATCCCCCCTGTCTGGTGTCATTGGCAGACTTGAAAAGCATGACTGCTGTCCCCTCTTCCAGGTCACTCATCAGGATTTTAAACAAGACAGGTCCAGAATAGATCCTGCAGTACACCACTTATTACCAGACTACAGACAGAGTACATCCCATTAACCACAGCTCTCCAAACCCAAACATCCAAATAGTTATTTTAAACATGTTGTTGTCCGCCTATCCAGCTGTAACCTTCTAACCTGGGTGCAAGAATAATAGCAAGATAGTGATAAAAATATTGTTAAAGTTACAGTCAATCATATCCAAGCTCTCCTCTTGTCCACAGACACAATCATTGTATCATAAAACACCATCGGGTTGCTCAGGAATGATTCACCCTTGGTAAATCCAATTGTTTCTAGTCATTTTTTTAATTATCTGTGCAGAAATTACCTCAAAAATTACTTTCTGTGTGATTTTCCCAGGGACTGAAGTGAGGTCAACCAATCTTTGTTCCTTTTCTTTGAGGATCTCCCCTAATCTTTACTACTTCTGAAACATAAAGGGCAGCAGCCCAACAGTAACATCAGTCAACTCTCTCAGCAGCCTTGTACACAGTTCAGCTGATCCAATGGATGTGTACTAGTCAGTTCTCTCAGGTCTCTCCCAAACTCATCCACTCTCAGTGCTTCTTCTTGAACTCTGAGTCTGGCCACAAATGCTTGGGGGAATCTTGTTGGAGAAGACTGAGGCATAGGCAACATTCAGTTATATCTGTCATTACTTGCCCGTCTCAACTGTTGGCAGATTACCTTGAGTGCCCAGACAATGTTTCTGAACTCCTACTTCGTTGCTCTCACTGTTTCCACTTCCTGAATACCTCCTTCCACCCCTGCCCTACAGTGGTGTTTGATGATTAATTCTGTTTAGCCAAGCTGGTCTGATACAGCCACTTGTCTTCCTGAGTATCAAGGTAGACCATACCTAGGCTTAGAGGAAGCTGTATTTAAAGACCTGATAATTTTCCTGAGTTCTTTTACCTTTCAGTGGTGCTTCTCATGGGATTCCACCTACCAATTCCCTGAAAAAGCTGAAGACTCTCCTCCTTAATTTCAGGTCTGTACTGTGTTACTCTCCTTTTGCATCTTCTCAGGATCTTGGTCTTCAAAATTTCATGGTCTCTATAGCCAAGACTGATGCAGTTGTGCCATTCCTGTTTGGCTCAAGAAATACCCATCTCAAGAAGTTACCTCTGTCATGCTCTAGACACCACCTTGACCTGCTTGTGATTCCACTCTGAAATACCAACACTACTTATTCCCATCCCTGGAATCACATGGCTCTGACAGATCTTTCTCTCTTCAGCATGCCTTATCAGCCAGGAAAACAGATACCCTAAAAATTATTCTAACTGTTTTCACTGAAGGTATGGGTAACAATCATTTTCAGTAATTTATCCAATATTACAAGCACTACATTTGACAACTTGAAAATTATTAAATCAGTTTAGTGCACTTTAGATTATCTCCCCCAAGTATCAACAAATCATTCATTGTCCTGGGAATCCTATAATCCTTTCATCATAACCACTCCAAAGGCCTCAATTTGCAAGAACTTTACTTCCCATGTTAACAGATCTCAGTGAAGTTCTTTACAAAAGGGTTTCCACCAACATAACACTCCAAAGTGTCACTAAAACCTTTGAATTGATAGTGGAAGAAAAAAGATGTTTCTGGGCAAGACGTTGATTAGATAGTTACTATATTAAATATACCAGAAAGTCATGCATTTTGACAATGTAAAAGAGCACAGTTTTGTAAGCATTCTTTGGCCATGTAAATAAAAACAATCCACTAATTAGACATGTATACAAGCAGCCATCAAACACTTTGATACCATGTTTGTGGCTTATTTCTTACAGCAATTTAAAAAGAACTTCCCAATTTTTACCAGCAAACAAGACAAAATACCATTTAAATAAAAGAAATAATCTGTATCATATATTAAATTACTTCCTTTTCCATTTTATCATAAACAGTGAAAACAACTTTTTAGCATACTATATGCAATAATAAGGCCTCTCACAGAGTGAAGACCAGGACACAATTTATTCAAAACTGCAGTTAAAAAGTTTTAAAGTGTTCTTCCAGAACAGCATATATCAAGTCTACTCAAACCAAATTATAGGTAAATTACACATTCTGAAAATGTTTGCGAATGATAATATTTTTAAACTCATATTATTTCACATAAATATATATATTCTATCTTAAAATACAGTATCTTTTATTTTTTAATGATTATATTTTAAGATCACTATTTGAAGTCAGATTCCTGCTTTGCAACATCAATTTTTAAAAAGCTGTGGGTCTTAAGTGAAGGAATGTAAATGAATGCAAGTCCCTACTGGTAAATTTGAATATATAACTTGTTATTTAAAGAAAATAACTTGCAGTGCAAATATTTGGAGAAGTTAATTCTGAAATATCATCCAGGAATCCATTCCACTTCATACCTTTATTCTGGCATCATTGCCAGATTTTTCTGTTTCCCACTGTGCCTCCCGCTTCCTCAGTTTCTCCAGGTCATTCAGCAGGTCAGCACAGCATGTATTTAATCTCTTATTTTCCTCCTCCAGGTTTTTTATAACCAGTCTGTTTTGCTCTTCCTTCTTCTGTGCACACTCCTCAGTGTCCTGTAGAACAGTACCACAAGGGCCGATAAAGAAAAAAAAGTGAGAACTAATCAGCAAATATAAACTGCGCAGTTTTACCCTCACAGCAGCTTCTTCTATATTTGATGGCCAAGGTCACCTGTGTACTTTTATTGGCCTCTTTCATGCAGGTGGAAGGGTCATATTTTTTAGCTGGATGACAGCTTTGATGAGTACACATTTGCAAAGAGCCCATTAATTGATCAAGCTGCCTTTGATGCTGTCCCCAGCTATTTTTGAGACCCACACAGACATATCCTCCCAGACCTCAGCTTTATCAATTAATAATGCTAGTCCCATCAGAATCTAATTACAAGAAGCCACATCTTCACACTCCTACTTTTTTTGCTCCATTTCCATCATTAACTATTTATCTGAAAGTTATAAAGCTTGGATTCTTGGCTTTAAAGCATCTTCCTCAGAGTTGGTATATGGGAAAACAGTAAGGTACAGCAAGGCCTAAGGCAATTTTTTTCTCTAAGCTTGTCACTTTCTGTGCCACAAAGTCTGACATTGCTTAAAGAACTACTTCAAAGCTACAGTCTTATGAAACTATGTACAAGTCAATATACCTTAAGTTCTTGGCTTTTATCTTTAAATTTCTGGTTCAAGTTACTGAATTCATTCTTCAAACGGGCATTTTCCTCATCCACAGCAATTTTTCTCTGCATCAAGTTTTTTATGTCCTGCTGCTGTCCCATGAGTCTCTAAAAAAAAAAAAAAAATCTGTTAACAGACAAAAAACAATTGTAAAAGAACATGCATGTAATTTTAGACCCCTGTATTTTAGACCATTGAAATGAAACAAACTGATCTATGTAGTTTTAAAGCATTACTTTATTAGTACACATACTCAAAACTGCATGACTATAAAACACAGTAACGTAAATGAGGAACTGAATATCTTGCTGCTACTAAACAAAAGAGCCCATAAATGCAGAAGCAAACTGAAATTATTCAGTCAAGCTTAGGCAGTCATTTGCAGAAGATATATATTTTGTGCTTATGGATTAAGAATACATTAGAATAAAGCTTCATCTACACTTTTAGCATACCAAAAATCAAGCTAAAAAGTAGAGTTCAAAATTCTCCAGAACTCATTAAGGAGAAGTAGCTATTGAGTGAGGCAACTGAAAAGATTATGATACAAAATAGCTGTAAAAAATGGAATTAAGTCTAACTAAATTTGCAGCTCACAGACAATAATGCAACTCTGTTCAGAGACAACAGTTTAGTGTACTCACACACAGTAAAATTTCACTGCCACTAAAAAAAAAAAAAAATCAACTTTCTTCATTAGATACTTGCATTCTATTCTTACAACATTTGTATTAAAACACCATCACTCTTAAATCCATATCAGAACTTTGCATTTTTTTTCAGGAGTCTGTTTTAATTTCATGTACTGTTTTGTTCCTTCCCTTCCTAAACCAAAATCACATGAATCTAAAACATCTTCCTAGCAGCAACACTGTAACTGTAGTAAGAAACAGATGAAACTTTTCTCTTAGGACAAAAATGCAACTGGTTTAACTTGAATATACAAGTTAAATTAAATGCATTCAGAAACAGAAAACTACCAACAAGAGGATATACCTTTAGATTATTCTACAATACTGCTCATAACATAGATAATGATTTTCAACCTTCAAATGGTTAAATCCAATTCACATGTATGTCAGGTATGAAAAAGAATGAAAATGTGCTGAGAAAAAACATAAAATAATACATTTGAAGTCATATCCAACAACCACTGATTTTAAACCTACATGTAACGACTAGAGCAAAAAGTTGACTACGTCACCACTGAATTCAAAGCACCTCACTCACAAGAACAAACACAGGCTTTACAGGTAGCAACCCTGCATCCAAAGCAAGCTGTGCAGGGCTGAGCAGGGCTTGCTCCACATGTTGAACACTGTCAGTGTGTTGGCATCCAGAGCACCCACACTGCACAAGGAAACTGTTCACAAAGCAATAACCACAGAAGGATGGGGCAATTTTAAGAGTCTAAGTAGCAGCTTGACTTCCAGCTACTCAACATATGCAGGCTCTTCTCCCTGCTCTGCATAAACAATTACACAGCAGAAAGTAAATCTCTGCCCCTTCTGCTGCCCTATGTTGTAACATTGGACAACTAGCTTAACAGCCAACAACCTACTTTTTTTCAGTATTACCAGGGTTAAATCATATAAAAAACTTTAATTTAACATATTTTATTATAAAACTAAGGTTGGCAAAAATAATTTATTTCTGAATTATTATTTAAACCACTAGTGAGCTAGTATAAGAGTCAGGCATGTGAAAAATATATTTGAAGATGTGTAGTGAAATTAATCTATGCATTTAGCCAATGTCTTAGTCTTCCTTCATATTTAGTAAATTTATTTTATTCCTCTGACCACTACTATTCATGCAGTGTGACAAACATGGTAATATTTCTTACAAAATTAAAAAAATAAAACCATACCACACCACATAGCAGAAAATGTGTATAAGTAAGAAAAAAACTGTGCAACTTTTTCAGCATATGAGAAAGGTAATGTAAGCCAGCTAACTTGTGTAGCAAATACTGAAGACAACCAACCATGAACAGATAATATTTAGTAAATAGTGCAGGGAGACATGAAGGATATTTTTCTCCACAAAAAAAAAAATCACTTTTTGAAGGAAAAAAAAAAAAATCTTTTTTCTACCTCATACTCAACAGTAGCCACAGCAGAATTCTAACATGAAAAATTATGTACTTTCTAACAGTGGTCCTGAAAAACATGGAAAAGAATGTGAATGTGAATTGAAGAGAACGGAAAAATGAGAAAATAAAATTGAGAGAAAAGTGAAAAAAAATTCAGAAACCTCATCTATTTGCCTCGGATGTCATTAATTCCAATGACCAAGCAGACTAAAAAAAAACCAAAAACCAACAACAAAAAAACCCGAACAAACCAAAACAAAACCACACCAAAAACCCTCACATAACTAGTTTGCATTTAAAACAGTGTTTAACTGGTAATTTAATCTTGGACCTATAGCGTACTTCTTATTTTTTATATATAAATCCCTTACAAAGACTCATTCTCACACTTTGAACAAACTCCAATCAAAATATACCTAAGATTACAGATTCATAATCATTCTTCCATTTCCTCCAAGAAAAACCTAACCCGAATGTCAGATTCAGAAATTTATATGAAATTTTTCTCAGAGACATAGCCCAGTATATGCTTCACAGTCTAGTTTCTTATCAGCAGATGTTAAGGAAGGGATAATGAAATTAAGAAACCTCCTCTTAACTAAGGACTCCGCTCTTTCACATCTTGAACCTACTGGACACTCCCCAGGTTCTCACAGAATTTGTGTAAGCAGCTCCTTGGAGTCTTCCTTCCAGCTCATTACTACTTGTTTAACATCTACCAAGATTAAGTCCATATTTGAAGAATATCCTTAGAAATTCTACCTACCTGAAAGAGCCAAGTGGCTCTAGCAGAGTTAAAAAATCACAAACACACTCTCCCACAAAATCCCAAAGTGCAGCTCCAGCTCTTTAAGGCATCTAATTTTTGAGTACCCAAGCTACATTGTGTTACTACTTAGTTTCATTAGACACTGTGTGGGAACTGGCAAGCATACGTGTATTTCTAAAGTAAAATCAAAGATCTTTGCGCCCTGTTTGGAATGGTATGTTTTCCAGCAATTTGGAGGATGAATGGAGACATGAAGGTATAAAACAGCAACTAGCTATTTCAAATGTTTGTTCCATATTGCTAAAATGAAATTATAAACTCAAATAAGCTACTTACTTTGAATACTTTGCAGGATAATCAGACAGATTATCCTGAATTAGGCTTGCACACTAATTAGTTATCCCCACAACTGACCCACTTAAGATTTTAAATCAAAAGACAAATACGCCACATCAATTCCTAAGGAGCAAACTCACCTGAGTAGTCTACAAAGTAATCTACTGCCACAGTAGTGAAACATTATTTAGCTGAGATATACCTGCACGGAAAAAATCCCGTTATGTTTCAAAGCATTGTTCTTTGGTACCACTTTGTATGCTCTTATCTTTTCCTCTAAATGAATTGAACTTTTACCCTCATACCTGTTCATTTCATATGTTTATGAAGAAGGGGGAAAAAACCAGAAGTATTACTTGGGAGCTGTGACTGCCTAGAAATAAGAGTCATAAAGAAGAAATTCTGAGACAGAGACAAATAAGTAAATTAACATCTGCCTTTGCAGCTGTTTTTGCATTTTGCTTCTTCAGCCTATGAATTACCTTGTATAGTAGGAAGAAGGGAGCAAAGACCGATTTCTTACAGCAGAGAATACGAACAGTGTTCCTAAAAGACTACTCAACTCTGGTAGACAAGTGAAACAGCAGAAGAAAAATAACTAATCAACATATGAGGCAACCTCCCACATGAGGTTATTCTGACAGACTTCACTAGATAAAAACACTCATCAGGAATTCATAGATTCTTTTAGTATCTACTGGTTTTGTCTAGATACCACAAAAGACAGGCTAATGCCACACAAGAACAACCTCAACTTATACTTTGTGTTGACTGCAGTTGTACTGTTTTGAATACAACAGGACAAAAGCAACGTTCAATGCAATAGGCTTTCGACAGCTCTGTGCTCAAGAATGATAAAAACCCTCATACAACTAAGATAACTAGCATACATTTACAAAGGTTTTTCCATAGACAAACATTTCCAATAGAAATCGGGTTTGCTCTCCTGCAAACCAAAGCATCTGATTATAACCTTTTGTTTAGCTGGGAAGAATCAAAGAGTATTCCTTGAATGCAGCTGGAGCCCAGAATGCTCTGGGCAACAGTAGGAGCAAAAAACCACTGTGACCTGGCAGAGGAGATCTTCTCATGTTTAAGAGGATTGTCATTCCAGAATTCATTTTTATCCTTTCCCATGGTACCTCTTTTGTTGGTATCACAATTTTTTTTCTTCCTTAATAACGTCAATTTGTTTACTGGCAAAAACAACCTCTTTCTTAAATACCTTCATACCAATCTGCACAGGAAGCAAAATAACATGGTAAGTTAAACAGAGAAAGTGAGTTATGAAGACTACAGATCAAAACTGTAGGGGGAAAATAGCCCTATTTAGTCTTAGCTCTCAATAACTCAAGAGTCTTTTCATGGCAGTAGAATATTATAATTATCTTTCATTATTTCACGTAAACCAATACACGAAAAGATTTTTAATTAAACTTCATTTTATCCAGTGTGAATTTAGATAATATACTACTGTATGGAGACAGTGAAGGTGGCAACCAAAACATAACTGTAAGGCTAGGAGTCTATTTACAATAAGAGTAGGATACAACTACGAGGAGTTATGGACTGTTTGATGTTGCAGACATCATCACTTAACTTGCCCCTATGTCCAGCACAGCTAATGCCAGCAGGCTACAAGGTCAAGCCAATCAGTAACGCCTCTGCAATAACATAATTAAGAAAAAAAAAAAAAAAGAAAAAAAAAAAAGGGGGCAAGAGAAAAAAAGAAGCAATACTTTGCAGCTAGAGAGAGGAGTGAGAAGATGTGAGAGGTCCATGGTGGAGCAGATGACCACCTGTAGCCCATGGAGGAGCCCACGCCGGAGCAGGTGGATGCCCAAAGGAGGCTGTGACCCCACGGGAAGCCCGCGCTGGAGCAGGTTCCTGTCAGGACCTGTAGCCCGTGGAGAGAGGAGCCCATGCTGGAGCAGGTTTGCTGGCAGGACTTGTGACCCCGTGGGGGACCCATGCTGGAGCAGTCCCTTCCTGAAGGACTGCACCCCATGGAATGGACCCATGCTAAAGCAGTTCATAAAGAACTGTCAGTCATGGGAAGGACTCAGGTTGGAGAAGTTGGTGGAGGACTGTCTCCCGTGAGAGGGACCCCACGCTGGTGCGGGGGAAGGAGTCCTCCCCCTGAGGAGGAAGCAACAGCAGAAACAACGTGTGATGGACTGACCTCAACCGCCATTCCCTGTCCCCCTGTGCTGCTGGGGGGAGGCGGTAGAAATAGTGAGAGAAGTTAAGCTTAGGAAGAAGGGAGGGATGGGGGAGGTGTTTTAAGATTTGGCTTTATTTCTCATTATCCTCTTGTCTGATTGGTAATAAATTAAGATACGTTCTTTTTCGCCCGAGTTGAGTCTGGTTTGCCCATGCCAGTAATTGCTGAGTGATCTCTCTCTGTCCTTATCTTGACCCATGAGCCTTTCGTTATACTTTTCTCCCCCTGCCCAGTTGAGGAGTGGGAGTGACAGAGTGAGCTTTGGTGGGCACCCAGGCAGGGTCAACCCACCACATTTTCAAATACAAGATGAACAGAATTTTTATGTAAATACTTCATGAAGAGGTGACCATATGCTACAGAACTCATCTGTTGCATTTTGCAGTCTGTATGGTGTCCTTTCATAGTCAAAATGCCACTAGCTAGTTATGATATAAAACACAAGTTATTTTTAAATCCATACTGCTCCAAAAGCAAAATGCAAACAGTGACACCTGATTTTAGAGTATCCTTCCAAAGCTTACAGTTAACTATTAAACTTCGAACTTGACTCCTAGCAAGGATAGAAAAAACAAGGAAAAATAGTAACTGACATATAATGGATTAAAATGTAACTCATACTATAGTATTATGAGTGCATGTTCCACTATTAATTCCTTTTCTTCACACCTGCCCTTATGCTATAATAATCTTAAATAAACAAGAACAACAAAAAAAATGAAAAGGGAAGGGAACTGAAGTGGGGGACCTCACTGGATTTTCATACCACCAGTAGTTAGTTTGTCTTTCTCATCCCATCCCATGTTATCTAGGACTCCTTAAGACTAAACAATTTAAATGTTTTCTGAGAAAAAGAAGTATGAAACAGGATCTGCAAATCCACTCCCAAAATGAATCAGAATTTTTTAATGCCTATTTCTATCAATAATATACATGAAATAAAACATGGTAACTTAAAGATGTATACGAGGAAAAACACTCTTAAAACATTGTCTATTCAAATGTGTTTACCTACCAGTTGTGTGCTAGAGAATGAAGGATGTGTTTTTTGCAGGAGGAAGAAAAGAAAATGAAGATTCTTTAAAGCTCTTTTTTAAGAAGATCACATAAAACGGTTCTACTGAGAAGCAGACCAGAAATACAAGCGGCTAACTTCATCCTTCAGGTAGGGAATATATACTTAGTCCTCTACCACTAGTCAGTCTTGCTCCTGAATTCTCACCTAAACCATAGATTAAGGAAGGGTCAAACAGTATATTCTATTATAAACACCATGTTCCTATTGCTGTCTTTGTACTTGTATAACATGATTAATTTGGTGTCTTCAGTCAAGTTCACTAGCTTAATCGAACAACTTGACAGAATTTCTTTGTATTTGAACACATGGTAGAAATAAACTGAGTCTTTATGCAGTGTATCAGTCAGTCTTGCAACTCTAGCACCTTCCTTTCACTACCAGCACAGGAACCACATCTGACCAGCAATCCGCTAAGTAGGTCACAGCACCAACAGAACTTTTTTATGACATGTATCGTTCCATTCCACTTAAGGTGCTCCTTACAACTACACTGCAGCACGTTCTAGTCACTAAAAATACAGCTCTATTATTCTTTTAACTTATTATTATATCCTATAATCCTTTGTATCCCTTCTGCTGGTTCCTTCTGCTTCACAGGCACAGTGCAAGCAAGCACTGCCAGCAGTCGCATTTTCATATGGACAAGGGAGCCAAATCCTGTTTCTGGCACATGTGCAACACGTTTGCCATCTCTGAAAGGAATACAGAAGCTCCTTCCCTTGCAAGTGGGCAATACTTTGAGGCAGTTTTTCACAAAAAACACACCCCTGTTTTGGAAATGAGACAGCACTGACAAAGAATAAAAGCTGTAGCTTCATAACAAATCCAGCACTTCTCCCAGTATAGCATGTATTGCAGTAATGCATCTGCTAGATTTAGAGATTAACTGTCCATTTTCCCCTAATGAGGATATGACAGCTCTCAGAATAACTACACTGAGCATCAACAATATAATCTGACAAACTTGCCACAGCTTTAACACTACCTTAACCATCAGCTGCTCTAAATAAATCCCCTTTCTTCTTTTGTCTAATGATTCTCTGCACCAGGACAGATTGGATTTTCTATAGAACCTATAACACAGCGATGTAAAGCGGCATTCCAATACATTCAACTTTCTCTATCCCTTCCTCCCTTCTTAGCAGCTATATTTTGTAACTATGGAAAACAGCAGCCCAGCACTCCAGGTCAGGCAGCAGAAAATCCAAAGTATCTTCTTATCCGCTATTCTCTCTCCTAATTCCAAATCAAAATCAACTATCTGCTAAAATGACTTTTTTCTTCTCTTCATTGAAGAGCACGATCTTGATGGATCTAGGCGTTTTTTTTCCCTATTCTTCCATCCTCAGCAAGGCCTATACAAGGTCCTCAGAGTGAATTAGCCTCTGTCTCTGGAAGCATGCATGACTACCTGAGATCTGCAGGAAATTATACCTACTAGCATCTACTCCTGACACAGCAGTATTTCATTATACTCACATACATCAATGTTGCCAGATCAGTTGTAGTAAATAAAGAACAGCTGTTGCTATGATCAACTTTTCTGACAAGCTCCTTCCTAAGTGTGGTCAGCAGATTCGTAGGGGCAGAACCTAATCTCAAAGGGCACTGCATGGTTCTTTCTGCTACCTGGTCCTTCAGTTACAACGATTTTCTTGAACTTGAGGTAATCTGCCTGTATTCAAGTAAGAAGCCATAATATATTAAAAGATTCCTCGTCAACAAAATCCTTAAAGGGGGAATAAAATCCAGCTGCTTCACCCTCTTAAAACTATACTGACTTTACAATTTTTTAAAACTTGTGTTTCTACAGCAACCAGATAATATACTGAGCACAGTTAAGAAGTTAATCTCTTCTACAGTAAAAACAGTTTCTAACAGCTTTAGACACCATTTTTTATCTCAAGGAAAAAGACTCTCCTATTGTAACTCTAATTGGGTATGTGACAACTATTCTTACCTGGATTGAACAGGAAATATTCCACACTAGACCTCAGTTCCCTAGAGGATGAAAGAGAACATAAAGATGACCTCTGTCTTCTTTCCAGGCTTGAATATTGAGCTCTGCTAACATAAGAATCAAACCAATGGAACCAATGGAATGGGCAGAGGACAAGAAACATCACATTTCTTTACTTACCCTACTTTCTCCTGTCTAAGTTATCATTTCAGGCTACCTTTGTAGAAACACCACTAAGAACACAAAGGCTGAGTAATAAAGATTCAGATGCTCTAGACAACTTCAGGCTTGGTTACAAAGACAAATTAATGAAAAGATGAAGCATGGATTTACAGCACACCTGTACAAACATTCAATATAGCTGCTTTTTTGCAGACTAAGTAGGAAAACTCCTTTCACAAAATGGAGTAAGCTACCTCACAGAAACACATTTTCAACTTGTAGAGAAAGCATTCCTACTGGGAATTCACAAAAAAGTACTAATGAGCTGTAAAGATACACTGTAATTTACAGCTTATTAATTTCTGCAGACAAACAAGCCCACAGGTACTAGCCATAGTCTTCATACCACCTACCTCAGGTAGCCTTCTATCAATAAACCAGAAATCAGCAAGTTTCAACTGTTTGAATAATAAATATATTTTCTTCCCCATCTTCCTCATTCAGACCAGCTCCTTAACAAGATTTCTTTCCTTTAATTTTATGAGAAGACTAACTAGGAGATGGCAAGCAGAAATGCACAAAGACATATAATTCACTGATACAGTTCAAAGAGGCTACATAAACCAGACAGGTTTCACCACTGAAGGCTGATTGCTTTTCAAGGTACAACTTGAGTAAAATGATCTTTTTAGAGTAAAAAAAAGAGCCTGCAGACACTCTTTGCTTGCAGTATGTATAAAATCTCATTCACTGGAGGAAGTTTTTTTGCAAAGAGTTTATAAACTTCACATAAACTCATCACTGCTGATACATTCATCCAAACTCCCTATTACCAAAATTATCCTCATGTCCCTCATTACACAAGAATAATCAAGGTTATATGCTATTGGAAATAAAGTGTTTATATGGCAATAATGTGCACATACATTTGTCTTAATTTAATAACAGCGTTTTATTACAAAGAAAAATACAATCAGGTGAAGGTACAAAGGTTAAGAAAAATTTATTAATGTTAATTAATGCTTGAAGGTAGAATTACGCTTCTTTCAATTGGACCCATTAAAGGAGCTTTAATATAGATTTGCACAGCAAGCTGAAGATTTTCAAGTACAGATAATGAGGCAAGCTAGTACTATTTTAACCCCTCTGGAGTATAATCACTTGATGAGGTTTTGAAACATTACAAGGTCTAGGACAAAAAGATTAGCTTTAGTTCCTCCAGATCAAAATTGAAACCTAATTAATTAACAATGTTATAGAAGACAGAAAAGGTTTACTGCTACGTTTACACATCCTTGATTTCAACTTCTAAAGAAAACAGGTGAAGTTATTTGGATTTATTTATTGCATGAATGGCAGAAGACCGAGTTCCCTGTTCTCACATTATCCTCTGAACTAATTGTTTAAATTCAAAAATTTTAATGCATTCTTCCAAAAACCTCACCATATTTTAAAAGAAAAAAAAAAAGCACTAGTGATCTAAGTGTTCTATTTGAGACACATACAAATATTATAAATTATATACAGCAGGTAAGAAATGTTTCTAAATAAAAGGGAGAATGAAAAAATATGTCTGCAGCAGTCAGCCTTCAGAAGAATAATTAAAATTCTAGGATAGCGTGTTATCCACTTAAAGAGAGCAGTTAGAAATTCTTTTCCTTGAAGCACACAGAGGAAATATTTTTATATGACAAGGATACGTAACTACTGAGAAGAGAGTTTTGAGCCACTATGTAAAACAACAATGACATTCAGATGATCAGTACAGGAATCTAGCCACGAAACTCAAAGGAGTAAGATTTTTACCACACAGCATTTAGAATAAATATGTATATATTAGGTAAGGCACAGCTGCAACTATCAAGGCAAAATGTTACCAGTCAACCAATTAAAAATAAAAGAATTTTTTTAAAAAAGGAACAAAGGGAAAAAAACAAAGGAAAACTGGAATACCAGGACAATATATTTTGAACTGAATTTATGTAAATTAACAGATAAAAAAATTAAATGCTTTAATAAATACTATGTTTATTTGAACTTTTGAATAGTACATTTTGAAATGTTCCACATTACTTCATATTTTAAATGTTTAATACAATATGCAGTTATTCAATAACTCATATCAAGAAAAAAAGCCGTATTTATCTAAAACTGAAGATTACACCATTGTAATTTAGGAAAGGTATACAACAGACTGAAGTCATACTAAAGTACATAAAAGTTCAATGCATGTACTGTGTTCCAAAGATATTAGACAGAAGTTTTGCAAAACTGACTTACACTGACTTTTACCCTTAAAAACACAGGTCCTATCCTCATGAATATCTGAGCACTTTTTTCCTGTTTAGTTGATTTCCATTAAATTAATAAATTTCCCTTAGTACCCATTAAATTGGACACCTTTCAAACAGTTAAAATATCTCATTACAAATAAAGCTAATTTATCTCTCAGTATTAAATAACTACATGCATCTCACCTAGGATGTGGGGAATATGCTTTCTTATTTACAGTCATTTTAAAAGTCTTAAGCATGTCAGGACAAAGTCCTAACAGAATATAAGAGAATGAAGATTTCCTGTTCTCCTTCTAGGGTTTTGTTATTATCTCTGGCAGAAATACCAGCTTACATACATGTCAAATTATGAGCTACATCATTTATTTGCCTTTTTTCCCTTAGTTAGCATTGATTCATAAAATTGGCTGTTTGGTGGCCACTCAGAAATTCCTAGTAAATAAATATCCTACGACAAATGATATTGTTGCAACTGATATCTCTGTATGATGCATGTAACAGAAAGGAAAAACAACAGAAGAGACTACTGGATAATCTCAACTTCCTAGACGTAACAGGCTGGTAGACTGAAATACACAGCCTTGAAGTTTTGCTGCCTATTCTTTACAGAAAAGAACTTTCATTGTCAAAACTCACAGTTTCACAAGCAACCTATTCGCACGTTAATTACAGATATAATACATTTTTCTTCTTAGATTAACAAAGAAAGAACAAATTTGGAAAAACAAAATATGTGAGAATGCTCCTTACTACACTGCTCTCTATGTCAGCCCGAGACCTTGATTACCAAATCCCTAAAACCACTCCAAAAACTCAGAAAATTATGCCTATATTGTTTCAGTCCTATGGCATCCCAGCCAATGGTTAAGAAGGTCAGAATGACATCACCTTCATATACAGCTTTTATACACAGCACTGGCCCCTGGCACTCTCTGGTGCCCTTCACACACGCACACTGACCCTCCCAAGTCAATGATACTCTTAAGGGAAGCCATTTGAAAGGGCCGTATTACAACATGGACTAAAGTTGTGACAATCATCAAAAAAAGAGCTTCTGTTTCTCCCATCCTGTTGCCAAGCCCTCTTTTCCCAGCTGCCACTTTTCCTCAGTTCTAGTTACATTTTCAGCCTCTCTCCACTTCCAGATGGTAACTTCATCATACTATCAATTCCAGATTTCTGAACAATTTCAATTTCAGCTTCTGAAATTGATTTCAAACCACTGAGAGCAATCTCATTGAGATGCACACTAGAAATTCAGAAGCTGCCAGAGCAGGCAGCTCTTCTTAAAAGTACATTACTGCACACAAATTCTTAGAAACTTCTTACACAGGTATTTTCTCTTTCAGCTAAGGCTAGGGTAGGGTAATCATGCATTGCTGGTTTATAAAAATTATGTACATGCATGCACCATACATATTACAAATCACATCTACAGCCAGGAGAACATGACAACACACAAACTCCAGCCACCGCTGTAATACAAAATAAAAAGATGAATAAGGTCATTTGGTGGTGTTTCTCATCAGGCAGCAGGTGTATCAGGTTTATTTTGAACAAACCAGAAGCAGGTAAGCTCTGGCAACCTGAGTTTGGATACAGTCAGAAGCTGTTTGGACACAGTCCAGAACAACTCACTCTAGAAGACCATGTTTGAGCAGGGGTGGTGGACAAGATGACCTCCAACCTCAACTATTCTGCGATTATGTGAAAAACTATGTTTCAACCAGCGTTTTTTACCCCAGGAACTGCAGAATTTAGACATCTGAAAGAACACCCTCAACCTCTGTCTGTGTTTTTGCTACCAGATTTTTTATCTGTGATGTAGTTCTAATTCTTTTTCTCTCCCTCCATATCACACTTGGTCTGATTATGACTTTTTTCTCATTCTTAATAATATGGAAAAGTACATTCTGTTCTCCTCATAGTCTTGAGAAGTTAGTCATTTTGGATATATTAAGAAAAGGAAAGTGTACTGTTTTTTGTTTTCTTATGTTTATTTAATATTTAGTGCTGGATTTCATAAATATTGTATTTCAAATATTACCTTTGGTTACTTTACAAATAATTATTTTTAGTTTTAGAAAACATGCTACCATTTTCTCAATTTCACCAATGGCCTGGCTCGATACATGATTTTATCTTTTTTTTTTTTACTGATACAAGGCACTCAGTTTTGAGTGAACAGTTCCATAAAGAATATACATGGCATAAGGCTTAAGTATGACATTTTAGATTTGTCAGTATTGTTTTATAGTTTACGCTAACAGTTAACTTAATCAACATTTATATAGATTAGTAACACTAAAATACACAGCTGCATATGTACGTACTACATGTTTAGTCATCCTTATTCTAGAAATGTTTTATAAATAAAACAAATCCATCCAACGCACAGGCACACTACAAACCTAAGCATAGTCAGAACTCTTCTAGATTAAAACCA
The DNA here is from genome assembly GCA_907165065.1 of Caprimulgus europaeus. The sequence goes on from OU015527.1 coordinate 46,519,302, forward strand.
TGTTTAGGTTAGTCCATTAGGCAAAATAAGACAATGAGCTCATAAAACTTTTCAGAAAAAGTTTCATCTAAAATCACAGGAACATTTTGGGTGAAAGATCAATTGCTTAAGCAAGTCAAGAGTTTAACTAGTACTTTATCAGAAGGTTATCATCCCTGAATCACGTGCAACTTTCACCTTAAGACACAACAGCAAACTATTTTCACATCTTAGAAAATATAAATTTGATGTAAATGAAGGAAGTTTTCTTAACTGCTCTATTTAAATACAATACAAACCTTTTCTAGGGTTTCTATTTTGCTGTCTTTGGCTTGCAAAATCTCTAAAACCCTTCTGTCCTTGACTTCAGCTTTCTGCTTTTCTCTGGAAACAAACAAAAAAAATAGACACTTTATTAGTCATAATCTGCAGTTAATAATTTGAATTTTTCATGTACTGATAATGAATGTCATTTTAAAGCATAGAAAATTAAATTATCTGAGGCTGACAGATTTTGCAGAATTAATCAGGGAGCATATGGCAAGTGACAGCAAATTACATCTGCAAACAGCTAACACAACTTTGTTTAAGAAGAAACAGAAGCAAGAGGTCTTAAAATACATTTTTAAGCAGTTGAAATTATCTGTCTTCTTTCTCTAATGCTGAATGTGTACTTGTCCATAGATGAGCAAAATGCTTTTTTCTCTTCTTGGCAATGTAGAGCCAAGCTGCTTTGGTCTGTGAAGTCCTTCTCTCAACTACATGGTATTTCTGTCTCTGAAATAACACTTTTGAATATCATGAATAACTATTTTACTATGATAGTAAGGATACAGAGAGATTCCTTAGCACAAGACAAACCTCCAATGCTGTATCTGTGACAAAAGGTCTGAAAAATATATTCCCTAAAAATGCCCAAATACTTCAGGCATCCCCAGGACCACAGGTGATAGAGAACCAGAAACTCATTCAGATTATCCCTGCTCTCACAATATGGTTAAACTTCCATAATGGCTGGGTATAAGCCACCCTCAGAAGCCAGAAAATACAACTTGTACAAATTTAGCTCTGCCAAAATGGGAATGTTGGAGAGGTGGAAGGGAATGGAAGAGTGGTACCCATGAGTCTGCAAGTCTAATCAAAAGTGGATGAGAGTATCAGTTGTGGACAAATGCTTCATCTACTGAAGCATTTTGTTACAGGGACCAATAAGGAGAGCAGATACATGGACAACTATTTTTCTCCACTATTAGGTACTACTGTGTATTCTACAATTATCAATTATTTTAAAGACTAAACTACACTGTCTCCACAGGCCATCTGTGTTGGGTTTGGGGGGAGTGGGGAGCATTTTTGTTAGTGGAGAAAGGGCCACCTTGTGAGAGTGACAGCTCCCCTGGCTCCAGGGCTGGGACAATGAGCACTAGAGAAACACCTCTGCGAATCCATATTTGTGAGGGGAAGGACTGTCTGGGAAGGAAGAAGGTGGAGAGAACCTGCAGGAGAGGCCATTGACCTAACAAAAGACAACCATCGGCCTAAACAAAGAGAGAGCTTCATTGCCAGGAGGAGGAGGGGGAGGACAGAGAACCTCAGACACCCAGTTCAACAACATGGAGTAGGAGAAGGTAAAGAAGGTCCCCTGCAGCCCATGGAACTTCACCAACAGGGCAGATACTCATGCGCAGGCCATGGAGGATTCCATGCTGGAGCAGAAAAGCTGAGCCTGAGGGCAAGTGTGAATGAATTGGGACCCCAGAGACGCTCAATGCCAGAGTGGGGGTGGACCCTCAGAGCCAGAGGGTAAGGAAGTGTGCTGGACCGGAGGCCTGTCTGCAGTCCATGGATGTCCACATGCCAGAGCCGGGAGCTGAGCCCAAAGAGGTCCGTGACTCCATGGGAAGCTTGCTCTGAAACATCTTGTTCCTGGACTTTCATGCCAGGAAGAGCAGCAATGGTGAACTGACTGAAACCCCCATTCCCTGCCCCTGTGCAGGTGTGGGGAGAAGGTAGATAAATCTGGAGCAAAATTGTTTGAGCCCAGGAAGAAGGAAGGGGTGGTGGAAGGTGTTGTAAGATGTGGTTGTTATGTCCCACTGCACTGCTCAGATGATTGGTAACAAATTAAATTGATTTTTCTTCCCCAAATTGAGTCTGTTTTGCCCATGACCATAACTGGTGAGTGAGCTGTCCCTGTCCTCATCCTAATCTGTGCCCACTTTGTTGTGACTCTCATGCCATCTCAGCAGGTCAGGGGGAGTGAGTGCAGGACCACATGGTCCTATTGTGGTTAAAGCACCACACCACCCAATGCCATGTTTTTTAAAACAAAGTTCTATAACTACTGAAATATTTAGTCTGATCTGGAGTAAAACAAAAAATAAATAAAAATGATATAGAACTTAAAGCAAGGTTTTTGGAACCTGAGGTCTCAAGGCATCAACTGTAAGTAGTGCTCTCCTACTACAAATATAGTAGCACTGGAGGAAAATTGAAAAACCTGGCTGAAAGAGATATATATTTAAATTAGATTTATCTAGAAGAAACAAAAATATATGTGACCTTAAGCAGTTGTATGGCATTAAAACAATCTACTTCCATAAAGAAAATAATTCAAGAGTAGCAATGAGTAAAGTGAATGCACAAATATTAAACAAGTACTCCAAAAGATATTTCATGTCTAAAAGGTATTTAAAATTTTAACTGAAACATAAACTTCACAGAAAAATGCACATCACATCCTGACCTGAAAGCATCTGATCACCTGCAATTGGAAGTATCAAGGAATTGTCATGATAGGTTGCTAGGAAGATGTGAACAGTGAAATACATAGGACATAGTTTTTCAGTTTTTCTTTGAACATCTTCTAAAATTGAACTAGGCAGATTGCAATTACAGAGATCCATGCAAATAGTAAGTTATCTGATATATTCCAAAGGTTACACTGTGATGGCCTTTGAAAAAAAGAAAAAAAAAACCCAAAAAACAACAAAACAACTAGGGATAAAAAGGGAGCACAAGAGAGAAAACGAAACAAACAGGTTTCATAACACCTGACAGTTAATGAAACTTACCCACCCTGCTCATAATGCATAACTAGTTTACAGAAATCACATTCTCAGTCAGGTTTTAAGTAATTGTAAAGACCTTCTGATAAGCTTATAAAACTTTGTACTAAAAGATATAAGACAACTTCAAAAATTAGGAGTTAGTAAGGAAAAACGTCTGTGAAGAGATTATTTGTATAATATTTACTACAGAAGTTTACGCATGTTCCTGAAACAGCGATACTGTTCATGATAGGTACTGTATATTATTCCACAACTTAAATGGACCAAAAACTGCTCCAGTACAACAATACCAATGCTTCTTCACACTTAATTATCTTGCTGTGGGGTCCTTAACGGCCATCAACAATCACCCTTTCTCAAAGATAATAGTTGCAGTACACAAAATCCAAATATTTTGGAAAAGGTATCTCTCTCCCATAAACACTTTATTCCATAATCTGAGGAAGTGATGGACTTAAATTAACCTATGTCTAAACTGTAAGTTTCCTCAGGTCTTAATTACAGCTAGATAACTAAAAAATCTAAGAATAGACATTTGCATAACTGCTTGATTCAATATGTTAAGAGCTTCGGAAGACAAAAAGCAAAGCCGGTCTTTACTACAACGTACTTAGAATAGTAATGTGTAGACACAGAAAGAATCATACAATGCAATACACACACAGAAGCCCCACGAACCACTGAATAGTATTGCCTCCAGCCCTCAAGAGTAACTTGGCCTTAAGCACTGGCTGACATTCTTTGTTCCCACAGTGATGTATTTCCCTCTCCACTTTAACTCAGCTGTTTTTATTTTATATTTCTACTTAATTAAAGCATAGCTCTAACCACTTATTCTACATCTACCATCCACAATATGCCATTGTCTTCTCAACTCCTCTAACCACTATCTCCTCTCACAAAGTCAGCCTTTTTTAAAACAAGGCCAAATTATACACAAATACTGGAAAATTATTAACTAGTCTGTTAACTCAGCTATGCAATCATCACTTGAAAACTTACAAACTCGTTTTCTAGTGGATTAATCCATCTGAAAACCTGATGGGTGAGGTAGATTTCCCAAAGCAAGGCTCAAAAGAACTATAGAGTTGTGTGATCCTGGTTTGTTAAGAGAGAACAAGATCTCTCATCACTGTAATAAGTGGTAAAGTCTAAAGTAAACTCAATTTTTTTTTGTTTTCTGAGGTATTTTTTCAGACTCTCTGGACAGCACATGTTATACCAGTGTCCCCCAAAATATTTTCATCAGTTACCATCCATAGTTAAGGAAAACCTCCTAATTATCAGAATTTAAGCACACATGAATGTTGTCAGAAGCCTAAAGCATAAACCGAAACCTTATATGTAACTTTATCAGGAGCTTCTCCTGGTGGCAGAGGATGGCTTCCAATGCTCATTACAGGACATTCTCCACAGACACTCAAGGTAGTGTAACTGACTGGAACTTATATATTGTATTTGGATCTGCTGTTGAACCCTGAAATGAGTTTTGATATGAACTGCAGCAATCACTTCCTCTTTTTTAGACGGGTAACAAATATTAAGGAAAAAAAAAATCTTCTACAACTTTATTGGGCTGTTATGTATTTACAATATATTTTAAAAGTCCACTGGAATATGGGAGGGGTGGGAAATCAGGCACTGTCAACAAGCTGATGATGATCAATGACTGAGACAAACTCCTGTTTAGCTAATTAGAACCGCTGATGAGCAATAATGATGTGAGCTAAGAATATTTGCAGACTTCTTTAGGATGAAAAATGGAGTGAAGAGAGGCTGTCAATTTGTACAAGTTTTAAGCTCCAACCAGTTTTCCCATGAGTACTACCTATTTTAAATGTTCAACACAGATGTATTTAGCTACAAAGCTTATCAAGATTCAGCTTCCCATTAAAATTAAGACACTACAAAAATATTCTTAAGCTTAACACTTTTCCCATGTTAGCTTTTTTTCTTGTGTTATGCTATACTTCACACAACAGAACAGGATAATATTTTTGAGGTTTGGCACATTTTTAATGGCTTGTCAAAAATGAAACATTAGGCTATGAGGAAACATTTAACTACAAATGAGGTATGAAAACAGAATATGCATTACAAAAACCTTAAGATTTAAAAAAAAAAAAAACCCAGAAGTTTGTTGAAGTTCATAAGACACCATGCTTCCTAAAACCTTCAGCAAAAGCAGTGTGGGAAAAGAAGCATCCTGTATCCTACCACAACTCTTAATCGGTCAAGCAACTAACCATTGGTCAAGAAAAAGTAATTCAGAGTTGTATATGTTATTTTTACATCAATTAAATGAAAATAATTTTAACTAATAAGCTGAATTTGCAGTTTACAGGTTTCATGGAATACGTCCTTTCAGTTTTACAAACAGCAGGATTTTTTTTAAAATGCATCTACAAACTTGGCCTTAAATAGCTAAGAAACTTAAGGTTACACTGCAAATTTTGGGCTGTGTGGTAAAAGAAGAGCTATGTTTTAACAGTATACGTATATAATTAAAAATCACAGAATCATAGAATGGTTTGGGTTGGAAGGGACATTTAAAGGTCACCTAGTCCAACCTCCCTGCAGTGAGCAGGGACATCTTCAACTAGGTCAGGTTGCTTAGAGACCCACCTAAACTGACCCTGGTGGCATCCACTGCCTCTCTGGGCAATCTGTTCCAGTGCTTCACCACCCTCAATGTAAAACATTTCTTTCTTATACTTAGTCTAAATCTACCCTTTTTTAGTTTAAAACCATTTCCCCTTGTTCTATCGCTACAAGCCCTGCTAAGAAGTTTGTCTACATCTTTCTTGCAGTCCTGCTTCAAGCATTGAAAGGCCTTCTAGAAGAAATACTGTTATATTTGAAAAATACTTATTTGAAACTAAAGGGCTACAGAACTAGAAAGGCCACAAAGTATCACCTTGTACCATGTAGCATTTAATTTGATTATCATCTTGCCTGGTCTTTCAATTTCCAACTATTTTACAGGTAGACTTATGCAACTGCATACCTTCAATGTTGGTAATAAATAGATAATGAATCGTCCACGTGGAAAGTGAAGTTGCAGAACACAGATTGTCAATGTTACTGCAAATGTGTCACTGATACTGTAATTTACTGGGTACAGCTACATCCCTATGGTTGCAATCAGTGGTTAGCAGAAACAGAGCCTATGCCATAATCTTCCAACTATAAACCATACTAAGTTTCCGTATACCTATTCAGAGACTAAAAAAACAGAGCTAAACAGTTTTCATTTAATAGAGAGTTTATATTCACTTCAGTTTCTAGAAGACCCTTATACTTCATTATGAATTATAATTGATGCACACTATCATTATTATTTTTTCTCTTAATTCTTACAATAGCACTTTTAAAAGATTTAGGTAGCATGGAGCAAAAAGGAATTTAAAGTGATACCACACATTCTGCATTCTAAGACAGCAGTTATTGTCTATAGCAAAATCGAAAACACCTATTTTTGTTTCTTTACAAATAAAATTTAAGATCTAATTAAAGAAAAATTGTAAAATGAAATTATTTCCTTAGTAAGTTATTTATAGAGCCCATTCTATGTTTCATGATATGTATCAAAATGGAAAAAAATCATTACAGAAATGTAATTTTTCTTGCATCTCTAACTTGATTGATTTAATTCATTAGATGATTTATTAAGGCTCCTTTTTTTAAGCAGTGTACGTAAAATACTAAAAGTATTTTTATACCACAGTAGTAAAGAAAATAAGTGACATTTTTCCCTAATAATTTTGCAAACATTTTTCACCTAAAATACATAAGTCTCTTACAGTGTTCAAAATATCAGCACTTCAGAACAGACTGCTTTAACATCTGCACATCACCAGGGATTCCCCCAAGGATTTTTAAATGATGCCTGCCTGTGCTGAATAAAGTGCTAACTTGCACCTTGCATTTCAAACTGTGTCCTGAGCAGCCATCCAGTTGGTACAACACCAGCTGAATTCCCCGAGGCCACTGTTCAATCAGGCTTGACTGCAATTATCATGTCAATATTTTGTGCTCCGATATGCAGATATGCACACATGCAAGCTGCATAATACCTTCTTCTCCATGGAATGTTGACTTATGTTCAATGTTCTGAGAATTTTTAATGAAACAGGATATTAAACTTTCATCAACTGTAGAAAATCACAATTATTTGACCTTACACAGAAAGGTTATACTCTTTACGTTCTATTATTCTGTCCACTTTATTGAGTGATAATAACTAGGGAGTTCATTCAGTTTTAAACTCAGAGTGCAAAATGGCAGTGGCCTTTAAAAATGTGTTAGATCTTGTTTACTTCCTCACTCTCCTGTCATTCTGTTTCCTGTTAATTTGCACAAGAGTAAAACAGTAAGTGGTTAAGGAAGCTTGTGCAAGCTATTATCCCTTCAAAAGATGCAAGATACAGTTCACAGAATTATTTGTCGATTAACCTCAGCAATCTATCTTGCTCATTCATACAGCACTTATTCTTTTACTTATAATTTTCAGTACATCTGCATATCATCATTCAGTGAGAAATCTATGAATTTGTGCAATGTTTCTTTCACAATTTGCTATTCATAGGATGCAGCCAACCACAGCATTAAGTTCCTGTGATTACCTTTGCAAAAAATCCTTGGTTATTTCTGATCACTTGCTCTTCAGCCACGTTTTCGTCCATTTGTGCACCTTTAGTTAGATGTAACTCCCCAGCAAGAACAACAACAAAACTCTCTCAGTCACTGGCAGTAACATTCAGGTTGCCACCGTTTCTCGGTGGCCTGAAAAGATAAATCCATTCTTGTTCTTTGTTAAGACGTGCAAGACAGAGCATATTTAGAATTTACGTGTGGAAAAACATTAACGTAAGGCAAGTTTGCCAAAAGTAACTATCTGCAAGGGTATCATCTAGCTTAATGCAATCCCCATTTACATCTAGTCTTATAACACTGTCACAATTTTATTACTAATGGATCCTGGTACATCTCCCTTCCAGAAGAAAGGAAAGGAGTCACCTGGAAGCCCTAGAGGAAAATCAGAGCCAGCTGACCTGTCAAGATTTTACATGCTATAAGAGAATGGTCCTAAAGGAGAGGTCTCAAAGTTTAAAAATATATTTCAAGACCCACGATACTCTCATCTGAATCCAAACTCTCTGCCTTCACACATTCATTTACCTGTAAAAGGTACTTTCTCGTCTCTTTTTTTTTTAAAGAAAAAAAAAAATGTTTCAAAAGACAATGAACTAGAAATAGCATGCTCTTTACATAATACTGAGATCAATAGTATTTAAAGTAGCTGGAAAGTATACTAACATAAGTAGTACTTTTACAATGGTTTGTTTGAAAATACCTGGAGGCTTTTACATATCCCAAAGGCACTTCTCATTTGCACAGTAAAGATAATTTTTTGTTTATATCTGAATATTAAAATAGGAATATAGTTACAGTTACACAGTAAGAATTGCAAAGACTGCTGAAAAGTAAAATATCATTGGTATTATTATAGGAATCAACAGCACAGCCATAAACAGGTACCAGCTACATTTTTACAATTTTAGGGCAAGCAAACTTCTATTTTGGGACCATGAAAGCACTTCAAAATAGCAGACAAATAATGGAAACCTACTATTAATTCCTCCCTATGTCCCCTAAATTATTCCTTTTATATTTTTCTGATTTATTTGGGAAAAAGATACTATAAGGAATTGTCTAATGCTACAAATATAAATTACGTGATTGCCTGGCTGGTATTGCCCATTCAACTTCTCCTAATATATATTTTTTCTTTTTTCTTCATCACACATCCACAGTGTACAAGATTGTAAGTGAACACTTTGTCCTTTCATACTTGCATCTTTTCATTCCCGTCACTGTAATCTCCTGAAGAAAGTCTGGCTGTTGTTTTCGTCAACTTAAAGACTGAAATCCACTGAACAATATTGTTTGGTTCTTTATGCATATGATCGAGGATACACATGACTATGTTTTCTTAGATTTTGTCCAGTTCCATTAGGTAGCTAGCTTCTGATCTCAGGTCATCTAAAAGACTTAGTGGGCACTCAAAGTTTCTCAGTTATTGAATTTTTGGTGGAAAGAACTCACTGAAAAATGAAACTATGGAAACACTAGTGGTATCCATGTCACAAGCAGAAACAACAAAAGGTTTAAATACATTTCATTCTGTTTGTATCTACCCCCAAACCTCCTAGGAAACCCAGGCAAGATGGCAAACCTTATCAACTTGGATAAAATTGTGTCAATTCTGTCCCCAATATAAATGAGAAGAGAAAAAAAGTCTCCAGAAAGACGCTGATTTTTAGACCAGATTTCACTGTAAACTTTCACTTTCCAGCTCTTGACTGATAGAATGGCGTAAAATATAGAAAAACAGGCCGTGAACAGCACAGATCTATGAGTGGCATGCTTCAGGAATCATTTATCTTATAGTTATTATCCCATGTCTTTACTCTTTAAATCTATATATTTTTTCTAAGCCATAAAATCAGTTGTCCTCTAACTTGCTGGACAGTAGCAGTGCTAGGTAGCAGATGCCCTGGAAATCTAATCCATATATTGGAACTGAGATAAACTGACACCGTAGCAATATTAAGGAAAAGAAAGTTTGCTGCTATAAGGCAGGGAATAAGACAAAAACTGTTCTGAAAATATGATCGTTTGGAGAGAGACAGTCACGAAACAAACTACTTAGGCAAAGAGTATGGAAAGTTATAACTGTAAAAGTTAGGAGAGAATATATGGGGCTGTAATTCGGTTGTGGAGAAGATTCACAGACAAAGCTGGACTAGGAATTATTTCCAAAGCAGCAATTAGACCGTTCTCAGGCAAAAGAGATGAAGCTACATCAATTAAAGTGAAAAATACACACTATAGCTCCATCTATCAAATCAAAGCAACCTCAAAGTTCAAAGTCATGATTAATAAAAGTCCTATATAGTGAATGGGTTTTATCCAAACCTGTTCCAGGAATCTCTGGGGTAATGATAGTATCTAAAAAGATGCTCTAGAAGCAATTTCTACTTTCTTAATTCCATAACTCTGAGAAGCATGGGAAAGATATGATATAGATGTATAGCCTTGAGTTCACGAGAGGTGTTCTAAAGCATTAGTATTCTTCTGAAAGAACAGAAAACATAAAAAAAAATAGACAAGCACCTTAATAGATGCTCTCATGCTTTCACATTAGGGTACCAATCACCAGCCTCTACACAAAGTGCAAAGTACATACACAGAATATAACTCCTTATATAACAGAATATTGTTATGCACCAGATTTCTGTAGCAAGTCTTCTGAACACTGCATTGAAAGGTTTTCACAAACATTTCCTACCATTATAAAAAAATCAGCTTGTTATCATGCTTGTGAGCATCAAGGTGGTGTCTAAGAGCCCCATGTTCATTGTATCAATCAGGATATTGCAAATACAACTATTAATTTCTGTTCTAAATAACATGCAAAATAATTTAAAGCAAGGGATAACTACCAAGCATAAAAATATTCCTAGACATGAAGAAGGTTAAACAAAGAAGTGTGTATCTTATACAGGCATACAATACAACAACTCCAAATAATTCATTGCATTCACCATTACTTAAATGCATGCTTTCTGATATCTCTATGCTTCAATTTGTCCTAATATTCTCATTACTTTTTATACACAACTGTCATGATTTAATCTGTAAGGCCACTCCAAACCACAGTCGCTCACTCACTGTCTCCTCCAACTCCCTCCACAATGGGGAGAGAATTGTAGGAATCAGATTAAGGAGACTCAAAGGTTGAGATAAATACCACTTAATAATTGAAATATATTTTAATAATAATAATAACAACAACAACAACTAGTGATGCACAATGCAGTGCTTACCACCAACTGACCACGGACTACCCTGTTCCCAACAATCCCAGAAGAGGAGAAAGACTCTGAAACCACAACCCTGGAAGAGCAAGAAGTCCCGCTTTCTGGCCAACACTCATGTATATACTGAATATGAAGTTATATGATATGGAATATCCCACTGACCAATTTTGAGTTCATCACTCCTGCTATTCTCCTATCCAGCTTACATAAATCCTTCTAGCTAATCTCATACTAGTAAAACATGAGAAACTGAAAAGTCCTTGATTTCATAAAATCATAGAATGGTTTGGGCTGGAAGGGACCTTAAAGATCATCCAGTTCCAACCCCCCTGCCACAAGTACGGACACCTTCCACTAGACCAGGTTGCTCAAAGCCTCATCCAACCTGGCCTTGAACACTTCCAGGGAGGGGGCATCCACAACTTCCTTGGGCATCCTGTTCCACTGTCTGACCACCCTCGCCGTGAAGAATTTCTTTCTAATATCTAATCTAAACCTCCCCTCTTTCAGCTTAAAGCCATTGTCATTAACTGCCCTTAGCAACGATGTTGCTTCAACATTGATTTCTTGCAACAACTAAAAATATCAGTTATCAACATTCTTCTCATACCAAATCCCACAGTAAATCCAAAACACAGCACTGTTGTAACTACTAAGAAGAAAACTAACTCCATCCCAGCCAGACAGTAGCACAAATAAAAATGTTAATAAGCCTGAACACTTCTGTTTCTATCTTACTAAACTTCACGTAAAAGAGTTAAAATTTTCTATATTGTTAAGCTATCTATAAGATGTGGTTAAGGTAAAACAATTTTTTAATGTTTTAAACATACTTGTGCTTATATACATGTAAAATATGTTTATATATTTTAAGTACTATATTTCTATATTTTAAGCATTTAAGTTCTTGCAGTATTTATATATTCCATATAAAGTTATATAATTTATATATAAAATATAAAATAATAATTCTATGTTCTAAAAATGTATAAGTTAATATAAATTTGTAAATTAAATTTATATACTTTAAGCATTCAAGTTCTTGTTAAGTTATTGCATTTTTTTTATGTTTGAAAAAAGAACATTGATCCTACCACCACCATACTTGTGAAAATATGACCAAATTTTACCATGAAACAAGTCAGTAAGAACATGCCTCTCAACATAAATGAAGGATGCTGTAAATCTGTTGCTAAGTCTTCCTCATATGTTAAAATTACTTTCCAAATCAAAACATGCAAGCAATGTAAAAGCAGTACACTGTCCTAACAGCCAAGCTACTACTCTCTACAGGTAAGTGTTCCAGTACAGTCAGAAGTTATTCGGCATCATCACTGGTGACCAGATGTGAACTCTCAGGTAACAGCTGTCTTAAAACAAGCTGCATGTGCTTACACCATCAATTTCTTCCCCTGGATATGAATGCTTTAGAATACTACCTGTAGTTATGTGATCATATCATATTTTTGGACAAAATTTTCATTGCTTTATGCAATGCAGAAGATGGGACAACACCATAGTGAATGCACTCCCAGCCAAAGAATCTAATGCTATATTTTCAGAAGTGGAAGAACATTTACTGATCAGGTCCAGAAAGAAAAGATGTGAACAAACAACATGTGCCTTCCAATATCAAAGCACTGAATGGTAACTCAAAGGAGCTAGGACCCCCCCCCAGCCCTACGACAAGCCTCCCAATTAATGTTGGCGGGCCATTTAAAGAAGTTTAATTTTTAAATTCTTTTTAAATCCACTTTGTCATTTGAAAAAACCCTGAGACAGAACAGACAAAACTGTTGACCATACAAGAGTCAAGTCTTTGAATTCTGTCAGTCATGTCACCAAGTCATTTACATTTTTCTTATCTTTAGCCTACAAAAATGATCAATTTGTAAATATTAGCATTCTAAAACAATCAATCACATACTGTGATGATTAACTAACATTTATAGCAATCAGATGATAATATGCAAGTACCATTAGGAATTCATCATCATTAATATCCTCAGAGAAGTAATAATTAAACTGTGTAATCATGTCTTCTGTTACCATGCCTTTCACTTCTTTAAGAAGGCAGATCAATGTAACTTATATATGTAATTGTTATCCAACCACTTATGACACTGGAAAATGTCATTTACCTCCTCTTGCTCTTTCAGTGGAAAAACAGAACATGCAGTACATTCGTGTTTTTAAAATTGAATTCAAGTGCAGCACAGCAACCTCAGCGAAAACAGATTTTGAAGTATACTTCAATTTATACCAAAAGGAAGTGTGCAATATATTCTAGGTGCCCTTTACAAAATTTAACAGTGGAATTTTTTTTAACACATTTTTTAAATCCTACACAGTTCTCAATTAAAAAGATAAAGAATATAGTATCAGCAGAGGGTTTTTGTATGTTTTTCTTCTTAGTAGCATGTTAAATCTTTAAACTCACCTTTCCACAACCAAGCTGACAGCTTGAGTAAGATGGGGACTTGACACTTGGAGACGTTTCCACAGAGACCACACAAATTCTTTATCAGCCTTAGAAACAAGAAAAAAAAAGGACAAAAATAAATTAAACATATGTTACGCCTTTTATAGATGAAAAACATATACTGTGCATATTCAAAAGACAATTACAAAAAAAAAAGGCTCTATTCTAGTGAGAATTCCCTATGAGTTACTCCCGTGAATAAAAAAAAAACCCATGGCAAACAGTTTTCTTGAATAAACAAAGTTTCAACCATACAGAATTTTGAAGGAAGACAAAGACCTACAATCAACAATAAAAGAGTACGCAATGTGACATAATGCAGCAGAAAATCAACTTTATTCAAACACGGCTGCCTTTTGCTATATCAGTTACACTGAGCCTGGAATACATGCTTCAACATTAAGTTCTCTCATATGCAGCGCTTAGGTTTTATTTCAAAATAGACAGTAAATCAGTCTCCTAACACACACTTAGCTAACTTGCGTTACATAAAAGCTTCTGAAAAAATTCTCAAGTGAGAGCAAGAAAACAATGTTGTTTGAAAAACACACTTAGGAAAGTTTGTGAAAACTAGATGTCAGCTAAAAGTTTTTCCAGATTTATATTTTCTACTACACAAATGTTGTTATTTTGTACTGGTGTATTTTTATTCCAACACAGTTTTATTACTGGAAGCACCAATACTGATGTACTTATGTTACAAACTAAAACTATAATATGCTAATGATATAAAAATGTTCAGTGGCAGGGGGAATAAGCAAAAGGTGAAGACAAGGAAAACAATAAGAAAGCATACATACATAAAACATGGACTGGACTAAGACCAAGCCTGCTAAAACCAGCTTTACACAGAATTGGAAATTAATAAGCCAAAACCATCATATTGGCAGCTAGGTCTGTTCAACAGCTAAAAATTATGGGTGTGCAACTCAGTCTACTTTTTAATAGTTTTTGAATGTTAAAGAGAAGTAGGCAATACATAACCTAAAAGGAAAACCAACAGCTATCCATTTCTCTGCTTCCTCCTTTTCCCAGGCTTCTGGAACCTAATCTAAGAAGATATCACAGGTATCACTAGTTATCACAACCTCACTAAAATTAGCTAAGCAAACACCACAGTATCTCATCTCTGTACAACTCTATCTTAATCCCAATTACCAAGTCAAACAGAAGAACTGAGCTCTTCACCACGACTCTTTGGATTCTTCACAAGTTTCCCACTTAATTTCTTCCTTCCCTGACTTCTCATTTTTAATGAATAGGAATAGATCGTACCTTTAGTCACATCACTGTGAGCTCAGGACCTCAAAGAGCTAAAAGCAATGATCATCTAAGACAAAACAGCTCAACAGAACTACAAGTCTGACAGGCTCACAAGATTCAATAAAGATCACCTACTGTATGATTAGAGCAAATCTCAGAAGTAAAAATGGCTTTTTCTATTTTTGCTACCTTTTCATTTGCTCCTGATAAGTTTTGTCTTCTAGGAAGCAACTTGAACTTTACAAGCAGTATCAGTTCCAGCTTATGACAATCACGCCATCTTAATATTTGTCTTCCTTCAGAACAAGACAATAACTATCTCCAAAATGAGATTTTAAAATCTCTCTAAAGCTAGCAGACTTTTATCAAGATTTATCAGTGTACTGAGTCTAAATTATTTTTTCAAGATTTATACCGCTATAGTCAAATACATTGAATTACAGATTTAACAAGCTCTAACAAGGATGATAGAAGAAATAAGAGAAATGGTTGTACCTAGTTTCTCCACGATTTATGAGGAAAGCCTCAAAGTTGGGGTTTTTTTAAAGTTCTGATGTATCTTCCCTTCACATTTAAAAATACATATCTTTTTAATTTTAATATTGCATAGAGAAGTGAGGCAATGCTGAACTTCGAAGAAAACATAAGAAAAATGCTAAGCAAGTAAGAAGTGAGGGGTTTCATGAGTTCTGGTTTAAAAAAAATCCTTGTCTTTCAAGTACTATAATTCTGTAATTTCTAGTTTACATTTCTTTAAATCTTGAAATGCCATCAATTTCTTCAACAAGCAAAGAAGAAATTTTTATGGAGATCTGACAACTTATCAAGGTATTACTGTAAACCCACAAAAAATAACCTACCTACTATGAGAACACACACCACTAACAAATCCAACTAGCTCTCTGACTGTGTTAGAAAGTAAAAATACCAAAGGCTCCAGCCACAAAGATATTATAATTCAAAATTTATTAGTTTATGCAAACTAGCCTACAGCAGAAAGTTTGTCTTTCAAAAAAACCAGATAAATTTCATCTAATTGCCTTTATAGGATGTACACAACTTTTAAAGTGTTGACAGGCAGATTTCATTTCTGGTATTTCCAAACAAAACTAAACAATTTACAAAAAACTTTGTGTAGAAAGAAATGGGGCACAAACTGTTCTTTAAAACCATTTGAAAGGAACATCATCTTCCTCTAACCAAATTGGGTTAGCAGTGTAAGGACTCTTCAAAACTGAAAGTGACCCTGCTGTGTGCAAGCAAGCAGTTAGAAACTAACTGGATTATTGTGCACTGTGGTGCATGACCATACTCACTTTTTGAAGAAAACAAAACCAAGCACCAAAACCAAGTCATACATCACATAAATAAGAACTCAAATGACTTCACATCAGTATCCAAGTCTTTATTCAGAAGTGCTAAAAATAACTTCACTTTCAGCTAGGAATTATGTTAAAAGACAAACAGCAAGCATCACATTATTTAGGTTATTCAGCTCAGGCCAAAAAGGTGGCTATCCACCACAACATGCACAACCTCTCATTGTGTCCTTTCACCTTATGCCACTTAATATCCTGCATTTCTATGTATCTAGTCTAAAAGACTATGAAGTGTGCACTTCTTTCATGTGTCCTCAAAAAAGCCACCATCTCCTGAAAACGTCTTACCACATCACCTGAAAAGTCACAATGTGTGTATATTGTGAACCAGCCATAATTGAAAAATAAAAATGTTTCTCAGATTTGGAAACCTGCTGCAGGCTTCCAAAATGCATTAGGATCTATACAGAACACTGATTCTGAGTATTTTTAATATCTAAATACATCTGGTATTTATGCTGGGAGCCCATCAAAGAAAAACTCACTAAATAAGAGCAATGGAAACGATACTTGCTTTTCAATTGTTCAGAAGGATGGTAAGTCAGTTCTTACACTCTAAGTAACACCACTTTGAGTATAAGGAAATCTTCGAGTCATAATGGAGGAATAAACTACTATATCTAATAAACTATATCTAACTCTAATTTGAAAATAATTTTAATTCATATCTCTCAAATAATTAGCAATATAGAGAGAACTGAACTGATGACACTGCTTGAATATTTATATCTTTAGTATACAATTCACTGTGTATTTTTACACTACGCTACTTAAAATCACTAACAAATTAGTCTGAAGGGCCATGAAATCACTACAGCACAAAAAAGTCCAACTGTAACAAAAGTGCCAAAGTATTTCACCTGCAAATGCTCAAAAATCTTGAGTTAAAAAATCTAAGTTTCTGATGCTGATTTATGGGCTCATGAGCTTTGTTCAGTTCAGTTCTGTTTGCCCATTTAAAGGTTTGGATTTGCTTACCATTACACTTCCTTAGCTTTTCCCTTTACTATCCTGTATGCGAGACCACAGAAGGAGCTGTTGGGTTTTCCACTTACTACTCATTCATTTACTTTTTTATTTACTAGAAGAGCTGAGACACTTGGGCTTCTGCTTGACTCCCAGAAGCACTATCAAATATGAGACTCACTACAAGCGGCAGCAGCTGCCTATTGTCCTACCCTGCAGGTTCCTACACATTCGATGTCCCAGCTGAGGAACAGCACAAGGCATCACAAGACAACAGGAAAGTGCACAACTTTCAGTCACATATTTCTAAGCATAGCATTCCTCCATTACAAAAAACAACAGAAAATTACAACAATATTTACTGTATTGTTCCTAATGAACAAGTATGTACAATATATATATATGTACAATACAGCACCCTGTATTTTTGCTGAGTATTCAGTATGCCCTGAGTCTCTGGCAATCTAGTTTCTACCTAAAATTTGCCAAGCCTTCCAGAAACTCAGCCTTTGATAATATATAAAATATGAAGTTTCAATTAACATTGTCTTCCTAATGAGAACACAGACAGTCAGGTACAAATTATCTCTTTTAGTTAAATAAACAGTTCAGACTAACCTCAAAGCACCTGTTTCACAGACTACTTTCAAAGTTGTCCAAGGAAGAGTAAAATCAACTCCAAGTTGTACTCGTGTCAGTGAAATTGCCACTCTTTACATAACTAAGTTCTGCAACATTTCTGTCTGTGCTGAAAGAATGGCAGATGAAGTAGGAATGAAAAAGCCACCCTAACTTAAGAATAAAAAGCTTGCTTGCAGTAAAGAATATTGAATGCAAACAGCATGCACTAATTAAACTTCAAAGACACAACTAAACAGAAAAGGCTAAGTAATGGCCATTTTCTTTTTTTTTTTTTTTTTTTAAGAAAAAAAAGAAAGTTCCCAAGTTGTGTGGAAAGACGTGAAATATCATTTACATTTCCAGAACTGAAAAACAACATGATTTCAATAAATGCTGTTTATTTTTGGTGATGGCAAAAACTGGTATTTAAAGTTACTACTGCAACCTATAAATGAGCACACACAGAACCATAAAGCAATGCTGTAAATATATCAACAGATATTCTAATCTAAACCAAGAAACACATTTCACTACATATGTGTATTTCCGTACATGGACGCAAAAAAATAAAAAAAACCTACTGTCCTGCCTAAGTAGGCTTCTGCCAAAAGAATAAGGACGCAAATGCATCTTCAAATAAAAGCTACCAGTTTAAAAAAAAAACAAAAAAAATCCCCCAAAACAACCCAAACAAACACCTGCGGTTAAAAATCTGTGAACTTTATTACATAAAAACAAACTTTACACAGAAATGTAATCAAATTTCTCATCATTACAACAAAACATTAGCGAAACATTAGTCAATGAATGGTAAGTTACAACAAAATGTGACTCTCATCTTTAATATGCCAAACTAAACATTTTAATAGCTAAAACTGTTTCATTTAACTTTAAGTAACTAAGCATTTTGTATAATAGGATTAGTATTATCCAGAAATTACTACAGTTTTAAGACGAAAAGAAGTTTAAACAGCCTTTTTAAGCTCTTGGCACAATTTATAGACTTGGTAAGGCTGTTCCCTGAATGGTCTTGGGAGCCAAATGGTTTCTTCTGAAAAAGAGTTGTTTAGGCTGTCTGAAGTTGGCACAGAAAAACACTACAGCTGTCAAGGCCTGGGATGTATCAATCTTCAGCATACCCAAGGAACATTCAGCCTACTTAAGTACTCAATTAACAGCTCAAGAGGTCAGCAATGGAAATGCAAAATACTACACAGAATGGAGGAAAAAAAAATAGAAAAGGCATGAAATAACACAGCTGGTATAAACATTGAAACATCTGCAAGAATACTGTGAATACAGATTGTTCTGGACTCCTCTAACATCTAGTATACTTCTGACTAAAGAGCTCAAGTCTTTAATCAAGCTGACATACACGCTTTACATGCAAGTGACAGGCTTGCTTCTTGACGTCTCACAAGACTTTTAAACTTACACTGTTGTATGCTGCCAGTGCAGACACTCTTGATCCCACTGTGCCAGTGTTACTTTGTGACTTCCAGTCACGTATGATATTCCTAAATAAGAAATATTCTCTGTACAACGCACCCAGTCCTGCCGAGTGGTCACATTACTGAATACTCTTATACTTTGTAGAACCTATCTTTGAGGTGCTACACTTTTCAACAACCTAAAAAGTCACTAGGAGGTAAGATTGGTCAGTACCTCACAAGAAAAGTTTAGTGTCCTATATGCACCAGACTGCAAAGATAACATTAGGTTATTTTCAAGTTCACAGAAGTCACTCACATTTAGTACGCACTGTTACATCTAATTGCCAGGTAGAAATTTGTAAGAAGGCTGTATATGACCCAACCACATTGACAGTGTCAAAAAAGATGCTGTCAGCAAACAAGTGTATCTTCCTCCTTTCCTTCCCAGTTCCTTAATGTTGCAGTATGAAACCAACATATAATTTTATGATACTAGAAAAATAGTTTAACATATCTTGCAGCCATAATTTCCTGTTAACTTCTCTCTGCTGGTAGTTTTAGCAACAAAGAATAAAAAATGGGAAAAGACAGTATACTGCTTTATTTTCACATATGTGTAGAATATAAAAAATTGCATCTACATAAATATACACACATATGCCTCCTCAAGAATTGCAACCTTACACAGAACTCTGTTGCAAGCAAACAGGCACCACAAAAATAACATGTTATTGTGTAATGGTGGTCTAAACAAGAACACTGTATGTGACTTAAACTAAAAGACGCTGTCATCGCACATGATTCCATAAACAGA
Source organism: Caprimulgus europaeus (assembly GCA_907165065.1). The sequence goes on from OU015527.1 coordinate 46,539,196, forward strand.
CTCTCAGATTAGTCCATCAGTGTGACAAAAAGACAGCAGTGCACTTAACTGAATAATTTTATTGCATGTTCTCAATTGACATAACTAACTGACTCATTGCAGCATCAATGGACAAGAAATACAAGATATTACCTGGCTCATCTTGATACAGTCGATCAATTAACACCACGGAAGTCAGATCAGTACCATCACAGGACAGAAATAAACATGCATTAAACGGTAAAGAGACGTTAGCAGGCAGACCTATGAGACACGGACCAAAGTGACACATAATGCCACCCTCACTGATTAGCTATAAGTAAATTACCTCCTTCGCTCTTTCTGACAAACGGTGAGCAGACATTTAGGGTGGTCTGCATGTCTTCTTTCACTGCTACAGCTGTTATATCCACAACTGCTTTTTTCTGAGTACTCGATATTGAAAACTTAACACTTGGTTGATGTAATAATTGTTTTCAAAGAGGAGAGGACAGGAAAAAGTAAAGGATTTAGTTCCAGGACTAAGGTTTTGCTTTAATCCCTTTACAGATCAAGGATAGGATAATTCATCTGTGAATTTTTATTTTGAGCTATAAATATCTAAACTACTTCAACTAAAACTAATCATAGTAATTGAAGTAACTGGGATGGAAGATGCACAAAATGGAAACGGACATTAATTTTGTAAGTCACATCACTGGTTTCTGGAAGTGCTATAATTCTGAGAGTTATTTTAAGACTTCAATCATTTTATCTGAGAGTACAGGATAATCTAAAAGTTTCAGTATAGGCCTTAGAGTTAGTTTTTATTATAAATATATGCTCTGGATTGATATCATGATAATATTAAGTGAAGCAGGACAAGAGGAAAGGGCACAGGAAAAAACATAAGCTCTGTTGGCTCGACAGGTGAGTTCTGCCGGTGGTCATTACCCTGTAGGAAGAAACTCAGCTGTGGTCTCCACTGGGCAGGGGGTCAGGATCCCAACACCCACCATAGGGATGTGGGAACCCAGACAGAGCAACCACAGGAATACACAGCTGGCCAGGAGACAGGCTGCAGGGAGTGCCAGGGCCCTTCACCAGCAAGGGGCGGCAGCTGTGAGAGCTGCTGCCTGCGTTGCGAACAGGTAGATGACCTGCTCAGTTTGGTGGCAGAGCTACGAGAGGAAGTTGGAAGATTAAGGAGCATCAGGGAGGCTGAAAAAGAAACCAACTGGTGGAGACAGCCTCTGTTCTCCTTGAAACAGAAATGGGAGCGTCCAACAGAAAGTACGCAGCACCAAGGGGCGCCAGTATCCCGCCCCTGCCAGACAGAAGCCCAAATGGAAAGAGCAAATGGAAGCAAGTTCAAGGTTGGGGCAGCAGGCAGACTCCCTTCTTGCCCATGTCACCCTCCCTGGTGCCTCTGAACAACAGAAATGAGGCTCTGGCTGAGGAAGGACAATCAAATGAGGATGCAGATGATGGGAATCTACACCAGAGGGGTGTCCACAGTGAGAAAGGCCCACCACCAATGTCACAACCACATCCACTAGAAAGAAGAGTTATCATCGTAGGTGACTCTGTTTTGAGGGGAACAGAGGGTCCAATATGTTAAGTAGACCCTCCTCACAAGGAAGTCTGCTGTCTCCCCAGAGCTCAGGTTAAGGATGTCACTAGGAAACTTCCTAGCTTGGTAAGGGCCACAGATTACCTCTCACTACTGATTTTCCAGGTAGTCGGTGAGGAAGCTGCAACTTGTAGTCCACAAGCAACTAAAAGAGACTTCAGGGCCCTGGGATGGTTAGTGAGAGAGTCTGAGGCGTAGGTTGGTTTTTCTTCTCTCCTTCCAGTTGCAAGCAGTGACATTGGAAGGACCAGAAGGATACAATCTATAAACACATGGCTCCGTGGCTGCTGTCACTGTCAAAATTTGGGGTTTTTTGATAATGGGATGACCTACACAGCACCAGGTATGCTGGCATCAAATGGGAGACACCTTTCTCGAAGGGGGAAGAGGGTCTTTGCCCAAGAGATTGCAGGGCTGATTGACAGGGCTTTAAACTAGATATGAAGAGGGAGAGGGATAATAATATGAAGACTGTCTGTGACAAGTGGCATGAGGACACACCAGGGCGGGAGGGATGGGGTGATAGTAAGGGCCTTCAACCTGTTGCCCTGAGGAATGCAGTGGGCACTACGGCACAGGCAAAGTCTTACAGAGACAAGCCAAAGGCTGCTGGGGTAACAGGAGCCAACAGGGTAGCTTCCATGAAACACCTTGGGAGAATAAAGGGGTGTCCATCTAAGAAGGTGACAAGACCACCAGCCCAGCTGAAGTGCCTCTACGCCAGTGCATGGAGCATAGGCAACAAACAGGAGGAGTTGGAAGCTACCATCCTCCTAGAAAGCTACAACATAGTGGCCATTACAGAAACTTGGTAGGGTGAATCCCATGACTAGAGTATGGCTATAGATGGCTACAAGCTGTTCAAAAGGGACAGGAGAAGGAGGGGAGGAGGCATTGCCCTCTATGTTAAGAAATGGACAGAGTGTGAAGAGTTGTCCTTAAAGAATAGCCATGAGCAGGTTGAAAGCTTATGGGTAGGAATTAGGGATCGAAACAACGAGAGGAACCTTGTGGTTGGTCTCTACTACAGGCTGCTCGATCAAGGGGAGTCTACCGATGAAACCTTTTTACTCCAGCTTCAGGAGGCATCGAGCTCACAGGCTCTCATTGTGCTGGGGGATTTCAACCCCCATGACATCTGTTGGAAAAGTAGCACAGGAAACTGTAGGCAATCCAGAGACTCCTGGAGTGCCTTGATGACAACTTCCTAACACAAGAAATAGACAGCCCTACTCGAGGGGAAGCAATTCGCTGTCCTAAGGTGCATAAGTCATATGAGAAGCATTGTGAGGACCCTGAATTTCAGGAAAGCTAGTCACTAGGACCCGCTGGGAAATGGCCCTCAAGGACAAGGAAGCATAACAAAGCTGGCAGATCTTTAAGGATGTTTTCCACAGACCACTAGCGCTCTCGATCCCAGGTGTAGGAAATCAGGAAAGGAAGGCAAGAGACCAGCATAGCTGAGTCAACACCTACTGGTCAAACTAAAAGGCAAGATGGAACTACACAGGCAGTGGAAGCAGGGAGAGGTATCTTGGAAAGAGTACAGGGACGTTGCCTGGTTGTATAGGAATGAGGTCAGGAATGCTAAGGCGCAGCTGGAGCTGAACTTGGCAAGGGATGCCAAGTAAATCAAGAAGGGCTTCTACAGGTGTGTAAACTGGAAAAGGAAGGTTAAAGAAAAGCATAACCACCCGATAAGCAACAATGGTGATCTAGTAACAACAGATGAGGAGAAGGCTGAGGTTCTCAATGATGTTTTTTGCCTCAGTCTTCACTGGCAATCTGTCTCCTCACAGCTCTCAAGTTGATGGCCCACAAGACAGGAACCAGGGATACAAAGCTCCTCCCACTGGAAGTGAAGATAAGGTTCGTGATCATCTGAGGAACTTGAATATACACAAGTCCATGGGACCTGATGAGATGCAGCCCTGAGTCCTGAGGGAATTGGCTGATGTAGTTGCCAAGCCACTCTCCATGATATTTGAAAAGTCATGGCAGTCAGGTGAAGTCCCTAGTGACTGGAAAAAAGGAAACATTACATCCCTTTTTTAAAGGGGTAGAAAGGAAGACCCAGGGAATTACTGCCCTGTCAGCCTCATCTCTGTGCCCGGGAGGTTATGGAACAGATCCTCCTAGAAGCTATGCTGAAGCACATGGAGGACATGGAGTAGATTCAGGACAGCCAGCATGGCTTTACTAGGGGCAGGTCCTGCCTGAACAACACAGTGGCTTTCCACAATGGGGTAACTGCATCAGTAGATAAGGGAAGAGCTATGGATGTCATCTATGTGGATTTCTGCAAGGCCTTTGACACACTCCTCCACAATCTCTCTCCAACTCAGGGAGAAGGATACGTATTTGATGGGCAGACTGTTCAGTGGATAAGAAATTGGCTGGATGGTTGCATTGAGAGGGTCGTGGTCAACAGCTCTATGTCCAGATGGAAGACAGTGACAAGCAGTGTAGCTCAAGGATCCATACTGGGACCAGTGCTGTTTAATATCTTAATTAAGGATATTGACAGTGAGACTGAGTGCACCTTCAGCAAGTTCACTGATGATACCAAGCTGTGTGGTGCAGTTAACGTGACAGAGGGATGGGATGCCATCCAGAGGGACCTGGACAGGCTGGAGAAGTAGGCTCAGGTAAACCTCATGAGGTTAAACACAGCCAGTTTCAGGGTCCTGCACCTGGGATGGGACAATCCTCATTATCAATACAGGCTAGGAAATTATGTGCTGGAAAACTGCCCTGAGGAAAAGGACTTGGGGTAGTAGTGGATGAAAAGCTGAATGTGAGCCACCAAGGTGCATCTTCAGCCCAGAAGGCCAGTCACATCCTGGGCTGCATCAAAAGAAATGTGGCCAACAGATCAAGAGACGACTCTGCCCTTCTACTCTGCTCTGGAGAGACCTCATCTGGAGTACTGTGTCCAGTTTTGGAGCCCTCAACACAAGAAGGCCGTGTACCTGTTGCAGCCTGTCCAGAGGAGGCCACAAGAGGAGGTCCCTTCCAACCCAATACATTCTATGATTCTGTGATAATGCATTTGTGATTTGCAATGCACTAGAGAATACAGGAATGAAAAAGTAGTTTTATTTCACAGACAATATAATCATATGCACATATTTGGGTATATTTGCCCTGAATTACCACAATTAATCAAGTAGAATTTGGATCCATCGCACCACCTCTGCCTGAAATGACTTTGCAGTACTTTTCAAATCCTGTGACACTGCAGATAAATAGAAATACTTGCATATCTTCTAAGTCATGAGCTAAACAGTATCTGAAATAGTTGAAACAGTACACAATAACATTAAAGAAGAACAAGATAATCTGAAGTCATTCTCTAAAAACTTCATACTTCCTCCTGAACCAAAATATAGTTTGACAGGAAAATCAGACCTGCAATAGCCATTCTCCTCCAGGCTGAATCTGTAACTGCATGGTAAAGGTAGATACCTCAGCACGTTTCAGAGGCATCCTCAGTGCAGTTGGAAAAATTACAAGCAAGAGCCTACTTCTCTGCACATAACATGCAACTTCTTTTATTGAGAAAGAGCAATGTTTTGTTGTTCCCATAAAAGGTATCTCTTCACTCATGCCTATCTCATGGCAGTCAGTCCTCAGTGACTGGAGGAATAGGGGAGTATTGCACCCTTTTTGTAAAAAGGAGAACCATGGGAACTACTGACCAGTCAGCACCACCACAGTGCCCAGTAAAATCACAGAACAGATCCTCCTCGAAGCTATGTCAAGGCACATGGATGACAAGGAGGTGATTAGAGACAGACACCATTTCACCAAGGGCAAATCATGCCTGACTAATCTAAAGGACTTATACAATGGAGTGACTGCATTAGTGGACAAGTGAAGAGCTATGGATGTCATCTACCTAGACTTCGGTAAGGCTTTTAACACAGTCCCCCCACAACATTCCTGCCACTTCACTACAGATATGGATTTGATGGATGGATTGTTAGATGGATAGGAATTGGTCAGATGGATCTGTCCAGAGAGTTACAGTGACAGCTCAATGTCCAAATGGAAATCAGTATCAAATGATATCCCTCCAGAGCCCATACTGGGACCAGTACTGTTTAACACCTTCATAAATGACATACACAGTGGGACTGAGGGAATGCACCATCAGTAAGTTTGCAGGTGACACCAAGTGTGGTGGTGCAGTTTCTTCTGCACCAGTGAGAAGCAATGTCATCCAGAGGCACAGTGACAGGCATGAGGAGTCGGCCCATACAAACATCATGAAGTTGAGCAAGGTCAAGTGCAAGGTCCTGCACTTGACTTGGTGCAAACCCCAATATTAATAGAGATTCTGGGATTAATTGATTGAGAAGAGCCTTGTGGAGAACAACTTGGATATACTGGTAGATAAAAAACTAGATCTGAGCTGGCAACATGTACTTGCAGCCCAGAAAGCCAGTAGTATCCTGGGTTACACGAAAAAAAATACAGCCAGTAGGTCAAGGGAAATGATTCTCCCACTATGCTCTGCTCTTGCAAGACCCTACTTGGAGTACTGCATCCAGCTACAAGGACCCCAGCACCAGAAACACATGAGCCTGTGAGAACAGTTCCATAGTAGGACTGTAAAAATGATCTAAGGGCTGAAACACCTCTCCTGTGAAGAAAGGCTGAGTAAAACTGGAGATTTTTCAACCTGGAGAAGGCTCCAGAGAGACCCGATCGCAGCCTCTTAATTCCTAAAGGGGGCTTATAAGGAAGACAGAGACTTTTTACCAGGGACTGTACTGACAGAAGAAGGGGCGACACTTTTAAATTCAAAGAGGGTAGGTTTAGACTGGACACAAGGACGACATGTTTTACAATGAGAGTGGGGGGGCACTGGAACAGTTTTGTGGATGCCCCATCACTGGAAGTGCTCCAAGTCAGACTGGACAAGGCTTTGAGCAAGCTGATCTACTGAAAGATGTCCCTGTACATGACATGAGAGTTGGACTAGATGATCTTCAAAGGTCCCTTCCAACTCAAACTGTTCTATGACTCTGATCTCTACACCAAATTTTAAATTTCCACTCACACACTGGAGGCAATTTGAATTATTTGCACACATACATACTGTGAATAGGTAAGTACTTTACTAAAAGCAAAAACACTTTTTTTTTTTTAAATCTGACTAAATTCATGTTCAGTTTTACTCAAATACTCCAAACAAGTACTTTAAGAAGGGAAAACCAGGTATGCAAGAATTCATTTTAGTTAGATAAAATTTGTCAAAAGTAAAAAAAGCAAAAGAAAATAAACAAATTCAGCTATTTAACGACACTACTTCTGTCTGTAACACATAAAGAGTAAGACCTTTCTTAACAACACCTGTACTAATCACTTACATGATTTAGACTTCTTATGGCAAAATATAACAGTATAAAATAACAAAAAAATTCACCCAAAGCACTAAACAGCTGGCATCCACTGGCACCAATAAATATGCGGTCTTGGTTTAATCACTAATAAAAGTAATTAGTATTTAATGAATGGCAGAATTACACATTTTGCTCCATTTTGAAAGAACTGTATGGCTATCAATAATTCATTCAGAAGAAATACTAACGCACTGAAATACTCATACTGGCTGTTCACAACCATTTAAATTTTGGTCACAAAGTCAGAAGAATAAGAACAAGTTGACATAAAACACAATGCTAAGGAAGAACTATGGCTTATTTATTTTAATATTAGTTTCAATTAGTTTAATATCAGTTTCAATTCACAGCTATTTCAATTCAATTCAAAAGTTAAGAAACATTTCTAACTTTTTTTTTTGGTTTTGCAGAACCACAAAGTTAAAAAGGAAGTCCTCAAATAGCACCTTATTTTAGCAGCAAGAGATGCCATCTTACCTTTGAAATCAAAGCCGCAATGAATAAATTGAAGACTGTTGGGTTTTTTAAGCTAATAATGGGTTGAATCTAAAACAGCACATTCAGCAAATAAAGAAAGCAATCCTGGGCTGGAAAATATGAAGTGAAACTAATCAAACCAAGTCCTTTGTAAATATCAGCAACAGCAATTAAGTCAAAACAGAGGACATGCACTTGCTTCTTCCAGCTCTCTGTATTTCCAGAAACATAAGACACTCAACTGGATGTGGAAAATCCAGTCTGAAATCATACTGTCTTGTTCAAAGCAAGGATTTGATGAAATTTCCCATCACAGGACACTTTAAAGAACCTTTCCTATCTGTTTAATTACAGAATAGAAGGCATGAAAGCGTCTGTAGTTCAGCATTTAAGAGACTGATAGCTAGGACACCAAATACATATCTTGTGCTTTAGGAATGCACATTGTTTTGCACCAAATGAACTATCTTCCACTAAAAAAAGACTGCAAGAAATCAATCACAGAATGTGGTACAGATCAATTCTTAAAATATAGTGTCACCAGGTGGTTTAAATAAATACGGAAGATTAAAGAGAAAGCACACAAAAGCTAAAGAAAAATACTCTTGGCCCAGAAATTTCACTCACAGAATGAGCTTCCAGATACACAGCAAATCATTCACATTATAGAAAAATACAAACAAACCACTCCAATTTCCTTTACCAGAAGCAACTATACTTGCAAAACCAGCACCTCCATCTGCCCCCCAAAAAATACAGAATCACAGGAAAAAATGAGATAGAGGTAAAACACATGCCAGATATTTTAAACACCAAACAGAGAAAAAAAACTCCAGGGTAGAACATAGATGTTTAAGATCTTCCATGAAACAGTCTTGAGATATTAAGGCAGTAGTCAGCAGCATAAAACTCTAAAATAGAATACAGCAGTTAAAGCAAGTAACAGAGACCAGATGTGTCTTAACTGTCTGATCTTTGCCTTTCCACTGCTCCCCAACAACGTTGAGCCTGTCGCAGAGGTGGAAGAACAAGGTCTCAAAGGGAAAAATAAATTAAAAAGAGTAATTCATGTTTCTTTTGCAGTTGTTTTCTGGAAGATTACTCAATTACTCAAGTAATTCTTAATTTAAATTAGGAGGAGTACTGAAATTCAAAGTCATTTATTAACTGATTATCAAAATAATTATACAATGCTTTACTGCAGGCACAACAATCATTTTCCCAAAACAGTGTAACACAAGAGGCAAACATGCTTTAGATTTATTTTTCACTTTCTCAGCTTTATACAAGTCTCCTCAGTAGACAGTTTGGGAGCTTTGGACTATTTTCTTAGTCTTGCTTTCTCATTTTTGCACATGCCATCACAGAATTACCAGAGAACATCAATTTTCACAGAGTGACTGCAACAAAATTGTTGTGCCTTCAACAGGCCCTCCTCCAAGATCTCTTTTATTATGATTGAAGTTCCCACAATGTTGTTAAGAGTATTAAAGAAAACGCCCAATACTGCAAGAGGTCAAGCTGCTGAGGTCAAGACTTAGCAGCAGAACCTTAGCTTTAGAAAAGAATGGAGAGAGAAAAAAAAAAATCATATTTGGCTCTGTTTACTTGGTGGGAAGTGTTACCTTAAAAGACAAAAGAAATGTGAAGAAAAAGAACCTATGCTTGAACATAAAGGCTACCATCCAGATGAGAAAAAGGGAGATGGTTTCCATATATTTAGCCAATGGACTCCATATCATCAATGGACTCCAGTTCCCAGTGGAGAGACCTCATTTTGGAAGTGCAGTTTATATGACAATGAATATAATAATCTAAGGAGGTGAGGACAAGTAGAAAAGAATCTTGGCATATTTTATTGAGGTAATTGGTAACTATTGGATATATACAACTCTATTCCTATAACTTTGTTTAATGTTCCCTAGGACCAATTACAACTTTCAGCCTCAGTCATTTGATAGATGACTTTTTTTTCTTTTGGCAGGGGTGGGTGGCAGGGAGGGAAGGCTAATACCTGGACAAATACTTAAGGCTAATCCTTTAGTTCTGGTACATTGTTAAACTACTAAACTAGATGTCAGTTGGGAAGACTATTTTGGAAGAGTACTTTATCTGTCTGTGAGTGTAATACTCAGAAGAAAAATTAAAAAAAAAAACAACAAAAACCAAACATGACTTAGGCAATTTTAATTTTATCCAGTTGCTGAATTAAAAGCTAAGACCATCCCACTAATGTCTTTTTAAAAGATATTTATAAAATATTTATATCTGAAATGCCTGCTAAGGTAGTCTCCAAAACAGATAACTCTACCCAACAGAACAGAACATAACGAAAATCTTAACAGAAGCTGAAACACCAACACAGGTTGCCCCTGCTTCGTAAAACTGAGGAGTTGCAGACTGTCTAGCCATGGAAACACTCCAAACTTGGCTTGACACCATCCTGCACAATCCGGTCTATGGTGGGGTGGAATAGATGCTCTCAAGAGGTCCCTTCCAACTTAACAGTTGAAACTAAACAGTTTCACAATTCTGATTAACAAGACATACAAATGTTAGACTTAAGAAGCAAAGAAGATCTTATATCCAAATGAAACTAAGGAAATCACAGGAGATGAAATATAATTCCACTAAAGGAATTAGAAGATCAGTAAAAACTTTGTATTTCAACCGTGAGGAAATTAGAAAAGTACAACACGAACACTGCCTATATTTATTTATGTTTTTAAGTGTCTTTGCACAAAGTTTTCATATGAAATATGAACTTAAAATTATTCAGGGATGGTTAATCCATTTTATCAGTTGACTTTCAAACCAGCTGAAGTATCTTATTAAAGCCTATTTTAGTTTCTGTCCAAATTTAGAGTGACTTCACAAAACTTTAAAAAAGGTTAATCATTTTAGATAAATCCTACTTTGGAAAAGCTGCATAACTGACTAGATTATCACCTCTTTTACTTATTAAAATCTTGTTTCCTCCTTCTTTACATAACATACACACACTTGAACATGCCTCTACATTTATTGATAGATTAGTAAAATGGTAAAGCGTGTAGATGTCTATACTGCAGTGCTTTCAGAGAAGAATCTCTGCTTATAGATTGCTGCTTCACTTTCCTTTTAATTTTTTTAATAACCTGAAATAAATCCCGAGGACACGCATCCCCTGTTGTTAGAAGGATGGTATGTATTGGATTATACCTAGCGCAGGAGCAATTACTGCAGAACACTAACTGGGTTCTGTTTTCAAATATAGGAACTACTTTCATGTTGTTATTCACTTGCTTCCCTCCCAGAAAGCTATCTGATCTGATACAAGACAAAGATACAAGAATGGCAAGATAATGTGCATGAGACTTAAAAAGAAATACATTTTAAAAAAAAATTTCTGGTTGCTGACTTTAAAATTATCAGAATGTGTTTATCGAGGAACAAGTACAAATGCACATGTAATTGAATTAATATAAAGAAGAAATCAGATACTTAACTACAATTTGTGTAAATCAAGCTACAATGTCAAAGTGATTAGAAATTCAGATTTGTACTGTCTACTTCAAAATTTCTATTATTTATAACACTCTTCAAAAATATTTTGTGCTAGCAGGTTTTAGTAATATATAATTTATGTTCAGCTATCAAATGAGCAGAGCACAAGGCCTTCCTTCTGCTTCCACCAGATTCTGACCAATACTGCACATGTGCATATGAAGAAAAAGAAACTTAACTAAATTATTATTATGAAGAGTTTCCTTATCTTCTCCTGTAAGACACTTAAGATGTTCCCAAACTATGCATTATCTAGTATTTCTAAACAGGATATTAATGGCCGCTCCTTCTCCCCATAGTTCTCCTATGCAACAAGTTTTTGCAGGAAGTCTGGATTCTACCCACAGCAGAAATCTAATGCCAGTTGCACCAACGCTGCCTGAAGCAACAAATCGCTACTACCTCTAACATGGAGGCTATTTTCTGTTACTAGATACGGCATCAGCCCAGGCCTTTGTGGATTTAACCAGACCACGTGCCACAAGAAAAGTAATTTTGTCTACCAAGAAGCAAGCGAGAAAGCAACCACAGCATCAGACATCACCTTGCTCTCTGCTGCATCCTTTAGATGTAATCCACTTGTTTGGCAGAGAATTAGCACAGATTCTTATGGCAAGACCTCATATTATCAACATTTTGTTATTTCATAGAATCACAGAATGGATTCTATTTTATAGAATATTTGCATGAAATATGCCTAAACATAAGCAAAGAACAAGCAATTGGAAAAATGAGGGAACTGCACTTGTGAAGGGAAGTCACAAGCAGACAGCCTGGGGGAACTTTTGAAAGTACAGTCCTACTTATTCACAAAGCTGTTCCTCCCAGGAACGGCTCAGGTATACTTAATCCTGCTGCAAGGTCGGGGGAGAGATTAAGTGACCTCTAAAGGTTCCTTCAAAACCTACATTTCTGCAAACCGCCCCCGTTTGTCCATTTTTCCGGGAGTTGCACAAGACAGCACCTCGGCGCTCCTGCCATGGCACATCCAGCAAATAAACGGTGGCAAACACACGGCGGGCGGGGGGAGAAAAAGCTCTCCGGCCAAGGACTTACTTTCCGGCCAGAGTAAGAGCCCGCAGCAGGTGCAATTCACCCACTCGCGGACCGCGCCTACCGCCGGGGCTCCCGCCTCCACAGCAGCCGCGGAGCGCCACGCCGGACTGGGCATGGCCACCGCCCAACAGGTGGGGGCCGCACCCCTCCTCGGCGCCAGCCAAAGGCGCGGGGGATGCTGAGGCGAATCGCCCCGCTCGGGGACCCGCCGCGGCGGCCACCCGGCCCTCCTGCCCTATACGAGCCGGGAGCCCGAGACCCTGCACCCCGCCTTGCCCTCCGGGTCCGCCAGAACGGGGACGCGAATCCGCGGTCCCATGCGGGACTCGTCGCTTCCGAGCTGTGGACAGGAAAGGCCTCCCGGGAAGCGGGACGCGCCCGCCCGACCCTAGCCGCACCGCTTGGGACTGCGCCTCACCGCCGCGCCCGGAGGGGACAGCCCCGCTCTCAGATACCTGGCAGCGGCTCAGCTCATCCGCCAGACCTCGCAGCTCTTCCTCCAGCTCTGCCACCCGCGGTGCCGCCGCCTCCCCCCGCCCCGAAGCCATCGACGCCGTCGTGAGGGGGGCGCGGCGAGGAGAGAAGAGGCTCCGCGTCTGGCGGAGAGGGTGCGGAAAGCCCCGCCCGCCCGCTCCGGAGGGAAAGGGAGAGAAACGGTGCTGCGAACCGCACAAATGAAAACTTTCCCTCTCTCAGCTGCACTTCCCGCACGGGCGAGCGCCGGAAACCGCAGAGAAGGACGCGGTACAATGACGTCAGCGCAACTGCTACCCCGACAAAGAGAAGGGGCCAGAGGCAGGTTTGAATTTGCCCGCCCGAGCGGCAGGGCCGCGCATGCGCCCTGCCCGAGGGCCCGGCTGCTGCCCGCGCGGCTGCCGTTAGTTGTAACTGCCGGGAATGGTGGGCGGAGGGTGGGGCTGCTCGGTCGCCGCGCACGAGCTGGATGTTCTTCCCTGGCCGGGGAGCAGCAGCGCCGGCGGGCTGGGCGTGGGGTTTGAGCCTTATTTTTTATCACGGTACAGGGACAGCTGCTGTCTAGCCAAGGTGCTGAGCGCAGGGTTTTGCGAATGCCCGGGGAATCTGGCGGATTCCTGCCCTTCCCGAGCTGTAGGAACACCTGGAGTTGTCGTACTGGAGATTTGCACATGAAGGGTGCAGTATATTTCTGGGTGTTTTTGCTGTAGGGTGCTGAGGCTCCAGCATATTTTAGTTTAGTAAGATGTAGCATGCCTCTTTAGAATTTTGGGGGTTTTTTTCTCCAAATTGGGGACTGACACTTGCATGACAAGAGTCAGAAACCTGGTTGTCTTGATAGCGCTTTAGGATGCACAAGCACCCGAACTGTTCCTCACACAGGACTATTATTCCCAGATGTTATTACCAGAGTTGGAGTTGAGAGTCTACATCTGAAAGCTAAGAAACACGTGGAACATCTAACTCTAGAGTACATTAAATATTTGGGCTGGTGATCCTGCATAAGTGAACTGGATTCAAGATCAGGATACGCAGAATACTTGGTTTTGAAATAAAGGGTCAAACAGTGTTGCCAAAGCGAATATGGCACATTTCCTGTAGCCTACGTGGGAAACAAAATACTTATAAAATGACTAGAATTTTTTCTCAAACATGAAGAAGAAAGAAGTTGAAACGTGAGGCCGGGATATTTTTTAGTCTAGAAATAAGCACCAAATGAATTGCATTTGACCCATGTCAATATCTTGCTGTACAAATATCATACATATCTTTTTACACAGAAGTATGTTTTCTTTTCCCCTCCATTGTCACTTTTGCACAGATTTCATAAAAGTTACCCTGAATGTACCTCTGTGACAAGAAAAAAAATTCTTAATGTGTGTGCATGCAGAGAATCAAGGGAGTTTTACATACCATGTGAATTGTAACACATTACAATGTCCAGTCCTTCTGCCTGTGGCCCTGACAAAAAGATTCCAGCATCCTTGGGGATGGCTTTGCCTGTGAAAGTTGTTTATTGCAGTATGTTGAGCTCTAGAGTCCCTTCTCAGAAGAAAGTCAGTATGCTATTCAAGGCCAAAATACCTATTTTTATATAGTTTTATATAGAAGTATTATTATGACTGCAATTATTGTCTGCACAATTACCCATGTAAATTTAAAGGTAAGAGACCACATCCGAGTATTCTCTGTGCAGTTCTATGGAGATGTAAGGAAATGCAAGAGTTACCTGATCAATACCATGTCTTTCCTTAGAACATCCTTTATAATTTGATTGTTGTTCATTGCTCCTTGTATTTTGTATCATCTCATCTTCTTGATCTTACACTTTGAATTATTTATCTTTGTGTTCCTTTAACCATACTGACCATCCTATCATATTTTTAACGTGTTTACTTTTTTACATTTTTCTTTGCTTTCGAAGTTTTTTTAATTGTTTTTCTCCTTAAATTATCCAGTCACTATGTAATATGTAGCCTTCACTTTTTCCACATTCGTGCCTTTTAATAAGTCTTTTTTTACTTTTCATTTGTTTCCTAATATTTTTATCATTGTCCCCTTGACCGTTTGTTCCCTGTTACAGATGGGCAACAAGAAGCTAACCTTACTTAAAAAACTATATACTTGGATTAACTACTAAACAACTATAATGATTAAATGGGATTTAAAAACATCTTCCAAGTACAAGGTCATTCAAAGTTTAACCAAAAAGATTCAGTTATTACAGGGGCTAGGTTCACACTTGATACAACACAAAGCAGAAGGCCACAATCTCTATAATTTTACAATTTAAAAGAGAAATTTGTGCATTTGCTATTAGCGTGGACACAACATGTTGCCACAATGAGCACACAAGCACACTTAGCCAGATACTTATTTTATAGACGTAGTATTTTTGTATATAGTTTAATCATCTTCACATTTGTTTTACTGCCATTTAATAAGTTGGCTCTCTATATAAAGTTTCTAGTTATTAATCCAAACAGCATTCATTATAATTCTTAGAATATTTTAGAAAATTTGAAACATGCAATTGTCAAGTTTTGATTAATTGGGAGACCTTGCCTTGGAAAATTTTGTGCATCATCTTTCTGCCAAATCTTCTTATTTTGCAACACCTGCATTTACAGCTATTGAATTAGAGTGTTAGGCAGAATTCTTCCAAGCCTAAATATTTCCTTTGGATTTAACTTTTTTTTCAAATGAAACAACATTCAGTTTAAATTGAGTCAATACAAGAAATTTTCTAAATACACAACTGTTGAGTAAGCATGCAATTTTTTGTGGCTTTTCCACTTGTAAGAGGTCTATTAGAAATATATTACACAATTGAGATCTTTTGTCGCTTGCAGTGTCTGCAGAAGTTACACAAGTAAAAGTGCTCCTCTGTGGCAGGAGGCATAAGTGGGGTTTTTTGGGGGTTCTTTATAGAGTTGGGAAATTCCACATCTTTCTTTGAAACATGTCTGTATTACAAATGTGTTGCAGTTACTCCTGATCATATAATTTCTTTTTTCTGTTTGTCCATTTCCCTTCCTTAACTAAACCTGAAATAAAACATTCCATCCATTGTGGCAACCCCCAATACTGCATTATTACAAGTCAAGAAACTAAATTACATAATACAGCACTCTCATTTTCTTTTAAATGAAAGATGTCTTACTATTCTGATTTTAATTAGAAGTGTTAACATTTTCTACTACTGAATTTACATATCTCCTAGGGTTTTTATGTTGACCTTTCTTGTTCATCACCAGTAATTTGGTAAGAAACAGCATCATCAAACAGGTACTTTCTGGAAGATGCTTTTCAGCTACAGTGAGCAAAAGAAGCCAAGATTGCTGATACTAGTTTCTAGCAGTTTTTGGCAATGTCTTCAATATTCTAGTAATTTATCTGTTTCTCAGGAACATATTATAACCCTAGAAATATGTTAGAACTTGTTTGGACAATTAATTCAAAGCATACTTGCTTCCAGTCAAGGTTTCTCGAGGACTTGTGGGGTTGTTTTTTTGTTTTTGTTTTTAACTGACTAGCTAAAAGCCAGCTTATCTATGCATTCAGGGCTGCAAGTGACATTCTTTTCACTTTTGTGACAGCTATAAATAATAATATGATTATAGTTGTAGCAAAAATAATTTTGGGATAAAAAAGCGGCAAGATCTGTAGGAAGAAATAGCATCTGGTAGTAGACCAACTTGTCATAACTGAGAGAGCAGGTGGGCCATTTAGATGGAACAAATTGGTGAAAAAAAATATTTGACAAAAACTATCCTTTTTTTCCAACTGCATCTAATAAAAGATACTACTTCAGACCTCATTTCTACCATTATACCATATTGAATTGAATTTGCATAGTTTAAAAAACAGAGCTGGAAAAGGTCGGTGTGGGAGCCTAGACTCACTGACCCAGGGACCTGGAGTTTCCATGCTAGCACAACTCACTTTTCACTCAATGAGAAGAAAGTGTAACTTTCATCTCATGAGCAGAGAAGGTAGCAGAAGTCTGATCTGCCCCTGAAAAGACAACAGCTAGAACCAAATAGCTTCCTAAAATTTATCAAAATTACTAGGGTATGGCTTCATGGGAAGTTTGCTTTGGTTTACTGCATACTCCTCTACTACACCTTGTAGCATAGGCCTATACACAAGGCTACTATGCCTTGCGTATAGGCTGGGTACATAAACTTCAATGAGATAAACAGGTTACAGCCCCCAGGGTTGTTACATCATATTGCCCAAGGGCTCCCTAGCATTGTCTTGGGAGTCATTCTTCCCCTTTGCAACCAGGAAGGCTGTGGGTTTTAATCATCTTTTGAACACCGTCACAGGCCATGCCCCTGCACCCTTCAAGACAATGAAAAAACACAAGCCACTAATATAAATTATGGCATGGCAGTGGAACACAATACTGAGAAAGGAGGTAGTTAACAAGAGTCCTGGATGTGAGGATGAAGTTTGCCTCACCCCATAGCACCTGCCAGCAACAGGAGGCTTGGAGGGAGGGACGAACAGCTGGAGGTAATTAGGAGGAGAAAGCAGATTCCAGAGTTTGGCTGTCCTGGCAGGGGGAAATTGGCTTTGTCTTGCTTGCAGGAAGATGAGAAGATGGGCTTAGCTGAGCCTTGGGAGTTGATTGTTTCATTGTTAATTTGTTTCTTAGTAAAATTAAACCCTAGGAAGGAGTTGAGCTTTGACCTTGCATGTGGTGTGTAGCCTGTATCATAGACTAACTGGGAGAGTCACCTGGTTATGGAAGGGTCGCATGGAAAATGAAGAGTTGAGTTCCATCACCGTGAAACGGGATGTGAAGAGTATGGGACCACCCAGGCTCAATGAATGACATGATACCCTTCTTAACCCAAGGAGTAGCTGCTGAAAGGGGCAACAACCATCCATGACCACCCAAACTTTGTATATTATGCAGAGGACATAGATGAGACTCTCCCTAACCCTAGGGATGGCAGCTGAGAACATACACCTACACATCCTCACTCTTATCAGCCCACTGCATTCACGCACATGCATACAACACAAGAGCCACAAGCATATGCGAGCACTTCGCAATCTACCCATTTTGAGTATTAGAAATCAGTTTTGCAACAATTTTGTCTGTTTTAGTATTACACACTGGTGAGCAATGCACTGGAACATACTAATTTCTGACTGCGGACAGATTAAAAGAATAAGTACTGGAATTAATTAAATAAGAATTTCGGCTTTAATTTTAAAAAATAAATTACTATCTTTTAAGCTTCTAACATTCAGAAATGATAAGATAATTTTGAACAGAATTTTTAATGTGAATATCTCAAGCATGCTGCAAAATTAATTTAAGTATAGCTTACCTCCTTTTACATGGTGGAGAGGTTAAGGTGTAGTCAGGTTAAGTCTCAGCAGAGTGCACAGCGGTAGCCTTGATAAAGCTACAATTATTAAATAGGGCATAAATCAGAACCCAGCAATGTTTTTGCTCAGAACAGAGCCAAGGCATATGATTTTCAGGTCTTTGTTTAACAATTCATAGTGTCTTAAAAAAAAAAAAAAAAAAAGACCTTAGGAATACAGATGAATTGGAACAAAATATAAGCACTGGTAGTTTAGTCAAAAAACATTTGCAGCAATTAAAACACTTTCTCTAGTTTTATCAGTGTACTTATATTACTGTTATGTATTATTTTACAGGCACTAGCTTTTTAAGAAGAAAAGATTCTGGCTCACATTCTAAAATAAAGGAGTTGTGGCATCTCAGTATAATAGCCCTTTTGCCTCAGTTATCTTGCTGATCTTTTTTACTTGAAATTCTAAGCTAAATGTCTTTGTGTTTGTCTCACTTGACTATCAGATTTAAGTTACAGTTATTTACAATGACTTAAATTGGCAATTCAGAAATTACTTCAGGTGAACAAGAAAGATTCCAGTTTTATTATCTGTGTGCACTGTGGCAGTAGCTAAGAGTTACTGGGAGGCCACTTTGTGCTGCAGTAATTTAGTTGTTAACACTGTTCCCAAAATCAGTGTTTGCTATAAATTCCCAGCCCAAGGGAATACAAAACAGATACTGCACATTGCATTCTAGGGTGGTACTGCAGAGTTAGGCCAACATGAACTCTCCTTGAAGCCTGAACTCCATCGTCACAGTGGGACTCAACTGGCTCAATCCAGTGAGATAGGGCTTGTGTATTTTGGCAGCAATGCAAAGTTGTAACTTTGAACTTTCCTTTCCTACTTGGTTGAGTTTAGAGTAACAAAGTGAGACTCTCTGACTGTTGATTTAAGCTTTTAGACACACTTTTTACTCAACAGAATTGATTCCTTTAGAGACAGAAAATTTTTAAGAATAAATGCTACATAAACATCTGTATTTTCCAATAAACAGAAGTATTATAAATATAATGCAGACTGCAAGTAAAATTACCTGAAATAATTGTTTCTGTTAATTTCCTCAGCAGTTGTATTCTAGTAATATGCACAAGATAAGAATTTATTTAAGCATGAAAAATAAGTTAAGTTCTGAACTCAGACAGTGATTCTGAAGAATAAATAATAATTCTTATTTATGTGGATAATTCTGGTTTTTTCTGCTTTAAATGGGGAATACTCATCTGACATATCTGAAGAATCTATCATTTACGCTGCTAACAAGATTATTATCTTCTATTTTGCAGCACATTGCATCATTCCTGCTAAATACCTTGATTTTTTAAGGCAAATTTGGGAAGTTTGGTGCTTATTCCTCAGCTATACCTTGCTCAGACACAACTTTGAACATTTTTGTTGGTGCTAATGAGACATAAGTCTGCCAAGTCAAGGAGACTCACTTTATTATGAAAACTCTTTGTATCAGAATAGACAGAGGAAATGGAACCTAACACATGAGGGTCATTCAGCCTGCCACAAGTACTTACCCAATTGCACAGTATTTATTAGGGGGTGGCTCTGACCTCACGCTTCACAAAAAAACTGTTCTGTTTTTCGTACAACATTCATCATAAGGGAAATAGCGATTATATTGATTTATATTATAGATTAAATGTTGTTTGTGGGACCAAGGTCACACTTGTGCTCCCCTGATTGACTTCAGCAAGGAAACATTTTCAGTCATTGTCCTTTTTCTCTATCCCACCATTGTGTAGTGAGAGGCTTGACCTTTCTATTTGGAAATATTTTACAAGATAGTAAATACACATAGGAAACAATCTCTGAAACAGTAGGAGAAATTAGAACGCCTACATTTGGGCATATCATCATGTCACACTGGAGACACTCAAAATAACAATGCTTCAGTGCCTGGAGGACAACAGTGGAAAAAATATTACATGTAAAAGATGTAAATTTCCTTATGCAAGGAAATTTCAGCAGAAGCCGCTAATTTCTTCCAGTAGCTGAACAAAACCTGGCTACGTGAAGGTAGGTCTCTGCCCTTGAATAGGATTCTTATTTTTTAAACATAAAAAATAAATCATCATGAGAGTTCCAAAAGATATACTGTGCCTGGATACAGCAGAAGATTTAGTATTCTGGTATCCCAGACTAAATCAATAACTGGCATCCTATCTGGTCCAGTTATTGAGATAACATTATTTGTTTTTTCTTTGCATCACTTCAATGGATTTATTTTTCTATTGAATAATACTTCTGTACGAATACTGTTTTAAAGTTTATTTGGGTGAAAATTCCCTTTGCACAGATTATATGCTTATGTAGGACTATATACAGTGGAGTTCTGCTTACAGAAGTGCTGTTACTTGTTTCTATTCTAGTAACCAAAGTAATAAAAAACAATGTATTTCACTGTGAACTTCACACAAAAGTTCAGGGAACTATGCAGCCCCTGACTCACTTAACAGATGGAAATTCTGAATCTACCCATCCTTATGAGCATTCAGGGTAACAAAAAAAAGCTAGAAACATACAATAGAAGGTTAAATAATACTCTTCATTATTCTGATGATTTTTAAATAATTATATTCATTTAAGTACTATAAGTTACTTTGATAAGGAATTGTCATAGGAATTATGCAACCTCCATTCCCTGCCCCCTGTGCCGCTGTGGGGGTAGAAGGTAGAGAAATTGGGAGCAAAGTGATTTGAGCCCAGGAAGAAGGGAGGAGTGGGGGGAAGGCGTTGTCAGATGTGGTTGTTATGTCCCACTGTGCTACTCAGATGAATGGCAACAAATTAAATTGATTTTTCTTCCCCAGGTTGAGTCTGTTTTGCTCGTGACCATAACTGGTGAGTGAGCCGTCCCTGTCCTCATCCTAATCTGTGCCCCCCTCTGTTGTGTTTCCCATCGCATCTCACCAGTTCAGGGTAGTGAATGCAGGACTGCATGGTCCCACTGTGGGTCATATCACCACATACAGTTATAACAATTTAATTTTCCTTCAAATCCAGATGGCAGAAGAGCACAACCAAATGCATTTTTAAGCCAGTTCATACTGACTAGGAGCCTAAACTGAAGGCTTGTGCAAAGTCCCAACACAAAAGCTAGATGTACTATACATATGGTTAACAGGAATAGTTAGTTTGTTAAACATAAACCCATCCATTGCATTCCAAGTGGGCAAATATTATATGTACTGTAAAGTTGGTCTGAACACACTTGTGTGACCTGAACATTAAATCTGCAGTAGATGTGAAATATTAAGCATCAAAGCCACAAAGTGAATCTCAGAGCCTCCGTCAGACTGGTATCCCAAGGTTTCTAGACAGCACTAATAGGCTGCATAGCATAGCATAAACTGATAGGATGTTTTGCAGTCTCTCATGTAACAGGATTTTCCTTCCTATTCAACTAAAAATATAAAACATAATAAATTTTACTCAATATCATTATCACTGAATCATCACGATTTTCACAGAAACATTTTTCTTTGAAGGAAATAAACTGACATAAAAAGCAACTGGAAAACAACCATCCAGTAGTAAGAAATAAAGAGAAGTCTAGCAACTTAGCAGATGTATGAACCCAGTTTATTTAATATGATTTTATACTACTTTCCAAACACTACAAAAACCAAGAGAGACAAGGGAGTAATGGACATTCCAAATGGAAAGCCTGAAATCAACATACTATTAAATAACTAAAGGTTAATTAAAACTTTGATTGCTGTTTCATAAATGTCTATAAAACTGTCATCACCAAAGGTTGACTCATTGTTAGCCAATATTTTTAAAGATCACAACGGGCTTTCACCTATTATTACATTCTATTTTGCTATTAGCAGATTCCATAAATATTCTGATTTCCAGAAAACAGCTAAAATAATGAGTCTCTCACAAGAAGACAAGAGTTTAATAATAACATTAAGGTTTTTGCAACAATATTCTTGTACAATAATACATAATATTATGCTATCCCTAAACCAAGCTGTACTTATGAATACAGTTAGCATCTATAGATAATTTAGTACAGATAATTAAAACAGTCTAACAGGACAGAGCTATATTAACCATCTGTGAGTTGACAAAGCATTCAGTTTGGTTGAGTGGCTCTACCCTGCAATACAACACAAAAGCTGAAATTTTATCATTTAAGGCCAAATAAAATTGGCCAAAATGCAGATTTTACATAGAAATTTGGAAGAATGTGTGTGTAAAACATATTAATAGCATTAATACTATTGTTATCTCTATCAGTAATTAGTACTACTGTTAGTAGTGTAATTACAATTACATCCTTGAAAACTGATGCATGGGAAGAAATGTATGGTTTGTGTTATGGCACATAACAAACACACACATTCAAGAGTCAAAGATCATAGAACACTGTTAAAGACAATAAAAGCTTTATTTATTTTTTCTTTCAGTTCCTGAGGCTTTTTTTTTTTTCCAGGAACTTGTTCAGTATCATTTCTTTTGCCTAGGGTACCTCATGAGTCACAACATAATAGGAGTATGAGTAATGTTCAAATGACAGACACTTTCCAAATCAGAATGATGCTCCAATCAAAGGTTGGATTGTTCCTCAGCTTTGTATTTTATGTAAGTATTTAGACCTGACCACAATGACTATAAAGTGCTAAAAATTCAAAATTATAAAAAGTTGACATCATTCTTTCTATAAGCAGTAAATATCTACATGATATAAAGCGTGTAGAAAATTATGACCTAGTCCTGAAAATTCCCAAACCTCTTGCAAGGATCAATTTAGTTCTTCTCAGAAAGAAAAATAATATTGATCAGATCACTTCTTCTTTTGTGTCCAAATGACTTTGTAATTTCTGGCTCAGTGTTTTTGTAGCCATTATAACACCACTGGTAAAATCTGCAGAAGGGTGAGGTCAGGAAGGAATTTTCTGCCTCTTATTTTTCTCTAGTTTTAATATCTACTTTCATACATACATATTTTATTCTTGCTTATGAAGATGACAGCATTTATAATCATACACTTTTGAGAACTCAATTATATAAATTATCCAAACAGGTTAATACGCTGAAGCATAAAAGGGAAAAATAAAGGTAATTTATAACTTTTCCTTTCTTTCTTCATCTATTAATTATTACGATAACACAGAAAATAACTCACAGATGTCTATGTATATGCAGTAAGAAACTTCTACATATAACTAAAAATAATTTAAAATTTAATGAATAAGGTAGCTAAATATTCAAACACAATCTCCATTCATCCAAGACCTTAGATACTCAAGTTAAAACAGCACAGAGGTTCTTCTCAGAGTGGATTTTGTTCTGTTTTTTCTATAGATACTGTTGCTGCTACACATAACAAATGGTTGCACTCCATCCCCATATCACAGGAAGTGTAAGTCATTTGTGCCATTAGCTACAGCCCATGAAGGTAACAGAAAGACTCCCTTATCTTTACTGGATTTTGGATTTGGTCTTCTTTTGCTGTGCGCTTGTACAAGTTATACAGCTACAGATTCACCAGTTCCTCCTCCTACCAAGAACACAGTAGGAGATAGGCATGACCCCACTTCTGTCTGAAAGATACTACTGGCTCTTTGGTTGCTCCAGATCAGCTTTAATTTGACAACAGCAGTAGCTGTATATGGCAAAGAGCACTTTTCTTTCTTTGCATCCGGCTCATCAGAAGAATCAGACTATTTCTGACTACCTTTCTACTCACAGTGAACCAGCAGAATCTGCGTTCCTCATGAGGATTATAAGTCTACTTTTCTGGTCTTTAAGCAAACAGTACAGGATGTCACTGTAATATAGGAATTTCTTATTCTGGTAAATTCTTATTTACTGTTTGTTTGGGCTTTTTGTTGTTGTTTAATTAATTGCATGCTATTTTAAGTTCCTACTGTCTATTGGCTTTGTCATGGGAATTGAATCTATGTCTTTTCTCTATTGCTGTGTTTCAAACGAGTAAGAGGAGCTGGAAAGAGCTGAACATTGCTTAGTAAAGCCACACTCCTACAATAGCTAAAGCAGCACTTGATTAAAAGGAAACTGAAGCATCCAAGAAGAGCTTAGAGAAAGATGAAATACCTGTTTACTGTATGGGAAAGAACAGGCCAGCGTTCCAGACATCAATAACATAGTTGGCTCATTTTTCAGTTTCACATCTGGTCTTATGAATGTGCAGTACCAACTGCATCCAGTTGCAAAACAAGAGTTTTTCTTGTCCAATTCACTGCACAGTATGGTGGTTAATCCTTCTTTCAGTTAACACTACCAGTCACACAATCCTACCAATACTCTAGCAAAAATCTTTTACATAACCATATCTGCTATGCTCTACATCATCTAAGACCTCAGTTGTTGGAACAAGTCCCAGAAGTCTCTGATTGCATTTCCACTTCTGAAACCACAGTATAGAAATTAGGGGTTTTTTTATTTTTGATTATTCCTAAACTGAAAAGACAGATACAGGTGAAAGACTCCTAGCCAAACTTTAGAGACCATGGAAGTGATCAGAAATGCATTCCCTAATGATGTTCATCAGGAACACCATATCCTAAAAAATGAAAATGCAAAACAAAACTCTTCAATGTTACAGATCTTGCTTGACAGCCAAGCCATGCCATAATTCCCTCAGTTCAACTGAAACTTCATGTTTTCAGCTGAACTGTGGAGAATGGAATTTTTCCTCCATTTTAAGAGGCTGAAGTGTGTTTTGTTCCCTCATAATCTGCCTCTCAACCACTAAAAAGACTTGAAGGGGAGAAACTAATTCAGTTAACAGAACTAGGAATTAGTAGAGAGGAGAAGTAAGACAGACTAGAGGGAAAAAAGAGGTTGGATAAAGCTTGAGAAGGGAGAGGGCATTAAACTTAAATGGAGACAGGCCAGTAAGTGTAATGGCAGCTAACACCTGCAACTGTATAAATTTCCACTGTTCTGGATCTAATTATCTCACAAGGTTTTGAATAGGTCTGTGGTTCACTAAAGATCCCTAATAAAAAACAAAATGGATTGCTTGAGAGAGATATTCCAGTGTCCCCCAGTGTAGGAGACATGCTTGTGCACTATAGTTTGCCTTGCAGTCTTCCTATAAATATATACAAAACTTACCTTTCATCAGTGCTAAAAAAATAAAGTGATGCTTATGGCAGTTCACAAAGTATTTTCATAAACTGACCCACTAAGTATTTTGCAGGAAGTGACAAACATAAACCGATGGCAGATATGGAAAACATTTCAGGAATATTCCTTTGCATTTAAGAGATACATAATTTAAACAAAGATGGCTAATATGTAATTGCCAAGCACTTATCTAGAACCTCTTACAGCATGAGATTTCTATGTTTTGAGATTTCTATGCTTGGAGCTACAAACTGTGTTGATGTTTTTTTCATACTTTCCTAAATCTTGATGGGCTCTCAGTTCACCAGCACATTTGGTAAGCACAGTACCTCATTGTGAAGTCTTTCTAGTTTTGAGTATCCACATTCCTGCTGCCTTGAACTCTACAGTAGTGCTGAATACCTCATAAAGCTTCTCAGTAGCTTAAAAAATGTATTTCCTAGACCTCCTCTCTCTGCTTTACAGTTCACCCCTTCAAGGGCACCTGATCATAGAACAAGCAGACAAAGACAGATTGATAAGAACAATCACTCTTTACTTTAGAAAGCAAAAGAGATATTCAGATCTAAGTAAAACAACAAATACTCGTGTTCATAGCCTTTTTCTTACCAGCCGTGATGTTCATGAGGTTCATATCTGTGTCACTGCAACTTTTCACATCACTTCTGCTGAGCTGAACTCTTACATGCCTTCTTTTGGAACTGCTAGTATTCTGTGTCAAGTATCTCTTTGTCCTCTTTATTTTAAGCAGGGTCCTTGTCTATCTACTTCTCTGTGTGTTTCTAAATATGTGCACCAAAATTTTAATAACTTTAACAAATTTCCAATAACTTTGGTCCCCCCTTCTGGGGTATCCCTGTACATCTTTACTCCCATGTACCTCTTCCCCAGCTTGTAAAAAAGTTGGGTCAAGCTGGAATTCACAGCTTCATATACAGTGTTATTCCAAGATACTGTTCAGCAGCTGAGAGGCACTTGAGCAAGTCATTTTTTAAATTGTACCTCCTATGTATTTTACAGAAATCCAGAGAGCAGATGAGTGAATCTAGAGGCACTGAAGGATTCAATACCAAGTCAATTTAATATAACTAACAAATTCATAAATTGTACATAAATACCTAAAATCCCAAATTCTTATAACTGAGTACCGTAATTTTAAATTGCTATCACTTATATCTGGATACTTTTTGTTTAAAATATTCTAAATGCAAGCATAAGCAATTCTGACCCAGGTAAAAATGTAGACTTTATTTTGTCTCAGCTAAGGAATGAGTTTCCTGACTTGTCTGAACAAATCTGTTCAGCTACATTTTAGTTACTACTAAAGTAAAAACAGCAATAACAAACCCCTTTCCCATTATAACAAAATCCTAAGCTACGTCAAGAAATAGCATAGAAATCATTACCTATGGAAATAAAATTAAAAACAAAAGGTCAAAAGGGGAAAATCAGGTAAAGAAATTATGCATGTAAAATAAAATGAAACGTACTTTGGGACTGTTGAGTAATCACTGCTCTATCTAGAATTTTTAAGAATAAAAGCTGCTCACTGGAGGTTTTATAAAGATATGGTTGCTAAACCTTACTTGTTTAAAGATAGAAATATAAGCTCATGGGCAATATTTTTAAGATTAGGAGGAACCTCTTTCCTCCAGTTGCTTAACTTCTCAAGTTGAGATTCTATTGATGTAATAATTTCTTTAATTGTTCAACTGAAAACCATAGGTTTCAAAGACCCACAAGACTTAGAATATGCTTTAAAACAAAAAAAATAAGAACTAAAATATGTTTTTATGTATCATAAAATAGAGAAAAAACTCATTGCTCCTTTTTTCCTCTGTTTCTGATAACTGTTAGCTAAAACCACACATAGATCTCCATTGTCAATCTACTGCAGCAATAAGATAATTTATC
The DNA here is from genome assembly GCA_907165065.1 of Caprimulgus europaeus. The sequence goes on from OU015527.1 coordinate 46,566,166, forward strand.
CTGCCTTATCCTGTTCTAACAAATGAGATGTAGCATTCAAGACCAAATACAGAACATCTTCCTTTTTTATTTTCTTTAAAGATTGAAAAGGAAATTAATAAATCCTTGAAACACAAATTGCTCAAATTAATTAAAATCACTATAACCATCATAATTTACCTGCTGTGTATTGTATTTTCTATTTCTGTGAAACTGTGAGGTGTTTGTTGTTTAGATACTTTTTGCATTTGGTATCTGTTCACTTCTGTATTAGGTATTCTTCCTTTCTTGTCTAGCTCTGTCGTTAGGGATGCACATGTAGTCATATACACACTATAAACTATCAGAAAATACATCAGGCCTTTATTGTTCTAGACTGTTGTGGTAGGTTGACCCTGGCTAGAAGCCAGATGCCCACCAAAGCCCACTCTATCACTCCCCCTTCTCAAAATGGGCAGAGGGAGAAAATTATAATGAAAAGCTCATGGGTGGAGATAAGGACAGAGAGAGATCACTCACCAATTACTGGCACGGGCAAAACAGACTCGACTTGGGGGAAAAAACAAATTTACTTTATTACCAATCAAAATTAGAGGAGAATGAGAAGTAAAACCAAATCTTAAAATACCACCCCCATCCCTCCCTTCTTCCTGGGCTTAACTTCTATCCTGATTTCCACCTCCTCCCCGCAGCGGCACAGGGGGACAGGGAATGGGGTTGGGGTCAGTTTCATTACACGTTGTTTGTACCGCTGCTCCCTCCTCAGGGGGAGGACTCCTTCCCCCGCACCAGCGTGGGGTCCCTCTCACGGGAGACAGTCCTCCACCAGCTTCTCCAACGTGAGTCCTTCCCATGAGTGACAGTTCTTCACGAACTGCTCCAGTCTGGGTCCATTCCATGGGGTGCAGTCCTTCAGGAAGGGACTGCTCCAGCGCGAGTCCCCCACGGGGTCACAAGTCCTGCCAGCAAACCTGCTCCGGTGTGGGCTCCTCTCTCCACGGGCTACAGGTCCTGACAGGAACCTGCTCCAGCGCGGGCTTCCCGCGGGGTCACAGCCTCCTTCGGACATCCACCTGCTCCGGCATGGGGTCCTCCACGGGCTACAGGTGGTCATCTGCTCCACCATGGACCTCCAGGGGCTGCAGGGGGACAGCCTGCCTCACCCTGGTCTTCACCACAGGCTGCGGGGAATCTCTGCTCCGGCGCCTCGAGCATTTCCTCCCCCTCCTTCTTCACTGACCTTGGTGTCTGCAGAGTTGTTTTTTCTTACATCTTCTCACTCCTCTCCCTCCAGCTGCAAAGTGTGCAGCTTTTTTTCCCCTCTCTTCCTTTTTTTTCTTAATTATGTTATCACAGAGGCGTTACTGATGGGCTCAGCCTTTGCCAGCAGCGGGTCCGTTCTTGTAGCTGGCTGGCATTGGCTGTGTCGGGTCGGACATGGGGGAAGCTTCTGGCAGCTTCTCTCACAGAAGCCACCCCATGTCCCCTCCCCCACTGCTACCAAAAACCTTGCCACACAAACCCAATACAACTGTATAGAATCATGTATGCACATGTACACACTGCTTATAACCAACTAAACAAGGCTGCCAAACCTTAAGCTATTGACTTTATGTGCATATGCTTATGCACGATTTCTAAACATATAGTAGTACATAATTATGAAATTACATTAGCCACATGGATAGCTACAAGAGAGTGAGTGTTTTGTCTCAAACAGTGCTGTTGTAAAAAGACTAGTTGTCTCAATGGATGAGCAGCCTTGCTAATCAAAGGATGAGCAGCCTTGCTGATAAAGAGAGGTGAGCTCCCATCTTCCAGGTGTCTGATAAGAGAAGCTGTGGAATGTTCAAAAGATACCCTGCCAATTCCCTTCCTTACTCCCTTGCTGATAAGGAAAGTCCGAGGGACCCACAAAGTAATGAAGGGACTGCTGCATGTGCAAAAAGATGGTTACCACACACCCCAAACCCCTCCCGCCTGCCCGCCCCCCCTCCTTCTTCCCCCCTTCTAATGCAAAATAACATTACATCACCTGCTGTTTGATATGCTAATTGAAGAAAGTTAGGTGGAGACCTGAAAACTTTTGTCTATAAAAAGGTGAATTAACAATGTGAGCGTGCCTGCCCGCTACCCATGGATCCCAGAATGGCTGGATCAAACTTCACTGAAATGAAGAAGTGATTTTCAGGAAACTTTCCTGTCTTTCTCCCTTTTCTTTTTTTCAATCTTCCTTTTTGTGGAAACTTTTCTGTCTCACTCCTTTTCCTATTTTCTCTTTCAGTCTTCCTTTTTCCTTCCCAGCTTAACTACATCCCTGGCGCATAAGAGTGACATCATTACAAGTTTTAGCACAGCCAAGTGATCACTAGTTGTTAGTAGTGCTATAAATTTTGGTATGACCAGATGATCACAAGTTTTGATAGTTTTTCTTTAGTTTACTCTAAGTGATTGACATTTGCTAAGTCACTGCAAATTTTACTTTGTCAGTGTCAGTAGTGAGTAAGTTTCCTTTGCCAAGTCATTCGTATTGTTGTGAGTTTTTGTTGGCAAGTCATTTACATTTTGTAACACTGCTACATTTTTTACAACACCCTTTCATAAACTGTAGTTTAATAGAACCTCCCAAAGTAATTGTCATCACTATTGCACAGACATCCAAAAACAATCTTCCCCCTAGCCCCATGAAGAAGGATGAGACAATACCTTAGTACACACTCATGCTCCCAGCGGAAAAAGCACTAGCAGGTGGGCTTTCACCTAAAATACTTTGTAACATAGTCTTTTTCAGGTGAAACATTAGCACTAGATTATGATCTGCATTCAAAACCACAGTTAACCAGAGATCTAAATAATTTCTCTTCCAATGGAGAGCCTCTGATATAGCAAAAAAATACCACAGTGTTAACATAATAGGAATTAAATTGTCAGTTGATGGTGATGACCGTCAGAACTAAATCTGAAATAGAATTTGGAGACTGAACCCACAGAAGTCAAACTGTCTCCACTGAGAGAGACAAAGAAGGTGACTTGTCCAGTTCCTGTACAAAATCAATTTTGTACTTTATTTTAATACAAGTAATGTTCTTTTGTTTTGTTTATTCATGTTGTTTGATCTTTCCTATGACAATTCACTATGATGTGATCTCTAACTCACTTAGGTTACAACTTCCTTTGACATCATACGTACCAAGTCTGACTCTTACTGAAGAATCTTGAATCATAAGAATCTTAAGAGTTAACATTCAAGAGCCAGGTGTAGACTAACATGTACCTTTATACATTTCTATGATTTGTAAAACATCTCTAAAAGTGTAAAGTCATATACTTACACATATTTCAGATGTGCAGACTTCAGAACAACAGAATACTTTCGAATAACAATATGAAAAAGTGTGTTGGGCTGTTTCCACATTTACTAGCATTTTTGTATTCTCTCATCTTAATGTGAAGAACAATGTCCACAATGAAAATCACATTTGATGTATAACTAAACTAAAGATAAATATTGAGGTTTTTGTGAACATTTATGTGAAAGAGGTGTCAGGGACCAGTTGGAGAACCCTGTGTTCAAGCCTGGTTTGATACAGGTTCTAGATTCCAAAAAGGCAAATAAAGGTGCATCCACACTAAGCAATCAGATATGTGAAAGAAATTTCTTTATTGAAGAAGGTTGTATATATTGTAACGTTTAAGTGAGTGAAAAAAGGTGGAAGAACAGAAAAGAGGAAACCTAGAAAGAGGAGAAAGAAGAAGAAAGTCTCACCACCCTGGGTTCCAGTGACAAACAACAAAGATTCTTCTTGTATTCTTTCCTGCCAGCAATGGAGTTGTCTTTTCTTCTGTTCCACTGATGGTCAAGGCTGTTGCCTTTTGTTTGTTCCAGTTAAGGAACTTCCCAGTGGGTGGAGGTGATTAGCATATGCATGCAAGTCTAGTCAGTCCTTCCAGACAGTTCTGGAAATGGGACTAGTCCACAAGGTTCTGGAAACAGGTTCGGGGGTCCCTGGTGATTAACAAGCTCCTTAGAAGTTATCTTTTGTCATTTATTAGATGCACAATCATCTCCATCAGGCCATCACATCAGTGGTCATCAGGGCAGAGACTGCGGTTTGGAGACAGGACAATACTCTGCCCTCCAGCAGAGCTTGTCCCTTATCAGCAACTCCCCTTCCCTCTAGGTCTCCCTTTTAATTCTTCTTATCAGTTCCGTTGGTCATCAGAGTGGGAGGCTGGGTACAGAAGCCTGCCTTTGTTTGCTTACTTGCCTTTGGTGTTTTGAGGCATATTTTTAACAAAGTTTTTTTATCAGACTCTTACAAAAGGTTACCTACCAGAGTAATTTTGAGGGGTTTCTTTTGTTAAGAACTTTGCACCTCCAGCACAACAACAGTATGATTCAAATGAACTTAACAAAGACAAACAGAGAAAATGCAGTAGAGGTTAAGCTAGCTGAAGAACACTGGGAAAGTTAGAAACAGATGTGATAAGCTGTATGCAATAACAACCTAAGAAAACCTACTTAAGTTCATATAACAAGGTAACTACATGACAGTAGGATTTTGCATACTTGTATTATCTATTTTTCTGTGCTATAGCAACCATAACAGGGAAATCTTTGAGACTCCCCCAATGGAGTAAGTATTCCTGTATTGCAGGTGGGAAATGTTAGAGGGAAAAGATTTAGTGACTTTCCCAAAACACTGATATTAATTTTGAAACTTGCAGTTTAGGATTTTTCAGTTTTCAAGTCTAAGATTTTTATGCTATACTGCAGAACTTTCTCTTGTTTAATAAATAGATACATTTTGTGCTCCCAACCTTGCTATAACTCATATTCCTCTCTGGAGGAATTTACAACTAAGATGGCATTTTAAGAGTGTGCTGTATGTGCTTACATGTCAAGATTTGCATTTATTTGCAGTACTGAAACACCACACTGTTGAATGCCATCTTGCTTTTTTCTCACCTCTCACCAAGGACTTACAGGTACTTGATTAGCAGCATTGCTATAGATACAAAAATCATACCTTTCCGTGTTTTCTACCATTTTTTTTTCTAATTATACTTAACATGGAATCCTCTGGTGAAAACCCACTTGTCTAGAATTTATTTTAGGCTCTTAAAGTCCTATTCACATTTGTGTGAAGCCATATAAAATGACAGAAACAGCAAAGCAGCTAAAACCCAACTCAGCATTTGAAACATGAACACTGTAGACTTTCACTTTGCTATTATCCGTATTGCGAAGACTCTATAAATGGCTTATAACAATTATTTTTTAATGAGTATGCTAAATATCTGGCCAGTTCTATAATAACCCAAGAGATCAGAAAAGCTCTCAGGGATCTCTTATGGTCTCTTGCGTAAATAATACAAAGTTAATAAGTAATTGATAATTATTTTTAAACATTCTGATTGTGTATTAAACAGATAAACTAAAACAGTTCAAAAGGAACCATTCTGTTCTTAGACAAAAAAATGTACATTTAAAAATTTTATATAAGGCATACATTTGCATTAAAAATATAAATGAAACAAATAAATTACAGTTTAGAACTCTATTTAGCAACACTCATGGAGAGACTTAGGCTGGCAAAACTCAGAAAATTCAAATATGGAAGTAGAAACATAAATGTAACAGGGGTGTAATTCATGCCATTATACCTGTTTGAAACAATTTGTGTGAGTTAAGGATAGAGTGCCAGCATAAACTTTGAATTTATTGGCTTTTGTTGCTTTAAATCAGACCTTTCACATTATTTAAACATAGTTTTTGTATTTAATATTCAGAGCGATAGAACATGTACATTTGGCTGCAGATAGATACATAATTCATGTTGGTAGGAAGCATACCTTATAACACTTAAGTGGTTTATTAAACTTGTTTCATCTGATATGGGATAAATTCTGTAATTGACGGCAAGTCATAGGCAGATCCTACATCTATCATATTTAAGATTACCTTATCTTACAGAAACTATTCTGCTTTGGCCTTTTTTTCCTGGGGAGAAAATATATGATATATGTTAATGTTGTTTAAAAATGACTTAAACCTGAACTCCTACATGAAATTAGTTTAGTGGTCTCAGCTCAGTCCTTAGCAGACAGTTGAGTATATCAGGAAAACCATCACACATAATTTGGCACCAGTCATCAGGACCAGCAGCCTCTGGTCTGAAGAGGCATGGCTGAATGACCTCTTGTTTTAGGGACCATGAACTCTTGAACTCAGAAGGGAGGTCATATTATTCAGGGAGATTATTTCTGTACTCCTTGCTCCCCTTCAATTTTATAGTTCATAGCAGAAGTATGTGAAATTACCCCACCTATTTGATGAGCAGGGATAGGAAAAAGAAAGTAGAGGATTCTCTCTCTCAGACAGTGGATTCCATTCAGATCTACTGGCACTAGAATCTTATTTCAAGTCTTCCATGATTTCTGTTTTCTGTACAGCTTTACCAATATGGACTGGGAAGAGTCTTAGAGTGGAGCAGGCTACAAGTAGGTTGTAGTGTTACAAGCATTATGACAGCTAATATTTTTGTTGTTATCTCCATCGTAATGGATTGAAATAGTAATAGCAGGCAAAAATTCATTTGACTCTTTGCTCCTGCTGTTGACTATAGATAACTACAGAGTGATATTTTGAGACATAAGTTTTAATGCCAACAAAGCATGTCTAAAATAAATAGATGGGTCAGGATGACTGAAATATCATAAAGATTGTGACACAGTAGTGGTTAAACTCCCTATTTTTTAAAGAATGGATAAATGTCGATTATCAAGTAAGTGAATACCATCTAGTATTTTTGCTTCAGCTGCTGTTATTTGTTTGTTTACTTGGTAGTCATGCTGCACCAGCTTGGAATAGTAATAATTGAGGAAAATTTTTTTGCAAACTTCTGCAAATCATGCTCATCCCCAAGACAAGTGTAACCCTGCTGCTAAGATCTTAATTTATTAATAAAGTACTTTCTGAGATGAGGCTATTCTAATTTTCTTAAAGATTTTGAATAGCACAGCTGTTAATGTTCACATTCAAAGTGCCAGCTCAGACTTAGATGATAGTGACAATGAAAATGAACAGAGCAGTTTACACTGCAGTTGTTCTAGTTCAAGCTCACTACTAGTAAAGGTAGATGTGCTACATTAGTAACTCTTAAACTATGTATGAAATACTTATGCACAATCACAGATTCTGGAAACTTAATTTAGAGACAGAAGAATAAGTGAGAATCTGACCTGTGACTTAGAATTCTACTTTTCTTCCTTTGCCCTTAGCTCTTTTCTGTGAAAAGATATGCCAGTACATACATGTCCAGTACAGAACCAACCTCAGAAAGATATAAGCTGTATAAATCGATCAAAGAACATCACAATTGCGCTAGACAGGTAACATTTCTGTTGATGGTAATATTTGTAGCAGATGCCTTTTTCCTTTTTTTCTAGAAAGAAATGACATATTTAGAGGAAGTCCCCAGGAGTTCTTCAAAAAGATTGTTACAAGCTAAAAGCCATTACAATAAAGAAGGCTTCAACCAAATATTGAGATGTTCACTTTGGGAGTCATTAAATGAGCAAACCGTCATGAGAATTCCTGTCTGGATACCATAGAATGTGTAAGAGTCTATAGATACAGGCTACCTGAGTGTTTCCCTTTGCATTTATGCTATGTTTCCTTGCTATGAGTTTTTTATTTGACTAGTTCCTCATAGCATCTCTGCAGAATTTGGTTACTCTGGTTACAATTGTTCTATTTTGCGTTTATTGACTTTCTCAAGTTCACAGTTTATAAGGTCCAGTCATTTTCAGAGGTATGGGGTTTGGATCGCAGGAGAGGACTGGAGTTTCTTTTTAGTTTTGCCTTTGTGTTCATGGCTTTAAAGTCTCAGACCCTGAATGGATATAGGGAGCAGAAGAACCCGGTATGCAGCATCAACCTGGATGGCACTGTAACAAATTATTTTGTAAGCGAGTAATAAGAATGCTAATAGTAAAGTTGTTAGTGGAAATTTAGGGCCTTACTCCACAAGCTTTAGTGACACCAGTAATTCTTTTTCACATTAGTAAATTTACAGACAGCAAAGATCTCTCAGGAGACTAAATTTTGTGGAAGTAGGCTCAGATTTCTGGTGAACATGCATCTTCTCCATTAAATAGATTTTTTTAAAAAATTGTATTACAATAAGAATATTCTCATGTTTTTAAGACATTTTATAATGTCCTGCAGTTTTCTCTAATAGTTACTGAATTTATCAGAGCAGTAAAATATAATTTTAGTCACCTTTCTCTTAATGGTCAATTAAAAAAATCTTCAAAAGGAGAAATAATGATGTTTCTTAGGAAGAAGTCAGGCTGAAACACTTGTTTCTTTTTACTCTATGTCAAATCAAGATAATGTTCTTGATATGGGATGGGAGGGAGAAGGGCGTTGACCATTAAATATACCAATGGCATATTTGCATTGTGCCATTCAGATGGTACAATTCAGTGTTTGAGTAAGGAGATTACTTGAGACAAAGCTCTTGAATGAGGAACCTGGTTGGCTTTGAGATGCGACTGACAAATGGAAAGCGGCTTGTGTCAGTCCAGTGGAAGATTTCAGTTGAAGAAGTTACAGTCCTACAGTCCTCAGTAAAGAAGTTACAGTCCATAGAAAATTTGTCCAGCTGTGATGTTGCTCCTTCAGGGCACCAAAAGGAAAGAGCAAATTTCAGTCTATTGGACAGATGAAAAGTGTCAGATTTGTTATCCTCCCAAAGCAGACAATCTTTTTTGGCTCTAAAATAAGAACTGATGTAAAGATTAAGATAATCCCCATTTCTTTTGAGGAGATAGCATAAATATTTTGCCAATAAAATAATTCTAGAAATTTTTGTTACCATTCTAGCAGCAGTTCACACAGATGATTCTTTTCCACTGGAAAGCAGAAAACAAGCTTTTTTCATAGCCTTTCTTGCTGTTGATCCAAGAGACCTCCAAAGTTAGTGTTAGAGAAACAGACACAAATCATCTAATGCAAAGCAAATATCCACTGGCACCACGTTTCATACTGATGTATCTTGGACTTAGTTTGATGACGGTAGGATCAGTTTGATGTTATTGGCTGTTGTCCCTAGTCTAAGAGGTGGTGAAAGATCTCTTCTCCTTTTATTTTGACCACAAAATACTCAGCAAACCCCAAACTCCCACTGGCCTCAAGAGAAATACAGAAATGCAGAAATGCAGGACACAACACTTTCCAGGGTTGGGCTCAGATGGATATGACCATTCATCAGTTAATTTTATTGCTTTTCAGCAGTTCTGAAATATACACCATGATACGCCTTTTTTGAACAGCTGGAAAATTATGTTGTAACTAAAATACCATCATTCAGCTTCCCATGGAATGCATTTTGCTCTGAGAACTGAGACACAATCTAAATAGTGGCTAGATACACTGTCACCATAGTCATACATGTCACAGGATTTGGAGGAGTGGGATGTTGTTTTAGGACAGAGTCATTTTTTAGTGATATTCATTTTACTTTGTATCTAACATGGGAATTTATTGCATTTTACGTATAAAATACAGAAAAACAGAAATTATAAGATGTTTAACATCCTTTGTGTAGTGTAATTAGGCATTCTATACACTCTTACTTTTCTCAGTCAGACTATAAATCCTGAGGGTTTTTCCTTTGTGAGAGAAATTCTGCTGTCTTTACTAATCTCGACAGGCTGTTACATCAGCCTACAAAGTAATCTCAATGGGACAAATCCCTGTCTCCAATACTGCCACATAAATTGAAGGCAATCCTATAATTATGATTACACCAAAAGTAGAATTTGTCCCAGTGATTTCAAAGAGCCTGTGTGTGTTAACATGTCCTGTAGATCTAAATGAACAGAAAAAGACTTGTTCACAACTTCCATTATTAGAAAAGCTGCTGCCCATTCATTTCCCACTGAAGTTAATGTAAACTGAATGTATTGGAAGGGAAGGTGGCACTAGGTCTCCACTAAGTTATGTTCCAATGCATTACAAAACACAGACAGAAATGGCCATAACAGCTTATCTTAACAGCTAAGGCTAGTCAGCTACCATGTAAGTTAGAGCTGAAGAAGATCATGTCTAATTTGTGTTTATAGTCTTAACAAAGATCTGGCAACTGGTTTTGAAGACCTCAAACTCTGTCAGATTTGAGGAATAGCAACCCCTTTTTAAAGAACTATCATAGCACTTACCTAAGTTGCCTGTAATTTTGGAATTATTTCTCACACTAACTAAATTATCTGCCATGAATTTCCAGCCTGGTTACACTACATGGTGTTGCAGTATAGAAAGATACTTACAGACAAGTCCAGTGGTAGACTACTGTAAGAAGTGATTTTTCAGGCTTTTCTTTTCAATGCCTCTGTTTTTGCTATCTAAGATTGTAGGTGCATAGTGTATAAAAACTTAACCTCGGGCACTTAGAAAACATTAGCTATATCCAGAGTTATGACTTTGGCATTTAACATAGCTTTCTAGAAAAATTCACCTGAATTTTATTAAATGGGACACACCTTCTGATCTCCTAAAGGACCTATTTGGTTGAAGATAATGGAAGTTTTGAATGAAGAAGAGATTCAGTAGCTACTATCGGAAACGTGCAGTAGGGGATTTTTGAAAGAAAGGGTTTGACATTTTATGACTTTAAACATTTTTACGTTCTAGTGTATTTGACTTCCTTGTAAGTGATTTTAATTTTCACAAAAATTAAAAGATTGAATGTCTTACAGGCTGTCTTCTGCATAACCACAAAACCATTACAGGATAAGAGGCAGGCAGAGAATGCTCCACACTGCAACAGAAATGTGCTTAAGCTCTATCTAGAAGACATTGACATAGCAATACAAGCCTAATACGTTCTTAATGCTTATTTAACGTCAAGATCCTACAGGATCTTATGCATGTGTTGAATTTTTCATGCATGAACAGTAATTTCGAAGACAATGACCTATTCATATTCATAAATACAGCACACAGATAAGCACTGAAGGATGATTTAATCTTTGTCAAAGTGGGAACACTTTGTTTTATCAGAATAATGGACAGGTTTCATTGTGAGATTTTCCACATAAAATACACAGTTAAGTGTAAGCTCCTGCATTTATGTATTGCAATATTGCGCATAAGCATATAAGAAATGGAGGATCTTGCTTTATCGCCTAAATATTAAAATACTATGGGGCAAATTCTGAAGTTTTTTTCAGTGGTCAAATTTTCCCTAAATAAATACTGAACAGGAACTTCAAACTAGGACCTCATTACTAATTCCATTTCTTTACTTCTAACCTGTGTGCTACTAACATTTTAGATTTACCTGAAAATGCCTGGCAGAACAAACTCTTTACAGTCACAGAATCTCACTGGTATGGAGTGGTCTTTTTATGAATGAAACCTTAGAGTTTTCTGGCTCTTAAAATCTTAAAATGCCAGGTTTATTTTGTGTCTTTTTCATAAAGCAGAACTCTGCAAGGATCTCTGGCAGACATTTACCCCAGCCGCTGTATGACAAGGCTCCAGACCCCTACTAGCTAGCAAAGGAAGGAGGAATTTTGAGTTTCTGACTAACCCTGAGATTGGCAAGAGGTGAGGGATATTAAAATTCAGTTTGCTACAATATCACCACACTGTCTTCAGTGTCTTTTAACTACTCTGACTGTTATCAGGAGAACACTGGAGCTATGCTGCCACCAGCGTGCAGTAGTCCTCTGGATTTTGAAAAGTTCTAGCACAAAACCTGCACTTCTGTGTTTCACTGGAGATGCTTTTTGTACCTTTCTCCTAATGAGCACATTTTTGTTCCCAAAGGCAACAAGCTGATTTTCTAGGAAACTTGCTTTTAAAGGTTTCATCTATACTGTAACCACCAGCATGTCTCCTACTTTCTTGGTATCAGAGCCAAACTTTGGGTGAAATATTTCATTATAGTAATCAGCAAGTCAGCTGGTAAAGTCTTAGATAGCCACAGGTTATAACAAAATAATTATACAAGAAGGAAAGCATTGATGAGCAAACAAAAGTATAGCCTTCAAGAGTAAGTAAGAAGTATAATAAAAACCCTTTATATTTGTTTCTTATTTTCTGTTTTAAATGCACTTAGTAAAAAATGAGCTCTCCAGAGATATTTATGTGAAAGGTCCAACTGTAAATAAAGAAATAAACGTAGCTGGTTTTTTTTTAAATAAGAGGGAAACAAAACAGGTGACCACATATTTTTTCACTTTCTCTTCGACAATTTAATTTTCAACAAAATTATGGCTATCCAAATGTACGTATTAATTGCTACATTTTAAAATGCAAAAATGCAAAAGATATAGCCTCGTTTTGTTGGTTTTTTTTTTTTCAGAATGTAGCATGCACTTTACTATAAAATCATTGCAGTATATCATATATACTTTGTGTATATTTATAAGCATATTTGTTTGTAAATCCTGGTTCATTTTTCTATAACAAGGAATGGAGATATAAAACCACATTGAGATCTCTTTCTTCAGCTGATGGCTTTTAAGAGCATCCATCAGTCTGTCTTTGTGAATCTGCCACTTGTACAGAATTGCTGATGGTCTAATCATTGTATATACCATAATATTTAAGTAGGAAGTGATTTTGTATATCATTTCTTAAAAGCAACTTCTCCGTCTGGGACACGTTAATTATTACCTCCAGTTCCAAACCTTCAGCCAGGATGGGGTATCAGACTTAAATTAGGAGTTTTATCTATTTATGTATTTGCCTGGATATATGCACCAACAAGATACAGATTTTATAATGTGCCTTTAAAACTGGACTAAAACACAACTTAAATGTTAATAATCAATTTGAGCATAAAAACAGTAGTCCTACAAAAATATTACATTAGTGATGAAGTAACAAATAAAAGAAAGTGCATCCTTCTTCTGTGTACAGTACATCTCTTTGCAGCAGCACACCATCCTCTTTACAGACGTGAGTGTGGCAGCCCCCCTGGGAAAGATGACACCCCAAGGCTGGCTCAGAGGCACTGCAAAGGCAGTGGGTGCTCACAGCAGGTGACCTGCCAGCAGAGACAATTTTGTACCAAAAGCTGTGAAGCGCTTCTTGCCTCCACAGATCCCATCTGCATCAGTACAGTGTGTACACGCACTCAGGGAGAGGCAGACATTCACGTTTCCCTCTGCATTCTGTCAGGACAAAAATACAATAAAACAATATCAATTAATATAAAACATACCATTCAGGGATGCAGAAAGCCTGCTTATAGTACTTTCTAGCACATAAAACTGGAAACACTTGCTGAGCGGACTGGAGATGGAGTGTCTGTCATAGTTGCAGACACAGCTGGAGACTGGTTTTGGTGCAGAATCTCTAGTAACCAAGTCATATCATATGGTTGTGTCACAAACCTTTACAGGCTGTTATAGTCTGAGGAACAACCAACGTGGTTGTACTCAGGAGATCTGTATGCTTAGACGTACACTGTACACATTTTGTCCCACAGCAGTGCAGATTTTTAGTAGGTAAGTCAGTATTGCTGAATAGTACAGTAACTTCCACATTTTTCAAGAGGCATTTGTGGGCTTAATAACATACAGTAATGGAGTGCAGCCACTGCAGCTGAGTTCAGCTCCACTGAAAGTCCTGCCTGCCTGTTCCCAATGCCTTGTCTCACTCTCCTTGTGTGCCAAACCCTGGCACTCATGTGGACTCACAGTCAGTTGCACACAAGATTCTTAAGGAGTGCCCAGGTTAAGCAATTCTTTGCTTCATACACATGTTTAGTGCAACACCTCCACTGCACTAGAAATACTGATAGAAAGCCCTGACACACAAAACTGCAAGATCTGCAGGATGCAATGTATTTTAATTTGCAGCTGAACCAGGCTTCTAACTGCAAAGTGTGCTGCCAGTTACTCTGTTCCTCAGAGCACAATTCAGCACAGTTGCTAAAGGAGGCTTCAGGAAGCAGTTGCAGGCAGGCTTAAAGAAGGAAGAAGACTTTTCTCAGTTGATTGATACCACTTCCTGAGAGCAGGTGACTCCTTAAGGGACTGAATCAAATAGCCGTAATCACTATATCGAGTCGCAGGAACTCCTTAGGCAAAACAAACAGATTGGTGTTTTCTCCAGCCAGCTTCACCTCTCCGTGTTAAAAAGGAATGCTTTGCCGGCCACACATCCAAAGCCTGAGCGGAGCTCCCCTCTCCTGCTCCTGTGGTCAGGGCTCTTAAAGAGTTTAATTTCAGTGGCTGTAGTTCTCAAAATTTGCCTCAAAAAGCAGTGACACTGCCATGTGAAATTACAGAACTGTACATGGAGACAAAAAAGTTCAACAGAGCCTGAGGGGGACAACATGGTTGTCGCCAGCAGATCAGAGGATCGTGGTGTGACTCAGGCAGGAATTCCAACTTAATCCAACTTCCTGCTCAAAGGAGTGAGAACCTCCTGCATTACAGAGGGAGGATTCATGTCAGGAATTCACACTGTATTTCTTTCCCATGTATGGCATAAGATTGGCCTTCCTTTTGTTTCAACAACAGAGTGGTAGAAATAAGACAAACATGCATTTTAAAAATCAGCCTACATCCTACAAAATACACATTTATATTTCTTCCTAGGAAATCTGAACTATATTAGTTATAATTCTCCTTATAATTACTTTAAGGTTTTGAGGAATAATGGAAAAATATTTTTAATTGTTACATATTTTTTATTAGGATTCTGAGTCAGACAGCAGTGGCTGTACAACAATACATTGCTGGCCTACTTTGTATTTACAAATGTGCCCCAAACTGGTTTTCTAGTCTGGAAATTTTTTATATTCACAGAACACAGCCAGCACTGACCTCACAAAATGCAGGACAGGAGAGGACTATGCCCAAGATCTCTACAGAAATCATACACAGATACTTTGATAAAAGTATATAAACAAGTAAATGGTGTAGAGAAAATCAATTTTAATTTCTCCATAAAGGAATTTAAAACAATGATGGAAAATAAAAAAATGTTTAAAGTTGGCAAATTCAAAATAAATTAAAATAAGATTTATTGAAATGACAAATAATTAGGTCATGGGACTTATTGTCACACAAAGTTGGTAAAACTAAGAACTTGGCAAAGACTTGAGAGAGACTAGTGATTTATAGAAATAGAGACTATGCAGAAGTCATCATAGGTAAAGTTCATAAAAAAAAAGGACTGCACAGACCACCCTTTTTCTTCCCAGTGTTGTAACTATTGAAGAAAATACCCTTTTCCACTCTCTGTAACACCAGTGCTGGAGACAGCACACTGGATCAGTTCCAGCATGACAGTTCTAATTTTATATTTGTCTTTGAGAACAATTTAATAACTGACTTGAAATTAATAACTGCAAAATTATACCAAATGAAAGAGAGAAACATCAGTTCATACAGCATGATAATGGTAAAATTCACTGTCATGAGGTCATAGCCAAATGCTGTGGCTTGAGCTTTATTAAAATCTAAATAAATTTATGACCAATAAAAACATTTACAGTGTTGCTTTCTAACCCTAGGGCAATCAAGTTTTATGTGGATCTGGACTAGCTGCCTTAGAAGTTCTGTATTTCACAACTGAATTGGTAACCAGTGGGAGTTGTGGACTATCAGCTGTTTTGTGTATGAATGGGCTTTGTTCTGTGTTTCTGCAGCTCAGCACTACCTGCTGTTACAGTTGATAGGATACAGAACCTGAGGAACCAACCACCTGCTGCTGGATATCATATCTTGTGTTCTTATAAACTGGAAGGCTGCAAGAAGGGAGAACAGTAGATGCCACACTCGAGTCAAACTGACAGAAGGTACAGTACTTCCTCCTCCCTTTTAAGGGGAGAAAATTACACATTTGTTTCAAATTGCATACATTTCTGATTTTTACTATAAACGAGGAATGCATTTTATTGGACAAAATAATCTTATTTTCCTACTGTTGTCTCCTTCCATTTAAAAAAAAACCCTTCCCAATTTTGACGATCATTGGAATCCAGAGAGATCAGAGTGAAATTCTTGCACTGTTTAAGGGTGACCCAGTATTCTAGTTATTAGATGAAGTTAAAGGAAATGATGATAATTTCCATTTCCAAAAGGGGATATGCGTACACTGTGTGAGAATGGAGTGGTTTTGAAGATAAGCTTTAATTCTGAAGACGATTGGCCAAATAATAGCTACTTTTTACTATCATTCTCTTAATGCTTTTTACCTTAACCAGGTTACCATGCATTCTCTTGCACATCTAGTCAGTGTTAAAAGAATTCTAGATTATGTACCATTGCCTTCCTTCACACAGTGAACTCCTTTTACCATCAGTCCAATCAGTACCAGCATTCTTGTGATTTGTAAAATATGACATAAGGAAATTATACCGCGTACTCTGATGCATTTTAAACTTTTTATGAGCATTCTTTTATATATCATATGTATCAGTTATACTATAAAGAATACATAATTGCAGAGAAGTAGCTGAACTGTAGTCTTCTCCTGACTATATAATCCTGTTAGTGTGTAACACATGGTGACATCCTAAAGCATGTCCAAATGGCAAGTCAACCAGCTAACACCAGGACAGTCACAGAATCACAGAATCACAGGCTGGCTGAGGTCAGAAGGGACTTCTGGAGGTCATCTGGTCCAACCCCCCTGTCCAAGCAGGGCCACCTAGAGCTGGTTGCCCAGTCCAGATGACTTTTTAATATCTCCAAGGATGGAGACTTCATGACCTCTCTGGGCAACCTGTGCCAATGCTCGGTCACACTCACAGTGGAAAAGTGTTTCCTGATCTTCAAAGGGAACCTTCTGTGTTTAATTTTGTGCCTGTTGCCTCTGTTCCTGTCACTGGGCACCACTGGGAAGAGCCTGGCTCCATCCTCTTTGCACCATCCCTTCAGGTATTTATAGACCTTGATGAGATTCTCCCCAAGCCTTCTCTACCCCAGGCTGAACCAACCAAATTCTGTCAGCCTTTCCTCACAGGAGAGATGCTCCGGTCCCTTCATCATCTGTGTATAAAGTATGCCCATGTCCTTCTTGTACATGAAGCCCAGAACTGGACATTGCACAACAGGTTTGGCCTCACCAGTGCTGAGTAGAGGGGAAGGATCACCTCCGGAACCTGCTGGCAACACTCCTTCTAATGCAGCCCAGGATACTATTTGCCTTCCTTGCCCCAAGGGCACATTGCTTGCTCATGCTCAAGCTGATGTTCACCAGGACCCCTAGGTCCTTTCCTGATAAGCTGCTTTCCAGCTGGGCAGCCCCCAGCACATATTGGTGCACGGATCCCAGCAGGTACCAGTGCAGTTATCCTCAATAAGAAACTGTTTCTGGTAATTATTAATAAACTGTACTTCTTTTCTACTGCAAGGGACAATCACAGCAGAACAAAGCTCTTTTGCAATACTTCATTACCCCTTAGGTTTTCTGACATCACTGCACATAAGACAAGAGCATGACCTTCAAAATAATTCCCCTGTGCTTTTGGCGAAGGAAGTGCTGATCTCCCTGGTTTCCAGTAACAGGACCTGTAGGACTGGCTTAAATCTCCATCCCAGGAGGTTCAGACTACATATTGGAAAACATTTCTTTGCTGAGAGGGTGGTTAAAAACTGGAACAGGCTTCCTAGAGAGGTGGCCAATGCCCCAAGCCTGTCAGTGTTTAAGAGGCATTTGGACAGTGCCCTTAATAACATGCTTTAACTTTTGGTCAGCCATGAACTGGTCCGGCAGTTGGACTAGATGATTGTTGTAGGTACCTTCCAACTCAACTCAACTCAACTCAACTCAACTCAACTCAACTCAACTCAACTCAACCCCTATTCTTTCCTATCCTATCCTTTCCTATCCTATCCTATCCTATCCTATCCTATCCTATCCTATCCTATCCTATCCTATTCTATTCTATTCTATTCTATTCTATTCTATTCTATTCTATTCTATTCTATTCTATTCTACTCTACTCTACTCTACTCTATTCTATTCCATTCCATTCCATTCCATTCCATTCCATTCCATTCCATTCCATTCCATTCCATTCCATTCCATTCCATTCCATTCCATTCCATTCCATTCCATTCCACTCTTCTTCTCCTCTCCTCTCCTCTCCTCTCCTCTTCTCTCCTCTCCTCTCCTCTCCTCTCCTCTCCTCTCCTCTCCTCTCCTCTCCTCTCCTCTCCTCTCCTCTCCTCTCCTCTCCTCTCCTCTCCTCTCCTCTCCTCTCCTCTCCTCTCCTCTCCTCTCCTCTCCTCTCCTCTCCTCTCCTCTCCTCTCCTCTCCTCTCCTCTCCTCTCCTCTCCTCTCCTCTCCTCTCCTCTCCTCTCCTCTCCTCTCCTCTCCTCTCCTCTCCTCTCCTCTCCTCTCCTCTTCTCTTCTCTTCTCTTCTCTTCTCTTCTCTTCTCTTCTCTTCTCTTCTCTTCTCTTCTCTTCTCTTCTCTTCTCTTCTCTTCTCTTCTCTTCTCTTCCATTCCATCTCATCCCACCCAATCCCCTGTAATTCTATGACTTTATAATGCTTTACAATAACAAGAGTTTAAGAAAATTGTTCTTCTACATGCTAACAAGTGTATGGTCCAGATAAGAGACATTACTAAATTCAGGTTCTGCTTCGGTGATGCCTGTCATTGGATCATGGTTACATTCCATGCTGAGAATGGCTTGATAATGGAAATGGAAGTTCAATCTGAAAGTAAAAAGAATATGGGATGAGTAGCTGAAAACATGGGATGACCGAAGATTGCATAAATTCATCAGAATGTGCTGTAATATGGCAGTTAAAAGGAACGTAGTTTCTCAGACTATCCAAGCAAAAGTTATTATTTTACAGTATTCATGGAATCAGCATTTTCTCACTGAAAGTATTTTTTCTTTTGCATGAAGATCTTTTTGGATAGTTGCTGAATTATTTAATAAATTATATTTTCCTTGCCAAAATACTCAGCATGGACTGAGCTTGCTGGAGGTTCTCCAGGTGTGATTGGAAAGGGTGCTCAGTAGTCTCATCCAGGCTCCTTTTCCCACAAAGGGTTGGACCAGATGGTCTTTTGAGGTCCCTTCCAACCTGGGCTGTTCTGTACTTCTATAATTAGAATTAACACAAACTTGTAAACTACTAAAGAACATGTATCTCTTTTTTTGTATAACAACTAAAGTCTAAAATTTAGAACTTACATATGCTCTTATTTCAGTGCTCTGTTGTAAAGAATACCATACACTGGACGTGTCTAGAAATCATTGTATAATTTGATGTATGCGTCCCACTTGCATAGAAATTTTCCACTGGTTCCAAACTACAACCCACAGTGCAGAAAGACTAATCTATAATTAAAAAATCTTGGTACATAATTCAATCTGACACAATACTTACTGTATTATTGTCTGATCACTTCAAACATGGACCTATTTATGCTCTCCTAGTTCAAGGTCAAAATGACTCTCTAAATGAGTAAAATAATTGTATAAATACTGTTCTACCTGCCCTTTTGAAAGCCACTTGATATTCCATTAAGTTTTATTGCTGAATTTCAGTTGTTACAAGATAGGGAGTTGAAAGAATTTACTGGTTTAGACTTTCTTATGCTTCCTCAAAGCTTTACAATATGCTTTTTCCATTCCCCAGGGAGCACCTGTCACTGCCTGTTTGTTTAAAGTATACTTTGTAGTTTATTCCTGTTAAATAAATACAAAATGTCTATCTTCATTTAGCTTATATGAATGAATTTTCATGCTATTTTCCAAGGAAAAGAGAGAGATTTTGAGTCACAGTAATTTAACTGCTGTAGAGGGATTCTTAGAAAGCAAATCCATGGCATTTTGTTGGGTCTGTAATAAATTGCTGCTCTGTGTTAAAAACCTTTTTATATAATTTTGCTAACCACTTCCAGCTCTTCATCCTGTCTTACAGTGCTGTGAGGGTCTCTGCACTTCCAAAAGGATTGTGCAGGGCTTCTCCAACAGTAGTCTGAGCACATGTTGCCCACAGGTGCTCCATGCTTGGAGCGGCTTCCCACTGTCATCTGAGATGACTACAGTCACTACAGTTAAGCAGTTTTTTTGGGATATTTTTGATACTGCAAAGCCTGTCATCACAAATAATATGATACTGCATCCAAGGCTCAAGAAGACAAAGTTTACTCACAAAGGTGAGAATGTAACAGTTCTCAGAACAATTTTTTTAAAAAGAGTAAAAGTGCATTTGTTTGCACACTACACCGTAAGCCAAAGTAAAGGGAAACATATACTCCAGACCACACTGCAAGCAGAAGCAAAAGTTCATTACTGGGCCACAAACACACACATGTGCACATACTACAACCTCGTTTTTCAAAAGTTTTTTAGGAAGCCAAAAAATAAATTATCCAGAAAAGAATAAATTATTTACTCCTGTTTTAAAATACAGTTTTATCCTGTACATAAATTTGCCCTGTAATTCCTGCTACAAGACTTCTGTAATTGCTTTAGCCATTGAAGATGACTTACTATCATCAGATTTATTTTTTGGGAAGACCCAATTTCTGAGAAAAAGCAAAGAAAGTACTGTCTGTCTGCCCCCACCCCTGTAAAGTTTACAACCTGTCTGCTGAGGAGCTCTGGTCACGTGGGTTTAGAGAAGGAATCTACCATTTTTGCAGGCAGTAGCAATTTATAAGCTTTCAAAAGCAGCCACAGTCAGCATACGCTCAGTGGAGACTTTAACTTAAAGAAGATTGAAGTTAGACCTGTCTAACTAACTAGCTAAGTAACTTTTCAGACCTGATGATTATTTCAATAAAGAGTATATTCAAGTCTCCACCCAGGCAACACTTCTTCTCCTTTTGCATTTCTAGGACCATTTCTAGAACTGAAGCTGAATGCTGGATGTCTGTCCCATGCTGTCAGATGCTTCTCCCTGCATAAGACAGACAAAGAGAAGCCGTCAAAATGGAACCCACTACGAGGAAGATTAAAAGAAAACAACATTACAGAAACCAGACAGACAACAAGCTGAGAAGAAAAGAGGTTGGATAGGGATATGCAGACTTTGGAAGAAGACATCAGAGATGCAAAGTAGTTGCTTTCTGAGTTTATAAGGTAGGTAGGCAGCAGAAGAGAAGAAAAAGTCTACAGATGTAGATACAGATGTTTAGAGGCATCCAAAAAAAAGGGGAATGAATAAAACTTGAATCTAGAATGATTAAGATTACATTAAAGCAAAAGGAAGTGGGATGTAGTAGATTTTAGAGCAGAAGGGTCTCTGCAAAAAAGGAACTTGATATTTCTGTCCCCTTTGTCTTGCATTTTTCTATCCCCTGTAAGTAGCATGAAACCAGTTAGCACTGCAGCCTTTAAAAATGCTGTTCCTTGTGCAGAGTAACACACTAATCCTGGGGCAATTTAACGTGGTAATTCCAGTGTTAGGTCTGTGGTGTGCATCTAATGGGCCAAAGACTGCTGATGGCACAACTCATGTTCTACCTGATGGATTTGTGTTTTGGCAGGCGTAGGTTTTCAAAACTGCTGCATGAAAGTAGCTCAAGATAACCGCCATTAAAACAGCATTGTTTGCAAACTTAAGTATTTACAAATTGTGAGCAAAGGAGAAATTCCCTTCTGCAATCTGCCTTCAGTATCCTACAGTATCCATGTCACAATGCAAACTGTGTTCCAGGTTAATTAATTAATTAACGATTAATGGGTTGGTTTTTTCTCCAAAACCTTGATTTATTTAGTGAACAGGATTATCAGCATTAAACAAGTCAGAGTGTTAAGCAGAGTTGTGCTCTTAAACAGGCTATAGCCAATGTAATCTGTCTTTCAGATAACATAAAATTGGGAGCAAGACGAAGAAGCAGTATGGAGGACTCCTCCTCCAGTCTTGGCCTTATCCCCTTCTATTTCCAGGCCAGTCACCCTTTTGACTTGTTCTTTCTTTCCTCTTTCCAGTTCTGCTCTCCATCAGCACCTAACTCCTTCTTCAGTAATTCCACTGAGGCATGAGAGAGTCCCACTCAAGTCTCTTGGGTCACTGAGGGCAAGATGATATTTAGATGGTAAAGGCATAACTCCAAAATGAAGGCCAGTTTCCTGTTGAATATTAAATCACCAATGCACAGTGTTGCTGACAAAAAGAATTATTAGAAGTTTTTTTAGAGTCCAGTGTGATTTTTCCTGATCTTTTTCTCAGAAATAAGATAATATTGTTAAGAAAGAAAAAAATCCCTTTTGAGGTAATATAAATACCATTCTGCAATATATAAGCTTAAAAAAATTAAAAACAACTAAAATACTGAAAATTTCTACTTTGCGATGCACTTGGCTGTATGTAGTACTATCAGTCCTGTCAATAGTGGAAACATTTTACTTTTTTATTTTTTTAACTGCGAACACCTTGGGGTGAGTATACTGTCATGCTTCATATTCTGCATGCCATTAAGTGACACTATAAATTTTCAGAACTCATAAACATAATCATTAGTATTAAAAATAAGACATATCCCTTATTCATACAGTTAGTAAAGAATGTAATGCTATTACAACAAAGTTAAGTCTCAGATTTTCTATTCTACAAAATTAATTAGTTACAAAATTAAAATTAATCAGCTAATACACCCTGAAATCACAGAAAAAAGTGTTACACTGAGACTAAAAATGTTATGGTAGATGTGGAAACATAGCCTAATAATCTAAGCCTCTGACTTTAAGCATAAACCTTCATTTCTATGCCTTACTACATTTAATGCTGGAATTACACTATGCTGCAAAATCTGGTTAAAACTGATAGTCTCCTGCTTTTAATTAATTTATTTAAAACATATGCATTGTTTACTGCTAAGTTTGATGAGAACCATTCCAGCAGAAATAAGAAAAAAGTACATGTTAATTCGCTAGTCTTTGTGATATTTATTTTGTGTCCAGTATAAACTCCCCAGCTGAGAAATTGCGCTACCTGCGGTACAGGGCCAACAGAAGCCTTTCCTCTCATCCAGCAATCCCACATTTATTTATGGGACCAGTGCTGCTTTCTCAGAAGGTGGCACATAACATTTAGGTATTCATCAAAGAAGAATATGGCTCTGTGGCTGCTGTCACTCAAACAATTTTATTTCTTTTTTTTTTTTTTTTTAGCAATGTGATGGTCTGCACAGCACCAGGCCTGCTGGCAATAGGTGAGATTCGTGTTTTTCAAAGCAGGAAGAGGGTTTTTGCTCAGGAGCTTTCAGGGTTTATTGACAGAACTTTAAACCAGACTTGAAGAAGGAGGGGGATAGTATCAGGCTTGCCCCTGATAAGCTGTGGAAGGTTAGAGGGTGCTAGTGAGGGCCCTCAGCCTGTTGCTCTAAGATGTGCTGGGTACACTGTAGCACTGTGTATGGAATTCTTACACAGATGAGCCAGGGGCTCGTGAGCTAATGGTAGCCAACAGGGAAACACTGGTGAAACACCTCAAATGCATTAAGGGGTGTTCCTCTAAGTAGGTGACAAGGCCACCAGCCCAGCCACTGCCTCTAGGCAAGTGCACGCAGCATGGGCAACAAACAGGAGGAGCGGGAAGTCACCAAGCTGCTAGAAAGCTACAACCTAGTTGCCATTATTGAAACTTGGTGGGACAAATCCCATGACTTGAGCGTGGCTATCAATGGCTACAGGCTGCTCAGAAGGGACAGGGAAGGAAGGAGGGGCAGATGTATTGCCCTCTACATCAATAAATGGAAACAGTGTGAAGAGCTGTCTCTGAAAAATAGCCATGAGCAGGCTGAGAACTTATGGGTAGGAATTAGAGACCGAGGCAACAAAGAGAATCTTGTGGATGGTGTACAGTACAGGTGTGTTTGGTTTATGTGGTGGGGCTGTTTTTGGTAACAGGGGAAGGGACTATAGTGATGGCCCCTGTGAGAAGGTTCAAGAAGCTCCCCTGGCTCCATGGCAGACCCACCTCCAGCCCAGACTGAAACAATTAGTGATAGGGAATTGCATCTGTGAATCCATATTTATGAGAGGAGCAACTGGTTTGGCAAGGGAGAAGAGAGCTATCAGACCATTGACAAAAAGAGCATCTACAACATGAGGAAGAAGAGGAGGGGAGCAGACAGAGAACTTCAGACACCCAGATCATCAAGAAACAGACTGTGGAGAAGTAACTGGAATCCTCTGCAGCCCATGGAGGTTCAATGGCCTCCACATGTAGGCCATGGAGCAGAAAACTGTGTCCAAGAGCAATCCATTGAGAGCTCATGAGGAGTGAGAAGATCCCAGGGACACTCAATGCCGGAGCAGGGGCGGAGGAGGTATGCCAGAGCACAGACCCACCTGCAGCCCATGGAGGTTCCCATGCTGGAGCCGGGAGCTGTGCCCAAAGAGGCCCATGACTCCATGAGAAACCTGCGTTGGAACACTTTGTTCCTGGACTCTATTAGCCTGCAGGAGGGAACTCGTGCTGAAAAAAGCAGCATAGAAAATCTGACTGCAACTCCCATTCCTTGTCCCCTGTGCCACAGGGGAGGAGAAGGCAAAGAAATAAGGAGCAAAGTAATTTGAGCCCAGGAAGAAGGGAGGGGTGGGAGGAAGGTGTCTTAAGATGTGGTTGTTACGTCTCACTATCCTACTCTGATTGATTGGTAACAAATTAAATTGATTTTTCTTTTCCAAGTCAAGTCTGTTTGCCCATGACCATAGTAGGTGAATGAGACCTCCCTGTCCTCATGAGCCCTTTGTTATGTTTCTCTCCCCATCTCACCTGGTGGGGGGTGAGTGAATGAAGGACTCTGTGGTCTTCGCTGAGGCTGAAACTACCACAACAGGCCATCTGATCAAGTGGAGCCTATCGACAAAACCTTCCCTTGTTACTCCAGCCACCAGAGACATTGCACTCACAGACTCTCATCCTGCTGGGGGACTGCAACCACCCCAACATCTGCTGGAAAAGTAGCACAGCAAGCTGTAGGCAATCCAGGAGACTTCAGAAGTGCATGGAGGGTAATGTCTTAAGCCAGGTGATAGCCCTACCAGAAGGGATGCAATACTGGACCTGATAGTCACCAACGCAAGTGAGCTGACTGGTGACATCAAGATTGGAGGCAGCCTGGGCTGCAGTGATCATACATTGGTGGAGTTCACAGTCCTGAGGGATATGGGTCACGTGAAAGGTAAAGTCAGGACCCTGAATTTTAGGGAAGCAAACTACCAGCTCTTCAAGGACTTAGTCAATAGGAACCCTGGGAGCAGAAAAGAGCTGGCAGATCTGTAAGGACTCTTCCCATAGAGTGCAAGAGCTCTCAGTCCCAAGGTGCAAGAAATCAGGAAAGGAAGGCAAGAGACCAGCATAGGTGAGTCAAGACCTGCTGGGTCAAACGAAAGGGCAGGATGGAACTACACAGGCAGTGGAAGCAGGGAGAGGTATCCTGGAAAGAGTACAGGGATGTTGCCCGGTTGTGTAAGGATTGGGACAGAAATGCCAAGGCGCAGCTGGAGCTGAACTCAGCAAGGGATGTGAACAATAAGAAAGGCTTCTACAGGTATGTCAACCAGAAAAGGAAAGTCAAAGAAAGTGTACCCTCCAGGTGAACATAACTGACAAACTGATAACAGTGGATGAGGAGAAGGCCGAGGTACTCAATAACTTTTTTGCCTCAGTCTTCTCTGACAACTCCTCTTCCCACAGCTGCCAAGTAATCTACTTGACCATAAGGGAGGGACTGGGGGAGC
This sequence comes from Caprimulgus europaeus, assembly GCA_907165065.1. The sequence goes on from OU015527.1 coordinate 46,591,847, forward strand.
AAAGTTCCTCCCACTATAAGAGAAGATCAGGTTTGTGAACACCTGAGGAACCTGAATATACACAAGTCTATGGGACCTGATGAGGTACACTCGAGAGTCCTGAGGGAATTGGCTGATGTAATTGCCGAGCCACTCTCCATGATATTTGAAGTCATAGCAGTCAGGTGAAGTCCCTGGTGACTGGAAAAAGGGAAATATTATACCCACTTTTAAAAAGGTTAGAGAAGAGGACTCAGGGAACTACTGACCCATCAGCCTCACCTCTGTGCCCGGGGAGGTCATGGAATAGATCCTCCTAGAAGTTATGCTAAGGCACATGGAGGACAGGGAGTGATTTGAGACAGCCAGCATGGCTTCACTAAGGGCAAATTTTGCCTGATGGAATGACTGCCTCAGTGGACAAGGGATGTCATCTGTCTGGACTTCTGTGAGGCCTTTTACATGGTCCCCCACAACATCCTTCTCTCTAAATGGGAGAGGAACGATTTTGAAGTGTGGACTGTTTGGTGAATAAGGTATTGGCTGGATGGCCACATCTAGAGGGTAGTGTCAATGGCTCAATATCCAGAGGGAGTTCAGTGACACTTAGTGTCCCTCAGGTGTCCATATTAGAACCAGTTCTATTTAATTTCTTCATCAATTACATGGACAGTGGGATTGAGTGCACCCTCAGCAAGTTTGCAGATGACACCAAGCTGAGTGGTGTGGTTGATATGCCTCAGGGAGAGGATGCCACCCAAAGGGACCTGGATAAGCTTGAGAAGTGGGCCTGTGTGAACCCCATGAGGTTCAAAAAGGTCAAGTGCAAGGTCCTGCACCTCAGTCAGGGCAACCCCCAGTATCAATACAGGCTGCGGGATAAAAGGACTGAAAGTACCCTTTGGGGTACTGGTGGACAAGAAGTTCAAGATGAGCTGACAATGTGTTCTTGCAGCCCAGAAGGCCAACCATATCCTGGGCTGCATCAAGAGAAGCGTGGCCAGCAGGTTGAGGGAGCTGATTCTCCTCCTCTACTCTGCTCTTGTAAGGCCCCACCTGGAGTACTGTGTCCCGTTCTGGAGTCCCCAGCATAAGGACACAGATCTACTGGAGTGAGTCCAGAGGAGGGCCACAAAAATAATCAGAAGGATGGAACGCCTCTCCTCTGAAGAAAGGCTGAGAGAGTTGGGGTTGTTCAGCCTGCAGAAGTCTCTAGGGAGACCTTATTGGGGCCTTTCAGTACTTAAAGGGGGCAGGGATATACTTTTTAGTATGGCCTGTTGTGATAGGACAAAGGGTAATGGTTTTAAACTAAAAGAAGGTAGATTCAGACTAGATATAAAGGAGAAATTTTTTATGAAGATGGTCGTGAAACAATGGAGCAGGTTGCCCAGAGAGATGATACATGCCCCATCCCTGGAAACATTCAACGTCAGGGTGCACAGGGCTCTGACCAACATGATCTAGTTGAAGATGTCCCTGCTCACTGCAGAAGGATTGGACTAGATAATCTTTGGAGGTCCCTTCCAACCCAAACTGTTCTATGATTCTACAGTTTTATGATTCTATGATTCTACAAAGTAGTCACTCTGTCAGCTTGAGAGCTAACTATTGTTCTTGTAAGATTTAGCTCTGGCTTTGCTGCATGTTGTAAGAAGCAGACAAAATGCTACATGCTGGAAAATGTTCTTCTGGAGTAAATAGCTGCTCTTTTAAGTATACAGAGTAGTATACAATGCCTCCTCCCGGGTACTGTCTAGCATTTGTCTGTTTACATGTGAAGAAGGCATGAGCATTTTCAACAGAGTGTCTACTTGTGGGTGAAGGAAAGGAGTTCCCCAGCTGTTCCACCCCTAATTCTACTAAAAACTATCAAAAGAGAAACAGACTTCATCCTGGTGTTCCCTGACACTCAGCTTCTCTCATGTCACTCCCTCTGGTTCTTTTTGCTAGTGTGACAGGAAATAAAGAGCCTTTGCTAGGATACACTGAGAGCTAGAGCATGAGGGACTTATTGGAAGGGGTAAAATTTTTCAGTGGTTTCTCTTCCTTAGCACTAGCAGTATTCCAAATTGAATAGCAACTATCTCTAAATCTGAAAATTTCCAAGAAAACTATTGCATCTGGAGAAGACTCTTTAACTGAAATAGTTTTTTTCCTAGCAAAAAACCCCCTCTTGCATGAATACATGATATCTATACAAATTTGCCTTACATAGATAAAGCTGCTCTTCTCTAATAGAGCTGTAATAACAGAACACCACTCTAATTGAGGGGACAAGGGCTGTAATAATTTAACTGCATTGCTTAGTTACACCAAGAAGGTGGACAAGTTAAATCAAAAATGCCAACAGTAAAATGTTAAGACACACAGCAGAGCTACAACACGGCTGGCTGAAGGTTTAATTATTTTCTGGTTTGAATACCAGTTCTTTTAATATGCTTGTATACTAGTACTGAATTTGTATTTTTTTCTTAAAATAAGATCAAATAAAGGATACAATTAAAAACACCACCAGAATATATAGATCTTAGATGTGTTTTTGTTGGTCTTATCCATGTAATTGGTGCCTGCTGAGATGGAGAGTTTACAGCTGTTGTGAGGTAAATTTTCCATCTCTTTGGTTCCTGCTTCTCTAGGAACCTAAAGCATGAGCTGTAGATACTGATTTTCAAAGTATCAGCCCTCAGAAATGATGAACCTTCCCTAAAGGGCATTACATTGATTAGAAAGTCTTTGTCTAGTGACTACATGTAGAGGTTTTATACACAGCTTCAATTTAGAATGTTTTTTAGTCTGTCAGCCTGTCAAACACAAGGTATGTGAGACGATTTGCTTTCATTCAAGTATGTTTTTGATATTGGTATTTACTCATATGTATTTTGTTTGTTTAAATATTTAATCAGAAATTCATTTACTCACAAGTAACAATGGTACAGAGACTAAAAAACTAAACTATTTTATACATTTTAACGTTAAGTTCTGTGTCATGTCAAATGTCAATAGCAATGTAGTATTTACTTCTCTAGCTCCTAGTAAGAACTCCTCTCAAAATTAATGTTTTACTGACAGGTTTAATTCTGTTAACTCCACTCCCAAAACCATGAAGAAGTCTGGGGAGGAAAGGAGGAAATGGCCATTTTAATAAAGCGCCTCTTTAAATTTAAAGAAACAATTCCGCTTTGGTTCTCAGTATACAGTTAAAACTCCTTCCATAACACAAATCCCATGACATGCCAACTTCTCCTTTAAGGCTACCATCTAACTTCTTTTCTGCATTTGTGCACATTATCATCAAATCACACTCACTATGTTATTTGCTAGGGTGTGAAATGTACAGAAATGTAGGTGTGAAATACTTTAAAACCTTCAGAAATTATTATAACCAGTATAGTTTGCATCAGAATCACAAAATGGTTGAGATGGAAAGAGACCTCTGGGGGTCAATTGGTCTAAGTGCCCAGGACCACGTCCAGACAACTTTTTAAGATCTTCAGGGATGGAGACTCCACCACTGATCTGGGCAACCTGTGCCAGCACTCAGTCACCCTCACTGTGGGGAAGTGTTCCCTAATGTTCAAAGAGAACCTCCTGTGTTTCCATTTGTGCCCATTGCCCCCTGTCCTTTCACTGGCCACCACTGGGAAGAGTCTGGTTCTGTCCTCTTTGCACCATCCCTTCAGGTATTTCTATGCATTGCTGAGATTCCCTCTAAGCCTTCTCTTCCCCAGGCTGAACAGATCAAGTTCTGTCAGCCTTTCCTCAGAGGAGAGATGCTCCAGTTCTGTCACTCTCTTTGTGGCCCTTTGCTGGATCCTCTCCAGTATCTACATATATGGGAGCCCAGAACTGAACACAGGACTCCAGGTGTGACCCCAGTGCTGAATAGAAGGATCACCTCCCTTGACCTGCTGGCAACACTCTTCCTAATGCAGCCCAGGATCCCATTGACCTTCTTTGCTGCAAAGGCAAATTGTGTGAATACTAGTGAATTTATTGGCTTGAATAAAATCATTCTAGAGTCTTCAAAGTCCTGAATAAATTGATTATAATAATTTTGAGAGAACCTCAGTCTGTTTTAATGACTACTAATCCCCTTTTTAGTAAAACTGGGTATCATAGTCTGATGTCTATATTAATATTTTAAGATACTAGCACATATATAACATACAGTCTTCTGACACACTTGTCAGGGTAGGTTGTTTACAGATTGTTAGGTAAAGGCAGCACACAGTAAGGACAATTTTTTTAAAGTGTTTTGATACTGGACAATCACTGAAATCCTTGGAAAACAGATGCCAGAAGACCTTTAAAAACTTAGCTACAAGTTTGTTGCTTTTAAGTCACTTAAAGTCAGCAGTAAAATGGAATATAGATTACAAACCTTTTAAAACTCTGGTTAGCAACACAGCAACAGGCTTAGCCTCGCTATCTTCCTCTCTCTCTCTGTAACCCTCCTGCTGACAATTGCTCACAAAAAGCTTCCAGCATGACATTTCATTGAGAAATGGAGAAGAACCAGCCTAGCATTAGATAAGCAAGTAGAAAGTCATTATATACATTCATAATGGCTTTAAAAAGGTTTGAGAAACAGTCATGAAATATTGCATCCAGAAATATGTGTCCTGCATATAAACACTCAAGAAGATGAAGATGCATAAAATACAGATGCAATAAATTACTACTTTGTTATTCTCTAACAATTAAGCAGTTTTAAGATTTTTGCTGTCCAAGGTTTCCAGTTACAGTTCTATAACATAATCATAATTAATACATTATCAACTTTCTTATACTCCACTCTGTATGTCTATCCTTCATAGGCTTCCCCAGGACAAAGACTCTTCTTAACTAAAGCACACTTTGAAATAATTAGAAATACATAGCTGATTTCTTTCCTAGCTTACCATTCTACCATAAGAAACCTTCTACCTCCCCAAAAAATTGTGACTTCCTCAATTTTACTGTAGTTTGACATCAACTGTTAAAACATTCCTAACTGAAGACTTCCAAGAAAGACTGGTTAATGTTCCAGCCATTTATTCTCAAAGTTTGATCTTATCTTTCTGGGTGGTTCATAGAGTTTATTTCGATAGTAGTGGATAAGTTCAGTAAGGGTCTCCAAATGCAAAAGTATTCAGATGAAAGGGAAGGTCTCTTCTTATCCATTTGTATAGCAACTCCAGAGCAAATTCCTGGTTTATAGTAGTGGTTGAAAACTGCTCCAATTATAAAACAAATTTAAAAAGCAGAACTATATTGCACAATCTGAGCAAGTTATGAGGAAAATCTAGCGAAATGTCCCAAAGATTATGTTTATGATAATTTCTGTACTTTGTTCAGATTTTACATAGAAAAAGTTAAGCAAGGATTAGTTAATATTTGGAGAATAATAGAAATAAAAATAGTAAAACCACTGAGAATAGAAAAATGAAAATCTGTAATTTAATTTTACTTAGGTTTGACAAAGCAATCTAGAATTTAAATGTATAAAATATATTAAAATGATCTGCATTGAAATACATGAGAGAAATACTTGAAAACTAAGAGATTTTCTGTTCTAATATAAATTGCTATACCAGTTCAATATCTATCATAATGACTGCCATTCCATTTCCAGCACTTACCAGAGTAACCATGCTTGAGTTTATATCTTATCTGTGTGTCAGAAAGAAATAAATTATTTTGTGTATTACTGCATAGAAATGAGGCAATTATACAGCGCTGGTCTTTAAAACTCCTCCCATTTTGCAGGGAATATTCTACTTTACAGATGAATTACACTGAGGAGCATTACATTTTCCTCTATTACTTCAGTTTTTAAAACCAAAGCAAAACAGCTCTTTCTTCAGCAAGAAAGGAGGAATGTTGATGTCTCTCACTGTTTTTTCTTAACTGTTAGGGTGTATGGAAAGCTAGGCTATCTCGCACTTACAAAGAGTGAAATATATGATCTATAGGGAAGAATTCAATCTACCTACTATTAGCTCATGAACTATAAAAGCTGGTAAAAAGAAAAGGTAGTGCAAAATTTAAAAACAAACAAAAGGAAACATTCTAAATACCTCTTCTTTACTTCTGGCAGCAAGACAGATAATGATAAATACACATAGGGTTTTCTATTGCGAAGTCTGATAGGGACAGAATTCTTACTGCCATATTTATCATAGAGAAAAACTTGTATTTACAGGAACAATTGAAAAGCTGGATACAGAAAGATTTCTGAATACCTTTAGCAAGTTTTCTCACCAGCTGGAATTGCTGGTCGCTTTCAGGGAAGAATGCGGCAAATAATATATCCTGAACAAAGAGAATTTGTCTGTCAGAAGGCTTTTCCACCTACAGTCATCAAAAATGAGGGGCATATTTTTAATATCAGTGCTCAGTCTACTCTGTAACTGGAGCAGAGAGTTCTTCATACATTTTGTCCTGAACCAGAAAACAACTATGCAAAAAGAATCTGTCAGTGACACACAGTGTGTTCGATCTCTGTCAAAGGAGGTAAGAACACTCCTACTATGCAAAAAGAATCTGTCAGTGACACACAGTGTGTTCGATCTCTGTCAAAGGAGGTAAGAACACTCCTACTATGCATTCAGAGAGCTGGTGTGGAAGACTAAGTTTTGTGTGTATGTGTGGAGTGAGAAAACTTCAGAGGTCATGAGGGAGGAAGAAATATTTGTTTTTCATATATTAATCCTAGACATATTCCTATTTGTGATTAAAACATGGTTTTGAACATATTTTATCAAGTCTTCTGCTGAGAGCTACTCCAGCTCATGCCAGAAGAGGGGGGTCTTCTCTTTCCCCACAACTTCATGGGTGTAACAACTGTCTTGGGTTGGACTACCTTTGTTTTCACAGTTTGTTCAGACTGAACCTTTTTTGTTTTTAAAAAAGGACTTAGAATTCCAGATGTGATTTGTAAATAAAAGCACCTTCACTAAGTCCACGTGTTTATAGATGTTTACAGTATGCTTTTTCATAACAATCTTTAAAAGCCAGAACCAGCCTCAAATTCTTTAAAAACTACTCTGTATTAGACCTCATGTTCTGACTATGAGTGAGAGGTAAGAGGAACTGGAAAAATAAAAAATGAAGGACATGTATTGATAGTGAGATAATAGGGTTACTCATAGTTTCTTAAAGCTATCTTATTAGATTCTATATTTAATTCTGATTTTTTTTTTTTTTTAATGTTGCATAACTAACACCACCTTTGCTATATTCCTCTTACAAATACACTGTGTGGCAGTGCTGAGGAATGTCTGTCTCTCTCTCTCTGTCTGGACTTCAGGTGGAAATAGGCTTTTGGGAAGCATTTTTGAATGAAAAGGATGGAAAGACATCTAGAGATTCAATTAAAAAGATGGATAGAATGAATGGAAAGCAGGAAGATACAGTGTAGTTAATGCAGTATTATTTACAATCACACAGAATCACACAGAATGGTGGGGTTTGGAAGGGACCTTGGGAGATCATCTAGTCCAACCCCCCTGTCAAAGCAGGTTCCCTACACCAGGTTGCACAAGAAAGCATCCAGGTGGGTTTTGAACGTCTCCAGAGATGGAGACTCCACAACCTCTCTGGGCAGCCTGTTCCAGTGCTCTGTCACCCTCACAGTAAAGAAGTTTTTCCTTAAGTTTATCTGGAACTTCTGGTGTTCCAGTTTTTGCCCATTGCCCCTTGTCCTGTCACTGGGCACCACCAAAAAGAGCCCGGCCCCATCCATTTGACCCCCACACTTCAGATATTTATAGACATGGATAAGATCCCCTCTCAGTCTTCTCTTCTCCAGGCTGAAGAGTCCCAGCTCTCTCAGACACTCCTCATACAGGAGATGCTCCAGCCCCCTAATAATTTTTGTAGCCCTTCACTGGACTCTGTAGAAGATCCCTGTCCCTCTTGAACTGAGGAGCCCAGAACTGGACACAGAATTCCAGATGTGGCCTCACCAGGGCAGAGTAGAGGGGGAGGAAAACCTCCCTTGCTGGCCATGCTCTTTTTAATGCATGCCAGGATACTGTTGGCCTCCCTGGCCCCGAGGGCTCACTGCTGGCTCATGGCCAGCCTGCTGCCACCAGCACATCCAGGTCCTTTTCCACAGAGCTCCTCTCCAGCAGGTCAGCCCCCAACCTGTACTGGTGCATGCAGTTATTCCTCCCCAGGTGAAGGACTCTACACTTGCTCTTGTTGAACCTCATCAGGTTCCTTTCCGTCCAACTCTCCAGCATGTCCAGATCTTGCTGAACGGCAGCACAGCCTTCTGGTGTGCCAGCCACTGCTCCCAACTTCGTATCATCAGCAAATTTGCTGAGGGTGGGCTCTATCCCTACATCCAGGTCTTTGGTGAAAATGCTAAACAAGACCAGACCCAGTACCGACCCCTGGGGAACACCGCTAGTTACAGGCCTCCAACTGGTCTCTGCACCACTGATCACAACCTTCTGAACTCTGTCACTCAGCCAGTTCTCAATCCACCTCACCATCCACTCATCTATCCCATACCTTCTAGGCTTTGCTGCAAGGATGTTGTGGGAGACAGTATCAAAAGCCTTGCTGAAATCAAGGTAGACAACATCCACTGCTTTCCTGTCATCTACCCAGCTGGTGACAACATCATAGAAGGCTACCGGATGGGTCAAGGATGATTTCCCCTTAGTGAATCCATGTTGATTACTCCTGATAACCTTCTCTTCTTCCAATTGCTTAGAGATGGTATCAAGAATGAGCTGTTCCATCACTTTCCCAGGGATGGAGGTGAAGCTGACTGGCCTGTAGTTGCCTGTTTTTGAAGACTGGAGTGACGTTGGCTATCCTCCCGTCTTCAGGCACCTCTCCTGTTCTCCAAGACCTTTCAAAGATGATAGAGAGCGGTTTAGCAATCAATTCCACCAGCTCCTTCAGCACTCACGGGTGCATCCCATCGGGGCTAACAGATTTGTGTGCATTGATTTTGTTTAGACTATCCCTGATCAATGCCTCCTCAACCAAGGGGAAGTCTTCCTCTCTCCAGACTCTCTCTCTTACCTCTAGCTTCTGGGATTCTGAGGGGCACTTTTAGCCATAAAGACTGAAGCAAAGGCGGCATTCAGTGTTTCCACCTTCTTAGCATCCCCTGTGACCAGGGCAACCATCTCATTCAACAGTGGGCCCACATTTTCCCTAGTCCTCCTTTTGCTGTTGACTTACTCAAAAAAGGCTTTTTTGTTGTTCTTTTATGTCCTTTGCCAGATTTAGTTCCAGGTGGGCCTTAGCCATCCTAGTTGCATCCCTGCAGGCCCTGACCACATTCCTATACTCCTCCCAGGTGGCTAGACCCTTTTTCCACATTTCATAGACCCTCCTCTTCCCTTTGAGTTTTTCCATGAGCTCCTTGCCCATCCACGTGGGTTTTCTGCCACTCTTGCCTGATTTCTTTCTCTTAGGGATGCACTGGTCTTGAACTGGGAGGAAGTCGTACTTGAGTGTTAACCAGCTCTCTTGGGCCCCCTTACCTTCCAATGTTTTAGCTCATGGAATACCCCCAAGTAAGTCCTTGAAGAGGTCAAAGTTGGCTCTCCTGAAGTCCAGGGTTGCAACCATACATATTGGCTTGCGTTTTCCACACAAGATCCTGAACTCCACCATCTCATGATTGCTGCAACCCAGGCTGTCCCCAACCTTCACATCCCCAAACAGCCCCTCCTTGTTAGCAAGAACAAGTTCCAGAACCACACCTCTCCTTGTTGGTTCTTCCGCCACCTGCGTCAGAAAGTTATCCTCTAGGCATTGCAAGAACCTCTTGGACTGTGTGTATATGGCCGTGTTGCTTTTCCAACAAGTATCAGGGTGATTGAAGTTGCCCATGAGAACCAGAGCCTGCAATCTTGAGGCTGCCTTCAGCTGCCTGTTGAAGGCCCTATCAACCTCCTCATCCTGATCAGGTGGCATATAGTAAACACCCACAACAGCGTCACCTGTCATCATCCAATTCTGTGTGGAGCTGGATACAATCCAGTCCCTCTCTCACATAAAGGGCAACTCTGCCCAAGCTGTCCCACCATGTCCCTGTGATCACAATGAGGTCATGGCCCTGCAACTGCACACAGGCCTCTAATTCTTCCTGTTTATTTCTCATGCTGCATTTGTTGGTACAAACACTTAAGAGAGGAGAAGGGAGGATACCGTCCAGGTATCCCCAGGGGGGATGCAAGGGAGATGCAAGGGGATCCCCTGTAGCTGTGCACACCCCTGAGGTGACTGACCTTCTGGCTCCAGTCGTGGGAGGCAGCTAAGGCAGACTTGGCACTCTGACAGTTGGCCTGTCCCATTCCCCAGTCTACTGCAATGGCTTCAGCATTGCTACTTTGGACACCACCCCCAAGCTGTTCAGTTCAAAGCCCGCCTGACTAGGTCAGCCAGCTTGCTGCCAATGATTGCTCTGCCTCTTCATGACAGGTGAATCCCATTCCTCCCTAATAGATTATAATCTGTATAAAAGGATTACATATAATAATCCTAAAGAGGAGAAGAGGTATCTGAAGTGTCTGATTTTAAGAGCCTTTCAAGTACTGTTGCAGAGGTTCAAAAAACAGAGGGATGTGATCAGATCACCTCAGAAGGACAATGCCATTAGCCTACTGTAGCAAGTCCAGAGGAGGGCCACAAGGATGATCCGAGGGCTGGAGCACCTCTCCTATAAGGACAGGCTGAGAGAGTTGGGGCTGTTCAGCCTGGAGAAGAGAAGATTACAGGGAGACCTTCTAGGGGCCTTCCAGTACCTGAAGAAGCTACAGGAAGGCTGGAGAGGGACTTTTTACAAGGGTAAGCAGTGATAGAACAAGGGGTAATGGCTACAAACTGGAAGAGGAGAGATTTAGATTAGATATTAGGAAGAAAGTGGTGTCTCACTACTATGAGGGTGGCGAGACAGTGGAACAGGTTACCCCAGGGAAGCTGTGGATGCTCCTCCCTGGAAGTGTCCAAGGCCAGGTTGGATGAGGCTTTGAGCAACCTGGTCTAGTGGAAGGTGTCCCTGCTCATGGCAGGGGGCTTGGAACGAGATGATCTTTAAGGTCCCTTCCAACCCAAACCATTCTATGATTCTGTGATTCTATGATTAAATAACTGGTCTGAATTTCCACGTTAGGTCTGATCCATGACCTGAATAGACCACGACAACACAATCCTAAATGTGGCAGTTTCTTCTGTAGACAGATATAAGAATGGTTTGGCCACTTCAGATAATTCATTATTCAAATAAACCCTCAGACTCTCCTGGAATTTAAAAATGTACAACAACCGCCTTTGTAAAACTTGCTATAGCCAGGAAGTAACTAGCTGGGTTAGCTCTCATAATGGTAAACTGCCACTGCCATTGCTAATACAGGAAGTCCTTGGAGACATAATTAAAAGTCTAAAGATGAAACTGTCACACTGCTGGAAAGAAAGAAAAAAAGAAAGCCCACCGGGGGACAGAGATCAAATAAAACAGAACAATATTTTACTCTGATCCATTAAAAATAACAATTAAAAAACAATCCATTTGTCCCAATAGAAAAATAACTCTTATACAGTTAACTTGTACATACAACACACATTGCATGGAATAACACCTTTCAGATGGGTTTGCCAAGATATTTCACAGATATTAATGTCAGAGCTCAGTTAATCAGCTTAAGCCAAAGGGAACCAGTGAGGTTTGAGCTCTGATCTAAAACTTTCAGTATGTGATACATTTTGTCCCTCCATAGACAACACTCAGTTCCATCTCTGAGAAGTGTAGCAGATTAAAAAAGAGATATAAAAAAGCTTCAAATAAATTTGAGTTGTCAGGCCATGGGTTAGCAGTGTAAGACCTCAGGAGGTGAACTGCAGGCACACAGTTAGACAACAGACCCAGAAAATGTGTGTTCTGTTCGCAGTCACAATGTATTCTTGTGAGAACAGTAAAACTGAATGTGCTGCCCATACAACTATTCAAGCAATGTTGTGTGAGACCAAAGCACTAGTAAGAGTGCTGATTTTAGCATTTTGCACAAGCTGGAGCTTATATAGGGGTAAATCTCAAGGTTGTGCACATCATACCTATACAGCACCTAAAGCATACAACACTCTCTCGGTTTAACAGCAGACAGTCCAGGCTACAGGCAATATTTCTAAGCTACAAAGGAAGGATATTACTGTTGATGTGTCTCTAATCGAAGCAATACCTAATCCTAAACAGCTAACTAAAGTATTTCTAAAAGAACAAGTCAAAATAAACCCACAAGCTTTTGACCTGAGGTCAGAAAGTGACATTTCTATTTCTTCTATTTTTGGTGCAGAAGTGGTAAAAACTACTGCATAATATCAATCAAGAGAGGAAGGAATACTAAAGTAGCTTTCAAAAGACATCTAATTAATACAATTTCAAATATTTTTTAAAAAAACAGAACTAGAAACAAATGCTAGGGATATGTCAGACAGGAGGAAAAGGAAAAAAATGTGGTATCTTTGACAACTTGTGTGGCAGTATGGAAACATGAACATAATGACATATGGAGGAGATCTCAGCAAAGACTCTACACAAATCCTTTGTCAGCAATCTATCAAAATAAGATCCAAAAATTAGATGTAAACAAATGTTTTGAGACAGAAAGTGTATACAGATAGATAATGTATTTAATTTACTTTGCTTAGTGAAATAATGCATCTTAAGCTCCCACAGGCACCTCATTGAAAAAAACTTGCCTAACATTTTATGCTCAGGAGACTAAAGATCAGACTGAAGCTAAGGAAGAGAGAATTCCACAGAATTGCCATATATTGCTAACATTGCTGAAAAGAAATAATCATTAAAATGTTTATTATTTACCAAATGGTGTTTCTATAAGTAAATTACTACGATTCACTAGGAAAAGCATGTGATGTTAGAGAAAATAAAAAGCATCAGAAAAAGTTACTGGGGAAATTAAATGAGTTGGTGGTACCACAGAGAAAAGATCCGATACCAGCTAAGTGAATTGAAACAAGTAAGTTAGAAAAACCCTAACTAAACAGATGTAACTAGTATGGGAAGTAAACATTCCGCCTACAAGCCTGCCAGGTATATTAGCAAAAAACTGACAGGACAAAATTATTTGTGATCATGATTGAATTACATTTGGGTAAGCAATGCTGCAAGTATCATTATCCATTAGAATTGATTATTAATCAGAATTTCTTTAATACAATGTGACATTTTACTTTTGCCTTTTAAGCTATGATAAAAAAAAAATCACATAGGCAGAAGTTCCCTTTAGAACAAGCTAAAATATTTATCTGAAAACTTTATTTTTATAGTCCTTCAGTCAGTCTATGAAAAATAGAGAACAGAAGATAACACCCTTTTTCTGAATGTCACTATCAGCATGGAGTAAGTTTTAGAAACTGTTTCACTCTAAAGCACGTGTCAGCATCCAAGGAGGTTACCAGTTCTGGCAGGCAAACTGAAAGGAACAAGAATCTTGTTTTCATGGAGTAAAGTTTCTGCTTTGTTTATTAGTGAGAAAAAAAGAGAGTGATATCAAGAACAGGAACATCCAGAACTATGTATTGGTTGATAAAGGAAAAAGTATGGGGAACCTAATGTTCAGTATAAAAAATGATCTATCTTTTTTGAAATTAATTTAGTATGAATTAGATGGGTACAGAATAAGAAATGCTTCAAAAATCACAATGTTGCTATTGCTTTAAAACATCTTCCATAGCAAATCCATAGATAGAAATACGTTAAGGCTTTTTGTTTGTTTGTTTGTTTGTTTTTTTAAATTTATTTGTTCTACAAAATCTAAGTTTTTAAAACCTCAGCCTTCTACAACACTATCTGGACTTTTTTAGGCTAAATACACCTATGGTCATATAGACGTATTAAAATAGATTTTCCAAATTTAGACCATAGATTTCCAGCCAGCACTTTTCCCATAACATTTATTTAGTCAAACAATGAAAAAATAACAATTGTTTGGTCTCATTTGGCTCTACAGTTGTACTGTATGGGTTATGAAGCATTATACAGAAACAGTTTTAAATGAATGTGAATGTTGAGTTTAAATCTTAAGTTTTACAAGCACCACCAATGACATTCTATTGTTTCTTAAAACACCTAAACCTGACAGCCAAACTACCTGATATTATCCAGTATACCAGTGACTGAAATACACAGAAAACTGGAAACCTGAAGAAAAGATATTCTGAACTTTAAACTAGACCAGTGCACTCCAAGCATTTTTGATCATGCACGTTTTATAAAATATGCACAGGTACTACTATACTAATATATATTAAGGGTGTGGAGCAACTCCCGTATGAGGAGAGGCTGAGAGAGCTGGGACTCTTCAGCCTGGAGAAGAGAAGACTGAGAGGGGATCTTATCCATGTCTATAAATATCTGAAGTGTGGGGGCCAAATGAATGGGGCCGGGCTTCTTTCGATAGTACCCAGTGACAGGACAAGGGGTAAAAACTGGAACACCGGAAGTTCCACACAAACTTAAGGGAAAACTTCTTTACTGTGAGGGTGACAGAGCACTGGAACAGGCTGCCCAGAGAGGCTGTGGAGTCTCCATCTCTGGAGATGTTCAAAACCCACCTGGATGCTTTCTTGTGCAACCTGGTGTAGGGAACCTGCTTTGGCAGGGGGGTTGGGCTAGATGATCTCCTGAGGTCCATTCCAACCCCTAGCATTCTGTGTGATTCTGAGATATTATGTACATAACAAAATATGAAAAATAAAAATTACTAAAGGATGAGATAAAGACAAATTAAATACTTTACTTTTATTAATTTGTTTATTGATGGTACAAAAAAAAATTTCTTCCTGCAACCCAGTGGATTATCTTGTGCACACCTGACTTTGGAGATCACTGGACCAGACTGCTGAGGAATGACAGAAGTGACTTTCACCTCATCTAAACAGAGCCTACAATGAGTTACACTTCCATTCTCAGCAATGTCTTCTTCTCTATTTTCTCCCCTACTGTTTTTCCCCAGTATTAACTATCCAGCAGTTCACAGAGCTGTTACAAACAGACTGCATCTATTGCCTCCACTACCACTCATACTGTCCCCAGTGCTGGCAATTAGCAATCATAGTCTTAATTAGCCTGACCCACCAGGCTATTTTGCTACTAATAAATCAATTAATTCAATTCACATGGAGGAACTTCTGTGTAGCACCACAGTTTAATCACTACTGGTCATCCTTGTATATGACTGTTTTATCGCCAGAAAAACTTAGTATCCAGACTGAATTTGTATTCTCCACTGGTGCACAGTCTGTCAAGCAAGTATGGAGTGTGGTTAGTATTCTTAATGTATGTAGGGATTTGGCAAAAGTCTCAGCAGAATGCAATGGAGAAACTTGGAATGTAAGCTATAAACACTTTGGCACATTGAATTCAATGATCTTTACTTCTCCCTGAATGGTATGGATACTGCTCACTGGGAGTCTCAGTTTACTCACCTCCCTCAGGAGCCTCTGTAACTATTCCATTGGTTAATTTTTGATGTAAGAAATAGAAGCTTCTAAAACCTGGGTAATTTTGTCATTAGGACCTCTAAGGAACTTAATTTTATTTTTTTCTGTAGAAATATCTGCTCCCTTGTGGGCTCTTAAAGCTATGCAATCTCGTACTCGTGTCCAAAGATGTGCCTTTCCTGTCTTCCATTCTTCCCACTGGAAAGAGACTATCTAGCTCTCTCTCTTTATTCCCCTTTCCTAGCCAGTACCAAGATGAAACAGAAAAAAAAAACAACACAGGAACAAAAGACATTTTACTGTCTGGCATTTTCTTCTTAAGCACAAATATAAATTTTTGCCGTTGGCCCCATGTCAATAGTGCAGACTTGTGCCAAACATGCATTTTCTGTCATCAACATTCTTTTCCTTGTCTTCCCCTCCCACGTAAGGTGACTGAATATCACTTGGGCCCATAAAAGGTTAGTAAGATTCTCACTAAACTCACTTTACCTCACCAAAAGTGAAGAATCTGCTCTTTTATACTGACATACTTTAACTTCTGGAATAAGAAATGAGTGCAATATCATTGAAAAGTGTGGAAAGACAAGCTGGATATAGCAGCTATGGAGTAGCTGAACTGTTGGCCACAGCTACAGATTTTCACAGTCAGAACATCTCTCATCACTGCCTAAAAACCTTGAGCAGACACCTGACAAAAACCCCCTTGCTTTCATTTTCTTACCACTTCTTCTGACTAGGGACTAGTCAATCTGAAGGTGTATAAGGAAAACAGTATTTTCAGGGCAGGGGAAGAAAGGGGAGTAAAGGATTAAGCAAGAGGTCAGAGATTTATCAAGACTAGGCCTTTCAGACTAAGGACTTAGTAGTCAATAGGAATCTACTTCCTGAAGAGTAGAATCAGCACTATCTTGAGTAGTAAAAGCCTGATACTTTATGTCCCTGCAGCTTTGTCTCTTGCAGTGTTGCATTGACATTTGACAGGTTTCTAATAAGTAAATAATCTATTAAATTAGCATAATACTTTCCAACCTGAGAAAAGACAGAAAGACCTATCATAAATAAAGAGTATTTTCAACTCATGCCCTACATAAGCAGTCCAAAAGAACACAGAACAAATCCCATCGGCTTCTACACCTAGCATCTAGGGTTTCCTCTGAAGCTGAATCCTCTCTGGCTCTCAGTTTATTTCTGCAGGTCTGAGCTTGTTTTGCTGTGATGCCCTATGCATTACTTACTATTTGTGTTTGTGGCAGCTCTTTTGTGTCTTTATGCTATTTTTTGCTCTGATATTTAATGAGTACATAATTTCTGTGAACACAGCTTCTTTAATAACAGGTTAAAAGTTTCTAGGCTTTCTAACATGCTAAATGTTTTTTGATGTGTATTTTCCTCTAAATATTTGTTTTCTATTATCAGTGACCCTACAACTGACCCTAACATGACCTTTTTTCTGCTAGTCTCTCTCAGCAGTTAACTAAATGCCTCCCGGTTCTTCTCTATGACTCCTGCAGATCCTTGCCATATGAGAATATTTGCCATCTTCATGATGGGCCACTTTTCTTCATCTCCTTTGAGATCTGTCACTTTATTTATTTCACCTTTTCTGAATTCTATCAATAATTCTCTTGCTAACCGCTTGTAATCTGTTGCCCTGCAGATTTTCCCCTCCCTGAGGCTGAACGCCTTTATACCCAAATTCTTGCCCCACCTTGGTGAATCAGTACTGCTCACTACATAGTCAGTGCCTTCTCAGAGTACTCTATAAATGATTTGCTTTCATAAAGGAAGCATGGAAATCCTGTAATGATGCGGGAGTTTTATTACAAAACTTTCAGTTCCTGCAAAGTTTTGAAGCCTTTTCATTGCTGGTCATATTCTCAAGTAATATAATGTAAATGGACCTAAAGTAGATAGTAAATTGACTAGGAGTCTTTTTGGCTCACAAATACTAGAAAGTCTTGTGATTTGCTATTTGCATTGGAATGTTTTTAGGAGCAGTCTTTTTGGGATGGAAGAAAAGCATCCACACAGATAATGAAAAACCAGCTTAGACATCGTCACCATTACCGAAGTACTTTATTTTACTACATGATGCAACTCATGCTAGTTCTCCAAAGTAAAATAACATGATTGCTTTTCACTAGTAGCTATGTTTCATTTAGTGTATTTTTGATAGTGTTAAAATTGTAAGGGAAGTTTTTCTTCAATATACAGAACTAAATTAAAATTAAATTTAAAAGCATCAAAGATTTGCTTGGAAACAAGTAGAAGAAAGGTGTTTGAGGGCAGGCAAATGAGATTACAGTAGAAAATGAGAAATACTGTAAAAAACTGTAAAATATTTTAAGGTCAGTTGAATATATGCCTCAAATCAAGAAAGAATATACACCTGTAAATTGCATTGTGGAAAAGGATTAACTTACTATAATAGAAATAGAGTGATCAGATACTAATTTTTACTTGCAAAAATGACATAAAAAGTGAAAGGTAGGAATAAGCAACAGTACCTATCCCTGTCTGTTGTCCATTCCTGTTTATTTAATATGCAAGCTCTTATACTTATCAGTTATACATACTCAGTTTTTTCCTTTCATGAAACAGGGGACTTCACAAACATTATTAGGTTGCCTTGCATCATAATCTCCATTTGCCTTTGCTTCAAGACATTAAATGGTTTCTGTACACTGAGCTTTTTTGTTACTCTTTTCACAACTGTATCTCTGCAGTGTCTCAGCAATGTAATTTTTGTCTATCATCTATTGTGCCCTCTCAGCCTTTTCCTAGCAGCAAAAGAGCACACACTGGAGTGTTTTGGAACATTTCTACAACTATATAAAAATTTACCTTGCCATATGTTTACACCAGATGCAACAAATTCAGGAAATGCACCTTCTATTTGGAGCAGAAAGTAATAAGATTTGCACAGAATTCCACAGTTCCAAGAAATCTTGATCTCCTGTGCAGATGATTTCTTTTTGTCAAAGCCTGCACTATTCCAGTGCACAGTATATTTAATGAGCACTGTCTTCATCTCATAGCTTTATCCAAATGTACATCTCTCTGCTCCCGTAAATTGGAAACTTCTTATGACATCCATTTTACACAGGAGGAACTGAACCACAAAGAGTCTGTAAGTTGGCTGAGGTCACACAGAAAAAGAAGGAAATAAAAATTCAACCCAATTTTCCTAAGAATCCCTGGGGTGCCTCATGAGACATTCCTCCTCTACAGTAAGTGATTCCAGTATTTGCAGATTTGGTATGTACCTCTGGTTGTGAATAGCATCTTTGT
This sequence comes from Caprimulgus europaeus, assembly GCA_907165065.1. Next base: position 46,610,597 of record OU015527.1, read on the forward strand.
TAATATGTAAAAATAAGTACAATCTTGAAAAGTACTTTTGTTGATACTAAGAACTGACAATATATGTTAAGATGACAGCATCTTTGATCCAGATGACATGCTTGCTACTACTACTACAAGGCACTACAAAGTAAGAAGTGTATTTACTAGTGTAGCATATATTACAGAAACTATTTTATGTGGCAAATGAGTTTAGTAATCAACAGTTTTCCCTGTCAATTTTATTTCATCTAAATACTCCATCTTTTTGCTTATTTTTAATTCATGGATGAAATTTTTTCTCAGGATGGAAGGGGAGAGAGTGAAAGATAAATGACTTGAGGGTTAAAAGAGGCGTTGGACTGACTGTTACTAGTCTTTGGAGATTTCACCATCTAACATGGGGAGCAGGGGAAGAAGTGGAGAGCGGTTGAGAATACAGCCATCTACAGTGACTGGAGAAACAGAAGCCAATGATAACATGAGAAAATGGTAGAACTACAACAAGGAGAGAAAACACTTAGTGAAATAAGTATTGGATCAGTACTGAAGGCAAAATACACTAGAACAAGCAATTCTGAGCAATTCCAAGTACTCACAGAAAAAATTCTGCAGAAGTATGAAATTAAGTGCCTGAATTAGGTAGACTGTCTAGAAGTGCAGCTGCCAGTGTCACCAAGTAATGAGGACTGAATGACTGGTGTCAGTGAGTGTTCTTTAAACTATGTGCTTATAATTAAACATCAATATACTTTTTGTATGTGGATGATTTGCTAAGGATATGTAAACCAGGTTATTATGTAAACCACATTATTAGACAATATTAACATGAACTTCCCTAAAGTGTTTAGCAAATTACTTCCTGAGATGGACTACTAGTTCCTTCTAAGAGAACTGGAAGTAGTTACTTTTGTTCACTGCATGCATTCAACAGAATTTTGAATGTGATCTACTTCCATTTATTTGCCTTTCTATCGAAGTTAATAAAGGAAAGCAAAGACAGATTTTTTTTTAATATACCAATAAAAATAAGAAATTTATTTTAAGGTGTAGAATAGGACCTAGTCTGAACTTGTTTGTGGTCTCTTACACTAAAAGAGCCCTATGTTTGTGCAAATCAAACCCTATTTGTCTTAAATAACAACAGCAACAAAAAACCAGCAACAACACCACTACTGTTTTCAATCTTGCTGTTTATCTCCAATACACTACACTGCCTAAAGAGCAGACAGAATCAGAAAACAAATGGGCATTATCCACCCTCATTGGATACCTGTTTTTTCAAGCACACACCCAAGTGTTTACCCAAAAGTGGGAAAAAAAGAAAAGAAAGTAATAATCTAGAGTATCCAAAATAAACTATCCAGGGTCAGTAATAGCAGCGTATATCTCTTTAATCATAACTATTTTCCTTCCTAGCTCTCAGCATGGAAGCCTGACTGCCACTAGAACTGATTTTAATGACAAATGATTGAGGGAAGTTCACAAGACACATGAACATCAACACAAATTAACAAGAAGGGATGAATTATACCCATTACCTGTTAAATGGTGCCTGAATTCTGTATTAAAATACAGGGTAAAATTATTTAATACTCTCAACTTACCTATCAGATTTAATTCACATATCCAAACTTTCCTTTGTTTGTGTTGCCTGCATGGCTTGAACGCTTTTATTCTTGAGGATCTCTACTAAACACGAATATTGTAACCAATTTTCAATGTTGAACAATTTTTAAAAGTCAAATTCAGATGCCTAGTACAGTCTGCATGAGACAAATTAATTTATTCTAAAATACCTATAAGCTTTGCAGCTTTGCAAGTGTTACATATCTTTGTGCAGCCTCTGAAAGCTGTTTAATTCTGCTGTTTTACTTCATTCTTGTTGCTTACATAAATACATTTCTGCAAACAAATACTTTTCTACTCTAAACAGACAGACTTCCAGGTTTCACAAATTTCTAATTTTGGCTGTGATAAGAGATGCACTTAGTGAGTATCACATTGGAGAGATCTCTTATTTCATACTGTAATCACAACTAGTTACTGAAAAGATTTACAAGAAGACAAAACAATCATCCTGCCCTTAGTCCAAAAATTATTGCTTCCTGAGAATACAGTGATTTAAGAAATCCCCAGTCTGGATATGACTTAAGTATCACATGTTAGTTCTGGGCCAGCCAAATATCTTTACTGTGGTTAGTGGTCTGCAAGACAGTGCAAAAGACTTCAATTTGATTCCCTGCTTTTGCATACTTGACCAAACGGACAGCTATGTTCATGCCTAAATAATATATTTTATCCAAGAATCTCTGAAGATGAACAGCAGGAAAATGCTGAACTCCTGCTGTTCTTAGGGTGATGTTACACAGAAGGGGGCTATGCATGAAATATCAAGAAATTTGAAGTAACTTTCTCAAACTTGAGAATATGTCATTATGGGAGATCTAGTTTTTACGAATGTTAGGTGTTTCTACTTAACGTTTCTATGAATGTTAAGTGAATATACAGATCTATGTCAAGCCAACCAGAGCTTAGCACCTTCAGAAATTGTTATCCAGGGCAGGTCTTAGAAGGTGGTTTTCAGAGAAGAATGAAGAAGTCTTCACTGATTTGTCAATCTAACTCCACTGTGCTCTATTGGGAAGGCTGTAGTTAAACCTAAATGGATAAGCATTTCAAGATAGAAGCTAATTCTGTACAGACCTACTAGGCTATCTAGAGTTATGTAAAATCATTTATTAGTTTGGTTTCTGTCCTACTTGATAGCATCTGTACTGTTTTTGTAACTGAGCTAGCAATCTTTGGATCAGCAGAGTCACAACTACTTGCCTCGGCTAGATGTTGAAACACATGGCATGGATTATTGGAAGAGAGGAATTTTGACAATGACAAGGTTGATCATAATTTTAGTCACAACTTTGGTAATAGAGCAAAACATATTTTATATGGTCTTGGTAAACTGAATGCAGGTAAGAAGGGATTGCTTAAAAGTAACTGGTAAAGAACCACACAGAGTAAGGTAAAAATGATAAAAAAAAAAAAAAAATTAGCATCTTGGATATTGTGGATCACAGTAATACAGATGGCGACATCAGCTTAGAGTGGAACATAAACTGACTAGATCATTAGGATATTAATGCCATTTTGAGCTGTATTACCAAGAACATTGTATATAAAATACATGAGGCAATTATTCTATTGTCTATGGATCATGTGAAGATTCAACTAGAGAATAATTTGCAAATCAGTCCAGTGAACTTGCTGATATTTATGGTAAGTTGAGTAGTACTCAGAAAAGCAACAAGAGTTCTAATAATTTTCAGAAATGCAACCTGTGAGGAATGCTTGAAGGAAACGGCATTGTTAGGTCTATGGGGCAGGTGGAAGTCTGAAAAGAACATGATAAAGGTCTCCCAGTGTTCAAAAGTCTACTATGAACTCTGTCTAGGACAGGACAAGAAGCAATCAGTTTATTTGTAGGGAAAAAATATTTTGTTTAGCTATGAGGAAAATCTAACTTTAAAGTACTGGAGCAGGCCACTTACAGAGGGTACAGCAAGATTTTTTAAAAAAATCTGGATCACCATCTCTTGGAGATGTCTACATACGCTAATTATGTATCAAAATGGATTAGACATTCTGAGATTTTATCAAGATCCAAAACTCTGCAATTCCATGAATTCAAGGTGACATACAGACTGCACAGATCCAGTTCGAAATGAAGTAACATATCTCTGTCATATACAATGGTGATGCTGAATGGTTTGTGTCTCCTGCTCACCATCACAATACCTGTTTTTCTTCTAAAAGGCACAATACCAGTAACCTGTTACTACTTTATATTGATGAATTTATTTCTCCTGGTATCAGTGACTAAATTTAAAACCTAAATTATTGGCCTAGCCTTTGTAATAATACCATAAAGTGCTTTAAAGGCTGGAGGTGAGTAAAATTGTTTTGAATAAGGCAAATAGAGAGTGAAGTACTATGAGAGCTAGAAGTAGCTCATTATGTATTTGTTTTGATGCCTCTTTTACAAAATTAGGTATTCTGAGTCAGTTGCACTCCCAATGAATAATAGCACGTTCCTCTGGAGTCTTGGAAAATGTATCCATTGGTATGCTTCTACAACAGATTTCCTGAATTCTAAAACTATACATCGAGGACCAGATGTCTGTGTCCTTCCTCTGCATAAATGGGGAACTCCAATTAAAGATCATCCTTCCTTTGATATATAGTAGTTATTTTAGCTTCCATTTTTAAGTAATGATTTCAATTCTATCAACATCTCTTACAAAGCACTGAGCAATGCTTGTTGTGTGTATGTGTTTGGTCTGTGAAGGAATAAGAACACAAAGAAGCTGATGAAGTTACAAGGAAGTACTTTTTGTCTTTTAAGAGAAATATGTGAAATGAGTTAGAAGAATGCAGACAGTAACTATCCAGCTTCCTTTTAAAAATGTGACTTGGACTGTATTTCAATAATTCTTTAAACTTTCAGGGGGGAAAAAAGAAAAAAAAAAGATAAGAAAACATGAAACCCTAACCTGTCCTATATTATTAAAGACTGAAACAGGAAATAGCAATAATGTTATGGGAGGCACTGACAATAAAATTTGTATTCATGTACTTTCCACATCACCAAAACCCACAAGACCGTAGCTGCTAGGCATATGCATCTGAAGATTTAGCTAACTCTGTGATTATTCAGTTATAGAATAAGCTGATATTTTACGTTCAAATATTTTATTTGCTAGTCATGTCACTGAGCTGAAGATGCCAAATAACTGCTGCTGAGATCTTGATTTTGTAACAGTTGTCATAGTTCATATCTCACAGCTTGTGGCATTTCTTCTTTAGTAGTAATAAATTTAGTTTGCTACCAGTGCACTATCCATTAATTGTCAGTAACAGGTCAGGCAGAAGAAACTTGACCTCATCACAGTGGTCTGTGGAACAGTGTTGCCACCTTGGACTGGAACAGCCTTTTAGGCCGTTTTTCAGAGTAAGGCGGGACGGGGGTTGGTGTATTACATGGCTTCTATTTCTAACTGTTTTGATGCTTCTGAGCACTAAAACATTTAAAATTATGGTGTCTAGATCTCAAAGGCAATCAGAGTGCTACTTACATGTATCAAACATCAATAAGTTTTTTGTTTGTACAGTTTTTTGCAGAAGCCATAGGGCAGAGGATACATGTATATGGAAGCTTTTCAGATGCATCAAGAGATCATAAAAAGAGGGTCAAATTAAAATGCTCACTGTACACAGCAAAATTTTACAAAGAGAATCTCAGTTCCTACAGACTCAATGCCATATTCTAAGAATAGCCAACCTTTCTGGGATAGTATTTCATAAAGAAGAGTTTCTTGCAATCCTTCAAATGTTAACTTCCTTTATCTTTTCTTTAGAGCCATTGCCCTGTCCTCCTCACACCTAGCTCTGCTGTGGGAGAGGTATTCAGTGACAGTACTGGCAAAGGGGATTATAAAAGGTCTCTCTAAGCATATATGTAAATTAACTTTCATAGTAAAAAGTCACATTTTTTCTATCCTTGAAATCAAATATAATAAAAGACTATCCCGCCCTTCATAACTGAAATTCAGAAAATAGAAGAGTTACAAATGCTGAAACATCCACATTTGAATTTGGAGTTGACTCTAAAATTTTTTGATGTTTTAAAAAGAACCATTTAGCCAACAGTTCGCTATTTCTCTTATTCTCCTTGTCCATTCATACACACATGGAATAAATTCCTTGTAATCATTACATATATATATATATGTAAATATATATATATACACACACACACAGACAGATGGGGTTAATTTAGTATTATTAATTCAGAAAATACAACTAGGACATCCACAAACTTGGAGAGATTGGTCCAAGGTCCAAGACCAACCCTTTGGATATGAAATCAAACTAACCGAAAGTAGGGCAGCCAAAGTACAGAAGGGAAATTCAGAGTTCTATCTGGATGGCACTGTCAGTTCCACACAGGATCTGGCTTACGTTCCTGTGGTAGAAGTCCATGGACAAAAAAGTATTTTAAAAAGGCAAGTGGTTTTTGGACACAATATTTTCATTTCCTACTTTCTCCAGGTCCCTCTGATTTTAAGCAATGCCTATAGCAAAGTTTACACCTTCTTTTTGCAGTTGCACCTGACCACAATGTGTGGAAGAAGCCTAGTAGATGTCCTCAACAAAGTATTTGTACTCAAAAGCAGCTAGAGTACCCAGCATTCTAACTAGATCTTTGGCTGTGAGGCTTAGAACCAAGCTTAAGTTCAAACAAGACCTACCCTACCTGCTTAGAGTAGCTGCATCCTCTGCTAGAAGAGGTTAAAATCTTAAAATTGGTCTTTGGAAAGAAGGCAAAGATCAAGCTGTCAATTCTTCTGCCTTCTTTTCTTTCTCTTGAAATGAAAATCAAATTGTATTTTAAAATTTGAAGCAATTACAAAATAAATAAAAAGGGGTAAAGAAGTTAGGATGCATGAGAAATCTTTATGCCACATTATTTAAAGCCTGATTTAATGTTCTGTACTGTATTCAGCTTAGGTTGCCACATCCATTTTAAGTCTCCATTTAAGCAAGGTATAAATATCAGAAAAATTGTTCCTCTAAAAGTAGGGAAATCTTAGCAGTACTCTTTCAAGACTTGACATGACAGATTTTGTGACTTGCCCTGCAATATTACATTTGACATTTTTGTTGCTTTTAAGATACTGAGCCACCAATCACTATCAGCTATGACTGGGCATTTTATTTGTTAAAACTCATTTATGAAAGCAAGCTAAGTGCACAAATGCCCATTGTAAGACACCAGGATGAAGGAAGCAAAATCCTATCAACAATTGAAGTTCAAGACTAAAGAGGTTAAACTGGGTAAATAAAAAGAGAGACTTTCCCATCATGCTTACAACTAACTCTCCACGGCAATCACTTTTGACTGGAGTAATATAAGGAAAACAAATGGTAAAACACTAAGAGAACTGAAAACCATTGAGATTCACTTGGGAAAAATACCCTCAAGTGTTACATGAGATAAGCTGAGACATATTCCAGAATGCATATGGAACACCATGTGTGCTTTCTGACGAGCAACTACTAAGCTATAGAAAACAATTGTGATGGACAAAGATTGAAAGTGACAACAGAGAAAGAAGAAACTTCAGTCTAGAGAGCTCTTAAATGTAAATGTGTGCATTCTTATTGGAGAAAAGATGACCATAAAACTAGCAAATAGATCTAAAATGTGTATTTTTACTTTCTTTACTACTAAAAGCAAGTTGCTGAAACTTATGGCACCTTATTCTCTTCCTCCCTAAAGTGGGTGGAAGAGTTTTGCTTCTTCGCTCATGTTTAAAACCTTCTAATGTCCCTTTACAAAAGCTGCTGCAGAACTACAAAGTAACATCTATTTCTATTACTTTTAATATATATTCTTTCAGCTGAGCTCATACAGTACTGGAAGCATATTTGTCTTTAAGAACATCTACTAATGTATTTGGGAAAGTTTAAGATAAATCAAACTGTGTGGTAGCAACCTCTAAAAGAGAGTTAGAAAAGATTGGTTACAGAGATATGCTACAAAAGGAAAAAAAGACACATATACTGCAGACAAACTTTTCTCATCTCCAAAAATCTCCATTATGACTGGGAGGATCTATCAAACTTAAGTGCTGGAAAGGCTTTGAATCAGGAGGCAATGTAATTAGCCGCTCTTAAAATCACTTCCAGAATGACAAAAATGCTTTTGACTCAGAACACTAAAGTATCTGCATTATTATTTGACATACTTTAATGAACTTTACAGTGAATTTTGTCAGTTGGTTAACAGGGATTGGAAAGTTCTGTGTTCAGACGTTACAAAATGTTATCGTTACAAGTGTCTACACATTAATTCAGCCCTTTCATGTGATGAGTACATGGTGTCTGAAATTATATTATTATGAACTGTTTTCTCTCTGTATCAAGTACACAGAAAGGGTAATGTTCTCTAAATGAAAATGAGTATCTGTTAATCAATGAAGCTTCTTAAGACTCCTGCTTAATATACTGCCGAAGATTTAAGGTGTGTGATGAATGAGACAGGAAGAGAAAGACAGACCTACAGTTAAAGCAGATGAAGCAGTTAAATCCCACCCTAGAGAATCAGATTCTACCTCTGCCTCTGAGCTCCTGTGTAATCCTGGGCAACTCAGTTTAAACAACATGTTTACAGTTGGTCACTAGTTTTTCACTTCTTGCCTCAGGTCCCTGTGGTCCATAGCTAAGTGTAGGTTAACTCCTTCAGAAGTAGCATTGTTGATACCTTGCCTACATCAGGTCAGATTTCAAATTCTTCCTCTAAAATACAAGGAAATTATAGTTTTCCAGGGAAAGCATTAGACCCCTTTTTATAACAAATGCAGAGATATTCTTTCCTAATCAGATCCTTGAAAATGGTTGATGTTCTCCCAAAATGTCAGAATCTGACAGATTAACTAGCATAAAACTCAAATAAAAATGTTTAAAAATAAGAAAAAAAATAAAACAAAAAGAAAAAAAGGAAAAGAGAAATCTCTACTAGGAAGGTGGAGCCTACCTTTTGTTTCAGTCATGCTATAAACCATGCTACCTATTATGGAGTAATACTCAGCAAAGGATCTTAATATAAATACTCAGTATGCATATGGTGGCTACAGCCATTTTTCTGAATAAAATTAATAACTAGATTAGGAATCCAGAATGGTATTGCCCTAAAATGCTGATGGTTATCTTTATGCTCAATTGGATTCTTTTCCCCTTTACTAGCTGTGGATTACAGAAAACAGGTTTTATACTCAGGACTGGGTATAATTTCTCTGTTAGAGATTCTTTCTACTGGCAAACTGGTTTTTCATTCACGTTTCAATTACACTTTTCTCTAGAAGTGTTCTTTTTTACATTGTCACACATCAATATATGGAGAATTTCAGTATGATATGCTGCTATAGCCCCTTGCAGGCTACTGGTGTCTCATGTCCCACCTCTGCTCTGTTGTTTGGGAACATCCTCTGAACTGCACCTCCAGGCTTGCAAAGTGGGCAGAAAATTCAAATGAATCATAAATTCCTTCCGTGAGAAGGAAGATCAAGGCAGTAGAGAAAGACCACATTCTGGAGACATCACAATTTAGATGACTTATACTTCCATTCCTCTCAAGCTGCAGTTCCTACTCTGGCTCTATCTCAAACTTGCAATATCTCAGTGCTCCCATATGGAAAATCAAACTAAAAGTAAAGAAAAATATTTTTCTAACTAACTTCGTCCATGCTATTTAATCTCAAACCAATGAGCACTACTAATTCTTTATAACCACTGCTTTTGAAGGCAAACTACACTGAAAAAGTATTTGCTGTGTAGGATAGATACTCCTGTTGATGAGGCTGAAATAGAGACATTGCTCACTAACAGATGTCACTGGTTTAAAAAGCAAGGAAAAGTTTAGGGTTTCTTCCCACTCTCTGAAACCTTACAATCTCCAAAATTTCAGGTAATTACACACTTTGAGAAGTCATAAGACAGTCTTGTGACACAGCTTGAGTCTGTATGCTGTCTTTTGAGGTGCTCATTGAAATACAAGTAAAGATGTGTTGTCATTTCCTTCAATACCTGTGATGTGTGCTGATGTTGCCCCAACAATATAAAGAAACAAAGTCACTGTGTAGGTGGATGGTATAATATTTTAACAAGGGCCCCATCTTCTTAGGATTGTCTCAGAATATACCACACAGCAGGTAAAATTGAAAGCAAGAACTCAATGCAAATTTAAAAAACTATCGTGTATGTGACTGAAAGTGTGATTGTGAAAAATGGAAACTTTTGGAAAAGCTTGGAGCTTGTTCAGTCTGAAGTCTAATGATGATGTATATTCAAGTGTCACCAGTTAGCTATTTTGCTGCTGATTCTTTGAGCAGAAATGTCTTATTCCAGAATGTTTATCCTGTAATCCCATACTGTCAACCATGAATCAGAACTCCCAACAGCCACCTTGCCTCCAGCTATTTTACCTCCTCAGCAGCTTTCAAGAGGCTGTAATATACTGTCAATACAAAAGCCCCTGGCTTATTGACAGGTGGAAGGGGAAAAAAAAAAAAGGAGGAGGTTAAAAAAGCTGAATTAAATATCAAGCAAGATAACAATGGAATGATTCCATGAGGCATTGATAGTTTTCATACAAAATTACTTAAAATCTTTAAAAATAAAGTAAATGGAAGCTATTAGTGACTGTTATACTTAACAGGTTCTTTGTTTGAAATCATAGATCAGAGCCTTAGATAATTTTTTTTAATGTGTGGTATAGGTTGTCACTGTAATCTACTGGTTTAGTGCATACAGGAATACCACCCTCAAACACCTAGCCCCAGTTAAAATAATCTCACTTTTCCAAAGTAGTAAGGAAAGCTGGTTTTAAATTTAGTTGAATGGCTGCCTACCTACTATAAGCCTTCTTTTTTCACAGAGCTGTGACTGTTTATAACTTTTGATTCACTTCTGTGAAACTGCATAGTAAAGATTAGCCTTGCAACGGGCATGACATATCTTTATGCCAGCAGGTGTCCATGCCTTTTGTGAACTAAGGATGCAGCACTTCATTTTTAAGATGCATCAAGCTGGCTTGGACCTTCACGCGAGAGGGATGTGAACCTGCCAGGTCTTCAACCACTAGGGGGCCGTGTGAACACAATTTTCTGGCAACTTCTTGGCCCTTCTCTGGTTCAAAAGGGCAAGTGCGTTTTTATGTACGATAAAATGTGACTCTGGAATAATTAACCAGGTTCTTCTTATCTCTCACCTTTGACAGAAAACGTACCAAACAATGACTTAATTATCCCTGTGAATTTTTTAGAACGGCCCTAAGTTACTCAAAATCTTTAGTCGGTTATGGTACTGTGTATTAAAAAAAAAAAAAAAAAAAAGCAAATTCGTAAAAAAATGCAAAATGCTTTTGAGTCATTGTCTGAGCCTGAAATATGCTCTCTACAGCTCAAGGATCGAAAATAATCCTGATGAAGTGCAGACAGTGCAAATCTGATACATATTGTGCCTAACAAAAGTATCTGACGAATACTCAGAAAACACAACAAATTTTCCACAGAAACACAGATAACATTGAGATATATCCAACCATTTTTTGTGAAAACTTGGTTTGATACTAATACAGATCAATTACCCTCCCCTCTTCTGACAGGCATAGGAAATGCACAAATAATAAAGATAGCAAAAATCTGGTAAAAAGCCTGGAAACCTGGTAATTCACAGGGACACACTGTTCAATATGTCAAGAGTTTGCTGTGGTTTTAGTCCAGGTGCACGAGAAATCCTAAATGCTCAACAGCTACCTACTTCATATATTTGACCCATCTCCTTGATTCTTCTAAGTACCTGCTGGGTAATCCAAGTGTCCAGTCATACCAAAAAGGACCGGGAGGCAAGATGTTCTAGTGTTTGTCTTTCCCATCACCTGAAAAGTTCTGCTAACGTTCACTTTTTAAAGATCCTGTCCTAATCTTGTGTGTATACAGAGCCTGAGGAAGGGAGCCCATTTTGACAGCACCAGTGACTCTCGGTGCCTTCATCGGCAGGACACCAGGGACGGCCGGACAGACTCGGCCCTGCGGACCCGCCGATAAAGATGACAGCCTCCTTCTGTCACCTCCCCTTGGTCAAGCAACACATGCGACGCAGTAGGTATCGGCCACCCCCTTCCACGCCGTGAGCGGGGGACATGCGGGAGAACGCTTTAACTCGGCTACAATCGGGGGCCAGGAAAGACTTCGCAGGGGAAGGCGCCAAGCAGGGACAGACGGACGGCAGCCCTTCTCCCGCGGAGGCGCTGCCCGGCCAGAAAGGTCGCCGGCACGAAAGGCCGGGTAACGGCGAGGCCTGGCCGGTCCGTCCCGCCCGGCCGGCAGGCAGAGCCCCGGGGCGGGCTGTCCGCGTGCGGCCGCGGGAGGGCGCGGAACGGCTCTCCCCGCCCTCTCTCCCCGAGAGCGCGCGCGGCGGCCGTTGTGTGCCTGCGCGCCGAGGGCCGAAGCGCTTGCGTTTCCCCGCTGTCGCCGGGGCAGGGTTTCGCTCGGTTTGGCTCCGTGTCACACACAGATGTGACTCTTGTCTGTTCCCTGCAAACGTACAACCGTGACGGCTCACCTCCTCCCGCCTCCCTTTCCACCACCCCCCTCCGAAAAAACCCACCCTTTTACAAAAATTTCTCCAGATCCCTCATCGAGAAGCAGCCGCCGCAGCAGAGCCCCGGGAGCTGATGGAGCAATGGGTGGGAAGCGGGAAACCGGCACTACAAGCGAAAACTTTCCATTTGCCTAACTTTTCCCTTCCCTTCTAACGCTCTCGCCCTTCGGCTCCTTACCCCCTCCTCTGGGCTTACGCTTCATTTTCCGCCGTGTCTCTCCCCTCTCTCAGCCCTCCCTCCACCTTTCTCCTTGCCGCCTTCTCTCTCGCTCGCTCCAGCGGCGCCTGGAGCTGATAAGGAGGAGGAGAAGCAGCGGGAGAAGCGGCAGCCGCTGCGAGGAGGAACCGAGCAGAGGAGCGAGAAGGGGAAAGGGGGAAGAGGGAAGAGGGAGGCAGAGGAGCGGCCAGCCCCACGAGGCGCCGCCGGCCGCCCTCACCACAAAGTTGGCGGCGGCCGCTGGGCGCTTTTGACAGCTAGGCGCGGGCAGCCGCTGCCGCGGCCCCCGCCTGGCACGGAAAGTTTTTTTTTTTGGGAGGGGGGAGGTCGAGGCAGAGCGGGTTACTTTTTCGCCCCTCTAGACTACTCCTTCCACTTCCCTCTGCCTGTCTGCCGCCCTTGTCCGAGAGCGTGGAGTCAGGAGGAAGGAACGCTGTCCTCTCAGACCCACTGCCAGCCTCCCCCCGCCGCCTCCCCTTCCCCTTCCCCAGCCAAACGACCCAACAACAACAAACCAACCTGTGGAGGCTCTGACCCGAACCTGGGTCCCTCCTCCCATCACTTCCAGCTCTCGGCTGAAAGCTCTTTTTCTTTCTGCTGCTCGGGCAGAACTTTAGGGGCTGAAGTTTTTGAAGAGTCAGAGAGGGCGGGGGGAGAGAGAGACTCTCGCTGCTGCTGCGACTTCTTTTTTTTGGGGGGGAGGGGGCAGCGGTTTTTTTGTTTTTTTTTTTTTTTTTTGTTTGTTTTAAATCTGGTTTTTAGTTAAAATCACCTGAAGGTGTGAGAGAGAGAGAGTGAGGAGGAAGGGCTGGGGGGGGGGGGGGGGGGGGGGGTTGACGGGGGGAACGGGCGGGGGGGAAGAGAGAAAGAGACGCTGAGAGCCCAGAGGCAAAAGGAAGGGTACAGGCACTGCCGCTGAGAGGAGATCGAGAGACAGGGGGTGCACTTGACAACCAGCATGCAGAGATGGTAAGAAGTTTCCAGCAGCCTTTCGTTTTCATTCTAGCCTTTACTTTGGTTTGATTTGATTAATAAATTGTGCAGGAACACAAGCAGCCCTGCTCGCTATCCGGTGTGCTTCAGCCTTCAAATAAACAAGCAGTCGGGCAAGGCGAAGCAGGATAATAAATAAATAAATCAGCCCTGTGCTGCGTGGATTGGGGGAAAAAATGACTAAGAGGCTGTACTAAACTTAAAGTGAGATTGGGGGGTTGAAATGGGACGGCCACATGCTTTTTACCGCCTCCTTCCCTCCACTAGAGATGAGGAGCTAGTGTAAAAAAAGTGTGTGCATATGGAGGGAGGGAGAGTGAAGGTCGAGTGGGGTTGAGTCGGACATACGGTGGTCTGATCTTTTTTGGACACCACGGTCTGCTCGGAACTGAGCAAGGTTTGCACACAGTGTAAAGGTAACCTTTGAGAGCGGGGGAAGGAGCTGTGTGTTTGCGCGTGAAACGACGCCTGAGGCAGGGAGGCAGGAGTGTAAATCCACCTTTCCTCTGTAACTCTTTTCCTTTTGTTGTGCATGTGCTTGCAGTTTGCACTTCTCCAATCAGCGATTGTTAGCAGAACTTGCAGAGTTCTGCTAATACCCTAACTGTAAAAGACAGAAGGAGCCCCCCAACCAAGTTTTTTGCTGCTTATTTCATGTGCTGTGCAGATGCACGTCTCCTTTAGAGCAAGGGTTTTGCAAAGCAGGGTTTGGGCTTTCACGACCTCTGAATTTAAAAATTAGACTGAGGACTTTATTTGACTGAAGTCTGTTTGTCTGGGTTGTGGTGTGAGGGTAGGTTAAAAAGCTGTGAAGAACAAGCACGTTTAGAGCTATGACTAAAGACGCATAATGATAACTGTCCGTATTAACAAGTGGACTCACCGCAGTTAAGTGATGAACAGTGATCAGCCTATATTCAGTGAAGTAGTGTATTTTCAATCGCTGTTTGACTACTACCTGGCTTTCAGTCAGCTTTTGTCACCTCTCCCCAGGGATATTATATATCAGTCTTACGTGTCTTGAAGATAACGTATGTGGAAGCGTACACACATGTGTGGATATAAATGTGTATATATATATATATGTACATGCATACATGTACGTATATATATGCAATACTCAGAGTACAGATACAGTGTATGTCTTTGTGACTGAAGGGAGAGCTTGAGATGGAGGGTTTGTATTTTTCCCTTCTTTCCCTAACATGACATGTCTTGTTTCCGTGATCAAAGCCACAATTGGAGTGTAGGAGATGCAACTGTCAAACGTAGGCAACAATAAAAAATAAAAAAATAAAAAAAAAAGGAGGGGGAAAAAGCAGCATGCGCCCAGGACTGTGGTTACAGTAACGCTGACAGAAATTAAAGTGGTTTTGAAAGCAGCATGCGATTTATGATGGTTCCCATTTACCCTAGAGTCAAGCTGTTGTAAAATTGATGCACAAAAGACATCATGTAATAATCCGGTGTACCCAGGATTAAAGTGGCAACGAGTGTCTTTTTGTGTGCGTGTCTAGCCAACAGTTAAAATGGTTTGAAGCTATTTTTAAGTAAGAAATCAAAGCAGGGTATTACATATTTCTTTTCTTAACCTATATGTTAGTTGGACAGAGCAGTCATTGAAATATTTTTTAGTTGAAGTGGGCTTTTATTTCTCATTATCTTCAATTTCCCCTCTGCATTATAACCCATCTTCACAGACAAATTTTAAAATGGGGTAGCATTTTTGTCAGAGTTTCAGAGTACAAATGTTCACAGTTTAATTACTGAGTTCATTTCAGACAGTAATATTTAATAAGCCTGATCAGCAGATCTGCACAAGAATACCAAGTTCCTGTAAAAGTATGTGGAACTTTCCTTGCCCTTAAAAATTGCAGGAATTTTTAATCTGAAATTTAATGGGGCATATGGGCTGACTGATACACTATAGTTTCATTTTAAGTTGTCCAGTATTAATGAACCATCTAGCTCTATGTACGTTCTGCTTTAAATTCCTATAGCACATGAATTTTAAAATTTACTTACTAAATATTTCAAATGATCCGTCTTTACCTGATGCAGATGCAGGAAAATCTAAATGTAAATTATAAACTGATTTGTTATGAGCAAATTTTGAAACTTTAAGATTTGGGATTGAGCAAGTGTTCCTTAAGCACACATCTTACAGCACTGACATTTTAGGGGGAAAAAAACGATGTCTTTATGTCTTTAATTACATTACATTTTTATTATGGAGGTATTTGTGAAAGATGGATATATGATTACATTAAACAAAGTAAAGAAACAGAGAAAAGCAGAGATGACTATTGCTTTATTAAAATGTAAGTGTTACAGTTTGAATTTTCTAGTGAGTTTTTGAGTTCAGTGCTTTACATAACATTTTGTCCTAATCTTGCTTGCTGTCAGAGATGTTTCATGGTTGTGCAATTGCTGCAGTCAAGAATGCCAGTTTGCATTCCAGGAGTGTCATTTGATTACTTTTATCTGCACAGCTCGAAGACCAGCCCAGACCTCTCATTTCATCTTGCCATGTCACGAGTCAGTGCTGTGTCGTCTTTTCAAAAATCTGCCTGATTTAGACAAGAAAGAAAAGTACTTTCATGTTGCAGCCGCAGTCCCCTGCTAACTTGTCAGCAGCAGGATATGATTCACTTGGGCCCAGAATAATGGTACAGAGACGAGGGTTAGGCGGTTCAATAAGCCCATGGACAGGTAGTGTGTGACGTCCCAAGAGAGCTTAAGTTAATGAAGAACAGGTCTGCTTAGTTCCTCACACTCTGACCTGGTGCTGTCCCCACAGTTTTCTCATTTGATCTCTCCCAGCAAATTGATCTTTTCTAGTACTTTTTTGCCTTCCAAGTTAGTCCTTGTGGGACTGAAATTAGCAGAGCAACTTAAGTTGGATAATACAGCTGTTCAGAAAAGAAGAAATTGGACACTAGCTCATAAAGGGGGGAAGGGAAAGTAAGCTATTCTTTCTGTTGTGTCTCAGGATTCCTTTTTTTGTTTTTTAGTTTTATTTTAGAAAACTTCACAATAGCCATATTACTTCAGAAGTTATCTTTCTTTATTATTTATAGTCTGTATGGATGGTCCATTGCACACTGCATTAAATGTGTATCATTTAAATAAAACAAACATGCTTGCAGCGTAGACTGCAGGTTTGCTTTGGTATTTGTCAGTTGAACTTGCTTGTTAGAAATGATTTGCTAGTCTGTAATGAGGCTTTTACAGTTGTCGTAAGACATTTTAAATATCAATTGCACATGCCAACTACATTATTTATAGCCTGCTAAATAACTGTAATTCCATAGTATCCAATACTAAAATGCAGTGGAGATTAAACAATAAAAGCCATTACAAATGGTATGTGTAAATATTATGGTAGGTGAAAATACAGTCAGCAAATTACCACTGGCATTACTGGTTTTCTGGAAAACCGGTGTATACAAACAAATTGGTTTTGAACTTAGACACCCTGTACTTAAAATCCGGGTTCTAAAATGAGGCTGTGATATTATCTGTCATTCTTTTTTACACTTATTTTTACATTATTTTGCACTTTGTGGTTGGAAGGTGGAATGTAGGTGTGTTTGTATGTTTGTGTTTCAATACATACATGGCTAGGTTGCCAAACAATGTGAGTTTTCAAACTAGAATTTGGTAAAGTGTAAGTTGGAAATCATTAAGAGGCTCTTTAGTATGCGGCACAATAATAAGCAGTATTTAACTTTCTGTATTTCATAGCAGATGTTCTCACATGTTATCCATGTCCTTTCAAGTTGTAGAATTGAAAACTGCTGAATGAAAACAAGAAGACATTATGAGGGGAATACTGCTCTCACTCTTTCTCGGAATTGCTTTTGAAAATGGGAAGGAACTGTGAAGGATCATTGGTCAGTTAAGCTCCTTTGCAGAGCTAGAGGGAGCTTCATTATTTTATAGATATGCCATAGGTAAGAAAAAAGGGGAAAAATATTCTGAATAAGAGAGGGCTGATTACTAACTTTTTTTCAGAACCAAAGGTCTAGGACTTGGACTTTGAAGTGGCTTTAGTCTTTGTTACATACATAAGTGTGTCAGTGGGATTTGCAGCAGACTACAGATCTTGTCAATTTCAAGCAAAACAGAAATGACCAATAGCAAAATAATTACATTAAAACAAGTGCAAGGAAAACACTGAATTTTATACAAAAACAAAATTTATACTTTTTTTCCCCCTCAAACATAGGAGTTTCTGGCAGTGTCCCTGTTTCTTTTGCACAGTGAACACTGCCACCAGAATCTGAAGTCTTTTCTTCACTGAGTATTGTGTAATGACAGATTCCTGACTTTCAGTCTGCAGGTTTGCATGAGGCTTTTGATTTAAAGATTTAATTTGATTAAATGCCCACTATTAGTATGTGTTAGGAAAAAAATGTGCATGTCTGGAAATGTAAAAAGTTCTCCATAAAATACAAAACAAATAGAGTACATCTGTCATTTTGGAAATGTCTATCGCTTCCTAATCTAGCTAGGAATTTGTAATTAATTTAGAGGAATAGCATCTAGCATGGCTTAATAAAAAGCATCTGTTTAACCTTGTATTCTGTGTAAGTTTCATCCCACCTAAATTCTGACATATTTGTTCTAAAAATGCATTGATCATAATTGCTGCTTAATAGTTATATGGCAGCTTTTATAAGCATTACTTTGGACAAACTTATTTACCATTTAAGTAGATGGATATAATCCAGTGAGATAAACTACGAGATTTGTCTCCTTTATCTCTTGCACAGTGGCTTTCATTATGTGCCGTGCTAGTAAAAGCCTTTATTTGTTGATTATTAGAATCTTAGTACACTTAGGAGTTCTGCTGTAATTTAATGTGGTTGTTCAAAGAGGTTCTCTCATTTTAGAATCTTTCCATAGTACTCTCACCACATGTTATAAATATGTATATTTTATACTCCAGATACATAGGCAAATACTTTTTTTCTTATTGCAGGTAAAGCAAGGCTTTTGAGAGAGAGTTCTTTTCATCTGCAGAATCTATTTCAGTACTTCTGTATTGAAATACTTTTTGTAAAAAACCAGAAATTCAGATAACAAATCAATTAGTTTCTGATGTGTTACTTTGGAGAATTATTTTTTTTTAATGGAGTTAAATGTTCTACTGTGTATTTAAATCAGGTTTTTGTAGAAAATTATAAAAAGCTGGAGAAGTTTTAAAAATGTGCTGGGCCTTGCAGTTACTTTTTAATTATGAAAAACAGAATGTCCATAATGCTGATCTGTAAGCCACAAGCCAAAAGAAATCAAAATGCCATAAGCTAACCACTAAAAAGTTTAAGTCACTATGGTCTGGTGCAGTGTCTGGAAGTTTAGCTATGTTTTTTGCAGCATATTACAGTTGGTTATGTCTACAGTTCTGCTGCATATAAAACTTAAGAAGCTAGGCCTGTTAGAATTCTTTAGCTATGGGGAAAATTTTGGACAGTATGCAAAGTGTATTATGCCCTGCTATCAGCTGTAAATGAAGCTGAGTGTGTGTACAACACCCATCATGCTGTCAGCTGGAATCACACTGAATTAGTGTTGCAACTTTATCATATTTGTCAGATATGTATTATTTTGAAACTTGTGATTTGTGCTTTTAGTCAATGCTTTTTAATGTTAAATACAAAGATGTAACAGCAAACAAAAAACATTTTTCCCTTTTTGTAACCTGACATTTGCCAAAGTGCCCCATGCTGAAATTTCTTTTCAGTATCTTTTTTTCTTCCAAAGCCAGACATGTACCCAGACACAAAAGCCTCTGTGTATAGCAAGCTGTTTTAAATATTGTGACTCGACGATGTGCTGTCCTTTCTCTGCTTGAGCCAAGGATCTCTGCTCAGTGTCTGTGGATTACCAAGTCCCTTCTTTATTGTACCTCTTGTCAGCTATTCCTATTCATTTAACCTTTCATTAGTGTCTGTGCAGCTTCACTGTCTGGAAAGGCAAGGAAAAACCTAAAGGCCTACTGTCACAGTTATTAGATTTCTCAGTTACATCCCAGCAACCATAAAGGAGTAAGAGTCAACACTATTGTCATGCATGCTGCTATCCTGGGGTGCAACTCTTCTGTGCATGTCAAGGACATGTGCCACATGTTGATAATGCGTCCCAGGGATAAATGCACGACATGGGGGATAAACCAAGGCTGGCACTAATGAGCTTTGTAGGAGTTATTGCAAAGACAAACAGTTGTGAAGGAATTTTGCTTAAAATGCTGAAGAGACGGACTTGCATTAAGTGTTGCCAAGGGTTTTTTGTGAGGTAGTTGTCAATCATGTCAGTTTCATTTAAGTGCCATTTAGAAAGGGAAAAATGTATTCTCTGACTAAGAAATGTATTGCTTTTCATTTTTTAAGCTGTCAGGATGAAGTGTACTTGAAGTAGTTCTCAATAATACACTTATAACTATTTTTTCTATTTACTCATTTTTGGATAAAAACCTGCAACTCTTCAAAATTACTTGAAAAAAATTTTGCAAGCATGAATTACAATATATTTTAAAATATTCCAAAGCTTCAAATGCACTCTTGATGTTGTAAAAGCATTGTCATAGCCTTGTCTGAGGCATAAATTTGCCTGAGAATATTTAGGGGCATCTATGTAGTTTCTTCTACATTTACCACCCAAACAGACAAAATTTTTAGTTATGACACTGCTTCCTCATGCTGCTGAAGCACATCTTCCATTTAGTCCAGTGCAAATATCCACATACATTTTGCTTCTAAAGTTCTTGTGAAGCCTACCTTACCTACCCTATTAACCAAATCCAACTGAACTCTGAGCTCTCAGGTTTTACAACAGTAAAAAAATATGTGCCTATTCCTGACCTCTCTATAGTTGACCTTTTAGAATGCATCTTAATTACATTTTTATCAGTAGTATTATAACAATGTGATACTTAACTTCATATGACTTTCGTAAGGATATTTTGGTCAAACACAATTAGACATATAAGTTTATAGTTAACTTATAATTTTGCAACCCCCGTTAGTTCTGTGTAAAGCATCAGGGTCTAATGTTGGCCTTATTCATAGCAAGGCTAAAAGCAAGAGTAAAGCCATTGAAATCAGTGGAGTTAAAAGTTCTGCAAAACTGCTGAATAAAATCTAGTCATCTCCTTTGCACTTCCCATATGGCACATTAAGAGGATTTTAAACATGATAAATCTAGTGGGCTACAGGAAAATCCTTACAACTTCCTTGTTTTGGATGCACTGATCGGCATCTTCAAAAACTGTTAGTGGTCATAATTTCTTATTAGGAATTCTAGGCTTTTTAGTTTTTGTTTACATTTCCGATATGAAAGAAGTTAAGTGTGGCTCCACCTTTTTGCTTCAGTTCAGAATATCAAAGCCAAAGTGATCTGTAGTATAGTAGTTAATTGCAGGAACAAGTGCCTCCAAATGAAATAGTATTTGAAAGAAAATTCAGCAAAAATAATGTTTTTATTTTTCTTGTTCAAACACTGGAAACATTTGTAACACTGGTACTAAATTCCACTTTCCTCAAATTAAAAGAGAGGCTGTTATATTTAGTGATTTGAATTAGACAACTATTGAAATGGAACAAAATCTTCAGACATTAGCTGGAACAAATGCAGTAGTGCCTACTTAGTTTAAAACATCCTTTCATTACTAGACTGATATTAGCTTTGATGAATCTAAAACTTACTACATGGTTTCCAAATCAAAGATGAAAGGGCCAGTTAGGAATCAAATATATTTTCCTGTTGAAATGTAGCATTTGACATTTAGAAAGATGTGCTCAGCATGATGAACTACTTCTCTTTAATGCAACTAGCCTAGTGATTTTTGCAATAAAACTGCTTTGAAATTGAATTGAGGTATAATAAATTTAAGGTAAATTAATTTGGAAGTCCTGATTAGTGCCATTTTTGAACTAAAGGAAATAATTCCCTGAAAGCACTTTTTTTTTTCCCCTTTATTGTTAATACATGCCAATTTTCATTGCTAAGTAATTACTTTTGTAGTTGTTTTGATAGACTCTTACTGTCTAACTCCATTGACTTTGTTGTGGCAGTGTGCCCATTTTATTAAAGAAAAGTTATGTTATTCACCTCTCTGTGAAGTTACCAGTATATTCCTAGTACTAATCAAATGGGCATATACCCCATCGGTGTGTTTGATAAGTTATGATTATGTAGAATAATTTATAGTCTATAATACAGCTGAACAGTGCTCTTATACTGATCTGATGTCAATTAATATGTTTCCAAAAGCCTACTGATAATACTTAGCTTTCCAGAATGAGATTCTGTACAGAATCCTAGAGGGCATAGTGGAAAATGTTGAAGATGCTAAGAATTAGTAAAAGTGAGCAAATAACTTAAATATAAGAGAAAACTTACGGCTTTCTGTGTTCTAGGCCGTGACTGTATTTCAGTTAGCAGCTGTATTTTGAGTTGGTTTTTGAAGATACCTTGTTTCTTATGTCCCATACAATATGCCTGATCAAACTAAATGACATTACAAGCCAATTGGCTTAGTGATTATATAAGCAATGTAAAGAGACTGAGGAATTCATGTTCTTCAATATCCAAACTGGCATTAAGATTTTCTCCACACTTTGGTACAAATATTAAAAAGCAATGTGTGAAATTGCATATGTTACGTAACTAAATGCTTCTAAGAGAATTTAAGTCTAAGCTGATATAATTCACGTGGTAAGACCGCAAGAAAGTTAAGTCGAACAGGAAGCAATAACAGAGAAGTGCTATGTGGTTTAGAAGTTTCTACTCCTTTACTTAAACTGTGCTTCTTTTTAAACTTTTGCCTTTGGAATGTAAGTTACAATCTTATCTATTTCCTCTTATCCACACATGACTTGTACTACTTTGCATATCAGCGGTGAATCTCATTTATCAGCTGGTATATTTAAATGATTTATGATAACAAATTATTATTCCAGAAGCAAGAAGTTCTTCAGTTGCTGAGTGGACACTTGGAGAGGATGCAGATATGAAGCCTTTTTTGTTGCATTTTGGAATGCTGTTGGTAGTATGAGGGCAGCAAGAACGAGAGTGAGCGAGCTACTTCGTTCATGGTTTGGGTTGGAGGTCAGAAAGTGGCAAGAAGCTCTCTGCCATCTCCTGGTAATTGAAAGCTTTCATGAATACTCTAGTAGTAGCCTTTTGTTTTAAAATAAGAGAAAAAAGTCTCTGTGACACTGGTGATGGCAGGGAAGAAGGTGGGTGAGGCTTATATCTTTAGTCACCAAAGTTGGAAGAGCTTAAATAGGCTTGTATCTCTAGACATCATAGCAGAAGGGTAAGAGGTTGCCTCTTTCCTACTCTGCACATCTTTCCTCTCGTTACCTGTGTGCGGAATTTCATAGCCCTTTTCCTATTAAATGGTTCACAGGTGTGGGCAGTATCATGGGATGCGTTTTGCATAGTGTGTGAGTTCTGAGCACCTTTTGGAAGTCACTGGGCTATGTTAGGTAAACCCGTGGAACATACAGGCAGTTACTGTCTTCCCACTGTCAAATGCTGAGGGTCAAAAAAAATCACTCTTCTCATGCAGTTGTTGCCAGATCCATGAAGAATCTAATCACAGTAGACTGGACAGTTATAAGAGAGAAACTCCCTGAGTGGTGAAGTCAAGAGAAGTGCTCTTGTCCTCGCCTTTATGCATTTAAGACAAAAGGATGTGACATGATACAACTATTCACCTTCAGACTTCAGTTTTAAACATAGTTGGTTTTCAGGATTGTTTTTGCTCTTGTGGTGTAAGTTTATAACAAAGCAACATAAATTTAGCCTCGTAACAAGCAAAATATGCATGTTCCTTTTGTTTTACACATTGCAAGAATGATTTTGATTTAATGTGTTTTTTAAAAAATATATCAGTGGCATGTATGGGAAGATGAACTACAGATGTTGTGGAAGAAAAAACCTCAGAAATTCTGCTGCAGCTTTTCTCTGTGTGTGTATGTATGTATACAATATATTATGGTATACACATATACAATATGTAGGTCTTTATAAATGCATTGGCATATAAAAAAATATACACATGTATACATACACCCACATACATAGTACACACATAGTACATGCTTACATATAAATGCAAATTTTTATATACATCCATATATATAAAGGTTTTTCTGAAAAGGCATTTTGTTACCAGGAAGTCTTTTTGGGCAGTTCTGGTTCTTGAGTAGAAGTAAGACATAGATCAGTCCTAAAAGGTGTCTGTGAAAATTAGTGAACTGCTAGAAGGGAAACCAATTATTGTACCTCCATTTAATCTTAGGAGAACATTTTAGGAAATACTGTTTTCTGTTTGAAGTTTTGTATTTCGTGTTTTATCTTTGTTGTTCTTCAGCTTTTTTATCTGTTCTGTATATTACAAAGACTTTCTCAATATTCTCATACAATCCACTGTGTTTCCTTTGAGAAATATGTTAGCTTGTTCTATGATTTCAATACGTTCCCATAAGCATTACTTAAACCAAAGCCAGTATTGTGAACCTATGTCTTATAAATATATTACAGTAATGATAATGAGAACCAGCTAACAACCAAGCCGCTGGTATCTCTTTAATTCTGGGAACTAACATGACCATGCCAGCTCTTGTGGATATTTTCCCTGGAAAAGGAGTGTGATTGGATTTGTAGGAGAAACCCTGTATTTTTCTTCTAAATTGGGGATCACCTTTCCTTTAAGAAGTCTGATGACTTCCATTTGTGATGAGGACATTGCATGAAAGGCATGTCACTTGCCTTTTGTCATACATTGTAAAAGAAGAATGACCAAAAATGGTTTGGCATTGGCTTGCAAAAGAGAATCTTCAATCCATGTTCTTGGGTTCTATTGCTGTTACAATGTACATTGAAGTATATTTTTATTATATTGTCATAGGAATGTTTTCACAATGTGCAGGCTTAGTTATTGATATGTTACAGAAAATATCTGTATTTTCTATGAAAAAGCTTCAGGACTATGAAGATTTTGAGAACCTGCTGTTCTTAGTAAGACAGTTTTGGGAAAATAACTGTTTATAAGTGAGGGTACTCATAAAATAGTGGGAAATATCAAGTGTTGGCAAAATGTGATGCCAGAGTGGCAGAAGCATAGAAAAAGTTCGTAAATTACATGAAGGTTAATGGAAGCTCAGTTGAAATTAAGTCCTGTTAGTTAGCAGGTAACTTATTTTACTACCATTCATGTAATTGCAGTGTTGCAAGTCACTGAGATAGGTATGCAGAATTGCTGAGTCCCATCTGAACAGACACAGGTGCTGTTTAACTCAGTTTCAGGCAAGGTAGAAGTTGGTGCATTTTAGGCATTAGATAGTTTTATTGGAAATACTGGGTGTTTTGTTAGAGGCTTTCCACTGTTCTCATTGCTGGTCTTTGGTACTTAAAAATTGCTTTTAACTAGCATACTGAAATTTCATCCCAGGATGTCAAGAAGATCTGTTACAAACTTGAATCCTAGGCCAAAGCCAGATAGCATTCAAAGACCTTTCTCAAACGGAGACTTGGGATATGTGGGGCAGTTCAGGATGGAGTAAGCAAACTTAATTTGCTGTTTATTTGGAATGAGCTGATGGAACAGATCCTATCTCATCAAAGCAGTCAGTACTAGATCTCATACTGACTTAAAAAAACCTTTTGACTTTTAAAGTCCCTGATTCTTGTGAGCATACCTACTAAAGACTGTTACTGCAAGGTAACCATTGGTAGGAATTTACAGCTTGTAAACTAATTTGCACTGTCTGGATCATATGTAGTTTACTTCACTTTCAGTGCTGGCAATGCTACATGACATATGGTGCAAGCTAATTGATACACTGTGAATCTGTGTCCTCGTCACCTGACAGTTACTTCTTTGTGTAGGTGTTTTCTAATAGTTCCTGGGTGTTTTGCTTTTGACTTTCATAACCTTAATGAAAGTCATAATTAGCAGTGCTGGAAAATGGTAGTGCTGTAGTATTAACACTGCTCTGAAGGGAACATGGGCACTTGAATCATGGCATATATTCAAGAGGGTTTTTTAATGTGTTATGCTAAAGACAGCCACTCCATTAATAGTGACTAAGTCATCATGCTAGTTATCCAAAGCCTCATAGAAAAAACATTGTCTTGAAAAGAAGTACAGTCATCCTTCTAGAGTAGCTAGTTCTAAGAAAGGAAAGAAAGGGACAATTTTATATACAAGTGATAGTTGCAGAGTTAAAAAAAACCCCAAAGTGAATACATATCAGTAAATGTGTTGTCTTCCTAATATTATAATATGTAGCATGTATTCATATGTTGATTATGAAAGACGGAAATGTGGGCAATAATGTAATTCTGTGGTATACTGTAATGTTCTGAAAATACAAGTCTGTCTTAAATAAGGCAGAATCTATGGATAAACTTAATAGAATACCAGGTTGCAAGGGACCTCAAGGATCATCTGGTCCAACCTTTCTTGGCAAGAACTTGATCTGGTTGATCAGTGCAATGCACATCTAGAGCTCTGTATGATTATTTATTGTTCTGAGGTGGATTGTAACTCTAGAGTGCACTGAGTTGTAGTATCTTCATATTTGTTCATACTAGCATCACACTATTACTTATTTACAGCACTTGAAATGCACCAGTGCCTTTTGCATGCAGGATCAATGCCCACAAAATATGCAAGATGAAGTCTTCTCTTCTCTTTAGGTGAAGCTAGTTTTCTAAACGTATTGTTGTGTTTGTGAGACTGAGAGAAGTATGGGTGTAATTTCTGAGGCAGGCACAATATAGACAAGGCTAACACAGGCTGATATTTTTGAGATGTATTCAGATGTTGTCAACTTTGTTTTTTTCTTCCCCAAGATTAGGTTATTTTTCTCCATGCTATGTTCATGAACTGAACTACGCTGTAGTCATCACTTAACTCTTTCAGCTTAAGAGGGAATAGGTATCTGGTGCTGTGTGTTCTTCATGGGAAGCCCTGTCTTATTTTATTTCTCCCCTCATACAAACATAGTGTGTGACATCACAGGCCCACTCTTTCAAAGTATTCGTCAGGGGCCATGTTTTTTGTTAAGTATCTGAAAGAAGAAAAAGAGGGTTATTGTCAGGTTTTGTCTAGATGGGACATGGTATATGCTCACAGAATAAATGTTTCTGCCAACAGTGCTACATCATTTCTCTAAGTAACGTTAGCTAAGTTGATGGACATAGCGTTACATTGTCATTTGGTAAAGACAGTGTATATTTTTGGTTTTAATTATGTCTAAGGGTGTGAAATTAAAGATTAGGTACTAAAATTGAAATATATGGTTTGTTTGTGTATCAAGAATATGTTAGATGTTTTCTAAACACTTTCTAAAGTAAAAAGATACTACTGTCTTTTGCAAGTATTAGCTTAATGAATTTCACTTATTCTGAATTTAGTCCTAAAGGCCCTTCCAGAGGCTATCGGTTCAAGGCATGTTGATGATTATGTCTTTGACAATAATGTTCTTTTTTTTCTAATGCCAAGATAAGTACTACTCGTATAATCCTTGCCTAATTTATTTTAGAATTGATAGAATTTGGTGTTTCATCCCAGATTTAAGATCCCATGCCCAGAGTCATTAAAGAAATCTTCTTTGATTTATATAAATGTTTTGTCATAATGTATTCTTTAGGGAAGAATTACACCCTTTCACTAAAAGAAAATAAACCATTCAAAGGATTGACTTTCTTTTTTTAATTTGTAATATAGCCCACTTTGGTGCTGCAGGGCAATATTTTTTTCCCTCTAGTTTATGAAGGGTGTTTCAGCTGAATATGCTCATACCTTTAAAAATCATTTGGTGTGAGAACTTTTTAAGTTAGAGGATTTTTTTTTTTTCTCTAACAGAATATACCCTGCCTTTGAGCTTTCAATTTAAGTCTTCTGTCATATACTGCCAAAAAGTTTGTTCAGAGCTCTGTCTGTGTTGAAACATGTATGCCTGTCCCAGTGTCATAACTAATTATATACCTTGTATGCTTACTTCTAGTAATTGGAAAGTAGACCTACCGCAGGATAAGTTTGGGTATTAGATTGTATCTTGGGGACATGTTACAGAAATCAAGTTTCCACCAAGCAGCAACTTGAATTTGTAAACACATATTACTATTTTAAGTGCACCATCTCATGATTGTTTCTTGACATCTATGTGTGTTTGTTTTAAACCTGGGGAGAGGGTATTACTGAACTGTACCTCTGCAGGTGTAGTAATTATAACCTACTTCTCTTCAGCCACAGCATTCTGAAGTGTCTGTTGTCTCCACTTGAAATGAAAGCCTCTTGTTGCCATACTGTCTTTCTGCAGATTTTGTTTGGTGCTTCAAAACTTCCCAAAAATGTGTGTGTGCACACTGCCTGGCTAAGTTCTACCTGGCTGTAATGCTGTTTTCAGTTCCTTACTTTAACAGAAAGAAAAAAAAAAGGGCAGAGAGACTGGCATTTTGATTAGGAAAAAAGCATAAAAGAGTTACAGGGAAAAGCAGCACTGCTTTCATCTTTTTCTTTGCAGCATCCTTTGCTTGTGTTTTGTATGTATGTATACATATATGTGTGTTTGTGTATCTATATATTTTCCTAGATACATGCAGAAAAGAGAAGGAGCCCTGTGGTTATGTGTAAAGTTTTACTTTGCGTGCTCACAGCTAGACTAGCAAACAATGACATATACGCACCAACATGTATAAAATATGTGCTCCTTGTCCATGCCTGCTGAATGAACACTTTGCCAGTCTTAAGTCTCAGAGCTTCATGTCTTGTCGCAATTAAAGTCTTAGTTCTGAGCATTTAATGCTAATGATAGATTACAGTATTGTCAGTATGTGTTCTGGTTTTGGTCTTCGTTGAATTGCGAGCCCACATTTTTATGGGAGTTTCATGACTACTTGCTGCTGTGCATTAAAAACTGTTATTTCACAGAGTATGTATCACTATTTTACTCAAATGACAAAACAGTATTGCTTGGACTTCTCCTAAAGTCATATTATTTTTTAATATACAAAATAGAAAAATAATGGCTATATCTATGCTAATGTTGAAAGTTTTACAGGCAAACATATTTTTTTAGTCTGATAAGAAAATAAGTGCTTGCTTCTAATTATGTGAAATTTCAGGTACTTTTTCTTTTCCAGTTAACAATTTCTTAGATAACTTACTGGTTAAGTAAATTTCCATGTTATCTTTTAGTTTCTATGTTCAGAAAGCAGAATGATTTTGTCAAATGAGTTTGTTACTTTGTGACATCTTCAAAAATAATGTGCATTAAATCACTTACTGAGAAAGTTTTTGACAACAAAATGTATTTTTTAAGCAGTTCCAGTGTCTTGTCTGGCAATTTTATCTTCCACTTTCCTCTCCACAATAGGCATTTCTTAGAAGGTTCAGGGGAGGAGAAGACTGGGTCACTCTGACCAGGGGAAGTATAGTGCTGTCCCACATTCCAGTTTTATATGGTTTCAGAACTGAGTTAATATTGCTTGCTAAGAAAGATGAGTGCACTGCATGTAAGATCTTTAAGGGATTTTAAAGTTTCAGCTTTCTTTTTCAAAGATATGCAAAAATATAGTATTCTAATTTCTTCAGAAAAATAATGGATTATTTACCAATACAAAAGAGCACACTTTATGTACAGGGGTGTTTTTTAAAAACACTTATCTTGTTTGAACTTAAGCCATTACAACTCTGCAGTCTCACATGGATTTGAAACACTTAACAGGAAACTAAGCCAGCTATTCCAGGGATGTGAAAATTGGAGATAGAGTTGTCTGAGAAACAAGCAGAACTTACTCAGCCACTGGGGAAGAAAGGAGGCTGGGTATTTCCTTATATCATGGTCTGGGGAATTCTGTCTTCTGTATCTATCATTCATTCTTCTTCTCATTGATATTTTTTTTTTCCTTTGTTTGCTGTAAAGAAACAGACAGTTTTGTCCCTAGCATTCAGTCACTATGGATGTGACTGCTTTAGCCTTCTTTCAGCCATATGAGGTATTTATGGTTTTGTGCTTCTCCCTAAGCTTCTGAATTTTCAGTCATTCTGTCCTCTGGAAACCTTATCTCGATGTTTCCAGAGCAGTAGCAGAGAGAAAATGACATGGGACTTTTCACTTCTGGTCACAGAAATCTTAATTGTCAATAAACCCAAAACTAAACTAGGAGTGGTAGCAGAGGGACATGGAGCTATCAATCCGAAGGGTCAGATGGATTCTGCATCAGTTCCATTTGTTCTGTGTTTGAGAGGCCTGTCATGCCACAAGGACTATATTTGAAGCACAAGCTCCAGACTTCTTAAAAGTTATTGAACCTTGCCTGAAAATGATTCCTACTTGCCCACAAATCTGAGAGAGGTTGTCAAGTCCTGGCAATTAGTGTATATCAAGGTTTCTGTATGGAGAATTAGAATGTAAGTTGGTCAGTCCAGTAAAGGATAGTGAGACTGCTAATAGCAGTATTGATAAAGTAAATGTCATTTGACAATAACAGAAACCATTGTATCATAAAGTAATTGCTAGCTGACAGGAACATAAAACTATTAAACTATCTAAAATAAGAAGATAAATGCTACCTGGAAGAAAAATTACTTTTCTTCCATGTAAAAAAACAAATGGCAGTAGAAGAAACGTGTTCTCTGTAACATGTAGCTGAACATAGTACCAGATTTACTTTGTCATTGTTCATATGGTAAACCTTACCACTGTTGCATTACTCAAATGTTTAGATTATAAAACCAAAGAATTGATAATATCCATTATTGCAATTAAAAATACAGTGCTTTCCCTTCTTTTAGCTCCTGCAATGATACTTAGTATGCAGTGCAGTAATTGTCATTTCTTCTACAGTACATATTTTTAGGGGAGAGTAAAGCAAGATCCTCTGTGGAAGAGAGAGTTCAGTTTAAACTATTTGCACAAATATGGCTTGATTTTGAGGTAATCTCAACAATGGAGAAATGGATTCATCTATGAGAAATGGGATTAACTTTTGAGTTGTGGCCATATTCTGCTTCTTAGTTCTGGAGTTATGAGCTTAGAAGGAGGTTTTCCAGCACTGGTCTTATGAATATGGTACAAACAGAAAAATACAGATGTGTTTTACTGGTAGTCAAAACTCAGTTTTAAGCTTCCAAACAACTTTTGATACACACAGAGAAAAGTTATGTGTGCCAGCATCCTTTTTGAAGGTCACTTGTAGTGCTTTACATTTTACTTCTCTAATTGATTCAATTTTTAAAGCAAGTTTATTATAGTATTTTGAATGTTCTATAACACATACAAAAAAGTAGTAAAACATTGAAGAATCCTGTTTGATGCCATCTTACTTATCAATGTGTATTTACTGTGTATAAATGCCAGAACACATAATATCTGCATCTAATGTACACGGAAAAAAAAAATAGGATGGAAAAACTCAGACCTGTGTGTATGGCAGTGCTGTTGTCTTTTGCTAGTATGCAACATACTGAGTTACGTCTCTTGGGAAGACAGAGAGCATTTTTAAGCTCCACAAAGTTGAATGACTTTTGTTGTGCAAAAATCCCTAAAAACAAAATCCCATCAAACCAGATCCCCAGCATCTGGTTTTCATCTGCTCTGATTATATCAAGAGGAAACAATCCCATGTAGATGAAGAGTTGTATTCACCATGAGTTAGATCCCTAGTGTGTTTGCAAGGGTTGATAGAACCACTATCCAGACCTCAGAGGAACACTTGCCTGACAGTTATTGAAAGTAACTTCTTTTGGTTTTCTAGTGTCACATTTGTATTTCACTCATTTTTCAAGAGCTTTGTTGAAGTGAACGGATACATACACAGGGAGGTTATGCTTTCATAAGAGTGCTGTGTGTTATTTCATGCATATCAGTACCACCAGTACCATATCAGTAGTCTCTCAAGGGGAGAATATGGGTCTGATCCTCTCCATTAATACTTGTTCCTCTTTCCCATTCCCACAAATGCCTGCCAGACCTGTGATACAGTAACAAAAATTCAGTTGTGAACAGTCTCAAAAACATGATTGGTGCTGTCTGTACTGGAAAGGAAGAATTCCAGAAACATGATAAATGGTAAGATGAAGCCCTTCTCCAGTGCAAAATGAAGTCCATGCCTAATTTGGAGGTAACAAAACATCTGGTTTCATGAGTGATCAGACTTACTCTGAAGATCTGCAGAGGACTACGATATGTCTTGTTCATATTTAGACTTTTGGACTGCTTGAACTCCAGCTGCATCCCCTCTGATAAATGATGAGCTGTGAGAGAGAGATGAGCAAACTTCAGGTGTCTGTAAGCAAGAGGCAGCAGGAACAAACCAAATTAGTGACATAAACCATCTAATCGATTTATTTTAAATAAAAAAGAGATTCCCTGAAGCCTTGGTATTTATATCAGTGGGAAATGAACCATAGTAAATTCAACAGGTGCAGGCAGGAGCAAGTGTCTTCACTGGCTTGAGTAAAAAGAACAGAGTTTGAATCAGAGCGAATTAAAAACAAAGCAGTCCAATAACTAAATAGTCCAACAGTCCTTAACGTTGCCCCTAAATCGATGTAAAATACTATAAGGTATTGTGGCAGATTTTGTGTCAGTGCATTAATATGAATATGGATTTGTGTCCTTGATTTCAGCAGAGATTTGTATCTGTCCTTAGAACTTTGCCAAGCCATGCCCTGTATGAGAAACTTTCTTACAACTTGTATATGCTTCTTGTGCTTTATGATCATCTGTTTTCAGTAATGCCTGATCTGGACATGTAGACTTTTTCTCAGAAGATGTCAGTCAGATGAATACTACCGGTTGAATTGAAAAAGTAGGACTTTAGAACACAGATTTGTAAGATGTAACCAGCTTCCCAGTTGGTCTAATTGACTTAATTGTAAGAATGGAGACTTTTACCAGCTCTACATGAAAATGTTTCCTTCACTAGATAGAGTCTTAGGAGCATATGCATTCTCTTGAGCCCCTCTACATGATCAGTTGCTTCTCTTATTTGAAACAGGTGGTTTATATGAGGCATGATTTCTCTTACTCCACTGTCTTAACTAAACTTTGAATCTGTCAGTTTTTATGATTGTTTTGAATAGTAAATGTATGTGTGCCAAAACTGGACAGAGAAAAAAAAGTAGATTACCTGCAGAATGTCTGTACAAAGCAACTGAAATTCTTCCCAGCATTATATACATTCTCTGAAAACTACCATCAATTAGATGAAAATGCTTAAAAAATGACTTTTGAATTATAAACCTTAGTTTAGTGATGAAGATGTCAGTTTTTGAAGTTACCAAAACATGCTCAAGTGTAACATAAAATAGTCTGGGACTGGATCTTAAAGTTGCTTAGAAACATTTGTTCATACTAATCCTACTTCACTAAGTGAGAGACTTTTACATTGCTTGTTGTGGGTAGAAATTATAGCCAATAACGACTGTGCTGGGTATTGAGAAATGCTTAGTCAAAACAATGCAACCTAGATAGATGGATTCTCTGAATTGCTTATGAAAGACTAAATAGCCCAATTGCAAAATGATACCTTGCACTTCCCTTTTCCTATGTTCAATCTATGAGATGGTAATGATATTTGTTGATTTTATGAGTTAACGTTGGCTAAGGGCCAAACTCCCACCCAGCTGCTCACTTACTCCTTCACTCCCCACTCCTCTGCTGCCCCCTCAAGCAGTGCAGGGGGATGTGAAATGGGAGGTTTATGGTCAATCTATAACAGCTTCTCTCTGCCATTTCTTCTTCTTCACACTTTTTGTTTTCTCCGGTGTGGATCCTTTCATGGGCTGCAGATGTTTAGGAAAAAATCTATTCCAATCTGGGTTCTCCATGGGACACAATTCTTTCAAGAAATATCTACCTGCTCTGGTGTGGGGTCCTCCATAGGCTGCAGTGTGGACATCTGTTCCAGCATGGTCCTGTCTGTGGGCTGCAGGGGAATCTGGCACCTGGAGCACCTCTTCCACCTCCTTCTCCGACCTTGGTGTTCACACTGCATTTTCTTAGTTTTTTTCCCCTCCTCCTCTCTCTGTTCAGTGTGTTTTGCCCTTTTAAAAATATGTTTTCCCTGAAGCACCACCGTCGTGGCTGGGGGGCTCAGCTGTGTCCTGTGTGAATCCACTGGAGTTGGCTGTCTCCAGCATGGGGCAGCCCCTGGCCTCTTCTCACAGAGGCTACTCCTGCTAACGCATTGACACCTACATCAGCACAGTTGAATAAGACAATATGACATAACTTTGCTTCAAATTAAGATTTGTTAATTTTTTACCTTTGCATTATGCTTACGTTTTAGAAAGAGAGTTTATGAACTGTCACTGTTTGATGGTGATGGTGTACATGAGTTGTTTGTGGCTTTTTTGCTTAAATTTTGAGTCATTCTGTAACTTACGTGATTTATAGATTGGTTGCCCACACCAATTAACATGGACAGAATCTAATTTGTTCCACAGAGAAAGTGTATATTTTTGTTCCCTAACTGTTTTGATATTAGGGTACTTGTGCAGCCAGGCATTAGCAACAAGGTTTGTGGAGGTATGGTTTGCAGCAACACAGGTCCTCACTTATGACTTGGTGCAGTCAAGAGTAGGTGCTTGAAGTGTAAGCTTGGTCCCATTCCTACAATTCTCTTATTATAAGCAGCAGAACTATTTGGTATAACTAAGAATAATTTAGCTGTTGTACTGAATGTAGGTCCTAAATGAAGAAAAATTCCGTACTTAGAATCCAGTACTCCTGATTATGAGAAAAATGATGTGGTTCATTCCTATCTTACAGAATACAGGAGTCTGACCCATTAGTGCTGCACGGTATCTAGGGCCTTAAGGTCTTGTTACTGCAATTATAATTTAACATTAAACATACTAGGCTAAAAAAGTCATGACAGATATTTTTTTGTTCTTATTGAGTTAGGTATTTTTTTCTCAGATAGTCATTAACTGTTAGAAGTCTCTATTCTTTTACATTGCTTGGCTTGCTGTTTGGCAGTGTTACATTTTGTTGTATTTGCTTGGAAGGCAAAGAGTTTCCTATGAAAGGCTAATTTTTGGCTGTCTGCAGTCCTTTCCCAATGAGGTCCCCTTGTGTGGAAGATTATGTGGAGAGATCAGCGGTGATGCAACTTTGTCTTCATGCCATACATCTCTCCAGAT